>JAIOJX010000006.1:133082890-134377455 GCA_022376925.1 Tragulus kanchil | reverse complement strand
ACCCAATAAAGGAAATCAATCCTAAATATTCAGTGGAAGGTCTGCTGCTGAAGCTGAAGCTCTGGTACTGTGGCCACCTCATGTGAAGAGGCAACTCATTGGAAAAGACCCTGATGCTGGGAAAGATTGAGGAGGAGAAGGGGGCAACAGAGGACAAGATAGTTGAATGGCATCACCAACTCAGTGGACATGAGTTTGAGCAAACTCTGGGAGATAGTAAAGGACAGGAAAGCCTGGCGTGCAGTCCATGGGGTCACAAAGAGTTGGACATGACTGAGCGACTGAACAACAGCAACAAAAGCTGGAGGTGTGAATTATTTCATCTTCTCATGACAGTCACATCTGTGACAGTTTTATAAATGAAAATGATGAGGTTCAGAAGAGTTAATTAACGCACCAAAAAAGGCTTTTGTTTTTTTTTCTATGTATATGAAAAAAAAGATTATAATGTAGCATCATAGTACCTCTCACTAAATATTTATTTCAATGGGTAATACATATTTGCCCTACATGCAAAATAAACTTCAGTGGGCAGAAGGCTAATAACAATTTTAAGTTCTTGAATTTTTTTTTAACTTAGTTATGCACATTTGAAATTCAACTCCTTTAGAAGAAAAATGGAAGAACTAAAGGCTTATTGTGCTTATTGTTGTCTGTACTTCTACAGTTAACTCACGTGTTTGACTTTAGAGGACCCATGATGATTTCTGAGATATTATTTCGGTATCTAAGAGAGATGATGGATGTGTTACTCAACTTGGTTATAGTATGTATATGTTATATCTCAATGCTTCCTGACAGTATGTAGGCTTGATAATTTATACATATACAATGACAATGGCTAATTTATATGGATACAATGCTAACTTATATTTATACAGTGGCAGTGGACATGTACACTAAAACATCATGTTGTACACCTTTAAAGAGAATTGTGTTGTGTAGCCTAAATATATGGGGCTTCCCTGATGGCTCAGTGGTAAGGAATCCACCCGAAATGCAAGAGACACAGGAGATGCAGGTTTGATCCGTGGTCTGGGAAGATCCCCTGGAGGAGGAAATGACAACGCAAACTCTAGTATTCTTGCCTGGGAAATCCCATCGACAGAGGAGCCTGGCAATACATACTCCGAAGGGTCCCAAAGAACTGGACACGACTGAATGACTGAACACCCATGCAACCTAAATATATGCAATATATATTCATCAGTTATACCCAATAAAGGAAATCAATCCTAAATATTCAGTGGAAGGTCTGCTGCTGAAGCTGAAGCTCTGGTACTGTGGCCACCTCATGTGAAGAGGCAACTCATTGGAAAAGACCCTGATGCTGGGAAAGATTGAGGAGGAGAAGGGGGCAACAGAGGACAAGATAGTTGAATGGCATCACCAACTCAGTGGACATGAGTTTGAGCAAACTCTGGGAGATAGTAAAGGACAGGAAAGCCTGGCGTGCTGCAGTCCATGGGGTCACAAAGAGTTGGACATGACTGAGCGACTGAACAACAGCAACAAAAGCTGGAGGGGGTGTGAATTATTTCATCTTCTCATGACAGTCACATCTGTGACAGTTTTATAAATGAAAAATGATGAGGTTCAGAAGAGTTAATTAACGTCACCAGGTAAAAGCAAATGCTGAGTGTCAAGCTTTAAGCTTCTGGCTAGGCTCACAGAACTCAAAGTCACCAGGAGCCAAGCTGTGTCCTGCAGGAAGGGACCTTCTCTTGGGGCTCCATCAAAGGTCATGAGATCTAGGCTCAGCCATAATCACCTGTGGTCTCAGATAAATGACTTAATTTCTCTGTTTCTTCATCTATCAGAATGAGGCTACTGATATCCACTTTGTATTTGTTCTGGAATTAAATGAAATGAGTGAAAACATTTAATAATCATTCAGCAAAAGTTAATTTTTTTCTAGCCCAAGTCTAATGTACCCCCTGAAAATCCCACTTTGCATCACAGATGCATCACAGATGCATCACAGATGCCACACCGAAACCTCTAAGTTTCCAGGCTTCAGCACATCCTGGCTGGGAGACCTTAAACAAGAAGGTAGGAGAAGGCCGCTGGAACCCGGAGCAAGAAGCCACGACGCCGGGATGCACCTCTTGTTCCTCAGATGCTAGTGTGTGAACTAATATCACGGAACACCATAGCAAACCAGACATAGAGCCTACACCCCCTGACCAATCATCAAACCAAGGATCCTCGGAGCGGAAGCCCTTATTCCAAGATCCCACACTATCAAAGAACATACAACACTAGAGATTATTCATCTGTAAACAAGACCTAACACCATCCAAGACACAAACCACTGAACCCTTCTAGAAGGACAGAAACCCAAAAGAAGGGAGAATTCAACCAAGAAGCCTGGTGGAGGAAAAAGAACTCCACACACACAGACACACACAAAGAAACAAAAATTAACCTAATAATGAAACGTCAGAGAAACACTGCACAAATGAAGGACCAAGCTAAAGAAACATCGCTTCAAATGACAGAGGAGGAGATAGACAAGCTATCTGAAAGAGAATTCAGAAAAGCTGTACTGATGAGGATGCAAAACACCAAAAACCGAATATTAGAGGAAATTAGTGCATTGAGAAGAGACATGCAAGAAATGAAAAATAAGCAAATGGAGACAACCAATTCAATTGCTGAACTCAAAAATACTATAGAAGGTCTCAACAGTAGAGTATCAGAGGCTGAAGAACGGATAAGTGAGCTGAAAGACAGAATGGTGGAAATAAGTGCTGAAGAACACAACAAAACTGAAAGAATTAAAAGAACTGAGGATAGCAGCAGAGACCTATGGGACAATATCAAACGCACCAACATTAGAATTATAGGAGTACCAGAAAAAGAAGAGGGGAAGAAAGGCTATGAAAAAATTCTTGAAGAGGTTATAGTTGAAAACTTCCCCAACATGGGTAAGGAAATTGTCAACCAAGTCCAAGAAGCACAAAGAGTTCCATACAGAATAAACCCCAGAAGAAACACACCAAGGCACATTCTAATCAAACTAATGCAGACTAAATATAAAGACAGATTATTAAAAGCAGTTAGGAGCAAGCAACAAATAACATATAAAGGAAACCCCATACGTTTAACTGGATCTTTCAACAGAAACCCTGGGGGGGCCTTAATGGCAAAAAAACCCCTTTTCCCCGAACGTAGCGGACGACGGATGCACCTCTTGTTCCTCAGATGCTAGTGTGTGAACTAATATCACGGAACACCATAGCAAACCAGACATAGAGCCTACACCCCCTGACCAATCATCAAACCAAGGATCCTCGGAGCGGAAGCCCTTATTCCAAGATCCCACACTATCAAAGAACATACAACACTAGAGATTATTCATCTGTAAACAAGACCTAACACCATCCAAGACACAAACCACTGAACCCTTCTAGAAGGACAGAAACCCAAAAGAAGGGAGAATTCAACCAAGAAGCCTGGTGGAGGAAAAAGAACTCCACACACACAGACACACACAAAGAAACAAAAATTAACCTAATAATGAAACGTCAGAGAAACACTGCACAAATGAAGGACCAAGCTAAAGAAACATCGCTTCAAATGACAGAGGAGGAGATAGACAAGCTATCTGAAAGAGAATTCAGAAAAGCTGTACTGATGAGGATGCAAAACACCAAAAACCGAATATTAGAGGAAATTAGTGCATTGAGAAGAGACATGCAAGAAATGAAAAATAAGCAAATGGAGACAACCAATTCAATTGCTGAACTCAAAAATACTATAGAAGGTCTCAACAGTAGAGTATCAGAGGCTGAAGAACGGATAAGTGAGCTGAAAGACAGAATGGTGGAAATAAGTGCTGAAGAACACAACAAAACTGAAAGAATTAAAAGAACTGAGGATAGCAGCAGAGACCTATGGGACAATATCAAACGCACCAACATTAGAATTATAGGAGTACCAGAAAAAGAAGAGGGGAAGAAAGGCTATGAAAAAATTCTTGAAGAGGTTATAGTTGAAAACTTCCCCAACATGGGTAAGGAAATTGTCAACCAAGTCCAAGAAGCACAAAGAGTTCCATACAGAATAAACCCCAGAAGAAACACACCAAGGCACATTCTAATCAAACTAATGCAGACTAAATATAAAGACAGATTATTAAAAGCAGTTAGGAGCAAGCAACAAATAACATATAAAGGAAACCCCATACGTTTAACTGCGGATCTTTCAACAGAAACCCTGCAGGCCAGAAGAGAATGGCAAGACACATTTAAATGGCTAAAAGAGAATAACCTCCAACCAAGATTTCTCTACCCAGCAAGAATCTCATTCAGAATTGATGGTGAAATCAAAAGCTTCACAGACAAGCAAAACCTAAAAGAATTCTGTACCACAAAATCAGCCCTACAACAAGTGTTAAAGGGCCTGATATAGCCAATAAATAGAGTAGGAGAAGTCTTACAAATCAAACCCCAAATTTCTAAGAAGATGACAATAGAAACATTCATATCAATAATTACTTTGAACGTGAATGAACTAAATGCTCCAACCAAACGACACAGGCTGGCTGAATGGATCCAGAAGCAAGACCCATATATATGCTGTTTACAAGAGACCCACTTCAGACCTAGAGACACTCATAGACTGAAAGTGAAAGGCTGGAAAAAGATATTCCATGCAAATGGAAATCAAAAGAAAGCTGGAGTAGCAAACCTCATATCAGACAAAATAGACTTTAAAGTAAAGAAGATTCTAAGAGACAAGGCAGGTCACTACATCATGATTAAGGGATCTATCCAAGAGGAGGACATAACAGTCAGGAATATCTACGCACCCAACACAGGGGCACCTCAATACATAAGACAGATACTTTCAGACTTAAAAGAAGAAATCAATAATAACACAGTAATAGTAGGAGACTTTAACACTCCTCTCACACCAATGGACAGATCAACAAAACAGAAAATTAATAAAGAAACACAAGCCTTAAATGCCACACTGGAAAAGATGGACCTCATCGATATCTTTAGGACGTTCCATCCAAAAGCAGAGGAATACACTTTCTTCTCAAGTGCTCATGGAACATTCTCCAGGATAGACCACATCTTGGGCCACAAGTCAAACCTCTGTCAGTTCAGGAAAACTGAAATTATATCAACTATGTTCTCGGACCACAATGCAATGAGACTAGAGATCAACTACCAGAAAAAAAACCCTAAAAACACAAATACATGGAGATTAAACAATACTTACCTAAAAAATCAACTGATCATTGAGGAAATCAAAGGAGAAATTAAACAATTCCTAGAAGAAAATGACAATGAACACACGACAGTGCAAAACCTATGGGATACTGCAAAAACAGTTCTAAGAGGGAAGTTTATAACAATACAATCCCACCTCAAGAAACTAGGAAAATATGAAGCAGATGACCTAACCCTCCGCTTAAAACAATTGGAAAAAGAAGAACAAAAACACCCCAAAGTCAGCAAAAGAAGAGAAATCATAAGGATCAGAGCAGAAATAAATGAGAAAGAAGCAATAGTAAAGATAAATAGGACAAAAAGCTGGTTCTTTGAAAAGGTAAACAAAATTGACAAGCCACTGGCCAGACTCATTAAGAAAAAGAGAGAGAAGAACCAGATCACCAAAATCAAAAACGAAAAAGGAGAGATTACAACAGATAATGCAGAAATCCAAAGGATTCTAAGAGACTATTATGAACAGCTATATGGCAACAAACTGGACAACCTGGAAGAAATAGACAGTTTCTTGGAGAAGATTAATCTCCCAAAACTGAGCCAAGAAGAAACAGAAACTTTGAACAACCCAATCACAAGCTCAGAAATCGAATTTGTGATTAAAAATCTACCCCAAAATAAAAGCCCAGGGCCAGATGGATTCATAGCCGAATTCTACCAAACATTTAAAGAAGAGCTAATGCCTGTCCTTCTAAAACTCTTCCAAAAAATTGCACAGGAAGGAAAACTTCCAAACACATTCTACGAGGCCACCATCACCCTGATACCCAAACCAGGCAAAGACAACACAAAAAAGGAAAATTATAGGCCAATTTCACTGATGAACTTATATGCCAAGATCCTCAACAAAATCCTAGCAAACAGAGTTCAACGACACATCAAAAAACTCATACATCACAATCAAGTTGGGTTCAACCCAGGCATGCAAGGATTCTTCAACATCCGCAAATCAATCAATGTGATACACCATATCAACAAATTGAAAGATAAAAACCACCTGATCATCTCAATAGATGCAGAAAAAGCCTTTGACAAAGTACAACATCCATTTATGATAAAAACTCTTCAGAAAATGGGCATAGAAGGAACCTATCTCAACATAATAAAAGCCATCTATGAGAAACTTACAGTGAACATTATCCTTAATGGTGAAAAACTGAAAGCATTCCCTCTAAGATCAGGAACAAGACAGGGGTGCCCACTTTAACCACTACTATTCAACATAGTCCTGGAAGTCCTAGCAACAGCAATAAGACAAGAGAAAGAAATCAAAGGAATCCAGATTGGAAAGGAAGAAGTCAAGCTCTCTCTTTTTGCAGACGACATGATATTATACATAGAAAATCCCAAAGACACGATTACAAAGCTACTAGAGCCAATCAATGAATTCAGCAAACTTGCAGGATACAATGTCAACACACAGAAATCACTGGCATTCCTATACACAAACAATGAAAAATCAGAAAACGAAATCAAAGAGGCAATCCCCTTCACCATTGCAACCAAAAGAATCAAATATCTAGGAATAAACCTACCCAAAGAAACAAAAGAATTATACACAGAAAACTACAAGACACTCATGAGAGAAATTAAAGAAGACTTAAACAGATGGAGAGATATTCCATGTTCCTGGATCGGAAGAATCAATATTATGAAAATGACCAGACTACCAAATATCATCTACAGATTCAATGCAATACCTATCCAACTACCATTGACATTTTTCACAGAACTAGACCAAAGAATAACACAGTTCATATGGAAACACAAAAGACCTCGAATAGCCAAAAGCAATCCTGAGAAAGAAATGAAGCTGAAGGGATCACCCTGATACCCAAACCAGGCAAAGACAACACAAAAAAGGAAAATTATAGGCCAATTTCACTGATGAACTTATATGCCAAGATCCTCAACAAAATCCTAGCAAACAGAGTTCAACGACACATCAAAAAACTCATACATCACAATCAAGTTGGGTTCAACCCAGGCATGCAAGGATTCTTCAACATCCGCAAATCAATCAATGTGATACACCATATCAACAAATTGAAAGATAAAAACCACCTGATCATCTCAATAGATGCAGAAAAAGCCTTTGACAAAGTACAACATCCATTTATGATAAAAACTCTTCAGAAAATGGGCATAGAAGGAACCTATCTCAACATAATAAAAGCCATCTATGAGAAACTTACAGTGAACATTATCCTTAATGGTGAAAAACTGAAAGCATTCCCTCTAAGATCAGGAACAAGACAGGGGTGCCCACTTTAACCACTACTATTCAACATAGTCCTGGAAGTCCTAGCAACAGCAATAAGACAAGAGAAAGAAATCAAAGGAATCCAGATTGGAAAGGAAGAAGTCAAGCTCTCTCTTTTTGCAGACGACATGATATTATACATAGAAAATCCCAAAGACACGATTACAAAGCTACTAGAGCCAATCAATGAATTCAGCAAACTTGCAGGATACAATGTCAACACACAGAAATCACTGGCATTCCTATACACAAACAATGAAAAATCAGAAAACGAAATCAAAGAGGCAATCCCCTTCACCATTGCAACCAAAAGAATCAAATATCTAGGAATAAACCTACCCAAAGAAACAAAAGAATTATACACAGAAAACTACAAGACACTCATGAGAGAAATTAAAGAAGACTTAAACAGATGGAGAGATATTCCATGTTCCTGGATCGGAAGAATCAATATTATGAAAATGACCAGACTACCAAATATCATCTACAGATTCAATGCAATACCTATCCAACTACCATTGACATTTTTCACAGAACTAGACCAAAGAATAACACAGTTCATATGGAAACACAAAAGACCTCGAATAGCCAAAAGCAATCCTGAGAAAGAAAAATGAAGCTGAAGGGATCAGCCTCCCTAACTTCAGACTCTACTACAAAGCAACAGTCACCACGACAGTATGGTACTGGCACAAAAACAGAACTATAGATCAATGGAACAAGATCGAGAACCCAGAGATAAACCCACTCACTGATCGGTACCTTATTTTTGACAAAGGAGGCGAAACTATAAAATGGGACAAAGACAGCCTCTTCAACAAGTGGTGCTGGGAAAACTGGAGAGCTACATGCAAAAAAATGAAGTTGGAACATTCCCTGACACCATACACAAAGATCAACTCAAAATGGATTAAAGATCTAAATGTAAGACCAGACACCATCAAACTCTTAGAGGAGAATATAGGCAGAACCCTCAAGGACATAAATCAAAGCAAGATCTTCTCTGACCCACCTACTAGAATGGTGGAACTGAAAAGAAAAGTGAACACGTGGGACCTCATGAAACTTAAAAGCTTTTGTACAGCAAAAGAAATTACAAAAAAGCTGAACAGACAACCTACTGAGTGGGAGAAAATCATAGCAAATGAAACAACAGACAAAGAATTAATCTCCAAAATCTACAAGCAACTCAGACAACTCAGCACAGGAAAAATGAACAACCCCATCAAAAAATGGGAAAAAGATCTAAAGAGACAGCCCTCCAAAGAGGACATACAGATGGCCAAAAAACACATGAAACGATGCTCAACCTCGCTTATTATTAGAGAAACGCAAACTAAAACCACAATGAAAAATCAGAAAACGAAATCAAAGAGGCAATCCCCTTCACCATTGCAACCAAAAGAATCAAATATCTAGGAATAAACCTACCCAAAGAAACAAAAGAATTATACACAGAAAACTACAAGACACTCATGAGAGAAATTAAAGAAGACTTAAACAGATGGAGAGATATTCCATGTTCCTGGATCGGAAGAATCAATATTATGAAAATGACCAGACTACCAAATATCATCTACAGATTCAATGCAATACCTATCCAACTACCATTGACATTTTTCACAGAACTAGACCAAAGAATAACACAGTTCATATGGAAACACAAAAGACCTCGAATAGCCAAAAGCAATCCTGAGAAAGAAAAATGAAGCTGAAGGGATCAGCCCCCCTAACTTCAGACTCTACTACAAAGCAACAGTCACCACGACAGTATGGTACTGGCACAAAAACAGAACTATAGATCAATGGAACAAGATCGAGAACCCAGAGATAAACCCACTCACTGATCGGTACCTTATTTTTGACAAAGGAGGCGAAACTATAAAATGGGACAAAGACAGCCTCTTCAACAAGTGGTGCTGGGAAAACTGGAGAGCTACATGCAAAAAAATGAAGTTGGAACATTCCCTGACACCATACACAAAGATCAACTCAAAATGGATTAAAGATCTAAATGTAAGACCAGACACCATCAAACTCTTAGAGGAGAATATAGGCAGAACCCTCAAGGACATAAATCAAAGCAAGATCTTCTCTGACCCACCTACTAGAATGGTGGAACTGAAAAGAAAAGTGAACACGTGGGACCTCATGAAACTTAAAAGCTTTTGTACAGCAAAAGAAATTACAAAAAAGCTGAACAGACAACCTACTGAGTGGGAGAAAATCATAGCAAATGAAACAACAGACAAAGAATTAATCTCCAAAATCTACAAGCAACTCAGACAACTCAGCACAGGAAAAATGAACAACCCCATCAAAAAATGGGAAAAAGATCTAAAGAGACGCCTCTCCAAAGAGGACATACAGATGGCCAAAAAGCACATGAAACGATGCTCAACCTCGCTTATTATTAGAGAAATGCAAATCAAAACCACAATGAGATACCACCTCACACCCGTCAGAATGGCCATCATCAACAAATCGACAGACAATAAATGCTGGAGAGGGTGCGGAGAAAAGGGAACCCTCTTGCATTGCTGGTGGGAATGTAAACTGATACAACCTCTATGGAAGACAATATGGAGATTCCTTAAAAAACTAAAAATAGAAGGACCCTATGACCCAGCAATTCCACTATTAGGCCTATATCCTGATGAAATCAAAACTGAAAGCGGCACCTGTACCCCAATGTTCATTGCAGCTCTCTGTACAATAGCCAGAACATGGAAGCAACCTAGATGTCCATCGACGAATGAATGGATCCAGAAGCTCTGGTACATATATACAATGGAATACTACTCAGTTGTTTAAAGAAATGAAGAAGACTCAGTCCTAATGAGGTGGCTAGCTCTAGAACCTATCATAAAAAGTGAAGTCAGTCAAAAAGAGAAAGACAAGTGTAGTATACTAACTCATATATATGGGATCTAGTAAGATGGTCATGATAACACACGCAGTGAACTCATGGAAAAACAGAGAATAGACATAAGGACATTGTGGAGACCGAACAGTGAGAGGGAGGAATAGAGGAAGTAACATCAAAACCTATACTGGCACGTGTAGAAAAGATAGCTATGGTCATTGTGCTAAGGGAATAGGAGTACCTACAATCACTTAGGGCGATGGTCTGGAGGGGTGGGATGAGGGGAACTAGGTAGGGGGAGGGTCCAGGGATATGCATATGAATGATCTAGGAACATACATGTTGGTGAACAACAAAACTCTTTACAATGAAGAATATTAAAAAATAGAAAAGAAAAGAAGGTGGTAAACTCTGTGCCTCAGTGTCCTTATCTGTAAAATGGGGTTAAGAGCACCACTTGGTCAAGTTTTTGCTGAGGATGTACAAGTTAGTGCAGAGTTAATGGACCTGAAGTGCTTTGAACAGTTCCTATCAGAGTAAGTGCTACGCCCATATTGAATACAATAAGCCATCACATTCGCTTTTCTCTTTTAAATTATAAATTGTACTTACAAGTATTTTTACTGTGCATCTATTCAAATGGTTTCATCAGTTCAGATGTGTCTGAGCTGATTTTAAGCCTGAGCCTTTGGCCTGTATAAATCTAGGGGTTGGCACTTTGATTGCTGATTCCTTGGCATTGACTGATCAACATTTGGTTCATTGGTGAGCATTTAAGAACCACCAGTGAGAGCGTAAGAAATTAGCCATCCTTCATACTGTCAGGAAGTGTTGAGATTGAGCTGTCAGAGGCCGAGGGTGAATGCTTGGTTGGACTGAGCCACTGAGCCAGCTGGATTCTTTGTCTTCCACGGCATTCTTGGATAGAGTCCATTTCACTAGGAAGTAAAGACTTTGGTCAGTTCATTTAATAGGAAAGAACCCAGAAAACCCTGTGCTAACCATTTGGAATATGGAAAGAAGCCCAGACTGAGCCTATATGCTAAAAGCTACTCAGTTGTTAAAAGAAATGGAGAAGACTCAGTCCTAATGAGGTGGCTAGCTCTAGAACCTATCATAAAAGTGAAGTCAGTCAAAAAGAGAAAGACAAGTGTAGTATACTAACTCATATATATGGGATCTAGTAAGATGGTCATGATAACACACGCAGTGAACTCATGGAAAAACAGAGAATAGACATAAGGACATTGTGGAGACCGAACAGTGAGAGGGAGGAATAGAGGAAGTAACATCAAAACCTATACTGGCACGTGTAGAAAAGATAGCTATGGTCATTGTGCTAAGGGAATAGGAGTACCTACAATCACTTAGGGCGATGGTCTGGAGGGGTGGGATGAGGGGAACTAGGTAGGGGGAGGGTCCAGGGATATGCATATGAATGATCTAGGAACATACATGTTGGTGAACAACAAAACTCTTTACAATGAAGAATATTAAAAAATAGAAAAGAAAAGAAGGTGGTAAACTCTGTGCCTCAGTGTCCTTATCTGTAAAATGGGGTTAAGAGCACCACTTGGTCAAGTTTTTGCTGAGGATGTACAAGTTAGTGCAGAGTTAATGGACCTGAAGTGCTTTGAACAGTTCCTATCAGAGTAAGTGCTACGCCCATATTGAATACAATAAGCCATCACATTCGCTTTTCTCTTTTAAATTATAAATTGTACTTACAAGTATTTTTACTGTGCATCTATTCAAATGGTTTCATCAGTTCAGATGTGTCTGAGCTGATTTTAAGCCTGAGCCTTTGGCCTGTATAAATCTAGGGGTTGGCACTTTGATTGCTGATTCCTTGGCATTGACTGATCAACATTTGGTTCATTGGTGAGCATTTAAGAACCACCAGTGAGAGCGTAAGAAATTAGCCATCCTTCATACTGTCAGGAAGTGTTGAGATTGAGCTGTCAGAGGCCGAGGGTGAATGCTTGGTTGGACTGAGCCACTGAGCCAGCTGGATTCTTTGTCTTCCACGGCATTCTTGGATAGAGTCCATTTCACTAGGAAGTAAAGACTTTGGTCAGTTCATTTAATAGGAAAGAACCCAGAAAACCCTGTGCTAACCATTTGGACATATTGGAAACAGGAGAATGTCAGTTATTGAGCTAAATACCTTAGAAAAGCAGTCAAGAAAATACGATGGCCTTTGTGATTGGTGACACATTCTAAACTTAGGTGAATGTGCTGTATTCTTTCTTGATGACTATCTTCCCCTGTGATGTTTCCTTCTTTTTGAAAACAAACCTTGTTTGACTGACTATAACCTTTAAATAACTGGTAACCTGAAGCAGTGAAACTGACATATGAATCTAATGAACAGAATGAAAGGAGTGGGCAATTCTAGTACAGGGTTGACCAGCCCATTGTCCCCCATTTCCTACCAAGGAGGGATGATTTCTTCTGACAATGGGCAACATCGGCAGCAGTTGTATTAAAATGTTTCGATCGATTTCTGTTAGTAATAATTCAATAATACACCATGTCTAGGCCTTGAGATGAGTGACCTATTTCTAGGAGCAGAGAATCTTCAAACTACAGGTGCTTCTCTGTCTAGCCTAGTCCATCTACCTTGTCTTCTCTCCCCAGGCACATGGACACAGACTACACACACACACACACACACACCCCAATGCACACAGCCTGTACTCAAGAGCCTCCGCTCTGGTTCCTACAGGTCCCCTTGCCACGATGCCTTTTTCAGCCTCAATAATTCTGTCATCTTTAGACGCTAGTCCAAGGCCAGATCCCTGTAAAAACTTCTCCTTACTCTTCCTCCTTGGGCTGGATTCTGTCCAATTCTAGACATGTTTCTTGAGTGAGAGACACTGGATTTCCCACACTTAACCAGGGGAGTGTGACCTCTGCCTGACAGGGCGGGGCGATGCCGGTGAAGGCAGACTTTCCAGCAGCATGGCAGGTGCTAAGATACGAGGTCCAGGGTGCCTGGGGAGCCCAGACAGGGCACCTTGCCCAGTCTTCCCACAGGTCTTGCCTTGCCCTGACCATCTAGATGAGTAGCTCTCAGAGCTTCCAGGAGAACTGGCATGTATGTTCTTTTGCATTGTTCTCTTTCCTGTGTGCTATCCCCACAGCTGAATGTTCTCTTTCCTGTGTAGTATAGAGTCCATTTCACTAGGAAGTAAAGACTTTGGTCAGTTCATTTAATAGGAAAGAACCCAGAAAACCCTGTGCTAACCATTTGGACATATTGGAAACAGGAGAATGTCAGTTATTGAGCTAAATACCTTAGAAAAGCAGTCAAGAAAATACGATGGCCTTTGTGATTGGTGACACATTCTAAACTTAGGTGAATGTGCTGTATTCTTTCTTGATGACTATCTTCCCCTGTGATGTTTCCTTCTTTTTGAAAACAAACCTTGTTTGACTGACTATAACCTTTAAATAACTGGTAACCTGAAGCAGTGAAACTGACATATGAATCTAATGAACAGAATGAAAGGAGTGGGCAATTCTAGTACAGGGTTGACCAGCCCATTGTCCCCCATTTCCTACCAAGGAGGGATGATTTCTTCTGACAATGGGCAACATCGGCAGCAGTTGTATTAAAATGTTTCGATCGATTTCTGTTAGTAATAATTCAATAATACACCATGTCTAGGCCTTGAGATGAGTGACCTATTTCTAGGAGCAGAGAATCTTCAAACTACAGGTGCTTCTCTGTCTAGCCTAGTCCATCTACCTTGTCTTCTCTCCCCAGGCACATGGACACAGACTACACACACACACACACACACACCCCAATGCACACAGCCTGTACTCAAGAGCCTCCGCTCTGGTTCCTACAGGTCCCCTTGCCACGATGCCTTTTTCAGCCTCAATAATTCTGTCATCTTTAGACGCTAGTCCAAGGCCAGATCCCTGTAAAAACTTCTCCTTACTCTTCCTCCTTGGGCTGGATTCTGTCCAATTCTAGACATGTTTCTTGAGTGAGAGACACTGGATTTCCCACACTTAACCAGGGGAGTGTGACCTCTGCCTGACAGGGCGGGGCGATGCCGGTGAAGGCAGACTTTCCAGCAGCATGGCAGGTGCTAAGATACGAGGTCCAGGGTGCCTGGGGAGCCCAGACAGGGCACCTTGCCCAGTCTTCCCACAGGTCTTGCCTTGCCCTGACCATCTAGATGAGTAGCTCTCAGAGCTTCCAGGAGAACTGGCATGTATGTTCTTTTGCATTGTTCTCTTTCCTGTGTGCTATCCCCACAGCTGAATGGTAACTCCCTTGAGAATAATGACCTTTCATTTTATTTTTTTATGCTGCCTTTTAAAACTGTACAGGGATCTTATATACCACGCAGTGGATGGAAAATACTCAGTCAACACTGATTTACTTAGCACCTCTTCTCTTCCCTCCTCCTCTTCTGGCTTCGCACAGGAACGCTCCCCTCAGCTGTGTTCCTGCTCTGACTCCGTAATTTGAAAATGGCTGTTCTCTGACCCTTGGTTGCTTCTGGCTAGTGAATTCCAGCTAACTGGTTCCCAGGCAAGCCACGTGCCTTCTTCTTGCCACTACACCCTTTCCTTGTGAAAGTGAAAAAGTGTTAAATGTGAGTCGCTCAATGGTAACTGACTCTTGCAACCCCCTGGACTGCAGCCCGCCCGACTCCCCTGTCCATGAGATTCTCCAGGAAATAATCCTGGAGGGCGTAGCCGTGCCCTCCTCCAGGGGATCTGCCCACCTCAGGGACTGAACCCGTGTCTCCTGCACTGCAGGCAGACTCTTTACCAGGGCCCATCACTTTATACTTTAGGCTCTCCCGGCACAAATCTACCATCCTCTTTTTTGCATAGCCTCTAAAATGGTGTCCCCTTTCTGGGACTGTTTTCCTAATGAGGGTGGAGTATAATTTAAAGGCTTAATTTTAGAAAACTATATGAAGCAGCAGACCCATAAAATGTTATGATTCACGACCACTTGTTTTGTTCTCATAATGCAACCTAAACTAAAAAGCCATTCCTCAAAGCTATAAAAACTGTTCATGGCTGTCTTTAGTATATCGTGTGGAGTATAATTCAGCCCACGGAGAGGCAAAAGATGGATTCATGGGGCCATTTGCCTTGGTGTACGTTAAAGGCCAGTAATTTCTAAGCTCTATGGAAGACCCTATTTTACTATAAACTCTGGGCTCTTTCTTAATTCCACTCAGCTTTCCATTTTAGTACTGATCTATCCTCATTTATAAACCCTCTCTTTCCCCTATAAATTATTGCCAGGACCCTGACTCTGCCCTCATCCATGCCTCTTCTAGCGTCTGTGCCTTCACCTGATGAGATGGGTATATGAAGATGCATTGGCTAGAAACCTAAAGTGTGGACTCATAGGGAGTCACCTTGGTCATTTATCTGCCAATCCCTGGGAGAACCCTGGCTCTTCCCCTCACGCCTCTCCAGAGGGCAGATAACCAACATTTTCCTGGAAATGAATGAAAAGAACAAACTCCATGGGCATTCTAGGCTCTGTTTTTCTAGTGTTATAGTAGAACCTCAGTGTTAACTGTTAACCCAGATTGCTAACTATACTCTCCTCAGTAAAACTTAAGATACCTCTTGTATTATGATTCATATCTGCACTCTGAGGGCGGATGCTGGGTGTGACCTTTAATGTTTCTTCATGATCAGGTTATCTAGGTTCTCACACTTTAGAAAGTATGTCTGTGATAATATCCTGAAAGTTAAGGGTTTAGGCCATAGAGTAGATGAGCCTAGGTTGGACTCTTGGCCTAAGTGTTTATACCACTGTGTTCCTTAGACAGTTTACTTAACCTCTCTGTTTCTCACATGCAAAATGAGATCAATCGCTGAACCTATCCAATGAGATTTCTGTGAAGAAAGCATAACATAAACCCACAAAAATCACCATAGTCCTTGGCACCCATCACCCCCAATACTTGACAAAACATATTTTAGGCCTACGAGAAATAACTGTTAGAAGGAGAGGAAGTAGAAGGGACTTAGCAAATTCAGGTAAACTCAGCAGGTTCAGTAACACTCCAGAATGAATGCCTGTGTGTCTTTGATCCACGCTGTGCTTGATGAAGCCAGTTGAGAGCATGTTGTCAACAGAAGTGCACCTGAAAAATGGACCGGTTATTTAACTCCATGATTAAATGTCAGTGACATGGTATTTTGTCTCTGTCTTCAGTTAGCTATTAAATACAGTATTATGACTTTTAACGTTCTCCTTGCACATCAGTTGTTTAGCTGAAAAGTGAATTTTTTTTGTCCTAGGAACTAAGCTTTTTTTCATTGAAGACCCCTGTAGTTACAGACAGCTCATGTATTTCCACTTAAGATATACCTTGTATTGCATATTTGCCCTGAATCCGAGGATCCATCTTTTTTAGCAGACTCATTTTAAACTCTCAAAGAACTAAATGATTTCCTTGAAGAACAGGTTTTATTATTTGGCAGATGAAACTGGCAATGGCCATTCAGAATCTCAAGGAGGAAAGCAATGAATTTTTAAGACTCAGCAACTTTGAAATAATTTTATGCATAATTGATAATAGGATACGGGCTATCTCACGCCTCCAGAGGGCAGATAACCAACATTTTCCTGGAAATGAATGAAAAGAACAAACTCCATGGGCATTCTAGGCTCTGTTTTTCTAGTGTTATAGTAGAACCTCAGTGTTAACTGTTAACCCAGATTGCTAACTATACTCTCCTCAGTAAAACTTAAGATACCTCTTGTATTATGATTCATATCTGCACTCTGAGGGCGGATGCTGGGTGTGACCTTTAATGTTTCTTCATGATCAGGTTATCTAGGTTCTCACACTTTAGAAAGTATGTCTGTGATAATATCCTGAAAGTTAAGGGTTTAGGCCATAGAGTAGATGAGCCTAGGTTGGACTCTTGGCCTAAGTGTTTATACCACTGTGTTCCTTAGACAGTTTACTTAACCTCTCTGTTTCTCACATGCAAAATGAGATCAATCGCTGAACCTATCCAATGAGATTTCTGTGAAGAAAGCATAACATAAACCCACAAAAATCACCATAGTCCTTGGCACCCATCACCCCCAATACTTGACAAAACATATTTTAGGCCTACGAGAAATAACTGTTAGAAGGAGAGGAAGTAGAAGGGACTTAGCAAATTCAGGTAAACTCAGCAGGTTCAGTAACACTCCAGAATGAATGCCTGTGTGTCTTTGATCCACGCTGTGCTTGATGAAGCCAGTTGAGAGCATGTTGTCAACAGAAGTGCACCTGAAAAATGGACCGGTTATTTAACTCCATGATTAAATGTCAGTGACATGGTATTTTGTCTCTGTCTTCAGTTAGCTATTAAATACAGTATTATGACTTTTAACGTTCTCCTTGCACATCAGTTGTTTAGCTGAAAAGTGAATTTTTTTTGTCCTAGGAACTAAGCTTTTTTTCATTGAAGACCCCTGTAGTTACAGACAGCTCATGTATTTCCACTTAAGATATACCTTGTATTGCATATTTGCCCTGAATCCGAGGATCCATCTTTTTTAGCAGACTCATTTTAAACTCTCAAAGAACTAAATGATTTCCTTGAAGAACAGGTTTTATTATTTGGCAGATGAAACTGGCAATGGCCATTCAGAATCTCAAGGAGGAAAGCAATGAATTTTTAAGACTCAGCAACTTTGAAATAATTTTATGCATAATTGATAATAGGATACGGGCTAAAAAATATTGGAGAATTGTTTTGAAAATATCTTTATCCCGCTTTTAAAAAACCTATTCCCCCAAATAGCATTTTTATTTTCTTGGTGTTCTCTTTAAGCTCAGGTCTTGAGGGGGAAAGATTCCCAAGAGCCAGTCTTTTGATTTGGTGGAATTAGTACTTCCATTGTTTATTGTTTATTTTCATTGGGAAGTGTGTGGCCTTCCCGGTATTTCAAAAGAACCTACTTCCTATGTGTGAGAAATCTGATGGCTCAGAATGGCTTGTCCTAACTGTGGTCAAGGGTCTTCCATGAGCCGTGGATTTAGGAGGGCTCAGGCAGACACAGCCGGGTTCTTTTCAGCCCTTTTTCTAATGAGGGAAATAGTTTCTGCCTTGTACTTGGGTGGGTTTCCCGATCTCCTGGGAGTCCCGTCCATTAAGAGCTAACATTAGGTCATGGCCAGAGGGGCCATGGTCCTCACGGTTGTCACAAGTGAGCTCTTATTTCTATTCTGTTGAGAAGCTGAAATTTGACAAACTGTCCACGGCGCTGGGCAGCTCTTTGCTGCCTGTTTTTGAGCAGCACACATTAAGGATAAGATACTTGTCATGGAATTCCTCATCATTAATCAACAGAGACCATATTCCTAGGTAAATCAGTTAACTTGTTGATAAAGCCACATCTTGATGAAAAATGTACCTTTTGACATCATCCTGTCTGCCGGCCTGGTCCGCAGGCGCCGCCCACCCAGAGCAAGCTGCCATATTCCATTCTGATGATGCTGATGCGCTGTGGCTCTGTGAAGATCTGATGCGCTGTAGGCTGCTTGTATCAGACATCTTTTAGCCCAGACAGCTCATGTATTTCCACTTAAGATATACCTTGTATTGCATATTTGCCCTGAATCCGAGGATCCATCTTTTTTAGCAGACTCATTTTAAACTCTCAAAGAACTAAATGATTTCCTTGAAGAACAGGTTTTATTATTTGGCAGATGAAACTGGCAATGGCCATTCAGAATCTCAAGGAGGAAAGCAATGAATTTTTAAGACTCAGCAACTTTGAAATAATTTTATGCATAATTGATAATAGGATACGGGCTAAAAAATATTGGAGAATTGTTTTGAAAATATCTTTATCCCGCTTTTAAAAAACCTATTCCCCCAAATAGCATTTTTATTTTCTTGGTGTTCTCTTTAAGCTCAGGTCTTGAGGGGGAAAGATTCCCAAGAGCCAGTCTTTTGATTTGGTGGAATTAGTACTTCCATTGTTTATTGTTTATTTTCATTGGGAAGTGTGTGGCCTTCCCGGTATTTCAAAAGAACCTACTTCCTATGTGTGAGAAATCTGATGGCTCAGAATGGCTTGTCCTAACTGTGGTCAAGGGTCTTCCATGAGCCGTGGATTTAGGAGGGCTCAGGCAGACACAGCCGGGTTCTTTTCAGCCCTTTTTCTAATGAGGGAAATAGTTTCTGCCTTGTACTTGGGTGGGTTTCCCGATCTCCTGGGAGTCCCGTCCATTAAGAGCTAACATTAGGTCATGGCCAGAGGGGCCATGGTCCTCACGGTTGTCACAAGTGAGCTCTTATTTCTATTCTGTTGAGAAGCTGAAATTTGACAAACTGTCCACGGCGCTGGGCAGCTCTTTGCTGCCTGTTTTTGAGCAGCACACATTAAGGATAAGATACTTGTCATGGAATTCCTCATCATTAATCAACAGAGACCATATTCCTAGGTAAATCAGTTAACTTGTTGATAAAGCCACATCTTGATGAAAAATGTACCTTTTTGACATCATCCTGTCTGCCGGCCTGGTCCGCAGCGCCGCCGCCCACCCAGAGCAAGCTGCCATATTCCATTCTGATGATGCTGATGCGCTGTGGCTCTGTGAAGATCTGAGCCTTCGCTGCTGCATGAGGCCTGCTTTGATTTGTATACAATATGAATAACTGTCTATTAGGCATGCTGTAATTTTTTTCATCTTCTCTTCCTACACAGACTATATTACCTTACTGGGGTAAAGTTCATTCTGCAGGACTGATAATTAATCCCTTGTTCTTTTCTTTTCCTGCTGTCTTATCGGGTGACTACATTTTATATACATTCTGGCATTTTTCATCACCATGCCAAATAAAGCAATTTGGAGATGCAAGCAATAAAAAGCTTATTTTTATAACCCCTCCAGAAAGAAAACTGCACAGATTCCATTTTAGTGGAAAAAGACCTTCCATTATGTGGCCACATTTGTATCTACTGGTTGTCCTATCTGGTGGACAGACAGGACAACTAGCTGTAACTGATGAGTGTCTGGTCTTCTGAGAGTGTCCCAGAAAAGGCAGTGTGTCTGTTAGAGATATTTCTACGACCAGTGCATTTTCTGCATACGCCCTGCTGTCTGTGCTCCTCCTCTTGCTTCATAGTTTTTAAAATAGAAACAAGATAGTCTGTAGAAGGTATTAACTCAAGATTCACACTCTTTTTTTGTTTTCATTGTATGTATTTATTTATTTTGGCTATTCTGGGTTTTTACTGCTGCTGCAGGCTCTTCTCTAGTTGAGGTGAGCAGGCTTCTTGTGGTGATTTTTCTTGTTGTGGAACTCGGGCTCTAGGGCACCTGGGCTTCAGTAGTTGCGGCACATGGGCTCAAGAATTGCAGCTTCAAGGCTCTAGAGCACAGGCTCAATAGTTGCAGCTCACGGGTTTAGTTGCTTCGCAGCAGGTGGGATCTTTCCGGATCAGGGTTCGAACCAGTGTCTCTTGCATTGGCAGGTGAACTCTTCACCACTGAGCCACCAGGGAAGCCCCAAGGTTCACATTCTTAACTGGGTAGCCAAGGTTCTACTCACTGAGGCTTGAGGCAACTACATTAACAGGGTTAAATGCAGTGGCTTGTTGTCAGCATACGCTGCAGCCACGTCCTTTGTCCTTTGAGGAGAGGGGCTCAGTTTTGTACCGCCCTGCAGTGTGCAAGTCTCGCGTTTATCTTAGAGTCCTGGTTTGCTGTAATTTCATTTGGGAACCTGGGAACACTGCGGCAGGGTGAGCTGCGGAAGGACCTACACATTTCAGATGTAGGAAGGAATATTCTAATTAAACTGAATCCGGTGCCTGTGGCAAAGGATGTGCTTAATATATTTGGGGTCTGTGTGAAAAATTACGTGTTATTTTCATAAATTGTTTTTTTTCCTCCTCTCTCTTCCTTGCTGAAGGGCTTTTGTTTTGAATATTGTTTGCCATAGAAGAATTATTTCATTACTGATACGGGACAGCACAATAAACTCTGGAAAGTCGTACCAGTTACCCTGGCCCTGAAATGTTTCTCTTCTTTGGATGCACAGGGAAGATTTTAGACTTCTCCTATAAGGCGGACAACAAAAGAGCATAATTTTTTCCTATGTTGTCTAATTCTAATACAGAGTCTCAAGTACAGATCCCTGGGCTCTTAACTTGTTTTTCATTTAGAAAAGAGAAACAACTTTAGCATAAAGTAGATGTCGAATATTCAAGAGAAGGTCACAGCTGAGCACAGGATTTTCATCTTTTAGCCTGGCACTTTTCTGTTAAATGTTCTTTGTGAAATATTTGCAGCTTCACTTAGGCTCTAGTTGAGGTGAGCAGGCTTCTTGTGGTGATTTTTCTTGTTGTGGAACTCGGGCTCTAGGGCACCTGGGCTTCAGTAGTTGCGGCACATGGGCTCAAGAATTGCAGCTTCAAGGCTCTAGAGCACAGGCTCAATAGTTGCAGCTCACGGGTTTAGTTGCTCGCAGCAGGTGGGATCTTTCCGGATCAGGGTTCGAACCAGTGTCTCTTGCATTGGCAGGTGAACTCTTCACCACTGAGCCACCAGGGAAGCCCCAAGGTTCACATTCTTAACTGGGTAGCCAAGGTTCTACTCACTGAGGCTTGAGGCAACTACATTAACAGGGTTAAATGCAGTGGCTTGTTGTCAGCATACGCTGCAGCCACGTCCTTTGTCCTTTGAGGAGAGGGGCTCAGTTTTGTACCGCCCTGCAGTGTGCAAGTCTCGCGTTTATCTTAGAGTCCTGGTTTGCTGTAATTTCATTTGGGAACCTGGGAACACTGCGGCAGGGTGAGCTGCGGAAGGACCTACACATTTCAGATGTAGGAAGGAATATTCTAATTAAACTGAATCCGGTGCCTGTGGCAAAGGATGTGCTTAATATATTTGGGGTCTGTGTGAAAAATTACGTGTTATTTTCATAAATTGTTTTTTTTCCTCCTCTCTCTTCCTTGCTGAAGGGCTTTTGTTTTGAATATTGTTTGCCATAGAAGAATTATTTCATTACTGATACGGGACAGCACAATAAACTCTGGAAAGTCGTACCAGTTACCCTGGCCCTGAAATGTTTCTCTTCTTTGGATGCACAGGGAAGATTTTAGACTTCTCCTATAAGGCGGACAACAAAAGAGCATAATTTTTTCCTATGTTGTCTAATTCTAATACAGAGTCTCAAGTACAGATCCCTGGGCTCTTAACTTGTTTTTCATTTAGAAAAGAGAAACAACTTTAGCATAAAGTAGATGTCGAATATTCAAGAGAAGGTCACAGCTGAGCACAGGATTTTCATCTTTTTAGCCTGGCACTTTTCTGTTAAATGTTCTTTGTGAAATATTTGACTTGAGGGATCAAGAATGTTAAGTTTGGCTGATTTCACTTGATAGCCCATTGATAGGCATCAACTATACCCAAATGCTGTTTTTGTGACCTTGGAACATCTATATGATGATACTATAATTAGAAAGAAGTGCTAGTGCATCTAACTTTCTGACGTGTGGGTTGTTAGAGGGTTTGCTGACGAAGGGCCCAGTGGGAGGTGAGCTCGGGAGGGATGAGATTCTCAGTGGCCATCTTGCCTGCTTTCCAGTGACCCTCAAGGGTCTGAGCCAGCTGTCATCTAGATACCCGTGACTCCCAAATCCAGATCTTTCTTTATCCTGTGGAAATGTAGAGCTGCACATCACTCAGCTGTTGAAGACGCCATTCCCTCTTGAGGGTGCACATCCTCCAGGCCTCCCATCCTCGTGGAGGAGTCCCAGACCCCCGATTCACTCTTGGCATTCCGCTTGACTCCCCCTCCACTGTTCAGAGGTGGACCGGGTTGTATAACTTTTGCTTGGGGTTCTACGATCTGAGCTTTCCTACATAGGACTGCGGCTCCTCCTGGCCTTGTCCAGGCCAGCCTTGGCTTGCCAGCCAGGGCTCCAGGGGCCTCTCTCAGCAAAGTCTCTCGCGTGTGTGGCCCCCAGCCCCCCACTTCACACCCTCATCACACCTCCTGTCCACCTTAACCTCTGTAGGATTCCTCTTCCTGGAAGGTGTGTGATGCCTCTGACTCCATTCCATCCACACTCAGAGGCTTAACCACCTCCTCTTACTTTGCCTCATCCAAAGATGACAGTCTGTATTTTTTCCCAGATGTTCAGAGCCCTATATGAAAATCTCCTAAGTAAGGCCCTGCTTTGCCCATCTTCACGCCCTCTCTTCTCTGAAATACTCACAGGCTCTTTATCATACCCTATCTTTTATCTCAGTTCTCCAAAGACCTATCTTAGTATCCCCCTAAATTCTGGAGTTGCTGGAGAGCGTATTCTTTTCTTTAATGTGTTGATATCCACCATGTGTCACACCTCCCACATCATCCTCTGACTGGTTAGCATAAAGTAGATGTCGAATATTCAAGAGAAGGTCACAGCTGAGCACAGGATTTTCATCTTTTAGCCTGGCACTTTTCTGTTAAATGTTCTTTGTGAAATATTTGACTTGAGGGATCAAGAATGTTAAGTTTGGCTGATTTCACTTGATAGCCCATTGATAGGCATCAACTATACCCAAATGCTGTTTTTGTGACCTTGGAACATCTATATGATGATACTATAATTAGAAAGAAGTGCTAGTGCATCTAACTTTCTGACGTGTGGGTTGTTAGAGGGTTTGCTGACGAAGGGCCCAGTGGGAGGTGAGCTCGGGAGGGATGAGATTCTCAGTGGCCATCTTGCCTGCTTTCCAGTGACCCTCAAGGGTCTGAGCCAGCTGTCATCTAGATACCCGTGACTCCCAAATCCAGATCTTTCTTTATCCTGTGGAAATGTAGAGCTGCACATCACTCAGCTGTTGAAGACGCCATTCCCTCTTGAGGGTGCACATCCTCCAGGCCTCCCATCCTCGTGGAGGAGTCCCAGACCCCCGATTCACTCTTGGCATTCCGCTTGACTCCCCCTCCACTGTTCAGAGGTGGACCGGGTTGTATAACTTTTGCTTGGGGGTTCTACGATCTGAGCTTTCCTACATAGGACTGCGGCTCCTCCTGGCCTTGTCCAGGCCAGCCTTGGCTTGCCAGCCAGGGCTCCAGGGGCCTCTCTCAGCAAAGTCTCTCGCGTGTGTGGCCCCCAGCCCCCCACTTCACACCCTCATCACACCTCCTGTCCACCTTAACCTCTGTAGGATTCCTCTTCCTGGAAGGTGTGTGATGCCTCTGACTCCATTCCATCCACACTCAGAGGCTTAACCACCTCCTCTTACTTTGCCTCATCCAAAGATGACAGTCTGTATTTTTTCCCAGATGTTCAGAGCCCTATATGAAAATCTCCTAAGTAAGGCCCTGCTTTGCCCATCTTCACGCCCTCTCTTCTCTGAAATACTCACAGGCTCTTTATCATACCCTATCTTTTATCTCAGTTCTCCAAAGACCTATCTTAGTATCCCCCTAAATTCTGGAGTTGCTGGAGAGCGTATTCTTTTTCTTTAATGTGTTGATATCCACCATGTGTCACACCTCCCACATCATCCTCTGACTGGTAATAAGCCCAGCCAGCCTTTACTGAGCATTTACTATGTGCAGGGTACAGCACTGTTCCAAGTGCACTATGTATGTATCTTTCTCACTTTAGCTCATGCAAAGGTATTAGTATTCCCACGTATAACCATGCACATGGACTTCAAAGAGGCGGAAAAGAATCACTTCTCTGCAGCACAGTCAGGCCAGGCTTCGTGATAATCCACAGAGTACCGTCAGCAGGGAATTTATTGTACAGATGGGCATCCATGAAATGGACGTGAGGATGTGACTGGGGAGGGAGCGAGAGCTGCAGAGTAGGTGGAGATGTGCGGGGGACTGTTGAGTATGGTCTCAGGGGCAAAAGAAAGCGCTGATCAAGAAGAGCACTGCCCTCGGCAAGGAGCAGGAAAGGAGCCCCACAGAGCTCAGTGCCCACAGCGCTCACTCAGCACATTGGGTGTTGTATCCTTCTGTTCCTTTTCACTAGTTTGTCCTGTCTCTACCCCCTCGCTCTGAGGTCCTTCGCGAGGGGGAACATAGAACATTCAGTCCGTAGTACATGTACAATCAACGTCATCTGAAGATGACCGTCATACAGGAAGTTAAAATACCATCACAGGCAGCCTTCTCTTCATTAATAGAGAGCTCCCTCCTGTGCAGCAGGCAGGAGCATAGTGTGGACACCCTGTTGAGAGGAGGGACTTTTACGGAGTAGAAAAGGGCTTCTCAGTTTTCCTTTTTTCTTTTTTTTTTTGACCAGTTTGTCCACATTCAATGTATTGCTGTAATCTCTGTCATCAGAAGGGATGGATTGGGGAGATTATAACTAGTACTCCTACTAGTTAAGTTCTGGTTTGATCTTGACATTCAGTAGCATGGTCACCAAGGTTTCAGTGGACTGCTGTTGTCGATATTAATGATGGGGTCCTGCAATTCCCTGCTACTAAATTGAAGAAGAAAGCGTACCTTACTCTTCCCCTACCTTTCAGGGAGCTGGGAGCTCTATGTGTTTAGTCAGGCTGTGCTTTCATCAGGTCTCTGTAGAACATTAGAGCTGCGTGACTGGTCGTCGGCTTTCAGGGGACCCATGCCGTTTAATAAGACTAATAGACAAGACAAAGCAAAACAAAGCCTTGTCACAGCAGGAGAGATGTCTATGGCCGACTCTGTGGTGGACATGGCATTGCCGGTCAGCAGTATGTTCTTGTCTACTCAGACTGGCGTTTGGCTACCAACTGTGAGATGCTCCTGTGCTGACAAGCCTCCCCCACTCTGGACTCTGCCCTCAGGCTCGCAATTTACTGCATGCAATCTTGTTGAGAAAATGTGGTCTTTATTAGTGTTGGGCACAGATCGACTTTTCTTTGTCCGCTTCCGCAGAGCTGGTAGGATGCTTCAGTGCCGGGAAAGAAACGGGGACGGATGACAGTGTGGGGACAGGAGAACGGGAGCTTTCAGGTGCTCAGAACCGGACTGCCGGCTTCCCAGAGAGGTGATCTGAGCGCCCACCGAGCTTTTAGGGGGCGTTGTAATCGACAGCAAATTATCAAACAAATGTACTTGTCCATCGAAACGGGGCAAGTTAGTTGCTAGCTACATGAACAGTAAATTTACTGTACATGTGAGAGACAGCTTTTGCCGTCCAGATATTATGATAAAATGAGAACACAAGACTAATGTGTATATTGATAACCCTCCAGGGTGATACGGCAGACATGTACGACTTTATATATCATATTCTGTTTTTCACTGTGAGGATGTGCCCGCCTGCTCTCAGGTGTGCTTCTTGTTGGTCTCCACCTAGCTTTGCCTGTTGCCTTGGCTCTGGGGGGGGCGTCTAGTGTATTCCCCTGGGAGCTCTGGGAGTGGCGTGCTGCCCCACCTCTTTCTTCCCCCACATGCTGCCTCTTTAACAAAGGCCCACACATGGGAGGTTTTTTTCCCTCCTAATCCTGATGGTGCCTGTTATTTCAAACACCTCCTCGATTTATGGGTTCGACTGGGTAGATTCTTAAGCACAGTTACAAATGCTTTGCGAGTTGAAGTTAAATGCCAGAGAATCTGTGAGAAATAGAAATCATAGCCATTTAAAATAGTCATTCTATAAAGCACTGTGGAAATGTGAAATTAATACATACTAGCAGAAGCATTAAATATTGACTGCCTCGACTACTTCTGAAATGGTACAACAGCATCATTTTTTAATGATGGGTAATGATAAAACACATCAATTTTAAATAACCTGTTTTCTCCTTCCCTGTTTCCGAAGCTATGGCTTGGCAAGCTTGAAATGAAATACCAGTAATGGTAGTAACTAAGCTTCTGCTAACCTTAGTCGTGGAATGGACGTGTTCCTGTGTTTTCTTGATGTTCTGTGGCTATTTAAAAAGACTGGAAAATTGAAAATTGGTGCTAATGGGATCAGCTTGAATGTGAACAAAAAAAAATACATCTCTGTTACTGGAAAACAGGAAATGTAGAACCTTAACTAGAAAATGCACCATCATCCTCTAATGGATTCTTATTTGTCTCCTTATTAGGGCTTACGGAGCCTCTGACAGTGGTTACAATGAGTCTTTAACTACAACACATTTCTACTCCTTTCCCTCCAACCCCCCTTCTAAAATTCCCTTAAAAACTACCTTTATGTTTAGTTATGCTTCACTTGTTATTTGAGAAGCAACTTGCAAAATACAAGTGGAGCAAATAATATCTTGAATTTGTATGTTTCTTTGCTATCAAAGAACTGTAGATACCTTTTTTTCTTCAATCTTATATGCCACGCAAATTTAATTGACAGACTTTTGTCTCTATCTTGTAGATGAGAAGCACTAAAACATCTGTTTCCTAAGGTTATGTTAAAAAGTGATTAAAGCAGCTTGTAAGTCCCAAGATCGGGAAGCACAGGGTGCTGTGGGACCAACATGCTAGGGGTCTGGAGCCTGCCTGGAGAAAGTGGAGTCCAGTCCGGTCTCAGGAAGGAAACGTCTGAGCTGAGGTCTAAAAAATGAGCAATGGGGTGAGAAGGACGTAGGGGAGAGAGAAGATTGCTTTCGGAACACACAGAAATAGCTGAACCCCCAAATCCATGGTGAAGCTGAAGGGGCCACGCATTGCTTTCAGAGGACCTGATTCTGAGCAAGGAGGCAACACAGGAAAGGCTTTCTTGTGGAATGAAAGGAACTAGGTTTTCCCAAGTTATTTTTGATAATTCTCCATCTCAAGCTCCTTGAGAGAATGATGGGTGACCCTTTAGAGTGGTTGAAATGGGTATTCTTCTTTTCATATTTATTTTTTGGGCTATGCTGGGTCTTAGTTGAGGCATGCGCATTCTTAGTTATGGCATGTGGGCTCTAGTTCTCTGACCAGGGATTGAACCTGGGCCCCCAGCATTGAGAGTGTGGAATCTCAGCCACGGACCACCAGGGAAGTCCCCAAATGGGTTATCTGGATTGATGGAGAAAAAAGACCTCCCATGCCTCTGCTGAAAGGGATCCTGGTGGGGATGGAAGGTGTCCTGCATTGAGGTCATGGGAAGGGGGCTTGAGCGGGAACCATTGCATGTGGGAGAAGTCAGGAAAGGGACAAAAGGAGACGCGCTCATGGTGACACAAGTCTAGGTTGGGGAGGAGACTCAAGACCTGCCCTCCTGCTGCAACTGCTAGGACCCCGGGAAGTGATCATCCCCTCTCTCCTCCAGGCATCCTGCTACTTAGAGATGCTTGAAGCCTCTAGCTGGTGAGGAAAAATAAGATGAAGTTATTAGCAGCATGAGGACTATACATACACATCAACATCTCTTCAGAGAGATCTACTTACCAATCCTTTCTACACCAGTCCAAGAGCTGGTTATTGGTCCTCCCAGCTTTTGTTGCTGCTGTTGTCTTTCACCCCCGACTAGTTTTCAGGCACCGAGCTATAAAGGACAGACACACTGCCAATGGCATTATGACCCTGGCCCATTGTCAGGATTTTATATTAATAAGTTGTGTGAGGCAGAAATGGGGCCAGGGGAGAAGGAGGCTCGTTTAAGCCCAGCCATTTTGTTTTTCAAGGGACGAATCTCCCTGGGTGATAACTGCCGGATTGATGGGGAGAGTGAAATGGCACTCAGAAAGGAAAACTGTTAACACAGTGTGTGAGCCGAGCCGGTGCCCATGCTTAAGCACCTGGGCCGTTGCATGATTCAGAGCAAGAACTAGGAAACGAGCCCCCGTCGTCTCCAGAGAACCTGGTAGGAATAGTCCCTGGGTTTCCATTTGAACACAACTCCATTAAGAGATTACTAACTAAGAAGCACTAAGGTTTGTGGTTGAATAAGCAATTGAAATCAAACCTGCAAGCTCATTGAGATGAAGCTGCACGTTCCTCTACCTGCAGAAGTTGGCTGGAATTACATACATCCGATGGCAATATTTAGGAGCATGAGGGAGGGGGTAGGATTTGTCAGGGAGGAAAATAGACCTTGAAACCCCACTGTATGTGATCGGGGGACTTTTCTGGAGAGAACAGGATTTCTATTAAATGGGTATGAAGATCACCACGTTAATATGTCAGTTGCATGTTTTTTGGCGACACTTCTTTGTTATGGACCTTCAAAGATGGCATTAGATTTGTCACTAGCTCTAGCCATCTCCTTCTTTCTCCAGGCGATGTTTTGATAAATGTTGATGAGTTTATAACTGTAAAACCAAATGACATTTATCGTGTGACACATGCTTTACCCATTGCATAATTGCATCTAATGGCTTTGCATGTAGAAAGGCATTTACCATTTACTTCTGTGTAAAATGACAATCTAAACCCTCAGGCCTCAATATCTTTTTACACAAAGATAAAGACTTAATTAAAAACCCAACACAATTTATTTTTGTACCTGGCATTTAAGGTACCCAGTTCTTTGGTTAACTCTCTGATAATCATGATGCATCTAGTAACAAAGATCAGTGGGTTTCATTTTTTCCTCCTCTCTTTGAAACGTTAGTGAACTCACATTACCAATCCTTTCTACACCAGTCCAAGAGCTGGTTATTGGTCCTCCCAGCTTTTGTTGCTGCTGTTGTCTTTCACCCCCGACTAGTTTTCAGGCACCGAGCTATAAAGGACAGACACACTGCCAATGGCATTATGACCCTGGCCCATTGTCAGGATTTTATATTAATAAGTTGTGTGAGGCAGAAATGGGGCCAGGGGAGAAGGAGGCTCGTTTAAGCCCAGCCATTTTGTTTTTCAAGGGACGAATCTCCCTGGGTGATAACTGCCGGATTGATGGGGAGAGTGAAATGGCACTCAGAAAGGAAAACTGTTAACACAGTGTGTGAGCCGAGCCGGTGCCCATGCTTAAGCACCTGGGCGTTGCATGATTCAGAGCAAGAACTAGGAAACGAGCCCCCGTCGTCTCCAGAGAACCTGGTAGGAATAGTCCCTGGGTTTCCATTTGAACACAACTCCATTAAGAGATTACTAACTAAGAAGCACTAAGGTTTGTGGTTGAATAAGCAATTGAAATCAAACCTGCAAGCTCATTGAGATGAAGCTGCACGTTCCTCTACCTGCAGAAGTTGGCTGGAATTACATACATCCGATGGCAATATTTAGGAGCATGAGGGAGGGGGTAGGATTTGTCAGGGAGGAAAATAGACCTTGAAACCCCACTGTATGTGATCGGGGGACTTTTCTGGAGAGAACAGGATTTCTATTAAATGGGTATGAAGATCACCACGTTAATATGTCAGTTGCATGTTTTTTGGCGACACTTCTTTGTTATGGACCTTCAAAGATGGCATTAGATTTGTCACTAGCTCTAGCCATCTCCTTCTTTCTCCAGGCGATGTTTTGATAAATGTTGATGAGTTTATAACTGTAAAACCAAATGACATTTATCGTGTGACACATGCTTTACCCATTGCATAATTGCATCTAATGGCTTTGCATGTAGAAAGGCATTTACCATTTACTTCTGTGTAAAATGACAATCTAAACCCTCAGGCCTCAATATCTTTTTACACAAAGATAAAGACTTAATTAAAAACCCAACACAATTTATTTTTGTACCTGGCATTTAAGGTACCCAGTTCTTTGGTTAACTCTCTGATAATCATGATGCATCTAGTAACAAAGATCAGTGGGTTTCATTTTTTCCTCCTCTCTCTTTGAAACGTTAGTGAACTCATTTAATTATCAAGCTGATATCTGCTATGACTTCTTGTTTCTCATTTCTAGTTGAAAGAGCTATTTTGAAATTTAGAACAGAATTGAATAATGTGTTCAGTTAATGAGGAACATTTAAGAGGCGTTTCTAAAATTAATGTGATAGCAAAATGATAAACCACCGTGGAGGTATAGACATACTTAGACAGTGACAATGTTTCAAGCCTGTTGGTGGTGGTCAGGCAAAGTTTTCTGGGCTTTTAATTTGATATTTTTGTATTCTGACATTTTAGGGCTTCCCTGGTGGCTCAGTGGTAAAGAATCTGCCCACAAACCAGGAGACACAGATTCAGTCCCTAGGTCAGGAAGATCCCCTGGAGGAGGAAATGGCAACCCAGTCCAGTATTCTTGCCAGGGAATTCCCATGGACAGAGGAGCCTGGAGGGCTACAGTCCATGGAGTCTCAAAGAGTCAGACACAACTGAGTGACTGAGCACGCAGAGACGCGTGTATTCTGCCATCTAGCCTGGAAATAGCTAAGACCTTTTACAGCAAAGGTCTCCAACCCCTGGGCCCTGAACCTCTACAGGTCTGTGGCCTGTTAGAAACAGGGCTGCACATCTGGAGGTGAGTACAGGACGAGTGAGCAGAGCCTCATCTGTATTTATAGCTGTTCCCCATGGTTGGCATTACCACCTGAGCGCCACCTCTGTCAGACCAGCAGCAGCCATCTCCTTCTTTCTCCAGGCGATGTTTTGATAAATGTTGATGAGTTTATAACTGTAAAACCAAATGACATTTATCGTGTGACACATGCTTTACCCATTGCATAATTGCATCTAATGGCTTTGCATGTAGAAAGGCATTTACCATTTACTTCTGTGTAAAATGACAATCTAAACCCTCAGGCCTCAATATCTTTTTACACAAAGATAAAGACTTAATTAAAAACCCAACACAATTTATTTTTGTACCTGGCATTTAAGGTACCCAGTTCTTTGGTTAACTCTCTGATAATCATGATGCATCTAGTAACAAAGATCAGTGGGTTTCATTTTTTCCTCCTCTCTCTTTGAAACGTTAGTGAACTCATTTAATTATCAAGCTGATATCTGCTATGACTTCTTGTTTCTCATTTCTAGTTGAAAGAGCTATTTTGAAATTTAGAACAGAATTGAATAATGTGTTCAGTTAATGAGGAACATTTAAGAGGCGTTTCTAAAATTAATGTGATAGCAAAATGATAAACCACCGTGGAGGTATAGACATACTTAGACAGTGACAATGTTTCAAGCCTGTTGGTGGTGGTCAGGCAAAGTTTTCTGGGCTTTTAATTTGATATTTTTGTATTCTGACATTTTAGGGCTTCCCTGGTGGCTCAGTGGTAAAGAATCTGCCCACAAACCAGGAGACACAGATTCAGTCCCTAGGTCAGGAAGATCCCCTGGAGGAGGAAATGGCAACCCAGTCCAGTATTCTTGCCAGGGAATTCCCATGGACAGAGGAGCCTGGAGGGCTACAGTCCATGGAGTCTCAAAGAGTCAGACACAACTGAGTGACTGAGCACGCAGAGACGCGTGTATTCTGCCATCTAGCCTGGAAATAGCTAAGACCTTTTACAGCAAAGGTCTCCAACCCCTGGGCCCTGAACCTCTACAGGTCTGTGGCCTGTTAGAAACAGGGCTGCACATCTGGAGGTGAGTACAGGACGAGTGAGCAGAGCTTCATCTGTATTTATAGCTGTTCCCCATGGTTGGCATTACCACCTGAGCTCCGCCTCTGTCAGACCAGCAGCAGCCTTAGATTCTCCTAGGAGCTTGAACCCTACTGTAAATTGTGAGGGAGTCTGGGTTGCATGCTCCTTATGAAAATGTTATGCCGGATGATCTGATTTTGCATTATGGTGAATTGTATAATTATATCATTATATATCATAATGTAATAATAATAGAAATAAAATGCACAGTAAATGTAATGTGTTCAAGACATCCTGAAACCATCCTCCCACCCATGGCCTGGGGAAGAATCATCCTCCACGGAACCAGCCCCTGGTGCCTAGAAGGTTGTGGTCATAAAGGAGGTGACTTCATACAGCAAAACAATTTTGTTCTCTGGCCTTCATGTCAGACCAGAAGTACAGCTTCTAGTATCGGGCTCGGGTATCTACTGTGTGTTCCCAAGTAGACAGCTGGGAACCAGTCTCATGGAGTAGTGGTTTATCTTTCCAACCCTATCTTGATCCTGCAGCCCCCAAGTGAAGGCCCCTGACCTGCTTACCAGTGAGCCCGGGGTAAAGCTTTATCTGTCCTCTCTGTCTGCCTTTCCTCTGTACAAACTTAGTTGTTTTCCTTCTCCCAGAAATAAAGGTCAATCGAAATAGGTCATTTCTCTAGTGTTTTGTCATAGGAATGTTCTTGTTTTGAGTCTCTTCTGAAAAGCATACTGACTGATTCCTGATCCTGTTGAGAACTTAAGCTTCGTGGAATTCATTTTTGTTGTTTGTTTGTTTGACGTTACACTCTTCACAATCTAAAGTTTTTAATTTATTGGGTTGGCCAAAAAGTTCATTTGGGTTTTTTTCATGGCTTACAGAGGGAACCTAAATGAACTTTTTAGGCAACCCAGTAGTTCTAAGTAACTTTTTAATTAATTTGGGTTTTTTTTTTCCCCCACGTTAAAATAGGAGCACCAACTATTTATATGCACCTAACTCAACCTGAAACCCTAGTGAGCTATTTGACAATAGGCAAAAAAAAAAAAAAAAAAAAAAAACCTTCTGTTTATAGTGCATGAGCTTCAAAAAACTGCTTTCTGAGCTGGGATAGAACAGTTGAAGGCATGTTGCAGCTGAATATAATCCCTTGGCTAGGAGGCTTAATAGAAATGAGAAATACACTGACTACAATTAAAATGCAGGTGCGAGCCTGTTGCTGGTGTCTCAGGTCAGGATTTTAATAACACATCTTTGAACTGCTTTCTTTTGCCTTTAACAAAATCATAGGGCAATAGTCTTTGCAAGTTTCTAAAAGAAAATCTATAATAGAAGAAGTAATGTTAAGCCAACATTTAAGACCTTCCAGAGAGCCTTCAGAATTTGTTGGAATAAGGAACAGAATAAGTTTCTGTGGAAGAGCGGTTAGGAAGAACCATTTTCATGCCTTTAGTCTGGGACAGGTGGTCTAGATTAATGTTGAATACATATAAAATCTATTGAGACTAATTAAAGATGCATATCCACATGGAATTCCACATCTCAGTGGATCTTTGGCAGCCAATCCAACCAGCACATAGAGTGTTTATGCCAAGCATTTTTCTAATTTAGCCAAGAATGGTATTAGTGAAACTTCTGAAAACTGCCTTGAAAATCCTTAGTCTCTTTGTATTGTAGAATCTCTCTTGAGAGTCTCCATTTCCAAGAATTACTTCCTTGAATAGAAAAGATTATAACCCATGTTTGCCTGTAATGGGTACAAATACACAGCCGTGTAGAGTATGGAGCTGACTGTAGCTAGCCCCAAGTCTTATTTTATATGTAGAAGGAACTTCAATTTAATCATTTGGCAATGGCTATAATTATAATCTTGGCCCTTTACTTCCTGGGAAGGCATCCATTTCCAACCCGGTGCTTAGCCCAGTGAAGATGAAGCTGTGCTAGGGACCTATCTCTTGTGTTTAATCCAGGACAGTGAATTAACACATCAGCCCCTAAGCCTCTGTCCCTCATCTTGGTTGGCTTAATGCCCTTTGGTGACTTGGTCATTTCTCACAAATGCTAATGAACCATTCACTGTGACATTGTAGAAAAATACAAGTTGGTGGTTGTACTTAGATGTTTTTCCTACCTGCTAATGAATAAACTCCCCGTGGTTCACAGGTATCCGAAGGAAGCAACAACTTGAGGTGTGTCCCCAACATGATTTATTAACTGTGCCTTTACACCAAGAAAACAGGTTTTAGAGAAAGTGGGAGTGTTTTCTTTTTTAAATTCGGGGACCAGAGTAAGGAGGATTCTATTTTAAATAAAGGAGCTGAATCATCTTAGATCATACTCCATATTGAAGTTTTTATTGGGAGTAGAGGAAGGATATATGGACAGATAAGAGTACCTGTGTATCAGTTCATAAAAGAGGTATCGACATTTGTCCATAGAGCTTTCTTTTAAGTCAGCGTTGAACTGGGGCTGTACTGGGCCGTCACCTGCCCAAGTCACTCATGGGCTTCAAAGAGGCTACCCTTTCCAGTCCCTTCAAGGTTTAAGCCAATAAACCAGCTCCTATAAATACAGTGAGAATTAAGAGGGAGATGTTCTGGAGGGAAAAAAGAGGGGGCCGCCCAGAACTTATGGCAAAGAGATTAATATTTATAGACATCAGTGCTGGTCTCTTACCAGCATTTATAACTCCAACAGTGGCAGATTGAGGGCTGAATCAACATTTTTCCTTCCCCTCTGTAAAATAATAAATACGGTAAAGGAGCTCTCAGAACTGCCTTTATCATAGGGATAAATCAGGACAGTTTGTGTTGCCAGAGAGACTTAAAACTTATAAATATGTTGCCCTTTAGGCTACTATTCATCAAAGTATCTGATATGAAATCTAGACGAAAGACTTTTGTTAGCGTGTGTCTGCTTATTCTCTTTTAGAAGTGTGCGTTGGAAAGAGCACTGTCATCTTGGTCACGCTGGCCTGCTGTGCCGCTTAAATGCATGTCCCTTTTGGGATGCATTTGAGAAGGAAATCGCAGGAGCGGCCTACTGCACAATTTTACACAAATCTTTCGTCACCTAAACCTTCCTTGCAGAAGGCATAATTTCCAGGAGGAGAAAATACAGCACATAACTGCCTGACAAATGGCCCATTTTGGTGCAGTCAACTCTTTCTAAGACACGCAAGCAGAGAAGTTATTCCTTAAAAGCCTCATAAAATCCAGAGGGACCCAGCTTTCCTTTCAGGATTCCCCTATCCAACTGTGTGCCAGTGGGCATGGAGACTTCCACTGTACAGAGGGCAATCAGGCGGGGCTAGTGGCAGGTGGCTTTCAGTCACGTGATTCGATCAGTATTATGGCTTGTGAAACTCACACTCCTTTGCAATGCTGAATGTGAGTTTCTTGGCTTCTGTGGTTGGGAGTCAGAGTGGAGGCACAAGCCGTGCCCTCTGCTCCCCCCGCATGCCTTTAAATGTTGGATCACATATGGCATGTGGAATCACCTGCCGTTCAGAGGCCCCCACAGAGCATGTACTAAGCAGTTTTCCTTTTTGAATGTGTGGTCCCACTCCTGGTTTTCAAGAATAACTAATTGGGAGCACCAACCTCACTTTGCCCTTGAAAGGCTTGCAATTGAGGAGACCTGAATAACGGAAATGGAGGCTCCACAAAGGAGGCATTGAAGTGGGCTGCAGTTTGACAATTTGCCCACTTGGCCGGGGGAAGCTGCTGGTGTAGAGCTGCCCTGGGAAGAAACGCCAGGCACTCTTGGGTCTGCGGGTTGTTTCTGACGGTGGTTGGGGGGACTGGGGGAGTTGGGGAGCTCTCACCGACCACTTGAGCTTCCTGTCCTGCCATACAGGAGCACAGTGTGGGTCACTGCATTAGTTTGGACTAGCTTAAATGCCAGTCGTACTGTGACTACCTGATGCAAAGAGACAATTCACTGGAAAAGACCCTGATGTTGGGAAAAATAGAAGGCTAAAGGAGAAGGGGACTACAGAGGATGAGATGGTTGGATGGCATCACTGAGTCAATGGACATGAGTTTGAGCAAGCTCTGGGAGATGGTGAAGGACAGGGAAGCGTGGTATGGTGCAGTCCATGGGGTCTCATAGAGTCAGACAAGACTGAGTGAACTGAACTGAGCTGAAATGCCAGCATGTTGAAGGCGCTAATTGGCCCGCTGACATCAACAGCATGATGCTCGGTCATGTGTGAGAATGGTTATTCCTTTTCCTTTTCCTTTTTCTTGTGGCTACTCCTCAGAGTCTGAAGAATCTTAAGTTCCCTGAGCAGGGATTGAACCTGGGCTGTGGCAGTGAAAGCACAGAATCCTAACCATTGGACTGTCAAGGAATTCCCGTGGGAGAATGAGTTATTCTTGCAACACCAGTCTCGGAGCCAAGAGAGATACTTCGAATCAGGGCATCCAAAAATACTTGTCCCTATGTCATTGCCAAGCATTTTCACCCCCTGCTGGTCACCGCAGCCAACCTGAACGGGACAGTGATGTAATGTCAAGCTCACCCACGTGAGGGACTGTAAAGGAGGGCAAGCTTGGGTGTCCTGTCGAGGTGGTGGCAGTTTGACTTGCCACGTCGAATTTCTCATCCTCCATACAAGTCAGAATGCCCAACCTTATCACCAGCAACTGACTCAAAAAAGGGACTCAGGACAAGGAGAGCACAGGTTTTCTCCTTATCAGATGCCTTTAAACCTGCTTCACAGCCCATCCCTGTGATTGCTAACACCATTATGAAGACTGACAGTTTCATCAAGAAAGCAAAGAAGAAAATGTGCAGACAATAAACAGACGCAGTGCGGGGTTCTCTCACTAGTGTTTCCAGGACTCTGGGCCAGGGACTGGGATCCTTTGCTCCTCCCAGATCTGAGAGTTTTTTTTTTCCTATCTTTCTTTTTTTTTTTCACTGAGCACAGAGCCTGGGGATCCTTTGCTCCTCCCAGATCTGAGAGTTCCTAGCTTAAATGCCAGTCGTACTGTGACTACCTGATGCAAAGAGACAATTCACTGGAAAAGACCCTGATGTTGGGAAAAATAGAAGGCTAAAGGAGAAGGGGACTACAGAGGATGAGATGGTTGGATGGCATCACTGAGTCAATGGACATGAGTTTGAGCAAGCTCTGGGAGATGGTGAAGGACAGGGAAGCGTGGTATGGTGCAGTCCATGGGGTCTCATAGAGTCAGACAAGACTGAGTGAACTGAACTGAGCTGAAATGCCAGCATGTTGAAGGCGCTAATTGGCCCGCTGACATCAACAGCATGATGCTCGGTCATGTGTGAGAATGGTTATTCCTTTTCCTTTTCCTTTTTCTTGTGGCTACTCCTCAGAGTCTGAAGAATCTTAAGTTCCCTGAGCAGGGATTGAACCTGGGCTGTGGCAGTGAAAGCACAGAATCCTAACCATTGGACTGTCAAGGAATTCCCGTGGGAGAATGAGTTATTCTTGCAACACCAGTCTCGGAGCCAAGAGAGATACTTCGAATCAGGGCATCCAAAAATACTTGTCCCTATGTCATTGCCAAGCATTTTCACCCCCTGCTGGTCACCGCAGCCAACCTGAACGGGACAGTGATGTAATGTCAAGCTCACCCACGTGAGGGACTGTAAAGGAGGGCAAGCTTGGGTGTCCTGTCGAGGTGGTGGCAGTTTGACTTGCCACGTCGAATTTCTCATCCTCCATACAAGTCAGAATGCCCAACCTTATCACCAGCAACTGACTCAAAAAAGGGACTCAGGACAAGGAGAGCACAGGTTTTCTCCTTATCAGATGCCTTTAAACCTGCTTCACAGCCCATCCCTGTGATTGCTAACACCATTATGAAGACTGACAGTTTCATCAAGAAAGCAAAGAAGAAAATGTGCAGACAATAAACAGACGCAGTGCGGGGTTCTCTCACTAGTGTTTCCAGGACTCTGGGCCAGGGACTGGGATCCTTTGCTCCTCCCAGATCTGAGAGTTTTTTTTTTCCTATCTTTCTTTTTTTTTTTTTTTTTCACTGAGCACAGAGCCTGGGGGTTTTGTTGACCCCTTTCCTGGGCTTCCCTGGTGGCTCAGACAGTAAAGAATATACCTACAATACGGAAGACCTGGATTCAATCCCTGGGTTGGGACGATCCCCTGGATAAGGATATTACTTAGCAAGTCCAGTATTCTTGCCTGGGAAATCCCATGGATAGAGGAGCCTTGGTGGGCTACAGTTCGTGGGGTTACAAAGACTCAAACATGACTAAGAGACCAACACTTTCCCGGTACTAATAGATACTCTAGGAGTGACTAAGGAGAGAGAGCTAGGGAGAGGAAGAGACTGGTTTTGTTGTGAAGGTGAGTATTTTTTTTTCTTTGCATGAAGAGGATGGTCCGAGAATAAGCCTTCAGCATTTTTCAGAATCTTTTCCACCTCCTGAGCTGAAGTACATATCCCAAGGTGAGCAAATATTTTAGCACAGTGGCCAAACCAAGTGGACCCAATGCTCAAATGTAAAAATCAAGAATGTCTTCATGGAGGAAAAACTTAATTTTTTTGCACAAATCAGAAAAGCACTTAGTGTGCAGTTTCTTTGTTGACTTCAGCAGATAAAATGGACTGATAGTGTTCATTCAGATTTTAAAAATGACCTGAATCTTGGTTTGAGTAGTTTGGAATGTACATGTACTATTAACGAGATTGGATAGCTTTTATGTTTTCACAAGTATACGTAGGCTCTTCCCGCCTTGGTCAGTCAACACCCATTAGTTACCCAACTTTGTAAGCTGGCATTGAAACATTGCAGCTGTGTTCTGTTGCATCTGTTTCCCTGGTGGCTCAGAAGGTAAAGAGTCTGCTTGCCAGTGCAGGAGACACAGGTTCGATCCCTTGGTCCAGAAGATCCCCTGGAGGAGGAAATGGCACCCCACTCCAGTATTCTTGCCTGGAGAATCCCATGGACAGAGGAGCCTGGCAGGCTACAGTCCATGAGGTCCTGAAGAGTCGAACAGGACTCAGCAGCTACCTTTTCCACAGTGTAATGCATGTAATTTTTCAGAGACAAACCAAAGGTTAATTTCTCAAGGTTCTTGCTGTTTGCTTTAGCAGCATGTGATGGAGAATCTTTTATATGCATTTGTAATAGATGTAAAACCAAATTGCAGATCCTTTCTTGTGTTTTTTTTTTTTTTTTTTAATTTTGGCCTCTTTTATTGGGCTATTTATTTATTTATTTTCATCCATCTTTATCTCACATCGCAGCAGCCTCTCTCGCCGCAGAGCACTGGCTCTGGGCACACGCGCACCAGAGCACCCAGCTCGCAATTGAACACACTGGTCCAGCCATTATGCAGCACGTGGGATCCTCCCAGGTCAGGGATCGAACCGGTGCCCCCTGCACTGCAAGGTGGACTCTCTACCCACTGGACCACCAGGGAAGCCCCCTTTCTGTGTTTTTGAAGCAAACCATGTACCAGGTTTTTGTCCCACACTGTGTAGGAGACGTTAAGCTGCATTCTATTAACCCATATAAGTGGATTTCTGTAAGCACAGTTATGTTGCAATAAAATTTTAAAAAGCAAAAGAGAGAAAGAAAGGACAAGAAACATCTCTGAATTGTAAACAGTTGTCTAGAGCTGAGAACCCCAGGCACCAGCCTCCTACCCCCGGCTTGCTGCCCTCCAGCTAGCTGTCACCTGCCTGGCCAGCTGTGTGAATGATTCAGTGCAAATCTATCAACACCACCGGCAAAACAATTCTTTATAAATACTTGCTGAAAGACGATTCCGTGAAAGCATCAGCAGAAGGCAGCCGCTCTGTGACATCATTACTTCTCTGAGCAGGATATGTGTTAATGGTATATTTTCAGAAGCAGATACCCCCTTGTGCTCACAAGTTCAGCCTTAGTTACTGAGTTTTGTTCCCTTGAGGTTTGAATTCAGCCCTGTGACTCTGTCATAAACACCGTTCTGACCTGGGGTGGGGGGTGCTGTCTAACTTCTCTAGGAGGAAATGGCACCCCACTCCAGTATTCTTGCCTGGAGAATCCCATGGACAGAGGAGCCTGGCAGGCTACAGTCCATGAGGTCCTGAAGAGTCGAACAGGACTCAGCAGCTACCTTTTCCACAGTGTAATGCATGTAATTTTTCAGAGACAAACCAAAGGTTAATTTCTCAAGGTTCTTGCTGTTTGCTTTAGCAGCATGTGATGGAGAATCTTTTATATGCATTTGTAATAGATGTAAAACCAAATTGCAGATCCTTTCTTGTGTTTTTTTTTTTTTTTTTTAAAAATTTTGGCCTCTTTTATTGGGCTATTTATTTATTTATTTTCATCCATCTTTATCTCACATCGCAGCAGCCTCTCTCGCCGCAGAGCACTGGCTCTGGGCACACGCGCACCAGAGCACCCAGCTCGCAATTGAACACACTGGTCCAGCCATTATGCAGCACGTGGGATCCTCCCAGGTCAGGGATCGAACCGGTGCCCCCTGCACTGCAAGGTGGACTCTCTACCCACTGGACCACCAGGGAAGCCCCCTTTCTGTGTTTTTGAAGCAAACCATGTACCAGGTTTTTGTCCCACACTGTGTAGGAGACGTTAAGCTGCATTCTATTAACCCATATAAGTGGATTTCTGTAAGCACAGTTATGTTGCAATAAAATTTTAAAAAGCAAAAGAGAGAAAGAAAGGACAAGAAACATCTCTGAATTGTAAACAGTTGTCTAGAGCTGAGAACCCCAGGCACCAGCCTCCTACCCCCGGCTTGCTGCCCTCCAGCTAGCTGTCACCTGCCTGGCCAGCTGTGTGAATGATTCAGTGCAAATCTATCAACACCACCGGCAAAACAATTCTTTATAAATACTTGCTGAAAGACGATTCCGTGAAAGCATCAGCAGAAGGCAGCCGCTCTGTGACATCATTACTTCTCTGAGCAGGATATGTGTTAATGGTATATTTTCAGAAGCAGATACCCCCTTGTGCTCACAAGTTCAGCCTTAGTTACTGAGTTTTGTTCCCTTGAGGTTTGAATTCAGCCCTGTGACTCTGTCATAAACACCGTTCTGACCTGGGGTGGGGGGTGCTGTTCCTAAATCTTACTTCTTTTGAGAGTGTTCTTCTCAAAGGTTAAACGCTCCACCCAACTCAATTGCCTTAGAGTCGTCATATTCTTTAAAGGAATCAAAGGGGTTAATTGGTTTCTTCAGTGAGGAGACTTTTGCGGAAGAAAGCAATTTTAGGTGAGTTTGTGGAGGAGCCAGGGAAGTGCGCTGAAAGGGGAGGCGCGTGTTGCTGTTGGGCAGATAACCTACAGACAGCTTCAGCAATGTGTGATTTCCAGCGTGTGCTAAAATAAGAAGTGCTTGTTTGATTTATCTCCCACAATGGTATGGCATTCTCTTCTTAAGTGGCATTTCATTCGCAAGCCAGGCACTGTAAATTTGAACTGCATATGTAAGTAAATATCCCTCAAGGAGATAACAGACTGCCTGGCCTCGGCTGGGACTCCACGGCTCAACGTGCAGCTCTTGGCTTTTGGGGAAAGGTTTCACACCTGAAACACATTAGCTTTCAAAAGAGGGCAAGGTGGACCAGCCAGTCCAATCAGCCAAAGGTTAATCTAAGCTGTAATTATGGAGAGTCACCTACAAACAAAATCATCTTTGAGTGATGTCGCTTGCATTTGCCCTCCAGAGATTTCAGCTTATATTCCATCCATTGGAGATCTGCTTTGAACTTCCTTGTTTGGGCACCTTGACTTTATGCAGGCAGTTTGGTACATTCTAGCTTTTCCTGTAGCATCTTTGCATGGCAGGGACAAAGACAGTGACAGTGTTTTATCAAGTCCTAACAAGATTGCCTCTGTGCATAATTGTTAAACTAAAGGGCTGTCGATCTGCTGATGTGGAACAGGCAAGAAGCTTAAAGAATGAAGAAAACACATAATCACAGAGTAACTTGTATTCTGATTTATTATTTATCACATCCTGGTTAAAACAATTTCCTACAGTTTTGTGTATTTTTAATATTATTTTGACATTGAATTTTAAACGTCTGATGCAAAGGCAGGTTTCAGAAACTTTTTAAACATTTATATATTCAGGCAGTTAAGGGGGAAAATCCCTTTTTTATTAAGCTACAAAATGCGTGTTTATCAAAATTCATCTCAGATTCCATTTAGAAATAAAGATATCTCGGGTTTTGAAAGAGCTTACCGAACTACAAAGGATGGCAGATATTACTGACAGAACAAAGTTATGAATGATAAAAGAACTCAGGAAGTGTTTATACTCATGTGGCTATAAATTAGCAAGTAGTGGAAGAAAGAATGCTGCTCTTTGGTTTGCACGGAGTAGGTATTAAGTGGGTAAATATGGAAAAAATAACACACCGGGTAGGTCTTGGTTTCCTTCATGGTGAGGTATCAAACCTCCTCTGTGGTCCAGTCCTGCGTGACTGGAAGAGTGACCCCGGCATCCCCACTGGCCGATGGATGCTTCTCTCACCTCTCGAAAAAGGAGGCCAGGGGAAAAGGAGGGTAGCACAGTTAGATTTGTTCAGAGATCCAAGCTGAGCCCAGAATAACCAGGAGTTGTGAATGTTATGGGACTCCACGGCTCAACGTGCAGCTCGTGGCTTTTGGGGAAAGGTTTCACACCTGAAACACATTAGCTTTCAAAAGAGGGCAAGGTGGACCAGCCAGTCCAATCAGCCAAAGGTTAATCTAAGCTGTAATTATGGAGAGTCACCTACAAACAAAATCATCTTTGAGTGATGTCGCTTGCATTTGCCCTCCAGAGATTTCAGCTTATATTCCATCCATTGGAGATCTGCTTTGAACTTCCTTGTTTGGGCACCTTGACTTTATGCAGGCAGTTTGGTACATTCTAGCTTTTCCTGTAGCATCTTTGCATGGCAGGGACAAAGACAGTGACAGTGTTTTATCAAGTCCTAACAAGATTGCCTCTGTGCATAATTGTTAAACTAAAGGGCTGTCGATCTGCTGATGTGGAACAGGCAAGAAGCTTAAAGAATGAAGAAAACACATAATCACAGAGTAACTTGTATTCTGATTTATTATTTATCACATCCTGGTTAAAACAATTTCCTACAGTTTTGTGTATTTTTAATATTATTTTGACATTGAATTTTAAACGTCTGATGCAAAGGCAGGTTTCAGAAACTTTTTAAACATTTATATATTCAGGCAGTTAAGGGGGAAAATCCCTTTTTTATTAAGCTACAAAATGCGTGTTTATCAAAATTCATCTCAGATTCCATTTAGAAATAAAGATATCTCGGGTTTTGAAAGAGCTTACCGAACTACAAAGGATGGCAGATATTACTGACAGAACAAAGTTATGAATGATAAAAGAACTCAGGAAGTGTTTATACTCATGTGGCTATAAATTAGCAAGTAGTGGAAGAAAGAATGCTGCTCTTTGGTTTGCACGGAGTAGGTATTAAGTGGGTAAATATGGAAAAAATAACACACCGGGTAGGTCTTGGTTTCCTTCATGGTGAGGTATCAAACCTCCTCTGTGGTCCAGTCCTGCGTGACTGGAAGAGTGACCCCGGCATCCCCACTGGCCGATGGATGCTTCTCTCACCTCTCGAAAAAGGAGGCCAGGGGAAAAGGAGGGTAGCACAGTTAGATTTGTTCAGAGATCCAAGCTGAGCCCAGAATAACCAGGAGTTGTGAATGTTAGTTGTGGCTCAGAAATGTTACATTCTGTGGTTAGGAACAGCATCTGTCAAAACCACACTAAAGGACAGTTGTCTGAGATTAAGACACAGCTGATGAATGCTGTGTTTCTCTTATGTACAGTGACTGGTACTGGAGTAACTGGGGTACCCTGGCACACTCTGCACCCTTGGTGGACGCCCATGGTACGCTGGGTGCTGGCAGATAGAGGTCACCCACCTACACCTGTACCTCTCAGCTCTCACCACCGTGCTGCTCAAACTTCAGGAGACATCAGGCTCGATGAGGGACTTATTGAAACAGATTGCTGGGCCTCACCCCGAGAGTGACTGATTCAGTAGGTCTTGATGGGAGCCTGACAATTTGATTTCTAACAGTTTTTCTTCATAATCAGAGGGTGGGGTCCAGGGGCCACAGTTTAAGGACAGGGTCCTGCTAGGTGAGTTATATGCTCAACAAGAAACAGGCTGATCCTCACTGATCCTCAGGCTACTTGGATTTTACACCAAGTGATTGGTCAGTGAAAGTGCAGCTCTGTGTTTTAAATTAAAATATTTCCAACATATCTTATTTTCTGTGCTTCCTCATGACGCCGTGCTTTTGATCATGAGCTGAGATCCCCAAAGACATCTGATAAGACATTCTGTACTGTAAGAGGAGCGTTTGTGCTTAGGGCACGGGAAGGTATGGTCAGTGGTGGAGAGAAGGAAATCTTTTCCATAAATGTATGAGGCATCAGTGCTGGGGCCTATAAGAACATAAGGCATACATGCAGAAAAACATTTTATTTATGGGTAGAAACAGGGCTCTGTGACTGCTGTCAGCAGTAAGGAAACTGCAGGAACTTAAAAACATATGACAGTAAGCGTGCACCAGCCCCGGGCCCCAGGTTTGGTATAAGGCATAGAGACCCGAGAAGATGAAAAGACAGGCATTGGATGGACCCAGAGATTATCATACTAAGTGAAGTCAGTCAGAAAGAGGAAGACAAACATCATTTATATGATACACTTATATGTGGAATCTGAAATGCATGTGACATAAATGAGCTTATCTATAGAATGGAAATGGACTCACATAGAGAAAAGACTTGGTGCTGAGGTAGGGTTGGGGAGGGAGGGATTGGGAATTTGTGATTAGCAGAGAACAACTATTATGTATAAGATGGATAAGCAGCAAGGTCCTACTGTATAGCACAGGGAACTATATTCCATATCTTTTGATAAGTTGTAATGGAGAAGAATCTGAAAAAGAATGCAGGAATCTATATAACCTAATCACTTTGGTCTACAGCAGAAATTCACACAACATTATAAATCAACTATACTTCAAGAAAATACATTTTTTTAAAATGAACCAGGCACTATTCTAGGCACTGGAGAAGGAACCAAGAACAAAACATACAAGTTCCTTCCCTCATAGAGGTTAGACTCACTTTTTTTCTTACGAGAAAAAGAGAAATTTCAATAGTGCTTTGAATTCCTAAAAAGACGTGGACGGATGTTAGGATGCCCTGATTTTTAATCACACTGTTGTTCTCCAGATGAAGCTGAGGCAGTCTAACCTACTTCAAGTGCAAGTGCAAGTCTGCTTCATGCCATAAATTTTTCTTAATGCTGATTGCCTTTTCATTCCTGATACAATGGTGTGCATATATCAGTTTCCTTCCTAAGAGATGGAGAAGTGCAAGCATCTGCTCACCTCCATGGCATTCCTATTTGGTAACTGAAGTCAGCCCACTTAGAGCTTATCCTTATTTTTAGGAGATGAGGATCATAAGAGAAATCATCATCATGGTTCATCAACCTCCATGGCATCATTTAAGAGGGCATCAGTGCTGGGGCCTATAAGCTTATGGAAAAACATTTTATTTATGGGTAGAAACAGGGCTCTGTGACTGCTGTCAGCAGTAAGGAAACTGCAGGAACTTAAAAACATATGACAGTAAGCGTGCACCAGCCCCGGGCCCCAGGTTTGGTATAAGGCATAGAGACCCGAGAAGATGAAAAGACAGGCATTGGATGGACCCAGAGATTATCATACTAAGTGAAGTCAGTCAGAAAGAGGAAGACAAACATCATTTATATGATACACTTATATGTGGAATCTGAAATGCATGTGACATAAATGAGCTTATCTATAGAATGGAAATGGACTCACATAGAGAAAAGACTTGGTGCTGAGGTAGGGTTGGGGAGGGAGGGATTGGGAATTTGTGATTAGCAGAGAACAACTATTATGTATAAGATGGATAAGCAGCAAGGTCCTACTGTATAGCACAGGGAACTATATTCCATATCTTTTGATAAGTTGTAATGGAGAAGAATCTGAAAAAGAATGCAGGAATCTATATAACCTAATCACTTTGGTCTACAGCAGAAATTCACACAACATTATAAATCAACTATACTTCAAGAAAATACATTTTTTTAAAATGAACCAGGCACTATTCTAGGCACTGGAGAAGGAACCAAGAACAAAACATACAAGTTCCTTCCCTCATAGAGGTTAGACTCACTTTTTTTCTTACGAGAAAAAGAGAAATTTCAATAGTGCTTTGAATTCCTAAAAAGACGTGGACGGATGTTAGGATGCCCTGATTTTTAATCACACTGTTGTTCTCCAGATGAAGCTGAGGCAGTCTAACCTACTTCAAGTGCAAGTGCAAGTCTGCTTCATGCCATAAATTTTTCTTAATGCTGATTGCCTTTTCATTCCTGATACAATGGTGTGCATATATCAGTTTCCTTCCTAAGAGATGGAGAAGTGCAAGCATCTGCTCACCTCCATGGCATTCCTATTTGGTAACTGAAGTCAGCCCACTTAGAGCTTATCCTTATTTTTAGGAGATGAGGATCATAAGAGAAATCATCATCATGGTTATCATATAGCCATGGTGTTTATTGAACCCTTATATTGCCAGGCCCTGGGAACAATCATCCTTTCATTTAATATTCACATTAGTCTTCTGAAATGGTTCTTTTTTTAAATTGAAGTATAGCTGATTTACAATGTTGTGTTAGTTTCAGGTATACAGCAAAGTACATGTGTGTATGTGTGTGTGTGTGTGTGTGTGTGTAAACTATTACAAAATACTGAGTATAGCTCCCTGTTATATGGTAGGTCCTTGCTGGTTATGTATTTTATACATAGCAGTGTGTATGTGTTCATTCCAAACTCCTCATTTAATCTCCCCGGCTGCCCTTGGTAACCACAGATTTGTTTTCTATGTCTGTGGGTCTATTAATGTTTTGTATATAGTTCATTTAGATCATTCACTTTTAAATTCCAGATGTGAGCAATATCATATAATATTTGTCTTAGTTCCGTTTCAGTAGGTGACCATGGAGGCTGAGGTGAAATCACTTGCTCAAGGTCACGAAGCTTCACAGGTGGAAACAGCGTTTGAGCCTAGATCCATCTGACTTCACCGTCCCCACTGGAGACCTCCTGGTGCAGGAGCTCTCAACTGTGTTTGTGGAAAAACTAGGTCTCTGACACCAGCGTTTTGCACAGGCTGCTTTCCTGTGGTCTTGAGATAGAGTACACCTGTCCTTGGACCCTGCAGTAGGTACCGGAGAGGGAACTGACTATTTTAGAACTGAACGTGCCACCTATTAGCCCATAGAAGGGAGCCAGTTTTTTGAATGTTTGTTTTTCTAAAAGAAATTTCAATAGTGCTTTGAATTCCTAAAAAGCGTGGACGGATGTTAGGATGCCCTGATTTTTAATCACACTGTTGTTCTCCAGATGAAGCTGAGGCAGTCTAACCTACTTCAAGTGCAAGTGCAAGTCTGCTTCATGCCATAAATTTTTCTTAATGCTGATTGCCTTTTCATTCCTGATACAATGGTGTGCATATATCAGTTTCCTTCCTAAGAGATGGAGAAGTGCAAGCATCTGCTCACCTCCATGGCATTCCTATTTGGTAACTGAAGTCAGCCCACTTAGAGCTTATCCTTATTTTTAGGAGATGAGGATCATAAGAGAAATCATCATCATGGTTATCATATAGCCATGGTGTTTATTGAACCCTTATATTGCCAGGCCCTGGGAACAATCATCCTTTCATTTAATATTCACATTAGTCTTCTGAAATGGTTCTTTTTTTAAATTGAAGTATAGCTGATTTACAATGTTGTGTTAGTTTCAGGTATACAGCAAAGTACATGTGTGTATGTGTGTGTGTGTGTGTGTGTGTGTAAACTATTACAAAATACTGAGTATAGCTCCCTGTTATATGGTAGGTCCTTGCTGGTTATGTATTTTATACATAGCAGTGTGTATGTGTTCATTCCAAACTCCTCATTTAATCTCCCCGGCTGCCCTTGGTAACCACAGATTTGTTTTCTATGTCTGTGGGTCTATTAATGTTTTGTATATAGTTCATTTAGATCATTCACTTTTTAAATTCCAGATGTGAGCAATATCATATAATATTTGTCTTAGTTCCGTTTCAGTAGGTGACCATGGAGGCTGAGGTGAAATCACTTGCTCAAGGTCACGAAGCTTCACAGGTGGAAACAGCGTTTGAGCCTAGATCCATCTGACTTCACCGTCCCCACTGGAGACCTCCTGGTGCAGGAGCTCTCAACTGTGTTTGTGGAAAAACTAGGTCTCTGACACCAGCGTTTTGCACAGGCTGCTTTCCTGTGGTCTTGAGATAGAGTACACCTGTCCTTGGACCCTGCAGTAGGTACCGGAGAGGGAACTGACTATTTTAGAACTGAACGTGCCACCTATTAGCCCATAGAAGGGAGCCAGTTTTTTGAATGTTTGTTTTTTCTAATTGTGTGTGTTAAGTAAAGTGATTGGACAAACAGTCCTCTCCTGCCTGCTAATCTGCTATAAATCAACCTTCAGATGTTAATAAAACAAGTCAAGACAGATAAAGGAAGTTCCATTTGTATTTTAAACTCCCAATTCATCAGGGTCTCCTCCTTTAGATCTTCTACAAGAGTGTCCTTGGTCTTAATGTAGCTGGAAGATAAAACACAGATAAAAGAGCCATTGTCTCAGAAGAACATTAATAAAAAATGAATGTTGATCCTAATTGAGTAGTATTTAAACATACAGGGTGGAGGCTACGGTTTGCAGGGAGCATCTGAGTCTCTTAGAATTTGACTCTCTAGCTCATCTTCCTCCTCTTATTAGTGTGTCCTTACTTCCCAGCTGCCTTATAAGATATAAATGGTCCTTCTCATAGGAATTAGAAAAAGTTTATGTAAATATACTATTAAGGCAGATGCCCAGATCTTTTGCTCCTGTTGTTCTTAGTTTGAAGCAATGATGTACGTTTTCCTCTCTTTATCTTTTTCAAAACTCTGTTTCAAAAATGTTCAATTGATTCTTTTTCTATTTTTTTTCATAGTTTGCCTGTTTCCACTGGTTACTGATAACTTAGTTTTAAGTCTCCCTAATTTTGTTGTGCTGGTTGTAATAGAAAGAGCTCCTGATGGCCAGGGTGGAGCCATTTGCTCAATAATATTAGTCATGCTAGTATTGGATTAAAACCAGAGAATAAAATAAACACCCATTTGATTCCATACTAATATAAGTAAATATATGAGTAAGTAAATAAGTGTTAGGAAAAAACAGAGCAACTCTTCTATACACAAGAATTTCAATTAGAGTGTGAGAAATAGAAAATTACCACTTAAACACCACAGTAGTGATTGCTACAGGCAAGACTCATCCATGAATGCTGAAATTAATGAGCAAAAGTTGAAGGAGAAAACAGGAGAGTTGCATAGCCTCAAAGTATCTCCCCAAATATTTAATTGCTCTAGTAAATATTTAATTACTCTTCCCCTCAATCCATTTATGTGAAAACATCAATGAAACCTAAATGGAGGAATATGTACGAAATAGCTGACCAGTACTCTTCAAACTGTCCAGGTGATGCAATGGCATTTACAGTTTTAATTTCACAGATTTGATCATTGTGCCATGTTTAAGTAAAATGTTCAGATTAGGAGAAAGGAGATTATAAGAACTCTATGTACTATTTTTGCAACTTTTCTGTAAGTCCTAAAGAATTTCCCAATAAAATATTAAGAAAATGACACCTCAAGGGCATAGAAAGCTTAAGGTAAAAAAAAGGGTCAGTTGAATTCTCTTCCATTCACTCATATGTTTGTTCATTCATTCAGCAAATATTTGCTTCCAGTCATTGTATGGAATCCTGAGTATATGGTAATGATGTCAAAGATACACACGTGCTCATCCTTTGCAGAGCTTGTTTGGGCTTCCCTGGTGGCTCGGATGGTGAGGAATCTGCCTGCCATGCAGGAGGCCCAGGTTCGATCCCTGGGTCGGGAATATACCCTGGAAGGGAGGGCATGGCACCCCACTCAAGTATTCCTGCCTGGAGAATCCCATGGACAGAGGAGCTTGGTGGACTACAGGGGTCTAAGAGTCGGACACGACTGAGCAACTGACACATTCACTTCAGTTTGTTTCTGTTTGTATCGCAGCTTAGTGGGGCTTGTGGAGGCTGGGTGCTGAAATCGGACAAGTAGCGTACTTATGGCAGCGCACAGGAGTGGCGCTTAACCCAGCTGTGGAAGACTGGGGGTGCCCTGGTCTCCCCTGTAACATGAAGAAGTACACTGTTTAGTTTTTCAGTTCAAGTGTGTTCAGTGTTTTCTATAGGAACAACATGCTTACAAGCCTTAATTTTGAAGTTGATTTCATCTTCTTAGTTTCTCAAGGGCTTAAAAGTAAGATAGTGTCCTAAATGGGATTTTTTTGCCATTTTTAAAATTTGGCTTTATTGCTTTTACAAAGTTTTGTTGTTTACAGATACGTATAATCCCGGATTAGTCACATGTGTGCCTCAGATCCTGAGGAATGATACAGAGGGTTTTTTTGTTTTGTTTTTTAATCAATTAATTTATTTGTCTGCATTAGGCCTTAGTTCCAGCACGTGGGATCTTCATTGCATCCTGTGGGATCTTCCCTTGTGGCACACAAACTCCGAACTCAGTGGTTGTGGGGCATGGGCAGAGTGACTCTGGGGCATGTGGGATCTTAGTGCCTCAGCCAGCGATCGAACCCTTGTCCCCTGAGTGTCGGGGAGGAGTTCCTAGCCACCAGAAAAGTCCCGCTCCATAGTTTTGGATGAGGTCGAAGTGTCCTCAGATCCCCTTGGGTTGGAATCATTATTACTTTGAGTTGTGTTTAGCAACAGAAAAATGTAACATAGGATAATAAATGCTGCTGTGATTTTTAAAAAACTGAGTAGTAAAACTACATCAGAGTGCCTGAAGGTTTTGATGTTGTAAAGATTCTTGATATACACTGAAATTAGAATATATTTACAAAGGATTTTCATCATAGTGTTTATTAGATCATAAAACTTAGAAGTAATCTTAAATATATAGCAAAAGCAAGATGTCTAAATTACTTTTCTGGTATACTTATATCATATACCATAATGTAGTAATTAAGACATTTAATGCACATGCAGGCACACACACACACATACATGTGCATACCCCATATATGTAAAAGAATGCACTAAAATACTACTAATAATGCAGAGCTGTGGGGTTTTCTGTTTATACTTTATTTTGTTCAGAGTATATATAATTTTTGCAATTACAATATAGTTAAATGTTTGAGAAGGATATTAGGTCTTAAAAGTGGTTCCATAGAGGTCCCAGGACTCCTAATGCAGTGGGTGAAATAGAGATGACTTTAGGAAAATGAGACTCCATCCAGAGGATTTTCAGGAAAGCCAGACTCAGTCTAATTGTATGGCAGAAATCATAAGTTAATATTAGCTTCGTTTTTATGTACCATTTCTGAGTATACTTTAAAATAATGTCTTTGATGGTTTTGTATAGGAAAAACACCCATTGCTTCCATAGTAGGAATGATACAAGGAGTTAAAATTTGGCTTTATTGCTTTACAAAGTTTTGTTGTTTACAGATACGTATAATCCCGGATTAGCACTTTCCAGATCCTGAGGAATGATACAGAGGGATTTTTTGTTTTGTTTTTTAATCAATTAATTTATTTGTCTGCATTAGGCCTTAGTTCCAGCACGTGGGATCTTCATTGCATCCTGTGGGATCTTCCCTTGTGGCACACAAACTCCGAACTCAGTGGTTGTGGGGCATGGGCAGAGTGACTCTGGGGCATGTGGGATCTTAGTGCCTCAGCCAGCGATCGAACCCTTGTCCCCTGAGTGTCGGGGAGGAGTTCCTAGCCACCAGAAAAGTCCCGCTCCATAGTTTTGGATGAGGTCGAAGTGTCCTCAGATCCCCTTGGGTTGGAATCATTATTACTTTGAGTTGTGTTTAGCAACAGAAAAATGTAACATAGGATAATAAATGCTGCTGTGATTTTTAAAAAACTGAGTAGTAAAACTACATCAGAGTGCCTGAAGGTTTTGATGTTGTAAAGATTCTTGATATACACTGAAATTAGAATATATTTACAAAGGATTTTCATCATAGTGTTTATTAGATCATAAAACTTAGAAGTAATCTTAAATATATAGCAAAAGCAAGATGTCTAAATTACTTTTCTGGTATACTTATATCATATACCATAATGTAGTAATTAAGACATTTAATGCACATGCAGGCACACACACACACATACATGTGCATACCCCATATATGTAAAAGAATGCACTAAAATACTACTAATAATGCAGAGCTGTGGGGTTTTCTGTTTATACTTTATTTTGTTCAGAGTATATATAATTTTTGCAATTACAATATAGTTAAATGTTTGAGAAGGATATTAGGTCTTAAAAGTGGTTCCATAGAGGTCCCAGGACTCCTAATGCAGTGGGTGAAATAGAGATGACTTTAGGAAAATGAGACTCCATCCAGAGGATTTTCAGGAAAGCCAGACTCAGTCTAATTGTATGGCAGAAATCATAAGTTAATATTAGCTTCGTTTTTATGTACCATTTCTGAGTATACTTTAAAATAATGTCTTTGATGGTTTTGTATAGGAAAAACACCCATTGCTTCCATAGTAGGTACACCCTCCGGACCCTTGGCCCACCTCACAGCTCCTCTCTCATGGCTTGTAAGCCTCAAGCACTGAAACGTATTTGGCCTGTGTAACGAGTGAGTGAATTTTACACTGCACATTCCCAAAAGGTGCAGATGGTCTCATAAAAACCTTTGGAAATCTTTTTCTTAAACTTGATTACAACCTGGTAAATAAGCACAGTCTCTCCTTGGTTAGTGTCGGTCCTTCTCATGTGGCCATTTCACCCATGGTCAGTAACCATGGCCATCGTTATTCCCAAAACCTAGGGCTGACATAGGGCCACTCAGGTCATCGGGCATTAAAGTAGAAGCCCACTGGGCACACTGGAGGCTTCTTGATACAATGTACTTAGGTTTCAAACCAAGGAAGGGACCAGTTCTTAAAATGCTGAGCCCTACCTTCCCCAACTTATTCTGTGTCCCTGAATCATTAGAGGCTATTCTCAGGAACAAGCCAGAGAGGCCACTCCAAGCACATGCAAACTTGAGGCTGAAAAAGAGCTTCCATCTTGAAAATGGAGCAGAGAATGGAAAAGCAAGTCAGTTAATATAGGCACCAGGGCTTGAGACAGAATGAAGCCAGTGGGAGGCTGGAACCAAGGAGAAACATGGAGGAGAGGCACAAGCCAGAGGTAGCACTCAGAAGAGTCCAGGAGATCTTTGGCTGACGTGAATTCCGACATGACTGTAGTCTTTAGAGGAACCCTTCCTTTAGCTTCATTTGGGCTGTACTTAGACGTGTATGGAATGCAGAGCTGTGGGGTTTTCTGTTTATACTTTATTTTGTTCAGAGTATATATAATTTTGCAATTACAATATAGTTAAATGTTTGAGAAGGATATTAGGTCTTAAAAGTGGTTCCATAGAGGTCCCAGGACTCCTAATGCAGTGGGTGAAATAGAGATGACTTTAGGAAAATGAGACTCCATCCAGAGGATTTTCAGGAAAGCCAGACTCAGTCTAATTGTATGGCAGAAATCATAAGTTAATATTAGCTTCGTTTTTATGTACCATTTCTGAGTATACTTTAAAATAATGTCTTTGATGGTTTTGTATAGGAAAAACACCCATTGCTTCCATAGTAGGTACACCCTCCGGACCCTTGGCCCACCTCACAGCTCCTCTCTCATGGCTTGTAAGCCTCAAGCACTGAAACGTATTTGGCCTGTGTAACGAGTGAGTGAATTTTACACTGCACATTCCCAAAAGGTGCAGATGGTCTCATAAAAACCTTTGGAAATCTTTTTCTTAAACTTGATTACAACCTGGTAAATAAGCACAGTCTCTCCTTGGTTAGTGTCGGTCCTTCTCATGTGGCCATTTCACCCATGGTCAGTAACCATGGCCATCGTTATTCCCAAAACCTAGGGCTGACATAGGGCCACTCAGGTCATCGGGCATTAAAGTAGAAGCCCACTGGGCACACTGGAGGCTTCTTGATACAATGTACTTAGGTTTCAAACCAAGGAAGGGACCAGTTCTTAAAATGCTGAGCCCTACCTTCCCCAACTTATTCTGTGTCCCTGAATCATTAGAGGCTATTCTCAGGAACAAGCCAGAGAGGCCACTCCAAGCACATGCAAACTTGAGGCTGAAAAAGAGCTTCCATCTTGAAAATGGAGCAGAGAATGGAAAAGCAAGTCAGTTAATATAGGCACCAGGGCTTGAGACAGAATGAAGCCAGTGGGAGGCTGGAACCAAGGAGAAACATGGAGGAGAGGCACAAGCCAGAGGTAGCACTCAGAAGAGTCCAGGAGATCTTTGGCTGACGTGAATTCCGACATGACTGTAGTCTTTAGAGGAACCCTTCCTTTAGCTTCATTTGGGCTGTACTTAGACTTGAAAGTGTAGGCTTCTAACAGGTAGGTGGGGGACCATAGGCCTGCCTTTTTTCTGTCGATGTAACAACATTGGGCTTCCCTGGTGGTCCACTGGGTAAGGACACCGCCTTGCAGTGCGAGGGGCGCTGATTGGATCCCTGGCCTGGGAAGATCCCACGTGCCGAGGAGCAACTGGACCACTGTGTCCAACTACCGAGCCGGAGCTCTGGAGCACATGCGCCCAGAGCCGGTGCTCTACAGCAAGAGAGACCACTGCGATGGGAGGCCCACACAGGCCAAAGAACAAAGATGAACGAAAATAGATAAATGAAAGACCAATAGAAGTGGCCAAGAAGAAAAATTCCCTTGGAGAAAAAAAAAATCAAGTTACAAAATTTACTTGCCTCCTTAAAAAAAACATTTCTAGGACATCTATAACTACCAGTTGCTGTTCTTTTTTTTTTTTTTTAAGATTTATTTATTTATTTATTTTGGGCGGGCGTCGGACTGGGGAGGGAGGGGAGTGGGCGGGCCACTTCTATTGGTCTTTCATTTATCTATTTTCATCCGTCTTTGTTCTTTGGCTCCTGTGGGCCTCCCATCGCGGTGGCCTCTGTCGTCGCAGAGCGCCGGCTCTGGGCGCATGCGCTCCAGAGCTCTGGCTCGGTAATTGGACACATCGGTCAAGCCGCTCCGTGGCACATGGGATCTTCCCAGGCCATGGATCAAACCAGCGCCCCTTGCACTGCAAGGCAGTGTCCTCACCGACTGGATCACCAGGGGAAGCCCCAGTTGCTGTTCTTAATGCATTGAGCTACAAGCATTTAAAGCATGAAAATATTGTGTTTTTTATCTTAATTTTCGCCCAAACTAAAATTCATCCTATTGAAAGATGTGGATGGAGAAAACAACAAGTATGTGAATCTACCACATCTATGTAGATTTATTTAGCCTTTGCCCTCAGAGAGCTCAAGTATCTTACCGATCTTGGCCATTTGTTATAATAAAAGTAGATTTTTAGCCTCCTGGCCTCAGCTCCCAGTGTCCATGACAAGGGTCACCAGAGATGGTGCTGGACCCAGGGCATAGTTCTGAGCCCCACTGTGTTCTGTGGCCCAAACCTTCAGTGGATACTTGAGCTCCAAAGCAGGTCGTGGATTAGGTAGAGGTACCGTGGAGACACCGTGCTTGTAGGGTTCTCCCTTTGACCTGTTCACAGGTCTTTCATTGAGCCTTGTTTACCATGCTTTTCTTGTGGTTTGTGACAGATAAGAACTGTATTGATTCCGAGCATCTGCTGGCAGTAACCTTTGAAAGGGCAGGTGATGCATCACCACAGAATTTTATCTATCGATATCGGAGTAATAGAAAGACAGGGATGACATCTAATCACAACACAGCTGGCAGATCATAAATCTGAGCTGAACTGGTGCTAGTAATGGGTGGTAGAAAAGGGACATGGGTTAACATTCAGATCAAGTCAGGGGACGTTTAGTAGGAAGGATAGGACTTGGCCGTGGGAAAAGTCCTCCTGGGACTGGTTCACCACCCCTGAGACCTGGGGAGGTAACGTGTCTTCTTGCCCAGATGTAGACAGCTGTGACATGGCAGTGCCCGCTCTGAGCCTCAGTTTCCTCATCCATAAAATGGACGTAGTGAAGGATTCAATAAGACGATGTGTGCCAGTTCTCGATGTGTGGTCGCTGGTAGCAGCATCACATTGCCTGGGAGATTTTACCTGAAATGCAAATCCTTGGGCCCCTGCCTGCCAAATGTAAAACCCCAGGATGGGGCCCAAGATTCTGATGCATGCCAGAACAAGCTGAGAACCACAGGTGTGGCAAAGGGAAGCCCCAGTTGCTGTTCTTAATGCATTGAGCTACAAGCATTTAAAGCATGAAAATATTGTGTTTTTTATCTTAATTTTCGCCCAAACTAAAATTCATCCTATTGAAAGATGTGGATGGAGAAAACAACAAGTATGTGAATCTACCACATCTATGTAGATTTATTTAGCCTTTGCCCTCAGAGAGCTCAAGTATCTTACCGATCTTGGCCATTTGTTATAATAAAAGTAGATTTTTAGCCTCCTGGCCTCAGCTCCCAGTGTCCATGACAAGGGTCACCAGAGATGGTGCTGGACCCAGGGCATAGTTCTGAGCCCCACTGTGTTCTGTGGCCCAAACCTTCAGTGGATACTTGAGCTCCAAAGCAGGTCGTGGATTAGGTAGAGGTACCGTGGAGACACCGTGCTTGTAGGGTTCTCCCTTTGACCTGTTCACAGGTCTTTCATTGAGCCTTGTTTACCATGCTTTTCTTGTGGTTTGTGACAGATAAGAACTGTATTGATTCCGAGCATCTGCTGGCAGTAACCTTTGAAAGGGCAGGTGATGCATCACCACAGAATTTTATCTATCGATATCGGAGTAATAGAAAGACAGGGATGACATCTAATCACAACACAGCTGGCAGATCATAAATCTGAGCTGAACTGGTGCTAGTAATGGGTGGTAGAAAAGGGACATGGGTTAACATTCAGATCAAGTCAGGGGACGTTTAGTAGGAAGGATAGGACTTGGCCGTGGGAAAAGTCCTCCTGGGACTGGTTCACCACCCCTGAGACCTGGGGAGGTAACGTGTCTTCTTGCCCAGATGTAGACAGCTGTGACATGGCAGTGCCCGCTCTGAGCCTCAGTTTCCTCATCCATAAAATGGACGTAGTGAAGGATTCAATAAGACGATGTGTGCCAGTTCTCGATGTGTGGTCGCTGGTAGCAGCATCACATTGCCTGGGAGATTTTACCTGAAATGCAAATCCTTGGGCCCCTGCCTGCCAAATGTAAAACCCCAGGATGGGGCCCAAGATTCTGATGCATGCCAGAACAAGCTGAGAACCACAGGTGTGGCAAAGGGATCAGCACAGCACCAGACACGGGGCTACGGTTCCAAGATACAGCGTTTCATTGGTGTTTTATTATTATTATTTAGCCCCACCGTTTATATTAATAATGTATTCTGCTTGCAAACTCTGCAGTACTCCTGCTTTTTTTTTTGACTCACAAGTGAATTAGAAAAAAGAAACATTTTTTGACAGACATCTGTGACATGTAAGCAATGCCACAGAACTGGACATCTAAGTCCCACACTGAATCGTGAGGCTAGAGGACACCAGCATTCTAAAGGTTAATGTTCTTATGTGTGCTTTGGACATATTAGTGCTTTTGATATGTCAGGAAGCTTCCAGACTGGGCAGTGAATAGTGGTACAATTTAATAACATAAATGGAGTCTGTCTGATTCTGCGAAGAAACGTCCTTCCTTAGGGCCTGGAATATATAGTCCCTTCTGCGGTTATGCTCACAGTATTTTTAATCATTTCATGTTTTTATTATATCCCAAGTATAAGGTTCTACAAAGAGTCCCTGGTGCTGGGAGTCACTCAAAAATTGACAAATCTAAAAAGTGAATAGAACAGCAAGTAGCCCATTAGAGGTTTTCTTTTTTCTTTTTCTTTATTTTTCTTTAAACTTTTTTTTTTTTAAAGGAAAACCTTATAATGTTTGAAGGGTTGATTTTGGCATCTTATACATGAAAAGTAGCAGTAATAAAGTTCCCCGATTGTTGGTCTTTTCTCTACAGAAATGATGGCTGTGCGCAACCGTGGGGATTTAACTGTGTTTCCACCAAAGTCCGTAATTCACACGCTCAATGTGACAAGCGTGACTGCCCATAAACCTAACGACTTTTTTTTTTTTAAGAGACCGACATTCAGAACATGATTCTCTCTGAAACTGCACTTTGGTAACCCCACAGAAAACCCTTCAGAGATCTGCTCCCTCTGAAAGAAAGGCATCTGGGTATACCAGGAGTCAAAAACCCTGAGTGCTTTCGTGTAAGAACACACAGGTTAGAGGAAATATGTGTGAACAGACTGTAATCGCCAAATATTAAGGAACAGGAAGAAGAGAAACTTGATCGAGTCCATGACTATTGGGCTGCTCCACCTTTCTTCCCCCATCCAAAAAAAAAAAATTATAGAAGTTGACTAAGAAACTTAAACAAAGGTTGGAGGTATGTTTGGGCGTTTTAACTTTATATTTTGTATTGAGATATAACGATTAATAAACACGGTTGTAACAGTGTAAAATGAACCGCAAGGGGACCCAGACATACATATATATATATATGTGTGTGTGTGTGTGTGTATCTATGTATGTATCCACTCAGCCCCTAATTCCTCTGCCATCCAGGCTGCCATGTAACACTGGGCAGGTTCCCTCTGCTATACAGGAGGTCCTTATTGGCTGTCTGTTTTAAACATGGCAGTGAATGAACTTATGCTTGCCAGGATGAGAGAAGTTTGGGGTGGACATGGTTAAAATTCTGAGTATATAGAGTTTCAGAGTGATAGGAGAGAACCTCTTCAAGCTGAGGTTGTTAGGCTTAGGGGAAGGCTTTGCTTCTTTGCTTTCAGGGTAAGTGTCGTTTCCTCCAGTGAGCGGCTGCTGAGGATGCTGGAAACCTGCATCCGGAAGGCGAGGCACATTCGATCCAGCAGCTGGTTCAGGCTTGATCCATGGATGTTCATTAAGAGGCTCTGTAAAAGTGAATCTTCTGTTTACCTTTTCTTCCCCTGGGCATTCTACGAGGCTCTTTCTGTGCCTGCTTTTTTCTCCCTCCAGCTTAGAGACTCTTATTATTCCCCTTAAACGTCTGTTTATGTCATTACCTATATTTTTGCAGCCAATTTTATCTCCTGAACAGAGTGAATGGTCTGCTCTGATGGGGTCGTACAGCATTTTCCCCCCTCCCTTCAGATCGCATAATTGGATCTCATCCCTTCCTATAACAAACCTAGACAGTCTCTTTTCGGTTCCCATTTTGGACCACTTGGTTTATTTACCTATTTGTTGTTTTGTCTTCACTGGCTCAGCGCACACGAGCACAAAACATACAGTCACAATAAAACCGAAGAAGCAAAAATTAACCGGGGTGCAGCGTGCGAAGTGACAAACCCACTGAGTGTGAGAGCGCCGGCAAATATTAAGGAACAGGAAGAAGAGAAACTTGATCGAGTCCATGACTATTGGGCTGCTCCACCTTTCTTCCCCCATCCAAAAAAAAAAAATTATAGAAGTTGACTAAGAAACTTAAACAAAGGTTGGAGGTATGTTTGGGCGTTTTAACTTTATATTTTGTATTGAGATATAACGATTAATAAACACGGTTGTAACAGTGTAAAATGAACCGCAAGGGGACCCAGCCATACATATATATATATGTGTGTGTGTGTGTATCTATGTATGTATCCACTCAGCCCCTAATTCCTCTGCCATCCAGGCTGCCATGTAACACTGGGCAGGTTCCCTCTGCTATACAGGAGGTCCTTATTGGCTGTCTGTTTTAAACATGGCAGTGAATGAACTTATGCTTGCCAGGATGAGAGAAGTTTGGGGTGGACATGGTTAAAATTCTGAGTATATAGAGTTTCAGAGTGATAGGAGAGAACCTCTTCAAGCTGAGGTTGTTAGGCTTAGGGGAAGGCTTTGCTTCTTTGCTTTCAGGGTAAGTGTCGTTTCCTCCAGTGAGCGGCTGCTGAGGATGCTGGTAACTTGCACCCGGGAAGGCGAGGCACATTCGATCCAGCAGCTGGTTCAGGCTTGATCCATGGATGTTCATTAAGAGGCTCTGTAAAAGTGAATCTTCTGTTTACCTTTTCTTCCCCTGGGCATTCTACGAGGCTCTTTCTGTGCCTGCTTTTTTCTCCCTCCAGCTTAGAGACTCTTATTATTCCCCTTAAACGTCTGTTTATGTCATTACCTATATTTTTGCAGCCAATTTTATCTCCTGAACAGAGTGAATGGTCTGCTCTGATGGGGTCGTACAGCATTTTCCCCCCTCCCTTCAGATCGCATAATTGGATCTCATCCCTTCCTATAACAAACCTAGACAGTCTCTTTTCGGTTCCCATTTTGGACCACTTGGTTTATTTACCTATTTGTTGTTTTGTCTTCACTGGCTCAGCGCACACGAGCACAAAACATACAGTCACAATAAAACCGAAGAAGCAAAAATTAACCGGGGTGCAGCGTGCGAAGTGACAAACCCACTGAGTGTGAGAGCGCCGGCTGGAAGAAGTCAGGTTTCTTTTTCTCTTTGCAGCTGAAGGCAGGATAATGTATTTGCTTTGGTTGCAGTCAGCCAGTCGCCCAGGGAGTAGACCTTTCATTTGTGCAGTGGTGGCTGTATGAGCCTGGAGGAAGAACCTGAGGTTCTAGCTCACATTGACTTCATAAAGGACCCATGTCAACTTAGCATCGTCACGCAAACTTGAATTCTTAAGTCGGTTTCTACATTTGGAGAAGTTGCTAGAGCTGTGCCACTCCCTGGAGGCAGGCCTCACGTGGTGGCAGGGACGCATGTCCTTTATCCCATGACTCACGGATTCACTGGTCTCCTTGAAAACCATTGTCCAGGAGGAACAGCACACTTCTTTCTGTGACCTTCCTTGGTCAGGCCATCAGTCTCAAGGTTTATGATCATGACAGAATTACTGTAGTTTCAGCCAGGGCTCCTCCCGCTGTGATGCACGTATGAATGATCCAAGTGTCTGGTCATAGCAGAGTCTCACCTGGTCAGCCTAGTGCAATCTAAGAATCTGCATTTTCAGTTACCTCACAGGAGTTTTCAAAACTACTGGTTGACCTCCTGAAGGCAAGGCTGTATTAGGGATGAGGGTGGAGGTTGAGCAAGTAACACCCAGGTTTCCTAATTCTGTTTTTTGGTACAAGTAAGGCTACAGAAACCCATCTTGGTGGTGAACAACAGTGGTGATCGATGATGAGAACAGATGTGTCGTCTGCCTTCCAGCTCCTTCTGAAGGTGGCTCTTTCTGGTCTTTCCTTGTGTGTGTGTTAGCTGCTCAGTCATGTCTGACTCTGTGTGACCCAATGGACTGTAGCCCGCCAGGCTCCTCTGCCCATGGGATTCTCCAGGCAAGACTACTGGAGGGGGGTACCATTCCCTTCTCCAGGGGATCTTCTGGACCCAGGGATAGATCCCACATCTCCTGAATTGCAGGCAGATTCTTCACCATCTGTGCCACCAGGGAAGCCCTGGGCTTTGTTCAGAAGGTCACTGAACCCTAGCTGGAGCTGAGCAGCGGGGACAGAGGGACAGCCAGGGCCCCCTTGACGGAACGGAAAGCCCCCTAAGTCCCTCACCTGGAAGGGCTCCCACCCCGCCTCACTCTTCCTCCTCCCACCCTGGGCTCGCCCCCCCACCCCCGGATTCCCTTACCTGGCTCTTATCAGCTGCGAGTACTCAGTGACTGGAGTGTCTTAACTGATCTGCTTGGCTCCAGCCTTTTTCCACCTCCCGTCTTCCCCCTCTCTCTGCCCAGACATTATCTTTCAAAACACAGGTGTGATCATATCACTCCCTGGATTAAAATCACTTAATGGCTCCCTATTAATTACAAGATAAAGTGCAAATTCCCTAGCCTGGCATACAGTGCCCTTCAATATCTGGACCTAACGACCTTTCTAGAAAGCGTCTTTTCCTGTCCCTCTTTGGAGCATATCGCACTCTTCCCTTTGTTCTAAACACGCTACAATCCTTCTTTCCCATAGCTCCTCTACATCCTCTTTTGAATTTGCACCCTATCCTGACAGACTCGTTACTGCTTCCTCCGGGTTCCCATCGTGCATTACCGTCCTTGTGACTCACAAGTCCCACCACACTATTCTGCCCTTGAACGTACGCATGTCTTTCTCCCTCACAACGTCCGCAGTCCCCAGAAGCAGAGCTGTTTACTCTGTTGACCACTGGAGGCATGTTACCAGGGTCTCTTTCTTTTCCAGAGCCTTGTGAGCACATTTGAGCCATGGAAAATGATCAGCTTCAGAATATCACAGACAATTGAAATTAACCCTTTCAAAAGCAAAGCTTGGAAAATTCTTGATATTTTAAATTCACAATTATATTTCATATGAGATATGGGCACAACGTAATGTTTTTATGTTAACAGGCTTGTCTCCAGAGATGAAGACTGCCTCAGTGGGAAGGTTTTAAGGCCCTTTATTTAGTACCTCCACTCAACAAGCATTGATTGAACGCTTGCTCTATAAACTGACCGTCTACTATGCTTTGGGAATACAAAGATGAACATAGTATGACTGTTCTCAAAGAACTAAAACAGTGATAACTTTTAGGCCTGTTATACTGTGTAAAACCTGAGGCTTCAAGAACTTAAGTCACTCTTGCGAGATTTAGCTATAAGTGGCAGTGTTAGCAGTTGAACCTGGATCAAAATTTTGAAGAAAAGGAAACCAGCCTGTAAATGAATGGTCTTAGCACTGTGAGTGTGATAATCGCCAAGACGGGCAATTTGAGCACTCTGTGAGGCCTGGACCTATGGGGAGGTGTCAGAGTTTCACGGGGAGAGCCAATGACATCCAACAGAATGCTGCAGCATCCCCCATGGTTGGTTTACCTGCCCGTAGACATAGCTTAGCAATAGATGGATTTGATCAAATAACACTAATACCGGAAATTACTGTTGGTAACAAACTAGTGTCACTTTGCAATTTTTTATTGATCTGCCTCCTGCTTGGAAAAGTATATTTTTACCTAAGAATATCTATTAGTGTCAAAGTATAATTGTCAGACTAAGCCAGCTATTATTGTTAATTAAATTTTGTCTGCACACTTTTCTTTCCTCTAGTGTCAAATGGAGTGGGAAATGACACCCCTCTCACACCACAGTAACGTAACACCCCACTTAGTGGAGCTTAAGTTTCCAGAGGCCTCAAACATCCCAGATTAGTAAGCAGGAAAGGTCTTAGCACCCATAGTTTTCTCAAAGCTCTTGCGCTCGGTAGTAAAGGAAGGAATTATCTTCAAGAAGTGACAGGCAACATTGGAAGGCAGCAGCGAGGACATACATAAGCCTAACAGACTGAGATTGTATACAGAAGGGCCACATAGTCCTACAGATGCTATTGACTCATGGTGTCCACTCTAGATCGGCGCATTGGACAAAGAAAATGGCAAGTCAGCAAGCTGTGTGGAAATTGTTTTCCTTTCGTTTCATTTTGTTTCAATTTTGGCCCTCAGAGAGAGATTCAGTGATACAGAAAGCTCACATTTGTGGAAGAGTGTATTTTGTAGCGAGGCATCTGAGTTGTTGATGGTTGAAGTTTTCCAGCAAGGACTTTGTGTGTTACATGACTAACCTAGCACAACCTTAGAGCTAATGTCTGAATACGGCCATATAATTAAAGGAGCGGAACCAGAAGATAAGTCAGTGTACTTTAGGCCTGTTATACTGTGTAAAACCTGAGGCTTCAAGAACTTAAGTCACTCTTGCGAGATTTAGCTATAAGTGGCAGTGTTAGCAGTTGAACCTGGATCAAAATTTTGAAGAAAAGGAAACCAGCCTGTAAATGAATGGTCTTAGCACTGTGAGTGTGATAATCGCCAAGACGGGCAATTTGAGCACTCTGTGAGGCCTGGACCTATGGGGAGGTGTCAGAGTTTCACGGGGAGAGCCAATGACATCCAACAGAATGCTGCAGCATCCCCCATGGTTGGTTTACCTGCCCGTAGACATAGCTTAGCAATAGATGGATTTGATCAAATAACACTAATACCGGAAATTACTGTTGGTAACAAACTAGTGTCACTTTGCAATTTTTTATTGATCTGCCTCCTGCTTGGAAAAGTATATTTTTACCTAAGAATATCTATTAGTGTCAAAGTATAATTGTCAGACTAAGCCAGCTATTATTGTTAATTAAATTTTGTCTGCACACTTTTCTTTCCTCTAGTGTCAAATGGAGTGGGAAATGACACCCCTCTCACACCACAGTAACGTAACACCCCACTTAGTGGAGCTTAAGTTTCCAGAGGCCTCAAACATCCCAGATTAGTAAGCAGGAAAGGTCTTAGCACCCATAGTTTTCTCAAAGCTCTTGCGCTCGGTAGTAAAGGAAGGAATTATCTTCAAGAAGTGACAGGCAACATTGGAAGGCAGCAGCGAGGACATACATAAGCCTAACAGACTGAGATTGTATACAGAAGGGCCACATAGTCCTACAGATGCTATTGACTCATGGTGTCCACTCTAGATCGGCGCATTGGACAAAGAAAATGGCAAGTCAGCAAGCTGTGTGGAAATTGTTTTCCTTTCGTTTCATTTTGTTTCAATTTTGGCCCTCAGAGAGAGATTCAGTGATACAGAAAGCTCACATTTGTGGAAGAGTGTATTTTGTAGCGAGGCATCTGAGTTGTTGATGGTTGAAGTTTTCCAGCAAGGACTTTGTGTGTTACATGACTAACCTAGCACAACCTTAGAGCGTGGAGAGTGTTCACTGAACTTATTACGGCCATATAATTAAAGGAGCGGAACCAGAAGATAAGTCACGTCTGTAATGCTATGGATGGAACCTAATTTCAGATATCCAGTCCTCTGCCAACACCTGCTATTCACCTTATACTTTTCTTACTGAGGATGGTTTCAGTTTGCAATTTAACATCGGTGATGGCGATGTTTTCATTTACTCTGTGCTTTTTTGTAGTTAGCCTGAGAATGAAAAGAATAATAGCTAAAGCTCTGACATTGAAGAAAAGGAAAAAAAAAAAAAAAAAAAACAGCCTATCAGGGAAGCTCCTAAAGAAGCAGTATGGACAGAAACTGCAGGGCAGTAGTGACAATGCTGATGGAGAAGTTGGAGAAGGAGGAGATTGTACCCTTTATTTAGCACTCATGGAGCTTGAGAGATACTTGTAGACACATGTCCTCACTCGATTCGCATAATAACCTGGGAGGAGAGACTTCATTGACCCCTTTACAAATGTGAACACAAATTTGGAGTTTCTCCCAGTTTCACCACCCGTGAGCTCAGAACTACAGCAGAGATTCTTGTTTTTCAAGTCTTAAGATCTCATTTTCCCTAGATGCCCTCTTAACAAGTGAAATGGGGCACAAGTGATGTCCTTATCGCATATCTCTAATTTCAGTGATGATTAATCAGCAGCCCACATTCAGATGAGACTAATCAAGTTATTTTCCTAAGCGCACCACGTTGGGTAGTTGCTGGCATGTCTGACTGACATCGTTGCTGCACTAGGGACTCGGTGCACATCAGAAAAGTAGAACCTGATATTTCCTCTGACCGCTGTCCATGCGCAGTCTCTTCATCAAACCCTGGCATAGGAAGCACCTTCTAACCCAGACGTGTCTTCCCAGACTCAGCCGGGGCCAGCAGCTCAAGAGCCCAGAGGTTAAAAAGCCATCAGTTGCCTGAGTAATAATAAGGGCGTCAGTTACAGAACTTTCCAGCTACGAAACTGCCATTTCATAAAATAGTCCAGAGCTGCGTGAGTCCCCGATAGGAGATGTGAGTGAGCTGGCTGTTGCCATATTATTCAGCATGATGATTATCGTGGCCTTACAGCTGTTTCTTGAACAAACCACATTACACACACTCGGTACACTCTCCAGAATAAGAATATGAAATGTCCCTCCCCTCCCGTTTCCCCCTTTTCTGTTTCTGTGCTGATGTCAGTTGAAGCTGACATTCAGTCCGCGTCCATATCTGATGTGTTCCAAGTGATATCCTTACTTGCTTGTCCTGTCGACTCTAAGCTTTAAATTTGGAAGGTTTTCAATGGCTCTGGTTGGCAGGGGAAAAAATGAACCAGGAGATGTAGAGAGAGTCTGCTATTACAGCCAAATTTCAGTCACATAGATTGTCAATACTAATGAATGCCCTTGAAGCAGAGACTGTAAATGCCTGAAGTTGGAGTTGAACTGCCTTTTGAGTCAGAATCATTCGGCAGAACAGACACCCTCTCTCTCAATCCTGACGGCCCAGTATTTAGGCTCTGGTTATAGAGCTAATTGAATCGCTGGAGCATATTGGAACATGCTGATATGCTGATTCCTTCCAATTCAAATTCCTTCTATGCTGAAAGTATTCTTTTAGCTTTATTCCTAAATCATATAAATGAGATACAGTAGGTCTTTCATTAGTTCCCCCACCATTCTTTTAGCATCATAAGATAAAGCCTCATTAACATACTATAATCATGAATAGCACTAGAATTAAATAGAAGGAGGTTTGGATATTGGTTCCAACCACTTATTGAACCTCGCTAAATCTCAGTTTCCCCGTCTGTATAATGGGGATGATGATGAGACATTGAATCACATAGGACTATTCTGCCGAATAAACAGAATAACATTAAATGGTTACATAAGGTACTATAAAAAAGAGTGCCTGGCACACAGGACATTATAAAAGTTATATTAGCTACTGTTATCATGCATAATTACAATAATGACCTCTTCAGAAATAATAGGAGCTTTATTGATATTAAAAAAGTAAAATAATGATGAACCCTATAGAAAAGAAGTAATTTGTTTCTCTTGCCTCCAGACGTGGAGAAAAGCAATCATTTCCCTTTTCCTTTCTGTGTGTCGACATTATTGTGACATGTGATAGCTTTGTGAAAAATTTTTTTTTAGAAATGAGCAATCATTTCCAAGGAGATGTGAGTGAGCTGGCTGTTGCCATATTATTCAGCATATGCGTGGCCTTACAGCTGTTTCTTGAACAAACCACATTACACACACTCGGTACACTCTCCAGAATAAGAATATGAAATGTCCCTCCCTCCGTTTCCCCTTTTCTGTTTCTGTGCTGATGTCAGTTGAAGCTGACATTCAGTCCGTCCATATCTGATGTGTTCCAAGTGATATCCTTACTTGCTTGTCCTGTCGACTCTAAGCTTTAAATTTGGAAGGTTTTCAATGGCTCTGGTTGGCAGGGGAAAAAATGAACCAGGAGATGTAGAGAGAGTCTGCTATTACAGCCAAATTTCAGTCACATAGATTGTCAATACTAATGAATGCCCTTGAAGCAGAGACTGTAAATGCCTGAAGTTGGAGTTGAACTGCCTTTTGAGTCAGAATCATTCGGCAGAACAGACACCCTCTCTCTCAATCCTGACGGCCCAGTATTTAGGCTCTGGTTATAGAGCTAATTGAATCGCTGGAGCATATTGGAACATGCTGATATGCTGATTCCTTCCAATTCAAATTCCTTCTATGCTGAAAGTATTCTTTTAGCTTTATTCCTAAATCATATAAATGAGATACAGTAGGTCTTTCATTAGTTCCCCCACCATTCTTTTAGCATCATAAGATAAAGCCTCATTAACATACTATAATCATGAATAGCACTAGAATTAAATAGAAGGAGGTTTGGATATTGGTTCCAACCACTTATTGAACCTCGCTAAATCTCAGTTTCCCCGTCTGTATAATGGGGATGATGATGAGACATTGAATCACATAGGACTATTCTGCCGAATAAACAGAATAACATTAAATGGTTACATAAGGTACTATAAAAAAGAGTGCCTGGCACACAGAACATTTTAAAAGTTATATTAGCTACTGTTATCATGCGCATAATTAAAATAATGCCCTCTTCAGAAATAATAGGAGCTTTCTTGATATTAAAAAAGTAAAATAATGATGAACCCTATAGAAAAGAAGTAATTTGTTTCTCTTGCCTCCAGACGTGGAGAAAAGCAATCATTTCCCTTTTCCTTTCTGTGTGTCGACATTATTGTGACATGTGATAGCTTTGTGATTTAAAATATCTTACACTAATTGTTAGTCTTTTAACACCCTGGAGGCAAATGTAAAGGGAAAAAAAAGGCTTTTAGTAAGTTAAAGCAAGTGACCTAGGTTTAATAGTGGTATCTCTTAGCAATGGGAAAGATGATATTAAATTGGGTGCTCAAAAGCAGGATGTAAAAAATAAAGGTATCTCCACTGAGACTTGACATTCTAAGGAAATTCTATTTAAAACACTTTCTAGAGGGGCAGTGGGTAATAGGAAGTATTACAAACAATCTCAATCTCTGATATGCTTAGAACACAGGGAAATTGAAAAGGAGCAATTAAGAAGCGACCATCGTAGAGTTGGCTGTCTCCATAGCTTTGAAATCCTAAATTTCTTTTTATTTGATTAGAAAAAAGGCAACGGTAAAGAATCAGCCTGGGATGCGGGACATGTGGGTTCCATCCCTGGGTCAGGAACATCCCCTTGAGAAGGAAACAGCTACCCATTTCAGTATTCTTGCCTGGAGAATTCCGTGGATCGTCCGTGGGTCGCAAAGAATCAGACACAACTGAGCGACTTTCACAACGAAAGTGTGTGTAGTAAATGGCATGGCTACCAATATCTCTTCTGGGGTAGGGAGAAGTCCAGGTTCCCTCAAATCTTTATAGGAATAGTAGAGCCTAATATGTATATTGGCCTTTATGGTTTTCAAATACTTTAATATGTATTTTGCATTTTTATCATGTAAACCTTTTGTTTTACTTTCCTTGTGGTTTGAGAAATGTGGGTAGTTCAGCGTGTGAATTAAAATTATACATTCACATTATCTCAGCCTTCAGCTTACTTTGGGACCAATGACCACCCCACTGGATGCCATGAGAGTCCGTGCTTCACGAGTTACCAACCTCTCCTACACAACTGCGATTCTAAATAATCCCTCTTCAGAAATAATAGGAGCTTTCTTGATATTAAAAAGTAAAATAATGATGAACCCTATAGAAAAGAAGTAATTTGTTTCTCTTGCCTCCAGACGTGGAGAAAAGCAATCATTTCCTTTTCCTTTCTGTGTGTCGACATTATTGTGACATGTGATAGCTTTGTGATTTAAAATATCTTACACTAATTGTTAGTCTTTTAACACCCTGGAGGCAAATGTAAAGGGAAAAAAAAGGCTTTTAGTAAGTTAAAGCAAGTGACCTAGGTTTAATAGTGGTATCTCTTAGCAATGGGAAAGATGATATTAAATTGGGTGCTCAAAAGCAGGATGTAAAAAATAAAGGTATCTCCACTGAGACTTGACATTCTAAGGAAATTCTATTTAAAACACTTTCTAGAGGGGCAGTGGGTAATAGGAAGTATTACAAACAATCTCAATCTCTGATATGCTTAGAACACAGGGAAATTGAAAAGGAGCAATTAAGAAGCGACCATCGAGAGTTGGCTGTCTCCATAGCTTTGAAATCCTAAATTTCTTTTTATTTGATTAGAAAAAAGGCAACGGTAAAGAATCAGCCTGGGATGCGGGACATGTGGGTTCCATCCCTGGGTCAGGAACATCCCCTTGAGAAGGAAACAGCTACCCATTTCAGTATTCTTGCCTGGAGAATTCCGTGGATCGTCCGTGGGTCGCAAAGAATCAGACACAACTGAGCGACTTTCACAACGAAAGTGTGTGTAGTAAATGGCATGGCTACCAATATCTCTTCTGGGGTAGGGGAGAAGTCCAGGTTCCCTCAAATCTTTATAGGAATAGTAGAGCCTAATATGTATATTGGCCTTTATGGTTTTCAAATACTTTAATATGTATTTTGCATTTTTATCATGTAAACCTTTTGTTTTACTTTCCTTGTGGTTTGAGAAATGTGGGTAGTTCAGCGTGTGAATTAAAATTATACATTCACATTATCTCAGCCTTCAGCTTACTTTGGGACCAATGACCACCCCACTGGATGCCATGAGAGTCCGTGCTTCACGAGTTACCAACCTCTCCCTACACAATGCTTCCCTTTCAGGATCTGATTCTCTTTCCCAACAGTCCATGCTTGTGGACAGCAGGATTGTGTAGCTAGTTTTCACTCACAAAGTAACCACTGAAAGCATCCCAGGGAATAGAATATCATTATTATCAGTTTATTAGCAATGTGGTTGGTGCAGACGATCAACAGTTGGCCTTCAGCATGTTTCAAAAGACAATGTATTTTGAAATGCTGGAACACTCCCCAGCTTTGAATTGCTGCTGAAGCAGCTCAATATAAAACTGTTCTTTTATTTTTCTTTTGCCATAAATGAGCATCACAGAATCAAATCCATTGAGAAGAAACCCCTTGCTTTGCCAACACAATTAGTTTTGTAAGAAGCCTCTGTCTCCAGATTGTTCTCCTTCGAACTCCAAGTTGGATGGCTGTGGTTATTTTTTAATTAATATTTTTTAAGAGCCCCTTTTTCTCCCAAGAGCCTGTAAGCAGATTTAGCAGGCTTAGGATGACTCTTCACAAGGTGATTTCAATGCCATTTCACAAGCAAATAAAACAGTGAGTTTCCTCCGTTTGTTGGCTCTCTTTTTTCCCTCTCTCTTTTAATTCTCCAAAAACCTGTCCACTGGAGGGAGTTTTTCTTCAGGGTGAGGACAGCTTCTCTCCGAAAAAGATGCTATCTTTTTGATGAACAAAAAAACCATGAAACCCATCTTCCCGTGAAAAGGAATAAGAGGAGAAAAAAGTCTGAGATTTTCACATTTCAGTGTGAGAAGCAAAAGGATTCAGTGATTATTATTATCTTATGTGGTTTATTCTCTATTCTCTGTCTTTGATTGCCTTTCACTTCTTGGATAAGTGGATTTTAACAGACAGGCTAATTCAGAGCTTCCCGTTTAGCGGATGGGTATCACTCCCCACAAACATTCTATAGAGGGCCTTGCACCTCTCTACTTTATGGAATCAGGCAGCTCAGATCATAAGCATCGTAATTGCTTGGCCCCCTTAGTGCTGTGGGCTCTGATTAAAAAGTCCTGTTGAGCTCAAAGTCTTTTAAGAGGACGGCAGCTAATGTGATAGTTAAAATTGAAACAGCAGAGAAGATGCTGTAGCTACTTTCTTTTGTCACAGTCTTTCTGGAAAAGAGTTTTCACACATCGAATCAATGTTTCCTTTCACAAAGGAGATTCTCATCCTCTATGTAAATACCAGTTAGACTGTGCTTGACCACAATTCTTCACCCTTAATGCTGAGAACCAATAGACCCAAAGGGGAAAAACAACTTGATGCTTATTAGCCTGTAAAGTTAAGACCCGGGTCACCTTGGGTTTGGCATGGTATAAGGGCTCATTCTCTTGGCAGAGAAAAGCAGAAGCAGCTCTTCTTACAAATGAAATAGGGCAAGATTAGAGGATTTCACGGGGACGACATCCTGTACCATAACTTTTGTTCTGTTTTCAATCCTGACTGCTTTGCAATTTGTAAGTTGATGGTGAAATTATCTATTCACTAAGTAGATTTTGTTAGCCTCAGAACTATCAAAATCTTGGTCTGAGAAATCTGAAGGAAGAATCTGGCTGTGTTGTTTCCAAGTTACTCCTTCTAAAAGGGGTATCGAAAGACATGAGGCATGCAGAGCTGGACCTTTGTGTAGTTGGTGTGGCTGAGCGTGTTGTGGCCAGGCACCAGTATGAGCATCAATATTCTCAGCTGTCCCTCCTTTGTGTGCATTTTGGAGTTAAAGGTGAAATTCCATCTTTAACCCCCTTGTGGTTGTCTGAACAGTGATTAATGAACTCGATGTGATTCCTTGCAGACTTTTCAAAGGGTGGATAAAGGATGGAATTTCAGCCTTTAGAAAAAACAACAACAGGGCTGTTGCATCATACAGCCTTTAAAATTAATGTCCTTTCTTGAATGCCAAGAAAACAAAGGGAATTTCTCAGAAGTGTTTGTAGCTTGACACAATAGGCCTTAATTGGTGTCAAGGAGATGTTGGGATGAGTGAGGAAATGCCCATTTAGCTGATAGGACTGAAAAGTGGGGCCTTGTTATGAGCTGTCATCTCAACGTGTACTTAAACTATAGCAAAACTGAAACATATTTGCCATATAGATCATAATGACTCCAAAGGAGCCATTATACTCTATTATGTAATTACATAATCAAAGCATGCATAGTAATCAGCTTTTGGAATTCAATGCTAATCAAACATACCTATAGTATGTGTTTAAGCTAAAATAGAGAACGTTAATTTGCCATTAGTCAACTAAACAAGAATGTGTATACAGAATATTCATGAATAGCTTAATGTTGTGTCAGATGATATTTTTTTGTTTTGTATTCAGGGGAAATCAACAATTTTAATTGAAGAAAAAAACCACCACTGAGGGAAGATTACTCTTTAACTTGCCGTTCAAAAATTTTGCCTCACCTTTTACTGATTATAAGAGGAGATTAGATTAAATTCAACATTTTTTACCCTCTATAAACTCAAGTGATACAAGAGTTATTACATAATGGGAGATTCTCAGGAGATCTTGACCATCTCCATGCCACAGGATAAAAGTGTTATGAGTACTACACTTGAAACAAGCCTTTCATAAATAAACCAACAAACAAGCCTTGATTGTATATTACTTTTGTAATTAAAAACAAATCAATAGGGGCTTCCCTGGTGGTCCAGTGGTTAAAGAGTCTGCCTTGCAGTGCAAGGGGCACTGGTTCGATCCCTGGCCCGGGAAGATCCCACGTGCCGTGGAGTGACTGGACCAGTGTATCCAATTAGGAGCCAGCGCTCTGCAGTGAGAAAGGCCTCTGCAATGAGAGGCCTACACAAGCCAAAGAGTAAAGATGGATGAAAATAAGTATAAATAAAAGAGGCATGATGGGGAAAAGAAAACAAAAATTTTTTTAAATCAATAAATGTTATTTGGAAATAGCCAAGAGTAGAAATACCCTGATGAACCCTTAGGAACTGTGACCTCACACTTGCCACGTGATCTTACATATCTCCTACCTGAACCTCACTGTCTCCATCTGAGAGAGCTGATCTGGGGGTTCATTTTGTTGTGTTGCTTCAATTCCACAAGGGTTCTATGAGAAAGAAGATGACATAAAGGAAATGTTTTGGTCCATCTCACATTCTCTTGCCCTCTCAGTTATTTATTGATTGGTTTAGTCTATTTTAACTGTAAGCTTATGAGCTTATGGTTCACATTCATAATTATTTTGACCATTGAGTAGACAGTCCTTGAAGCAGGCAATCAACACATTCTACTGTACTGTTTTGGGATGGCAAAACATGAGTGAGGATCAGAAAGGTTAAGAGTAGCTTTGTAAACAGCAGACAGATTGAACGCTTTTGGTTTTAAATAAATATTCAAGTATGCACAAAGGTTGAAGTAGTGCCTCTCTTTGAAATGAAGAATTGTATTTATGTTGAATAGTGCTCACCCTTAACCTTAATCCATGGCTGATGGGCCATCTTTTTCAACCCTGGTTCTCATCGTCTTTTATTTGCACACTGGGTGACCGAAAATATTACTATAATGTTTAAAGGGGACTAAATTCTTTCATCAAAAGCTTTCATGGCTTGAACTTCAAATAATTTATTTTCAAATTAGTTTTACTGTAATTCTTATTAATTCAAATAGGTTTCTGATTTGATATAAAACTCTGTAAATGCAAGGAACAGTTTAATGAATTGAAAGATAGGATTGAGGCTTTTCAAGGAAATGTACAAAATATGCTGACAATAATTGCTTAGATAGAAATCAAATATTAATGGCTTTGTTAATGATTTGTAGTGAACACTGTGTTTACGTTGACTTGGGGGAACATAGGCAGTTAGAAACATGTTTCCCTCTGGGTTTCAACAGAATCTTCATTTTTTTTCTTCTTTTCCTGAAATGTACTCAGTTCAAATGCAAGCTCTGAGAAGAGTTAGCAGGAACAGCAGTGCCTCTGCCGGTTGTCTTCAGGTTGGGGTAAGGGGTTTTTCATTCAAGCTGGATCCGTAACTGACATGGTTGTAAAAACAGAATCCAACAGAAGTGAGAATGGGGGAGAAACCATTTGAAACTTTAAGACACAAGGCTCACAAACAACAGGAAAAAAGGGCTTCAAAATCATGTAAGTTTTTTGACTTCTTTGGAGAGTCTGAACTCAGATGCCTCTTGGAGGCAAAGAACTGACCATCCTAAACCTTTGATGAGTGGAAACTTTCGAGAACTCTGGTGACTTTTTAAAATTAATAATGGCATTGATCATGGGCAGCGTGATTTTTTGTTTGGTTGGGTTTCTTTCTTCTTTTTTGGACAGCCTGTACTGTTGGTTTGACTTCTGCCTAGTTAGACAGCCTGCCTGTGCTGATTTAATGTTAGGTTCAGTCTTCATACAGCAGAGGGTAAAAACAGAAAAGGTTCCCCTAATATGATTTTGCTGTGAAAAGAGTAGGTCAAGGGACTGTATTTGCTCTTTGCCTGGGCAAACGGTCTTCCTAGAGAAGAGTCATTGGTGCTCCTTGGAGTCAGTAAGAGCTTACATAGTTGCCACAGTATAAGCCAGATCCTGTTCTAACTGTGACTTGCCCTTTTATTATAGACTTGACTGGAGAGACTCCCCCGGTGTAAATGAAGCGCTTTATTTATTAACAGCCAGGCAGCGGGGGCCAGAGCTCTCAGCTCTGGCCAGTGCCGGCCGTGCAGGGGTAATAAAGGCGTTCTCCAGGGGCAGAGTGTGCCAAGTGCTGAAAGGAAAAAGCAGTAGTAGACAAGGTGTTTTACATTCAGGACAGATTCTCTCTCGTCCTGAAGTGTGTAATTGTGCTCTGGATAAATTATGGAATACAAAAAATCAGAAGTTGCTCATAGGGAAATCACCCTCTTTAAAAACAAGCAAAGGTTTCCAAGGCAGAGCCAGGAGCCCCTTGGCAACACACCCTGGGGTTGGCTGGTTGAAAAGTACAAGCTGTATGGGTTGGGGAAAACTGACAGAACTGGGTTCTACCACCCACTCAGCTGCTTAGCTGAATTACATTAGGCGGCTTATTTCGCCTTCTCCAGGTCTCAGGTCCTTAATCTTTAAAGTGGGGATATTTGAAAACTCCAGGAGTTTGAGACGGAGAACTGTGCAAAGCCACGAATAAAGCACCTAGCATCAGATCAACGTGTGTTCCTTTCCTCTGCCTGAGAAGGCCTTTTCACATTTCAGCTCCTCCCTTGAAGCTGGGCACCATCACTCAGTTCAGGGAGTTCTGTGGTTGGTCCAGTAGATTCTAACCCAGCGTAGTGTTCGCAGCGATGCCATTTACATCGCGTTTATAACAAAATGAGGTTTCACGAAAGAAGTCAGGAGGTAAGTCAGTTGGTGATTGAATTAATGGGGAATCTACGAGTGCTCTGCCTCCCCACCCCTACTCCAGCCCTAACCAGCTCAGCTGAAATGGTCTTTCCTGATCATCAAAATAAATTTTATCTTCTTTTCTGCGTTAGATAGGATGCTTCTTCCTCCTTGTCGTGAATGTCCTGGCAACTTCTAGAGTACTATGGGAGACTTGCTTGGGCCTCTCTAATGCCAGAGCTTTATTTTTAGAATTTGCAGGGCAAGTAGGGAAGTTGTAGGGAATACAGTCGCTGGTATAAAGGAAAACGTAGTTTGATTCTATCTCTGAAACCTCACCCACATATACCAGTTAACAGTCAAAAATGTCTATATGTGTCAGACATTGTTCCACCCTTAAAATAAATTACCTTGCTGCTCACAGCCTTATTTAATGGCTACCATTAGATTGCGCCTGCTTGGTTTCTTTTTGCCCAGAACAAGTGCTGCTTTTGCCTTGACAGGGTATGTGCTAATTGAGTTCTAGAAAAATCAGAATGGTTTTGAAAGTGGATTATTTAAGAAAGGCACTAGAGTTCCCTGTTTGTATCCTTCTGCTGCACATCACATTGTGTTTTGTAACGACCTAATTGTCATGATACCTATTTCAAGGGGAGATTTATCAAGTCACCGTGCACCTTTCTGTTGGGAAGAAATATTTGAGGATGTGAGCAGAAATTATTTTTACATAAAGGATTCGGGCGGTTAAGAGAACTGGCATACATACTGAGTATTTTCATACTGTCATTCACTTCCTTTGCTTCAAATAAATAGGTCATTATTATTCCATAGCAGCCATCTTAGGATTCTCCAGATACGGAGTTCAGTTTAATATAACCACTGTCCAGCTGACCCGAATGATATATGGGTGATTTTCTGGAGTGACATCCTTGGGCCACCACCATCTGTCCAGGCCCTTTGATGTCTCTCAGCACGTATGATTTTTAAGGATGCTTTGTAGCCATGTTAACAGAGCTAGGAATAGGCATTTTCTGAAACACTGGATTTTAGGCTGGCCTTAGCAGTTTCAAAAACTAATACAGAGGCTTCCCTGGTGGTCCAGTGGGTAGAGTCAGCCTTGAGATGCAAGGCACTGGTTTGATCCCTGGCCTGGGGAGATCCCATGTGCCACTGAGTGGCTGGACCTGTGTGTCCAATTACGAGCTGGCACTCTGGAGCGCATGCACCTACAACAGGTGCTCTGCAGCGAGAAAGGCCACTGCAATGGGAGGCCCACACATGAGGCCAAAGAATAAGGACGGATGAAAAAAAAAAGAAAACAATAAAAGAGGACAAAATTTTTTAAAAAAAGCACTAATACAGTAATGATGATGGTACCACCATGGACTTGCAGAGCATGTTATGTGCCAGAGCACAGCAAGGGCAGACGGTGGCAGATGGCAAAAATCATACCTGAATGATTTATTTAGTAACGACACATTAAAGGGATCCGGTCTTAGAGTACTTAATTGTAAGTAATAAATAAGAATGTTTAAGCTTTTTAAAGAAATGAGCAAACGAAGACATGAAAACCCCTCTGGTTCTGTTTTATTACTTTTCTTGCTTAAAATACACGGTCAATTCCTCTGCCCCCATCTCCTTTGCTAATGTGCCACAGCCTTAATATGACTATAGACCGAATGTTCTAGGGTTCTGAGTGGAGACTGCAGTTAGAGTGGATAGTTATTCCACAGAAACTGTGTTATTAGGGGATAATTGAATTGCGCTTGGCTTTAAGTGCCAGTATCTGCATGATAAGGTAGGGGACTGTGTGTGTGTCCGACTCTTCATGACGCCCACGGACCGTGGCCCACCAGGCTGCTTTGTCCATGGGATTCTGCAGGCAAGAATACTGGCGTGGGTTGGCTAACCTACTCCAGGAGATCTTCCCAACCCGGGGATCAAACCTGTCTCCTGCCTTGGCAGGCGGATTCTTTACCGAGGCACCTGGGAAGCCCCCATGGCAGGCAATCTTAATATAACCACTGTCCAGCTGACCCGAATGATATATGGGTGATTTTCTGGAGTGACATCCTTGGGCCACCACCATCTGTCCAGGCCCTTTGATGTCTCTCAGCACGTATGATTTTTAAGGATGCTTTGTAGCCATGTTAACAGAGCTAGGAATAGGCATTTTCTGAAACACTGGATTTTAGGCTGGCCTTAGCAGTTTCAAAAACTAATACAGAGGCTTCCCTGGTGGTCCAGTGGGTAGAGTCAGCCTTGAGATGCAAGGGGCGCTGGTTTGATCCCTGGCCTGGGGAGATCCCATGTGCCACTGAGTGGCTGGACCTGTGTGTCCAATTACGAGCTGGCACTCTGGAGCGCATGCACCTACAACAGGTGCTCTGCAGCGAGAAAGGCCACTGCAATGGGAGGCCCACACATGAGGCCAAAGAATAAGGACGGATGAAAAAAAAAAGAAAACAATAAAAGAGGACAAAATTTTTTAAAAAAAGCACTAATACAGTAATGATGATGGTACCACCATGGACTTGCAGAGCATGTTATGTGCCAGAGCACAGCAAGGGCAGACGGTGGCAGATGGCAAAAATCATACCTGAATGATTTATTTAGTAACGACACATTAAAGGGATCCGGTCTTAGAGTACTTAATTGTAAGTAATAAATAAGAATGTTTAAGCTTTTTAAAGAAATGAGCAAACGAAGACATGAAAACCCCTCTGGTTCTGTTTTATTACTTTTCTTGCTTAAAATACACGGTCAATTCCTCTGCCCCCATCTCCTTTGCTAATGTGCCACAGCCTTAATATGACTATAGACCGAATGTTCTAGGGTTCTGAGTGGAGACTGCAGTTAGAGTGGATAGTTATTCCACAGAAACTGTGTTATTAGGGGATAATTGAATTGCGCTTGGCTTTAAGTGCCAGTATCTGCATGATAAGGTAGGGGACTGTGTGTGTGTCCGACTCTTCATGACGCCCACGGACCGTGGCCCACCAGGCTGCTTTGTCCATGGGATTCTGCAGGCAAGAATACTGGCGTGGGTTGGCTAACCTACTCCAGGAGATCTTCCCAACCCGGGGATCAAACCTGTCTCCTGCCTTGGCAGGCGGATTCTTTACCGAGGCACCTGGGAAGCCCCCCACATGACGTACTCAGGATCTACATCATGTAATAAGGTCAAAGGGATTAAGGCCTTTCGCTGTGTAACCTTTCCATGTGTGCCTTTTATAAACTGAAGATTCTTATCTGTTGCCAATATGCTTCCTTTAGGTAGAAGAAATCTCCACAATCCAGTAGACCGGTTCGGTATTCTAATCTCCTCAAGGCAAGTCCCATGACTTGAGACAGTATAGCATTTGAATCATGCAGTTTAATGTTTCCTTAATTTTCCTCCCAGATTGGGTTACCCTGAGGAAAGAAGGTATTGTCCTTTCTGTGCAGACCTTCTCGAGGGCCAGTAAAATCACCTTGAAAAGCTGGCTTGATTGGCAGGATTTCCCTATTCCTTGTTCTGTTCTCAGATCTGGGAACTGCTCTGAATTCTGTGTTTGTCACAGGAATCCACCGAGGGAAAAATAAACGTCCTCCGTTTCCTCTGATCATTCTTCCTCTTTGTTGTTCTTCTCTCACACTCTCCAGCCCACTAAGCTTTCACTGCCGCATCAAGTGAGGGAACATTCACCTTTTCATGGGCTACAAGCCCTGTGAGCCCCATTCTCATATCCAGGTTAATTCCCTGCATCACAGGTCTCAAGGTGGGGTTTCATTTTGGTTTGCTCCTCAAGCATCAAGAATTTTTGTTTATCTGTGGTGCTACTATTTCTTTTTCCCTTTATCCCCCCAGTTTCCTATTTTCTAATCCTCTCCCAGAGGCTGGTCTATTTCTAGGTGGATTTGGCTTAAGGCCATCTTAGAAACCCCTTCTCATACTTCCCTACTGTGTCCTGCCAAAAACAAATCCTTCAGCAGAAATATGAGAGCAGGTGGAAATCCTCCATTTTCTCTAATTGCATCTCTATTTATGCGGTCTCACTTTTTTTTTTTTAGAATAGTATTTATCTTTGACCTTTGTTTCTTCATGTGGCAATTTTTTTTAGAGAGTGAATAAGCTGCCCTGAGTTGATATATAATTCCCTAGAGAGCTCCTTGAGAGCAGGGATCGTGAGCTTTCCTTCTTGTGTTCACACCACTCCCAACACGTACAGTTGCTTAGTCTGGATTTGACATCTAGAGAAGTGATGGCGGTTAATACTCACAGTGCCCATTTATTCAGTTTTAGAGAAGCCAGACACAGGGCTAGCTGCTTTCCCTTGATTCCCTCTCTTAACCCTCCCAGCAGCTCTATGAGATAGCTTTTCCTCACAGTCCCCATTCTGCAGCTGAGACACTTCTCAGGGACTTGAAATAGTTTACCTGAGGTCTTGCAGTGAAAAGCAGTCTCTCTGATCCGCTTCCTGTTTGGCTATCATACCTATTACCTGTATTCTCCTTTTTGTTCCGTAAGTGGGGATTAGAGTTCAGTTTTCACCAACACTGCAGCTTCTTTTCAGGCTAGGACAAGGTCCTGGGCTTCATGTATGCTATGCCAGGGCAGAACTGAACACTCAACAATTACTTCATCTTTTGCTTTTGAAGTCTTCTCTCCTCCTACCTGTGATGTGGACCATTTAGGACATTTATGAGAACCCTGGCTGCTGTCACGAATCTTTTTGTGGGCGGGCGCGGTTATGGAGGGAGGGGGCGGATGGGCCGCTTCTATTGGTCTTTCATTTATCTATTTTTCATCCATCTCCGTTCTTTGGCCCGTGTGGGCCTCCCATCACAGTGGCCTCGGTTGTCGCAGAGCACCAGCTCTGGGCGCATGCGCTCCAGAGCTCCGGCTTGGTAATTGGACACATCTGTCCAGCCGCTCTGCGGCACATGGGATCTTCCCAGGCCAGGGATCGAACCGGCGCCCCTTGCCCTGCAAGGCGGTGTCCTTACCCACTGGAACACCAGGGAAGCCCTGTCACGTATCTTAGTGACAGCCACAAACTAGAGCAGATCTGGAGATGATCCAAGTATCAGTGGATTTGAGAGATTAGACTTTCAGAGATTTTCTGGGGCTTCCCTGGTGATGCAGTGGTAGAGAATCTGTCTGCCGATGCAAGGGATGCAAAAGACACTGGTTTGATGTGGCAATTTTTTTTAGAGAGTGAATAAGCTGCCCTGAGTTGATATATAATTCCCTAGAGAGCTCCTTGAGAGCAGGGATCGTGAGCTTTCCTTCTTGTGTTCACACCACTCCCAACACGTACAGTTGCTTAGTCTGGATTTGACATCTAGAGAAGTGATGGCGGTTAATACTCACAGTGCCCATTTATTCAGTTTTAGAGAAGCCAGACACAGGGCTAGCTGCTTTCCCTTGATTCCCTCTCTTAACCCTCCCAGCAGCTCTATGAGATAGCTTTTCCTCACAGTCCCCATTCTGCAGCTGAGACACTTCTCAGGGACTTGAAATAGTTTACCTGAGGTCTTGCAGTGAAAAGCAGTCTCTCTGATCCGCTTCCTGTTTGGCTATCATACCTATTACCTGTATTCTCCTTTTTGTTCCGTAAGTGGGGATTAGAGTTCAGTTTTCACCAACACTGCAGCTTCTTTTCAGGCTAGGACAAGGTCCTGGGCTTCATGTATGCTATGCCAGGGCAGAACTGAACACTCAACAATTACTTCATCTTTTGCTTTTGAAGTCTTCTCTCCTCCTACCTGTGATGTGGACCATTTAGGACATTTATGAGAACCCTGGCTGCTGTCACGAATCTTTTTTGTGGGGCGGGGCGCGGGTTGCGGAGGGAGGGGGCGGATGGGCCGCTTCTATTGGTCTTTCATTTATCTATTTTTCATCCATCTCCGTTCTTTGGCCCGTGTGGGCCTCCCATCACAGTGGCCTCGGTTGTCGCAGAGCACCAGCTCTGGGCGCATGCGCTCCAGAGCTCCGGCTTGGTAATTGGACACATCTGTCCAGCCGCTCTGCGGCACATGGGATCTTCCCAGGCCAGGGATCGAACCGGCGCCCCTTGCCCTGCAAGGCGGTGTCCTTACCCACTGGAACACCAGGGAAGCCCTGTCACGTATCTTAGTGACAGCCACAAACTAGAGCAGATCTGGAGATGATCCAAGTATCAGTGGATTTGAGAGATTAGACTTTCAGAGATTTTCTGGGGCTTCCCTGGTGATGCAGTGGTAGAGAATCTGTCTGCCGATGCAAGGGATGCAAAAGACACTGGTTTGATCCCTGGGTCGAGAAGATCCCTTGGAGTAGGAAATGGCAACCCACTCCAGTATTCTTGCCTGCAGAATCCCATGGACATGGGCAGCAGCCCATGGGGTCACGAAGAGTTGGACACAACTGGGCAACTCAACAACAAACAAAGGGATTTTCTGATTGGCTGGAAAGGCATAGTCTACAAAAGGGGCGTGGCTCCATACTGCCTGGGACTTTGGGCAAGTCATGAAGAGGTAGTGTCTTAAAACAGGACAACAAATTGAACTTCAAGCCTTCCTGGGATTATACTGAGACTTTCCAAAGAGTCATTGTCAAATCTCCACCCCTACACAATAAATAACAGAACTGCCTATACTCGGGGAATCTTGCCATCCACCCACAAGGGCAGATTGTTTCCTGAGCCCTCCTCTCACCTGCATTAAGTGGCCCCCTGAGTTTTTTGTGAGGTGACCATGGAGCTCAGGGGCGTGTGAGCTCAGGTTGAGTGCAGTTATTCCTTGGTATCCTCGGGGTGGGTGGTTCTAGGACCCCCACAGACACCCACATTTCAGGATGCTCAAGTCCCTTTGATGAACTATATATTTTAGATCATCTCTTGATGACTTACAATACCCAGTGCACTGTAAATGGTATGCTGATAGTGCTAAAGACAATGTAAGTACTATGTAAATGGTTGCTGGCCTGTCCAAATTCAGGCTTTGCTTTGGAGAACTTTCTGGATTTTTTTTCTTAAGCATTTTCTATCTGTGGTTGGTTGAATCTACGACTGCTGAACCCTCAGTTGAGGAAGGCTGAAGTATGTGTTTTTCCCTTACTCCCTTTGTGAGAGCTGCCGTTCCTCATGACAACCGATATTCTGACCTTTCCTTACCCTCCAGCGTACGCTCGACTAGTAAAGACACGGGGGCTACAATGTGGGCATCACAGTTCCTGAGAGTATGTGGATTCCAGGCTTCATTGTATCTTTCCCCCCTAGATCTTTCTCAGCTTGATAGACTTGTTTTGTGGAGTGCAGAGAAAGGCGTGCAAGCCTTACCAAATGTTGCTGCTCGTGTGTGTCTTCTCTTTCGGTCACACAGCTTGCGGGATCTTAGTTCCCTGACCAGGGATTGAACCGAAGCCCTTGGCCATGAAAGCATGGAGTCCTAACAGTGACCGCCAGGGAATTCCCATCATGTCTGTTTACTAATTTGCTTCTTGTTTCTCATTTTAATTGATCCTATTAACTAAGTTTTAATTGATGGAAAGTTTTTTCCCCTTTTTTTAAAGGTGATGGACAGAATTTGTTTACGAAAGACGTGACAGTGATCGAAGGAGAAGTTGCAACCATCAGCTGCCAAGTCAATAAGAGTGACGACTCTGTTATTCAACTACTGAATCCCAACAGACAGACCATTTATTTCAGGGACTTCCGGCGTAAGTTTCCATCTATAGCATTAGATGACAATTTTTTTTCCTTACATGTTGTCTTAAAAGAGATTGCCAAGGCCTCATTTTATAAAAAAATTTAATGTTAGTTGCTTAAGGTTTAATCAATTCTTCAGAGAGAAGAAGAGACATGCAGTCATAATCTTCCTACTTAATAGAAACCTTGAATGGTCCTTTTTAAAAGTAAGGCAGTCTTCCTTTGCAATAGGAATTGATTGTAGTAATTCAAGGTGAATTGCAATTGAGTCCCAAATACTTAGCTGACACAAACAACTCAAATCGGGCAAAAGCAAGGAAAATATAGCATTCTCAAAGGTAATCTGTTTGGTTTGAAGATGAAAGTTTCCAAGGCAATCTGTGCCTATAGAGACAAAACCAAATCCCCTGTTATCATAGCCTGTGAGAGATGGAAGTGTGCATGTGCTGAAATCCTTCCACATGTAAGATGATGAAATCCAATAATCGAAACTTAATTGTCTATCATAGCAGAGATTCTCATGGGTGCCAGGGCTTGGCAAGAGCGAGAGTCAGGTCCTTGGAAACACTGCTGTTTGAGTGCGTTGGTGCCTACCAAAGCACGTGTTGGGCTTGCCTGCTTCTCTCCATTCCTCCCAAAGCCTTAGAACACTCGTGACCTGTAGAAAGAGTTAACAAACCTAAGGCCCATTGAGAAGAGAGAAGCCAGCTTGTCATTCTTAGAATGAACTTTTGCTGTTAGTATGTCCTAATCTAGTTTGCCAAATTAATAGAAGGACTTTAAAAGTGTCTTCCTGGAATTTGGACAGAATTTGTCATGGAGTCCTAACAGTGACCGCCAGGGAATTCCCATCATGTCTGTTTACTAATTTGCTTCTTGTTTCTCATTTTAATTGATCCTATTAACTAAGTTTTAATTGATGGAAAGTTTTTTCCCCTTTTTTTAAAGGTGATGGACAGAATTTGTTTACGAAAGACGTGACAGTGATCGAAGGAGAAGTTGCAACCATCAGCTGCCAAGTCAATAAGAGTGACGACTCTGTTATTCAACTACTGAATCCCAACAGACAGACCATTTATTTCAGGGACTTCCGGCGTAAGTTTCCATCTATAGCATTAGATGACAATTTTTTTTCCTTACATGTTGTCTTAAAAGAGATTGCCAAGGCCTCATTTTATAAAAAAATTTAATGTTAGTTGCTTAAGGTTTAATCAATTCTTCAGAGAGAAGAAGAGACATGCAGTCATAATCTTCCTACTTAATAGAAACCTTGAATGGTCCTTTTTAAAAGTAAGGCAGTCTTCCTTTGCAATAGGAATTGATTGTAGTAATTCAAGGTGAATTGCAATTGAGTCCCAAATACTTAGCTGACACAAACAACTCAAATCGGGCAAAAGCAAGGAAAATATAGCATTCTCAAAGGTAATCTGTTTGGTTTGAAGATGAAAGTTTCCAAGGCAATCTGTGCCTATAGAGACAAAACCAAATCCCCTGTTATCATAGCCTGTGAGAGATGGAAGTGTGCATGTGCTGAAATCCTTCCACATGTAAGATGATGAAATCCAATAATCGAAACTTAATTGTCTATCATAGCAGAGATTCTCATGGGTGCCAGGGCTTGGCAAGAGCGAGAGTCAGGTCCTTGGAAACACTGCTGTTTGAGTGCGTTGGTGCCTACCAAAGCACGTGTTGGGCTTGCCTGCTTCTCTCCATTCCTCCCAAAGCCTTAGAACACTCGTGACCTGTAGAAAGAGTTAACAAACCTAAGGCCCATTGAGAAGAGAGAAGCCAGCTTGTCATTCTTAGAATGAACTTTTGCTGTTAGTATGTCCTAATCTAGTTTTTGCCAAATTAATAGAAGGACTTTAAAAGTAAATGTTAGAAATCAATATAAAGCCCACATACATTATTCTTGTGATGACTCTGACTTCCTACTTTAGGCTGAATCAGTTTCATACCCTCAAGCTGAATATAGATAGAAAACAGGGTTAGATCTAGGGCCCCTTTGGGCCCTGGATTATGGATTTTGGCAGCTCTGCCTCAAATCACATCAAACGCAAAGATGTGTCCCAATTAAATTGGATTGTTTGGCTCTAAAGGTTTTTTTGTAATGTTTTTCATTTTGCTTTTGAAATTACTAATAATGATTTTTTTCTCTCATGATATTAGGACCTGTATTTCTTTTAAGGTTTCAGATTTTTAGAGACAATTTAAAAGCCTGTGGTTTTTAGGTTTTACTCACTGAAATTTCAGTGCTCAAAGAGGGCTCCTGGTCTGCCTTTTCCTCCTGTTTCATTATGCTTATCGCTGATAGAAGATTCAAAACAATTTATGAATAACTGCTCAAAACTGACAGCAAGGGGTGTGAGTGTGTGTGTGCATGTCTCTGTGTTTGTCTGTGTGTGTGGACATGTGTGTGACTCTCCTTTTCCAGCAGGCATGCTTGTCTTTATGCAGTTATTGCAAAAACCCCAAATAGGAACTCAAGAAGGACAAAGCAGTACCCCCCAGGTGTAGAAAGACATAATCCATGTGTGTACTCTGTTCCTAGTTTCCTAGTCACCTGGCTTTTTCCTCCCCTCCGGAGGGCAAATAGACGGTTGTCTCTCTCACAGTCACCAACTCAGTGTTTTGTTCCCCAGCTTTGAAGGACAGCAGGTTCCAGCTGCTGAATTTTTCGAGCAGTGAGCTCAAAGTGTCGCTGACAAATGTCTCCATTTCTGATGAAGGAAGATACTTTTGCCAGCTCTACACCGACCCCCCGCAGGAAAGTTACACCACTGCTTCTCTCCATTCCTCCCAAAGCCTTAGAACACTCGTGACCTGTAGAAAGAGTTAACAAACCTAAGGCCCATTGAGAAGAGAGAAGCCAGCTTGTCATTCTTAGAATGAACTTTTGCTGTTAGTATGTCCTAATCTAGTTTTGCCAAATTAATAGAAGGACTTTAAAAGTAAATGTTAGAAATCAATATAAAGCCCACATACATTATTCTTGTGATGACTCTGACTTCCTACTTTAGGCTGAATCAGTTTCATACCCTCAAGCTGAATATAGATAGAAAACAGGGTTAGATCTAGGGCCCCTTTGGGCCCTGGATTATGGATTTTGGCAGCTCTGCCTCAAATCACATCAAACGCAAAGATGTGTCCCAATTAAATTGGATTGTTTGGCTCTAAAGGTTTTTTTGTAATGTTTTTCATTTTGCTTTTGAAATTACTAATAATGATTTTTTTCTCTCATGATATTAGGACCTGTATTTCTTTTAAGGTTTCAGTTTTTTAGAGACAATTTAAAAGCCTGTGGTTTTAGGTTTTACTCACTGAAATTTCAGTGCTCAAAGAGGGCTCCTGGTCTGCCTTTTCCTCCTGTTTCATTATGCTTATCGCTGATAGAAGATTCAAAACAATTTATGAATAACTGCTCAAAACTGACAGCAAGGGGTGTGAGTGTGTGTGTGCATGTCTCTGTGTTTGTCTGTGTGTGTGGACATGTGTGTGACTCTCCTTTTCCAGCAGGCATGCTTGTCTTTATGCAGTTATTGCAAAAACCCCAAATAGGAACTCAAGAAGGACAAAGCAGTACCCCCCAGGTGTAGAAAGACATAATCCATGTGTGTACTCTGTTCCTAGTTTCCTAGTCACCTGGCTTTTTCCTCCCCTCCGGAGGGCAAATAGACGGTTGTCTCTCTCACAGTCACCAACTCAGTGTTTTGTTCCCCAGCTTTGAAGGACAGCAGGTTCCAGCTGCTGAATTTTTCGAGCAGTGAGCTCAAAGTGTCGCTGACAAATGTCTCCATTTCTGATGAAGGAAGATACTTTTGCCAGCTCTACACCGACCCCCCGCAGGAAAGTTACACCACAATCACAGTCCTGGGTAAGGAACGCGTCGGGGCTTGTCCTGGGGAACGAGAGGGGTGGCACTCACTGCCAGATGGCTTCCCGCAGCTAGGAAAAGGTTAATGGTAAATTTTACTGTTTTAGGAAGACTCACCGCCCATCTTGCTGAATTTTAAAAATAGCCTATTTTACCAAGCACTCTAAGGAATGGCAATCAGCAGGCTTTATAGATTCCACCTGCTCTTGGGTTTCACCCCTCAAGCTTCAGAAGCAAAGATCAAGAGAATTTAGAACCCTCAAATGAATCACTCACCACATGCAATGTCACTGCTTCTGACTACTAGGGGTTTTTTTCCCTTCTGTGCAGAAGAGGCGGGGGATGGGCTCCCACATCTGCATCCCGTGGCAGAGTTCTGTGATGAAATCCGCTTAATGATTTTTCCTTCTGAGTTACATCTCGTTTAATATTGTTGATCTCCTATTCTTCGGCTTGACTTATTGCCTTGTTTATTGCTCATACTCAAAATAACGCTGTAAAAATCATACCCCATGAACACATACTTTGCCACAAATTGCAGCCACTGGATGTAAAAGAATGAAGAGATTCTAGGGGGAGAAGGCTGATACAAGGACTATGGACTGGCTTTTGGGTACTCTTCTACTTCTAACAAGTTGAGTGTCTTTGTTTGGCGGTCACCAACCTTTTTTGGGACCAGGAATTGATTTCGTGGAAGATAATTATTCCCTGGGCCAAGGGGGAGGAGATGATAACCGTCCACTGGCTGGAGACTGGGAATCCCAGTCTTCATGGGCGATCACTAGATTATAACTTTCAGCGGAATGCTGGTAGCCAGGTTTCCATGTGTGTGTTTTGACTGAGTGAACAGATATTCCTGTGGTGAAAGTGTCCCGTTTGGTCACCTTTTAGACAAATATATACTCCAGAGCATGACACCAGTCACTTTGGATTTTTGAAACCGAGGATTTCAAGGATGTACACTATTGGTGAGGCAAGATCTCTGATATACACCTTTGGGAAGATGATGAATCAAAGTCTATTTGAGGCAGCAGACTGCAACTTTTTGGTGTAATGATATGAAGATTAAAGGGGAAAGATAAATATGAAGGATGTTTTTGCTTAGTGTGTGTGAATGTCTATGTATTTATGGATGTACGTGTTAAGCTGCTGCCTCATTGCTTTATTTAAACACAGCTGTAATAGGGAAGACTCACCGCCCATCTTGCTGAATTTTAAAAATAGCCTATTTTACCAAGCACTCTAAGGAATGGCAATCAGCAGGCTTTATAGATTCCACCTGCTCTTGGGTTTCACCCCTCAAGCTTCAGAAGCAAAGATCAAGAGAATTTAGAACCCTCAAATGAATCACTCACCACATGCAATGTCACTGCTTCTGACTACTAGGGGTTTTTTTCCCTTCTGTGCAGAAGAGGCGGGGGATGGGCTCCCACATCTGCATCCCGTGGCAGAGTTCTGTGATGAAATCCGCTTAATGATTTTTCCTTCTGAGTTACATCTCGTTTAATATTGTTGATCTCCTATTCTTCGGCTTGACTTATTGCCTTGTTTATTGCTCATACTCAAAATAACGCTGTAAAAATCATACCCCATGAACACATACTTTGCCACAAATTGCAGCCACTGGATGTAAAAGAATGAAGAGATTCTAGGGGGAGAAGGCTGATACAAGGACTATGGACTGGCTTTTGGGTACTCTTCTACTTCTAACAAGTTGAGTGTCTTTGTTTGGCGGTCACCAACCTTTTTGGCACCAGGAATTGATTTCGTGGAAGATAATTATTCCCTGGGCCAAGGGGGAGGAGATGATAACCGTCCACTGGCTGGAGACTGGGAATCCCAGTCTTCATGGGCGATCACTAGATTATAACTTTCAGCGGAATGCTGGTAGCCAGGTTTCCATGTGTGTGTTTTGACTGAGTGAACAGATATTCCTGTGGTGAAAGTGTCCCGTTTGGTCACCTTTTAGACAAATATATACTCCAGAGCATGACACCAGTCACTTTGGATTTTTGAAACCGAGGATTTCAAGGATGTACACTATTGCGTGAGGCAAGATCTCTGATATACACCTTTGGGAAGATGATGAATCAAAGTCTATTTGAGGCAGCAGACTGCAACTTTTTGGTGTAATGATATGAAGATTAAAGGGGAAAGATAAATATGAAGGATGTTTTTGCTTAGTGTGTGTGAATGTCTATGTATTTATGGATGTACGTGTTAAGCTGCTGCCTCATTGCTTTATTTAAACACAGCTGTAATAGGGAACATTTCCTTTAATTCATTAAAATGTGTCCCTAATGCTCACATATATGTTACTGATAAGAGGAACACTGATTTTAGAAAGTCATGTTTCATGTCCAGCCATGTTGCTTCTGCTGTGGTGTATGTTTGATGGTGTGTGCCTGTGTATCTTTCATTGTGCCTTTGATCCCTTTTAGACCTACAGAAATAGGAAGTGTGGAAAGTTCATCTGGGATCACTATTTTGGTATTTGGCAGATGTACCAAAAATTTTCAGTAGATGCCTTGCAAAATGCTTATTTGCTTATTGGAGTAAGTCATTAGTGGCATAAACTTCAAATTGACTGTCTTCCCATTGACCCACCATTATCTAGCCATGTCCACAAAAGACAACTAGATAGAGTATACTTAAGGTATTTTGAATTTTCAAAATGCTTTGTTATATATAGCTTTAAGTATGAATGGCTTTATTTCAAAGAAAGAGATGATAACGGAGGTTCACCATCTTACCCAGGTTACAAAGCACATGGTTTGAATCAAGAAACTTAGACTTTGAAACATGTTCTGGCTCATAACCTCTGGGTTCTTCTAGTCTAGGTTGTTTGCAATAAAATCCTGAATTGTTGCTTTTATAATACTTTCCTCCTGTTGGTGACATACTTTGTTTGCAGGAGTATATCTGGTCTTTAGCAAGTAGTTACTGCCTGTCAGTTTTGAGGTTTTGAGTACTTGGTACATTTGTTCTCAAACCCACTAGATTGGGCCAGTTGGACTGAGTACATCCAGCACTAGACTTTTGAGAGGCATTATACTGATAATCCTTTAGAAAGTGATAGGTTATTCTAGAAGCAATAGATTCCTTGCTTGTATTGTGTAGAAGCATGAGCTTCAATGTACTTGAAGGTAATGCTGATCAGTACCCCTTTTGCATATATTATGCATTCATTTAATATTTATTCCATTGAATTTATTCTGGGATTCCTTGACGGAGTTAAATTGTCATCACTGCTTGAGTTTTTCATATGCCACAATCTGACAGTCTCCACTGATACTCATAGATTCAAAGCTTCCTCCTAAGGTTTAGAGGTTTCAGCTATTATAAGGAAAGAAGAATGATCTGTTAGCAGCATCTTCATTTCTATCTGTGGTTCTCTGGAAAGGACCCCATATGTGCTTACACAGCTGTCGAGCTTCCGGATCAGCTGAACACGCTCATGTTAGAGCCTGCACCTTTGTTAGCTGCTTGAAGCTTTCACCATAATGATCAGATGTAAAGATGGGGATTTTTTAGTTAGTATTTGTTTATTATCTTATCCATATAAAAACTGAGAACTCTTCTATGATATTTCACATGCATTTGGATGCCTCTTAGGGTATGCATCCACTGCTTTCTCCAGATCATAGTGATGTTGTTGTTGTTTAGTTGCTAAGTTGTGCCCAACTCTTTTGGGATCCTAGGAACTGTGGTCTCCAGGCTCCTCTGTCTATCCGATTTTCCAGGCAGGAATACTGGAATGCGTTGCCGTTTCCTTCTCCAGAAGATCCTCCTGACCCAGGCATTGGACCCACTTCTCCTGTTTGGCAGACAGATTCTTTACTGCTGAACCACCTGGGAAGCCCCAGAGAGCATAGTGTAGGATTCTCTTTATACTACTGTTCATGAGAGAAGATGAGTGAGCAAGAGAATATACTGTTTTAAGATTAATATAGTTACTGATAATAGTCACTAATATTATTACAGTCCTGTCCTTCGAAGATTAGTGTTCACTCTTAAGATTCCAGGAACAGGAGAACCTAATTATTTTAAAGGGTCTTAGAGTGAGATTCCACATACTGATCAGCTTTAAGTCTCCTCTTTTGTTGTAATTAACATGGCTCATCTCGATATTGCTAATTTTTTAATGTTGTAGGCGTAATGTTTGTAATTAGTACTCTTATAGATTCCTTGCTTGTATTGTGTAGAAGCATGAGCTTCAATGTACTTGAAGGTAATGCTGATCAGTACCTTTGCATATATTATGCATTCATTTAATATTTATTCCATTGAATTTATTCTGGGATTCCTTGACGGAGTTAAATTGTCATCACTGCTTGAGTTTTTCATATGCCACAATCTGACAGTCTCCACTGATACTCATAGATTCAAAGCTTCCTCCTAAGGTTTAGAGGTTTCAGCTATTATAAGGAAAGAAGAATGATCTGTTAGCAGCATCTTCATTTCTATCTGTGGTTCTCTGGAAAGGACCCCATATGTGCTTACACAGCTGTCGAGCTTCCGGATCAGCTGAACACGCTCATGTTAGAGCCTGCACCTTTGTTAGCTGCTTGAAGCTTTCACCATAATGATCAGATGTAAAGATGGGGATTTTTTAGTTAGTATTTGTTTATTATCTTATCCATATAAAAACTGAGAACTCTTCTATGATATTTCACATGCATTTGGATGCCTCTTAGGGTATGCATCCACTGCTTTCTCCAGATCATAGTGATGTTGTTGTTGTTTAGTTGCTAAGTTGTGCCCAACTCTTTTGGGATCCTAGGAACTGTGGTCTCCAGGCTCCTCTGTCTATCCGATTTTCCAGGCAGGAATACTGGAATGCGTTGCCGTTTCCTTCTCCAGAAGATCCTCCTGACCCAGGCATTGGACCCACTTCTCCTGTTTGGCAGACAGATTCTTTACTGCTGAACCACCTGGGAAGCCCCAGAGAGCATAGTGTAGGATTCTCTTTATACTACTGTTCATGAGAGAAGATGAGTGAGCAAGAGAATATACTGTTTTAAGATTAATATAGTTACTGATAATAGTCACTAATATTATTACAGTCCTGTCCTTCGAAGATTAGTGTTCACTCTTAAGATTCCAGGAACAGGAGAACCTAATTATTTTAAAGGGTCTTAGAGTGAGATTCCACATACTGATCAGCTTTAAGTCTCCTCTTTTGTTGTAATTAACATGGCTCATCTCGATACTGCTAATTTTTTTTAATGTTGTAGGCGTAATGTTTGTAATTAGTACTCTTATAGATTTGAAATTAGCTAAGAAGAACCTTTACATTTTTCTGCTATTTTCTAGTATTTCCATCTATGACTTTTATTCAGATTTCCATCTCCATGCACCTCCTTACATACATCTTTGGTTATTTTCATTAATGGCTGCAGTTTTTACTAAATGTGTCTGTTTAGTGGACCATGTATAAGTGTATTCTCTGGTTAGTAGCAGTTTTAACTCATTTGCCTTATAAATGGATTTTTATACATTACTAACCTCTTTCATACTTGAATATAGGTTATGAAGTTAAAGGGAAAATAGGGGCGAATGAATAGACCATAATATACTTTTAAGATTTTCTTGTCCAACCCTGCCTTTTCTTCCTGAAAGATAGACTTGAATCACTTCATTTATATTTTCTAAAGCTTTCTTGCTTTAAAAAAATTCAGAGAGAAGTCAACTCTATAACTGATATCAGAGAACCATTATGACTCACATCATTAGATTTTATTCTGTGTTTGTAAACCAAACAACCCCTCCTCTACTTGACTGTTTCTTCTAAACTTAGTAAAGGTCAGAAGTACTGCTCAGCAATCTTGAGAAGACTGTTTATGGACTTGGAAACAGTTATTCAACCATTTCTCAGGAGAGTCGTCTAAACAATAAACAAGTCCTTTATTTTTCTACACTGGTCATCTGTTCCAACACTTTTGAAGTTTCCCATGTTTACCTTTGCTGTTGAGTTAACGGGGAGGTCAGCTCTGCAGGAAGAGCTCCATCGACCCAGGAATCACCAGGAAGGGTTAGGGAACTCGAGATGGAGCTACTGCAGCAGAGGGGGAACTCACATGGTTCATCCTGACCAGTGGGTAAGCTAGATAAGGACTTATTTGGTGCCTTTCATGCTCTCAGCCCCTAAACAAAATCTAAGAGACATTAGTAAATTTTACCCTGGCCTGACTTATATGTTTTTGTTGTTACTTAGTCACTGAGTCATGTCTGACTCTTTTGCAACCCCATGGACTACAGCCCTTTAGTCTCCTCTGTCCTTGGAATTTCCCAGGCAAGAGTACTTGGGAGTGGGTTTCCATTTTCTCCTCCAGGGAATCTTCCTGACTCAGGGATCAAACCCATGTATCCTGCATTGGCAGGCAGATTCGTTACCACTGGGTCACCATGGAAGCCCTGATTTATACCTACCCCTTGCCTCTTCCTTACTTTGAGTCACTAATATCACTGATAAAGTGAAAAGAACACACCCTCATCCTTAAGACCATCTCCATCTGATGGAAAGAATTAAGTACTTCCTCCACTAAGAAACACTGAGGATGAATTACTAGTGGAGGTTAGAAGGAGCCTGGGAGGAGGAGAGAGCTTTCTGGTGTCTGATGGCTCAACATACACACACACACACACACACACACACACACGAAGAAGATGAAGGGAAGAAACCCAGGAACAGACAGAAAAACAAATACCTGACAAAGACTATGTTAGAGCCTGAATGCCATCAAGACCTGATGGTTGATATTGACTAGAACCTTTTGGCAACTCCTGGATCTGTATCCATCAGGAAGATTTTCCGGGTTACTACAGAGTGGCCATCTGGGTGTGTCTCCCAAAGCTATCTGTGCACACTGGAATCTGCTCCATCCCGTTCTGTTGTGTTTCCAGGGGAAGAGGGGTTCTGTGTTTCATAGAATCTTTAGTTATTTGCCCACTTTTTCTCATCCAAAGAGAGAAGTATTCCACGCTTATCTTGAGTTTCTGTAGCTTGCGTAGTAGTCCATTAGTTATGTCACTCAGGTACAGTTCTCACTGAAAATCATTGCATATGTCAACATCAGAAATTTATTTTCATCCCTCTGTTTTTATTTGTGCCTGAACCTTGAAAAGAAATAATACCGTTTGACTTTCATCCCTATGTTTATTGAGAAGACATTCCTACTTTTTTACTCCTTAGTTAGTCCCTTTTTGTCTAAAGCCTCATAGTTCACTCATAGCCCTTTTTGTCTCTTCCTCATAGTTCACCAAGGTATTATTTTCTTTAGTTTCAGACAGTCTTTTCTTCTGACATTTGCTCTAACAATGACATTTTTTCAATATTCCTGTTACACCACACTCAGAATTTAGCAGTATTTGTTGGCCCTATACATTCAATCTGTCTTCATCTCTGTGTACTTCATATCAACCATCTAGGTACGTGTAATGAAAATCTAGAACCTACCTGATCGTTACCTAGGAGGGATAAAATGTGCTGAGGAAATGGCTAGCTGAAGTCATCCCATTCACCTGTCTCTTAAAATATTGGCAGAGGCAGTTCCAAATTGGATCTTAGACTGTCTCTTTATGCTTATTTTTTCTTAAAATGTAAACTAGGGTAGTTCGTTGCCACGTGTAACTACTCATCGGGGCCATATCACTTTAGCAGCACATCCAATCAAGCAACTGTGTTAGTTTCCTGTTACACAGGGAACAAAGAAGAGGCCTACTCTCGCTCTAATGGTTACACTCCCCCCACAACTATCTTGCTGAGAAACATATAAAACAAATCATTTTCCTTTTCCTTTTTCATCCTTCTCTATAGGTATTTTCAACTATTTCAATTCAGTGTTAAAGTCTTTCTATGGGTAGAATTTTCACATTGGACTAGAACAGTTGGAAATCCCAAATACATGGTTTAATCCCATAATTTATTGAAGCAGTATCAGGGATTTATTATTCAACTTGATCATCAGGATGGCATGTTGATACATATTTAATTTCTTGTTTCTCTTCAGAGTTGAGAAACTTATTAATCATAAGTCTTGGAACCGTCTTTGCTTATTCATGGTGGTCAGGGCACATGTTCTTAGATTCAGTCTGCTGAATTCAGCATTCTCACTGATTTTTATTTCAAGAAGCTCAGTCATGAGATAAGGTTGCACTTGATATAAAGCTTCACTGTCACCTCACTTTCAGGAAAGATAAGGTGCTTTCTTCATCACCCCCAGCAACCTGCATACTCTCGATTTCATATTCAGCCTTTTAGCCCCCAAATATTTTATTCTAACCATTTTGTTACACATATGTTTAATATTAAGAAGCATGGTTTTAGCTCTGAAGTGGAAAACTACTTACAAGCTCTCAGCAATCTTTTTCACCTTTGATTTTTCCAAAATCTGGAGCTTTGAATTTCAGAATATGGAAAATCATTGCAAATTAACTGGCATTTCCTATATGACTGCCTCTTTATAGCTAACAGCTTTTATTACTATACCACCCATTGAAGGTCATGGTCTTATTCTGTTTTTTTATGAATAATTTTAATTGAATGGAGCTGGTTATAAGGCACAGTTTTTCAATGTATGTTTATTACAAGTGATTCTTTTAAGGGACTCCATGTTTTTGATCTTGGCTAGTTGACTGCGGAATCTTTCATATGAAGATTGAAACACAAGTTTTGAGTTCAAGGAGAAATATTCCTTTCAGAGATTTCCACATAAGGAGCATGTCGATAGTGTATATTCCTCTTGTTTTTATAACTGCTTCCTGCTCAACTTTCTAGTGACTGATTGATCACTAATTTAGTCTCTAGAGAGGCTTCCCTGGGGGCTCAGGTGGCTTGGAGACCCAGGTTTGATCCCTGGGTGGAGAAGATCCCCTGGAGAGGGGAACGGCTACCCACACCAGTATTCTTGCCTGGAGAATCACATGGACAGGGGACTCTGGCAAGCTACAGCCCATGGGGTCACAAAGTGTCGGACATGACTGACTAATGCTTTCACTATTGTCCATATTATAGCCTGGCCACTGATAGCTTAGGAGTGGAAGACTGGGCATTTTATCAGATAATTTTGGGATGCAAATTCGAAATTAAGTGATTTTACGTAACTTTATTTGTGGATGATTTTATTTTTCTTCTGTTCCTGCAGTGACAGTTTGCTTTAAATTCCCATTGGGAATTGTTTATTTATCACCTTTTCTTAAGAGTAATGATCCTAGTCTCTAATGAGTAGAAGAATGTACGCAGAAACATATTGTGTATTTAAAGAGCACACATGTTTTGTTTGTAGTCCCGCCACGTAATCTGATGATCGATATCCAGAAAGACACTGCAGTGGAAGGTGAAGAGATCGAAGTCAACTGCACGGCCATGGCCAGCAAGCCAGCCACGACCATCCGGTGGTTCAAAGGGAACAAGGAGCTCAAAGGTAAGAGGGGAAACCAGTCCTCACTTGATCCCAGCAGGAGTACTCCTTTGTGGACTTTAAAGACAAATGCAAAACACACCCCTCTTTTACAGAATGCCTGTCACCAATTACTAAGTGTGTCTATGGCCAGAGCATAACAGCATTTTATTGGTCTACTTGCATCCTCGTTATGTTGTTTGAGGGTTCATAATGATATGCACTTGCTCAGAGGCTCCCAGAGAAGCAGACCCATAAACTGCTGGGTTGACCAAAAAGTCCATTCAGGTTTTCCTGTACAATGGTATAGGAAACTCCGAACGATCTTTCCAGCCAACCCAGTAGCACTCTTAAGAGCAGTTAGAATCACTGAGTTACCCTTTGAGCTCAGGCTGGCCATATCTGTACCTTGAATTCTCCTTGCTTTTTACCCTGTGACCTGGAGTGGGTCAGGACCCCAAACTTGTACACTGAAAAAAAATAGTCTGTAGCCGTCTTGGCCATGGTGAACACCAGGTCACTCTACTCTCTGTTGGCTGTTTTGACAATGTGCTTTGCTGCAAGGGTGGTTGTGCTGGGTGAACTAAGAATTTATGTTAATTGTGAACTTGCAGGCCCCACCCTTCTTGCGAAATCTGTAATACAGTTGCCTGTGTCATCAGCCCATTCTTCTGCAAAGGCTCTGATCTTACGCTGGCAACAGAGGCAGCTCCATTAGCCTGGCTTCCGTGGTCTCTCCCTCGGCACCAGGACTTCCAGATCTAATTCCTGGATCCCGGATACCTGCCTCGTAGACACTGCATTGGCTGAAGGATACAGCCTAGTTCCACCCCTCACCCCTACCCTTGACCCTTTTTTGGGATTTATCGATAACTAAGTTCCTCATGCATGTCTGCCTTCCAATTCCTTCCTTTGCAAAAGATTGTCTTGCAAGTTGTAGCCAGGACAGAGGACTCAGGGGCTGAACAGCTCGGGTCGTTTGACGGAACTGCTAGCTGTGTGCCTCGGTTTCTTTAAAGTGAGGAGACTGATGTTTACATACCTGATGGGATTCTTATCAAGTGAGTGAATATTTGTGAAGCACAGAACTGACGTCTAAGCCAAGGTAAAGTGCTGTCTCTGTGCTTGTTAAATAAATAAAGAGTACCAGGAAGAAAAGAAGAAGTCCTTTTAGAAAGGGGATATAAAAATCCATATCTAGAAACAGAAAAATCTATATCTAACGGCTTAAGTTTCGAAATGCTTGTTCTGTTTTAATCTCAGATTTCCTAGGTATGGTTTTGGAAGGAAGGAGTTTCTCATTTCCCCTCTGCTTTTCTGTCTGAGTGAATTGAGCCATTAAATGTGTACCGATAAGTACAAAACATTAAAAGAAAGTTAATGGTGCGCCATGTCCCAGGGAATGCTGAGTTCAGGAAAGGGGCCTCCTTGGCCTATTCATCTGATCCGGAAGCCTCCTCCCTTCTCTCTGGCTGTTCTTGGATGTGGCTCCCTTCTGGCCTGAAGCCTATATCGTACTTTGCTCTGCCCACTGCCACAGCATTGTTTTGTGTTCTTCCCAAAGTCTCCAAGTTTAAACATTTCAATTACAATTTCAATTATATCAGTCCATTTAGCTACTTTCCCCTTGATTGTTGCTGATAGGGGTGGGCAAAGAGGGTTGTTTATATCTTTACTCTTGATTGAATTACTTAAGGATTTGGATGATGTCCTGGAATTTTTCAACCCTCCGACAGCCTCGTAGATGTGCTAAGTTCAAATGGGTGTTGGGAGGAGAAAGCACTTCTCTTTTCCTCCTCCCAAATGCCTTGAGCAGTCAGATGTCAAAATGGGTCAACTGCAGCCATCCTTTGTGCAAGAATTTTCAAATAGAAGAAACACGTATTTGAACAAAAATAATGAGTAGTGGGCTTCCCTGGTGGTCCAGTGAATAAGAATCCACCTTGCAGTTCGAGGGACACCCGTTTGATCCCTGGTCCAGGAAGATCCCATGTGCTGCAGGGCGTCTGAGCCCATGCGCTACAGCTGCTGAGCCTAGTGCTTGCTAGAGCCTGTGCTCCACAATGGGAAGCCTGCACACCGCAGCCAGAGAGTTTAAGGAAGCCCATGCTAGCTGTGTGCCTCGGTTTCTTTAAAGTGAGGAGACTGATGTTTACATACCTGATGGGATTCTTATCAAGTGAGTGAATATTTGTGAAGCACAGAACTGACGTCTAAGCCAAGGTAAAGTGCTGTCTCTGTGCTTGTTAAATAAATAAAGAGTACCAGGAAGAAAAGAAGAAGTCCTTTTAGAAAGGGGATATAAAAATCCATATCTAGAAACAGAAAAATCTATATCTAACGGCTTAAGTTTCGAAATGCTTGTTCTGTTTTAATCTCAGATTTCCTAGGTATGGTTTTGGAAGGAAGGAGTTTCTCATTTCCCCTCTGCTTTTCTGTCTGAGTGAATTGAGCCATTAAATGTGTACCGATAAGTACAAAACATTAAAAGAAAGTTAATGGTGCGCCATGTCCCAGGGAATGCTGAGTTCAGGAAAGGGGCCTCCTTGGCCTATTCATCTGATCCGGAAGCCTCCTCCCTTCTCTCTGGCTGTTCTTGGATGTGGCTCCCTTCTGGCCTGAAGCCTATATCGTACTTTGCTCTGCCCACTGCCACAGCATTGTTTTGTGTTCTTCCCAAAGTCTCCAAGTTTAAACATTTCAATTACAATTTCAATTATATCAGTCCATTTAGCTACTTTCCCTTGATTGTTGCTGATAGGGGTGGGCAAAGAGGGTTGTTTATATCTTTACTCTTGATTGAATTACTTAAGGATTTGGATGATGTCCTGGAATTTTTCAACCCTCCGACAGCCTCGTAGATGTGCTAAGTTCAAATGGGTGTTGGGAGGAGAAAGCACTTCTCTTTTCCTCCTCCCAAATGCCTTGAGCAGTCAGATGTCAAAATGGGTCAACTGCAGCCATCCTTTGTGCAAGAATTTTCAAATAGAAGAAACACGTATTTGAACAAAAATAATGAGTAGTGGGCTTCCCTGGTGGTCCAGTGAATAAGAATCCACCTTGCAGTTCGAGGGACACCCGTTTGATCCCTGGTCCAGGAAGATCCCATGTGCTGCAGGGCGTCTGAGCCCATGCGCTACAGCTGCTGAGCCTAGTGCTTGCTAGAGCCTGTGCTCCACAATGGGAAGCCTGCACACCGCAGCCAGAGAGTAGTTCCTGCTCCCCCAAACTAGAGAGAGCCCATGCACACCAACGACGAGCCAAGAATGTAGATAAATACAAATAGTATGTGGAGTTGATCTTATCTTAAATACTTCCCTGTGAGATTGAAAAGTAGGAAACTATCATTTTATCAGTTATGTTACCCTGAGATTGGGCTTCCCTGGTGGCTCAGATGGTAAAGAGCCTGCCTGCAATGCAGGAGACCTGGGTTCAGTACCTGGGTCAGGAAGATCCCCTGGAAAAGGGAATAGCAGCCCACTCCAGTATTCTTGATAGGAGAATTCCATGGACAGAGGATCCTGGTGGGCCCCAGTCTACAGAATCATTAAAGAGTTGGACACGACTCGCTCTCTCGCACCCCCAGGTTACCTTTATCCCGAGTAACTTCCATTCTGTTTGTTATAACGCTAATACTGGGGCACAGGGAGTGAGTGGGGGCGTTTAGGAAAAGAGTGACATTCACTCAGCTCCAGTTTCTCGGTGTGTTTCCTGTCCCCTCTCCCAGGCAAATCGGAGGTGGAAGAGTGGTCAGACATGTACACTGTGACGAGTCAGCTGATGCTGAAGGTGCGCAAGGAGGACGACGGGGTCCCGGTGATCTGTCAGGTGGAACACCCTGCTGTCACCGGAAACTTGCAGACCCAGCGGTACCTGGAAGTCCAGTGTGAGTACCTGACTCAGTCCTTCCTGGCTGCTGTGACAAGCTGCCCCAGCTGGTGACTTAGAAGCAGCGGAAGTGTATTGCTCACAGGCTGGAGGCTGGGGAGCCCAAGGTCAAGGTACCAGCATGATCATGTCCCAGTGAGGTCCCTCTTCCTGATTCAGGGCTGGTGCCTACTGGCCATGTCCTTGTGTAGTGGCAGGCACTAGAGGTCTCCCTGGAGCCACCTTTACAAGGGCACTAATCCCTCTCACGAGGGCCCCACCTCCCTGATCTATTCACTTCCCAAACTGCGCCCTCAACCATCACGTTGGGGATCAGGATTTCTACCTACAAGATTGAGGGAGACACTCACACTCAAAACCATCACACTACCCAAGTATTTTACCCTCAGGGTATAGAGTAGCAGTTTTTTGAAAACACTTCAGAAGCCATTTATTGAATACATATGTTTTTATATAGTTTAAATAGAATCTTTATCTTGTTGTCTTGGTAGAAAAATAATCAAAGGATTATTTTACTGAAACACTGCCATATTGCAGAGTGCCAGTGAGCATTCTGAAAATACTACATTTAGCCCAAATGTAAAACTTGAAAATGATTCCAATCTGCTCTAGCGCATGACTTAATTAATTAAATTTTGTGAATATTGACTGTAATCATTTCTATGCCAACTTCAAAATCTAGGGTAATTTTCACCCCCTGGCTTTATTAACCTCGTCGTAAGTGCTAGATTTTTTTATAGAAGGGATTTTATTCCCAATGAACATCAGCATCTTGTTTTAAATGACACATTCTCTTCCATTTTAGCTTAAATTATACTGATGAGTTTAAAAGTGGAACTGAGATGGGTGTCACTGTCTTGATGGCCTCATCAGTTAAAGCTGGAATCTTGGCGAGTGAAGTCTCTCTTCGCTGTGCCCTGTGGATCTCCTCATCTTCATCTCTGGGCTCTCCTACCCGTGGAAAAGACTATCCTGTCTTCTGCACACAATTCTTCTTGCACCAAAGTTGTGGCTGAGTAGCCAGATTCTCACTTTTTATCAAAAGGCTTCTGAAATTTGACCTCTACTGATTCCAGGTGCTATCTGAGCATGCATAATGAAAATGTTGCAAGACTATGATTGGATGACAGTGATAGGGCATCAGATAAAGGAGAAGCATTACACTCTATGATTAGTTTACTAATCATAACAAATTAACATCATAACAAATTACCGCAAATTCAGTGGCTTAACCAACAGACATTTACTTTCTCACAGTTCCGGAGGACAGAAGTCAGACGTCAAGGTGTTGGCAGGGTCAGACTCCCTCCAGAAGCTTTTAGAGAGGGTCCTTCCTTGCCTTTTCTGGTTTCTGGTGGCTTCCTGTGCTCCTTGGCTTGTGGCCACATCACTCTAGTCTGTCTCCATTTTTACCTGGCCTCCTTCTCTTCTCTGTGTGTCTCTTCTAAGGACACTTGTCGTTGGACTTAAGGCCCACCCAGATAACCCAGAATGGTCTCAATTCAGTGTCCTTAACTTAATGTCATCTGCAAAGACCCTTTTTCCAAATAAGATCATAGTCACAGGTTCCAGAGGTTAGGAAGTGAGTCTGTATATGAGGGCCTCCATTCACCCCCCTACAGTTTTTATTACCTGTCTAAATTGCCTAAGCAAAACGGGATAGAGAAAGGTATAAAAAGTTGCTTCTACCAGGCTATCCAGTTGCAACCTACTCTGTGAGCTTGGCTCTATTTAACATTACATAATGCAGGTTTTTCTTGTTAATTCATTTCAGCTCCCTCATTATGTAGCTTCATTATGGGCATCATGCTTATAATTTTCATATCACTGAAACTGTTGTGGTGTAATGTCCCTATAATGGGGAAACAGAAGTGATCAGATATTATCTAAATTGGCAGATAGTAGATTTCTTGTGACTTTGTTAATATGTAATTCATTTAAGCAAACTTAATATCCATTAACTTTCCTTGTAGGGGCCCATTAGCTTTAATAATGCATTAGCTCTTTTGTGAGACCTGAGTAGCTGTTCACCCAGTTCCCACCCCTAAACTCTTAGTTTCCCAGGGTATCTTCTAAATAGAGTAGAGTCCCACCCACCTACGAAATTACACTCACTCCCAAATGCAAAGTATATCAAGCAGTATGCCTCCTACCCCTTGGAAGACTATGATTGGTGCTATCTGAGCATGCATAATGAAAATGTTGCAAGACTATGATTGGATGACAGTGATAGGGCATCAGATAAAGGAGAAGCATTACACTCTATGATTAGTTTACTAATCATAACAAATTAACATCATAACAAATTACCGCAAATTCAGTGGCTTAACCAACAGACATTTACTTTCTCACAGTTCCGGAGGACAGAAGTCAGACGTCAAGGTGTTGGCAGGGTCAGACTCCCTCCAGAAGCTTTTAGAGAGGGTCCTTCCTTGCCTTTTCTGGTTTCTGGTGGCTTCCTGTGCTCCTTGGCTTGTGGCCACATCACTCTAGTCTGTCTCCATTTTTACCTGGCCTCCTTCTCTTCTCTGTGTGTCTCTTCTAAGGACACTTGTCGTTGGACTTAAGGCCCACCCAGATAACCCAGAATGGTCTCAATTCAGTGTCCTTAACTTAATGTCATCTGCAAAGACCCTTTTTCCAAATAAGATCATAGTCACAGGTTCCAGAGGTTAGGAAGTGAGTCTGTATATGAGGGGCCTCCATTCACCCCCCTACAGTTTTTATTACCTGTCTAAATTGCCTAAGCAAAACGGGATAGAGAAAGGTATAAAAAGTTGCTTCTACCAGGCTATCCAGTTGCAACCTACTCTGTGAGCTTGGCTCTATTTAACATTACATAATGCAGGTTTTTCTTGTTAATTCATTTCAGCTCCCTCATTATGTAGCTTCATTATGGGCATCATGCTTATAATTTTCATATCACTGAAACTGTTGTGGTGTAATGTCCCTATAATGGGGAAACAGAAGTGATCAGATATTATCTAAATTGGCAGATAGTAGATTTCTTGTGACTTTGTTAATATGTAATTCATTTAAGCAAACTTAATATCCATTAACTTTCCTTGTAGGGGCCCATTAGCTTTAATAATGCATTAGCTCTTTTGTGAGACCTGAGTAGCTGTTCACCCAGTTCCCACCCCTAAACTCTTAGTTTCCCAGGGTATCTTCTAAATAGAGTAGAGTCCCACCCACCTACGAAATTACACTCACTCCCAAATGCAAAGTATATCAAGCAGTATGCCTCCTACCCCTTGGAAGACTTGCTAATGATCTTTAAAAAGCCTTTTCTTTTGAAGATTCAAGTGAGATTTGTCCTTCTAAGAAAAGAAATAAAGCTGCATATCTGAATCCATTTGACTTCAATCTTACAAAGTCCCGCCAGCCCTTAACTGCAGGAAAGTGACTGTAATGCCTTCCCCAAATTGAAGACACGTCTTTGGATCGTTTTTAACTCTAACATGGCACCTTTTGTTTTTTTCTTTTTTCTTTTTTTTTTTAACTTTTATTCTACTTTTAACTTTTACGGAGTTTTGTTGTTTACAGATATGTATGTTCCCAGATTAGTCATATGTATATCTCCCCCCCCCCACCCCTCGCGACCATCACACAGCACCCCTGCAGGATCTCCTTTTCTCACAGAGCAATGACCATAGCTATTTTCTTCACTTATGATACTACAGGCCTTCATGCTACTTCATTTAAGCCTCCCACCCTCTGTTTCTTCACCGCAATGTCCATATGTCCACTGTCCATGTCTGTCTTTCCGTCGCTTCACTGCGTGTAACGTGGCACCTTTTTATGGGAGCCTCAATACTTTTACTCAACATAAAGCCACACAAACATCTTATCCTTGATACTCTGCTTCTTGGAATGTTTGTAAGGAAAAATGTCATTTTTGCATACGAGAGGGTTAAGAATTACAAAGCGTTAAAGTTTGGTTGGGCACCTTAAGTAGGATGCTCTGTGCTCAGGAAGGTCACCTGACAGTGCCCTACCCTCCCTTCCTAGAGCACGACTGAAAAATGTGCCCAGTCAGCCAGGAATTCCTTAAGTAGCATCCTCAGATACAATTGGAATTCCGTACTTCATTACCTACGAGCTTTACTCTGATTGAACTCCAGCAGGTCTGGGTAACAAAAAGCCTCACACCTCAGATGCCCAAGGCATACAGTCGCTGTGCGCTAGAATTTTCTCAGCCCTTGCCCAGTGGCGTTGGGGGGTTCAACTCCATTCCTCTCATGGGAGCCCCCAATCTGCGAACAAGCCACGCCATGTCTCGATGGCCAAGAGAAGAGATACTTAAATGAATGCATGAGAGTTAGTAGCCAGTCTGCATGGGTGGTGCATTTATTCCGAATATTCTGTGAGGGGTAACATTAGACCAGTATTTTGTTTTAATTGAGTTTGTGGATTTCCCAGGTGGCTCAGTGATAAAGAATCTGCCTACCAAGCAGGAGATGCTGATTCTGTCCCTGAGTGGGGAAGATCAACTGTAGAAGGGAATTGAAGCCCACTCCAGTATGGTTGCCTGGGAAATCCCATGGACAGAGGAGCCTGACAGGCTATATAGTCCATGGGCTGGGTAGCAAAAGTCAGACGTGACTTAGTGACTAAACAACAACAGCAGTAGTTCATTTGCAATGTTGTATGGGTTCCAGGTGTATAGCAAAGTGAATCAAGCATACATATACATATATCCACTCTTTTTTGGATTCTTTTCCCACAACAGACCATTATAGAGTATTGAGTAGAGTTCCCTGTGCAATATACTAGGCTCTTATTAGTTATCTGTTTCATTGCAGCAGTATTTATAACAGACCATTATTTTTTAATTGGCTCAAACTCTGGAGTCAGCAGTTCTTAACCTTTTTGGGATCATTGACCCCTTTAAAAATTAAATCCTTTTCCAGCTATAGAGCTGGAAATGACGAATCCTCACCACATTTTGCTTTCAGTGTAAGGACTCTCTTTACTCTCTGCAGTTTCACTAAGTTTAGATATTTGAGGGCCACTTTCACAAGCTTTACCAAATTCACAGGTCGCCTGTGTTCTTATCTCATTCAGAATTTTTCATTTTATTTTATTGCTTTAACCTAACCAAGACCTGTATAAAACACCTCTAGAATTGAGTTTCATTTGCTATGTGTATTCTAGCCAGTAAACATTAGAATAAGTATACTATTATTTTTTAATGTCTTTTCCTTTGCCACGTAAAAAGATTTCTTAATACCATCTATGATAAACATTAGTTTATCACCAAGACATCCTGAGCTGGTCCATGGGCCTCAGACTAAGAATTACTCTATTGTGGGTAAATGAGACTACCTTGGAGGCAAATCTGACCTGATCACGTTAGTTTTAAAGATATTCCGTCAACCCTGGCCCATTTCAACTATGGCTGCCCCCTTTTCTGCCTCAAAACTAAGACAGGTGGATGGCCAAGAGAAGAGATACTTAAATGAATGCATGAGAGTTAGTAGCCAGTCTGCATGGGTGGTGCATTTATTCCGAATATTCTGTGAGGGGTAACATTAGACCAGTATTTTGTTTTAATTGAGTTTGTGGATTTCCCAGGTGGCTCAGTGATAAAGAATCTGCCTACCAAGCAGGAGATGCTGATTCTGTCCCTGAGTGGGGAAGATCAACTGTAGAAGGGAATTGAAGCCCACTCCAGTATGGTTGCCTGGGAAATCCCATGGACAGAGGAGCCTGACAGGCTATATAGTCCATGGGCTGGGTAGCAAAAGTCAGACGTGACTTAGTGACTAAACAACAACAGCAGTAGTTCATTTGCAATGTTGTATGGGTTCCAGGTGTATAGCAAAGTGAATCAAGCATACATATACATATATCCACTCTTTTTTGGATTCTTTTCCCACAACAGACCATTATAGAGTATTGAGTAGAGTTCCCTGTGCAATATACTAGGCTCTTATTAGTTATCTGTTTCATTGCAGCAGTATTTATAACAGACCATTATTTTTTAATTGGCTCAAACTCTGGAGTCAGCAGTTCTTAACCTTTTTGGGATCATTGACCCCTTTAAAAATTAAATCCTTTTCCAGCTATAGAGCTGGAAATGACGAATCCTCACCACATTTTGCTTTCAGTGTAAGGACTCTCTTTACTCTCTGCAGTTTCACTAAGTTTAGATATTTGAGGGCCACTTTCACAAGCTTTACCAAATTCACAGGTCGCCTGTGTTCTTATCTCATTCAGAATTTTTCATTTTATTTTATTGCTTTAACCTAACCAAGACCTGTATAAAACACCTCTAGAATTGAGTTTCATTTGCTATGTGTATTCTAGCCAGTAAACATTAGAATAAGTATACTATTATTTTTTAATGTCTTTTCCTTTGCCACGTAAAAAGATTTCTTAATACCATCTATGATAAACATTAGTTTATCACCAAGACATCCTGAGCTGGTCCATGGGCCTCAGACTAAGAATTACTCTATTGTGGGTAAATGAGACTACCTTGGAGGCAAATCTGACCTGATCACGTTAGTTTTAAAGATATTCCGCTTTAACCCTGGCCCATTTTGCTATACAAGTCTTATGGCTGCTTCTCTCTGCCTCATCTAAGACAGGTGGATGTTAACTAGGATAAGAACAGGGTAAAATGGCACATAATGGATTTGAGTCCTGTATAAATTATGTCCTTTTAGAAAAGATTATTTTTTTAAAGGAATGAAATAATGAAAGCCTACACTGTGTGTCATTAAATATCTTATTTTTAAAATGACAAGGAGCAAGGAGAAAGGATAATACGAAGGTCTGGCCCTTGACACAGCCTGCCGCCATGTTGCCTGGAAGACAAGGCTTGAGTTCCAGCTTGGAAACCCTTTGGTCTTGTGGATTTAAGTCCTAATTAGTTGAACATTGAATTTTGCAGCGTCTGTTTGTTAGGACACTTATTTCTGGTACCAGGAGAAATTGTTGTGCCCAATTATGTGAAAAATCAGCCAGATGTGGATGCTGTCGTACTTTTAATAATCCTTAAGTTTTTTGGTGAGTACAGCTATTAATTGTGTAGTATGCATTGAAGTGATTAACATTGATGTAATTTATCATCTAGAGATTTCTGAGCATAAATAAATGAGTTGTTTTGTTCAGCAAGGTGTTGACCTCTCAGAATTAGTGAATTAAACCCGCCTCCTCTTTTTATTATTATAAATATGAAAGGCACCACAATCAGCCAAGTGTTCAGTTATTTGATTTTCTGGGGCATTAGCCGCTCTTGTTTGTGACATTTCCTCTTTTATTATTTATTGAGAATTCACAGGTCGCCTGTGTTCTTATCTCATTCAGAATTTTTCATTTTATTTTATTGCTTTAACCTAACCAAGACCTGTATAAAACACCTCTAGAATTGAGTTTCATTTGCTATGTGTATTCTAGCCAGTAAACATTAGAATAAGTATACTATTATTTTTTAATGTCTTTTCCTTTGCCACGTAAAAAGATTTCTTAATACCATCTATGATAAACATTAGTTTATCACCAAGACATCCTGAGCTGGTCCATGGGCCTCAGACTAAGAATTACTCTATTGTGGGTAAATGAGACTACCTTGGAGGCAAATCTGACCTGATCACGTTAGTTTTAAAGATATTCCGTTCAACCCTGGCCCATTTTGCTATACGAAGTCTTATGGCTGCTTCTCTCTGCCTCATCTAAGACAGGTGGATGTTAACTAGGATAAGAACAGGGTAAAATGGCACATAATGGATTTGAGTCCTGTATAAATTATGTCCTTTTAGAAAAGATTATTTTTTTAAAGGAATGAAATAATGAAAGCCTACACTGTGTGTCATTAAATATCTTATTTTTAAAATGACAAGGAGCAAGGAGAAAGGATAATACGAAGGTCTGGCCCTTGACACAGCCTGCCGCCATGTTGCCTGGAAGACAAGGCTTGAGTTCCAGCTTGGAAACCCTTTGGTCTTGTGGATTTAAGTCCTAATTAGTTGAACATTGAATTTTGCAGCGTCTGTTTGTTAGGACACTTATTTCTGGTACCAGGAGAAATTGTTGTGCCCAATTATGTGAAAAATCAGCCAGATGTGGATGCTGTCGTACTTTTAATAATCCTTAAGTTTTTTGGTGAGTACAGCTATTAATTGTGTAGTATGCATTGAAGTGATTAACATTGATGTAATTTATCATCTAGAGATTTCTGAGCATAAATAAATGAGTTGTTTTGTTCAGCAAGGTGTTGACCTCTCAGAATTAGTGAATTAAACCCGCCTCCCTCTTTTTTTATTATTATAAATATGAAAGGCACCACAATCAGCCAAGTGTTCAGTTATTTGATTTTCTGGGGCATTAGCCGCTCTTGTTTGTGACATTTCCCTGTTGGGTGCTCGTTTGCAAGCTCATTAATAAGGTTTTCTCATAGGACCGTTGCTGGGAAGGAAGTCCATACAGCAGGGCTCTTAGTTTTCCCAGCTTTCATTCTGAGACTCAGCAAGGATACGGCAGCAGCACAGAGTTCAGTGTTGAAACCAGAAAATAATTATGCTTGCGAGCTGAAATTCAAAGCTCTTTCCTTAGCTGTGAGGGAGAGAACAGTTTGGCTTTTTAATGTTCTGAGCGGTATGACCCTAAACTCTTTCTGTGTTTTTTTATTTTCTGCTTTCCCGTGTCTATGTATATAGCGTTGCTGAAATTTACCACAGGGTTGATTATAGCAGAACGTGGTAGAATCGTAGCATGGTTAGTGGAGCTTCAGATCTGAGCGAACACACTCTTGTCAAATAAAAGCCTATTTAAAAGAGAACAGTTCACTGTCTGAGCGTTAAAAGAAAACTGTCTAAATAGCATCAAGGTGGCAACACATAGCGACATAAGCTGGGAATTCAAAGAGAAACTGTGACCCTCAGTGTGGAATTCAGATGGCTGTGCAAGGAGGGAGGCCTTACTCTGGACCGAGGTGAATCCGAAGCTCTGGAATTAACTGCTGTGTATCTTTTGCTTTCACCCATCGGAGCCTTGCTCTTTAAAATGTTTTGCAAAAGTCCTCATCAAGGGAGGCTTTTGTGTGTGCACATATCTGGAAAAAAAAAAAAATTTAAGAGAGAAGTTTTGAAAGGGAGAATGAAGGCAAAGACTCTAAAAATGGGTGTTTTGAACACCTTCCCTGCTCTGATTATCATCTGCCAGTTAATCGTGTTCATAGGCATCATTTTCAAAATGAGTTTTATTGACTCAGTGTAGTCAGGTATTTTGTAAATCCATATTCCTGTTCATCCAGGGTCCACCGAAGGCTAGTTTGTTTGTTTTTTTTTTTTTCTGTCTTTCATTCCGTCAATTGGGGGAAAATTGGACATTGAGGAGATGATCAAAACTCTTCTTTATCTGTGCCAAAATAAATGTTTCTTTCGTATCGATAGAGCCCTGTAGTGAAGGAGGGAGAAAAACCTGGAAATGGGAAAATCTCTGCTGTTTGGAGTGGAGGATAAGACGCTGTTTCCCAGGGCAGCTCTCTGTCCCATCCTCTCCCCCATCAATTCTGTTCCCAGGTTGTATTCTTCAAAGCACAATAGCTGGTGTTTTCAGATTTGGCCTCTTTCTCTGATCTCTGTCTCTCTCTTTTAAACAGAATATGCTTTTCCTCCCACTCTCCCTTTCTTTTATTTTTTTAAAGTGATGAATCGAGTTAGAGGAGAGTTATTTCAGTATTTATTATTTCTCCTGAAAAATAATCACGGGAAGGAGACCCCCTGATTCAAACAATATTTTAACCTATCATTTTTTGTGTTAACACAGAGTAGAGACGAATCCAAGTTCCTGAGGCTATTAATTCTATAGCGCGTTAGCAAGGCATTCTGCAGTGCCAAAGGGGGCGGGAGGCTGAGTCACCAATATTCAAAAAACAAAAAGTACTGCTTGGGCCACATCCATTGTGAGCAAGACTTGAATGGCATGACTCCTAGACAAGAAAGCCTTGGCCATTATCCCTGCCTTGTGTAGGCACACCCTGTAGAGAGAGACTTGCTCCCCGCAATTCACCATCTGACCTAGTGGATTAGTAAAGGTGAGCCTGTGTGGCTGTGGACGTTGACTACTGTGTTGTGAAACTAGTCTTCTAATGTGCACTCTCATGGTTTTTAACTCAGGGTCACATTTTGTGTCCATGGAAGTGTACATGGTTGTAAAGCTAACATCTCTGAATCTAAAAAGAATGGTCCATAGGGAATCACAGTGGGGTAAGCGGGGAGAGATACATTAGGAGATTGGGATTAACATATGCACACTAGTATATATAAACTAGGTTAACAAGGAGGACCTGCTGTATAGCACAGGAAACTATACTCAGTATTTTGTGATAAACTATAATGGAAAAGAATCTGAAAAAGAATATATATATATACATACATACACAACTGAATCACTTTACTAGACACTTGAAAGTAATACAACATTGTACATTAACTAGACTTCAAATTAAAAGAAAAAAACACAACAGATTTTTGAAAATGTTGATCAGCCAGAGAAAACTTCCTATACTTAAGGGGATTAACAAAATAATAAATACAAAGAATGGCTCACCAACATCCTTTTTTTTATTATTTTTATTTTACTTTTACAGAGTTTTGTTGTTTACAGATATGTATGATCCCAGATTAGTCATATGTGTATCCCCCCATCTCACCCCTCCAGACTGTCGCACAGTGCCCCTGCAGGACCCCCACTTTCTCACAGCACAATGACAATGGCTATTTTTTTCACATATGATAGTACAGGTTTTCATGCTACTTCCTTTATGCCTCCCGCCCACTGTTCATTCCCCACAATGTCCACTGTCTATTTTCCATGTCTCTTTTTTCATCACTTCACTGCATATGTTATCATTACCATCCTACTAGATTCCATATATATGTGTTAGTATACTGTAGTTGTCTTTCTCTTTTTGACTGACTTCACTTTTTATGATAGGTTCTAGATCTAGCCCCCTCATCAGGACTGATTCTTCTGCATTTCTTTTTTACAGCTGTGTAGTATTCCATTGTATATATGTACCAGAGCTTTTTTAACCATTCATTTGTCAGTGGACATCTAGGTTGCTTCCATGTTCTAGCTATTGTATAGAGAGCTGCAATGAACATTGGGGTACAGGTGCCTCTTTCAATTTTGATTTCATCAGGGTATAAGCCTAATAGTCAGATTGCTGGGTTGTATGGTGCTTCTTTCTATTTTCAGTTTTTTAAGGAATCTCCATACTGTCTTCCATAGCAGCTGTATCAATTTACATACCCACCAGCAATGCAAGAGTGTTCCCTTTTCTCCACACCCTCTTCAGCATTTATTGTCTGTAGATTTGTTGATGATGGCCATCCTGAGGAGTGTGAGGTGATATCTCATTGTAGTTTTGATTTGCATTTCTCTAATAATCAGCGAGGTTGAGCAACGTTTCATGTGCTTTTTGGCCATCTGTATGTCCTCTTTGGAGAGGCGTCTGTTTAGGTCATTTTCCCATTTTTTGGTTCGGTTGTTCATTTTTCCAATGTTGAGTTGTCTGAGTTGCTTGTAGACTTTGGAGATTAATTCTTTGTCTGTTGTTTAATTTGCTATGATTTTCTCCCACTCATAGGCTGTCTGTTCAGCTTTTTTTGTAGTTTCTTTTGCTGTACAGAAGCTTTTAAGTTTCATTAGGTCCCACGTGTTCTTTTTTGGTTTAGTTCTGCTATTCTAGTAGGTGGGTCAGAGAAGATCTTGCTTTGGTTTATGTCCTTGAGTGTTTTGCCTATATTCTCCTCTAAGAGTTTGATAGTTTCTGATCTTACATTTAGGTCTTTAATCCATTTTGAGTTGATCTTTGTGTATGGTGTCAGGGAATGTTCCAGCTTCATTTTTTTGCATGTAGCTGTCCAATTTTTCCAGCACCATTTGTTGAAGAGGCTATCTCTGTCCCATTTTATATTTTCACCTCCTTTGTCAAAAATAAGGTACCCATATGTGCATGGGTTTATCTCTGGGTTCTCTATCTTGTTCCATTGATGTATAGTTCTGTTTTTGTGCCAGTTCAATACTGTCTTGATGACTGTTGCTTTGTAGTAGAGTCTGAAGTTAGGGAGGCTGATCCCTCCAGCTCCATTCTTTTTTCTCAGGATTGCTTTGGCTATTCAAGGTCTTTTGTGTTTCCATATGAACTGTATTATTCTTTGGTCTAGTTCTGTGAAGAATGTCACTGGTAATTTGATAGAGATCTCATTGAATCTGTAGATGATATTTGGTAGTCTGGTCATTTTCATAATATTGATTCTTCTGACCCAGGAACATGGAATATCTCTCTATCTGTTTAGTCTTTAATGTCTCTCATGAGTGTCTTACAATTTTCTGTGTACAATTCTTTTGTTTCTTTGGGTAGGTTTATTCCTAGATATTTGATTCTTTTGGTTGCAATGGTGAAGGTGATTGCATCTTTGATTTCATTTTCTGATTTTTCATCATTTGTGTATAGGAATGCAAGTGATTTCTGTGTATTGATTTTGTATCCTGTGACTTTTCTGAATTCGTTGATTAGCTCTAGTAGTTTTCTAATAGTGTCTTTGGGGTTTTCTATGTATAATATGTTGTTGGCAAATAGAGTTTTACTTCTTCTTTTCCAATCTGGATTCCTTTTATTTCTTTTTCTTCTCTTATTGCTGTTGCTAGAACTTCTAGGACTGTGTTGAATAACAGTAGTGAAAGTGGACACCCTTGTCTTGTTCCTGATCTTAGAGGGATTGCTTTCAGTTTTTCACCATTGAGGATAATGTTCGCTGTGGGCTTCTCATATTGGCTTTCACTATGTTGAGATAGGATCCTTCTATGTCCATTTTTTGAAGAGTTTTTATCATAAATGGGTGTTGGATTTTGTCAAAGGCTTTTTCTGCATCTATTAAGATGATCATGTGATTTTTGTCTTTCAATTTGTTGATATGGTGTCAGGGAATGTTCCAGCTTCATTCTTCTGCATGTAGTTGTCCAATATTTCCAGCATCATTTGTTGAAGTGACTGTCTTTGTCCCATTTTATATTTTCACCTCCTTTGTCAAAAATAAGGTACCCATATGTGCATGGGTTAATCCCTGGGTTCTGCTTCTTGTTCCATTGGTCTATATTTATGTTCCTGTGCCAATACCATACTCTGTTGATGACTGTTGCTTTGTAGTATAGTCTGAAGTTGGGGAGGCTGATCCTTCCAGCTCCATTCTTTTTTCTCAGGATTGCTTTGGCTATTCAAGGTCTTTTGTGTTTCCATATGAACTGTATTATTCTTTGGTCTAGTTCTGTGAAGAATGTCACTGGTAATTTGATAGAGATCTCATTGAATCTGTAGATGATATTTGGTAGTCTGGTCATTTTCATAATATTGATTCTTCTGACCCAGGAACATGGAATATCTCTCTATCTGTTTAGTCTTTAATGTCTCTCATGAGTGTCTTACAATTTTCTGTGTACAATTCTTTTGTTTCTTTGGGTAGGTTTATTCCTAGATATTTGATTCTTTTGGTTGCAATGGTGAAGGTGATTGCATCTTTGATTTCATTTTCTGATTTTTCATCATTTGTGTATAGGAATGCAAGTGATTTCTGTGTATTGATTTTGTATCCTGTGACTTTTCTGAATTCGTTGATTAGCTCTAGTAGTTTTCTAATAGTGTCTTTGGGGTTTTCTATGTATAATATGTTGTTGGCAAATAGAGTTTTACTTCTTCTTTTCCAATCTGGATTCCTTTTATTTCTTTTTCTTCTCTTATTGCTGTTGCTAGAACTTCTAGGACTGTGTTGAATAACAGTAGTGAAAGTGGACACCCTTGTCTTGTTCCTGATCTTAGAGGGATTGCTTTCAGTTTTTCACCATTGAGGATAATGTTCGCTGTGGGCTTCTCATATTGGCTTTCACTATGTTGAGATAGGATCCTTCTATGTCCATTTTTTGAAGAGTTTTTATCATAAATGGGTGTTGGATTTTGTCAAAGGCTTTTTCTGCATCTATTAAGATTATCATGTGGTTTTTGTCTCTTCATTTGTTGATATGATGTATCACATTGATTGATTTGCGGATATTGAAGAATCCTTGCATGCCTGAGATGAAACCGACTTGATTATGATGTATGAGTTTTTTGATACCAACATCCTTGTTGATTTCCCTTAAGATAGCACCTTGAAATATACCCCAAACGCTAAATAAGCATGTAGTGAAATGAAAGGATATAAATCAGAATACATGGGTTGACCTTCAAAGTTTGGAAGTTAGATTGACCTTCTGAAAGAAAAATAGAATTATATCTTGCAATGAGGGCCATTAAACAAAGAGGCCATTAGAACAGTCTAATTAAGTGACTAATACCTTGGTAGCTTATGTAAGTGAACCAAGACCTAAACCAAACCCAGTGCATTCCAGAAGAATAAAGCTTAAGCCCAGCCAATCGCTAACAGCTAACAGGCTTCTCAAATAAGGAAATGCTTAAGCTCTAACCAATCAAATAATCTTCTTCCTTTTTCTTCCATGTCTTCTTTATAAAAACTTTACCCCCGGCTCCCTTTTGAAGGATTTTCAGTTTGGGCTGCTCTGTTGGAATAGATGTATGCTCAAATGAACACTTGAAAATTCTAGCGTGTCTCCTCTGTCTTCTTGTTGTTCAGTCACTCAGACGTGTCCAACTGTTTGCGACCCCATGAACTGCAGCACACCAGGCTTCCCTGTCCTTCACCATCTCTTGGAGCTTGCTCAGACTCATGTTCATTGAGCTGATGACACTGTCTAACTATCTTGTCCTCTGTTGCCCTTCTCCTTTTGCTTTCAATCTTTCCCAGCAGCATCAGGCTGTTTTCCATTGAGGTGACTCTCTGTCAGGTGGCCAAAGTATTGGAGCTTCACCATCAGCATCTATTATGATACTTTTTGGTACTCTTCGCCAAAGGATTGGAACTTCAGTGTCAGTCCTTCCAATGAAGTATTCAGGGTTGATTTCCTTTGGGATTGACTGGTTTGATCTCCCTGCTCTCCAAAGAACTCTCAAGAGTCTTCCCCAGGGCTTTCCTGGTGGTCCAGTGGGTAGGGACACTGCCTTGCAGTGCAAGGGGCGCTGGTTTGATCCCTGGCCTGGGAAGATCCCACATGCCACGGAGCAGCTGGACCAATGTGTCCAATTACCGAGCCGGAGCTCTGGAGTACATGCACCCAGAGCTGGCGCTCTGTGACAACAGAGGCCACTGCAATGGGAGGCCTACATGGGCCAAAGAACAAAGGTGGATGAAAAACAGAGAAATGAAAGACCAATAGAAGAGGCCCGCCGGCCCCTCTCCCTCCCCAACTCGCCCCCCTCCACCCCCACTAAAAAAAAATTCTTAAAAAAAAAAAGAGTCTTCCCCAGTGCCACAGTTCAAAAGCGTCCATTCTTCCGCTCTCAGCCTTCTTTATGGTCTAACTCTCACATTCATATGAGACTACTGGAAAACCCATAGCTTTGACTATATTGACCTTTGTCAATAAGGTGATGTCTCTGCTTATTAATATGCTATCTAGGTTTGACATAGCTTTTATTCCAAAGAGCAAGCGTCTTTTAATTTCATGGCTGCAGTCACTGTCTGCAGTGATTTTGGAGCCCAAGAAAATAAACTCTGTCATTCTTTCCATTGTTTGCTCATCTACTTGCCATCAAGTGATGGGACCAGATGCCATGATCTTCATTTTCTGAATGTTGAGTTTTAAACCAGCTTTTTCACTCTCCTCTTTCACCCTCATCAAGAAGGTTCCTCTTCGCTTTCTGCCATAATGGTGGTGTCATCTGCCCACCTGAGATTATTGGTATTTCTCCCGACAATCTTGATTCCAGCTTGGGCTTCATCCAGTCTGGCATTTCCCACGATGTACTCCACACATAAATCAAATAAGCAGGGTAACAATGTACAGCCTTGACATACTCCTTTCCCAATTTGAAACCAGTTCATTGTTCCATGTCTGGTTCTAAATGTGGCTTCTTGACCTGCATACAGGTTTTGCAGGAGGCAGGTAAGGTGGTCTGGTATTCCCATCTCTTCAAGGATTTTACAGTTTGTTGTGATCCAGCCAAAGGCTTTAGCATAATGTTATCTTATAACAGGGCTAAGATGGATTCATGGTCTGATTGTTTTCATTTAGCACTATGTCCATTCCCCATGTTTCTCATTGTTTTCATTCCTTCATTCACTTGATAAATATGAATTGAATACCTACTGGATGCCAGTCACTGTCAGTGTTCTAGGCACCAGGGATACCAAAAAAAAAAAAAAAAGCAAAATCTTTTCTTATTACAGAGCTCAGGTTCTTGTGCAGCACTCTTTCTATGAGGGTTTTCTCACCCAGTGTTTCACTTTCAAATTTTGAAGATTTTCTCAAAGATCTGGAAGAGTGCTGTGTGGGTGAGTGTGCACCCCACTTCAAAGGCAATGGAAACAACTCTCTGCCACAATATCACAGAATGAAATTTGATTCTGTTGGGTAAACAGTAATTTCAGTATCCACACAACTACTTGCAAGTCGCACCAAGAGGAAATTGCATTTTACTGTGTAACGTGGCAGCCGCTCTTCAGTCCCCTCTGTCCCCCCAGCCTTGACTCATCCTCCTCATCAGAGCTCAGCCCTCTTCCAGAACTGCCGATCCAGCGCTCCAACTCATGCAACAGATGTCCCGGCAGGAGGGCCTTCACCTTGCAAACAAATAAAATAAGCGGCAGTGAACGTTATTCACAAATGCGTGATGACAATGGGAAGCACACCTTTTGCAAGATGCTCTCTTTCTTTCGCAGCGAGCTCACGGAGATTCTCTTCTCTCGCCAGCCCCAGGTTCCTCGTGTTACTAGACACTACCCTCTCTCAGAGCAAACCTGGCCTCCCCTCAAAAGTTTAGGCAGCCGGGTCATGGAGCTTCATTCCTGCTTAAAGCTCAAACAGCCCCCAACCCCTTGGGCAATCTCGGGTCCCTCTTGGCCTTGTCGTGCTCCTCCCCGGTGCAGGCATCCAACATGACTGACAGACCCTGCGGGCCGCGCTTCCCCGCACCGACCCACACCAGCCTCCCGCCAGTCTGACCCCACCAGGCCCTCCCTGCCCTGTGTTTGCTCGAAACAGTGACCACTTGATCCACCAGCCTCCGGTCTCACGCTGACAGGTGTGTCAGAATGTGGGAGGAGCTACAAGGCAGGGGCACGCCCACGAAGAGGCTGCCGGAGCGGCCCGTGCCCTCGGGTTCAAGGGCCTGCTTTGCAGTCGGCGGGTCAGCAGGCATGTGAGGCACACATCCCTGGCCGAGAATTCTCAGGCAGGGAGATGACCAGGAGCCCAGGGCCAGCAGGCCTCCTGCCCAGCGTCTTACCTGGCAGCGCGCCTCTCTGGGGCCTGGGAAGGGTAATGCCCCGGGCCATAGGAAACCGCCACATCCTTGTTTTAAAAAATAAGAAACGGTAAAGACCTGATACGTTAACGCTATAATCTAGAGAGAAGGAGACCGTGACTTTTCATTTACATGGGAAAGTGAAATACAGGTTCCAGAGTCTTGAGCTGCTGCTTCTGAAAAGATCATAGAATATGGTGCAAGGTCAGACTGGCATGAAATCAATTGTAATCTGCCAGCAGGCCATTTTAACCTCTTGAAGAGTTTCCTTTTATATATATATATATATATAATTTTTTTTCCCTTTATAGAGAGAGCAAAGTCCATTTAAGGAAAGTCTCATCAAATCAGAATGTCTTTCCAATATTATTTTTTTAATTGGCTTCTACTGTAGTGTGACCTAAAGTCTCCTGGTATTTAACCCTCTGTGAGACTTTGACTAATGGCCAGATTTTGTCTGCTATAGCAGTCTTGCTAAATGTCTTTTATGGGTTTTTTTAAAAAATTACACTGCATTATGAAAACCTCAGATCCCTCGACCTAATTGATTGTCTGTTGGTGATGCCGTTTCTGAAACTGTAATGTTCCATGAGTGCACAGCCTAACTATTTTTCTTATTTTTATACAGCAGTTCCATTTTATAATGACATTAAGCCATTCTGAGCGATTCATTTCTGGACAGTTATTGCACTTGGGCAGAAAGTGTCATCTGGCTTTTAGCCTTGTGCCTTCCAACACCAACCGAGGCGTAAAATGATCGCCCAGAAAATGTAATAGGCCTTAGCTCATTACTTAAAAATAAATCTTGGAGTCTGGGTCTATTTCAGAAAAGATTTGGTGGGTTATAACATTTGATTTATGAACATAGTTAAAATATGAATGATGAGCTCTGGGCAGTTCCATCAGCCATCTGGATTGTTCAGTATGTTGACACACTCGGATTGTCGTCAGGATCATCCTGGGAAAATCTAGCAACCCTGGGTTCTAGAGATGCCAGCAGAGCCCCAGGATTTCTGTCCCACCTGTTGAGAAGACTCAAGTTCCTCTTCAAGGGTAAAGGAGTAGGGATCAAGTTTGTTTTTAAGTTTCCTTCACTCAGAGATGGATCTTGGCACATAGATCCTCTATTTGGCGCCTAGACTGGGCGTAAAGTTAGCTCAGCTGCCCACAGTCGAATAATATACCCATAAATACTGCATGTGTCAACAGAGGAGGACGTTTTTCTGTATAATACAAGCAAGATTAATGTTTACCGTTCTAGCCAGCTATTAAGGTAACCGTGGCACCTGTACCCATAAGTAGATGGTAGATGTTTTCTACAGAAACCTAAAGAGTAAATTGGGAAAATCAGTTATCAAAATTGAAAGTGTATTTCCTAAGGCTTAGTATATGGTGGTGTTTTTTGGTTTTTCGGTTTTTTTAAATGTAAATCCCAGGTATAGCAAGACCTTAGCTTGTTCTTCCTAATTTATGTGAGCCATTGACAACTGGTAAATAGCCATTAGGAACATAAAAAGCACTTAAAGAAAACAAACTCAGTGGTACTGAAAAGGCAGGGTGGATAGATTTTCAGCACCGTCTTTATTATTAATGGAGGCTGAGCATGTAAAAACCCTTAGCACACTGTGCTGAAAAATACACTCTCTCTGTTTGCTTGTAAATTACACAAAGGAGAAAAGGGACAAAAAAGCCTTCCCCATCAGCCAGCAAGCACTCTGCTTCTCCTTAATTAACGGACTGAAGTCAGCAGTGCGTGGAAAATGTAGACCTTTCCGTGGATCGGAGATTAACCTAGAAGCAAATGTTATATTTCAGCCCCCAAATTTAGGGCTTTGAATTTAGCCTTCCTCAGAAAGGTTCCTGGGTAAGGATGACAGAGGTTTCCTAACTGGGAGCTAGAGAAGTGCTGCTCTTTTTGAGTATGAATTGGAAGGGAGCCAGGATTTTATTGTTTGTGTTTTCAGTGCCATAACTTCCCCCCGACACACATACATACTTTTTTTTGATATCTTGTGGGGTTTTTTTTTTTAATTATTACTGTTAAACTTTACCAACCACCTCTGTGTGCACATGTATTATACCATCAAAAATAGTAGACCCGTATCTGTCACCCAGTGGTTGGATACAGCCTACAGGAGCCTCTGTAGCCCTCAAAGGAGGGTCTCCAGAAGCTCTCGTCCTCCAGGACCTCTTGTCCAGCAGCCAGTGGTCAGTCACGGTCATCGTGTTTATCTTGATGAGTGTTTCTGCCTTTCTTAATGCCTAGCTTCCCCACCCAGTTGCCAGTATCTGGAGACCTCTACGCCATCTTCCTTTGCCATCAAGTCCAAGAATAGAATCATGTCACTTGCAGCAGAAAGCTGGAGCTTTCAGTCCCATTAACTTACGTTCTCTGGCAAGTGACTTTGCTCCTCAGAGAGCATTACCAATTCAGCGTGCCATGCACACCGATGCACAAGAAGCCTCTCTTGAAAGATTTTGAATGCCATGCAATTTTCAGAGACAGAAAGATCCAGTACTAAGAACTCGACTGTAAAATACATCTGCACGACAGCCATCCCTAGAGGGACCTCATGCGTATTAATTTTTTTTCCCAGGTATAGCAAGACCTTAGCTTGTTCTTCCTAATTTATGTGAGCCATTGACAACTGGTAAATAGCCATTAGGAACATAAAAAGCACTTAAAGAAAACAAACTCAGTGGTACTGAAAAGGCAGGGTGGATAGATTTTCAGCACCGTCTTTATTATTAATGGAGGCTGAGCATGTAAAAACCCTTAGCACACTGTGCTGAAAAATACACTCTCTCTGTTTGCTTGTAAATTACACAAAGGAGAAAAGGGACAAAAAAGCCTTCCCCATCAGCCAGCAAGCACTCTGCTTCTCCTTAATTAACGGACTGAAGTCAGCAGTGCGTGGAAAATGTAGACCTTTCCGTGGATCGGAGATTAACCTAGAAGCAAATGTTATATTTCAGCCCCCAAATTTAGGGCTTTGAATTTAGCCTTCCTCAGAAAGGTTCCTGGGTAAGGATGACAGAGGTTTCCTAACTGGGAGCTAGAGAAGTGCTGCTCTTTTTGAGTATGAATTGGAAGGGAGCCAGGATTTTATTGTTTGTGTTTTCAGTGCCATAACTTCCCCCCGACACACATACATACTTTTTTTTGATATCTTGTGGGGTTTTTTTTTTTAATTATTACTGTTAAACTTTACCAACCACCTCTGTGTGCACATGTATTATACCATCAAAAATAGTAGACCCGTATCTGTCACCCAGTGGTTGGATACAGCCTACAGGAGCCTCTGTAGCCCTCAAAGGAGGGTCTCCAGAAGCTCTCGTCCTCCAGGACCTCTTGTCCAGCAGCCAGTGGTCAGTCACGGTCATCGTGTTTATCTTGATGAGTGTTTCTGCCTTTCTTAATGCCTAGCTTCCCCACCCAGTTGCCAGTATCTGGAGACCTCTACGCCATCTTCCTTTGCCATCAAGTCCAAGAATAGAATCATGTCACTTGCAGCAGAAAGCTGGAGCTTTCAGTCCCATTAACTTACGTTCTCTGGCAAGTGACTTTGCTCCTCAGAGAGCATTACCAATTCAGCGTGCCATGCACACCGATGCACAAGAAGCCTCTCTTGAAAGATTTTGAATGCCATGCAATTTTCAGAGACAGAAAGATCCAGTACTAAGAACTCGACTGTAAAATACATCTGCACGACAGCCATCCCTAGAGGGGACCTCATGCGGCTTGCTTGGCTGTGTACAGGTTGAGATGGTTGTTCCCCCACCATATTTCTCATTGCTCCCTGAGGCCATAATCAGGGACTGATAAATGAACAAACCACTGCTTGTCAAAGGCCAAGGGGCTGTGGTTTGAGTGGTATCATTGTCCCAGAAAGTAAAGTTATGTAAATTGTTTTGACCTTTCAGCCAACTGATGTCTTGCCCTCTCCCATTTGTTACCTCTTGGGTTCATTTCCAAAAATAGACATTCACAAAGCCAGAAAATTCGATGAGGAAACTGAAGTAGGGGTTAATAGCTTGTTAGTTCAGCTAGGGAATAAACCCTCCCATCCCCATTCAGGTTTTATTGGTGAATATATTTGTGTGTGTATCTGGTTAATTCCACCCCCTCCTTCCCTCCCTCGTTCCTGTACCTCCTAGCATTCTTCTCGCACCCCGCCATCCCCACAAACTCACCATACCAGTTTTTACATAGCTAGTGGAAAGAAGGATACCTACATGTGAGGGTATTCACTTACACTGAGGAGTGCATCACTTCAGAAGACCTAAGTACTTGACTGCCTTAGGAAGCTGTGGTCAGTACACTTGGCTTTAATTAGGCTTGCCATTGGGAAATGTGGTTTCGAATCAGAAATCCTACAAACATACATTCCACGTTACCAAGGAGCCTCTTGCCAGAAGCTCTCGTCCTCCAGGACCTCTTGTCCAGCAGCCAGTGGTCAGTCACGGTCATCGTGTTTATCTTGATGAGTGTTTCTGCCTTTCTTAATGCCTAGCTTCCCCACCCAGTTGCCAGTATCTGGAGACCTCTACGCCATCTTCCTTTGCCATCAAGTCCAAGAATAGAATCATGTCACTTGCAGCAGAAAGCTGGAGCTTTCAGTCCCATTAACTTACGTTCTCTGGCAAGTGACTTTGCTCCTCAGAGAGCATTACCAATTCAGCGTGCCATGCACACCGATGCACAAGAAGCCTCTCTTGAAAGATTTTGAATGCCATGCAATTTTCAGAGACAGAAAGATCCAGTACTAAGAACTCGACTGTAAAATACATCTGCACGACAGCCATCCCTAGAGGGGACCTCATGCGGCTTGCTTGGCTGTGTACAGGTTGAGATGGTTGTTCCCCCACCATATTTCTCATTGCTCCCTGAGGCCATAATCAGGGACTGATAAATGAACAAACCACTGCTTGTCAAAGGCCAAGGGGCTGTGGTTTGAGTGGTATCATTGTCCCAGAAAGTAAAGTTATGTAAATTGTTTTGACCTTTCAGCCAACTGATGTCTTGCCCTCTCCCATTTGTTACCTCTTGGGTTCATTTCCAAAAATAGACATTCACAAAGCCAGAAAATTCGATGAGGAAACTGAAGTAGGGGTTAATAGCTTGTTAGTTCAGCTAGGGAATAAACCCTCCCATCCCCATTCAGGTTTTATTGGTGAATATATTTGTGTGTGTATCTGGTTAATTCCACCCCCTCCTCCTTCCCTCCCTCGTTCCTGTACCTCCTAGCATTCTTCTCGCACCCCGCCATCCCCACAAACTCACCATACCAGTTTTTACATAGCTAGTGGAAAGAAGGATACCTACATGTGAGGGTATTCACTTACACTGAGGAGTGCATCACTTCAGAAGACCTAAGTACTTGACTGCCTTAGGAAGCTGTGGTCAGTACACTTGGCTTTAATTAGGCTTGCCATTGGGAAATGTGGTTTCGAATCAGAAATCCTACAAACATACATTCCACGAGGCTGTCCCTCATTTGTAATCTCTGTGACCTTGGACGACCTACCTCATTCTCTGGGTACCAACGTCCTCATCCCTCAAACAGCATTTTCCACCACCAGTGATAGTTCCTACAGTACAGTGATAGTTCCTACAGTAGTCGACTCTCAGTAACTGTCTGTTCCTTCCTTCTGATGGCTTTTCCTCGAGATGTCATAGCTTCTTTAGGGGCCACTGGAGCCTCCCAGTTCTTTATTCTTAGAGCCATTTGAATGGAATTCAGAAGTTTTGCCTTTCCCGTTTGAAAGCCAGAGTGCAGAAGAGACAGACTTATTAATATGCAGTGTCACAACATATTGTCACATGGTAATATATGATCTATGATAAAATGTATCCATTCTGAGCACCACAAATATCTGTGGCTTCACCTCAGCATGAAGGCAAATGAGTTTCCTTTAGCTTGAGTGAGTCTGGAGATAAACTTCAATGTAACAAAATGTGTTTCACAGGAAGTGTTTGATGTGGCACAGTTGGCTTATGAGTCTCTTATCTATTTGTGGTTCACTCCTTCAAGTTATTAGTCAGTTTAATTTGAGCAAATGCCAGGATTACTCACTAATTAGAAGGATGTTACTGAAGGCCCGAGGATGGGGAGTGTGTGAGTGCTGGTAGAAGGGGATCTGTGACAGCATGCACGTCTGGTTCTGCCTGATGATATCATTTGCTAAACATTTTGCTTTGTGTTGTTGTCACACAGATAAGCCTCAAGTGCATATTCAGATGACTTACCCTCTACAAGGCCTAACCCGGGAAGGGAGCGCTTGAGTTAACGTGTGAAGCCATTGGGAAGCCCCAGTAAGTTCTGAAGGCCAAGGTTGGCCAAGGGTCACGAGCAGTAAATGTCACAGCACGGAAAGTGCCCCTTTCCCCAGCAAGCCCCCTAAAGTTTACATAGCTAGTGGAAAGAAGGATACCTACAGGGGCACTTACACTGAGGAGTGCATCACTTCAGAAGACCTAAGTACTTGACTGCCTTAGGAAGCTGTGGTCAGTACACTTGGCTTTAATTAGGCTTGCCATTGGGAAATGTGGTTTCGAATCAGAAATCCTACAAACATACATTCCACGAGGCTGTCCCTCATTTGTAATCTCTGTGACCTTGGACGACCTACCTCATTCTCTGGGTACCAACGTCCTCATCCCTCAAACAGCATTTTCCACCACCAGTGATAGTTCCTACAGTACAGTGATAGTTCCTACAGTAGTCGACTCTCAGTAACTGTCTGTTCCTTCCTTCTGATGGCTTTTCCTCGAGATGTCATAGCTTCTTTAGGGGCCACTGGAGCCTCCCAGTTCTTTATTCTTAGAGCCATTTGAATGGAATTCAGAAGTTTTGCCTTTCCCGTTTGAAAGCCAGAGTGCAGAAGAGACAGACTTATTAATATGCAGTGTCACAACATATTGTCACATGGTAATATATGATCTATGATAAAATGTATCCATTCTGAGCACCACAAATATCTGTGGCTTCACCTCAGCATGAAGGCAAATGAGTTTCCTTTAGCTTGAGTGAGTCTGGAGATAAACTTCAATGTAACAAAATGTGTTTCACAGGAAGTGTTTGATGTGGCACAGTTGGCTTATGAGTCTCTTATCTATTTGTGGTTCACTCCTTCAAGTTATTAGTCAGTTTAATTTGAGCAAATGCCAGGATTACTCACTAATTAGAAGGATGTTACTGAAGGCCCGAGGATGGGGAGTGTGTGAGTGCTGGTAGAAGGGGATCTGTGACAGCATGCACGTCTGGTTCTGCCTGATGATATCATTTGCTAAACATTTTGCTTTGTGTTGTTGTCACACAGATAAGCCTCAAGTGCATATTCAGATGACTTACCCTCTACAAGGCCTAACCCGGGAAGGGGACGCGCTTGAGTTAACGTGTGAAGCCATTGGGAAGCCCCAGTAAGTTCTGAAGGCCAAGGTTGGCCAAGGGTCACGAGCAGTAAATGTCACAGCACGGAGATGAGCATTCGCGACTGATCCGCCTGTCACCTGTCTCCCGCTGCAAAGGATGGAGATTTTTTTTTTCTTCAGAAAATAAAGGAGTATTCAGTGAAAAGTAGAATAAATATCGGTGGTTCTTAAGGGTGATGATCAGGAGAAAAATGAAATGCCAGCTACGATTGAAATCTCAGCTAATTCTGTTTTATTATCATCAGCGTGATTGTCAGAACTATTTTCTCTCACCCACGTAAAATAATCCTAATAAATTTTTAGTGTGCCCACAATCTAATGATACATCTGCTACCTTCTGTGCTAATGTCTAAGCTGCTAGAAAGGTGGTTTTCAGACTTGAATGAAGCTGCTGTGCTGAGGACCAGCTATAGGCAAATGAATTTGCCTTACTTTTTATTTCGCTTCTTCCGTCAAGGAAAAGGGACTCCTAGAAATACTTTGGTTAGTAAGGAGTGGCTTGGGAATTTTTCTCAAGGAATATATATATATATATATACACACAGACATATACACACATACATATATGTACATGTATATATAGGTGTATAAATATACATATATTGCTACATAAGGGAAAAGAACTGACTTATACTCTATTTTATTGAACAGTATATTTTAAAAAAAAGTCTGCTTCCCTTTCCCCTGCTAAATGAATGCAGGTGAATTAGGGAAACGACATATGTGATCACAGATACGGCAAAAGCCATGTGGTGGTGCCGCTGAAGCTCTTCCTCTGTTTTGTTTGGGGAGGTGGAGGAATCCTTTCATCTTTGTAACAGAATAAAGATTGTTTTTAACTGAGCATAAACGCACTGAGGGGAAGGACAGTCGGTGCACTCCTCCTGTGGAGCCACAGGTCAATGTGGGATGTGGGACACTCAGATAGTTTTTCTTCGTCCCCAACAAAACGCAGCATGGAGCTCCCCCTGCTGTCCCGTGCTGTGGTTATGTCCCCCTCAGAGACTGGCTCACCAGCATCTTCATCACACTCCTCCGACGGGGACCTCTGAGAACCTTCACAAAGCTTCCGCCAAGGCTTTGGACAGAATCCTGGCTCTCTGTCTGCGAAGCCATAAGCCCTGGGGACAGAGGGCCGGGGAGCCGGTGGGTTCTCTTTCCACGTCGGCCCTCCCTACTTCATTGGCGCTTCTCCAGGGGAGAGCATTTGCTTCTCTCTGCGCTCACCGTTTGGAGCTGGAAAGATGACCTTTAGGGAGGAGGAGCTGGTCTTGCTTTTGCTTTCCTTTTCCTCCAATGTTTCCAAGTTATTTGGTTTGAAGCGCTTCCAGCTTTATCAGAGCACTCTTCCTCTCCTTTGAACACTGGAAGAGCTTCCGCTCTCTCTGTGTCAGCTGTTTGAGTTAGGGCCCCATTAGCAGCTTACCTTCCTTCCAAACAATCCCGTGGCAAAACAATAAGTAAATAAGCTCTCCCAGGCATCTTAGCCTACGCAGTACCAACTCACATTAACCACACTTACAGAATATGGCTTGCTAACCTCTATTTTGTTTCTGTATTTTTTTTCCGCCTGAAGAAGGTACAGTATTCAATTGAATGTGCCACGGGGACAGTAAATTACACGTTTCCTTCAGGACACTGATGCCAGAGAGGGTGTTTGCCTGTTCCTCTCCCATCAGCCTGGGCGCAGGCTTGTCTGAGCAAGCACGGGTTACTCGATGGCCGGCCCTTCTAGCAGATTACCTATTTATTTTCTCAAGAAATTGCATACAATCAAAATGGTGATTTAACTTGCCATTAAATGTTGTGGATGTTCTCAGCACTTCCCCCCACTGATGGTCTCAGCTGTCAAGCAGCAGGACAGGAGGTCTGATTGCCAGGCAGGCCCATTCACCATTGCCTGGGAGGAGGACATAGGCAGGGCTCCTTCTTAGATAATTCACTGGGTCGCGATGACAAACCCATGTGTAATTAAAGAAAACCTGAGACACCACATCCCATTGGAACACCAGAGTGCTCTTTGACAGAGCTCACTTGAGACCCATTCATTAGGAAGCAAGGTCCTGAGGCTGCTCCTAGAGGAAGCACAGGAACGGAAAGGCAGGGACTTCCATGCTTGCATCCCTGTGGCCCTGCCTGAAAATGGCAGCCTTCCAGCCGGGTCCTAGATACCGCCTCGATTTCAGAGGAGCTGCCATGAAGGATTATAAATTCAGTGAGTTTGACAGAGACTGTGTGTGTGTGCAGTTGAGTCTCTGGAGTATCCTGTGAAATTTGCTTTTTCCTGATGGCTACAAATGTGGTCTTTTAAGTGAAGAAAACAAACTCCCCTCTGATCAGTCAGAGCTGGAGGCCCCCAAGGGTGCATGTGAAGGTGTCATCACTCCGCAGCCATGGAGCCTGTCCCCCAAGCCGGGGGCCTGCAGGTGCACACCCTCAGAAAGGGGCACTGAGGCCTGAGGGCCTCGGAAGACAAGGTTTTGCCAAGGAATACCTAGATAAGGTGGACTTGGCCTTGGAGGCTGTGGTGGCCTCTTGGGTTGGTGGAGGGTAGGTTATGGATAGGGTGTAAATGGACAGGAAATAAGTACATCTTTTCAGAATGAGAAGAGGTGATTTTTTTTTACTCTTTTTTTAAACAGCAGAGGCCAAAGAAAGCACCACTGAGCTGTAAAAGTCCATTCCTTTCTGCAAAACAAGAAATCCACTTACAGCTTTCTAAGCCAGTATCTCTGTGTGTTAGTAACTGTGAGACTAGAGCATGTATTACTAGCCCAGGGTTTGATTTTTTTTTTTTCCCCTAATTAATGAAATGATTAGCAATGGGTGAGCTCTGTCCCATCTGAATTGGTGTGAAACCACACAGCAGGCCATCAAAATAGGGCCCATTGGTTTATTTGCTGATGGGTCAAAGATGGATTGGAAATAATGAGACTCCTGCTTGTGGTCTGTTGAAAGTTTTTTCAACACCTGATAATATTATTGAAAACATTATATTTCAACCATATGTGTGGAGCCTTTCACAGCTGTAATTCTGTGAACTTAAAATATCTCCAGTAGGTCTTTAATTGTGTCACCCTGCGTGGGATTCATTTACTGTGTGGGTGAGCTGTGCGATGCTGACATCTTGGTGGGAAATCAGAGTGCAACCTGTCTCTCTCCCTTCCCTTTTCCAGGCCTGTGATGGTGACTTGGGTGAGAGTCGATGATGAAATGCCTCAACACGCCGTCCTGTCGGGGCCCAACCTGTTCATCAATAACCTAAACAAAACAGATAATGGTACATACCGCTGTGAGGCTTCCAACATAGTGGGGAAAGCTCATTCGGATTATATGCTGTATGTATACGGTACGTGAGAAGACGAAGCCCTCTTCCGTTTGACTCATTTACTGTGTATCTGCTGCTTGTAATTCACTCCTAAAAGCTCTTGGTCCAGTTGCAAACCAAACGCCAGTTTGTTTCCTTCAAGAATGAAAGACGCTTGGCCCGAGGTGGACCCCAGTGCCTCCACCAGGAGTTCAGCGCCTTTTCTTTCCACTCCTCACTGTGGGGCTTTCCCACCAGATCCCAGGCTCTGGTCATGCTGAGTAGGAAAGCTGCAGCCTCAGACACAAGCTATGGAGATTATGTGAGAAATAATGACTGCAAAATTCAGCCTTACCAATTAATGGCTTTTCAGCTGGAGGCTGGTGGTGGCCTCTTGGGTTGGTGGAGGGTAGGTTATGGATAGGGTGTAAATGGACAGGAAATAAGTACATCTTTTCAGAATGAGAAGAGGTGATTTTTTTTTACTCTTTTTTTAAACAGCAGAGGCCAAAGAAAGCACCACTGAGCTGTAAAAGTCCATTCCTTTCTGCAAAACAAGAAATCCACTTACAGCTTTCTAAGCCAGTATCTCTGTGTGTTAGTAACTGTGAGACTAGAGCATGTATTACTAGCCCAGGGTTTGATTTTTTTTTTTTCCCCTAATTAATGAAATGATTAGCAATGGGTGAGCTCTGTCCCATCTGAATTGGTGTGAAACCACACAGCAGGCCATCAAAATAGGGCCCATTGGTTTATTTGCTGATGGGTCAAAGATGGATTGGAAATAATGAGACTCCTGCTTGTGGTCTGTTGAAAGTTTTTTCAACACCTGATAATATTATTGAAAACATTATATTTCAACCATATGTGTGGAGCCTTTCACAGCTGTAATTCTGTGAACTTAAAATATCTCCAGTAGGTCTTTAATTGTGTCACCCTGCGTGGGATTCATTTACTGTGTGGGTGAGCTGTGCGATGCTGACATCTTGGTGGGAAATCAGAGTGCAACCTGTCTCTCTCCCTTCCCTTTTCCAGGCCTGTGATGGTGACTTGGGTGAGAGTCGATGATGAAATGCCTCAACACGCCGTCCTGTGGGGGCCCAACCTGTTCATCAATAACCTAAACAAAACAGATAATGGTACATACCGCTGTGAGGCTTCCAACATAGTGGGGAAAGCTCATTCGGATTATATGCTGTATGTATACGGTACGTGAGAAGACGAAGCCCTCTTCCGTTTGACTCATTTACTGTGTATCTGCTGCTTGTAATTCACTCCTAAAAGCTCTTGGTCCAGTTGCAAACCAAACGCCAGTTTGTTTCCTTCAAGAATGAAAGACGCTTGGCCCGAGGTGGACCCCAGTGCCTCCACCAGGAGTTCAGCGCCTTTTCTTTCCACTCCTCACTGTGGGGCTTTCCCACCAGATCCCAGGCTCTGGTCATGCTGAGTAGGAAAGCTGCAGCCTCAGACACAAGCTATGGAGATTATGTGAGAAATAATGACTGCAAAATTCAGCCTTACCAATTAATGGCTTTTCAGCTCAGAAAGGCTATTCCCAGTGGTATTTTCCTATGATACCTGGGCTAGCCTTTCTCCTGCTTTGATGAGCAGAACTATCCTATTTTCAGCATGAAGCTATTACATCCCAGATGTCGCAAGCCAGTAAATACTTGGAAAAGAAAAATAGAAGGTCGTGGGTAGCTCCATTAACCACCTATAGCCACTGCTTTAGACATTTTTTTTTTTAATTTGTCTGTTTTCTTAGTATATTTTTGCAGGATTATTAAAACATGGGATCAGGAATGTCACTCTCTAGTCAACAAATATGTACTGTGCATCTCCTTGTACCAGCCATTTTAAACTTATTTCCCGTTTACAGCTTATGGTCAATTTTGTGTCTGGTGAATATTCTCTATTTAGTTGAGGAGTACACGGCTTGTCGGGTCTTAGGATGACAAATGGAGTCTGTCCTATCCACTTGAATCTCTTGGTTAGTTTTCCACCAGGAAAAACAGCCATGAGCTGACCTGATGCAGAGTGAGTAACCACAGAAATGATCATTTCAGTGTTATATAAACACATGAACGGTAGTGTGCCTTTCTGTCTTCATGTGAGTCACATAAATAGTACAAGAGTAATACACGTACACACCCACAAATCTACATATGGGGTATTTACTCCATAACATCTTAGGGCCTGACTACTTTCCTTATGAAGAAAATAGGACTGGCAGCCTTTTTGATGGAATAGAAGCAAGCTTTACCCCATACCTACATGGATATTAAAATATAATCCTTAGCCTATATACCTGAGGGTTTTTTTTCCTTAGCAGAACAGAAAATTAAAGGCTCTCACCTAATCACTTTCTGTGTAGACTTTGGAGGAATATTCTGTTTGCACACAATCCATGTTGTTTGTAGTCTACATGTTATAGTGTAGATCGATTCTCCCCAATTGTTAAGGAAATCAGAGTGAAGGGAATAGCTCTCCGTGTAAGTGCGAAGAGGTTCTGTGGACTCCGTTTTCAGCCACCCACTTTTTGCTTCTGCGTACCCCACTGCTTAACATCAGGGTTTGGCCTCATACGTGAGGCCGCAACCTTGCTGTTATCCAGGTTTGCAGAAAGCTTATTCAACTCTTTTTGAAAACAGCAGATGATTAAAAAGCAGAGACAAATTTTCACCAGTCTATTATATGCTTCCTTGATTCAGAAGACTAAGTTATAGAGGAAAAACAATTTTGATTTATTGTACCCACTGTTCCGACATCTCAAGATGAGAAACATTTTGTGGGTTTCATGGACAGACAGATTTGAATAATTTTGGATCCCAGCGTCTGGCTTAGTGTTAGTTGAGGACTCATTCACTTCGTTCTGTGGCTCGGATGACAATGTCACCTGTAACTGAGGCATGATCACCTCTGATCCCCACGGTAACAGGACGACAAGGTCATGTTGTCCTCCTCCCATTTTACAAATGATAACAGGAAGCTAAGAAAGGACGCATCAGTTGCCCAAGCTCAAGTTTACTATGTTTCAGAGTCACCATACTTTGACTCCAAAGTCTATAGTGAAATGTGTGTCTTTCTTTATAGTTCCTCCTTTTCTCTCTGCTTCCTGGTAGAACAAGATTGGTCTTTGGGAATGGACTGTCTGGGCCAGAGCGCATTATTGGAAAAATAAGAAACAGAGATGCACCCATTTAGACAAGCACTTCAACATCCACATATCTCCCCAGCCCAGCATGGGGCATTGGGCCTGGCCTAGGCAACCTGCTAGACCCACAGCGTGCTACCTCCCTTCCATAACCGGTGCTTGCAGCAGTGTTTGGAACAGCAGGCTAGAATTCTCACTCCATTTGTTGCTACTCTAGTAATAAAATATTCTAGCGATTGGAGAAGATGTGAGTAGGTTTCAAAGCCAATTGATTGCATGACTCCAGTAACTTTCAAACTTCTTTATGGACTCAGAGTTAACGTGCCTTTAAAATGTTTAATTCTCTGGAAGTGCCTTCTATACTTGGAGAATCTATCTGGTTAGCGCCTGAGCCTCATATGGTTTTGTTCTTTTAGTTTCTGTATGTCAAACAGCTGATTAGCTCCAACCCTGTATTTTCTTAAATAGTGACTTCACATTGCTCTTATTCCTAGAAATGATCGAAGCATTGTCCCTGGTAACGGAATCTAATTCATTTAGGTCACTTGAGCCACATGTGAAGGACAAGTTACCCCAGTAGTGATGAAAATAATTGAAAGTGTGTGATTTTCACAAACCGAAAAGACCAGTGACCTTTTTTTCTGAAGCCTCTGCCCTCGTTAGTTAAGTTTCTGTTCAGCTTCTTGTCCGTAATCATCATATCAAATCACCTTCAGGCACACTTTGATTGTGTGGTGGACATCACACGTTTTGTGCCACTGCATTTAGAAATAGGGACAACAGTGGCATTACAGCATATCAGCGGAGGTCTCCCAGCTACAGATGTTCCTTTTGAAGGATAAGTATGGTCACTGAATCAGAACAGAGAAGGCGCGCCTCTGGGTGCAGCTGAGTTGAGACGTGAGCAGACCAGGATGTCTTGAGGGACCACTGCCCCTCGCTCACTTGTACCTGCACCTGCCACAGGGTGGAGGTGCATCCAGTGGTCAGCCAAGGCCACCAACTGCTTCCCCACCTGTAGGCGGCATGAGAAAGCAGCCAGGAAAGCACGGCTGAACGTGTACTGCCTGTTCTTCTAAACAGGTAGTTTGAAATGATTAATTTCATCATTTCTGCTTCTTGGAGAAGAATGAAGTTTTTTAAAAATGGATTCTTTAGGCACTTGTGTGAGGCTGCTTTCAATAGTATTTGTCTAGCACCCTCAACTTAAATGAACAGTCTCCCTTAAAACAGACTACTTGGCTGTTGATTTTTCCCTGTCTAATTTGTATGTTTGTTAATGTATGAGAGAAGTTGGTGAGGAATATTAAAGCCTTAGATTGTTGGTCAGTGGTAGGAATCTCTTTTTAAGCAGATCTCCTCACCAAACACCGAGATAATGTTTTTGTATACTTCTAGGAAGTTATGCCAACAGTAAAGGTACAGTCTATAATTAAAGTTTGGATGTATTAATTAGACAGTCTGAGAACTCACTTGGAGATAAAAGGACACCAGATGTGTCAGGGAGAAAAAGTTGACGGGCTTTAGATAAAATTTAAAATCAAAAGCCTTCAAATCGTCTTATGCTCTATTATAGCAGAATGATGGCTTAGTTCAAAGTCTTGCTGACAATTAAACACATGCAGTTTGATCATTTGGACCAAGAATTTTTTTTGCCCATATTTGCCTTCCCTTTTCCCCCCACATAATTTTTGAGATGATAGAAGGAGAGACAGCATATCAGACACCTGACGGAGGATTCCCTATCTGCTTTCCTGGCTTGGAGGGTCAAGCCGCGTTTATATTTAGTTCTCTTGTTTACAAGAATAGAAATGTTCTTCGGTGTTTATCACTGTCACCCACATAGGTCAGGCTTGAGCAGTGGCAACGGACTCATTAATATTTATAAGTTGTAAAATTTATTGACTTTTAAGAAATAAAATCTCAGTAAGATCTCACATGCCTGGAACTTGATATTTAGTGGTGACATTCTCTCTTCTTTGTATTTATTACAAGTATAGAAGTAGTTTTACCTCCTGCTGGGGTGTATTGATGGAGAATAATGAAGTTAACAGTCAGAGAGCACGAGGCGGGCGCATGCTCTTCTTTGGCCGATAGGAGCCCTTTAGATAGAGCGGTGCCGTCTCCTCCTTTCTTCCACTGGAATGAGTAGAAATGAAATCACAGACTCGGGATCCTCTCTGGGACTGAGTCGGTGTAACCCCACCCTTTGAAGTCGAATGAGGGGTGTCATATGTTTTTTTTTTCCCCTCCCTTTTCTACTTCTCATTGCCTCATCCTTAGTTCACTTCATTAATACACATTTTCTTTTCTCCTTAGCTCTTCCATATAAGGCTTTGGGCTATAATTAGAAGACATGAATCTTTGGCGAGGGTGGGATTTTGAGTTTTTAGCGGGGGACATCATCCAGCAAACCTCTCAGTGTGTTCATGCCTTTGTTTTGTCATTACTGGTCATCGTTGTGTTCAGCATTGTGGGCTTGATTTTCCTTTTTTTTTTTTATCCAGATCCCCCCACAACTCTCCCTCCTCCCACAACAACCTCCACCACCACCACCACCACCACCACCTCCACCATCCTTACCATCATCTCAGGTATGGTACCTTCATGACCATTGAAGATGTCCTGACTGTGTATGTGTCTTTCTGGTATGTATAAAAGGAAGCCCTGAAAAGGTCCCTTTGAATCCTTGGAATGGAATGATCCCTTTGTTTTGGAATTTGAAAGACATTAGATACTGTGTTCTCAAGTTGCATCTTAACGGGCCTCAGGAAAATCTTTAACATCCAAGCAGTTTAACAGTAGGATCAGATAGTTTGCAGGGTTCTTTTTTAAGCACCCCCACGCTAACACACAATGCTAAGGGAAATGGTAGCCTGGCTCTTAGAGAAGAACACCAGGATTGCTTGTGCTTAGCCACAGTTGGCACAATGGTAAGTACCCTGGCTTCGGATCTTCTCCTTGTCTTAATTTCATCTTAATCCACGTGAAGGAAAATGGCCACCCTTTAACATGCCCATCTGGGCCATGTTCCTACGTGCATCCTCCTTTTTGTCCCGGAGAGGACTTTCTGACTGTGTGTCACCTAGAGACCCACCATCTTTTCCAGGCTGGGCATTCCTGTACTCCTCTCTGCCCTCCGTTACACGCTGGAGGAGGGGGAGAGATAGCCACAGCAGTGGTCACTCTGAGGTTTAGTTCTTTGGACTGTCTGAAACTCTTACTCAAAATGAGTTTCACCGTCTCCTATTTCTAACCATCACAGAGGGCGGTGCCTTCCAGCCGCACCCCCCCAACCTTCCTGGTGCCCAGCAGCTCTCCATGCTTGATGTTGCTGTCTGGGAGGCTTGGAGTTTTCTCTGCCAACTAGGGTCTTACCATGCCAAGTAGACATGCAGAGTTTCCTTAGGTAAGGCCATACCCACCTGCCCCAGGAGTATGAAGAAGTAATTACTCTATGAGATCCAAAAAAGAATCTCTTTAAAAAATAACTTTTGCACTCCATCTCTGAACCATGTGCCCTGGCGTCCAATCATACCATTGGACTTCTTTAAAATCACTGAATATTCTGCTCATCTTTACCCTCTTTACCACCCCAGATACTGCAACCATCCTTTATATGGGCTTTCTGGAGATGGTTTCCGTTTTCACAGGAGTCAGTGAGGTAGACCAGAAAGCTCTACGTGGTCAGTGAAAGAGGGGGCCTCACAGTTTATGAAATATAACAACAGATGGTCTTAGCTTCAGTTTACTTCACTTTATTAAGCATTACAGTGGAACAGAGAACTTCTGAATAAGCCACTGGTGAGGATGGTTCTGAATGGTGTTTGTGAAAACATCATCCCTACCTGCTCTGAAAAGCTTCTGAAAATCCATCAATTGGTGTCTGCGTCTCACTCTAAACTCACCTCTGTCCAGGCTGCTTCCCAAATTCGTGTCTGTGTGTATTTCCCTTTTGGCTGTTTGTTAGTTTCTTCTGCTTCTTGAGTAAACTTAGTTTATCAGTAGAGCAAATAGAGGCTTCCCATTTTCTGTATCGTTAAGGACAGCGAAGAAGATGTACCTTCCTGACTCTGATTTCCAGGGCAACCATGCTAACGAACCAGATGTTCACCTCTCATGATTTCTTACCTCTCTTCCCAGTAGTTAAACCAGTTAAGCTTGAGCTCCTGTTACTGGGTTTTCATAAATTTTCCTGTGAACGACCCTTGAGATGTCGTTGTTAATTACATCAGCCCGCTCACCACTGCCTTGCCTGTATGAACCCAGTAAGAAAACTCACCCATGGTTGGTTTTGTCTTTGCAAAGGTTGCCCAGGTATGAGCCACCTTGGTTACCTCTGTCTCTAGAACATTCCATCTAGGTTACTAGTCAAGTGTACAATATAACCGCCACATTTCTCCTTAGTAGGGAGGAGTACTTTTCATTTGTGACGGGCCTCTCCCAAGCATAGGCTTCGTTTCTTTGTTTTAAAGACCTTTCCTAACACTGCCTGCACTCCTCCCCACTCCCCATCAGTCTCAGCAGCTCAGCAGAGGCGCTTCATTTCTCTCTCCCAACTCTTCAGTCCAGACTGAAGCTCATTCCACATCCTGAAGCAACTACAGTTCACTGTTACCAGTTCCGACCACAGAGGCTCCATGTAAGAGGAAATTCTAAAAACCAGCAGCACTGCTCTATTTCTGGCCACATCACAGTTACCTTCACAAGGACTTGTCTGCTCCTCCTCCTCTTCTCCTGGCCACTCAGCTCAGGGCCACATACGATGATCTCATAGGTGCACTTTTGGCCTCTTGATGTCCATCGCTGGACCGCTCACACACAAAGTGCATGTGCGGTGATGAAGGCCCAGATTCTCAGTGACACGCCCAAGAGTCGTGAAACAAAAATTGCGACTGAAACAACATTGGAGAATCCATCGCCTTAATGGATGTGATCTTACAGGCTGACTGAGTCTTAACAAGCAGTCTTATATATATTTAGCATGCCCAGAAAGTGTACTTGTGGAATTTAACATTTGCTCCATTCTTCAAACAGATTAAAGGTTATGGAGCTGACTGATTCCATGTCCCATTTTAAAGGTGCAGGCCATCCCTTAGATTTAGATTTGTTCCTAAAAATAATCTTCCAGATGGAATCTTGACAAATGGAGAGCTAAATTAATTTCCACTCCTCTTCTTTCTTGTACTGTTTGGTACATTACAGCCACCATTAGCCTTAAAAGTTTCAACAGCTAAATCTAGTGACAGTAACGTAAAGCCTCAGCTCGGCTTTTGAAAAAAAAAAGGAAGAGGAAGCCCACAGGCATCTTATTTCTTTTCTCCCAGGCCAATGCAGTAACTGAAACTCATTCCCTAGGTCAGAGTTTCATTACAAGAAAAATGGACAAGTGTGATGGAAAAATGGTTTTAAACTCAAAAGGTCATAGTTGATTTCTGATGTCTCTGAAAGGAAGTGTTCCAGTGTTATCTTTTATCTTCCACAACCAGAATAATCAAATTGTTCCCGTTGTTAGGGAGGCAGGCCTTCATGAGTTCTCAGTCATCTGACTCCCTCATAACATGTTCGTGCTTCATTCTGGAGGCCCTGGAAAAAGAGGAATTGTAAGCCCAACCTGGGGCTTCCCTGATGCCTCAATGGTAAAGAACCCCCTGCCAGTGGAGGAGATGCAAGTTCAATCCTTGGGCAAGGAAGATCCCCTAGAGAAGGAAACAACAACCCACTCCAGTAGTCTTGCCTGGAGAATCCCATGGATAGTGGAGCCTGGCCAGCTACAGTCCATGGGTCGCAAAAGAGTCAGACAGGACTTAGAGAAGAAACAACAGCAAGCTCAGCTTGATTTGATGCGCCCCACCCAGAATCATAGGTATATGGAGGAGCAGGGCATCCCTGCCTCCCATCCATCCTGCGCGAGGACCTGTCCTGACTTACACGTGAAGGCCATGTCTAAAGGTAGCTTCGTCTCTGGAAGATGTTTGCAGGCTCTAGGGTACTGAAAGGATGGTTTGATGTTGGTTTGCAATGTCAGCATTGTTGTGACATTATAACTGTTCATCCATTAATGGCATTAGAATCTCTTTCTAAATAAGAAACCATTTGAAGGATAAAGCTGGGACGGGAGCCCTGTAGAGCCTCCTGTGAGGTCACATAAGATTGTTCGGTGTCTCTGTTCTCTGTCGTGTACATTGATCTTCTGACCACATATTTCTGTTTTGACATTGCTGCCGGTAGGCTCTCACTTCCTTTTTTCTTTTCTTTTAATATCATGTTGTCCATGTGGTTTCATTCTTGAAGATATATGCTAGAATACGGAAATGCAAGCTGCATAGTTTAAGTTGTCCCTGGCATCCTCTGATAAAATAGAGACAGTCATCACCCTGGGTAACAGTCCTCCGTGGGGATTCCTTTCGGAAACCAGAATCAAACACAACTCTACTACCATGGGTGCAGGGGAGCACTGTTTTGGGTTTTTTTTTTTTGAACTTTCTTTTGAATTAGCTGATTTTCTGTATTAAGTGTACGTAAAAATACCTGTTTTGTGTTTGGGAATGGCTTTTGCCCCTGTCTCCCAGTTGGATCAGTCATCTTAGGAAAATATTCATTGTTTGCCTCCCTAGTTAACACGGGTATTGTACTGTTTCTGCCTAGTTGGGCCCTACGTTAGATGCTTGATGAGAAGAACTGTAGAGAAGAGCCAGCGCTCAGTTTTGAGCACCCTTAGCAGCTTAAATATAAAATTCAGGCCGGGAGGAGTTCAACCTGTAGGTCACACTTATATGTGCAACTGTCATAAATTAAAAAATTAAAATCACCTTAGAATAAGAAATGAATAGCTATAGGGCCCAAATCTGAAACACATTTAAAAATCCTTTCATAAGAATGAAGTAGGTCATTTATAAATGAGTTTTCCTCTTTTTGAAAGTACCTATCCAATTAAATATGTTGTGTTTTTTGGAAAAGAAAACAGCACGGGTATTCTTATTGGTGTCTGCACATTCCGTACTCAATATACCTTGGAGAAAGGTATATACCCCCAGGCTCACATTATTATTTTGGCTTTCAAAGTCTCCTATTCATAAGCTTTTTTGTGCAAGTATGGGTCAGATCCCATCAATAAAGGAGGTGAGGACCGCCTTCATCCTTCAGGGATATTTGTAGATGATGCCAAGTTGGGGAAACTCGGCAACTTATCACATTTTTTTTTTTTAAAGATTTATTTATTTATTTTGGGTGGGGGTCGGATTGGGAGCAGGTGGGCCACTTCTATTGGTCTTTCATTTCTCTATTTTCATCCGTCTTTGTTCTTTGGCTCCTGTGGGCCTCCCATCGCGGTGGCATCTGTCGTTGCCAAGCGCCGACTCTGGGCGAATGCGCTCCAGAGCTCCGGCTCGGTGATTGGACACATCGGTCCAGCCGCTCCACGGCACGTGGGATCTTCCCAGGCCAGGGATCGAACTGGCGCCCTTTGCACTGCAAGGCGGTGCCCTTACCCACTGGACCACCAGGGGAAGCCCCTATCACATGTTTTTAGTTCCATAAATGCAAAGGAAAGAAGTGTACCTGTCTTAAGACAGACTCTAGAGCATGACCAGCTAAATTACAATAGAGCTTCACTGCACGTAGAGCTGTCTGTTTTCCAGGGTGTTCATTTCATGATCCCTACCCTCCACTGTTGACAGGCACATAATGTAAGGGGTAGCACTCATAGGCATCCATTCACCAACTATCAAGGGCCCATAATACGTACAGCACTGTGCGAATGCCCATGGAGACAGTAAAATTCCTGGAACCCCTTGAGTTATAGCTGAGGAAATAGGTTATTCCCATTGGAACTCAATGGCAGGAGATACTGTGCACATAAGACTGATGCAGAGGATTGACAAGATCATCAGGGAATGGATAGAATGTGGATAGGAAAGGATGACGTTTTGAAAATTAAGCACGAAGACCTAACTTTACTTCAAGCATCTATCTTCAGCATGTGTGTGTGTTGTGTGTTTGTATTCCAGCAATATATTGTTGCTGGGAAATGCACATCTTTCATCCTGGAATGTTTACTAAGTTTGCTTTTTTCTTGAGTTGGCATCTACTCCATTAAGACTGTTTTTCATTCATCATGTACTGAATCCTTATTGAATGCTAGTGATACCTATGCCAGCATGTCTGGTGACAGGAGTATTATTAGGGCACTAGCAGACACTCAGCAGCCACCTGTTTTTGTAAGGAGCCCCCTTTTCAAGTTTTTGCCCTCATAGTGCATGGATCTTTTTTTTTTCCTTACTGTCATATATGTGTCCATTTTTATTTTGTGCTATGGATAAGCTCATTACAAATAGCATCATAGCCAACTGGCTTTGAGCCATATTGACTTCTGAGGGAATGGAAGATATCAGTGGTGAAGGTCCCCTGATTCTGCATTTTTTTAAAAAAGGGTTGAGGGATAAGAGGTGAGATTTTTTTTCTAATGCTTCTGTCATCACTTCCATCATCATCCATACTCTTGCGCTCCTGTTGAAAAAGAATCCAAGAGAGAAGGAATTGATATGTTTTCATACTAAAGACTGATGCACAATGATGCAAAAAGTAATCTCATAAGTACAGGTTTCTTAGAAAGTTGGAGCTAGCTCAATGGTCAGAAATGTAGGACTTAGCGGGAAAGATCCAGTCCTCCGAGTACCTGCCAGGAGATGGGCATCAGCTGGCTCTTTTGGAGCCGCTTTAGCTCTCTGGCACCCCCTCCTGTGTCCCTCTCTTCTCCCCGCTCTGTGCCTCGCCCCTCTCTGCCCCTCCTCCCACCCATCACTGACACACAACTTGGGAGAGAAATTATTTTCCTTGTTAAATGAAACCGCGGTACAGATTCCTGTTATTTTCAGAACATCTGGTTTGCCAATGCAAAGATCTCAGGGGCATAGCAGCACTCGTGAACAATTCTGAAGAAGCTTTTAACAAAACTTGAAATCAACCGAAAAAAAAAACCAAAATGAAACCTACTCCCCTTCCTACAAGTCCATGGCACACAATCTCTTCCCTGAAGGGAGGCAACAGGAAGATGGAAGGGAGCCTTTCTTAGAGGTCTCCTACTCAGCCTTTTTAGCTTCATTCCTACCCACTTCTCCCATCCCTGGGAAACGGGAGTTTAATTAAAGCTCAACATAAACAAGAAGAAAATTAACCAGGAAATGGGTAGAAAATAAATTTCAAAGTTTAATTTCCCAACACGTATGCTTGCTTTCAGAAAATTTCAAACATGTCAAAAAGAAAGAAAAGAAAAAAACTATATTTAATACATATTGGCCAGTGCAACACAACCATGAGAATAAAATCATCAGGGGAATTCCTCGGCATCTAGATTTAAAGCAGTTCCATAACACAAACTGAAGGAGAATTCAATTAAGAAAACCCATCGGCTCCTTATTGACTTTAGTTAAGAAAATAAACCGAGGGAAAGTGTATTAAAATATGTCTGGACTGCTTAGTATGCTTTCATCTAAGCTTATGACAATCAAAATGGCAGAATTTAAATTTTTTACAATTAAGCTCTGCTTTTGAGCAGATTGGATTCTCTGGGTTATTACCCTGTGCATTTTTTAATGTACACCCTATTCATGCCCCCTCCTGCCCGCCACCCCCCAAAAAAGCAGCCTTGCAGTGAATCTGGGCATTGTAAAAGCAGGAGCACTGCAGAGCAATTGAGAAGAGAAAGTATTTAAGGTTGTAAATTTAATTTTGTTCTTGGATTTTCATTTTCATTTATGGCACCCGTTGTGTTTGAGACCACGGACTAATTTATGGATTAGTTTTAAACCCCCAGTCTGTCACACTCAATGAACAATTCTAAGTTGGAGAGAATCCATATGAAAGGATTAGAATGTGCCACAGTGGAGCTTACACATGACTGTTTCAACTAAATATTGTCCAGCTGCCTCACATGCGTTTTTTGGTGGGTTTTGTTTTGATTTTTCTTTTCTTTTCTTTTTTTGCTACTCGATTAAATGGGTAGGATCTCTGATCTCTGATCTTACATATTGTCCAAGCCTTTTGATTTTGAAAATATACTGCCACATGAAATATAGGTTATGTTTAATTTATTCAAGTTAGAGTTCGTAGAGTTCCATAAACTGTTGGTATGGCTGGGAGACTGAAAGTCGATATTTAATGAAATGTTCATCTTTCAAGCAGCAGTGCAAGCCCTGCCCTTGGTTACCTTGTTTAATTATACTCATAAAATCTCCCATCCCTGGGAAACGGAGTTTAATTAAAGCTCAACATAAACAAGAAGAAAATTAACCAGGAAATGGGTAGAAAATAAATTTCAAAGTTTAATTTCCCAACACGTATGCTTGCTTTCAGAAAATTTCAAACATGTCAAAAAGAAAGAAAAGAAAAAAACTATATTTAATACATATTGGCCAGTGCAACACAACCATGAGAATAAAATCATCAGGGGAATTCCTCGGCATCTAGATTTAAAGCAGTTCCATAACACAAACTGAAGGAGAATTCAATTAAGAAAACCCATCGGCTCCTTATTGACTTTAGTTAAGAAAATAAACCGAGGGAAAGTGTATTAAAATATGTCTGGACTGCTTAGTATGCTTTCATCTAAGCTTATGACAATCAAAATGGCAGAATTTAAATTTTTTACAATTAAGCTCTGCTTTTGAGCAGATTGGATTCTCTGGGTTATTACCCTGTGCATTTTTTAATGTACACCCTATTCATGCCCCCTCCTGCCCGCCACCCCCCAAAAAAGCAGCCTTGCAGTGAATCTGGGCATTGTAAAGCAGGAGCACTGCAGAGCAATTGAGAAGAGAAAGTATTTAAGGTTGTAAATTTAATTTTGTTCTTGGATTTTCATTTTCATTTATGGCACCCGTTGTGTTTGAGACCACGGACTAATTTATGGATTAGTTTTAAACCCCCAGTCTGTCACACTCAATGAACAATTCTAAGTTGGAGAGAATCCATATGAAAGGATTAGAATGTGCCACAGTGGAGCTTACACATGACTGTTTCAACTAAATATTGTCCAGCTGCCTCACATGCGTTTTTTGGTGGGTTTTGTTTTGATTTTTCTTTTCTTTTCTTTTTTTGCTACTCGATTAAATGGGTAGGATCTCTGATCTCTGATCTTACATATTGTCCAAGCCTTTTGATTTTGAAAATATACTGCCACATGAAATATAGGTTATGTTTAATTTATTCAAGTTAGAGTTCGTAGAGTTCCATAAACTGTTGGTATGGCTGGGAGACTGAAAGTCGATATTTAATGAAATGTTCATCTTTCAAGCAGCAGTGCAAGCCCTGCCCTTGGTTACCTTGTTTAATTATACTCATAAAATAGCTAGAGAGTGACTATTAAGACCATACACACTTACTGGGCTTTGCAAGAACGTGGGATTACTTTTTTTTCCTTGACCGTATAAAGTAAATGTACAATAAATTTCTCCCTCATTGTAATTAAAATTAAAATAGAGACAATAGCTCAACAAAGCCTCTTTAATTTCATAGCCCTCTACCACCATTAAGTCCAGCACAACTTTCTATGACCTATTTTTCTCCTAGGCCTGGCGCAAAGATTACTTTTTTTTAAAGACAGCCACAGAATGAAGTTTGAAAAAGCCTCTGTTAGGGCAATTAGGCACTCTCATTTTTCAAGTTAATTACAGCCTACGTTATCTCCTATTGGAAAGTTACTGTTTGCGTCTTGCCTGTACACGTAGAATGTTGTAAAACAGCATAGTGACCCCACAAGTTGACTCACAGGGGTGGGCTCGCGCATCTCTCCAGTCTCCTGATTAAGGTACCTTAATAAATCCTACTTCACAGAGGCACACTCACTCCAGAGCCAGGGTGTCTGTGGTTTTCTGCGTGAAGTCGTAATGCAATTATGAAGGAGAATTAGATTCTGTCACAGTGCTCTCCTGCGGGGAGCACAAAGTCACTTCTAAAGGGTTTTTTTTTTTTTTTCTCATTCTTTACTTGAAATAGCCTCTGTTCAGACACCGCACCAGATGCTCTTAGAGAAATGAAATCAGTGACTCCCCCGATACACCCTCCATCTCAACTTTGTAGCTAGCCCGCGTCTGCTGTGGTCCCCGCTCCACTGCTGATCTCTGATTTTTGCCATTCCCAGATGCAGTAACTGTGTTGTTTGACTTGAACATGTGTTTGCCTTTAACTGTTTTAGAACCGTGTGTTTTCTCTCTCAACTTCCCTTTTGCTTCCCAGTTGGGTGCAATTGATGGATTTTGCATCCCCAGAGTGGGGAAGCAAGCTGCACTGTGATTTCCTCCGTTTGTTCTCTGGTACCCACAGGGCAGTGTACATCCAGCTTCTGTTAGTTTGATTTTGTCATTAAGTTGACATAATGTTGTGATATAGGAAGACAGTAATGGACAGGTAATGGACAAGTCATCCATTAGTGCTAAGACATATTTGAGGACCCTTAGGTTTTACCTCAATCCTTTTCTTTCATTTTATACTAATGATTTACCTGGTGAAAATAAAGCATATTAGAAGTGCTCTTACAAAAATAATGAACCGAAATGTTTATTGCTTTTTTCCTTAATTTTGGAAAGGAGCCAGTGTCAGTGTCTAGCCATAAAATGTATAAACTTGCATATAAGTATTTCTGTACAAATGTGCATTTGATTTTGCCCCTTCATTTGAAAGCACCGCAAAACTAACACTTGACTTGGATGTTTCAAGTAAGGAGCCGTGTCAGACATATCATGAGCATCTGATGAGGAGATGTTTTAAGACTGTACAATTTTCAGTATTATCTTTTAACTGCTATTTTATGCATACAAACTTGTAAGTAAGTATTGCGTTCTGATGTGGTTTACTTTATGTTCTTCTTTCCTTCATCTGTTCTTCAGAAATTCAGCTGTAAGTTATATTAAACAGCAGTGACCTCTGAGACTTCTAGTTAATTCTGGCTCCTGAGAAGGGCTCTAATTTTTTGGTCGTAATGCAATTATGAAGGAGAATTAGATTCTGTCACAGTGCTCTGCGGGAGCACAAAGTCACTTCTAAAGGGTTTTTTTTTTTTTTTTCTCATTCTTTACTTGAAATAGCCTCTGTTCAGACACCGCACCAGATGCTCTTAGAGAAATGAAATCAGTGACTCCCCCGATACACCCTCCATCTCAACTTTGTAGCTAGCCCGCGTCTGCTGTGGTCCCCGCTCCACTGCTGATCTCTGATTTTTGCCATTCCCAGATGCAGTAACTGTGTTGTTTGACTTGAACATGTGTTTGCCTTTAACTGTTTTAGAACCGTGTGTTTTCTCTCTCAACTTCCCTTTTGCTTCCCAGTTGGGTGCAATTGATGGATTTTGCATCCCCAGAGTGGGGAAGCAAGCTGCACTGTGATTTCCTCCGTTTGTTCTCTGGTACCCACAGGGCAGTGTACATCCAGCTTCTGTTAGTTTGATTTTGTCATTAAGTTGACATAATGTTGTGATATAGGAAGACAGTAATGGACAGGTAATGGACAAGTCATCCATTAGTGCTAAGACATATTTGAGGACCCTTAGGTTTTACCTCAATCCTTTTCTTTCATTTTATACTAATGATTTACCTGGTGAAAATAAAGCATATTAGAAGTGCTCTTACAAAAATAATGAACCGAAATGTTTATTGCTTTTTTTTCCTTAATTTTGGAAAGGAGCCAGTGTCAGTGTCTAGCCATAAAATGTATAAACTTGCATATAAGTATTTCTGTACAAATGTGCATTTGATTTTGCCCCTTCATTTGAAAGCACCGCAAAACTAACACTTGACTTGGATGTTTCAAGTAAGGAGCCGTGTCAGACATATCATGAGCATCTGATGAGGAGATGTTTTAAGACTGTACAATTTTCAGTATTATCTTTTAACTGCTATTTTATGCATACAAACTTGTAAGTAAGTATTGCGTTCTGATGTGGTTTACTTTATGTTCTTCTTTCCTTCATCTGTTCTTCAGAAATTCAGCTGTAAGTTATATTAAACAGCAGTGACCTCTGAGACTTCTAGTTAATTCTGGCTCCTGAGAAGGGCTCTAATTTTTTGGTGGTCTAGGGTTCTGAGGAGGGCATGCCAAGGAAGGAAACACCAGTGTGAATTCATGTTGTCATATTTATAAATCAGAAGCACCAGGCTCCTTGGACCAGAAAAAGAAAGTCACATTTGGCATTGTGGTGCATTTAAACATTGCCTGTGTCAAGTTGAAGTCTTTTGGAGTCTCTTAAACTCATGAAAATAATTATCAGCTACATAGCTGCATAATTGAAAAAAAAAGGACAGGGAACTACTCACAGCATTAAGCCCAGATCCCGCTTCTGCTCCACATGACCAGCTCATGTGTGGGTGCCACAAGCACTTTCTGGCCAGAAGGGGACCATGGAGGGAGACACCTTGAGAGGTAGAACTGAACGTTACAACCCAGCCAGGTGGGCTGACAGTGAAGTGAAGTTGACTAATGATGTTCAAATGACTCTGGGAAAAGCATGTCACCCTGCGTGTTGTTAGATATTTATCCCACTCCCTCTCTAGCCAAAACGAGAAAGAAAATTCCTGGAGCCCCTTGAGGAATTTCCCATGAAGAGAAGCCAATACGGCAGGCCGGCTGTTTGAAGTCTGGGTGAAAGAGGAAACTTGCACGGCATTAGAAATAGAAAAAGAAAGAGACAAGCCACAGTTTCTTCCACAGCAAGTGCATCTGGCAGCGAAAACATCACATGCCATCTCCTAATTCACCCGACAGGACTCCTGGCAGCTACAACAGTGAACATGGTTCCAGATCGTGAGCAAAGGGACGCCTGATTTAAAACCAGTGTCAGTGTCTAGCCGTAAAATGTATAAACTTGCATATAAGTATTTCTGTACAAATGTGCATTTGATTTTGCCCCTTCATTTGAAAGCACCGCAAAACTAACACTTGACTTGGATGTTTCAAGTAAGGAGCCGTGTCAGACATATCATGAGCATCTGATGAGGAGATGTTTTAAGACTGTACAATTTTCAGTATTATCTTTTAACTGCTATTTTATGCATACAAACTTGTAAGTAAGTATTGCGTTCTGATGTGGTTTACTTTATGTTCTTCTTTCCTTCATCTGTTCTTCAGAAATTCAGCTGTAAGTTATATTAAACAGCAGTGACCTCTGAGACTTCTAGTTAATTCTGGCTCCTGAGAAGGGCTCTAATTTTTTGGTGGTCTAGGGTTCTGAGGAGGGCATGCCAAGGAAGGGGAAACACCAGTGTGAATTCATGTTGTCATATTTATAAATCAGAAGCACCAGGCTCCTTGGACCAGAAAAAGAAAGTCACATTTGGCATTGTGGTGCATTTAAACATTGCCTGTGTCAAGTTGAAGTCTTTTGGAGTCTCTTAAACTCATGAAAATAATTATCAGCTACATAGCTGCATAATTGAAAAAAAAAAGTACAGGTAACTACTCACAGCATTAAGCCCAGATCCCGCTTCTGCTCCACATGACCAGCTCATGTGTGGGTGCCACAAGCACTTTCTGGCCAGAAGGGGACCATGGAGGGAGACACCTTGAGAGGTAGAACTGAACGTTACAACCCAGCCAGGTGGGCTGACAGTGAAGTGAAGTTGACTAATGATGTTCAAATGACTCTGGGAAAAGCATGTCACCCTGCGTGTTGTTAGATATTTATCCCACTCCCTCTCTAGCCAAAACGAGAAAGAAAATTCCTGGAGCCCCTTGAGGAATTTCCCATGAAGAGAAGCCAATACGGCAGGCCGGCTGTTTGAAGTCTGGGTGAAAGAGGAAACTTGCACGGCATTAGAAATAGAAAAAGAAAGAGACAAGCCACAGTTTCTTCCACAGCAAGTGCATCTGGCAGCGAGAAAACATCACATGCCATCTCCTAATTCACCCCGAGGGCAGGACTCCTGGCAGCTCACAACAGTGAACATGGTTCCAGATCGTGAGCAAAGGGACGCCTGGATGCTTTAATTTGGGGAATGTCACATGATGAGAAGTGGCGTTCCGCAAATTATGTGGACCTGGGTTTCTCCATGGCAGACTCCTGCTCTTAAGAGTGTAGCCTACATAGCGAGGTCTGCAGAGGGAAGGATGGCTGAGTGGAGAGTGTTCAAGAGTGTGTGTGTCTGTGTAGAAACCAATCTGAAAACCTTGAAGGCATCCATCCCTATGGCCTCTCAGTTCATTGAACTTTCCAGCTGAACTCTGCTGAAATAACACACTGGATGAAAAACTTGAGCCCATGTAGTCATCTGCAGAGATCTGCCTATGAGCCTTAAAACGATGTTACACATGCAACTGACTCAGCCACACCTGACCAGGAGTCTTAAAGCCCGAGTGCCTGGGTGGGGTGGGTTTAAACAAAGGCAATGTTTGAATGTATGCATCTGTTGTTCAGCCAGCCTCCCGACCGAGCTTTTGTGTCGCAGTCCTGAGCCTTGATGCGTTCAGTCAGAGTCATCTGCCAGTTTGCACTGGTGTTTCTCATCACTTTGCATGTTCCCCTGACTCTTGACTAGCGAGTAGCTGTGTCCTGGCAAGACCCCCAGAACCAGAGAATTTACTGTTTTCTTCACTGGCTCGTGGCTTTGAGCTGAAGGCATGTCTTAAAACAGTGCAACTCACTTCAAATGCTTTTGGCTTTTCATTTATTATTGCTTGTCACGATGTTCTTTGAAAGCTTGCTCATATATTATCTGTTCCATTTTTTCCATTTTGCATGCCGTTAAGTGAAGTTGACTAAGTATGTTCAAATGACTCTGGGAAAAGCATGTCACCCTGCGTGTTGTTAGATATTTATCCCACTCCCTCTCTAGCCAAAACGAGAAAGAAAATTCCTGGAGCCCCTTGAGGAATTTCCCATGAAGAGAAGCCAATACGGCAGGCCGGCTGTTTGAAGTCTGGGTGAAAGAGGAAACTTGCACGGCATTAGAAATAGAAAAAGAAAGAGACAAGCCACAGTTTCTTCCACAGCAAGTGCATCTGGCAGCGAGAAAACATCACATGCCATCTCCTAATTCACCCCGAGGGCAGGACTCCTGGCAGCTCACAACAGTGAACATGGTTCCAGATCGTGAGCAAAGGGACGCCTGGATGCTTTAATTTGGGGAATGTCACATGATGAGAAGTGGCGTTCCGCAAATTATGTGGACCTGGGTTTCTCCATGGCAGACTCCTGCTCTTAAGAGTGTAGCCTACATAGCGAGGTCTGCAGAGGGAAGGATGGCTGAGTGGAGAGTGTTCAAGAGTGTGTGTGTCTGTGTAGAAACCAATCTGAAAACCTTGAAGGCATCCATCCCTATGGCCTCTCAGTTCATTGAACTTTCCAGCTGAACTCTGCTGAAATAACACACTGGATGAAAAACTTGAGCCCATGTAGTCATCTGCAGAGATCTGCCTATGAGCCTTAAAACGATGTTACACATGCAACTGACTCAGCCACACCTGACCAGGAGTCTTAAAGCCCGAGTGCCTGGGTGGGGTGGGTTTAAACAAAGGCAATGTTTGAATGTATGCATCTGTTGTTCAGCCAGCCTCCCGACCGAGCTTTTGTGTCGCAGTCCTGAGCCTTGATGCGTTCAGTCAGAGTCATCTGCCAGTTTGCACTGGTGTTTCTCATCACTTTGCATGTTCCCCTGACTCTTGACTAGCGAGTAGCTGTGTCCTGGCAAGACCCCCAGAACCAGAGAATTTACTGTTTTCTTCACTGGCTCGTGGCTTTGAGCTGAAGGCATGTCTTAAAACAGTGCAACTCACTTCAAATGCTTTTGGCTTTTCATTTATTATTGCTTGTCACGCGATGTTCTTTGAAAGCTTGCTCATATATTATCTGTTCCATTTTTTTCCATTTTCCCTTTTTTTGCATGCCGTTCCTCCTGTTTCTTCCCTTCCTCCAATCCTCTGTTCCCGTCTGTAGACACCACGGCGACGACAGAGCCAGCAGTTCACGGTTGGTACCACATTACTGTTTTCCTACTTTCTCAGCACCACTGAGCGGCAAGGCAAGCCTGGGAAAAAGAGAAATGCAGTCTTCAAGGGAAACTGTGTTCCAAATAGACTGATCTCATAAACATACTCTAATTTGTGAGGCTTGAAAGGATGTCAAGTCTTGTCATTTCTGTTGTCAGTTCAGTGGCCACTGGTTGCCCTCTGAGGACACCTCCTCCGCCGACTGACTGGGTTAGTGAGACTTTGAGCTGCGTGCAGCCCTTATTGCTATAATGCTGCCAGGCACTGAAATATAAGGGTCTCCAAGAAACCTAATATTTATCTAAAAAATCATAGTGTCTGAATTAATGGCCCAGTTCCTTTCTTTGTTTATAGACTAGAGGCTCAGGTACGTTTTGAAGAGGAGTCTTTTGTATCACTTAGTAGAAACTGAGAAACAAGTCATATTCCTGCTTCTATACATGACACAGGAACGAAGAAGAGCATTGTTCTTTGACACCCACAGTCGTATTTACCTCTCCAATCACTTGTCCCTTCCCCCTTAATTTCCATGTGTGCATAAAAGTTTATGCTAACATTTGGCAGAAAACATCTCCAGACCAAGAATGATACTGTAGATACATTTCAACAACATTCACTGAGACTTAATTTGTGTGGGGATTTCTTGTAGGCAAAATACTAAAAAACAAACAAACAAACAAACAAAAACCACCTCAGTATGATAGCCAAATGCTGATAAAAATCAAGTAAGTGAAGCTCATGAACAACCATCTGGGAAAACTTTTCCCAATTTCTCCTCTGACTTACTAGGAAGGAATAGGTCTATTCACTTTTCTATGTCTCTCCAATTAGAAAATGAGAATCACGTTTCATCTGTATATTTCTTTATTACTTAGCCCAAATCTCACCCTGGCGATACTGTGCTTTGGAGAAAGATACATTAGTTAAAAGCAGGCTGAATTTTAATAACTGAATCCAAGGGAATTATTTGGTAAAGGGCCTACTTAAATCACTTTGCACACTGTGGCAGGGTTGAAATTCATCATTTAAATGACAAGAGGTGATCAGCCAACCCTGTTCTGTTCATTCAGCTGTTGGAGAAACAGCTCTTCCTAGCACGACTGACCTTCTTAAATAGACCTACATTTGGGCCTTACCAGTTAGAAATTTCTGGCAAAACCCGTGCCATGTGAATTGGCCTTGAAGGTCAGCAGGCCTTGATGTTTGGCAGACCACCCCCATATGGGGACCTTAGAACAAATGTGGGTATGGGGTACATAACCCCTCTGGCCTTACCCACCTCCCCCTACCCTTTCCTGTCATTGTCACAAAGGGAAGCGTTCATCAGATTAGTTAAAGGGCCAGATACATCAACAATCATGAGAAATCAATTAGGTCTAAAACTTCCACTTTCCAAGGTAATGCCCCATAGTACTTGCTACATCTTAGGCAGTACACTCCATTAAGCTGGTTATTTGTAGGTTTCATCATTAATTGAGCACTTCCTGACTTTCATCGATTATTCTCAGAGCTTTAAGGCTATTTTAATGTAGTTCAAGAGATTTTGTTCTGTTCTTTTTAGGAGGCTTTAAATTCTGAGCTTTCTATAATTAAAGCCAGGGTCAAATGTAACCATAAGATTCCTGAATTCTGTGAAATCGTTGAAGAAATATTGATCATGTATCTCCTAAGACTCTAGACTTATGTCTTCTGGGTCCCTTCAATAAAATTCATGTGCTTCTGTGACTCTTAATAGTTGTAGGTCTTGGAGGTAGGTGGGGTATTCAAGATCAAAAAAAAAAAAAAAAATAGGTCCCTTGAGCTGAAAAATGAGACATTAACTTTGGGGCCAATCCTGATTTTAGGATACTGATATTTGACCATGCGTTTTTCTATGGGAAAATAGAAAGTAAAGGTGATCTCTTTTTGTGTTATAATAGAGACACTTGGAATAGGACTCTCACTTTCCTCTGGCAGGAAACGGGGGTGCCTGTGTCCTGTGAGAAGAAAGCACTCTCTTACTAGTTCAGGGATGGTGTCAAGCCAGCGGTATCTCAGGAGGATGCTACTGACCAGCAGGGCCTGTGAAGTATACCTAGAGCCAAGAAATTTGAGGAGAAAAAAAGGAAATAATAATAGATGTATATGCATACCTATATATACACACATATATCATTCCTTCAGAGCAAGTAGAGCAAAGTGATAATCCAGGTTGATTCCTATAAATTGCATTTATCAATACATGCCCCAACTCATCTAAAGCCCTCATAGCACTCTCGCTGGGGAATCTTACCACTGTTTTGAACAGCATACTCTCCAGCCCACGCAAAAAAGCTGAAATGAAAGTCAACTTCAGATCTAGAAATTGACTTAACAGGGCTGGAAAAAATCTTCCAGGTCAGTTGTCAGGTTAGAAGAGATAATAGAATGTGATGGAAGACACAAAACAGAGGGCCGGATTTCCAAGGAGATGAGGATGCAGAACTGATTTTATTCAAGAGACTGATCCGTACCCCTCGGTTTCTTCAGCACAGCCACCATGCAACTTAGATTCCCTTGAGGCTTATCTTGAGATCGCTCATGTAGGAAATCTGGGCCTAGAAAAATGTTGCGGTTTGATAACTTGGCAACTTAAATGACAAGACGTGCTAGGTCAGCCAGTTGTGACCATTGTACTGGTCTTGAAGTTTTCATAGCGGGTTTCCTTTCATATTTCTCTTTTCTAAAAAGGCAAAAAATCATAATTTTACAAAATGTTTTCCCTTTGAAGACTCATTAAAATATTTTATTCAAGCTTGTGTTGCTAGAGTATGTATGAAGTATATCAGTTGTTGATGTATGTTGACCTTTTGTTCTTACCAATATCGGATTGGAATAAGCATGTATTGGAAGGTTAGAAGTGCATGGGCATGATTCGAAAGCAAATGGATTTTCTCCAAAAATAAACCCAACAACAATCAGCCCCAGTGTGTCTTTAAGGATCTAATTGATCATAGAGACAAATGTGAGTGTAAGAATGGGATTCCTAGACTAGGGTGACTGAGGGATCTTCTCTGAAGAAGGATCTTGAGCATTTGTGCTTTGGGAGCTCATCCTTAAGGCCTGGACAGGAAGAATCCTGTGTCATGTGTGCATGTTGAGCAATGCAAAAAAAGAAAAAGCACTCTGCCAAATCCTCGTACCACACAGTCTGAAAATGATGGCAGAAATGCATGAGTGACGGAAGCACGGATGGTGTAGTCGTTCTTACAGTTATTGACGTGTGGGTGCGTGTGATGGTTTTTGTTTGTTTGTTCCAATGTGGGCACTCCTCTGTAAGTGTCTTGTGCCTTGTTCTTCTGCCCTGTGTGTCCCCACCCCCTGCCCCCACCCACCTCCCTCAGGGGAGGTCTTGGGTGACAGCATGCCCATGGTCTGGAATAGTGGTTGTGTTTTGCCGCACTGCAGTCAGCTGGCTTCCTTGGGAGGGGTGGGGTTCTCTCTCTGTCTTTCTCCCCCCACCCCTTTCTCTCCCTGCCCCATCCCCTACTCTTGTATTTTTTTCCAGTCGACCTGTCCTTTGGCTTTCCACCTCTGGATCCATGAGAGGCTGATGGTCTCATGATGTATAGTCCCAAATGAGTTAACTCGTTTGAAATTCCGTTTGTGAGTGTAGTGAGACTCAACCCGGGATCTCCCTCTGACTGAATTGTTCATTTTCAGTTTGGCTTTCAAAACATTTGGCCTGTGCCAGCTCCACAATCTTCCCCTCATCCACTGCCCTTAGGTAGCAGCGCCCACCCGCTGCATCTCCCTTTTCCCTGACTTACCTTATAAGTAGCACACACGTGACGGAAGTCTAAAGCACCTGACCTTTCTCATCCTTCTATTCAAGCTTGTGTTGCTAGAGTATGTATGAAGTATATCAGTTGTTGATGTATGTTGACCTTTTGTTCTTACCAATATCGGATTGGAATAAGCATGTATTGGAAGGTTAGAAGTGCATGGGCATGATTCGAAAGCAAATGGATTTTCTCCAAAAATAAACCCAACAACAATCAGCCCCAGTGTGTCTTTAAGGATCTAATTGATCATAGAGACAAATGTGAGTGTAAGAATGGGATTCCTAGACTAGGGTGACTGAGGGATCTTCTCTGAAGAAGGATCTTGAGCATTTGTGCTTTGGGAGCTCATCCTTAAGGCCTGGACAGGAAGAATCCTGTGTCATGTGTGCATGTTGAGCAATGCAAAAAAAGAAAAAGCACTCTGCCAAATCCTCGTACCACACAGTCTGAAAATGATGGCAGAAATGCATGAGTGACGGAAGCACGGATGGTGTAGTCGTTCTTACAGTTATTGACGTGTGGGTGCGTGTGAGGGTTTTTTGTTTGTTTGTTCCAATGTGGGCACTCCTCTGTAAGTGTCTTGTGCCTTGTTCTTCTGCCCTGTGTGTCCCCACCCCCTGCCCCCACCCACCTCCCTCAGGGGAGGTCTTGGGTGACAGCATGCCCATGGTCTGGAATAGTGGTTGTGTTTTGCCGCACTGCAGTCAGCTGGCTTCCTTGGGAGGGGTGGGGTTCTCTCTCTGTCTTTCTCCCCACCCCTTTCTCTCCCTGCCCCATCCCCTACTCTTGTATTTTTTTCCAGTCGACCTGTCCTTTGGCTTTCCACCTCTGGATCCATGAGAGGCTGATGGTCTCATGATGTATAGTCCCAAATGAGTTAACTCGTTTGAAATTCCGTTTGTGAGTGTAGTGAGACTCAACCCGGGATCTCCCTCTGACTGAATTGTTCATTTTCAGTTTGGCTTTCAAAACATTTGGCCTGTGCCAGCTCCACAATCTTCCCCTCATCCACTGCCCTTAGGTAGCAGCGCCCCCACCCCGCTGCATCTCCCTTTTCCCTGACTTACCTTATAAGTAGCACACACGTGACGGAAGTCTAAAAGCACCTGACCTTTCTCATCCTTCTATTCACTGGTGGGGAAATGCTGAAGCCCATTTTAAGGAAGAATAGCCAGCAGTGCACATCACCACAACCTCTATGTCCACCATCTGTGTGTGCACCCTCTCTGCACATCTGTCTGCGCACACAACGGTAGCATTCAAAGGCTGTCATTCAGTCGAGGGGCCCTGCAGACCTGGCGGGTTCTCCTCGAGAACAAAGGCTAAAGAGGTTGAGGAGCGGCTGCAGGACCTGAAGATTGCGTTTCAGCCTTGCGATGCTGTTTGCAAACAATGTGCTACTGTTGAACGGCGTGAACCAAATTTCTGCTAATTGGGATGAAGGGGAGAACTCTCCAGAAAAGCTGACAAAGCAGGAAGAACAGGATGACTGGCTGAGCTTTTAGAGTAAGACTACCGGGCGTCTGAACTCTTATGGCTGGTGATGGAAGTAACAGATTCCATAATATGGCCAAGGGATCAGATGTGTGCTGCTTAGGTAAAAGAGAGACCTCGCCTCCTTTTTCATCATGGGGATGATCCTAGGACCAAGGGCAAGTTTTTGTTTGTTGCCTAGAGGTTTTATTTGATCATTTTGTTTTGAAAGTTTCAGAAAACAAGGGGAAACCTTGATGAACGGAACCCCGACACGTTCAAAATTGACTTGACCTTGAATGTATTTAAGTATATCTAGGATTTCTTGCTGTTTCTAATTTTTTTTAATTTTCCTTAACCCAGTTTAAAACTGCCATGCCATTCATACCATTTTTAGCAGGCAGTGATCCTTACCTCTTGGTATTTTTTCCAGTCGACCTGTCCTTTGGCTTTCCACCTCTGGATCCATGAGAGGCTGATGGTCTCATGATGTATAGTCCCAAATGAGTTAACTCGTTTGAAATTCCGTTTGTGAGTGTAGTGAGACTCAACCCGGGATCTCCCTCTGACTGAATTGTTCATTTTCAGTTTGGCTTTCAAAACATTTGGCCTGTGCCAGCTCCACAATCTTCCCCTCATCCACTGCCCTTAGGTAGCAGCGCCCCCACCCCGCTGCATCTCCCTTTTCCCTGACTTACCTTATAAGTAGCACACACGTGACGGAAGTCTAAAAGCACCTGACCTTTCTCATCCTTCTATTCACTGGTGGGGAAATGCTGAAGCCCATTTTAAGGAAGAATAGCCAGCAGTGCACATCACCACAACCTCTATGTCCACCATCTGTGTGTGCACCCTCTCTGCACATCTGTCTGCGCACACAACGGTAGCATTCAAAGGCTGTCATTCAGTCGAGGGGCCCTGCAGACCTGGCGGGTTCTCCTCGAGAACAAAGGCTAAAGAGGTTGAGGAGCGGCTGCAGGACCTGAAGATTGCGTTTCAGCCTTGCGATGCTGTTTGCAAACAATGTGCTACTGTTGAACGGCGTGAACCAAATTTCTGCTAATTGGGATGAAGGGGAGAACTCTCCAGAAAAGCTGACAAAGCAGGAAGAACAGGATGACTGGCTGAGCTTTTAGAGTAAGACTACCGGGGGCGTCTGAACTCTTATGGCTGGTGATGGAAGTAACAGATTCCATAATATGGCCAAGGGATCAGATGTGTGCTGCTTAGGTAAGAGAGAGACCCTCGCCTCCTTTTTCATCATGGGGATGATCCTAGGACCAAGGGCAAGTTTTTGTTTGTTGCCTAGAGGTTTTATTTGATCATTTTGTTTTGAAAGTTTCAGAAAACAAGGGGAAACCTTGATGAACGGAACCCCGACACGTTCAAAATTGACTTGACCTTGAATGTATTTAAGTATATCTAGGATTTCTTGCTGTTTCTAATTTTTTTTAATTTTCCTTAACCCAGTTTAAAACTGCCATGCCATTCATACCATTTTTAGCAGGCAGTGATTTCTGCTGGAACAGAGTAACTCTCCCAACAGCAGAAGCACCATCGACAGAGGCCTAGGGTGCAGGCAACTCATAAATAGCGTCATGAAGAGGCGAGATTCACGACTGTGGAAGAGACGATTCTCAGACCTGTATTAAATCATCATGTTTGCACTTTAGGTGCACCTTAGGATTTTATCAGTTGTTCAAAAGAAAATTCCATATGATCTAAAAGTAAGCTTTCCTTTGTTTAACGACGTTTACAGACATGTGTTGAATACATTTTAATTGAAGTGTCTCAGGAAAGGCTTAAACAAGTGATGCATTCAGGAACAAAACCCACAAGTAATTTCCCACTGCTTGTTCAATGGTGGAGTTTCCTTTTGAACACTATTCTCTGCCTCATAAATTGCATCTTTGTCTTTATCTTTGAGAAAATGAGAGCTGTATAATTTTTATCAGGAAAGAAAACTACCTAAGCCAAAGCAATTTTAGGAGGTAAATTTGGCTTGTCTTCACTTGTACACTCACTGCTTCAGTAAACTCTTCCTAATTATATTTATTCTGAAATTAGCCACCTATGGAGGAGCACTATAGATTCCTAAAATACAATAGTAGTGCAAAAATAAATGTAATGCCACTAATCTAAATGGGTTCCCACTTTCAGATGGAATCTGAGCAGTAGATTCCAGATGACTGGGTATATTTTAAAGTTTATGCCATTAAAAATGACAGTTTCCTCTTTAATGAGGTGTATATAAACTGTCTGTCGCTTTTTAATGGGAAACTTTGCATTTCAATAATATTTCATAAACATATTTGTCTTTATTTCTTTAAAAAATTAGCTCTCTAATGCCCTCCCCAGGGAAGCAAGCCTTCGGCAGTAAAGCTGCCTACTTGAAACATCCTCGTTTAATATGGTTCAGTGGGTGCCAGGCACGTATGTAGAATGCTTTGATATTCATTGGGCCACGTAGAAGTGAGGGATTAGCCTCCTAGGAACTGCAAATTCATAATTAACTACAGAGAAGTATTGTATGTTGCCCATTTATAACAATTATTCAAATAATTGTATTCATCCGTCTTTATACAATGAATAAAGCCAATTAGAAATAGGAACACTTTCAACCAATCAGATTTCAGTACCAGTGGATAACATCCGTACTTGGTTGCCTCTGTAATTTAACGCATTACTCATTGCTTTCCCATGGTTGCCTACATCCATACTTTGGGAACATCCATGGTCTTCAACTCCTCCCTTTTACTTAGCACGTGCCCTTTGGGAACATCGCAAGATTTACAGTTTAAAGAAATTCCTTTGATCTAAAAGTAAGCTTTCCTTTGTTTAACGACGTTTACAGACATGTGTTGAATACATTTTAATTGAAGTGTCTCAGGAAAGGCTTAAACAAGTGATGCATTCAGGAACAAAACCCACAAGTAATTTCCCACTGCTTGTTCAATGGTGGAGTTTCCTTTTGAACACTATTCTCTGCCTCATAAATTGCATCTTTGTCTTTATCTTTGAGAAAATGAGAGCTGTATAATTTTTATCAGGAAAGAAAACTACCTAAGCCAAAGCAATTTTAGGAGGTAAATTTGGCTTGTCTTCACTTGTACACTCACTGCTTCAGTAAACTCTTCCTAATTATATTTATTCTGAAATTAGCCACCTATGGAGGAGCACTATAGATTCCTAAAATACAATAGTAGTGCAAAAATAAATGTAATGCCACTAATCTAAATGGGTTCCCACTTTCAGATGGAATCTGAGCAGTAGATTCCAGATGACTGGGTATATTTTAAAGTTTATGCCATTAAAAATGACAGTTTCCTCTTTAATGAGGTGTATATAAACTGTCTGTCGCTTTTTAATGGGAAACTTTGCATTTCAATAATATTTCATAAACATATTTGTCTTTATTTCTTTAAAAAATTAGCTCTCTAATGCCCTCCCCAGGGAAGCAAGCCTTCGGCAGTAAAGCTGCCTACTTGAAACATCCTCGTTTAATATGGTTCAGTGGGTGCCAGGCACGTATGTAGAATGCTTTGATATTCATTGGGCCACGTAGAAGTGAGGGATTAGCCTCCTAGGAACTGCAAATTCATAATTAACTACAGAGAAGTATTGTATGTTGCCCATTTATAACAATTATTCAAATAATTGTATTCATCCGTCTTTATACAATGAATAAAGCCAATTAGAAATAGGAACACTTTCAACCAATCAGATTTCAGTACCAGTGGATAACATCCGTACTTGGTTGCCTCTGTAATTTAACGCATTACTCATTGCTTTCCCATGGTTGCCTACATCCATACTTTGGGAACATCCATGGTCTTCAACTCCTCCCTTTTTTACTTAGCACGTGCCCTTGAGTAGTGGCACCCAAGAGTCAGGATAGGAATTCTTCAAGAGCTGACATGAGGCTTTCTTTTACAGCATCAACCTAGCTATCAATATTCATTTGGCTTCTTTATAAAACAACTCACAAAATCCAAGCTTTTCCTGTCCATTTCTACATAAGTGTTTCTGTCGATCTGGGACCTTTCCAGGCGTGTGAGCAGTTTGACGTTGCTTGTTTCCAGAGCATTTGTTTTAGCTGCTACTATGCTCTTGCTGGTAGTTCACTAAGCATTACTCCCAATTCATTAGTTCAGCAAGTACTTATTGAGTATATTTTGTGCTTGACCATAAGAGAAGAGAAAGATGAAAAAAGAAACAAACCTGCCCCTCATTCCAGTTTAATAGGCCCTAGGTGTCCTCAAAAGTGACAGGTCTCATCAGAGAAATATTAGGCAATTATTGTGCAGACAAGAGGACCAGGATCAGGTCTGCTCAGACCCAACATGACTCTGAGAGGAGCAGGGAGGAACAAATGAAGGCCCCCTTGACTGTTGAACATTTTGTGGGGCTTTAACTTCATTAAAGGAGCAGCGAGCAAATACAGCAAGACGAAAGGGAGGCCGTCTCCTCACTGAGCCCCACCCGTGGTTTATCTGCTTCCCCTGCACCTCTTTCCCTTCCAAGCACAGCCAGCTGAGAGCCGTCCCAGCTGGCCCGCGTTGGTGCTGACTCATATACAGGCCTTTCAGGCTCCACTTGATTATCTCCTGACCTAACTGCTTTCTCAGCTTTGATGGTTTCTATTCTCTTTTTTTTCAGGAATAGCACTGACTTTTTAAATTCTCTTTTTGAAAAAAAAATTACTTTGCAAATCTGATTTTCTGATGAAGGCATAACCTGTAATCTGCAGTTGGCAGATGCCACACCATTTTGAAATAAGTGATCCAAGATCGTCATCAATTGATAATAAACTGTGTTTGTCACTCTTGGCCAGGAATTTCAATTTAGAGTAAAATGTGACTTAAAACTTACATACATCAGTATGTAACATCTAAATATATTTGTATTTAAGAGCTCTATCAGAGAACATCCATAGCGAACAATCAGGCTTTATTATTTTTTTCTTTCTGCATGCTGTTATGAATGAGTGATTTGAAACATTCACATTCATGTTTCATGTGCTTTGAAGTGGAGACTGAGGAATCTTTCTGCCTCAATTGTGTATTTATTCTAACAAAATGAAATGATTGGAGAAATGTACTTATGGATTAATACATTTAAGATGTCCAAAAAAAGATAGCAAGAGATTTGGCTCATGTTTTTTTTATTTTTAAGAAATTCATCCTCAGTTTTAAGTGTTTTGTTTATGTCCCTTGAGGAATGAAAAGAAAAACGATTTGTTTTTACTTGTAAGGCCTTACTCAGTTGCCCAATTCCGCAGAAGAACTGGACAGTGAGGACCTCTCAGGTAAGGGCTAGTCATTAGGTAAAAGGCTCTGCAGTGTCCAACCTGTGGGCCCTCCATCCACTTCCACAACAAGGCCACTTGGGTCACTGAGCAGTTAATTCACAACTGTGGGTTTTGAGACTAAGGAAAGAACAGATTTTTGTTAACCCTTTCTTCCTCCCCAGGCCCCTCTCTTCCGCGTCTATTTTTCAGATTGTATATTGCATGTAGATCTCAGATTGGGGCTGATGCTGTAAAGCAGTAGAGATCAGATCATCTTTGGGGATTGCACCAAAGCCACTCTGTTCAGTGGCTTAAAATAATTTGTATGTTCTAGGTATTAATGGTTTATGAAAAATTTGTTGCATTTTAAAGCTTTTTAAGGATGTTGGATTATGAGACAAGATCTTTATTATTTAAAAAAAAAAAAAAAACACCTCATCTTGACCATCTTCCATGAATAGATTAGAAAAGCCAGGACATAGTTAATCTTAGGGGGAGGGGCAGGGAGGGGAAGAGAGGAGGGGAGGGGCAATTGCTCTGTCACACACTGTGATGTACACTAATTGTCCACCTCAGACCTTTTTCACAGCACACTGAGCTCTTGCAAAAACAGGTTTCATGCTTGATTCCAGGATTTAGGTGTTACTAATCCAGAATAAGAAGCATATCCTAAAAAGGAGGGGAAGGGGATTTAAAATGGTCCGAACTAAACAATTATATGAGCTCCCACGCTGTTGCAGTGCTTCACTGCCAACGAGCCACAGCTTCTGAAACACTGGTATCAGCTGCTGCTTAACACGTCAGTAAGGACGGGCCCTTCTTCATCAGGAGAAACGGGGGCAAAGGACGGTAGTCGCTGACTCCAGCCTTGTGGAAGCAAGGGTCTCGTGAGGCCCCTCTTGGAGGGATTTCACTGCAGCTCCCTTCAAGTTGGTGGCTGAGGTACAGCTTTAACTACAGGTCTTACTTACCCAGGGAGAGAATGAGCACCACTACCTTTCACAGGCAGTGGATTTATGCCTCTTCTGTGCGTTTCTCAAACCCCAGGAATGCCTTTAGTTTTCTGCTATGTGGTTAGTCTCAGTATGAACCTGACTGTAGGCTTTTCCCACAGAGAGGACGCTCCAGGGGGCCATGTTGGTTTCGTTCACTGCTGTACACCTGTCGTGTCGTAAGCCCTCAATTGTTGCTCGTTGGGCGAGCAATGAATTCTAAATCCCATGGATCTTTAGGTAGATAAATAAATAGATTAGACAGAGAGCTGCCCATCAAAGGGGTGTTTTACTTTTGCCTCCCGTTTGTGGTGGATTTAGAGATGTTTGCAAAAACGTTCACCTGATTTTCTTTTGAAGTAAGAGTAGATGAGTCCTTCTCCCTGCTTAGGATATCGTGCTGAGTCTAAGTAGTTCACTCAGGTCAAATCCTGACCCTAAATAATTACAGCCCTGTGACACTGGCGGTTGGATCATCTCAAGGATCCTAAGAAAGAACTGCGTTCTCCTTGGCGCTAATCCCTCTTGGCATATCTGCCAGATGAGGGTCACTCACATACTCAGAAGTCAGTTGTCTCCTCTTGGGGAAAATGGGACTAAGTCAGCCATTATCCCTTCCTCCAGCATTGTCTGGGGCTCTCAACTCTGCACCAAGTCAGATGCCGCCTTACTGCAGCTCTGTCAATCACCCCTAAGTCAGGAGCAATAAACCAACAACTGTTTGTGTTCATGATAATTTGGTTAAATTAATAATTACGTTGCCCCCCCCTCCCCTGTCCAGGATCACTGCAGTCATACATTGCACGGGAGCCATAAGTCAAGTAGAATCCTGATGATCCATCAGCCTGGGGCTGGGCTGCCTTTGCATCTGGTTTGATGAACTAATCAAAAACTGATTAGCACCTTTGTTCAAAGGGGATGCTGATTAATCAATTACTATTGATTGTGAGCACGGCTTCTCTCAGCAGCAAAGAGATATCTGAAGGGAAAAAAAAAAAACACCCAATAAAAATTGAGCAGCTGTCATAGTGTTTAAATTTATTAAAACAAAATACGTTATTTTTTATGAAGCTGTCTTGAAATGGGTCACTGAAGGGGAGCATATTGATTGAGAAAGGATGAACTTCTCAAATTTCTGTAGCCTGGAGACTGAATTCAATTATAATACAAGACAAACAGGTTAACACCCGTCTTAAACAGTCCATCAATAAATTAGAGGAGGTGCTGCGCATTTAATGCTAAACTGTGGTAATGGATACTATTACCGTCTATCCCCTGCTCCATCTGGGAGGACATTTCATTCTTTTTTTGTTACGGATAAATGTTATATCCAGCATTTCCTTCAAAATAACATTGGCCTGTCTTCTGTTGAGCCCCTGTCCCTCACCACCCCCATCCACCACTGCCACCCCAGCTAATGACAGTTTCCTAAGCACCATATGGTTCCCCTGCCTCACCCAGCAAAGCAAGTTGCCCAGCTGATCTCCCTCTTTCATCTGCATTAAAAAATTATGCTTGTGGGTATTTCAGTGATTTAATTATCCGTGGACCTGGAGAGCTTCTCTGGTTCTACTTTGAACCCTTCCACTGACTTTTGGGGTGTTAACTTTATTGATGATGGATCCACAAGAGTTTTGAATTGTTTTATCAATTGCATCTGCTGTTTCCCCGTGACAGCTGGTGGTTATTGCCACCCATGTGGAATAGCATAACTTCAAGCCCATTTATCCTTCTATTTTATTTTAAAACTTTTTTTTTAAATGTCGCCAACTGCCTCCCTCCCTTCAGCAGTAGAAGGGCCTTCAGGGACTGTTTAGTGGAGTGCCTGGTAAATACACAGCCTGCCATAGACTGGCCCTCTGGAACAATCAGGGCAATCCATCAGGCTTCTGCTTTTGAAGCAAAGGCCCCAACAAGAAATTCAGAGCTCATGCTTCCCAAAGACATGTTTTCGTCTCTGGCCCGACATACAAGTCGTGATCTGGGAAAATCAACTTCTCTCACAATCCATAGGAAAGTGTGGATGGAAGGAACAATGGCTTTGATAATTCATGGCAGGTGTTAAGGAAGACTCTAGGTGAGCTGGCTATAGTCCCTTAAATGGATTACAGAGGAAACCCGGGCTTTAAAATAGTGGCTCAGGCAAACTTTAAGGAAAAAAAACACCCAATAAAAATTGAGCAGCTGTCATAGTGTTTAAATTTATTAAAACAAAATACGTTATTTTTTATGAAGCTGTCTTGAAATGGGTCACTGAAGGGGAGCATATTGATTGAGAAAGGATGAACTTCTCAAATTTCTGTAGCCTGGAGACTGAATTCAATTATAATACAAGACAAACAGGTTAACACCCGTCTTAAACAGTCCATCAATAAATTAGAGGAGGTGCTGCGCATTTAATGCTAAACTGTGGTAATGGATACTATTACCGTCTATCCCCTGCTCCATCTGGGAGGACATTTCATTCTTTTTTTGTTACGGATAAATGTTATATCCAGCATTTCCTTCAAAATAACATTGGCCTGTCTTCTGTTGAGCCCCTGTCCCTCACCACCCCCATCCACCACTGCCACCCCAGCTAATGACAGTTTCCTAAGCACCATATGGTTCCCCTGCCTCACCCAGCAAAGCAAGTTGCCCAGCTGATCTCCCTCTTTCATCTGCATTAAAAAATTATGCTTGTGGGTATTTCAGTGATTTAATTATCCGTGGACCTGGAGAGCTTCTCTGGTTCTACTTTGAACCCTTCCACTGACTTTTGGGGTGTTAACTTTATTGATGATGGATCCACAAGAGTTTTGAATTGTTTTATCAATTGCATCTGCTGTTTCCCCGTGACAGCTGGTGGTTATTGCCACCCATGTGGAATAGCATAACTTCAAGCCCATTTATCCTTCTATTTTATTTTAAAACTTTTTTTTTAAATGTCGCCAACTGCCTCCCTCCCTTCAGCAGTAGAAGGGCCTTCAGGGACTGTTTAGTGGAGTGCCTGGTAAATACACAGCCTGCCATAGACTGGCCCTCTGGCACAATCAGGGCAATCCATCAGGCTTCTGCTTTTGAAGCAAAGGCCCCCAACAAGAAATTCAGAGCGCTCATGCTTCCCAAAGACATGTTTTCGTCTCTGGCCCGACATACAAGTACGTGATCTGGGAAAATCAACTTCTCCCTCACAATCCATAGGAAAGTGTGGATGGAAGGCAAAGTCTAAATGGCTTTGATAATTCATGGCAGGTGTTAAGGAAGACTCTAGGTGAGCTGGCTATAGTCCCTTAAATGGATTACAGAGGAAACCCGGGCTTAAAATATGGTCTAAGTTTAGTAAATGGAGCTTCACATTAGTGGCTCAGGCAGTAAAGAATCCTTCTGCAATGCAAGAGACCAGGGTTCAGTCCCTGTGTCAGGAAGATGCCCTGGAGAAGGGAATGGCTACCTAGTCCAGTATTCTTGCCTGGAGAATTCCATGGACAGAGGAGCCTGGCGGGTTACACAGTCCATGGGGTCGCGAAAAATCAGACATGACTGAGCGACCAACGCTTTATTTAATGGAAGCACTGAAAGGCCTTCAGATCCAGATTATCAGTTCTGGGGTGGGATATATGACCATCTGGCTGTTGTGAGTGTCCTCAAAGTCTGGCTGACTTGCTACAAATATGTATAAGGAATGTCAGTAGACAGAGTATTTATGGGGGGCGCTGCTCTGCTTACTGGCTCCCAGGTTTGGCAAACAGGCAACTGCATTTTTTGTTAGACTCCTACTACTGATGATGATGATAAAGAAAAGCATGAAAACCTGCCTGGACTAGGTAGACAGATTCCACATAGGCCTCTAACTCACAAGTGAGCTCTTACTTAGCTTGTATAGTGCTTGGCCACTCAGAAAGCTCATGCGCATACATAATCTCAATGATATGTATTCATTCAGCAATTGTTTGAGCTCCTTCTATGCTCTAGGCTCTGGCCTGGGCACCAGGGATGCAGCAGTGAACAAAATCAACCAGGGTCTATAGGGGCCCTGGATTTCACGTGCCAGGATTCTGCCCTCATATAGTGACACTCTTGTCCAGGAGACAGGCTCACAACACAAGGAAATGTCAGACTGATGCTATGGAGAAAATAAACCTAGGTAAAGTGAAAGCAAGCGACTTGGCCTGGGAAGAGGTGGAAGGTAGTTCAGACATGTGCACAAGGCGTCTTCCACTGGAACAGGAAGACCAAGAGACCAGCTTGAGCCAGCGTGGGAGGATTGTCCTGAGAATCCTGCGAGATCATTAAGAAAGGGTTGTTCATAAGTGAACAAACTGGCGCTCCTGAGGTTAAACAATTTACTCAAGAGACAGAATTTAAATATAGAATTTCCTGCCATTTTAGGATACAGAGAATTTGGTTTAAAAAGTGGTTATCCCTGTGAAATCCACGCTTCCTTTGTTCTGGGGTCACCTAGGGAAGACTCCTTTCCTCTTGAACCCTTTTGGATTCAGTCTGTGCCTGCAAAGAATGAGGCAGGGCAAGCTGGTTTCTCCAGAGCCCAGCAGCTATTGAGCCACGTGCTGACAACCATGGAAGATCTCTTCCAGCACTGAATCAAGCTCTTTCCCATCCTATGGCGACCTTAAGCTCTGCTCACATGTCTTCAGGACATTATGATATTGACCTCCTCAATCATGGGATGTTTTCCCCATTGAGCCGGTCCTAAATGCCATGGGAAAGTGCTGGGCTGCAAAATTAAAACATGTAGATTCCCTTACTTCAAAGTTCCATTTAGCACAAGGCAGTAAACTGACAAATCATACCGGGTCTGTGCCAGCTCGGCCATGACATTACCATGATGTGAGTTTGAAGTTCATGGTATTCTTGATCTTCCCATAATCCAACATGCTACTATTTCCCATGGGGAGGAAGGAGGCCATCAAATAGGAACTTTCCTCTCCACATTGAAAAGTTGGCAGGCTCCCCACCAATGGGATCGTTGGTGTTTCCAGCTTGCTCATGCCAGGATGACATAATCTCAATGATATGTATTCATTCAGCAATTGTTTGAGCTCCTTCTATGCTCTAGGCTCTGGCCTGGGCACCAGGGATGCAGCAGTGAACAAAATCAACCAGGGTCTATAGGGGCCCTGGATTTCACGTGCCAGGATTCTGCCCTCATATAGTGACACTCTTGTCCAGGAGACAGGCTCACAACACAAGGAAATGTCAGACTGATGCTATGGAGAAAATAAACCTAGGTAAAGTGAAAGCAAGCGACTTGGCCTGGGAAGAGGTGGAAGGTAGTTCAGACATGTGCACAAGGCGTCTTCCACTGGAACAGGAAGACCAAGAGACCAGCTTGAGCCAGCGTGGGAGGATTGTCCTGAGAATCCTGCGAGATCATTAAGAAAGGGTTGTTCATAAGTGAACAAACTGGCGCTCCTGAGGTTAAACAATTTACTCAAGAGACAGAATTTAAATATAGAATTTCCTGCCATTTTAGGATACAGAGAATTTGGTTTAAAAAGTGGTTATCCCTGTGAAATCCACGCTTCCTTTGTTCTGGGGTCACCTAGGGAAGACTCCTTTCCTCTTGAACCCTTTTGGATTCAGTCTGTGCCTGCAAAGAATGAGGCAGGGCAAGCTGGTTTCTCCAGAGCCCAGCAGCTATTGAGCCACGTGCTGACAACCATGGAAGATCTCTTCCAGCACTGAATCAAGCTCTTTCCCATCCTATGGCGACCTTAAGCTCTGCTCACATGTCTTCAGGACATTATGATATTGACCTCCTCAATCATGGGATGTTTTCCCCATTGAGCCGGTCCTAAATGCCATGGGAAAGTGCTGGGCTGCAAAATTAAAACATGTAGATTCCCTTACTTCAAAGTTCCATTTAGCACAAGGCAGTAAACTGACAAATCATACCGGGTCTGTGCCAGCTCGGCCATGACATTACCATGATGTGAGTTTGAAGTTCATGGTATTCTTGATCTTCCCATAATCCAACATGCTACTATTTCCCCCATGGGGAGGAAGGAGGCCATCAAATAGGAACTTTCCTCTCCACATTGAAAAGTTGGCAGGCTCCCCCACCAAATGGGAATTCCTGTTCCACAGGTTGGACGCTGCTTTGGGGTGACTTCACCATATTCATTAATCCATCCTCACACCCCCAAATGCCTGAGGTCCACTGAAGCATCTTTCTCCAGAGAGAGATTCTAGTGGGAAACATATGTTTGGAAATACTTTACAAGTCTGTCCTCTTTAGCAGACGTCTACTCCTTTAAGGAAAACTCCGGTCTCATCCTCCGTTCCTTCCTGTTGCTTAAAATGGAAAAGGCAGATCACACTTCTAAGTCCTTATCCTGAGAGAAATAGAGAGGACTCAGGAGTGCGCCTTGTGGTCTCTCTGGCAATGCTTAATGTCTTGGGAGCATTTGCTTCCTGTTGCATCAAGTCATTTCCACTACTAGTTAAATTAACAAAATCAAGGTACTTGAGAAGGCAGACACATCAGCATTAAGAGATATCTTGTTCTCATGCTTCGCTGACAACAAGAACTTAATATCCTGATGCTTAAATGGTACACCTGAGGGATCGCTTGGACAAGGTGGCCTTCTGGAGGCCCACGGCCTTGACCACCACCTCAGACCGCTGGTCACGCTGTGTGCCATTTTGCATAAACGCAAAGAAGGGGCTTGGTGCCTTCACCTCAGCTAGTGTCTCTGGGGCATCTTAGCCTCTGAGATCAGTGCTAAGTGTGCAGTGTGGCCCTTACCCCGAAGAGCTTTAAGTATTTGCCTGAAATCAGTGATGAGAACTGGAATAAAGCCCACCTTGGGCTTTATGACAGTGGATTTCAATGTGACCAGCAGCTACTGAGTGCCGGTGACAGGCCAAGTCCCGGCCCAGGGATGCCCCTTCGTATTCCGCAACACACTGGCTTCTCCACACAGTCCTGTGAATCGTGTGACTGAGCTCAAAGGCTCAGAATGGCTCACTGACCTGCCTGGAGCCACCCAGCAAGGCGGGGCCACCCAGCTTCTACCTCAGACCTGGGGGCAAGTCCAGCGCCCTCTCCGGCAAGCCACGCAGGAGGTGAGGTCCTGACCTCTCGCCTCCTGTCGGGGCCTGGTTCTGAAGGAGAACCTCGGTCGTAACCGCCTAAGAGCACACTGGACAGTCCAAGCCCGTGTGTGGTCTCAGGGGGTTTTGGGGATGCTGCTTTGGGGTGACTTCACCATATTCATTAATCCATCCTCACACCCCCAAATGCCTGAGGTCCACTGAAGCATCTTTCTCCAGAGAGAGATTCTAGTGGGAAACATATGTTTGGAAATACTTTACAAGTCTGGCCTCTTTAGCAGACGCTACTCCTTTAAGGAAAACTCCGGTCTCATCCTCAGTTCCTTCCTGTTGCTTAAAATGGAAAAGGCAGATCACACTTCTAAGTCCTTATCCTGAGAGAAATAGAGAGGACTCAGGAGTGCGCCTTGTGGTCTCTCTGGCAATGCTTAATGTCTTGGGAGCATTTGCTTCCTGTTGCATCAAGTCATTTCCACTACTAGTTAAATTAACAAAATCAAGGTACTTGAGAAGGCAGACACATCAGCATTAAGAGATATCTTGTTCTCATGCTTCGCTGACAACAAGAACTTAATATCCTGATGCTTAAATGGTACACCTGAGGGATCGCTTGGACAAGGTGGCCTTCTGGAGGCCCACGGCCTTGACCACCACCTCAGACCGCTGGTCACGCTGTGTGCCATTTTGCATAAACGCAAAGAAGGGGCTTGGTGCCTTCACCTCAGCTAGTGTCTCTGGGGCATCTTAGCCTCTGAGATCAGTGCTAAGTGTGCAGTGTGGCCCTTACCCCGAAGAGCTTTAAGTATTTGCCTGAAATCAGTGATGAGAACTGGAATAAAGCCCACCTTGGGCTTTATGACAGTGGATTTCAATGTGACCAGCAGCTACTGAGTGCCGGTGACAGGCCAAGTCCCGGCCCAGGGATGCCCCTTCGTATTCCGCAACACACTGGCTTCTCCACACAGTCCTGTGAATCGTGTGACTGAGCTCAAAGGCTCAGAATGGCTCACTGACCTGCCTGGAGCCACCCAGCAAGGCGGGGCCACCCAGCTTCTACCTCAGACCTGGGGGCAAGTCCAGCGCCCTCTCCGGCAAGCCACGCAGGAGGTGAGGTCCTGACTCCTCTCGCCTCTCCTGTCGGGGCCTGGTTCTGAAGGAGAACCTCGGTCGTAACCGCCTAAGAGCACAGGTCCTGATCACTGGACAGTCCAAGCCCGTGTGTGGTCCTTCTGATGTCAGTGAACACCGCGGAGCTCTGGGCAGCAGGAGGAGGAGGAGGACTGCAGTTTCCCTTTAAGTAGCTTAACATAGTTCTTTACGAAATGCTAGCTATAGCTGTAGTTACATGGCTAGAATGAGATGCAGCCGAAGGGGGAGTCTTAGATGCCCGGGATGCTGTATGAGAACCTTCATGATTTTCTTGCCTTACATGTATTCCTTTCCTTCCACTCTCCCGGAAGATGGAAAAGAAAGGTTATGCTGCATGGAGGCGCGTGTGCTCCAATATGTATTAACATCTTAATGGGAAAGCTGTGCATGGACTGTATACATTCACCACTCTCTGACAAGAGGGAATTAAATGTCAGAAGGATTTGTAGCATCTATAATTGAATTGGTGCTGAGAAAAGCAAATCTTAAAGAAGAATAACATATTAGGATTAGCAAATAATGTGGCATTTTGTCAGCCCATGCCATTCAGTTTGTTCCCCTTCAGTAATAAAGTTGTGCTTTTTTAAAAGGCACACTTATTTTGCTTGTTGTGATGGGAGCTGCCGTAGGTGGTGAGCATGAGAAGCTGCACTTCGCAGAAAGTGCCCAGTCAGGGGACTGGTTTGTTTTGTCTTTGAGGTCATATTCTGGTTGTGTGTCAAATGTGGAAAGTCCACCGTCAGGCTTTCTCTTTCTTTCTAGGAAAATGTAGCAAATGATGTCACAGTCATTAAGCTTCCTTCGAGAGTCCCTAATCCCTGCAGCCCTAGGAAGCAGGGGGCAGCATTTCCACAATGAACACTGCTTCTTGAAGTTTCTAATTAAACCGACTTGTCCCATCAGACCTGAGCCCAGGAAAAAAGACTAGACCTCAAGAAAGTGCCAGAACTGTTGTGAAAAGTCAGCAGCTTTACTCTTCCCAGAAGTCAGCAGGCAACAGATAGAAAAACTGAGGAAGGCTGAACATGGGCATTGTCCCATAGAGGCAGGGAGACCCGTCTCCTTAGGACCTCCCCCATGTCTTAGGTATTAAGTTTAAAGATGAGACCCCGGGTAGTTTATAACCTTTGTTAAAAATAGTAAGTGCACTTACTATTTTTTTCTTACTAGAGCGTCCAGCTCTCCCCAGGTTTTCAAGTGTGCCTTCCAACCGAGGCCAAGGGTGGACAGAACTGTGAAGGAAGCCAGGGTAGGGCGGCCATCCCGTCCCCCACTTTGTGTTTAAACCGTATGACCGTATCGCACTTCAGCTTCTCTGAGGTGGGGTCTCAGTGCCCTGTCCATGCGGCCTGGGCTGAGGACAGGCCGGCTACAGCGGCTGTGGGCACTCTCTTCTGCGACCTCCTGCCAAGGTCCCTGCCTGCCAGCCAGCAGCTGGTCTAGGACACCCTAGCCATTCCCTGGCTGTCGTGGATCTCTCTGGCGGCTGAGGCTTCTAGGCTTTTCACAGGTCTGTGATTAAGGCATTCGCCTGGCGGTTGAGGTCAGGCATCCCATGCCAGGTGGTAAAGTAGCCATAGAAACCGGGATCTGTTACAGAGCCCTGTTTTAACCCAGGCAGCGTGGCTGCCGGAGCCCAGCGCTAAGGAGATTCTGGAAGGACATTTGAGGGCAAAGAGAGAGTAGAGAATGAGGAGGGCCTTAGAGGGAGGGGAAGGAGACTGAAGCTCCCCGGCAGCCACTCTTCTGCCTTTAGAACCACCCCACCCCTGCCCCTGCACGTTGCCCTCAAGGAGAGGCTCAAGCCAGGCCCAAAGTAAAGAAAATTGAGCAGCCGATGCCCACATCGCTCTTGGGAGAGTCTTTGAAATGTTTTGTCCTTGCAATTTCTAAGATGCTAATGGGAACTTTGGGTGGTTGAAACTGTGACCCAAGCAGTGGTAGCCAACTTAGCATTCTGGAGGCAGCTCAGAAACCCTCACCTGGAGTCAAGTTGTTCCAGCTTTTTGCCCAAAGAAGAGCTAACTCAGGAATACTAAACAGCCCGGGATTGATCTGTCCTTAAAGAGTCTCATGTCCCACTCAGAGCCGTGACAGGGCTAGCAGCAGGAAGGACTGTGCCCCAACTCTGAGCTGACACTTGCCAGCAGTGGTACCCGAAAACTGGCTTGTGGAAGGACGTGCAGCCGGTCCTCCTTAGGACCTCCCCATGTCTTAGGTATTAAGTTTAAAGATGAGACCCCGGGTAGTTTATAACCTTTGTTAAAAATAGTAAGTGCACTTACTATTTTTTTCTTACTAGAGCGTCCAGCTCTCCCCAGGTTTTCAAGTGTGCCTTCCAACCGAGGCCAAGGGTGGACAGAACTGTGAAGGAAGCCAGGGTAGGGCGGCCATCCCGTCCCCCACTTTGTGTTTAAACCGTATGACCGTATCGCACTTCAGCTTCTCTGAGGTGGGGTCTCAGTGCCCTGTCCATGCGGCCTGGGCTGAGGACAGGCCGGCTACAGCGGCTGTGGGCACTCTCTTCTGCGACCTCCTGCCAAGGTCCCTGCCTGCCAGCCAGCAGCTGGTCTAGGACACCCTAGCCATTCCCTGGCTGTCGTGGATCTCTCTGGCGGCTGAGGCTTCTAGGCTTTTCACAGGTCTGTGATTAAGGCATTCGCCTGGCGGTTGAGGTCAGGCATCCCATGCCAGGTGGTAAAGTAGCCATAGAAACCGGGATCTGTTACAGAGCCCTGTTTTAACCCAGGCAGCGTGGCTGCCGGAGCCCAGCGCTAAGGAGATTCTGGAAGGACATTTGAGGGCAAAGAGAGAGTAGAGAATGAGGAGGGCCTTAGAGGGAGGGGAAGGAGACTGAAGCTCCCCGGCAGCCACTCTTCTGCCTTTAGAACCACCCCACCCCTGCCCCTGCACGTTGCCCTCAAGGAGAGGCTCAAGCCAGGCCCAAAGTAAAGAAAATTGAGCAGCCGATGCCCACATCGCTCTTGGGAGAGTCTTTGAAATGTTTTGTCCTTGCAATTTCTAAGATGCTAATGGGAACTTTGGGTGGTTGAAACTGTGACCCAAGCAGTGGTAGCCAACTTAGCATTCTGGAGGCAGCTCGTAAACCCTCACCTGGAGTCAAGTTGTTCCAGCTTTTTGCCCAAAGAAGAGCTAACTCAGGAATACTAAACAGCCCGGGATTGATCTGTCCTTAAAGAGTCTCATGTCCCACTCAGAGCCGTAGACAGGGCTGCAGCACGGGGCAGGAAGGACTGTGCCCCAACTCTGAGCTGACACTTGCCAGCAGCTGCACAGTGCACCCTGAAAACCTGGCTTGTGGAAGGACAAGGCCTGAGTTACTTGAAGTCCTTTGAGAAGGGATGGGCGTGAAACTCCCAGCAGGACCAAACATGGTTCCACCCTTACCAAGTGAGAGGGACCACCATGCCTCTCAGAGATAGGAACACACTCCCTTCTTAACCAAGAGCTGTCCGTCTACCTGAGGATCAGGCATGTCCCTAGTGCTTTAATGCCAACATATGTTTTCTAAGAAGTGATGATGTTTATTTTTAATTGAAGGATGATTGCTTTACGATGTTGTATTGGTTTCTGCCGTACAACATGAATACATAAGTATACAACAGCATGAATACGTAAGTTGACCGATATTTCTTTCCCTTTTGAGCCTCCCATCCCATCCCCTACCCCAACCCTCTAGAACCTCACAGAGCACTGGGTTGAGCTCCCTATGATATACAGCAATTTCTCACGAGCTAGCTGTATTACACATGGGAACGTAGAAGTGGGGGTTTCCCTGGTGGCTCAGCAGTAAAGAATCCACCTGCTCATGCAGGAGACACAAGTTTGATCTCTATGTCAGGAAGATTCCCTTAGAGAAGGAAATAGAAACCCACTTCAGGATTCTTGCCTGGGAAATCCCATGGGCAAAGGAGCCTGGCAGGCTGCAATCCATGCAGTCGCAAGAGTTAAGCGTGACTTAGCCACTCAACAACAGTGTAGAACCAGCCTTCACCGACGCCCCGCACCACCTTGAACCAGTCAACACACTAGAAAAACTCCCAGTCCAGCCCACACGTGTACACACTGGAGGGGGCGATGTGAGTCTGGAAATGGCACCACTTTTCCCAGAGGACGCCAGGCTGTGCGCAGCATTGGAGGACAGCCAGGCCTGTGCCAGGGCCTCCTGCTTACGGTAAACTCCGGGGCGGCCAGGGCTGGAAAGTGGTGGGGTGGAGCCGCAGCCCACCCTGCTCCCTGTAAATTCAACCCCGCTTGCCTTCTGTGTCCGTCCACAGTAATTGAAGGCAGGAAAGATGTCTCTGTGATTAACTGGTGGTAGTAAACTTTCTGATCAAAGTGAGCATCGGAAGATAGCTGGAGAGATTACCCTTATAAATAAGCATCTGTAGGATGTGCATGCCCCTGAGGATGGGGAAGATAGCTAGAAGCCAGGTATTTAATGTGGGCACAGGGCAGGGAGAAATGAGCCTCTTCAGCTCTGACTTCATAGGGAGCAAAGGTCAAACGAATGATTTTTTTTTTTTTTTTTTGGCTGGAGGAATTAATCCCACAGATAACTCCCCTATGAGGTAGGTTAGTTGGTTTTTCTTTATCAGAGCTTCCCCCTCCTTCTTCATCTCTCCTCTCTTTCTCTACCCCTCTCTACTTCTCTCTGGCACTCTCTCTTTTCCTAGGCTTCTGTGCTTAGGCACAGAGTCAGCAGTCTCATAACAGAGAACATGAGAGAGCTTCCCCCGATGGGCTAAGTCTCGGCGGGGCAACTCCTCTCTGTGCCATCCTCCTGGGACGAGACTTCCCGTCACCTCTCACCTCTTGAACCCAGCTTTGCCCCTGCTCAGTAGCTGGCATCGCCTTGTCTTTCTCAGCCATTTCTAAGACATAGGAAGTCTTTGCTGAAAGAGCTTTATCTCAACGGGTCTGAAGCTCGTGGCCAGTGGAGAAGAGTTCATTCTCATTCCCGCAAGCTCCCCTCTGTGGACAGCTCCCTAAGAAAAGCACAGCTTCCTGGCTTGTCCATGATTTGGGTCTCCCCGTGAGCAATTCGGAACATGTGCAGCTGCGATGGGAGTCTCTGGCATGTAAAAGCGCTGCCCTCCCGCAGACACGCTGCCATGTGTCCTGGAGCATCCTCCGGGGAGCTCACCCCTTCAACAAGCTCTGTTGTCTTTGAAAGAAAACATAAAGTTTCTGTAGCTGAGATCTGCCTTGTTGAAATGACTTTCAAGATGCAGAGGCTGCTGCCTCTGCAGTGGGCACCACTTTGGGATGCAGAGGGAAATCCCTCTCTGCCACGTTTCAAGTCGAGCTTATTAGACGTGTGGCTGGAGGGCCCCGCACATCACGGAGCGGGCTAATTGGCTGCAGTGCACTCTGCCTCCAACCCATCTCCATTCTCCAATTAAACTCCCATCATCCTGTTGTCCTGGGCGACCCGCTGCTGCCTCTGATTCCACACTTCTGTTTGGGTTTGGATTGCGTTTTGGTTTTTTTTTTTTTTTTTTTTTTTGTCCTTTTTTGCTCATCCTTTCAAAAGTAACTTAATGAAACACTTTAAATACTTCAGTTTTTAATTTAAACTCTTTTAATGAAAGCACTTTTCATGGAACCCTCAGTCACGAGTTATTTCCCCACATCCTTCAGTACTTAATCTCAGAGCAGAATTGGAAATATCGATAGAAAGTGTAAATCATGCCCTCCTGCTGAAAGCGCTGTATCAGGTTTCGGCTCAAAAGAGCACCATTACCTTTAGCTGTCACGGATCTGTACACTTGATCGATAAACTTCAAATATTATTAGAGGTGGAGGCTTCAGAGATTTGCTCTGTTCTTTGGAGAGAGACAGAGATAAATCTTTCTTAAAAATTGACTCGAATTTGCACTCTCTGTCTTCCTGGTGAAATGCATTTCTCTTAGGCGTCCAGCAACTGCTACAGGGACAGATTTATAGCCCATGTGCTTCTTGTACTGAAAGATTTAAATGGTAAATCCTTCACATATGACTTCACAAATCATGTAAAGTTAAAAGATTTTTACCGTTTCTGTTGCTGCTGTGCTTAAATTGTAAGGTACAGCTAGTAAATCATTTTAATGGAGGTGTCGTACTTGACTCAATAAAAAAAAAAAAAGACAATGGTTTAGCTTCCACTCCAAAATGTTAATGTATTAATCAACGGGAGAATAATTGTTTTTTACTACATTATAAATCTCGGGTGCCATTAGGATTTCAGCAAGGGGTGATGTAGCCACATTCCTAAATTAAAATTGTTTACACTGCCATACATCCATTCTGCATGGCCATAGCTCATTCGGGGTTCATTTTGGAGTTGTTCCCCAGCCAAAACACGTCGTTCCTCAGTCGAAAGAAGACATCCCAAGGGAGTGATGCTTATAAAGAAAAATTAATTGCATCGTGAAGTGTTAAATAAATAAAAGAAGAAACATCCGTGGCAGCGGACAATTATTCCTTGCTGTCTTTTTTGAAATAGGTTTTTAGGGTTTTAGACGGAGGCTTACTCCCTCATACATCCTAAATGTAGTAGGCATGTCACTTGTCTCTAGTCCCTTAATCCTTGTTTTATCTCTAGGCAGCTGGGGCTTTTGAGCTCCTTACTTTTCCCATGTAAATGCCTAGCAGGGAATAAGTCACTGGGCATCTGTAGAAAGATACTCTGGCCGCCCCTCCGCAGCTCCCGTCACTGCCAGAAGCTGCCATACTGAGTGCCCATAAATAGTTAGGTCAGCCTCCTGCATAGGATCTGCAGCTGGACACAGAGAGGGTGACTGCCCAGACCAGGCCAGGACTGGACAGACGATTTGTCCTCCCGCTGCTCCCTAAGCTTGTTCACACGTGTTAGCATCCGATGCCGCACAGAACGAAATTGCCTGAGGGAAGAATAGATCAACTCAGCGCTGGACAGGTCTCCTCGGTGGCATTTGATCCATCTCGACTGTTCCGACTCCTCCATTAAGAAGGACGGTGACCTCTGATCCTGGAGGCAGTGTCTCCGGGCCTTCTGGTGTCTCCTAATGCGTTCTACATCCCTATTCCTCTTCTGATTCCAACAGATTCTCGAGCAGGTGAAGAAGGCGCGATCAGGGCGGTGGATCACGCCGTGATTGGCGGCGTCGTGGCCGTGGTGGTGTTTGCCATGCTGTGTTTGCTCATCATTCTGGGGCGCTATTTTGCCAGACATAAAGGTAAGCCAGGCACTTGGGCAGCCAGGAGGCCTCTTGTCACTGCAGCCCCTGCCTCTGGGAGATGTGCCAAGGTGGTCCTTGCTAGGCAGTTTGGTTTTGGGAGCCACACAGCCGCTTTAATTCCAGAAACTGGGAGAGGAAAAGAAAAAACAAAAAAATCTTAGCAGTCGCTGATTAGGAAGGACTCTGAGAGTTGATGAGTAGCACTCTTTGATTTGAATTTTTCTCTAAATAAAAAGCTTTATAGGTTTGTTATCCTACAATCCGTAATCAGGGATACAGTAAAAATTATAAGGGGCTGGCGTGTGAGGGGTGGTGTGAACCCCAACATGGTAAGCAGGGAGAAAGTACCCCTATGACCTTCTGCTTTGCGGGAAGCATGTGGACGAAGCCCGAGCCCCAGCCCTCAGCACTGGGTAAGCTGGTCACAGCGGCTAGAATACTTCCTTGGTTTGATGTGCCTTAAAAGCCACATAAATATGTATTTTTAAAATTATCAGTGCAATTGATTTAAATTGCCATTAATCATCACACTTATCAACCGTGCAGCCTGGATGGGCAATCATCTTTGCAAGCGCTCCTCCTCTCTGCCCCATGCTGCTCTGAGCCTCTTCTCCCTCTCCGTAATTTATTCTTCCTTTTCTTTGTCAGCCCCGGTCTTTCTCGGGTATTTCTCTCAAGTGTTTGTGCAGTGGGCTTCCGGGCCTTCCCTATAGTATAAACTTGAGGTACTGGCAGAGGGCCGGGTGGGAGACCTTGTGTTTGGGCTGGGTCCCCTGACCACAGAAATGGAGGTCTAAGGTGTTTGACCATCACCTTTAGAATCCCAAGTGCCCGTATCAAGCATAAACTGGTTTGGGGCCCTCAGTACTGGGGATCTTTCTGCCCACACCCAAGAGACAGTCTGTTTGGCGGAGAACTCACAGCCTCTTTAAAAGTGTGAACTGGTTTGGGGCCCTCAGTACTGGGGATCCTTCTGCCCACACCCAAGAGACAGTCTGTTTGGCGGAGAACTCACAGCCTCTTGGTATGAAGCTCGATAGAGCCAGGAAGGCCAGGCGAGAGAGCAAGGCTCGAGTCTGCATAGCACTTGGGAGGACCCAGGAGGAGGGCATACTCTATGAAAAGAGAGAGCGACGTGGAGGAACTGTCTGACCGCCTGCCTTCTCAGATTTGTCACTCTGAAAACGTGACAACAAACAGACCAGCCTTTCTGACTTAAGAATCTTTGCAAACACCAGACCTAGAGGGGGGAGGGTGGCTTGACTATCCCGGGCAGTGACGGCTCTACCTGTATTTCATCCAGAGGCTCAACCCTTGTCTTTCTCCACGTAAACTGTTGGGACTTGCTGATAAAGAATGTCACCAACTCCGTTAATGTTCTGTCTGTCGTCATTCTAAAGTGGCTGTGCCAATTAGCAAATCCATGAATCTGGGTCCGGGCTAGAGTGACATCAGAAGCAGAAACCACTGGCTTCTCAAGGCAGACCCTACGCCTTGCTTCCAGCCATTCTGACATCCAATTATGTCTCGATCTGGAACCCCTTCCTGTGATGGGAGGCAGAAGAAAACTCAGACCTCCTCGTTCAAGTTCAAGCACATACTCACTTAACGGACAGGCGCCAGTGCTTCCTGAAGACAGGAGGCGAGGGTTCAAACAAACGATGGGAGAGATGGTGCTAGCGATCCGCAGGGCCCTAATTCATTCATTGGCTAATTGCTCTTCCTTGCTTTGGTCTTTAACCATGTCCATGCACCCATCTGGCCATTGGTCCCGGGCGTTTACTGTCAGCAGCTCTCCAGCTTTCTGCATTTTTAGCTCCCACTCACGTCTCCTTCTGCTGACACCCTCTGGTCATAATCACGGCTCTAATGTCTCATTTGCTGAATTATATCGCAGCGGTTCACTTGGAGTGGTGCCTTTGGAGCCCCCGGATCCCCATGTGTCTCACCCACCTCGCTCTCTTCTTCCAATTGTTTTTTCCCCTCTGCTGCCTGCACACCACTTCGGCTGATGGTGGCCATAAAGCAAGTTGCCATCTCTGTGCCACTTGACCCAGCGGCCATCAGACAGTCACGGTGCTTTACCCCTTCATCTTTCAGGTACATACTTCACTCATGAAGCCAAAGGAGCCGATGACGCGGCAGACGCAGACACAGCTATAATCAATGCAGAAGGAGGACAGAACAACTCCGAAGAAAAGAAAGAGTACTTCATCTAGATCAGCCTTTTTGTTTCAATGAGGTGTCCAACTGGCCCTATTTAGATGATAAAGAGACAGTGATATTGGAACTCGCGAGCAATTCGTGTGCTTTTTTTTTAATGAATGGGTGGAAAGGTGTGAGACTGGGAAGGCTTGGGATTTGCTGTGTTAAAAAAAAAAAAGAAAATGTTCTTTGAAAAGTACACTCTGCTGTTTGACACCTCTTTTTCTGTTTTTTGTGTGGTTTTTTTTTTTTTTTTTTTTTTGGTTTTTCAGTTTTTATTTCTTCCTACCAAGTCAAACTTGGACGCTTGGATTTAGTTTGGATAGATTGCAGAAAATTCTGTGCCTTGTTTTTTGTTTGTTGGTTGCGTTCCTTTTTTTTTTTTTTCCCCTCCTCCCTCCTTCGTGTGCATTTTTTCCCCAAAAACTTTTTGGATTTTTTTTTTCCCCCCAAATCTCCCATTTTGGAATTTGCCTGCTGGGATTCCTTCGAACCTTTTTGACCTTCCTTCTTTTGTTATTATGGTTCCTTTCCTGTGTTTATTTTTGAAGCTTTCTGTTCAAAATTCGGTTTACTCAAAGGAGAACCAGCACAGTTTAGATTTCATAGTTCAGAATTTAGTGTATCCATAATGCATTCTTCTCCGTTGTCGTAAAGATTTGGGTGAACAAACAATGAGAACTCTTTGCTGCTGCCATGTTTCAAATACTTTAGAGCAGTGAAGACTAGAAAACTTAGACTGTGATTCAGAAACTGTTTTGTTTGCTGTGGAACTACATTACTGTACAGGGTTATCTGCAAGTGAGGTGTGTCACAATGAGATTGAATCTGTCTTTAATTCTATATCTGTAGCCGGCTCCGTATAGATATACCCTACACTGTCCAGAAAGGTTTGGGGCAGGAAGGGCTTCTCCTTTTCAGTGCCCTAAACAGACCTGACAGGTGAGGTCTGTTCCTTTTAAAAATTTTTTTTAATCACCCACCTCGCTCTCTTCTTCCAATTGTTTTTTCCCCTCTGCTGCCTGCACACCACTTCGGCTGATGGTGGCCATAAAGCAAGTTGCCATCTCTGTGCCACTTGACCCAGCGGCCATCAGACAGTCACGGTGCTTTACCCCTTCATCTTTCAGGTACATACTTCACTCATGAAGCCAAAGGAGCCGATGACGCGCAGACGCAGACACAGCTATAATCAATGCAGAAGGAGGACAGAACAACTCCGAAGAAAAGAAAGAGTACTTCATCTAGATCAGCCTTTTTGTTTCAATGAGGTGTCCAACTGGCCCTATTTAGATGATAAAGAGACAGTGATATTGGAACTCGCGAGCAATTCGTGTGCTTTTTTTTTAATGAATGGGTGGAAAGGTGTGAGACTGGGAAGGCTTGGGATTTGCTGTGTTAAAAAAAAAAAAGAAAATGTTCTTTGAAAAGTACACTCTGCTGTTTGACACCTCTTTTTCTGTTTTTTGTGTGGTTTTTTTTTTTTTTTTTTTTTGGTTTTTCAGTTTTTATTTCTTCCTACCAAGTCAAACTTGGACGCTTGGATTTAGTTTGGATAGATTGCAGAAAATTCTGTGCCTTGTTTTTTGTTTGTTGGTTGCGTTCCTTTTTTTTTTTTTTCCCCTCCTCCCTCCTTCGTGTGCATTTTTTCCCCAAAAACTTTTTGGATTTTTTTTTTCCCCCCAAATCTCCCATTTTGGAATTTGCCTGCTGGGATTCCTTCGAACCTTTTTGACCTTCCTTCTTTTGTTATTATGGTTCCTTTCCTGTGTTTATTTTTGAAGCTTTCTGTTCAAAATTCGGTTTACTCAAAGGAGAACCAGCACAGTTTAGATTTCATAGTTCAGAATTTAGTGTATCCATAATGCATTCTTCTCCGTTGTCGTAAAGATTTGGGTGAACAAACAATGAGAACTCTTTGCTGCTGCCATGTTTCAAATACTTTAGAGCAGTGAAGACTAGAAAACTTAGACTGTGATTCAGAAACTGTTTTGTTTGCTGTGGAACTACATTACTGTACAGGGTTATCTGCAAGTGAGGTGTGTCACAATGAGATTGAATCTGTCTTTAATTCTATATCTGTAGCCGGCTCCGTATAGATATACCCTACACTGTCCAGAAAGGTTTGGGGCAGGAAGGGCTTCTCCTTTTTCAGTGCCCTAAACAGACCTGACAGGTGAGGTCTGTTCCTTTTATATAAGTGGACAAATTTGAGTTGCCACAGGAGGGGAGGAGGGGAGGGGGAAAGACACTTCTGCTCTGGTTATTTCTGTTCCAAAGGATTCCATCCACCTTTCCCAATCGGCCTTACTTCTCACTAATTTGTAGGAAAAAGTAAGTCCGTGTGGTACACGAATGACTGAACGGGACAGGGTTGGTTTGTTTTTTCTTTCTTTCTTCCTTTTTTTTTTTTTTTTTTCGCTTTTTCTTTTTTCCTTTGTGCTTAGTTAGGAAGGCAGTGGGATGTGGCCTGCATGTACTGTATATTACAGATATTTGTCATGCTGAGATTTCCAACTCGAATCAGTGTGAAACTTTCATTCCTTCCGATTTGGCTTGACAAAGGCAGGAGGCAGAAAAGAAGGGCGGGTATTGTTCTCAGACGGGTCTGCTGTCCAACTCAGTTCTTGAAAGGTCAGAGCAGAGGTGGAAAAGCAGCATGCAGGGGGTGTTCAGTGACTTAATCAAAACTCAAATGTGAGTGTTTTTATCTTTTTACCTTTCATACACTAGCCTTGGCCTCTTTCCTCAGCCTTAAGAACCATCTGCCAAAAAATTACTGATCCTCGCATGATGGCAGCCATAGAGCATAACTACTAAAATAAGTTACCTTGGACATATCTTAGATGGGGAGCCTTGGGAAAAGAAAGAGGAGTCCAGTTACCATTGACATTTTTTTAAAGAAATGGGATTTTCGTTGAAACGTCTAGGAACTCTAGAAGTAGTCCTGACGGAAAAACTAAACTCTTACCAGATTTTTTCAGGAATTTAGTGTATCCATAATGCATTCTTCTCCGTTGTCGTAAAGATTTGGGTGAACAAACAATGAGAACTCTTTGCTGCTGCCATGTTTCAAATACTTTAGAGCAGTGAAGACTAGAAAACTTAGACTGTGATTCAGAAACTGTTTTGTTTGCTGTGGAACTACATTACTGTACAGGGTTATCTGCAAGTGAGGTGTGTCACAATGAGATTGAATCTGTCTTTAATTCTATATCTGTAGCCGGCTCCGTATAGATATACCCTACACTGTCCAGAAAGGTTTGGGGCAGGAAGGGCTTCTCCTTTTTCAGTGCCCTAAACAGACCTGACAGGTGAGGTCTGTTCCTTTTATATAAGTGGACAAATTTGAGTTGCCACAGGAGGGGAGGAGGGGAGGGGGAAAGACACTTCTGCTCTGGTTATTTCTGTTCCAAAGGATTCCATCCACCTTTCCCAATCGGCCTTACTTCTCACTAATTTGTAGGAAAAAGTAAGTCCGTGTGGTACACGAATGACTGAACGGGACAGGGTTGGTTTGTTTTTTCTTTCTTTCTTCCTTTTTTTTTTTTTTTTTTCGCTTTTTCTTTTTTCCTTTGTGCTTAGTTAGGAAGGCAGTGGGATGTGGCCTGCATGTACTGTATATTACAGATATTTGTCATGCTGAGATTTCCAACTCGAATCAGTGTGAAACTTTCATTCCTTCCGATTTGGCTTGACAAAGGCAGGAGGCAGAAAAGAAGGGCGGGTATTGTTCTCAGACGGGTCTGCTGTCCAACTCAGTTCTTGAAAGGTCAGAGCAGAGGTGGAAAAGCAGCATGCAGGGGGTGTTCAGTGACTTAATCAAAACTCAAATGTGAGTGTTTTTATCTTTTTACCTTTCATACACTAGCCTTGGCCTCTTTCCTCAGCCTTAAGAACCATCTGCCAAAAAATTACTGATCCTCGCATGATGGCAGCCATAGAGCATAACTACTAAAATAAGTTACCTTGGACATATCTTAGATGGGGAGCCTTGGGAAAAGAAAGAGGAGTCCAGTTACCATTGACATTTTTTTAAAGAAATGTGGGGATTTTCATTGAAATGTCTAGGAAATCTAGAAGTAGTCCTGACGGACGAAAACTAAACTCTTACCAGATGTTTTGGTAAGGCTCCAGACTCCAGAATACAGTCCCTATGGAAAGATGGCATCAAAAAAAAAAAAAAGATAGATCTATATATATATAAATATATATTATATAACATTTTCAGTGAGTAATTTTGGATTTTGCAAGGTGCATTTTTACTATTGTTACATTATATGGAAAACTTACGCTGACTTATTTAAGGGGAAAAAAAGTGTCAACTCTTTGTTATTTGAAAGCGTGTTTATTTTTCTTGTCTTTATTTTAACCTTTGATAGAATCATTGCAATATGGGGGCCTTTTGGGAACGGACTGGTATGTAAGAGAAAATCCATATCGAGCAGCATTTGTTTTCCCCTCTCCTATCCCTAGGCGCTTAACCAAGACAAAAGCCACAACTAACATCCCTTTTTCAATGAATTTTATAATGTGCAGCTCTATTCCGAGCCCTTAGCACCCATTTTGACCATAGTATAATCGTATCAAAGGGTGAGAACCATTTAGCATGTGGTTGAAAGGTTTTTTTCAGCTGTTCTTTTTAGGAAAAAAACAGAAAACAAAACAACAAAAAAAAAGGAAAAACATAACAAAACAAAAAAATCCTACCATTGCTCATCGAATTGGCATCTCATTTGGGGACCTCCCGTCTTTATGTTTTGACGAATGTACAGTAGTGCAGTGCTCCGATGTGACTCTATGGCTTAAAATGTCGACATGTCTCAGGTTCATGTGTTTTGATTGGTGTTTTCCGTCTCAGGTAGATTGCAAAGTGTAGGCCCCACGCATTGGAAAAAGTAATGATAATAATAATAAAGCAAAAACAGGAAATTATGGATTTTAGTTGTATATTGGTTTATGTATTTTTTTTCTTAAGTATACAGTGCACTGTTTGAAATGTATTGTTGAGTATTACTTTGTACAGGTTGATCACTTTTTTTAGAGTGAAGAAAGAACAAACTTGTTTTTTTTGTGTTTTTTAAAGGAATATAAAATAATGAAGGATGTATAATTGATGCCAAATAAGCTTGTTCTTTAGTCACACCAACGTCTGACTTTTCCCTTTAGGCCAGTTCTGTTTTTAAGGTGTACATGAACGATGTTATGGTGTAAGAAATTCCATATCCATATGTTCCATTCGCATTTTGTATTGGTTCACGTATACCATTTTTACAAAAAAAAAAGAAAAAAAAGAAGTACTATAAAATATCTGTCTTCTTAATAAAAAAAAACTTAATGTTACAAAGTGATCCTTTCCTCTCATTATGGACTTCTTACGGACACCTGAGCCTGGGAGAAGATGGGCCCCCAGTCCGTCTTCCACTAGAACTTCGCGCGGGGCCAGGGACACAGCCAGTAGATGCTAGGAGGTGCTGCCGGCTGGGCTTCTTGGAACTGCCTTCTCTTCCTTTGCTCATCCTTCCTGTCCTGTTCTCTCCTCCCTTCAGTGGACAGGTGGGCCAGCAGTTGTGGCTTCGCGTGCGGATGCAGCAATTTGTGCAGGTGCGCCAGCTGTCATGGCGGCCAGCCGGGACCAACTCTCCCGTGGATCTGTCTCCTGGCCTCGCTCCCCTGTTTCCACCCACCACCCCATGCCCTCCCCTGTGTTGGCTGCTCCACCTGTCTCTTCCTTCAGAATTTCGTGTCTTCACAATCATCCTTCCTCCTTCAAGTTCTCTCTCCTTTAACAAAAAGACACGCTCTGCAGAGGACACACCTGGCTGCCTGCGGGAGATTGTTCTCACTCACTGTTTAGGCTGCTTGGGGTTCCGGGCCGGGTGGACCACAGGACTCCCCCCTTGCCTTGCAGGCCGAGGCAAGCCGTGACTGCGCTTCATGGTGACTGATCTTTCAAATGCCCAGATCACACGGGAGCCACCCCAGATGGCCCTTTCCCATCATTCTCCCAGCTGTGGCTGAGTGCCGTCCCCCTTTTCTCTCTCAGGCAGGTGACGGGGAGAGCTCGGCAGTGGGAGAAAAGGTAAGCACCAGAAAATCCAAAGGCTGCAGGCCTCATTTCAGCCTCTCCCACTTTGTACAGGTTGATCACTTTTTAGTGAAGAAAGAACAAACTTGTTTTTTTTGTGTTTTTTAAAGGAATATAAAATAATGAAGGATGTATAATTGATGCCAAATAAGCTTGTTCTTTAGTCACACCAACGTCTGACTTTTCCCTTTAGGCCAGTTCTGTTTTTAAGGTGTACATGAACGATGTTATGGTGTAAGAAATTCCATATCCATATGTTCCATTCGCATTTTGTATTGGTTCACGTATACCATTTTTACAAAAAGAAAAAAAGGAAGTACTATAAAATATCTGTCTTCTTAATAAAAAAAAACTTAATGTTACAAAGTGATCCTTTCCTCTCATTATGGACTTCTTACGGACACCTGAGCCTGGGAGAAGATGGGCCCCCAGTCCGTCTTCCACTAGAACTTCGCGCGGGGCCAGGGACACAGCCAGTAGATGCTAGGAGGTGCTGCCGGCTGGGCTTCTTGGAACTGCCTTCTCTTCCTTTGCTCATCCTTCCTGTCCTGTTCTCTCCTCCCTTCAGTGGACAGGTGGGCCAGCAGTTGTGGCTTCGCGTGCGGATGCAGCAATTTGTGCAGGTGCGCCAGCTGTCATGGCGGCCAGCCGGGACCAACTCTCCCGTGGATCTGTCTCCTGGCCTCGCTCCCCTGTTTCCACCCACCACCCCATGCCCTCCCCTGTGTTGGCTGCTCCACCTGTCTCTTCCTTCAGAATTTCGTGTCTTCACAATCATCCTTCCTCCTTCAAGTTCTCTCTCCTTTAACAAAAAGACACGCTCTGCAGAGGACACACCTGGCTGCCTGCGGGAGATTGTTCTCACTCACTGTTTAGGCTGCTTGGGGTTCCGGGCCGGGTGGACCACAGGACTCCCCCCTTGCCTTGCAGGCCGAGGCAAGCCGTGACTGCGCTTCATGGTGACTGATCTTTCAAATGCCCAGATCACACGGGAGCCACCCCAGATGGCCCTTTCCCATCATTCTCCCAGCTGTGGCTGAGTGCCGTCCCCCTTTTCTCTCTCAGGCAGGTGACGGGGAGAGCTCGGCAGTGGGAGAAAAGGTAAGCACCAGAAAATCCAAAGGCTGCAGGCCTCATTTCAGCCTCTCCCATCCTGGCCTGGTCTCTCGCCGTTCTCTGTTTAAAATCAGCTAATCAGACACGCAGTTATTGAGCTCCTGCTGCATATTCACTCTTGCAAGAAACACAGGCAAGGGTAAGGTCATCTCTGGAGACTAACCAAGGCATCAGTGATACCCACAGAAAAAACATGAAATGTCCCCAGCCGCAGGAGAGGCACCCCAAATATAGTTAGGGAACCCAGAGCGTGCTGAGGGAATTTCTTGGAGAAGGGTCATCAGAGAAGACTGGAGACTTAAGACAGCTTCCTGGAGGAGCTGAGACTCCAGCTGGACCTTAAAGGACAGTTTAGTGGAAAGAGAGGCGAAATGGAGGTACAGGGGGCAATAAGCCCCAACAGCCTGCTGATTTGCGTGGGAAGAATAAAGTAAAATCAAGGGAAGTATGGAGGTTTGGATCAGTTTTATGGGTGTTCTCAATGTCCAGACAGGAATCAAGATTCCAGGGGCCTTTCCCAGCCTTGGCTCCAGGGAAGCAAGCAGTGGGAACCCCTGATTCATTAGACTCTATAGAAAGACCTACAGTGATAGAGCCTAGAGATAAAGGTACGTGCTGAGAGACTGCCTGGGTTCCTATCCCCACCCCATCACTTGTTAGGTAGGAAACCTCAGGAGAGGTCCCTGACCTTCCTGGCCTTGCTTTCTTGCTCTGTAAGGAAGAGGTGATTGTGTTAGGACAGAGAAATCAAGTTGGCTGTAAGTGTTTAGCAAATAATATGCCAGATGCAGATTAAGCAGCCGTTGCATGTTCATTATAATATAGGAGAGAGGCAAATGGTGGTTCAAAGGAAAGAAGGTTGCCCAAGGCTATCAAGATGCAGTTAGGACTCAGGTGGAGGGAGCTGTCTGGGCTTCTTCACCTGGAGACACCGCGTGCCCTGCAGAAGCTGGTCTTAGAACATCTAAGGACCCTCTTGTCATCACTCCATGGTGCAGCCATTCCAGGCCACGTGGCACACACGGTATGCTCAGGGTCCCCAGCCCTCTCCCCTGGTCTGTAACACGAGGCTCCAGCTTCAGCTGTGACCTGGAGAGAAGGGGGACCCAAGACCTTTTCGAACGGAGGCAGACGTGATTGAGTTCCACAAGGTATGCAAAGAAGGCACCCGAAGCAGCCCACGTCAGCAGGAGCTTGATAAGTTGCCTGGTCCTTCCTTTGATGTGGGAGTGAACCAGTCCTCCCTTCCTCCAGAGAGTTTTCACAAACGTTTTGGCTCACTTGCATTCTCCAAATGCATCAGCTGGACCCCCGAGGTGCCGTGCGGGTGTTAATTGGTGCAATCTTTCACTGTCCTCCGTCTACTTGCGATGTAATTCTTGTACTGCCGTGGACTTAACTCCATGGAGAAATGTTCCTTTGATTCTGTCATCCAAAGCCTTAAAACAACCAGGCAGGCACTGTGCTACAGGTGGAAGGACCTTGCTAAAGTGAAAGCATTTTTACTTTCTTACAAAATCATGCCTAAGACCTTTTTGATACTCACACCTTTTGCCAAGATACTAAGTACGCAGCCCTTAGTCGTGAAAAACTGGCAGCCAAATTCCTTCAGGGCAAAATCTGTGCCCACGGCTGCGCATGTAAAGTTGGGAAATATTTCCAGAAGGAAACACTTAGATGTCATGACACACATTTACAAGAGAAGGGAAAGGGACTCTTGGCCGTCACCCAAAAGATCCTGGGAGCCAATGTGTTGAAGCCAGTCGTAGGCATGTGGTCGGCAACCTAGCAAATAGTAGATCATTACAGGGAGAATCTGAGTGCTTGGATCTCACTTTCTACTTAGTCTGAATAGATCACCAATTCTGTATTTCAACCTACCATTTATGAGTCTATCCTCAATACTGGTCACTTTCAGATTGGCCTTGAAGAAATGAGCCAGGCAGCCCTAAGTGAGGTGGTATTAGACCTATCATTCTCAAGGATCTGCTGGGACAGCATATCTGTACTTCCCTGAGGGATGACGTTTTGTTAATGGCTAAGCAAACCTCACCCTTGACCACATATATTGTGATGGACCTTCAGAATAAGGTTTGGCATGTTGCAGAAGTTCACACCATATTCCTTACATTGTGTTCATCTCAAAATTGGGAACCCCTGGGGCCCTCCCCCCCCATAGTTCCAGAACGGCTAGTCCGTGGTAACACGAGGCTCCAGCTTCAGCTGTGACCTGGAGAAGGGGACCCAAGACCTTTTCGAACGGAGGCAGACGTGATTGAGTTCCACAAGGTATGCAAAGAAGGCACGAAGCAGCCCACGTCAGCAGGAGCTTGATAAGTTGCCTGGTCCTTCCTTTGATGTGGGAGTGAACCAGTCCTCCCTTCCTCCAGAGAGTTTTCACAAACGTTTTGGCTCACTTGCATTCTCCAAATGCATCAGCTGGACCCCCGAGGTGCCGTGCGGGTGTTAATTGGTGCAATCTTTCACTGTCCTCCGTCTACTTGCGATGTAATTCTTGTACTGCCGTGGACTTAACTCCATGGAGAAATGTTCCTTTGATTCTGTCATCCAAAGCCTTAAAACAACCAGGCAGGCACTGTGCTACAGGTGGAAGGACCTTGCTAAAGTGAAAGCATTTTTACTTTCTTACAAAATCATGCCTAAGACCTTTTTGATACTCACACCTTTTGCCAAGATACTAAGTACGCAGCCCTTAGTCGTGAAAAACTGGCAGCCAAATTCCTTCAGGGCAAAATCTGTGCCCACGGCTGCGCATGTAAAGTTGGGAAATATTTCCAGAAGGAAACACTTAGATGTCATGACACACATTTACAAGAGAAGGGAAAGGGACTCTTGGCCGTCACCCAAAAGATCCTGGGAGCCAATGTGTTGAAGCCAGTCGTAGGCATGTGGTCGGCAACCTAGCAAATAGTAGATCATTACAGGGAGAATCTGAGTGCTTGGATCTCACTTTCTACTTAGTCTGAATAGATCACCAATTCTGTATTTCAACCTACCATTTATGAGTCTATCCTCAATACTGGTCACTTTCAGATTGGCCTTGAAGAAATGAGCCAGGCAGCCCTAAGTGAGGTGGTATTAGACCTATCATTCTCAAGGATCTGCTGGGACAGCATATCTGTACTTCCCTGAGGGGATGACGTTTTTGTTAATGGCTAAGCAAACCTCACCCTTGACCACATATATTGTGATGGACCTTCAGAATAAGGTTTGGCATGTTGCAGAAGTTCACACCATATTCCTTACATTGTGTTCATCTCAAAATTGGGAAATGTGCCTCCCATAAGAGCCCCAGTGTTCAATACCCGCATACCACCCCCACCCCCCAAAACACCACACATCATTACACGTGCCAGCAAGAGGCCATTAGGCACAAGAATAATGTGAGCACCCCAAAAATGGGACTTAAAAGCAAGAATCATGTTTTAAAGTCTTCCAGTCCTCAGCTTCCAAGCTCTTCTGCACACAGATAAAAATGGTTTTTTTAACTTTTTCCTTCCAAAGAGAACATAAAATGTCTACTGCCCCTGGTGGTCAGTGCAGGAAATGCAACTCGGATCTTGCAAATTGAAATATAGGATTAATTCACGAAGGAATTTAAAGTCTGCTTTTTTTCTTCACACACACACCTACCCTCAACTCCCATTTTTACTCCCACCTAATCCTTGGAGGTGTTGAGCTGTGGGTGGTGATTCTGGGGGAAAGGGAGACTGTCACTGAGGGTCAAATCTGCACAGGACTTCAGGTGACCTCTCGATGTGCACAACTCACAGTCATATATCAGACATGATCGCCTTAAATCTTCCTTAAGTGCTATCTTCTCAGGTTAATTAATCACCAGGCTTAAACTTGCTGTTACCAGCAGGAAGTCTATCCTGAAGTCAGCAATGCTACGATTGCATCTTCCAATATTGTTTATCCTGCATTAGTGTTTACTTAGGGGGAAAATTGATCCATAATTGATATTTCAGTCTTCCAGAGCTGGTGTTGGAAGAGCCTAATGCAAGCCTTTAATAGCAAGCAAATATTTAAATCCCTTAATGGCTACGTCGTAGGCATGTGGTCGGCAACCTAGCAAATAGTAGATCATTACAGGGAGAATCTGAGTGCTTGGATCTCACTTTCTACTTAGTCTGAATAGATCACCAATTCTGTATTTCAACCTACCATTTATGAGTCTATCCTCAATACTGGTCACTTTCAGATTGGCCTTGAAGAAATGAGCCAGGCAGCCCTAAGTGAGGTGGTATTAGACCTATCATTCTCAAGGATCTGCTGGGACAGCATATCTGTACTTCCCTGAGGGGATGACGTTTTTGTTAATGGCTAAGCAAACCTCACCCTTGACCACATATATTGTGATGGACCTTCAGAATAAGGTTTGGCATGTTGCAGAAGTTCACACCATATTCCTTACATTGTGTTCATCTCAAAATTGGGAAATGTGCCTCCCATAAGAGCCCCAGTGTTCAATACCCGCATACCACCCCCACCCCCCAAAACACCACACATCATTACACGTGCCAGCAAGAGGCCATTAGGCACAAGAATAATGTGAGCACCCCAAAAATGGGACTTAAAAGCAAGAATCATGTTTTAAAGTCTTCCAGTCCTCAGCTTCCAAGCTCTTCTGCACACAGATAAAAATGGTTTTTAACTTTTTCCTTCCAAAGAGAACATAAAATGTCTACTGCCCCTGGTGGTCAGTGCAGGAAATGCAACTCGGATCTTGCAAATTGAAATATAGGATTAATTCACGAAGGAATTTAAAGTCTGCTTTTTTTCTTCACACACACACCTACCCTCAACTCCCATTTTTACTCCCACCTAATCCTTGGAGGTGTTGAGCTGTGGGTGGTGATTCTGGGGGAAAGGGAGACTGTCACTGAGGGTCAAATCTGCACAGGACTTCAGGTGACCTCTCGATGTGCACAACTCACAGTCATATATCAGACATGATCGCCTTAAATCTTCCTTAAGTGCTATCTTCTCAGGTTAATTAATCACCAGGCTTAAACTTGCTGTTACCAGCAGGAAGTCTATCCTGAAGTCAGCAATGCTACGATTGCATCTTCCAATATTGTTTATCCTGCATTAGTGTTTACTTAGGGGGAAAATTGATCCATAATTGATATTTCAGTCTTCCAGAGCTGGTGTTGGAAGAGCCTAATGCAAGCCTTTAATAGCAAGCAAATATTTAAATCCCTTAATGGCTACTGAATATTGAAATGTGTGACTTTATTACTCTTTTGGTTTGTTTCTCTGTAGTTGTGTATTTCATCCTTTAAACTTGCGACGGATGCTGGCAGGCTCCAGTCTAGCTAATCCACAAAAGCTGTTTGCCCAGACACGGCAGCCCTGATTAAAAAGTATTGCTATGGAAGGAAGCCTTCTGCACTAATCAGTCTCTGTTAGCTAGTGACAAAATTACTATCCATCTCTTTCTCTCTCTCTCTTTCTCTCCCTCTCTCTAGGCCTGTTTTCTCTAACCTCCTCTCCCAGAATAAAGTGATGGGGGCAGCTATAGTGTTGCAATTAGGAGCATGAATCTTTTATCGTTTGGACAAGGAAGGGAAAATGCCATTACTGTCAACTGAAATGTCCTACTTGGGTTTTTTTGCTCCTACTCCCCTGCCAAAGCCCATTGCTGCTGCTGAAAGTGTATAACATTCACAGCTGTTCTTGATGGCTTGATTCTTAACACAGCCAGAAATGTAGCCCGGGAGATGCTTAAGACAGTTTATGGAAAATAATAGATTGCCTTACAGAGACACCAATGCATCGAGAAGGGTTCTGAGTCATGCTCGACCCAGCCAAGATCACCAATTTTCTCCCTCTCTGGCTTCAGCAACAGAGGTTATTGCTTTAAAAAAAAAAAAAAAAAAAATCAGGCCCTCTTGAATCCACTGTGTTTTCCGGGTTGGTTTCCATCAGTACCCACAAGTCTCTGGCTACGGCAGCCTCTGTCTCACCACTCACCTCCAGCAGCTGTAAGATCCGACCAGAAGCAGCGCCTGCAGACACGGCAAGGAAAGGAGGCTGCAGAGCAGAGAATTCCCGGGGGAGTCAGCCGCTCAGCGCCGAGACTAGGTCCACCAGCACAGCCCCAGAGACCGAGGTGGCCTTGTGGAAGGTCACCACTACCGCCCTAGTGCAAAGGTGGGATCCTCCCCTGTGTGGCATCGCCCGTGGCCATCTGAAATGCCAAGAAGTGGCGTAGGTAGTCCTGCGAATTTCAGCCATCCAACCCCGTCACCATGCTGCCTCCCAGAGCCAGCCCTTAGTTAGGCACCTCTGGAAGGAAAAGCCCTCCCTTTGGCCGGGCGAGAGGGAGGAGCTTTTCCCACACAAACGTGCAGAAGGCTGCAAGGAGCAAACAGCCTACAGTGCATCACAAGGTTGCAGCGTTCAGACTGTTCCTGCAAATGCATGTCAAAAGCCATGAGTTTCTTCACCTCAGAGTGCCTCCCCAGTCGTGCCGGCAGAAGAGGTAGAGGCCACCGGCCCGATCTCCCTCGCCCCTTCCACCCTAGGTACAGCCGCAAACACCCCCAGCCAAGTTGCCGCCTCTCCCCTACTGTTTTCATTCTCAGCTTCTCCTAAATGGAAACCATTAATCATACTAAATTGTGCAATGATTCCGTGATAGGGAGACTGCTGATGGCAAAAATCATTCTCCTTTGTTGTGCCAGGCAGGCAAAAGGCAGAAGGATTAGCTCATTGCCCTGCCTGGCTCCTTGCAAATGCTGACCGTGTGTTTGCCCACGCAGCTGCCTCTGTGCACACGGCTTATTTTAGCGCCGGTTCTAAGGCATCCAACTGTTGACAGAATTTGAGGCGCCCAGCCACCTCTTCCTTATTCCGAGGATCGCCAGCAAACCTGTAACTGTGGGTGCTCCATGAAGTGTCTCCCATTTCAAGGCCCCAGGTCCAGGGAGAGGGAGGCTGTGAGCCTCGGGGCAGACCCGAGGTGGTCTCAGACAGGTTGAGCTAGTGGGGTGAGCGGCACCTCCCCCCACACTTCTGCCAGCTGGATTTCGGGAAGGAGCCAGGTGTGGGTACCAAGGAGGTTTTTCTGCCTTTCAGAATTTGATGCCTGCTTCGCTCTCAACAAGCCTCTTTGTAAGCCACCCCTTCTGAATTAGAATCATTTTCCGAAAGCTCTTAAGCTATGATTAATGCCAGGGCTGTTTTTAACATCATCCTGCCAGTCTTAATCTGTAGGCAGTTTCAATAATTTGGGGGGCTGAGGGGCAAACCAGGAGTTTGTTGACAGCAAAACCCAGAAGAGCACAGCCAGGCAGCCACGAAAGATGGAAGAGCGAAGGGGCCATTTGGGCTTGGCTGGTTTCTGCTCCCAGAGTTTCACCACTAAAAGTTTGATTGAATGCTCACAATGCATTAAGGCTCCAACTGTGAACATGGCTGGGTGAGAGGGCTGCCAGACTGGCTTTTGTGTGAACAAATGAGGAGCGTGTTTGGAGGGCTCTTGGTTTATTTATGGACACGTATGGTTCATTCACGCTGTCCCAAACCAGAGAACCCTCGTTTGTCTTCCCTTTGCCAACATCAAACACCAGGAAAGAAATGCAGTTGCTGTGCTCTGGGGCTGTATACTTCCTATGAATGCTGAGCAACTTCACCTCAGTCTCCCATCGTCGGCAGAAGAGGTAGAGGCCACCGCCCGATCTCCTCGCCTTCCACCCTAGGTACAGCCGCAAACACCCCCAGCCAAGTTGCCGCCTCTCCCCTACTGTTTTCATTCTCAGCTTCTCCTAAATGGAAACCATTAATCATACTAAATTGTGCAATGATTCCGTGATAGGGAGACTGCTGATGGCAAAAATCATTCTCCTTTGTTGTGCCAGGCAGGCAAAAGGCAGAAGGATTAGCTCATTGCCCTGCCTGGCTCCTTGCAAATGCTGACCGTGTGTTTGCCCACGCAGCTGCCTCTGTGCACACGGCTTATTTTAGCGCCGGTTCTAAGGCATCCAACTGTTGACAGAATTTGAGGCGCCCAGCCACCTCTTCCTTATTCCGAGGATCGCCAGCAAACCTGTAACTGTGGGTGCTCCATGAAGTGTCTCCCATTTCAAGGCCCCAGGTCCAGGGAGAGGGAGGCTGTGAGCCTCGGGGCAGACCCGAGGTGGTCTCAGACAGGTTGAGCTAGTGGGGTGAGCGGCACCTCCCCCCACACTTCTGCCAGCTGGATTTCGGGAAGGAGCCAGGTGTGGGTACCAAGGAGGTTTTTCTGCCTTTCAGAATTTGATGCCTGCTTCGCTCTCAACAAGCCTCTTTGTAAGCCACCCCTTCTGAATTAGAATCATTTTCCGAAAGCTCTTAAGCTATGATTAATGCCAGGGCTGTTTTTAACATCATCCTGCCAGTCTTAAGCTGTAGTCATTTTCAATAATTTGGAGTGCTCAAAGGCAAACCAGGAGTTTGTTGACAACAAAACCCACAAGAGCACAGCCAGGCAGCCACAAAAGATGGAAAAGCCAAGGGACCATTTGGGCTTAGCTGGTTTCTGCTCCCAGAGTTTCACCACTAAAAGTTTGATTGAATGCTCACAATGCATTAAGGCTCCAACTGTGAACATGGCTGGGTGAGAGGGCTGCCAGACTGGCTTTTGTGTGAACAAATGAGGAGCGTGTTTGGAGGGCTCTTGGTTTATTTATGGACACGTATGGTTCATTCACGCTGTCCCAAACCAGAGAACCCTCGTTTGTCTTCCCTTTGCCAACATCAAACACCAGGAAAGAAATGCAGTTGCTGTGCTCTGGGGCTGTATACTTCCTATGAATGCTGAGCAAGTCCTGGACCAGGACTGGGGAATCCGGCCCCAGCCTCTGCCCCAGCCATGTGTATTAAACTCGTGTTCTCTTTTCATCTTGGCAATTTCATGCTAGAGGATCCATCTGTTTGAAAGCCCACACTGAAGCTATGGCTTGAAATGTCCACGATCACAGATTTACTTAGACTCAGCTTCCGACAACAACACTTATTTCTAGCTCATTACTTCCTCCGGTAGGAAAGGGTCAGCTCTGGGTGATGGAGTTTAAGCCAATGAATTTGGTGTGATTGATAGATGTCTGGGTGTCAATTCAACGCACTGTTACATAGGTTGTATTGCTAGCCTGGGAGAATACAGACTTCTGGATGTAGGTTGGAGCTTTCATTAGCTAACATCCAATAAACTCCCTTCCCACCATAAATCACAGCTGAGGCCTCAGTCCAGGATTCAACACAGGCTTAGAGGCAGCCATTACGTTCCTTCTTCATCCCTACTAACTTTAAACCCCTTTCTTCTGAGGCCAAATGGACAGATCTCTAGGATTTGGGTCTCTGGGTCATGTTTCTGCCTTGCCTAGGAGTCCCCAAAGAGAAATTCCTAATGTACTAGTGACTCAACATCCCTAGTATCCATACCTCTTTAAAGGGTCTTGTTGGGTTTTCCTGGCCACTTTTAAACTGTAGTCATTTTCAATAATTTGAGTGCTCAAAGGCAAACCAGGAGTTTGTTGACAACAAAACCAAGAGCACAGCCAGGCAGCCACAAAAGATGGAAAAGCCAAGGGACCATTTGGGCTTAGCTGGTTTCTGCTCCCAGAGTTTCACCACTAAAAGTTTGATTGAATGCTCACAATGCATTAAGGCTCCAACTGTGAACATGGCTGGGTGAGAGGGCTGCCAGACTGGCTTTTGTGTGAACAAATGAGGAGCGTGTTTGGAGGGCTCTTGGTTTATTTATGGACACGTATGGTTCATTCACGCTGTCCCAAACCAGAGAACCCTCGTTTGTCTTCCCTTTGCCAACATCAAACACCAGGAAAGAAATGCAGTTGCTGTGCTCTGGGGCTGTATACTTCCTATGAATGCTGAGCAAGTCCTGGACCAGGACTGGGGAATCCGGCCCCAGCCTCTGCCCCAGCCATGTGTATTAAACTCGTGTTCTCTTTTTCATCTTGGCAATTTCATGCTAGAGGATCCATCTGTTTGAAAGCCCACACTGAAGCTATGGCTTGAAATGTCCACGATCACAGATTTACTTAGACTCAGCTTCCGACAACAACACTTATTTCTAGCTCATTACTTCCTCCGGTAGGAAAGGGTCAGCTCTGGGTGATGGAGTTTAAGCCAATGAATTTGGTGTGATTGATAGATGTCTGGGTGTCAATTCAACGCACTGTTACATAGGTTGTATTGCTAGCCTGGGAGAATACAGACTTCTGGATGTAGGTTGGAGCTTTCATTAGCTAACATCCAATAAACTCCCTTCCCACCATAAATCACAGCTGAGGCCTCAGTCCAGGATTCAACACAGGCTTAGAGGCAGCCATTACGTTCCTTCTTCATCCCTACTAACTTTAAACCCCTTTCTTCTGAGGCCAAATGGACAGATCTCTAGGATTTGGGTCTCTGGGTCATGTTTCTGCCTTGCCTAGGAGTCCCCAAAGAGAAATTCCTAATGTACTAGTGACTCAACATCCCTAGTATCCATACCTCTTTAAAGGGTCTTGTTGGGTTTTCCTGGCCACTTTTCAAGGGCCCCATTGTAGCATGGCTCCTGCTTTAGGATCATAGTGTTTGGGAGAAATGAAAAGTTTCCTCCAAACCTGTTCCTTCTCTTTCATTCCCTTTCTCAACAAACAACTGGAAACCTGAGTGTTATTCCTGAGTCCTCCCTGGCCCTCATTTCCCACTTCCAACTGATTACCAAGCCCTGCCCCCTGTCCCCTAGATACTTCTCCAAGTGACTCACTGCCCCATTTCCATGTCACTTGTCCAGGCCCTTTACCTGCAATGGCAAGAGTGCAGTGGCCTCTCCCCTGGGTCCCCGATGTCTCAGTCCGTCATCAAGCCTAGCTGGAGTGAAAAGGTGGTCCCTCTCCTGCTTGGAAACCATTCTTGGTAGACCTTAGACTGCAGAATACGTCCAAATGCTCACGGTCTGCTCTCACTTAGTTTGACTTTTCAGTCCCACCCCGTGACCCTCCACCGCCTCTCATGTCCCCTGCTCCCCACCCTGCCACCTTGACTTCTCCTCCAGTTCCATCTCATTCTCAGTCACACCTCTATGCCTTTGAGCTTCCGGAAGCATCCATCCGCCTTAGGCTAGTTACTTCTCTGTGCTTTCCCAACCTCTCAGGCTTACTTCAGTTTGTGTCCGTATCACATACCTGAACTGTCTGTCTACCTTTCTGTCTCCCTCAGTAGAACAGTAAATTCCTTGAGAGGAGAGGCTCTATCTCATCCGACTATGTATCTGAAGCCAAGCACTGTATTGGGCCCTGTGCTCAATAAATTATTGAATAATCAGAGAGAGATTTTTGTTTTATCTGTGGTTGGATTGGTCTTTCATCTGTTGTTTTTTTCCTGGAAATATCCTGGCAAAGCCTGCTTTCTTTCTTTTTTCAAACCAGAAATTCCAGAGTTTTGAGAACTCCCTCTGCTTTGTGAAATTTATCTCCGTGTGGTTTTGAATCTGTTTCTTGCTAGTCAACATTTTTCCCCCTCATCTCTCCTTCTTCTAGCTCTCTGGACTGTTTTAAAGTCAATACAGAGAGTGCCTATGTCTTATAAACAGTGAAATGGCCTGGAAAGAAAAAAATGAGCTCCAAAAGACAGAGAAGCAAAGTATAAAATCAAAATGACTAAATATTTAATTAAATATCTACAAAGCCATAACACCATCAGCCAGCAAATTACAACCAAACTGAACCAGTAAATAATCATGAATAAACTGTGTTCAGGGTGGGATTGTAATGTATTTGATACAGCGTGGGACAGAGCCTCCTTACAAAGAAGTCCTAAGGCCTGAAAAAGTTTTAAAACAGGCTCATCTCTCTCTTTTTTCTTTTCTATCTCTCTCCCAAGTGACTCACTGCCCCATTTCCATGTCACTTGTCCAGGCCCTTTACCTGCAATGGCAAGAGTGCAGTGGCCTCTCCCCTGGGTCCCCGATGTCTCAGTCCGTCATCAAGCCTAGCTGGAGTGAAAAGGTGGTCCCTCTCCTGCTTGGAAACCATTCTTGGTAGACCTTAGACTGCAGAATACGTCCAAATGCTCACGGTCTGCTCTCACTTAGTTTGACTTTTCAGTCCCACCCCGTGACCCTCCACCGCCTCTCATGTCCCCTGCTCCCCACCCTGCCACCTTGACTTCTCCTCCAGTTCCATCTCATTCTCAGTCACACCTCTATGCCTTTGAGCTTCCGGAAGCATCCATCCGCCTTAGGCTAGTTACTTCTCTGTGCTTTCCCAACCTCTCAGGCTTACTTCAGTTTGTGTCCGTATCACATACCTGAACTGTCTGTCTACCTTTCTGTCTCCCTCAGTAGAACAGTAAATTCCTTGAGAGGAGAGGCTCTATCTCATCCGACTATGTATCTGAAGCCAAGCACTGTATTGGGCCCTGTGCTCAATAAATTATTGAATAATCAGAGAGAGATTTTTGTTTTATCTGTGGTTGGATTGGTCTTTCATCTGTTGTTTTTTTCCTGGAAATATCCTGGCAAAGCCTGCTTTCTTTCTTTTTTCAAACCAGAAATTCCAGAGTTTTGAGAACTCCCTCTGCTTTGTGAAATTTATCTCCGTGTGGTTTTGAATCTGTTTCTTGCTAGTCAACATTTTTCCCCCTCATCTCTCCTTCTTCTAGCTCTCTGGACTGTTTTAAAGTCAATACAGAGAGTGCCTATGTCTTATAAACAGTGAAATGGCCTGGAAAGAAAAAAAAATGAGCTCCAAAAGACAGAGAAGCAAAGTATAAAATCAAAATGACTAAATATTTAATTAAATATCTACAAAGCCATAACACCATCAGCCAGCAAATTACAACCAAACTGAACCAGTAAATAATCATGAATAAACTGTGTTCAGGGTGGGATTGTAATGTATTTGATACAGCGTGGGACAGAGCCTCCTTACAAAGAAGTCCTAAGGCCTGAAAAAGTTTTAAAACAGGCTCATCTCTCTCTTTTTTCTTTTCTACTCTCCTTTGGCCCTCTCTCTCTTATACCCTCTCTCCTGCTCTTTTTCCTCTCCTCCTCTTAATCTCTCATCCCAACCCTGGGTACACTGACCAGGTTCTGGAGGGAATAAACCAGAGAAAGGCCCAGACCTGCCAGGTGGGCTGAGAACAGCTATTTGCTGAGCCAGCAAGCCCTCCTGGAAGGCTGACACCTTGAAGAATCTGACAAATACACTCAAGAGCCAGGCTGTCCCAAATAAACAGAAAGCCCTATACATTTTCACTAGCAACTACTTTTCCTGGTTTCAGCAACAGCAGTTTGTAAAGACAACATGACCCGCACACGGAGTTTCCATTCTGTACAGCAAATTGTCATTGTGGACAATGCAGGCACCGCAGGCCAGGTGACTTCTCGGGTCCGCTGCTGTCTCCTGACTCTGGGGGCTTGTTTGGCTGTGTGGGTGAAGAGGCAGGCTGGTGGAGAGGAGCTGTAACTGTTGGAGCCAGTATTCATGCATACTGTTTCCAGCTGTGCCTCTGATTCAGCCCATGACCTTGGGCAAATCGCTTCCTCTGTGGGCCCTGCTCTCCAGCTATAAAGAGCCTTCACCCCAAACTGTTCCCAGTTATTTGTTTGTGAAGTACTGTGACATCTCAGATCCAAAGCATGGTTAAAAAAAAAATACGGCTGTCGTTACAGTGCATTTAAAACCCCAAATAAAATGTGTTGTCAGTTCTCGAGTTGCAAATTAAAACGCTGTAATAATTGACGACGGATTCCACTGTTGTTTTATGGTATCCCTGCCATGCTGAAACCATCCCCCTTCTTGCCATTTGTCTTTAGAAATAAATAAAGGGTCCTTTGCAAAGAACGGATTTCATTTAGTAAATAATTTTGACTTGTGTAATTACTTCTGTGACTTTTCTCAACAACTTGGCGTAGTCAAAAAAAAAAAAAGTCTCACCCCCTCTCTCCCTGCCTGCCACCGTCTCAGGTCCCCAGTGCTCCATAAAGTAATTGTGCAATTAGGAAGAAGTGGCTGGGGCATCACGTTTCTCTGTATTTTAAGTTGGGAGTCTGACTTTGACTCCCGGCTTGCTGGAGTGGGTGAGCCAGCCGGTTATTAAAAAAACAATTATGCTGTTAAAAAATCAGGAGCTCCACAAGTGAAGAGCATCGATTGGAGCGAGCTGGTCAGTTATCACCAGAAGGTCCTGACAACACACTAATAGGTTTTTCTGAAGATCCAATCAAATTTTCTAGGCAGAGCTTGAGGTGTTCCACATGGGATAATGCTTGTCCTGGCTAGTATTGATTTCATTGTGGCTCGCTCCTCTCTCCCCTCTCGCTGGCTCACACTCTTCACCACTACTCCCTTTTTCTTTTCTTTTTTCTGTAATAAAGACTTGAGCTTTGTATCTCGTGTTAACAGTTTGATGGGGGAGGGGACCCCTAGAAAGCCTTGTCTGCCCTTGACGGGCGCCTCTCCGCACCATCTCCTTTGTTACTCCATCCTTAAAGTCACAGAGAGCTTCGCTGCTTCCGGCTCTGCTTCTCCCTGACCTTATGGGTTGTGTTCGCCTGGCAGCTCCCAGCCCAGCCAACCAACCAGCCCTCTTAGAAGAGACTCAGTGAGAAAGCCTGCGGGGAAGGAGGGATGAAGCAGCTTAAAGTTACAGAGGTTTCCCGTCCCCGAGGGAAGTGAATTCCCTGAGCAAGGAGAGGGTGTCAGCGGTGTGTGTGTGTGTGTGTGTGTGTGTGTGTGTGTGTGCGTGCAGATACAGTTGAACAGCTCCTTCCCTTGACAAGAGTGTCACTTTGAGCAGGTCCATGTGGACAGACTGATCCCAACTCTGCTAGTACTGCTTGGGAACCTAATGTCTAGTTGCACCTGCTTGGTGGAAGGCATGCCTTTCCCCCTTCCACATGATGATGCTGCATGACCCACTGGTGGCTTGGAGAGAAGCAAGGTAAACCTAGAGCCTGCTGAATGCAGAGGGGCTCATGCATGTTCTGCTCCATCTGAGCCCTGGCCACTCCCCTTGGACATCACTGGATGGCAGAGCTAATGACACAAAACACTTCTTGCAGCCAGTCCATGAGCCTGAGCATTCGTGTCACGTTCAGGAACCACAGAGAGGCTTCTGGCCTGAGTCCACGCAATTAGGAAGAAGTGGCTGGGGCATCACGTTTCTCTGTATTTTAAGTTGGGAGTCTGACTTTGACTCCCGGCTTGCTGGAGTGGGTGAGCCAGCCGGTTATTAAAAAAACAATTATGCTGTTAAAAAATCAGGAGCTCCACAAGTGAAGAGCATCGATTGGAGCGAGCTGGTCAGTTATCACCAGAAGGTCCTGACAACACACTAATAGGTTTTTCTGAAGATCCAATCAAATTTTCTAGGCAGAGCTTGAGGTGTTCCACATGGGATAATGCTTGTCCTGGCTAGTATTGATTTCATTGTGGCTCGCTCCTCTCTCCCCTCTCGCTGGCTCACACTCTTCACCACTACTCCCTTTTTCTTTTCTTTTTTCTGTAATAAAGACTTGAGCTTTGTATCTCGTGTTAACAGTTTGATGGGGGAGGGGACCCCTAGAAAGCCTTGTCTGCCCTTGACGGGCGCCTCTCCGCACCATCTCCTTTGTTACTCCATCCTTAAAGTCACAGAGAGCTTCGCTGCTTCCGGCTCTGCTTCTCCCTGACCTTATGGGTTGTGTTCGCCTGGCAGCTCCCAGCCCAGCCAACCAACCAGCCCTCTTAGAAGAGACTCAGTGAGAAAGCCTGCGGGGAAGGAGGGATGAAGCAGCTTAAAGTTACAGAGGTTTCCCGTCCCCCCCCCCCCCCCCCGAGGGAAGTGAATTCCCTGAGCAAGGAGAGGGTGTCAGCGGTGTGTGTGTGTGTGTGTGTGTGTGTGTGTGTGTGTGTGCGTGCAGATACAGTTGAACAGCTCCTTCCCTTGACAAGAGTGTCACTTTGAGCAGGTCCATGTGGACAGACTGATCCCAACTCTGCTAGTACTGCTTGGGAACCTAATGTCTAGTTGCACCTGCTTGGTGGAAGGCATGCCTTTCCCCCTTCCACATGATGATGCTGCATGACCCACTGGTGGCTTGGAGAGAAGCAAGGTAAACCTAGAGCCTGCTGAATGCAGAGGGGCTCATGCATGTTCTGCTCCATCTGAGCCCTGGCCACTCCCCTTGGACATCACTGGATGGCAGAGCTAATGACACAAAACACTTCTTGCAGCCAGTCCATGAGCCTGAGCATTCGTGTCACGTTCAGGAACCACAGAGAGGCTTCTGGAGTCCACTGAGTCAGAAACACGTTGCCCCTCCACCTCTTCCAGGACTTCCTCCCACTCAGGATCTCTTGGCTTGTGTGGTCACTCGTGCTCCCCTGCCCAGTCTTTCAAAGAACATGGGCTTTGTTATCAGCAGTCGTGGGTTCAGATCCCACATTCTTCACTCAAAAAAAGTTGACTTCGGGCAAGTCTCCAAGTCAATAAACTCCTTAAAACTCCCACCTACCACCAGGCTATGGGTGTCATGTAGGTAAATGCCATGCTGAGACACCTATGGTAGTCACGGGCCATCACCAAACTCCTAGGCGCCTCCCTCGGGGTTCCCAAACCCTGCCTGGAGCCCAAGAGACTCACGCCGATTAGCACCTGGTTATAGGCTGACACATCTTCCTATCATGATTTCAAGCGTGTGTACTGTCTCCACAGCATGTGTATTGCTATTAGTGCCTTGTACAGTGGGATTACACCCCACACTTGTCTGGATACCCCAGAGCTGCAGAGTTCTCAGCACACATTACACCGTAACTCTGTGACTTCCCAGGGCACAAGTTGACCTCTGCAGTACTGCCCACCTAGGAAGAGGCTCAAATGGACCTGTCGCTTTGGTGGAGTCCATCCAGTCACAGACTGCCTAAGGTCAGATACACAGAACTCCTCCAAGCTCCTAGTCCCACTCCCTGTGTTCGACACCAGGATTGCAGGCAGCCTCACAGATGAGGACCAAATCCGCCCCCTCCCCAGGGATGTGGTAGGCCTCCCTGGTGGCGCAGGTGGTAAAGTACCTGCCGGCACTGCAGGAGACCCGGGTTTCACCCCTACATTGGGAAGAACACTTGCAGAAGGGAACAGGTACCCCCTCCAGGATTTTTGCCTAGAGAATTCCATGGACAGAGGAGCCTTGGTCAGTCCATAGGGTCACAAAGAGGCGGACACGACTGAACAACTAACACTTACCAGAGTTGTGCTGCCGATCCTCCTCCCCCAGCCAGGACTTCTGGGCCAGGTTCATGAGGAAAGGGCACTCGCCGCCCACCACCAGGCAGCCCACCACAGGCCAGCGGGTCTCCAGGGGAGGAGGGCCTCACCTGGAACTCATTAAAGACGCAGATTCTCTCCGTCCTAATGAGGCGGATGAATCTAGAACCTACGATACAAAGTGAAGTAAGTCAAAAAGAAAAGGACAAATACAGGATACTAACGCATATATATGGAATCTAGTAAGATGGTACCCATAAATGCACACGCAGAGCAGGGAGAAACAGACTTAGAGAACACATTTATGGCCACTGTGGGGCGGGAAGACTGGACAAGAGGTATGGAAAGAGCAACAAGGAAACCTACACTATCATAAGTTATAGAGATTACCATGATGATTAAGCTGGAAGACTAAGAGAACCTACATGGGGACTAAGCATCAACCTGGGGGGCTAGGGAAGAGGGAAAACGGAGGGAGGGCTCAGAGGAGAGGGGTCAGGAATATACCTATGACTGTTTGTGGATTACGTACACCTGTAAACAAGAAAACTCTGTAAAAACGTATCACAATAACTTTTCTGTACACCTGAAGCTAATGCAACACTGGAAAACAATTATACCCCAATAAAGAAAGAAAGAAAAAAAAAAAAACACAGATGCTTAAGCTCCACCCAGCTGTACTGGATTGAAACGCAGGAACAGGGCCAAGCCATTTGCATGTCCGACGTTCCCAGAGGGATTCTGAGGCCTGCTCTCGTCCACGAGACCCTGGCTGCTGTAAGGGAAGGGGTGCTGGACATGGAGCCAGCAACCCCGAGTCTGACTCCAGGTCCTACACACTGCGGAGCTATCCGTGTCCTCACTGAGAACGTAGGCGAGCTCCAGGGCCCCCTGGCCAGGCTTTCCCAGCACCAGCCGAGCCGACGCGGCTGGCCCACAGTAGGCACTCAGGAAACGCTCGCTGAATTCGAGTTACCACTCGTGCTGGGTGAGTGGCTGAATGGCTGACTGCAAGGCTGACTGGAGGATATGCAACTTTCAACACTTGCACCAGGAAAAACAAATCTATTAAGTGCCTAAACGCACAATATCCCATTCTCTACATTCTGAGAACAAAACCCGCCATAAGCCTGGGAAGACATGCTGGAGTGCGCAGGCCAAGGACTTTGAACCTGGGGGCGCTGTGGCCCAAAGCTCCTGCACTCTGTGCTCATGGGGAGATCCTCGACCCACACTCACTGGCGCCCCTCCTTCATTCAGCAGATACCTGGGGAGGGGGCTCCTACTATGTGCCAAGCAGTGTGCTCAGCATAGAGAACACACACGAGAGCAAGGTCCCCGCGGCAGATCAAACAGTCCTCTTGCTCCCCTTTATATATCCCAGCCCCCTAGCCAGTGGGCAGACAATGTGACAGCAATACCCAACATTTGGGTCTGAGCCCATGATGTCCCTGCACACACCTGAGTCTCCAGTCTCTCCCTTTCCCTGCTGTAGCCGCCAGGAAGCCTTGGTGTTCCAGGTGGTGCCGCCGCAGGTGCTAACGCCTCTGTTGTCCTGGATCCTTGAGTGACCGGTGGAGCAGAGGCCTTTGCTGATCCAATGGCACATACAGCAGCAGAATTACCTAGCTTCTCCTGACTCGTACAGGCTCTGCCCTATGAGTCCTGCACCCTAAGAAGACAGGAAGCACACACACAGCTGATGCTTAGTCAGAGCTGTAGGAGACGCAATGAAGGAGACACAGGGTTGATATCGAAGCATATATTAGTGGGACCCTATCAAGAGACGCCTTCCTGGACAAGCGCAGCTTATAGCCTGAGGGATGGGGCTTCCTTGGTGGTCTAGTGGTTAAGAGTTCACCTTGCAATGCAGGGGACATCAATTTGATTCCTGACCTGGGAAGATCCCACATGCCCTGCACCACCACAACTGAGTCCAAGCTCTAGAGTCTGAGGGCCACAAATACTGAAGCCCGTGTGCCCTAGAACCCGTGCCAGCACAATGTGAAGCTCGCATACTGCAACCCGAGAAAAGCCAGCACGCAGCAGCAAAGACCCAGCACAGCTAGAAATATATATAAATAAAATTAAAACAAACAAAAAAAACACCTGAGGGATGAATAGGAATTATTTTGGCAAACCAGGAAGGGGAAATCAAGCCAAGGCCGAAGAAACAGTATGTGCAGGGGCCCTGAAGCAGGAGGGCTTGTGATGTGGACAAGGAGCAGGTTGGCGAGATGATAAGACCAGGCATGAGCAGAGGATGAACGAGCAGGTGGGTGAGAACCAGATTATGGTTCACAGGCTGTGCAAGGATCTGGAGTCTTACTCTAAAACAAAGGATAAACTGAATGTTTTAAACAAGGCAGCTGCAAGAAATCTGCTTTTTAAAAAATTCTTTGAGCCTCACCTTCCTCCTCTGTACAATGGGCATAATAGTATAGACGCTTCACAGGCCTGTGAGGATGGAATAAAATAAGCTCTGTGAAATGGGTTGCTGGGGCACTGTTAACCTAAAAGGATCCATTCTTTTCTCTTTGCCTCGTTCCCTCCTTCCTGGACTTAACTTCTTGTCCAAGCCTTCTGCATGTCCTTTTCAGGGGACGCTGAGAACTGAGGAAGAGACTCAAAATATCTTTGTGGTTAAATCATAGCTAATGCTTATTGAGCACTTACTGTATGTCAGGTACTTTTCTAAATATTAGCTCACCACATCCTCTGGGATAGATATTATTATTACCACACCCATTTTACAGATGGCGAAACTTGGACACGGAGTGCTTAAACTATGTGCTCAGGATTGAAACGGGTCACTAGCAGAGCCAAGATTTAAATCCAGACACTCTGAGGCCAGATTGCTGTTTAGTCACTAAGTCACGTCAACTCTTTGGCAACCCCACGGACTGTAGCCTGACAGGATCCGCTGTCTACAGGATTTCCCAGGCCACGAATACTGGAGTGGCTTTCCATTTCCTTCTCTGGGGGATTTTCCTGATCCAGGGATCAAACCCACATCTCTTGCACCTTCTGCATTGGCAGACAGATTCTTAGCACAGACCCCTGGGAAACCTAGTCAATAGCAGCGTAGGATTTTAATCTAGACACTCAGAGGCCAGATTCTCACTCTTAGTTACATTTCACTGCCTCTTGGAAAGACACAGGATTTTAGGGACACACAGGGATCACAAGGTGCAGCTCTGGCCAGACCCAAAGGGGTGAGAGGAAGAGATAGGCCTAGCCTTGATACTGAGGAGCCTGTGAGAACTCTGTGTGCATTGCTTCCTGCTATAGACTCCACTCTGCAAGGCAGAGGAGAATCTTCGGATGGCCCAGGGTGTCGCCCAGACCCCACACCCTGTCCTCTTCTCTGTGTCATCTCGGTCAGCCTCACTCACCCCTTCTGGGTGAAGCCCTGATGCACACAGGTCCCTCTGGAGTCAGACCCTGGGAGCCACAGGAGGCATTCGTTGGGGCACCTCCCCTGTGAAGACGAGGACAGCGGGCCTGGCATCATCTGGGGACAGGGACCTGAGGCACACGGCATGGGCAGAGCGCTCCAGGAAGGCCTGCCTGGCTGGGCTGTGAGGCCGGCCGGCGGGATGGCCTCCTCACCCCCGCCACGCTCTGCAGTCGACCAGAAAGTCAGAAAATGTGCTTGGCGACCAGTGAAGCAGATGGCTGAGAATATCATGTGTATACAATATTTATGAAATGTGAGCTGAGCAGAGCTGTGGCTGAGACTCCCGTCCCAGGCAGAGTAATTCAGCCCTGTGTGATGAACAAGATTGTAATTGGGGTAGTTCCAATTTACTAACCATTTGCAAAAGATTACATACCTCTCACATATTATCCTCTCCTAATCTTACTTTAATGAACACTACTCTATCTGGATGTATAATTTCAGGGCGGGGGGGAAAAAACAATTTCTAGCCTAGAAGGCAAAGCTGTAGCTAATACATTAACATCCAAATTAGAGAGAGGGAGAGTAATTGTGAGATCTATAGCTGAAATCTTTTAAAGGCTCCCTCCCCTTGCTCACAGTAACAGGCAGATGTACAGAGGAGGCAGTTTCTGCGACAACCAACCACGTGGATGTGGAGGGTGCAGACCCTTCGAAGGCAGCCTCACCGGAAACGACTCTCTTCCCTTAAAGAGCCCCGCCCCAGCAAGGAGTGGGCTCTTCAGCTGCTCTTCACCGCTGGACATAAGCCGTCCTTGAATTAGGAGGCATGTAGTCAGACTCGCAGAAGAACTTCGAGAGAGAGAAATGACTGTTGGTAAGCATACCTCCCCTCAAAGCCCAAGGTTATGAGGGATCCCTAGCCTTGATACTGAGGAGCCTGTGAGAACTCTGTGTGCATTGCTTCCTGCTATAGACTCCACTCTGCAAGGCAGAGGAGAATCTTCGGATGGCCCAGGGTGTCGCCCAGACCCCACACCCTGTCCTCTTCTCTGTGTCATCTCGGTCAGCCTCACTCACCCCTTCTGGGTGAAGCCCTGATGCACACAGGTCCCTCTGGAGTCAGACCCTGGGAGCCACAGGAGGCATTCGTTGGGGCACCTCCCCTGTGAAGACGAGGACAGCGGGCCTGGCATCATCTGGGGACAGGGACCTGAGGCACACGGCATGGGCAGAGCGCTCCAGGAAGGCCTGCCTGGCTGGGCTGTGAGGCCGGCCGGCGGGATGGCCTCCTCACCCCCGCCACGCTCTGCAGTCGACCAGAAAGTCAGAAAATGTGCTTGGCGACCAGTGAAGCAGATGGCTGAGAATATCATGTGTATACAATATTTATGAAATGTGAGCTGAGCAGAGCTGTGGCTGAGACTCCCGTCCCAGGCAGAGTAATTCAGCCCTGTGTGATGAACAAGATTGTAATTGGGGTAGTTCCAATTTACTAACCATTTGCAAAAGATTACATACCTCTCACATATTATCCTCTCCTAATCTTACTTTAATGAACACTACTCTATCTGGATGTATAATTTCGGGGCGGGAAAAAACAATTTCTAGCCTAGAAGGCAAAGCTGTAGCTAATACATTAACATCCAAATTAGAGAGAGGGAGAGTAATTGTGAGATCTATAGCTGAAATCTTTTAAAGGCTCCCTCCCCTTGCTCACAGTAACAGGCAGATGTACAGAGGAGGCAGTTTCTGCGACAACCAACCACGTGGATGTGGAGGGTGCAGACCCTTCGAAGGCAGCCTCACCGGAAACGACTCTCTTCCCTTAAAGAGCCCCGCCCCAGCAAGGAGTGGGCTCTTCAGCTGCTCTTCACCGCTGGACATAAGCCGTCCTTGAATTAGGAGGCATGTAGTCAGACTCGCAGAAGAACTTCGAGAGAGAGAAATGACTGTTGGTAAGCATACCTCCCCTCAAAGCCCAAGGTTATGAGGGATCCCTGAGGTAACTTATCCAACTCTACCTCAGTTGCATCATCTATAAAATGGGAGTGGAATGCTACCTAGTTCGTTCTTTCATCCAACCATTTTGACTGAGACCTACTAGGTGCCCAGTACTCTTCTAGGTGCTGAGAAAAACAAAAAAATAAAGTGCCTGCTCTCATGAAGTTTACATTTTCTTGGGGAAACAAACAGAAACAGGGCTTCCCCTGGTGGTCCAGTGGGTAAGGACACCGCCTTGCAGTGCAAGGGGCGCCGGTTCGATCCCTGGCCTGGGAAGATCCCACGTGCCATGAAGCAGCTGGACTGATGTGTCCAATTATCGAGCCGGAGCTCTGGGATGCATGCGCCCAGAGCCAGCGCTCTGCGACGACAGAGGCCACCGCGATGGGAGGCCCACAGGAGCCAAAGAACAAAGACGGATGAAAATAGAGAAATGAAAGACCAATAGAAGTGGCCCGCCCGTCCCCCTCCCTCCCCACCTCACCCGCTAAAAAAAAGATAAATAAATAAAATAAATGTTTAAAAAAAAAAACAAAAAACAAATATCCAGTATATTAGATCAGGATCTCCAACCACGGGGGCCACGGAACAGTATAGGTCTGCCATCTTTTAGGAAACTGGCCACACCGCAGGGGGTGAGTGGCAGACCAGGGAGGGAAGCTTCATCAGTGCTTACAGCCACCCGTCCCCCCCACCCCGTCCCCACTTAAGCTCCACCTACTGTCAGATCAGCTGCGACATAATAAATGCACTTGATTCATCCAGAAACCATCCACCTACCCCTACCTCTTGGAAAAACTATCTTCCACAACACTGGTCCCTGGTCCCTACAGTGTTGGGGACCACTGGACTAGATGACAGGACAAAGACAGCCCCCTGCCTCCAGGGGACTTGTAAAGGGCCTGCACTTCAAACCCGACGATGGCCACGCCTGACTTCCCAGTCTTGGGACCCAGAAAAGACCTTTGGGCCAGCACCCTGTCTGTGGGGTGTCCAGCATTGAGGTGTCCTCACCCTTCAACCAGTTCCCCTTTGTGAAGAGCAGTTTGCATTTGAAGTTTGAAACCCCAGACCTGGGGGAAGGCAGCCGCTTCCCGGCTTCTGCTGCAGAGAGAGGGGAAGCCCCTGCCCCGTGCCCTCTCCTGCCCCAGCCTCTTCCCTGACTGAGGGAGGTAGGAAGCCCCCTTCCACTGGCTCAGCCATTCGCAGCTGCAGTTTGGGAAAGGGGTCAGGGACACAGGAGGAGGTCAGGGAGCACAGGCAGCAGGAGACAACTCCTGCAATCCCGGAAACATTCCTCCAGAATGCCTTCTCTAGTTATCACTGGTGAGGCCGGGCATGATCTCTTGGGGGAGGCGCTCAGCGGTGTTCGCCCTGTTCCTTACGATTCATCAAGTTGCAAAGAACAGCTCAGGCCCCCATCTCAGGATGAGAAACTCTGCCAAGCACATGCCGTGTGCCAGGAGGGGACCGCTCCCCACTACTGCTTCTCTGGCTGTCCCAAGACACTATGAGTCCCTAATATGATCTCCAAGGCCCCACTCCGTCCCGATCTTGGGCAAGACAGGGTGAGGGTCAAAGCCCTGGGCCCATCTGTTCTGAGCCCTGTCCTACCACCTCCCCACTGGTCTCCTGCCCCTGTTCTCTCCTCCACTCTCACATGCTTGCCTCTCAGAATGACCGGCCAGGGCCAGGTCAATCAGACCTGCCCACTCGCACATGCACATGTGGACTTGCTCCTGCCCGCACTCCGGCCATATGCTTGTTCTCCAGCCACCTCGGGACACAGGGCTGGGGGCTGGTGGTCCAGCTCGCCACCGCTCTCCATTCCCTCAAACACCTCTGGTCACCAGGGCCACCCAGAGGGAGACTGGACTTGATGACAGGACAAAGACAGCCCCCTGCCTCCAGGGGACTTGTAAAGGGCCTGCACTTCAAACCCGACGATGGCCACGCCTGACTTCCCAGTCTTGGGACCCAGAAAAGACCTTTGGGCCAGCACCCTGTCTGTGGGGTGTCCAGCATTGAGGTGTCCTCACCCTTCAACCAGTTCCCCTTTGTGAAGAGCAGTTTGCATTTGAAGTTTGAAACCCCAGACCTGGGGGAAGGCAGCCGCTTCCCGGCTTCTGCTGCAGAGAGAGGGGAAGCCCCTGCCCCGTGCCCTCTCCTGCCCCAGCCTCTTCCCTGACTGAGGGAGGTAGGAAGCCCCCTTCCACTGGCTCAGCCATTCGCAGCTGCAGTTTGGGAAAGGGGTCAGGGACACAGGAGGAGGTCAGGGAGCACAGGCAGCAGGAGACAACTCCTGCAATCCCGGAAACATTCCTCCAGAATGCCTTCTCTAGTTATCACTGGTGAGGCCGGGCATGATCTCTTGGGGGAGGCGCTCAGCGGTGTTCGCCCTGTTCCTTACGATTCATCAAGTTGCAAAGAACAGCTCAGGCCCCCATCTCAGGATGAGAAACTCTGCCAAGCACATGCCGTGTGCCAGGAGGGGACCGCTCCCCACTACTGCTTCTCTGGCTGTCCCAAGACACTATGAGTCCCTAATATGATCTCCAAGGCCCCACTCCGTCCCGATCTTGGGCAAGACAGGGTGAGGGTCAAAGCCCTGGGCCCATCTGTTCTGAGCCCTGTCCTACCACCTCCCCACTGGTCTCCTGCCCCTGTTCTCTCCTCCACTCTCACATGCTTGCCTCTCAGAATGACCGGCCAGGGCCAGGTCAATCAGACCTGCCCACTCGCACATGCACATGTGGACTTGCTCCTGCCCGCACTCCGGCCATATGCTTGTTCTCCAGCCACCTCGGGACACAGGGCTGGGGGCTGGTGGTCCAGCTCGCCACCGCTCTCCATTCCCTCAAACACCTCTGGTCACCAGGGCCACCCAGAGGGAGACTGGACTTGATGAGAAAAGGTGGCCTCTGCTCTCCCCAGCAAGAGTCTTAGTATTAAAAAGTGACAAGGTTGAGCCTGGCCCCCTTCTGGACCCCAGACCCTGCCTGTTAATCCCACTGGCATCCCCACCCCTCCGGAGCTGGCGCTGGCGTGAGGCTGTGCCTGTTAGTGTGAACATACTAGGGGCCAGAGGAGCGACGGGAAGCTAGGCTAACTAAATGAATACAAGCATGAAGGGAAGGAGGCAGGGAAGGCGGGAGAAATGGAGTGGGGGAGGATGGGCTCCCAGCTCAGTGTACACGGAGTGACTGCGTGTGTGACTGTGTGTGGCCACTGCTGTCTTCTCGGAGGTGGTTCTTGACGTAGGATGACCAGCTTTCCAGGAGGGATCGCATGAAGAAGAAAAAACAATATGACCTCAGCTTTCTTTTCCCTGCTCCTGCATATGTACCATTTCCTCTCCAGTCCTTTCTCAGTGTGGTTTTATATGCTGGTAGTCGTGGGCTTCCTGGGTAGCTCAGCTGGTAAAGAATCCACCTGCACTGCAGGGTACCTGGGTTCGGTCCCTGGGTGGGGAAGATCCCCTGGAGGAGGGCACAGCCGCCCACGCCAGTATTCCTGCCTGGAGAATCCCCGCGGACAGAGGAGCCTGGTGAGCTGCAGTCCGTGGGGTCGCAAAGAGTCCGACATGACTGAGCGACTAAGCACAGCACACACGGGGGGGTCATGGGGTCAGGCAGCAATACCCCAGTGAACTCTTGCTCAGTGCTGACTACCTGGCAGCCGCAGGTCCAGGTCACCTTCCTCTACTCCTTCATGGAGGTCAAAGCCCTGGGCCCATCTGTTCTGAGCCCTGTCCTACCACCTCCCCACTGGTCTCCTGCCCCTGTTCTCTCCTCCACTCTCACATGCTTGCCTCTCAGAATGACCGGCCAGGGCCAGGTCAATCAGACCTGCCCACTCGCACATGCACATGTGGACTTGCTCCTGCCCGCACTCCGGCCATATGCTTGTTCTCCAGCCACCTCGGGACACAGGGCTGGGGGCTGGTGGTCCAGCTCGCCACCGCTCTCCATTCCCTCAAACACCTCTGGTCACCAGGGCCACCCAGAGGGAGACTGGACTTGATGAGAAAAGGTGGCCTCTGCTCTCCCCAGCAAGAGTCTTAGTATTAAAAAGTGACAAGGTTGAGCCTGGCCCCCTTCTGGACCCCAGACCCTGCCTGTTAATCCCACTGGCATCCCCACCCCTCCGGAGCTGGCGCTGGCGTGAGGCTGTGCCTGTTAGTGTGAACATACTAGGGGCCAGAGGAGCGACGGGAAGCTAGGCTAACTAAATGAATACAAGCATGAAGGGAAGGAGGCAGGGAAGGCGGGAGAAATGGAGTGGGGGAGGATGGGCTCCCAGCTCAGTGTACACGGAGTGACTGCGTGTGTGACTGTGTGTGGCCACTGCTGTCTTCTCGGAGGTGGTTCTTGACGTAGGATGACCAGCTTTCCAGGAGGGATCGCATGAAGAAGAAAAAACAATATGACCTCAGCTTTCTTTTCCCTGCTCCTGCATATGTACCATTTCCTCTCCAGTCCTTTCTCAGTGTGGTTTTATATGCTGGTAGTCGTGGGCTTCCTGGGTAGCTCAGCTGGTAAAGAATCCACCTGCACTGCAGGGTACCTGGGTTCGGTCCCTGGGTGGGGAAGATCCCCTGGAGGAGGGCACAGCCGCCCACGCCAGTATTCCTGCCTGGAGAATCCCCGCGGACAGAGGAGCCTGGTGAGCTGCAGTCCGTGGGGTCGCAAAGAGTCCGACATGACTGAGCGACTAAGCACAGCACACACGGGGGGGTCATGGGGTCAGGGCAGCAATACCCCAGTGAACTCTTGCTCAGTGCTGACTACCTGGCAGCCGCAGGTCCAGGTCACCTTCCCTCTACTCCTTCATGGAGGTACTATTATTGTTTATGGATGAAGAAACAGGATAGGAGAGTTTACAGGTGTCCGAGGACACAGAGCCTGCAGTTCGTCGGTGGGGATGTACCCAGTGTAGTCTGTCTCTGGTGGCCTGCCTCCGGGCCCTGGCCTGACAGACTGCCGGGCACCAGGGACATTTCAACCTTGTGCTCTTATGGGAGCTTGTGGGTTAAGAGAAGCCAAGTCGCTGGGTTTTCCCCTCCGGGAGCCCGAGTGGCAGGACCTGCGCGTGGATCCTTGCAGCCACCAAGGCGCTCAGAGCCCCCAGGGTCATGAGAGGGAGTCCGGAGCTTCCCCAGCCCCTGCATCCCCTCCCAGCCTTCCTGCGCTGATGGTCGCTCCTCTGTTGCCCAGGACTTAATGACCTGCTCCTCCGTGCTGTCAGGAAGCACGTGGAGGCAATTCTCCAAGCTCGAAAAAGAAGCAAAAGGAATATTTGATCACAGGGGGCTGCTGTCAGTTTGTAGTCTCTGAAGTCCTGGGCTGGGTGCTTCCTGCCTGCTGGGAGTTCGCCAAGACCCTCCCCCCCTTCATGACCAGGGCCCCGCTAGGACGCTAGAGCCACCTCTGCAAAAGGAGCATGCAGGGCGTGCCTCTCAGGTGTCCCCCGTTTGCCATGAAACGTGGTTTCTTCATCAGAGTGGTGAGCAGTTGGTTCCCGTCCCAGGCTGCATAGAAATGCAGGGCTCCCCCCTTCATTCCAGAGTGGCTGAGCATTGCGCAGGATTTCCTCTCAGTCCTTTCCCCATTTTGTGGTTTTATATGCTGGTAGTCGTGGGCTTCCTGGGTAGCTCAGCTGGTAAAGAATCCACCTGCACTGCAGGGTACCTGGGTTCGGTCCCTGGGTGGGGAAGATCCCCTGGAGGAGGGCACAGCCGCCCACGCCAGTATTCCTGCCTGGAGAATCCCCGCGGACAGAGGAGCCTGGTGAGCTGCAGTCCGTGGGGTCGCAAAGAGTCCGACATGACTGAGCGACTAAGCACAGCACACACGGGGGGGTCATGGGGTCAGGGCAGCAATACCCCAGTGAACTCTTGCTCAGTGCTGACTACCTGGCAGCCGCAGGTCCAGGTCACCTTCCCTCTACTCCTTCATGGAGGTACTATTATTGTTTATGGATGAAGAAACAGGATAGGAGAGTTTACAGGTGTCCGAGGACACAGAGCCTGCAGTTCGTCGGTGGGGATGTACCCAGTGTAGTCTGTCTCTGGTGGCCTGCCTCCGGGCCCTGGCCTGACAGACTGCCGGGCACCAGGGACATTTCAACCTTGTGCTCTTATGGGAGCTTGTGGGTTAAGAGAAGCCAAGTCGCTGGGTTTTCCCCTCCGGGAGCCCGAGTGGCAGGACCTGCGCGTGGATCCTTGCAGCCACCAAGGCGCTCAGAGCCCCCAGGGTCATGAGAGGGAGTCCGGAGCTTCCCCAGCCCCTGCATCCCCTCCCAGCCTTCCTGCGCTGATGGTCGCTCCTCTGTTGCCCAGGACTTAATGACCTGCTCCTCCGTGCTGTCAGGAAGCACGTGGAGGCAATTCTCCAAGCTCGAAAAAGAAGCAAAAGGAATATTTGATCACAGGGGGCTGCTGTCAGTTTGTAGTCTCTGAAGTCCTGGGCTGGGTGCTTCCTGCCTGCTGGGAGTTCGCCAAGACCCTCCCCCCCTTCATGACCAGGGCCCCGCTAGGACGCTAGAGCCACCTCTGCAAAAGGAGCATGCAGGGCGTGCCTCTCAGGTGTCCCCCGTTTGCCATGAAACGTGGTTTCTTCATCAGAGTGGTGAGCAGTTGGTTCCCGTCCCAGGCTGCATAGAAATGCCCGCAGGGCCCTCACCACCCACCTTGCCTGCCACCGCTTTCCAGCTGGAGAGGATGGGGGCCTTGGGGAGGGAGAGGCTTTTGAAACCAGTCCAACTCAGGTTCAGACTCAGCACCCATGTACAACCAGCGGTGACCTTGTCAAAGCCGCCAAATTCTGTGTGCTTGTTTGAGGGATAAAACACCCACCTGCTAGGTCTGAATGGAGGGATAATGAAACCATATTCCCAGAGTGTCTGGATGTGCGCCCAGCGCCTAGAGAAACTTCACGGACAGAATGGCGGTGGGTCAGGAGGCTCACAGGGCAGTGGGTCCCTCGCATCCCCCCTCGGAAGAGGCATGTGCAGAGTCCAGTCCACACTGCAATGCTTGAAAACGCTACAAAGAGGAAGTTCGGAAACTTCCTGTGGTGTCCAGTTTCAGGTTTTAACAACACCCCTCCGGTGAGAATTCTTTTTTTTTTTTTTTTCTTTTGAGAATCCTGGTTTTAGGTCTAGCCTGAGTCCCTCGAGCTGCAACTCAGGTCCATTTTCTTTCGTCTCCTTTTCAGAAGAGACTGGCATCCCCCAGCCTCCACCTGATCGTCCTTCGGGAACGTAGAAACGCGTTCCCTTCTGCCTCGAAGCTCAGAAGAGTGATGCTCCCTTGGTCCTAGGCCTGCTTGGAAGGTGCAGACCCCGGGTCCGGAGAGGCATGAGGGTGCACCTGGGGCAGCTGCAGGAACCAGGACCCAGGTCCTCTGACGCCTTGAATCCGGCTCCTCCTCATCCTGCCTCCCGTCACCCCATGGGCTCTGCCTTCTCTGAATTCTAGAACAGTCTTTGCTCCTTTTCTTTGGATTCAAAGGGGGTGGCAATGAACTGAAGGAAAAACAAAGAACTTCCCCATGAAGCCTAAACGTGGTCCCCCTTCAAGGAAGCGAGAGATCTCCGAGTGCAGTTTGGTCAGGGCAGACGCGCTGGGACCCTGGAGCTCACTCACCAAGATGCAGGACTGCGCGGCCCAGCATCCCCACCGCGCCCGGCGCCGCCTCGCGCACCCCAGCCCTCGCGCATCCATCCACCCGCAGCCCGGCCCGCGCCGCTCCTCATCTGTAGGCGCCGGCTACGCTTCCCAGCCACTTGCTGTCCCATAATCAGCACCATTATCTCTGGATAATTTTCCCTTCTCTCGGCAATTCGGCCTGTGAAAGGAGCCCGAGGAAGGACCGGTGTTTCTGAAACTAGGAGAAGGGGGGACGTGGCCTTGATTGCAAATGAAAAATTAAGCCCGCGTGTCTCGCGCTCATGCCGGCCTGATTGCGCGTCCCCCTCCCGCCCACCCCGGCTGCCTGAAGGGTAGCGATGATCTGTCTACCTTTTCTTCGGCTCGCCTCGCGTTTAGCAAATCTATACGGTATTTAATCCCCGAAAGCCACAGCGCTTGGCTCTAAATGCCTAATCTGCTGTCGAGAGCTTCTGCAATTCGCGCTCTCCCCCGTCCGGTGGTTGAACCCGGGGCTTTTGTTTGGGGCATCGGAGGGGCGCCCCGCCGGGTGGAGCGCCCCGGATTGTGCTTTTAATCTCCCTCTAGAGGAGGAGGGAGAAAACGCAGGAGGAGCGGCTCGTGGGCTGAGTGCCCCCGCGCACCCCACGAGCAGGCTGCCCGGGAGGAGGCGCGTGCCTCACCCACGCCAAACCTGGCCGGCTGCCAGGAGGACCAGGAGCCCGTTTCTCCTTCAGGAACTCGCGGGCTGTTGCGCGGAGACAAACCGATACACGAATAACTACCACCAATGGACCCTTGGAAGGTGCAGACCCCGGGTCCGGAGAGGCATGAGGGTGCACCTGGGGCAGCTGCAGGAACCAGGACCCAGGTCCTCTGACGCCTTGAATCCGGCTCCTCCTCATCCTGCCTCCCGTCACCCCATGGGCTCTGCCTTCTCTGAATTCTAGAACAGTCTTTGCTCCTTTTCTTTGGATTCAAAGGGGGTGGCAATGAACTGAAGGAAAAACAAAGAACTTCCCCATGAAGCCTAAACGTGGTCCCCCTTCAAGGAAGCGAGAGATCTCCGAGTGCAGTTTGGTCAGGGCAGACGCGCTGGGACCCTGGAGCTCACTCACCAAGATGCAGGACTGCGCGGCCCAGCATCCCCACCGCGCCCGGCGCCGCCTCGCGCACCCCAGCCCTCGCGCATCCATCCACCCGCAGCCCGGCCCGCGCCGCTCCTCATCTGTAGGCGCCGGCTACGCTTCCCAGCCACTTGCTGTCCCATAATCAGCACCATTATCTCTGGATAATTTTCCCTTCTCTCGGCAATTCGGCCTGTGAAAGGAGCCCGAGGAAGGACCGGTGTTTCTGAAACTAGGAGAAGGGGGGACGTGGCCTTGATTGCAAATGAAAAATTAAGCCCGCGTGTCTCGCGCTCATGCCGGCCTGATTGCGCGTCCCCCTCCCGCCCACCCCGGCTGCCTGAAGGGTAGCGATGATCTGTCTACCTTTTCTTCGGCTCGCCTCGCGTTTAGCAAATCTATACGGTATTTAATCCCCGAAAGCCACAGCGCTTGGCTCTAAATGCCTAATCTGCTGTCGAGAGCTTCTGCAATTCGCGCTCTCCCCCGTCCGGTGGTTGAACCCGGGGCTTTTGTTTGGGGCATCGGAGGGGCGCCCCGCCGGGTGGAGCGCCCCGGATTGTGCTTTTAATCTCCCTCTAGAGGAGGAGGGAGAAAACGCAGGAGGAGCGGCTCGTGGGCTGAGTGCCCCCGCGCACCCCACGAGCAGGCTGCCCGGGAGGAGGGCGCGTGCCTCACCCACGCCAAACCTGGCCGGCTGCCAGGAGGACCAGGAGCCCGTTTCTCCTTCAGGAACTCGCGGGCTGTTGCGCGGAGACAAACCGATACACGAATAACTACCACACAATGGAATCAATGTCTTGACAGAGGTGTGTACCAGATGCTGGGGGAACGCAGACGAGGAAGTGACTCATGTTCTCTCTCTGAGAGCTGATGAAAGTTTATGCAGCCGCGCAGGGTGAGCAGAAGTTCATCGGTGGGCAAGCTGAGACCAGGGGGTCCTGGCTGGGGACAGCTACGCCAAGAGGGTGACCTGTCCTGGAGATGGCCACGACCAGGGTGACAGCAGAGCTGTGAGCAAGGGGTGCTAAAGTGGCGGGAACTGAGGAGGGAAGAACTTGCTTTGACAATGGAAAAGCAATGGAGGTTTCACGCAGGAGTATCACACATACACAGGTAGAGGGAGGGTCCCGGATGGGGTATAGATGCGCTGTGGGTGCATGCATGCTTCAGTCACGTCGCACTCTTTTCAACCCCAGGGACTGTAGCCCACCAGGCTCTGCTGTCCATGGGATTTCCCAGGCAAGAATACTGGAGCGAGTGGGTGGCCACTTCCTCCTCCAGGGGATCTTCCTCACCCAGGGACTGAACCCTCATCTCCTGCCTCTGCTGCATTGGTATTGGGGTGGGCCAATTCACTTGGGTTTTCCTGTAAGATTCAATGGAAAAATCTGAATAAATATTTTGGTTAACCCAATAAATGTATAGATACACCTACATGCACATGTATACACATCTACATTTTAAGGTGTATTTATTTTCATATTTATATAGCTGTTGTATGATTTAATTTGTATATTGATTCGTTTGCTAAAGCTGCTATAAGAAAGTATTACAGACAGGGAGGGGCAGTGGGGGAGTTAAACAACAGAAACAGATTTTCTCACATTTCTGGAGGCGGGAAGTCAAGATGGAGGTGTCTGCAGGATCAATTTCTTCTGAGACCTCTCTTCTTTGTAAATGGCAGCCTCCTCCTGATGTCCTCAAAAGGTCTTTCCTCTGTGTGTCTGTATTCTCATCTCTTTCTCATCATTTCTCCGGGGGGCCGGGGCCCGCGCACCCCACGAGCAGGCTGCCCGGGAGGAGGGCGCGTGCCTCACCCACGCCAAACCTGGCCGGCTGCCAGGAGGACCAGGAGCCCGTTTCTCCTTCAGGAACTCGCGGGCTGTTGCGCGGAGACAAACCGATACACGAATAACTACCACACAATGGAATCAATGTCTTGACAGAGGTGTGTACCAGATGCTGGGGGAACGCAGACGAGGAAGTGACTCATGTTCTCTCTCTGAGAGCTGATGAAAGTTTATGCAGCCGCGCAGGGTGAGCAGAAGTTCATCGGTGGGCAAGCTGAGACCAGGGGGTCCTGGCTGGGGACAGCTACGCCAAGAGGGTGACCTGTCCTGGAGATGGCCACGACCAGGGTGACAGCAGAGCTGTGAGCAAGGGGTGCTAAAGTGGCGGGAACTGAGGAGGGAAGAACTTGCTTTGACAATGGAAAAGCAATGGAGGTTTCACGCAGGAGTATCACACATACACAGGTAGAGGGAGGGTCCCGGATGGGGTATAGATGCGCTGTGGGTGCATGCATGCTTCAGTCACGTCGCACTCTTTTCAACCCCAGGGACTGTAGCCCACCAGGCTCTGCTGTCCATGGGATTTCCCAGGCAAGAATACTGGAGCGAGTGGGTGGCCACTTCCTCCTCCAGGGGATCTTCCTCACCCAGGGACTGAACCCTCATCTCCTGCCTCTGCTGCATTGGTATTGGGGTGGGCCAATTCACTTGGGTTTTCCTGTAAGATTCAATGGAAAAATCTGAATAAATATTTTGGTTAACCCAATAAATGTATAGATACACCTACATGCACATGTATACACATCTACATTTTAAGGTGTATTTATTTTCATATTTATATAGCTGTTGTATGATTTAATTTGTATATTGATTCGTTTGCTAAAGCTGCTATAAGAAAGTATTACAGACAGGGAGGGGCAGTGGGGGAGTTAAACAACAGAAACAGATTTTCTCACATTTCTGGAGGCGGGAAGTCAAGATGGAGGTGTCTGCAGGATCAATTTCTTCTGAGACCTCTCTTCTTTGTAAATGGCAGCCTCCTCCTGATGTCCTCAAAAGGTCTTTCCTCTGTGTGTCTGTATTCTCATCCCCTCTTTCCCTAAGGACATCCACCATGTTGGACTAAGGCCCATCCCTATGACCTCACTCTACCCAGATAAGCTCTTTATTTTTAATTTATTTTTTATTCTTTATCGTTTATTATTTCTTTGGCCTCTTCTATTTTTTGGCCACTTCTATTGGTCTTTCATTTATTTCCATCCTTGGTCTTTGGCCTGTGTGGGGCTCCCATTGCAGTGGTCTCTCTCATTGCAGAGCACGACTCTGGCCGCATGCACTCCAGAGCGCCCACTCAGTAGTTGGACACATCGGTCCAGCCGCTCCGCTGCACGTGGGATCTTCCCAGGCCAGGGATCAAACTGGTACCCCTTGCACTGCAAGGCAGTGTCTTTACCCACTGGACCAGCAGGGAAGCCCAGAATAAGCTCGTTTTTTAAAAAATGTTTTTTTGGAGTACAGTTGTTTTATAATGTTCTATTAGTTTCTACTGTACAGAAAAGTGAACCAGCTATATGTACACATATATTCCCTCTTTTTTGGAGTTTCCTCCCATTTAGGTCACCACAGAGCACTGAGTAGATTTGGCTGTGTTCTATAGTGGGTTCTCATTAGTTATCCATTTTATATCTAGTGGGGTCTATATGTCCATCCTAACCTCTCAATTTATCCCACCGTCCCCCCTTTCCCTGTAACAACCTCTTTAAAGGCCCAAATACAGTTACATTCTGGTAAATATATACAATGGAATATTACTCAGCCATAAAAAGAAATGCCTTTGAGTCAGCCCTAATGAGGTGGATGAACCTAGGACCTATTACACAGAGTGAAGTAAATCAGAAAGAGAAAAATAGAGATTGTATGCTCACACATGTATATGGAATCTAGAAAGATGGTACTGATAAATGCATGTGCAGAGCAGTAATGGAGAAACAGACATAGAGAACAGACTTATGGACATTGAGGGTAGGGAGGAATGGGTGAGATGTATGGAAAGAGTAACAGGGAAACTCACACTGCCATATGTAAAACAGAGAACCAATGGGAATCTGCTGTAAGACTAAGGGAACTTACTCAGGGGCTCTGTAATAACCTAGAGGGGTGGGATGGGGAGGGAGATGGGAGGAAAGTTCAAGAGGGAGGGGACATGTGTATACCTATCCCTAATTCAGGTTGATGTATGGCGGTAAACAACAGAACTCTGTAAAAGTAAAAAAAATAAATAAACAAATACAGTTATATTTGGAGATACTGGGAGCTAGACTTCAATATGTGAATGGGGTGCACAGTGAATTTTCATTGATGCATAGATTCATAAATTTTAATGTTTCTTCCAGCAGTCCTTCCCAGTCCTTAGCCTTTTCTAGCAGTGGCCTAGTGGAGGGGAGGGCACTGTGTGGATTCATGCACCCTACCCCCTCACTCAGGGCAGGAATGGTGTGTTACCATCTGCTTCTCATAACCAGCTCTTGGGCTTTTGAACCATTCAGTCCAGTTGTTCCACTAGACTCTATTACCAGCCAGAAGCAGCCTCTATTATCAGGTAAAACCCAGGTACTCCTCAGTTCAGAGAATCAGGAATCCTCAGAAATACCAGGCGGACTGTGGTCTTTCCTAGAATGGAAATTCCACTCCGAAGGTGACTCACCTCCCATCAGGATACAGGCTGAAGCCAGATTAATTGGACTTCTTGACTCCTGTAACTGCTTTTTCTCAGTCAGTTACAACTTTTCTGGTTGCAAGTGGCAGACCACAAGACTCCAATAGGCTTAAAATCAAAAAAGGATTTATTGGCATGCATGCATGTGTGCTAAGCTGCTTCAGTCATGTTCAGCTCTTAGTGTCCCTATGAACTGTAGCCCGCCAGGCTCCTCTGTCCATGGGATTCTCCAGGCAAGAATACTGGAGTGGGTTGCCATACCCTCTTCCAAGGGATCTTCTCAACCCAGGAATTGAACTCACATCTCCTACACTGCAGGTGGCTTCTTTACCGCTGAGTCACTGGGCAAGTCATTTATTGGCATATGTAACTGTAAATTCCAGTAGGTAGACAGAGCTCGATTTTCAAGAGAGACTGGCTTCAGGGGTGTATGACATTTCCATCATCCTCAGGCATGGCTTAGGTGGTGGCAAGATGACTGACCTCAACTCTAACTGACATTGCACTTGACCTGCCAGGCCAAGTCCAATGTGACACACGGAGAGGCAAGCGTTCTCAATAGGCTCACTTAAAAAAATTGTATTTGAACGTCTTGTGTCTCACCAACTCTGCCCAGGTCACAGGAACATTTCCAAAATCATCATGGTGGCCGGAGGAGATCACTGACTATTCCAGGGTATCTGGACACCCACCCCATGGAGCAACCACATCCAAGACACAATTACAGGTGATTCCCTAGAGAAAAAGTGGAGCCCTTTTCCCCCAAAGAAAGCCTTATGAATGGCTGCTGGTTTGTAAAAGCAAAAGGCATTCACAATAGTATCTGAAAGAAGAGCTTTTGGAACAAAAGCTTAGTAAACTGTCATGTATGAGACTGTTCTGGTTGAAGGGTAGCATTGAATGCAATTATACTACAAGTTTTCTGCCTCTTACCTAAGCTAATTTCATTTCTGTGAGGTGGAAATTTGTGCTTTTTATTTAAAAGGTGCTTTTGTGTATGCAATTTTAAAAAGTATAGCACCATGGTTAAGCAAGATCGAAACCTTCAAGCCCCGCTGGGCCACTTGACCGTCATCTGTTGCTGAGTCAATGACTTAACCTTTCTGCACCTGTTTTCTACCTACTCATTAGGGTTAATAAAAGCTGCTTCTCATTATGAGCTTTCACTGAGAGCATGGGCACAAAGTACTTCGCACACAGAAGCAGTAGAGGTAAGCTGTTATTTTTAAAGCGGTTTCAAGACATCACAGACTGACTGCCTTGGCCCTGAAAGGATGTTGCGTCTACATTTTCCAGTTGAGAAAGCTGAACATGAAGGGGATAAGCACTACTGTGAGGTCACACAGCTCACTAGGCACAAAGTGGTTTGGACCTCTAGTTCCCAGTGGAGCCAGCGGCACTGTGTTTCAGCCAGTCTTCCTGCAGCAGCAGTCCTGGACGATGCCCCCGTGCTGGGAACATGCAGTCCCCAAACCCAGTCTCTTGGAGCATCTGTTGGTGAGGTGAGCTGTGTCTTTGCCTTTGTAGAGTTGCCTGGAGGTTGAGGGATGAGCTCTTGTGGCTGGAGTGCGGGGGTTGGGGGGTGGGTGTGTGGGTGTCAACATGTGTGCTCTGGCCCTGTCCCTGGGACTTGGCTCCCTGAGGAAACAGCTATCAGGACAGAGCAGGGGGCAGCCACCAGCCTGACCCTGAACCTGTGTCATCGCCACTGCCTGAGGGGTACCACTTTCTCAGAGTAGCCCCATGTACCACATGCTTTCAGGCCCCAAAGAGACAAGCAGAGAATCTTGGGAAGGGCTACAAATCCTGATGAGTCCACTCTCCTCTGAACAAGGCAAGAGCCACCTGGCAAGAAGACATGAAACCTGACACTGGTTAGTCAGGGGGTAGATGCCAACCCCCGACTCTGATACACCCAGGGCCCTGGGTCTGCCGAGTGCTGGTGCCCCGAGCCCAGCTCACTGAGTGCCTACATGCGTCTTTGTAGAGGACACCGCATGTAAAGTCAGGCCCCCTCTGCCTCATACCAAGTCCTTGTCCTCTCTGAACCTGCTTCCTGACGCATGAATTGGAGACAAGCAGGCAGCCTTGGAATCGTCTCTTTGGGCTCATATAACAGAGCACCATGGACCAGGTGGCTTCTAGACCACAGAAATTTATTTCTAACAATTCTGGAGATCGAGAGTCTCCAGATCAAAGTGCCAACAGATTCTATGTGAGGAGGGCCCACTTCCAGGTCATGTTGTTTGGTCGCTCAGTCATGTCTGGCTTTGTGATCCTGTGGACTGCAGCGTGCCAGGCTCCCCTGTGCTTCACTGTCTCCCAGAATTACTGAAATTCATGTCCAATTGAGTTTTTAGGTGAATTTGCTATTTTTTACCCATCCTCCAAAATTCTCTGCTGCCCCTGAGTATCTTTGTGTCACACAAAAAGGTGGTTTGGACCTCTAGTTCCCAGTGGAGCCAGCGGCACTGTGTTTCAGCCAGTCTTCCTGCAGCAGCAGTCCTGGACGATGCCCCCGTGCTGGGAACATGCAGTCCCCAAACCCAGTCTCTTGGAGCATCTGTTGGTGAGGTGAGCTGTGTCTTTGCCTTTGTAGAGTTGCCTGGAGGTTGAGGGATGAGCTCTTGTGGCTGGAGTGCGGGGGTTGGGGGGTGGGTGTGTGGGTGTCAACATGTGTGCTCTGGCCCTGTCCCTGGGACTTGGCTCCCTGAGGAAACAGCTATCAGGACAGAGCAGGGGGCAGCCACCAGCCTGACCCTGAACCTGTGTCATCGCCACTGCCTGAGGGGTACCACTTTCTCAGAGTAGCCCCATGTACCACATGCTTTCAGGCCCCAAAGAGACAAGCAGAGAATCTTGGGAAGGGCTACAAATCCTGATGAGTCCACTCTCCTCTGAACAAGGCAAGAGCCACCTGGCAAGAAGACATGAAACCTGACACTGGTTAGTCAGGGGGTAGATGCCAACCCCCGACTCTGATACACCCAGGGCCCTGGGTCTGCCGAGTGCTGGTGCCCCGAGCCCAGCTCACTGAGTGCCTACATGCGTCTTTGTAGAGGACACCGCATGTAAAGTCAGGCCCCCTCTGCCTCATACCAAGTCCTTGTCCTCTCTGAACCTGCTTCCTGACGCATGAATTGGAGACAAGCAGGCAGCCTTGGAATCGTCTCTTTGGGCTCATATAACAGAGCACCATGGACCAGGTGGCTTCTAGACCACAGAAATTTATTTCTAACAATTCTGGAGATCGAGAGTCTCCAGATCAAAGTGCCAACAGATTCTATGTGAGGAGGGCCCACTTCCAGGTCATGTTGTTTGGTCGCTCAGTCATGTCTGGCTTTGTGATCCTGTGGACTGCAGCGTGCCAGGCTCCCCTGTGCTTCACTGTCTCCCAGAATTACTGAAATTCATGTCCATTGAGTCAGTGATGCTATCTTACCATCTCATTCTCTGCTGCCCCTGTCTTCTTTTGCCTTCAATCTTTCCAGCATCAGGGTCTTTTTCAGTGAGTCATCTCTTCACATCACGTGGCCAAAGTATTGGCGCTTCAGCTTCAGCATCAGTCCTTCCACTGAAGTATTCATGGTTGATTTCCTTTAGGATCAACTGGTTTGGTCTCCTTTCAACCTAAGAGTCTTCTCCAGCACCAGAGTGTGAAAGCATAATTATTTGGTGCTCAGCCTTCTTTATGGTCCAACTCTCACCACGCATGACTACTAGAAAAACCATAACTTTGACTATATGAACCTTTGTCAACAAGGCAATGTCTCTGCTTATTAATATGCTGTCTATGTTTATCATAGCTTTTCTTCCAAGGAGCAAGTGGCTTTTAATTTCATGACTGCAGTCACCGTCCACAGTGATTTTGGAGCCCAAGAAAATAAAATCTGTCATTGATTCAATTTTTTCCCCTTTTATTTGCCATAAAGTGATGGGACCAGATGCCATGGTCTTAGTTTTTCTGATGTTGAGTTTCAAGCCAGCCTTTTCACTCTCTTTCATCCTCAATAAGAGGCTTTTTAGTTCTTCATCACTTTCTGCCCTTAGAGTGGTATCATCTGAATATCTGAGGTTGTTGATATTTCTCCTGGCAATCTTGATTCCAGCTTGTGTGATTCACCCAGTCTGGCATTCTTGCATGCTGTACTCTGCGTGTAAGTTAAATAAACAAGGTGACAGTATAAAACCTTGTTCTCCTTTCCCAGGTCCATAGATGGCGTCTTTTGGCTGTGTCCTCAGAGAAGGGAGTGGGAGCTCCTGGGGTTTCTTTCATAAGGGCATGAATCCCTTTTCTGAGGGTTCCACCCTCCTGACCAAATCACTTTACAAAGCTCCCTCCTCTAATATCACCCCATGTGGGGTTGGGGGCTCAAATGATGAATCTGGGCGGGGACACAAACATTCAGTCTGCGGCAGATGCCATAAAGAGGAAGTGAAGTGATGTGTGTGAATACTGCTTTGTAAGCCAGAAAGTGTTATATAATGCTATGGCTGGGATTAAGTTTTAAAAATTGATGCCAGGGAAGTGACTGGACATGCTCCAGAGGGAGACAATCACCAAGTCTTGAGCAGGCTAAGAAGTGACAGTGCAGCATGTCAGGGACGTCAGGGTGCCCCAGAGTGAAGGGAGACCAGCTTGTGTTACTGTCCTGCTCCAGCCCTTGTGGTTGACCCCTTTCACCTGATATGTACACAACACACACACACACACACACACACTCTTACACCCTTCGCCAGCAATGTCAGCTTCTGCTCGCAGCCACTGTGGAAAGGATGGAGAAAGCCAATCAAAGTGTCACAGGATCTCCATCTTGACCAAATGTTACCCCAGAGAAGGAGGCACTAAGGAAGCTGGGCAGGGCCCCTAAATGGAGGGTTCTAAGGGAGAGAAGTCCTCCAAATCCTGTCATAGGGGCTGCCGGTTCTCAAACCTGCCTGCACATCACAAACATTTGGGGAACTTTGAAAAAACAAACAACGCAACTCCACAGGTCCTACCCAGGCTCCTGTAAATCAAGATACCCGAAGGTGAACTCTAGGATTCTTTAGTTCTATTGTTGTTTAGTCGCCAAGTCACGCCCAACTTAGTCACGCCCAGCTTTTTCACTCTCCTCTTTCCCCCTTATCCGGAGGCTCTTTAGTTCTTCTTCACTTTCTGCCATAAGGGCAGTATCGTCTGCGTAGCTGAGGTGGCTGGTATTTCTCCTGGCAATCTTGATTCCAACCTGAATCTTTGCAACCCCGTGGACGGTAGCCCACCAGGCTTCTCTGTTCATGGGCTTTTCCAGGCAAGAATACTGGAGTGGGTTGCCATGCCCTCCTCCGGGGCATCTCCCTGCTATAATTCTATAAATGGTCCCAAATGATTCTGATGCCTGACAGGCTGGCCATGCCTCCAAAGAGTGACTGTTGACTCATAAAGGCAGCATCATAGCAGCCCCTCTTTCTCTCGAGTATCCCAGTCCTTAGCCATGAACTGTCCCTCCTAGGCCCCTGTGTCAATTGTTTCTGAAAACAGAAATGAGCCTTCTTCAAAGATTTATGTGACTCCTGGCAGACGAAGCTGCCAAGTCCCTGGAAAGGCTGGCATGGGCGTGTGGCAGCTCTCACCCCTGCCGGACAGCTGGATGGGCAGGATTTCTGGAGCAGGCATGCCCGCCGGGACTGGGGCTCCCGCCTGCAGATGCCCATGTTTACCCAGGGAGAGCTGGGGGGACCTGGATGCTGAGCCCAGTTCTCAGGAATTTGGACAGCTGTCCCTGGACGGCCACCAAGACTCTACTCTCCAGACCGAGATAGAGAGCCGAGCATGTGGCCGCGGAGTGGATGCCACAGGTAAGTGTCTTGGTCTTCCTGGTGTTTTCTGCCAGACTGGCATCTGTCACCTGACATTATGGTCATCTTCCATTTAGGTCCCTGCACTGTGATTCCTTTTTAAATAATAAAAAAATAAAGGCAAGAGAAGCAGTCGGTGGCAGGGCTCCAAGCTTCCCTTAATTGCACATTCCCTTAAGTACCATCTGAGGAAGTCCCCAAATTGTCAACGCCGGTTCTAAACTGCCTCCTCCTTTGGGAACTTTGAAAAACAAACAACGCAACTCCACAGGTCCTACCCAGGCTCCTGTAAATCAAGATACCCGAAGGTGAACTCTAGGATTCTTTAGTTCTATTGTTGTTTAGTCGCCAAGTCACGCCCAACTTAGTCACGCCCAGCTTTTTCACTCTCCTCTTTCCCCCTTATCCGGAGGCTCTTTAGTTCTTCTTCACTTTCTGCCATAAGGGCAGTATCGTCTGCGTAGCTGAGGTGGCTGGTATTTCTCCTGGCAATCTTGATTCCAACCTGAATCTTTGCAACCCCGTGGACGGTAGCCCACCAGGCTTCTCTGTTCATGGGCTTTTCCAGGCAAGAATACTGGAGTGGGTTGCCATGCCCTCCTCCGGGGCATCTCCCTGCTATAATTCTATAAATGGTCCCAAATGATTCTGATGCCTGACAGGCTGGCCATGCCTCCAAAGAGTGACTGTTGACTCATAAAGGCAGCATCATAGCAGCCCCTCTTTCTCTCGAGTATCCCAGTCCTTAGCCATGAACTGTCCCTCCTAGGCCCCTGTGTCAATTGTTTCTGAAAACAGAAATGAGCCTTCTTCAAAGATTTATGTGACTCCTGGCAGACGAAGCTGCCAAGTCCCTGGAAAGGCTGGCATGGGCGTGTGGCAGCTCTCACCCCTGCCGGACAGCTGGATGGGCAGGATTTCTGGAGCAGGCATGCCCGCCGGGACTGGGGCTCCCGCCTGCAGATGCCCATGTTTACCCAGGGAGAGCTGGGGGGACCTGGATGCTGAGCCCAGTTCTCAGGAATTTGGACAGCTGTCCCTGGACGGCCACCAAGACTCTACTCTCCAGACCGAGATAGAGAGCCGAGCATGTGGCCGCGGAGTGGATGCCACAGGTAAGTGTCTTGGTCTTCCTGGTGTTTTCTGCCAGACTGGCATCTGTCACCTGACATTATGGTCATCTTCCATTTAGGTCCCTGCACTGTGATTCCTTTTTAAATAATAAAAAAATAAAGGCAAGAGAAGCAGTCGGTGGCAGGGCTCCAAGCTTCCCTTAATTGCAAATTCCCTTAAGTACCACTTCCCTGAAGCCTCAGGTTCTGTCTGCTGGTCGGGGCTGCTTCAGCCTGGCTGACTTTTAATAGGCCTGTGGTAATTTTCAGCCTCTTCTAACTTTCCCTTTTGTTCACCGGCACATCCTGGCACATCGTCACCCTATGCAAGGGATCTCAAATTATTGGAGAAAAGCTGCCTCGTTCTTTCATCTTTACATTTAAAGGAAGGAAAGAGACATGGTGGACAACCGAAAAAGAGAGGGAAAGAGAGAGAGGATGGGGAAGGAGTGACTGAAATTGAACACTGGAGTATTAGTGTTCACCGGTACGGCTGACATTTGAGTAGCAGGGCTGTGGGAGTTGATCAAATATGGAAATACCTATAGACTCACAGCCCTGAGGTCCCCACTCACTCCTCTTTCTCTTGTCCTTCTCTTGAAGCCCCATGGACCTTGAAAGGGTACACACTCATGGTCTCTCTCTTTGTTTTCTCTTTTCTTTTTCATCCCTATTGCCAACATACCATAGGAGATGAATTCCAGGCACAGACTCTCAAGGGTTAACCTGGCACCACAGGGGCCTTCAAGACCATGCTGGGCCCGAAGGCATTTGTTCTGCTTGGTTGGTGCCCTTGCCTTAAAGGATGCTAAATATTTTGAATGTCACCTTGGGCCAAAGCATGGAGAAAAATGGGGGCCGTTCTGCCTTTTTCTCTTAGGGGAGATGGAGAGAAGAATGGGGAAATAAAAACCAGAGGCAGATGTGGCCATCAGCATCCCAATGGGCAGGTGTGACTCAGCTTCTGCCTTTGCAAAATGGGTCTGAGCATATCTGTAGCCATAGTGCTTGGGAACAATGCAGGTACCTCATCCAAGGTCCCAGCCAGCTATGATAGTCCCAGGGCTGTGCACTAAGAGAGTCTGGTGTGGAGTGGGTCTGTCTCTCCAGGGAGCAGAACTGGCCCCAGGTGGCACCAACTACTGACTCTGGGCAGGAGAGGCCACCCCGAGAAAGCCCGGGGAGAGGCCATATCAGAAATTACTGGACGGATGCAAAATCCACCTGCTGAATCCACTCCTGCCTGAGTGTCCTAGAAAATGGTGACACAGTAATATGGATGGAGTGAGGGCTAGGAGAGGAGAATTGTTCTGGACACTTCATCCTTCCCTGACTCGATAGACTTTCTCCCCTGTGATTGCCAGGCGAGTAGCCTGGCCGGCCCAAGCCCTACTGGGTCACTGGGGAGCCAAAAACAGGCTTGTGGCTCTCTAAAGGCAACAGGCAGCTTTGTGGGGGCTGCATGAGTAGTAAGGAGAGCTGAGGAGCCCAAAAGCTTTGGCTTAGAAGCCCACCACTTGGTGACTTCTCAGGACAGTCAGGGGCCTGAAGGCTGACTGGACTGCTGCCATTGCTTGAAAAAGAACACAGGGAGAGCTGATCCCTACCCCCATTGCTCACCACGTACAAACGATTTAAGGCTCAAACCAAGTGGGAGATGCCGCCTAAAACTCAGTGACACTGTACCGTCTCATTCCCTTAAGACTGTCTACACATCACTCCTGTTAGAAAGGGAATGGAATTTGGAGCCCAACACAATTGGGGCTTCTGTTTTGAAACTGCAGACTCTCGACCTCACTGAGTTCCAGCTGGCTAATCTGTGAAAGTAGGGTCCGTGGTCCCACAGCCAGGGCGCAGGGCATCACTGGACTGGATGAAGAGTCTGCACAGTGCCCGGGCCAGAGTGGGAGCTTGGGCACCTCACGGTCATCCATTCCCGCAGCCTCAGCCTCCTTCCTGTAAAGTGTGGACCATGAAACCCGTCTCTTGGAGCTGTTGGGAGGAAGAGGTGGACATGGAGAGAGCCTGGCACCGTAGGCTCCAGGCAGATTGAGTCGGCGTCTCCTCGTATTCCATCTCCCTGCTTGTTCCCTTTTAGCTTTAAAAGAAAAAAAACAACCTATTTGTGTATTTTTGGCTGTGTCTGGTCTTAGTTTTGCCACATGAGATTTTTTGTTGCGGCATGCAGGATTGTTCCTTGTGGCATGCTGGCTTTTCTCCAGTTCTAGCACTTGGATTTAGTTGCTTTGCAGCATATGGGATCTTAGTTAACTGACCAGGAATTGAACCCACGTCTGGGCAGTGGAAGGCAGATTCTTAACCACTGGACCACTGGGGAAGTCCATCCCTTCCAGCTTTAAACCTAGAGAATCCCAGCCTTCCACTCTAGAGATGGAAGTCTGGCTATGTAGGGTGTCTGGATGTGCTGCCAATCTGTATACGTGTCTGACCAGAAACTGCTTTCTGCTCTAGGCTCAAGGAACACTGGCTCCATCTGCTGTCTTCTGGCTTCTCTCCTGGCTCCCTGTTCTGTCTGAGCAATGCCTGACCTTGCTCTTCCCCAGTACTTCACTCCTCTGGGGCTCAGAGCCCCATCCCCGCCAGTAATCCTGGCTCTTGGCTGCCCCTCGCCCAAGGCAGATGGTGTTGAGTAATGGGGCTTCTCCCTCGGTTGGATGGGCCAGCGTCGGCAGAGCTGACTTCAGCATCCTGCTGGCAAGCGGCTTTTGGAGCTTAGCACTTTCGCTTCCTCCCGATCTGGGTGGGGGAGGGTGGAGGGGAGCCGGGATGACGGCTTTGGAATCTTTCCTGCAGCTGGGGTATTTGTGGGCGGACTGCATTCCGAGCCTCCAACTTCCCTGCCACTGAACTTCCCGGAAGACATCTCTGTTTGCCTGTATTTCACTCTGTTGGTGTCTAAAAGCCTTCTGCCGTGTGCTTTTATAGATTCATTTGAAATGACTCCTCTAATATTTAATCTTTATCAGAACCTGGAAGCCTGGTATTTGTTTTGCAGGTCAGTTGCTCATCCGTTTTCCTTGAGGCCTCTGACAGGAGGCTGGAGAGCCTGATGCCCCCGGGGGGTGCTGCCATCAACATTCCTCCTGGTGACAGGAGGACAAATCAAAGCACTGCAGGCTACCAGGGAGAAGATAAATCTGGCAAAAGGCTAATGAGTACACTTGGCTGTGGCAAGAGAGGGCCTCCAAGATGATGGGGGAGCGGGAAGGTCATCTTCAGCGGGGGTGGGCTGGAGTGAGCCGACAGGTGGTGGACGTGGTCTGGGTTTTTCCAGAGGCACGCTCTGGGCACCAGAGTTTAAACTTCCACACAGTGGAAAAGATGGTGAACAAGGATGTCACTTCTCAAAGCATCTGATTTTATCTCCCAGGGGAGAGAAGCCCAGGCATGAATTTAGACAGCAGCATGCAGGATTTGAGTTAGATGCATGAAAGACTACTTAGAGGGTAAACCTTGACCAGATACTTAGGGAAACTTGTGGAATAGATTTCTCTTGTAGGTCCAGTGGTGGTTTTGCATGCACACTCATGTGTCTAGGCAGGGAAATGGTCCTCTATATCATCTCCAAATATGTCTGAAACACCTTTCTTATATAGGCACAGTGCTAGGTTCTTAGAATAGAAAGGTAGTGCCTGATGGCAAGAAACTTACAGGGGGCCACCTGAGAATCTGGATGGCAAGGTTTTTTTTTAAACTCCTACTTAATTCCATTTGATTAGAATGGTGCCCATCGATCCTGGCTCTTGGCTGCCTCGCCCAAGGCAGATGGTGTTGAGTAATGGGGCTTCTCCCTCGGTTGGATGGGCCAGCGTCGGCAGAGCTGACTTCAGCATCCTGCTGGCAAGCGGCTTTTGGAGCTTAGCACTTTCGCTTCCTCCCGATCTGGGTGGGGGAGGGTGGAGGGGAGCCGGGATGACGGCTTTGGAATCTTTCCTGCAGCTGGGGTATTTGTGGGCGGACTGCATTCCGAGCCTCCAACTTCCCTGCCACTGAATTTCCCCCGAAGACATCTCTGTTTGCCTGTATTTCACTCTGTTGGTGTCTAAAAGCCTTCTGCCGTGTGCTTTTATAGATTCATTTGAAATGACTCCTCTAATATTTAATCTTTATCAGAACCTGGAAGCCTGGTATTTGTTTTGCAGGTCAGTTGCTCATCCGTTTTCCTTGAGGCCTCTGACAGGAGGCTGGAGAGCCTGATGCCCCCGGGGGGTGCTGCCATCAACATTCCTCCTGGTGACAGGAGGACAAATCAAAGCACTGCAGGCTACCAGGGAGAAGATAAATCTGGCAAAAGGCTAATGAGTACACTTGGCTGTGGCAAGAGAGGGCCTCCAAGATGATGGGGGAGCGGGAAGGTCATCTTCAGCGGGGGTGGGCTGGAGTGAGCCGACAGGTGGTGGACGTGGTCTGGGTTTTTCCAGAGGCACGCTCTGGGCACCAGAGTTTAAACTTCCACACAGTGGAAAAGATGGTGAACAAGGATGTCACTTCTCAAAGCATCTGATTTTATCTCCCAGGGGAGAGAAGCCCAGGCATGAATTTAGACAGCAGCATGCAGGATTTGAGTTAGATGCATGAAAGACTACTTAGAGGGTAAACCTTGACCAGATACTTAGGGAAACTTGTGGAATAGATTTCTCTTGTAGGTCCAGTGGTGGTTTTGCATGCACACTCATGTGTCTAGGCAGGGAAATGGTCCTCTATATCATCTCCAAATATGTCTGAAACACCTTTCTTATATAGGCACAGTGCTAGGTTCTTAGAATAGAAAGGTAGTGCCTGATGGCAAGAAACTTACAGGGGGCCACCTGAGAATCTGGATGGCAAGGTTTTTTCTTTTTAATCTCCTACTTAATTCCATTTGATTAGAAGTGGTTGCTTAGAGCCTTATGTGAAGCAAAAATTGGAACTCTTCGTCTAGGTTTAGGAAGAAAGCACTTAGCCATGTCTTAACATAGAAATCACTTAACAATGTCTACCTTTGCACAGCATGGGCCGTGGAGTCTGCTGGTCAACCCTCAACGCTACCAAGGGAAAGGGCCGTACCTAATTCAGTACAGATGCTTCAAACAGCTTCCATGTGCCCAGCCCTGTGCAGGGGGAGGGGTGAGTGTAAGTCTTCAGGCAGGATCCAATCTAGTTGGGAAAATACAGGCAATAGTGAGGAAACACGCTTAATCAGCACTGTCTAAAATCCTCAAAGAGGGCAGCTGGAGGAGCTCATGGAAAAGGGACGTAGAGGGCACTGGTATTCTCGGAAAGGCTTCTTGGAGCTGCGAGGGAGAAGAGGAACCCAACGCAGGACCCATCGAAATCCACCTGGAACATCAGCATTTCACCATCAAAAGCTGTTCCTTAAGAGCAAGGGAGAATGGAGGGACCGAGGAGGACAGGAAAGCCCAACTGAGCCAGTATGTTTTGCCTTCCTTTTAACTTTCTGTGCCCCTTCTCTCAGAAGCCTCTCTGTCTGGGAGCAGCCGGCCTGGGGGCCTGGTCTGGTGCATTTCAAAGTGCTGCCTGGAGGGAGAGCTGGTCCCAGAAGCGAAGCGGTGCTGACTGACCCTGTAAGTGGAAAAGATGGTGAACAAGGATGTCACTTCTCAAAGCATCTGATTTTATCTCCCAGGGGAGAGAAGCCCAGGCATGAATTTAGACAGCAGCATGCAGGATTTGAGTTAGATGCATGAAAGACTACTTAGAGGGTAAACCTTGACCAGATACTTAGGGAAACTTGTGGAATAGATTTCTCTTGTAGGTCCAGTGGTGGTTTTGCATGCACACTCATGTGTCTAGGCAGGGAAATGGTCCTCTATATCATCTCCAAATATGTCTGAAACACCTTTCTTATATAGGCACAGTGCTAGGTTCTTAGAATAGAAAGGTAGTGCCTGATGGCAAGAAACTTACAGGGGGCCACCTGAGAATCTGGATGGCAAGGTTTTTTCTTTTTAATCTCCTACTTAATTCCATTTGATTAGAAGTGGTTGCTTAGAGCCTTATGTGAAGCAAAAATTGGAACTCTTCGTCTAGGTTTAGGAAGAAAGCACTTAGCCATGTCTTAACATAGAAATCACTTAACAATGTCTACCTTTGCACAGCATGGGCCGTGGAGTCTGCTGGTCAACCCTCAACGCTACCAAGGGAAAGGGCCGTACCTAATTCAGTACAGATGCTTCAAACAGCTTCCATGTGCCCAGCCCTGTGCAGGGGGAGGGGTGAGTGTAAGTCTTCAGGCAGGATCCAATCTAGTTGGGAAAATACAGGCAATAGTGAGGAAACACGCTTAATCAGCACTGTCTAAAATCCTCAAAGAGGGCAGCTGGAGGAGCTCATGGAAAAGGGACGTAGAGGGCACTGGTATTCTCGGAAAGGCTTCTTGGAGCTGCGAGGGAGAAGAGGAACCCAACGCAGGACCCATCGAAATCCACCTGGAACATCAGCATTTCACCATCAAAAGCTGTTCCTTAAGAGCAAGGGAGAATGGAGGGACCGAGGAGGACAGGAAAGCCCAACTGAGCCAGTATGTTTTGCCTTCCTTTTAACTTTCTGTGCCCCTTCTCTCAGAAGCCTCTCTGTCTGGGAGCAGCCGGCCTGGGGGCCTGGTCTGGTGCATTTCAAAGTGCTGCCTGGATGGAGAGAGCTGGTCCCAGAAGCGGAAGCGGTGCTGACTGACCCTGCTCCGGCAGGCATGTGATGAATATTTTATAGCCTAGATGTAATCCTGGCCACAATTTTCTCTCCTTCCCCTCGCCAGAACCCCTCTCTTCACGGTCCTCCACCTCCACCTCCACCCCGGTTCCAGTCCCCAGCCGCTCCCAAGTCAGGAAAATCAGTCAAAACATTTATCAGAATCGGTATGAACCAGCCAAGCGCTGTGAAGAGCTAATCTGTGCAGAGCTAATAAGAATGAACAAAGTCACCACAGACTTCGCCATGGGCATCACTGATAAGGATTTGTCAGAAGAATTGCAGGTAAAGATCAGAACAGCCCCCGGGGAAATGGAATGCAAACGTCTCCCCTTTTCGGGGCTCTGCTGGCGCCTCTGTGTGGACCGGAGGCTTCAGAACAGTCAGAAACTCAGCCGGGAGTGGAGCAGGCAGGGAAGACAGCCAGACACAGGTCCTGCAGAAAAGTGGAATTTCATCAGCCGAGGTGATGGGAGTGTGCACATGAACCTGTGTGGGGTGCAGAGGGCGGTAAGGGGGAGAAAGAAAGCATTTCCTCTCTACTCCTTAGCAGAGGGGCCGTGGTAGGCACGCTACTGTTAAGGGATTCGGTAGAGAAAATAAGATCCCAAACAACTGGAAGGAGGTACTGAAGACTGAACGAGGGTTTCAGAGTTGCCCACCGGGAAACAGATGCTCGAGAGTGGCAGCCAGAGAGGTCCATGAGTCAGCCAGACATGGCTGCAAATCCCAGTTCTAACAGTTTCTCACTGTTGAGATCTTGAGATGGTTGCTTCACTTCCCTGAGCCTCAATTTTCTCGTCTATCTGTACAACGAGGGCTACCCACTTCATAGGACTCTGTGAGATGAAATAAGCTAACATTCCCATGGGCACGGCACCATACGTGGTACAGAATAAGGCTCAAAAAACACTAGCTGTTGTCCTATCGTCAACTTTACAGTCAGTTTTGCCTTCCTTTTAACTTTCTGTGCCCCTTCTCTCAGAAGCCTCTCTGTCTGGGAGCAGCCGGCCTGGGGCCTGGTCTGGTGCATTTCAAAGTGCTGCCTGGATGGAGAGAGCTGGTCCCAGAAGCGGAAGCGGTGCTGACTGACCCTGCTCCGGCAGGCATGTGATGAATATTTTATAGCCTAGATGTAATCCTGGCCACAATTTTCTCTCCTTCCCCTCGCCAGAACCCCTCTCTTCACGGTCCTCCACCTCCACCTCCACCCCGGTTCCAGTCCCCAGCCGCTCCCAAGTCAGGAAAATCAGTCAAAACATTTATCAGGAATCGGTATGAACCAGCCAAGCGCTGTGAAGAGCTAATCTGTGCAGAGCTAATAAGAATGAACAAAGTCACCACAGACTTCGCCATGGGCATCACTGATAAGGATTTGTCAGAAGAATTGCAGGTAAAGATCAGAACAGCCCCGGGAAGTGGAATGCAAACGTCTCCCTTCTCGGGGCTCTGCTGGCGCCCCCTCTGTGTGGACCGGAGGCTTCAGAACAGTCAGAAACTCAGCCGGGAGTGGAGCAGGCAGGGAAGACAGCCAGACACAGGTCCTGCAGAAAAGTGGAATTTCATCAGCCGAGGTGATGGGAGTGTGCACATGAACCTGTGTGGGGTGCAGAGGGCGGTAAGGGGGAGAAAGAAAGCATTTCCTCTCTACTCCTTAGCAGAGGGGCCGTGGTAGGCACGCTACTGTTAAGGGATTCGGTAGAGAAAATAAGATCCCAAACAACTGGAAGGAGGTACTGAAGACTGAACGAGGGTTTCAGAGTTGCCCACCGGGAAACAGATGCTCGAGAGTGGCAGCCAGAGAGGTCCATGAGTCAGCCAGACATGGCTGCAAATCCCAGTTCTAACAGTTTCTCACTGTTGAGATCTTGAGATGGTTGCTTCACTTCCCTGAGCCTCAATTTTCTCGTCTATCTGTACAACGAGGGCTACCCACTTCATAGGACTCTGTGAGATGAAATAAGCTAACATTCCCATGGGCACGGCACCATACGTGGTACAGAATAAGGCTCAAAAAACACTAGCTGTTGTCCTATCGTCAACTTTACAGTCAGTTTTGGCTAAAGACAACCTATAACCTAGTAGTGTCATCCAGATGTGGGCAGACTTTTTAGGTAAAGGCCAAATAATATATATTTTAGACTTTTCAGGCTATATGATCTCAACTGCAGTTACTGAACTCTACCATTAGAGCACCAAAGCAGTCATAGACAAAACTAGCACGACTGTGATCCAGTAAAGTTTTATTATAAAGAACAGCTTTATTATAAGGTTTCCCAGGTAGCTTAGTAGGTAAAGAACCCACCTTCCAGACAGGAGACACAGGAGACACTGGTTCGATCCCCGGCTTGGGAAGATGCTCTGGAGAGCATGGCAACCAGCTCTAGTATTCTTGCCTGGAGAATCCCATGGACACAGGAGTTTGGCAACCTCTAGTCCATAGGTTCACAAAGAGTTGGACATGACTGAAGTGACTGAGGTACACACCTAAGAACAGGAAGTCAGCTAGATAAGGTCTGAGGGCTGTAGTTTCTCACCTCTAGTATAAATGGTCTGCAAATTGTTTCAGCTTAAATATCTTTTTTTTTTTTTAAATTATTTGTTGTGGGATCTAGTTCCCCAACCAGGGGTCAAACCCAAGGCTGCAGCATTGGGAGCTCAGGGTCTTAGCCACTGGACGACCAGGGAAGTGCCAGCCTGAGTATCTTATAGGAAGTTCAAAGGGAAACCAAGGGCCAATCTGCCTTTGAACCAACAGGCTCCCTGGAGAGGCTGGAAGTAGCTGGAGGGGTGAGAAGCCACAATTTTCAGGTGGTGGCTGGGCGTGGGTGGAGGGCAAGTTCTAATCAATCTCTGAGAGGATTTCCCTATAAATGAGACATTTCTGTCCTGACTGCATTATGTTTCCCCTCCATGCATCTTCACTGCGAAGTTTATTGTGGAGCTGATGCATTTTTACTGCATCTCCTAAAAGTAAGACACATTTTCATCTTTTTCTTGAAATACATATCGTTAAATCTCTCTACCAATTCCTTCTGGCTTATTGGACTCGGGAGCAAGCTGTGAAGAATGATTTGTTTTCAGGCCACAGAGCCACCCCCAAACAGGCCTCTGTCACACCCCTGTAGCCACGGGAGAGTCGAGGTAGGCAGAGTGGGAGGCTGTGGTGTGGGTGTAAATGAGGTTTTGGAATAACATTGGTTTCCTGTTCCCTCACATGTTTTAAAATCTGATAGTTTTCTCAAGTGCTGAACTTGCCACTCTCCCAACGCAATAATATTGTCTTGCATTTGTGTGGGGCTTTACAGCTTAGAAAATACTTCCAATATATATCTTACCTCTCAGTCCTCACCACCACTCTGTGAAGAAGCCAGCAGATCCATAAAAACTGTTTCTGTACCACAGAGGGATAAATAAGACTCAGAGTATCTGAGCTAGGAAATTTGGACGCCTGTGCAAAATCAGAAGATGTAGGGGGCAGGGCAGGAGGTGAATGATATGTGAAATAATTGCTCAGTTGTGTCCGACTCTTTGTGACCCCATGGACTATAACCTGTCAGGCTCCTCTGTTTGTGGGCCTCCCCAAACAACAATACTGGAAAGGGTTGCCATTTCCTCCTCCAGAGAATCTTCCCAACCCAGGGATCGAACCCATGTCTCCTGCATGGCAGGCAGACTCTTTACCATCTGAGTCACTGTGGAAGCCCAAATGATATCAGGTTCTAATTGGGGAAGCCTTTTTCTTTATTTGGAAAAAGGGTCTCTGCCAACATGGTTAATGATTTTGAGATGAGTACGTTATACTAGAATTCTCCCCTGTGAAAAATGCCCTGGAGAAGGACTGTTGCCCCAGAAGTGTCAGGTTGGAGGAGATGATGCTTATCTCAACCAACCAGTGAATATGAACTGAGACCTCCAGGAGTTGCTCGGAACTTTGCGGAGAATTGGAAGCTGTGGTCCACACCATCAAGATGCTCACAGGCTGGCTTGGGAAGCAGGAGACACAGGCAGGAAAGAATTAGCAAAGGGAACAGGATAGTGCTTGGAGAAGTGCCTGCCTATGACATGCACACCTTAATTCATGAATTTGTTGAGTTTCTAGCTCAGCCTGGAAAATGCCCTGGCTTCTCTGCAGAAGGTCCAGGAAGAGGATCGAGCAGAGCACTGCATGGATGACGTGTTCCCCCAAGAGGCTCTGAGACCCTTGGCTTCAAGCAGACTCCTGACGTCAGATTAAATACACTCGACCATGTGGACATGTTCCTCCTGTTGTGAGGATGAAAGTGATCACATCCAGGCAGGGTCAGTGACCAAGTGGCCGATATCTGGGCTCTACCAAGTGGAGGCGATGGTAAGGGTGACATTAGATGTGATCTCGAGGAGGAGGTAGGGGCAATAAGGAGAAAAGTGAAAATAAGCCAAAACAGAATTTATTTCTTATATCTAATAGAGTTTTTATTTCCATGTGTCTTTTAATTTTTTTTTTCTGAAACAGTACTTGACATACGCAATGAGACACTGAAGCCACTCTAAGGAGCTGGAACTGAAGTGAAAAAAAAAAAATGGAGTGGGGCGGGAAGGGAGGTTCAGCTTCCTGTAAACTTCCCCCATCCTTTCAGTGTCCCAGGAAGTATTGGCTCTCCTAGGACCCTCTTGATGTCCAATCCCTTGACAGCACAATTGGGAGGGCTTTACCCTAAGGCCTGGGCTTTCCCAGTGGCTCAGTGGTAAAGGATCCACCTGACAGTGCAGGTGGATCCCTGGGTTGGAAAGACTCCCTGGACAAAGTGAAAATGTTTGTCTCTCAGTCATGTCTGCCTCTCTGTGCCCCCAAGGGCTGTAGCCCACCAGTGTCCTCTGTACATGGGATTCTCCAGGCAAGAATACCTCAGTGGGTAACCATTCCCTTCTCCAGGGGATTTTCTTGAACCCAGGAATTGAACCTGGGTCTCCAGCATTGTAGGCAGATTCTTTACCAACTGGGTCACTGGGGGTGCCTTTATCTTTGGCAGCCCACTCCTGTATTCCTGCCTGGGAAATCCCAAGGACAGACGAGCCTGGTGGGGGGGTCACAAAGGGTCAGAGGGACTTAGTGACTAAACAACCACAACAATCTACAAACCCTGTGGCCCACCTCTGGGAAAGTGGGCAGAACCCCAAATGTAAATATCCTAATTGGCATCTTATTAGTACAAGCTGAAAAGCCCATTGTTATGGAAGAGAAATCTCCCAATCTCCCACCAATTAATCTTTGGTTACTGGAGGCTCCGTGCTCACCATATCAATAGAGGCCAGGGACTCTGGAGTGAGCTGAGAAAAGGTGAACAGTGTCGGTGGCGGCAGATGTGGCTGCAGCATCTCTGAGGTGGAAAACACCATCCTCCTGGGTCCAGGCTCTGGCCACCCTCCTTGGGGAGTGTCCCCACAGTGAGTGTGGAGAAGATGCCTGCTGCTGGGCCATTGCATGGGTAATTGGGACTGGTGGGGGAAGGGAGTGCATCAAGGATGGGTGGTAGACAGCTGTGATGGCCATCTGTGGTTTCTTTTTCTTTCTTTGGAGGTGGGGTGGTCAGAGGTCTCTAAGTGTTGCTGGTAAGATGGGGAATCCCTCTGTCTGATCTTGTTGGGATACAGATCATGCTCTTCTCTTTAAAAAAGGGACAATTCTAGCTACTTGCTTTCCAAGCAGGGTGAACACATGTTCTAGGCTGGGCCAGTCTGGTCTTCCCACCTTAGACTGATCCACCCAGCAGCAAAGATGCAGAACAAGGGAGATCCAGGTGATGGAGGCTCGTAATGCTGGTGGTGACAGGATCAGGCGTCTCCTTAGTTTCTAGTTCTGTGGCTGCATCATCCCCCATCTCCAAGCCTGGTTTTCCTGATGGTCTTCCTGAGAACTAGGAATGCCTGGACATCTTTGAATTCAATTCACCTTCTGCTAAACTTGCTGGAGTTGGTTCTATCGCTTGGAACTAACTCATGTGACTACAACCTAGAACAAATACATGTGATGACAGCCAGTGGACAGAACAGGAGGCCAGGGAGGGGATTCAGATTTCTAGAGAACATGACGTGGGCTTGGCTCAGAAACGGTTCCATCTGATCCTCACAAAACCCTTTGAAACACGTAAGCAGTTATTTCCTTCCCTCTTTAGCTGAGGAAGCTGCAGACTTTGCAGTTGAGTGATAGAGCCCTGTTGGAAGCCAGGTTATACCTTCCTCACCACGTCTTCCTCCATGCCACAGCCCTCCAGGTCCTTCTGCCCCCCTCGGTCGCCCACTCCACCCTGGCCCCGAGCAAGCGGAGTAGATGTCACCTTTTGGCCTGCCCCTGCTGTCTAGACCAAGCCCATTCTTGTCTGAGGCGTAGATGTACACTTTTCCTGGTAAATCCCCCAAGCTCCCGTGCCCCAGGACAGATTTTATGCCCTCTTGCCAGCCAAGGAGGTCCTTTCCTACCACCACCCCTTCTTGTTGCACAGAGGAAGCCAATTTTGACCCCCTGATAAACTGCTTCCTTGACTTGCTTTTCCTTGCCTTTGTTATTATAATCATACAGAATGGTTTGCCTCAGAGAATCCTGCCCCTCTGCGTAACTGTTGAGCTCAAGTGCCTTTGTTCAGAACCCTGTCCATCTTTGAAGGCAGGAAGGGGAAATTAACACATCCCCTGCCTGAGGCTTGCCATTCTAGGAGATGTTTGCAAAATTAATGGCTTTGTACTTTGCTTTCTCATCTCCCCCGTCTCTGACCTATAAAAGAACCTGCCATCCAGACCCCTAATAAGATGATTATTTTGAGTCTGCCATCTTCTCAGGCTTCCTGATTAAAGTCTCTTCCTTGCTTCAACACCTGTCTCTCAGATTCTTTGGCCTGTCCTGCAGCAGAGCGAGCTTGGACTGGGTAACACGCCCTTCTTCCTTAAGCCCAAGAATGGCGATGCCCAGAGCGAGCTTGATTGGACTGGGTAACACGCCCTTACCGGGGAGAACTAGGAATGCCTGGACATCTTTGAATTCAATTCACCTTCTGCTAAACTTGCTGGAGTTGGTTCTATCGCTTGGAACTAACTCATGTGACTACAACCTAGAACAAATACATGTGATGACAGCCAGTGGACAGAACAGGAGGCCAGGGAGGGGATTCAGATTTCTAGAGAACATGACGTGGGCTTGGCTCAGAAACGGTTCCATCTGATCCTCACAAAACCCTTTGAAACACGTAAGCAGTTATTTCCTTCCCTCTTTAGCTGAGGAAGCTGCAGACTTTGCAGTTGAGTGATAGAGCCCTGTTGGAAGCCAGGTTATACCTTCCTCACCACGTCTTCCTCCATGCCACAGCCCTCCAGGTCCTTCTGCCCCCCTCGGTCGCCCACTCCACCCTGGCCCCGAGCAAGCGGAGTAGATGTCACCTTTTGGCCTGCCCCTGCTGTCTAGACCAAGCCCATTCTTGTCTGAGGCGTAGATGTACACTTTTCCTGGTAAATCCCCCAAGCTCCCGTGCCCCAGGACAGATTTTATGCCCTCTTGCCAGCCAAGGAGGTCCTTTCCTACCACCACCCCTTCTTGTTGCACAGAGGAAGCCAATTTTGACCCCCTGATAAACTGCTTCCTTGACTTGCTTTTCCTTGCCTTTGTTATTATAATCATACAGAATGGTTTGCCTCAGAGAATCCTGCCCCTCTGCGTAACTGTTGAGCTCAAGTGCCTTTGTTCAGAACCCTGTCCATCTTTGAAGGCAGGAAGGGGAAATTAACACATCCCCTGCCTGAGGCTTGCCATTCTAGGAGATGTTTGCAAAATTAATGGCTTTGTACTTTGCTTTCTCATCTCCCCCGTCTCTGACCTATAAAAGAACCTGCCATCCAGACCCCTAATAAGATGATTATTTTGAGTCTGCCATCTTCTCAGGCTTCCTGATTAAAGTCTCTTCCTTGCTTCAACACCTGTCTCTCAGATTCTTTGGCCTGTCCTGCGGCGAGCAGAGCGAGCTTGGACTGGGTAACACGCTCCTTCTTCCTTAAGCCCAAGAATGAGGCCTTTGGCTCACTGCATCTCCTAATGCATGTCTGCATTCAGAAAAACTTTGATCAGGTGAGCACTCCATAAACATGACTCAAGAGACTGTCCCAAGCCACCTGTTCTGCATCCAGAGGTGGCCTTGGGAGACAGCTCTTGTCTAAGAGAACTTCCCTCTATTTCATTATAAAACTCCACTTTCTGGGGCCCAAGGTCTCCACCTGCCTGGAACTCTGATGAATGGGGTGGGGGTGGGGGAAGCGGGGAAGACTGTCCTTGGATTGTTCTCATCACTAAGTCATTTCCAGGCAGCTACTCAGGAGTCAGAACCATGTGAAGTGTTGTCTGGAGAAATCTTGCCCAGATATAACATTGAGACAACATTTAAAACCTCATTTAAGTGAACACAAAGAGAGGGCTCCTGGGTAAAAGAGACTTAATTAATCTCGTTTCTGTGTAGATACTTTTAATTAAATGTAACTCCACATTCCTTCCAAATACATTGGAAGGGCCGGGCAGTCTTGCCACTTGATGGGGCTGAGCTGAGGGAGGCCAGCAGGTGGGTTCAGCTGATCAGAGGTGCTGGAAAGTGCACTGCCAGCCCTGGGCTTGAAACCTGGGAGGCTGCCGGCCTCTCCCCGCTCCATCTCCAAAGCCAGATGTCCTTCCAAGCATCAGTTCCGCCTTCCATCAACCCTTGAACACCTCCTCTCTCTTCCTCCTGAAATTTCAGGCCCTTGACATCCTCTCTCAGTTGCTGGTAGCCATCTCCTAATTTCTTCCTTTTCCCAACCTCCACCTTTTTCAGTCCAGTTTTTTCAAGCTGTTATTTATTTACTCATTTTTGACTGTGTTGTGTCTTTGCTGCTGTGTATGGACGTTCTCTAGTTGTAGTGAGCAGGGACTACTCTCTTGTCGTGGTGTTCAGGTTTCTCATTGTGGTGGCTTCTCTTGTTGGGGAGCCTAGCCTCTAGGCCATGCCAGCTTCAGTAGTTGTGACACATGGGCTCATTAGCTGTGGTTCCCGGGCTCTAGAGCACAGATTCAATAGTTGTGGTGCATGTGCTTAGTGGTTTCATGGCACTTGGGATTCTTCCAGACCAGGGATCAAACCTACACCTCATTGATAGGCAGATTCTTTACCCCTGAGCCATCAGGGAAGTCCATTCTCATTCATCCAGCTAAATGACTTTTATTATTTTTTAAAAATTTTATTGTATTATAGCTGACATACAATGTTGTGTTATTTTCAGGTATACAGCAAAGTAAATCAGTCAGTCATATACATATATCAATTCTTTTTAAGATTCTTTTCCCATACAGGCTATTACAAAGTATTAAGTGGAGTCCCCTGTATTATTCAGTAGGTTCTTATTGGTTATCGATTTTATTATATAGTAGTATATATGTCAATCCCAATCTCCTAATTTATCCCCTTACCTCTTACCCTCTGGTAACCATAACTTTGTTCTCTACATTTGTAACTCTATGTCTGTTGTGTAGTAAGTCATTTGTATCCTTTCTTTTTTTAAGTCTACATATAAGTAATATCATATGATATTTTTCTTCCTCTGTCTGACTTAATTCACTCAGTGTAACAACCTCTAGGTCCATTCATGCTGCAAATGGCACTATTTCCTTCTTTTTATGACTGAATAATATGCCACTGTATATAAATGACTCTCTCTTAGGTTTTTACTTTTGTTGCAAAAACTCCTGGTCAATAATTCAAAATAGCTTCCAATGTTCAGGTTAAATGCAAGGGTTTCCTCATGGCATGGCCATACTATGGTGTCTCGGATGTCTGGTCCAGTTGAGGAGTTCTTGTTATGTTTGGAGAGGGAAATGAGATGGTGTGGATCCAAGAAGTCTCCTGGGGAAGAACTAACCAGAGTCAGGCAGGCCACACAACAAGTCCACGTGAAGAGTGTAGGCGTAGCAGGGTTGGGACCTGAGGCAGCTGAAACTGAGGCCTCTAGAAGAGAGGCAGAAATCCAATTGCAGGTGATACCTCGAGAAATCTTGTGAGTCCTTGAGAAGTTAGCCACAGGGAGTTTGTATAGGGTAGTTGCTACCTTGTACAGTGAGGAGAAACCAATTTGGTGTTAATAGAGAGTTACACTATACTATAGCTGTGGCAAAGATTGGTTGCTCACCAATACTATGATTCTCCTCTTAATCCTGGCATCATTCAACCACCTCCTTTTTTTTTTAACCTTGTCTTGACTCACCTGCAAATAAACAGAGTCAACGGAATATGGATGCAAGTGATGAATGCCATTTCCAGGTCCAGACTCCGAAGTCTCCCCTGAGGTCTCGTGTCTTTTGCTCAGCATCTGGCTAGATGACGTGAATCCATGATAGGACTCCATGGCTCTAGAGAATGACAAAGATGCTAAATAGGTGAATCCTGAGTCTCTGAATGACTTTGTGGGGAAGAACTCCCAACTCTACCACCATACTGAATTGTGACATGATCTCAATCATGTACTATGTCAAGCCACTGAGACTTGGGGGTCGTTTGAGACAGCAGTTAACCTGTCCTGACTGATACATGAAATATTCTCTACATTTGTAACTCTATGTCTGTTGTGTAGTAAGTCATTTGTATCCTTTCTTTTTAAGTCTACATATAAGTAATATCATATGATATTTTCTTCCTCTGTCTGACTTAATTCACTCAGTGTAACAACCTCTAGGTCCATTCATGCTGCAAATGGCACTATTTCCTTCTTTTTATGACTGAATAATATGCCACTGTATATAAATGACTCTCTCTTAGGTTTTTACTTTTGTTGCAAAAACTCCTGGTCAATAATTCAAAATAGCTTCCAATGTTCAGGTTAAATGCAAGGGTTTCCTCATGGCATGGCCATACTATGGTGTCTCGGATGTCTGGTCCAGTTGAGGAGTTCTTGTTATGTTTGGAGAGGGAAATGAGATGGTGTGGATCCAAGAAGTCTCCTGGGGAAGAACTAACCAGAGTCAGGCAGGCCACACAACAAGTCCACGTGAAGAGTGTAGGCGTAGCAGGGTTGGGACCTGAGGCAGCTGAAACTGAGGCCTCTAGAAGAGAGGCAGAAATCCAATTGCAGGTGATACCTCGAGAAATCTTGTGAGTCCTTGAGAAGTTAGCCACAGGGAGTTTGTATAGGGTAGTTGCTACCTTGTACAGTGAGGAGAAACCAATTTGGTGTTAATAGAGAGTTACACTATACTATAGCTGTGGCAAAGATTGGTTGCTCACCAATACTATGATTCTCCTCTTAATCCTGGCATCATTCAACCACCTCCTTTTTTTTTTAACCTTGTCTTGACTCACCTGCAAATAAACAGAGTCAACGGAATATGGATGCAAGTGATGAATGCCATTTCCAGGTCCAGACTCCGAAGTCTCCCCTGAGGTCTCGTGTCTTTTGCTCAGCATCTGGCTAGATGACGTGAATCCATGATAGGACTCCATGGCTCTAGAGAATGACAAAGATGCTAAATAGGTGAATCCTGAGTCTCTGAATGACTTTGTGGGGAAGAACTCCCAACTCTACCACCATACTGAATTGTGACATGATCTCAATCATGTACTATGTCAAGCCACTGAGACTTGGGGGTCGTTTGAGACAGCAGTTAACCTGTCCTGACTGATACATGAAATATTCTCCATTAGGTAGACATTAGGGACACACAGGAGAAAAAGAAGTAGGTGGACTGGACCTTCTTCAGCTTCTACAGTGAGGGTGTGCCCAGGCTGCTCCATGAGGGAAGGGGCACCTCTCAGCCTTATCAGTTTCTACCAGAACTTCTTCCCTGTTTCTCTGTAACCTTGAGGTGGGCTAGGAGAAAAGGAGGAGGAGGGTCAGAGTGACTGTGTTAGTCAGATTTCTGCTGTGATGCTATTGTAAAACTGTCAGTTTACTAAAGCCAGCATTTACAGGCTTCACTCAGAGATTTGTTTGTAGACTAGGATGGTGGCCCTGTTTCAGGCTGAGGATTGTGTTCAGATGTGCTCCATGTGTCTCCAGTTCTGGAATCGCAGCCTTGTGGCAGATGGTGGAGGCACAAGCCACCAAGCTGAACCACAGAGGCATGCTTCAGCTCCCACTCATGGCGCATCCACTCATATCCCATTCATCAAAGCGATGTTTACTCTGCAGACTGTGAGACCCAGCGGAAAGGAAGAAGGACTGTGGACCGAGTATGAGGACAAACTTTAATATAAAAGGCATTGTGTGTGTGTGTGTGTGTGCTCAGTCATACCTGACTCTTTGTGACGCCATGGACTGCAGCCTGTCAGGGTCCTCTGCCCATGGGAATTTTCCAGGCAAGAATACTGGAGTGAATTGCCATGCCCTCCTCCAGGGGATCTTCCCAACTCAGGTATTGAACCCACACCTCTTGCCTCTCTTCCTGCACTGGCAGATGGCTTCTCTACAACTACACTACCTGGGAAGCCCTTAATAAGGCACGGACTTGCCTAAAAGCCAATGTCCGTGTCCCTCTAGGACTGTGTTTGTGGGAGTGTTCTAAGAGGCTTCTGAGAGTTGCAAAGACTGGCCTGGCTGTTTGGGATAATGGAAAGAGAAATCGGAGTCAAAAGCTTTAGTAATAGAAAACAGCTTTATGGTTACCAAAGGGAAGGGAATCCTGAGTCTCTGAATGACTTTGTGGGAAGAACTCCCAACTCTACCACCATACTGAATTGTGACATGATCTCAATCATGTACTATGTCAAGCCACTGAGACTTGGGGGTCGTTTGAGACAGCAGTTAACCTGTCCTGACTGATACATGAAATATTCTCCATTAGGTAGACATTAGGGACACACAGGAGAAAAAGAAGTAGGTGGACTGGACCTTCTTCAGCTTCTACAGTGAGGGTGTGCCCAGGCTGCTCCATGAGGGAAGGGGCACCTCTCAGCCTTATCAGTTTCTACCAGAACTTCTTCCCTGTTTCTCTGTAACCTTGAGGTGGGCTAGGAGAAAAGGAGGAGGAGGGTCAGAGTGACTGTGTTAGTCAGATTTCTGCTGTGATGCTATTGTAAAACTGTCAGTTTACTAAAGCCAGCATTTACAGGCTTCACTCAGAGATTTGTTTGTAGACTAGGATGGTGGCCCTGTTTCAGGCTGAGGATTGTGTTCAGATGTGCTCCATGTGTCTCCAGTTCTGGAATCGCAGCCTTGTGGCAGATGGTGGAGGCACAAGCCACCAAGCTGAACCACAGAGGCATGCTTCAGCTCCCACTCATGGCGCATCCACTCATATCCCATTCATCAAAGCGATGTTTACTCTGCAGACTGTGAGACCCAGCGGAAAGGAAGAAGGACTGTGGACCGAGTATGAGGACAAACTTTAATATAAAAGGCATTGTGTGTGTGTGTGTGTGTGCTCAGTCATACCTGACTCTTTGTGACGCCATGGACTGCAGCCTGTCAGGGTCCTCTGCCCATGGGAATTTTCCAGGCAAGAATACTGGAGTGAATTGCCATGCCCTCCTCCAGGGGATCTTCCCAACTCAGGTATTGAACCCACACCTCTTGCCTCTCTTCCTGCACTGGCAGATGGCTTCTCTACAACTACACTACCTGGGAAGCCCTTAATAAGGCACGGACTTGCCTAAAAGCCAATGTCCGTGTCCCTCTAGGACTGTGTTTGTGGGAGTGTTCTAAGAGGCTTCTGAGAGTTGCAAAGACTGGCCTGGCTGTTTGGGATAATGGAAAGAGAAATCGGAGTCAAAAGCTTTAGTAATAGAAAACAGCTTTATGGTTACCAAAGGGAAGGGCTAAATTAAGAGCTTGGATTAACAGATACGCACTACAATATATGAACTAGGTGAACAACAAGGTCCTACAATATAGCACAATATCCTGTCATAAAGCATCTGAAAAAGAATGTGTGTGTGTGTGTGTGTGTGTGAGTGCACTCTCAGTTCTGTCTGACTCTTTGCGACCTTCTGGTCTGGAACCCGCCAGACTTCTCTGTCCATGGGATTCTCCAGGCAAGAATAATAGGGTGGGTTGCCATGCCCTCCCGCAGGGAATCTTCCAGACTCAGGGATCAAACCCGTGCCTCTTAAGTTTCCTGCATTGACAGGCAGATTCTTTACCACTAGTGTCATCTGAATTACTTTGCTGTACTCCTGAAACTAACACAACATTTCAACTATACTTCAGTTAAAAACAGTCTTCGTGTCTTGTCCTGCTGGGCATGATCATGAACTTTTGGCAAGTCACTTCTCTCTGGGCCTCAGTGTTACTACTGGGACATGAGAGAGGTGGGCAGGGTGATTTCTCCTGTGCTTCCAAGTTCGTATTATTAAAGACTCTATGAAATCTTACTCTGTGATCCTAAGCCCTGAACTCTGAGAGCCTATTGTCTTCAAGCCAGAGGTGTGTGCCCTGCCTCAGCAGAGAGCCTGGGAGGGAGTGCTTTCTGCAGAGCCCTCCCCACCAAAGGACACTGGGGAGGAAAGAGGAGCTTGAAAGCAGACTCAAGTATATTTCTCTGTGCAGTTCTAAAAGCCCTTAGATCAGGCTGCTCAGGGCCTGATAATTTTTCCATTAAGAGGAAATAATTTTCTGGGTCTGTTTTGGTTGTATTTATCTGCAGTTGACAGCATCAGCCGCCACAGCCATGACATGCCGCCTGTCCCCCAGACCAGGCCTGTGCTTGTGGGGGAAGAAGGGGGCAGAGGTCTCTGCATCTCCCAGCCTGGATGAAGGGACCAGACAGCGACTGCTGGACCCTGGTATCCATCTCATCTGACCCAGCCGTGACCTCAGGTACCTCCCACTCCATTTTCTTTCCTAAAAAAGAAATGTAAACAGTAGCCCAACTGAAAAACCCTCCACTGCGCCATCTCCGCCCCGGGCCCCCGCCTCCTGCCTATCGCTTCTTCTAAGCTGGCTTGACAATAACCATTCATCACGAAAAAGAAAACAAAGTACGGAGAAACAAAAACCAATCTAAGGCCGCAAATTGACGTCAAACTTTGAAAAATGGACTGTGAGATGGTGGAGCGGTGAGCTCCTTCTGCTTTCTCGAGCAGATGGGCCTGGGCAGCGCCTGTCACCAGCCGACATGGCCCCACGTTCAGCAGGGAGGTGACTACAGTCCCGGGAGCAGACCTGACTTTCAGAGGTGACATTGAGTGAAGGAGGGGGAGGAAGAGTCGGGGAATCATGGCAAAGGGAAGTCACCTCCGGGGCTAGGAGGATGCTTGTCCTGAGCAAGGGTCTTGGATGGGTGATTCTGGCTCCTTGCCATCCTTCTGGATCCTGTTCCCTGTGGAGCTGGGGTATGAAGATGATCCTGGCAGATCTGACTTTAGGAGAGGCCAAGGAAGGAAGAACTCCCAGATTTTGATTCTTCACACTGGTATGTGGAAAGGGCTTTACCAAATTCAAAGCATGTTCAAGGGTAGCTTGTCCTGCTCCACAGATGAGAGAGTGAGGTGCGAAGACATTCTATAGCTCACCCAGAGTCACACAACTTGTGAGCAACAGGGTTGAACTTAAACCTAGGTCTTTCTGGCTCCAGAGCCCATGATTTTCTCTTTTTTCAGAACACATTGAATGGATAGCAGTCTGAGGCATCATCACAGATGCCTAGGTTTTTCAGAAGAGAACTCCAGACCAAAGAGGAGAGTTGACTGAGCTAAGGTTCCAAATTCCTCAGGGTCCAGAGCGTGGGTCTCCTGAGCCCCAAACTAGTGGAACGTGCCAGACCTGCAAAACCCCAGTGAAAGCCAGGAATCCTCCAGTGGTTTCTCCTGGGAAGCAACTGGGATGGTGATTGATAGGGGCTAGATGGGATGTTTTGCTCCTCGGCTTTACCGACAGCGACTGCTGGACCCTGGTATCCATCTCATCTGACCCAGCCGTGACCTCAGGTACCTCCCACTCCATTTTCTTTCCTAAAAAAGAAATGTAAACAGTAGCCCAACTGAAAAACCCTCCACTGCGCCATCTCCGCCCCGGGCCCCCGCCTCCTGCCTATCGCTTCTTCTAAGCTGGCTTGACAATAACCATTCATCACGAAAAAGAAAACAAAGTACGGAGAAACAAAAACCAATCTAAGGCCGCAAATTGACGTCAAACTTTGAAAAATGGACTGTGAGATGGTGGAGCGGTGAGCTCCTTCTGCTTTCTCGAGCAGATGGGCCTGGGCAGCGCCTGTCACCAGCCGACATGGCCCCACGTTCAGCAGGGAGGTGACTACAGTCCCGGGAGCAGACCTGACTTTCAGAGGTGACATTGAGTGAAGGAGGGGGAGGAAGAGTCGGGGAATCATGGCAAAGGGAAGTCACCTCCGGGGCTAGGAGGATGCTTGTCCTGAGCAAGGGTCTTGGATGGGTGATTCTGGCTCCTTGCCATCCTTCTGGATCCTGTTCCCTGTGGAGCTGGGGTATGAAGATGATCCTGGCAGATCTGACTTTAGGAGAGGCCAAGGAAGGAAGAACTCCCAGATTTTGATTCTTCACACTGGTATGTGGAAAGGGCTTTACCAAATTCAAAGCATGTTCAAGGGTAGCTTGTCCTGCTCCACAGATGAGAGAGTGAGGTGCGAAGACATTCTATAGCTCACCCAGAGTCACACAACTTGTGAGCAACAGGGTTGAACTTAAACCTAGGTCTTTCTGGCTCCAGAGCCCATGATTTTCTCTTTTTTCAGAACACATTGAATGGATAGCAGTCTGAGGCATCATCACAGATGCCTAGGTTTTTCAGAAGAGAACTCCAGACCAAAGAGGAGAGTTGACTGAGCTAAGGTTCCAAATTCCTCAGGGTCCAGAGTGTGGGTCTCCTGAGCCCCAAACTAGTGGAACGTGCCAGACCTGCAAAACCCCAGTGAAAGCCAGGAATCCTCCAGTGGTTTTCTCCTGGGAAGCAACTGGGATGGTGATTGATAGGGGCTAGATGGGATGTTTTGCTCCTCGGCTTTGATTAGGGATGCAGTATATTTTGTCCTTTAGATCAGAGCTGAGGCAGCCAAAGGATAATATAAAGCTGGGAGGATGGCTGTTTGTTGCTGTTCCGTCGCTAAATCATGTCTGACTCTTTGAGACACCATGGACTGTAGCACACTAGGTTTCTCTGTCCTTCACTATCACTTGCAGTGGGTTCAGTTTCATGTCCATTGAGTTGGTGGTGCTGTCTAACCGTCTCATCCTCTGCTGCCCTCTTCTCCATTTCCCTTCAATCTCTCCCAGTATCAAGATCTTTTCCAATGACTCGGCCCTTTGCATCAGGTGGCCAAGGTATTGGAGCTTCAGCTTCAGCATCAGTCCTTCTAATGCATATTCAAGGGCCATTTCCTTTAGGATTGACTGGTTTGATCTCTTTGCCATCCAAGGGACTCGCAAGAGTCATATCTTTTTGTCTATTCATACTGCTCATGGGGTTCTCCAGGCAAGACTACTGGGGTGGGTTGCCAATTTCCTCCTCCAGTGAGCCACGTTCTGTCAGAACTCTTTGTTATGACCCATCTGTCTTGCGTGGCCCTGCTTGGCCTGGCTGGTGGCCTCACTGAGTTATGCAAGCCTGTGCTCCACAATAAGGCTATGATCTTTGAAAGGTGGGTGACCACTGACTCCCAGCTAACCATGTGTGAAGAAGGGTTGTTCTGTCTCCCCAGGAAGCATTTTGTTTCCTCCCTTCTCCTCTTAGAGCCACATACCTACTCTTCAGGCTTGTCACCAGTGCCCGTGACCTGTCCCCAGAGGCTTAGGCCTCCCTACGGCCCTGGGCCATTTCACCTCCTCAAGGAGCGTGAACACTGTGGGCGCCCACTCCCTCTCTGCCTATAGGCAGATTTTCTTCTCTCTGGATCCATTTCCTCGGGCTTGCCCTCTGTAAGAGGATCCAGCTAATCTGACAGGCTTAGTGAAGGTGGACTTCCCAGGTTTTCCCCGATGTATTGGGTTTTTCTGGCTGAGCAAAACCCCAGTGAAAGCCAGGAATCCTCCAGTGGTTTTCTCCTGGGAAGCAACTGGGATGGTGATTGATAGGGGCTAGATGGGATGTTTTGCTCCTCGGCTTTGATTAGGGATGCAGTATATTTTGTCCTTTAGATCAGAGCTGAGGCAGCCAAAGGATAATATAAAGCTGGGAGGATGGCTGTTTGTTGCTGTTCCGTCGCTAAATCATGTCTGACTCTTTGAGACACCATGGACTGTAGCACACTAGGTTTCTCTGTCCTTCACTATCACTTGCAGTGGGTTCAGTTTCATGTCCATTGAGTTGGTGGTGCTGTCTAACCGTCTCATCCTCTGCTGCCCTCTTCTCCATTTCCCTTCAATCTCTCCCAGTATCAAGATCTTTTCCAATGACTCGGCCCTTTGCATCAGGTGGCCAAGGTATTGGAGCTTCAGCTTCAGCATCAGTCCTTCTAATGCATATTCAAGGGCCATTTCCTTTAGGATTGACTGGTTTGATCTCTTTGCCATCCAAGGGACTGCAAGAGTCATATCTTTTTGTCTATTCATACTGCTCATGGGGTTCTCCAGGCAAGACTACTGGGGTGGGTTGCCAATTTCCTCCTCCAGTGAGCCACGTTCTGTCAGAACTCTTTGTTATGACCCATCTGTCTTGCGTGGCCCTGCTTGGCCTGGCTGGTGGCCTCACTGAGTTATGCAAGCCTGTGCTCCACAATAAGGCTATGATCTTTGAAAGGTGGGTGACCACTGACTCCCAGCTAACCATGTGTGAAGAAGGGTTGTTCTGTCTCCCCAGGAAGCATTTTGTTTCCTCCCTTCTCCTCTTAGAGCCACATACCTACTCTTCAGGCTTGTCACCAGTGCCCGTGACCTGTCCCCAGAGGCTTAGGCCTCCCTACGGCCCTGGGCCATTTCTTACCTCCTCAAGGAGCGTGAACTCTGTGGGCGCCCACTCCCCTCTCTGCCTATAGGCAGATTTTCTTCTCTCTGGATCCATTTCCTCGGGGCTTGCCCTCTGTAAGAGGATCCAGCTAATCTGACAGGCTTAGTGAAGGTGGACTTCCCAGGTTCAAATCCGGGTTTCACCGTGTATTAGCCTCATATCCATGGGCGAGCTAATTAACCTTACTTAGCTGCAGTTTCCTTATCTGAGAAATGAGGCTAATCATACTTACTTCATAGAGTTATTGGGCATTTAAAAGACTTCATGTAAAGAATTTAGCACCATGCCTGAGGCATAGTAAACATTTGATAAATGTTAGTTATTTTTAGTTTTTGAACCTATTCATGCTCCTATCTGGGTGGAGGATAATGATTCACTCACTCCAAAGTTAAAATAGATGAGTTTTTTGTCCCCCAGAGATCTAATTGAGGAAAGGTCTTACCAGGAAGGGATGGAGATTTTAGTCTCAAGAGCCTCCTCTGGGACAGAGCCCCTTTGAGTAGTGGGGTCTCTTACCTAATCTCAGATCACATTGCAAGATCCAGGTGTGGGTTACTAGTTGAGGTTTGGATCTGTCTGCCAAGGTCCTGATCTGAACTAGAACTCCTCAGCTGAAGCATAAAACAAGAGGCTTTATAACCACAGTCAGGTGATAAAGGGGGCAAAGGAGGGGGAGTGAAAGAGGATAGGGCAACAGGTCCCTGTGGGCGAGGCCTTGTCTCAGTGGGCCAGGTGGGATGTATATGGGATTTGCATCTGATGACCCAGATTCCAAGACTGACTCTTACCCCCCGTCTATCAAGGGTGCTTTTCTGGAGACGGTATTTAATTTCTCTCAACTTTTATTTCCTCTTCTGGACAGGGCTAAAATATAGAATGAGGATAAAAAACACTTTGTAAATGATATACTAAGGTATTATTTTTTGCTTTGCATAGCTTTTGATCTAAGTCAAATAATTTTTGATTCAGTACATACACAAAGAGTGCCTCTCTGGTGGCTCAGTTTTAAAGCATCCGCCTGCCAAGGTAGGAAATGCAGGTTCAGTCCCTGAGTTGGGAAGATCCTGTAGAGAAGGAAATGGCAACCCACTCCAGTATTCTTGCCTGGAGAAACCCATGGACAGAGGAGCCTGGCAGACTACAGTCCATGAAATCGCAAAAGAGACACAATTGAGTAACCAAAAAAACAACAAAAATACTCAAATACTTATGAACTCTGTGGCCTTGTTGTTCTTGCCGGATCTGTTGGTTACACAGAGCAGGGATCCCTGAACAGACCTTTCAGTGGTGTAGAGGGGAGGGGAGAGGAAACAGGCATCTCATCGGCAAGGGGGGGGCGGGGAGGGGGTTTTTAGTGCTGCAGTCTCCATGGGGAATGAAGGTGGCAGTGAGTCTGTGTGCACGGTGAGCCTTGGGAACTGTTTCTCTGTCTCCCTTAGAAAGCCTGGTGTTTCCTTCTCAGCATTTTGACCTTTCTCTGTGGATTTGTTCTTTTCCTTCTCCATTCAGTCAATGTACAACACTTACTAATCATTTCTCTTCACTTACCATTTCAACTGACTTGTGCCCATGGCCTCCTCTGCCCTGTCTTTGCACACACTTCCTGTGATACCACTCACTACCACCAGTGGCAGATTTTCTCTGAAAGTCTTTGCTCAACCCCCAGAAAGAATCTGATCTATCTTATTCCCCTGGACCATAAATCGCTAGACTCTCTAAGAATCAGTTTCTCCTAGGTCCCATGCCCACCTCTTACGGAGTCATCTCAAGCTGGAAGAGTGGGGTCATGTGCTATGTAGGTAATTGCAATTTAAGGTGGGTCAAGGTCCCTTAGAATGGACTGTAGATGGGTTAGGAAGTGTTCACGCAATCCTTGGGCAAGTAGGCAAGTCACAATGTCTCAATATCAAACTCTCCAAATTCTCATCTGTAGATGAGGTAGATTATTATGTAGCTTAAGTGATTCAGTGCCCACAGTGAATAAGATCCCTCCTTTTCATCTCCATGACCACTTTCTGTTTATTTATTTATGTATTTTTAAAATTTTATTTATTTATCTTTTGGAGGGTGGGGTGGGGAGGGAAGGGGATGGGCGGGCCACTTCTATTGGTCTTTCATTTCTCTATTTTCATCCGTCTTTGTTCTTTGGCTCCTGTGGGCCTCCCATCATGGTGGCCACTGTCGTTGCAGAGCACCGGCTCTGGGTGCACGTATTCTTGCCTGGAGAAACCCATGGACAGAGGAGCCTGGCAGACTACAGTCCATGAAATCGCAAAAGAGACACAATTGAGTAACCAAAAAAACAACAAAAATACTCAAATACTTATGAACTCTGTGGCCTTGTTGTTCTTGCCGGATCTGTTGGTTACACAGAGCAGGGATCCCTGAACAGACCTTTCAGTGGTGTAGAGGGGAGGGGAGAGGAAACAGGCATCTCATCGGCAAGGGGGGGGCGGGGATTTTTAGTGCTGCAGTCTCCATGGGGAATGAAGGTGGCAGTGAGTCTGTGTGCACGGTGAGCCTTGGGAACTGTTTCTCTGTCTCCCTTAGAAAGCCTGGTGTTTCCTTCTCAGCATTTTGACCTTTCTCTGTGGATTTGTTCTTTTCCTTCTCCATTCAGTCAATGTACAACACTTACTAATCATTTCTCTTCACTTACCATTTCAACTGACTTGTGCCCATGGCCTCCTCTGCCCTGTCTTTGCACACACTTCCTGTGATACCACTCACTACCACCAGTGGCAGATTTTCTCTGAAAGTCTTTGCTCAACCCCCAGAAAGAATCTGATCTATCTTATTCCCCTGGACCATAAATCGCTAGACTCTCTAAGAATCAGTTTCTCCTAGGTCCCATGCCCACCTCTTACGGAGTCATCTCAAGCTGGAAGAGTGGGGTCATGTGCTATGTAGGTAATTGCAATTTAAGGTGGGTCAAGGTCCCTTAGAATGGACTGTAGATGGGTTAGGAAGTGTTCACGCAATCCTTGGGCAAGTAGGCAAGTCACAATGTCTCAATATCAAACTCTCCAAATTCTCATCTGTAGATGAGGTAGATTATTATGTAGCTTAAGTGATTCAGTGCCCACAGTGAATAAGATCCCTCCTTTTCATCTCCATGACCACTTTCTGTTTATTTATTTATGTATTTTTAAAATTTTATTTATTTATCTTTTGGAGGGTGGGGTGGGGAGGGAAGGGGATGGGCGGGCCACTTCTATTGGTCTTTCATTTCTCTATTTTCATCCGTCTTTGTTCTTTGGCTCCTGTGGGCCTCCCATCATGGTGGCCACTGTCGTCGCAGAGCACCGGCTCTGGGTGCACGTGCGCCAGAGCTCCGGCTCCTTAATTGGACACATTGGTCCAGCCTCTCTGCAGCATGTGGGATCTTCCCAGGCCAGGGATCGAACCGGCACCCCTTGCACTGCAAGGCAGTGTCTTTACCCACTGGACCACCAGGGGAAGCCCCACTTTCTGTTTATTTTTTGGAGTATAATTGGTTTATAACTTTGAATTAGTTTCAGGTGTAGAGCAAAGTAGTTCAGTCATACACATACATATATTCATTCTTTTTTACATTCTTTTCCCAAATAGGTTGTTACAGAACATTGCATAGAGTTCCCTGTGCTATACAATATGTTCTTGTTGGTTATCTATTTTATATATAGTAGCGTGTGTATGACGGTCCCCAGCTCTTGATTCACCCCTCTCCCTCACGTTTCCCCTTTAGTAACCATAAGCTTGTTCTCAGTATCTGTAAATCTGTTTGGATTTCATAAATAAGTTAATTTGCATCTTTTTTGTGAATTAAATTCCACATATGAGTGGTATCATATGATGTGTTTGTCTTTCTCTGACTTATTTCACTTAGTATGGTAATATCTAAGGTCATTCAAGTTGCTGCAAATGGCATTATTTCATTCTTTTTTTATGGCTTGAATTGCATTTCCTTGTATAGCTGTACCACATCTTCTTTATCCATTCCTCTGTTGAGGGGCATCTTGACAGTTATAAATAGTGCCCATAGCCACTTTCTTAATTCAGACCTTTCCCTTCTCTCACCTGGAGTAATCCAAAAGTCCTCCAACTTGACTCTTGGCCTCCGGTGTTGCCCCTCTCCTCACTGGATCAAATCTGTTTTAAACAGAACTGCCATAGTGAGCTTTCTAAAATGTTCATTTGAAGAACTACAGTATCAAGGGCTCATGAGGATGTAATGACACAGGCATCCTTTATTTTTCTGACTGTATATTGCTACAGTTTTAGGAAACGTAAGCTAGCAGTATCTATTATAAATGTAAAATACTGTAATCTTTGACTCTGTGCTTTCCCCTTTTGACGATCTATCCTATAGGCATAAAAGCATCCATATGTAGTACTACATGGGTAAGGCTATTTATTGTAGCGTGATTATAGGTGTCAATGCAATTTTAAATGACCTAAACACCCCACAGTAAGTGGTTGAATAAATTTACTCCATCCATGCACTGGAGAATTAAACAGATATTTTTAAAAAGTGAACTAGTTACCTATTGACTACAAGGTGTGTCGACATATGAGATAAATAGGCTTCTTAGTAAAAGGTATGGGATATTTTTGAAAAAAAATCAGTGCAAAAATGACATCATGTGTGTACATGTTCATACTTGCTTGATGAACACAGAGATTGTTGTGGAAAAGTGCTGAGTATAGGGGAATGGTTCTCAACTTTTGTATCAGAGTCAACTGAAGGGCTGGTAGCCCTTACATTTATTCCCTGTTTTTTGAGGTCTAATTGACATATAGCATTATATTTGAGGTATAATTGACATATAGGTTCAAGTGTACAAGATAGTGATTTGATATTTATATATATTGTGAAATACTCACCACAATAGATCTAGTTAATACCTGTCACCATAGATAGTTACAGGCTTTTTCTTGTGATGAGAATTCTTATGATTTACTTTCTTAGAAACCTTCAAGTGTTTGAGACAGTATTAGTAATTGTAGTCAGACTGCATTTCTAACAAGCTCCTAGATGATGTCTTTTCATTTTTTTATGGCTTGAATTGCATTTCCTTGTATAGCTGTACCACATCTTCTTTATCCATTCCTCTGTTGAGGGGCATCTTGACAGTTATAAATAGTGCCCATAGCCACTTTCTTAATTCAGACCTTTCCCTTCTCTCACCTGGAGTAATCCAAAAGTCCTCCAACTTGACTCTTGGCCTCCGGTGTTGCCCCTCTCCTCACTGGATCAAATCTGTTTTAAACAGAACTGCCATAGTGAGCTTTCTAAAATGTTCATTTGAAGAACTACAGTATCAAGGGCTCATGAGGATGTAATGACACAGGCATCCTTTATTTTTCTGACTGTATATTGCTACAGTTTTAGGAAACGTAAGCTAGCAGTATCTATTATAAATGTAAAATACTGTAATCTTTGACTCTGTGCTTTCCCCTTTTGACGATCTATCCTATAGGCATAAAAGCATCCATATGTAGTACTACATGGGTAAGGCTATTTATTGTAGCGTGATTATAGGTGTCAATGCAATTTTAAATGACCTAAACACCCCACAGTAAGTGGTTGAATAAATTTACTCCATCCATGCACTGGAGAATTAAACAGATATTTTTAAAAAGTGAACTAGTTACCTATTGACTACAAGGTGTGTCGACATATGAGATAAATAGGCTTCTTAGTAAAAGGTATGGGATATTTTTGAAAAAAAATCAGTGCAAAAATGACATCATGTGTGTACATGTTCATACTTGCTTGATGAACACAGAGATTGTTGTGGAAAAGTGCTGAGTATAGGGGAATGGTTCTCAACTTTTGTATCAGAGTCAACTGAAGGGCTGGTAGCCCTTACATTTATTCCCTGTTTTTTGAGGTCTAATTGACATATAGCATTATATTTGAGGTATAATTGACATATAGGTTCAAGTGTACAAGATAGTGATTTGATATTTATATATATTGTGAAATACTCACCACAATAGATCTAGTTAATACCTGTCACCATAGATAGTTACAGGCTTTTTCTTGTGATGAGAATTCTTATGATTTACTTTCTTAGAAACCTTCAAGTGTTTGAGACAGTATTAGTAATTGTAGTCAGACTGCATTTCTAACAAGCTCCTAGATGATGGAATACTCTTCTTTCAGGGAATACACTATGAAAGCCACTGGTGTGGAGAGGTAATAGAAATGAAAGAAATTATGAAAGCTTCCTTCACATAGCATTACATTCTTTCGCCAGTTTTCGTACACTTTGGTAACTGTCATCAGGTTTTTAAAAATTAATTTATTTTTAATTGGAAGATAATTGCTTTACAATATTGTGTTGGTTTCTGCCATACATCAACATGAATCAGCCATAAGTATTCCTATGTCCCCTCCCTCTTGAACCTCCCTCTCACCCCCAACCCTATCCTGCCCCACTAGGCTGTCACAGAGCACCAGGTTTGAGCTCCCTGCACCATACAGCAAATTCCCACTGGTCATCTATTTTACATATGGTAGTGTATATGCTTCAATGCTACTGTCTCAATCTGTCTCATCCTCTTCTTCTCCCACCTTGTCCACAAGCATGTTCAGTATGTCTACATCTCTATAGCTCCCCCGCTATAAGTTCATCAGCATGAAATATGTTCATCAGTACCATGTTAGCCGTTTGGAAGAGAAATACAACAAAAGGGAAGGAAAGGGGGAAAATATTAAAGGAGATCTGCTTAGTCCTGTCATTTCTTTCTATAACCTTCTTCAGTGGCTCCATTGCTCACAGGATAGAATCCAAACTCATCAGCAAGGCACCAAGACCTCTTGGGATGGGCGCCTGCGTTTAACCTGTTCATCCTCGTTGGCTAGGCCCATCTACTCTGTTCAATCAGAGTGGCCGATCGTTCACAAATGTGCTCACTGTATCACGCAACCTGATCCACTTCCATAACTGTCCCTGTGAGCCTCCAGAACACAGGGATGACTTGGTTGTCTTTGGATTCCAAGCAAAAAGCGTACTCCTCTAGAGGGAATAGTAGGTGCTTGATAAGTTTTGTTGAATGAAAGGGTGAATGAACCAAGGGTTAAAGACCCCCAAAGAAAGCTGCTGAATATGAGCCTCCAAGCCAGAGTTAGCCCTGCACTGCCAAGCATTTTCTGCCAGGGCTGGGCTGTTTCTCTGGTCCCCACACGTCTCTTAGTCAAGGAAATGCAAACAAACACACACCCCAGGCAGATTGGGCAGGTGTGTTGAGCGATCTGTGCTCCAGACCCACCTGCTTCTCCTCGAAGCTCTTCAGCCCCTTCTCAACCTTCCTGAACCCACTCAGTCAAAGTGGGTAATGGCCCCGGAAGGATGGAGGGCACAGGGAGGTCCCAGCATGGGATTTCATAGCAGGCCAAGGCACAGTGCTAATTTCTCTTTGAAGCAAGAGTGTGTGCGTTTGAGTGAATGGGTGCCTGTGGATGTGGGTGTGTGGGCTTGTATGTGCTCATCTATAATTAATGAAAGCCTCATGTTTGTGTGCTACTTTGCCGTTTATAAAGTGTTTCACATCTATTATCCCATTAAGTCCCCATGAAACCCTGTGACTTATGCAAAGTGCATCTTATCACTTCCATTTTTCTGATGAAGAAAATAGGACTTAGAGCATTCCAGTGACTTGTTCAGGACTATGCTTTGAGGATGACCACCATGTCAAGAACAAGGGCATCGCCTGGTTCTGTTTCCAGGGACTCTGCTCTTTTGCCTGGCATCTTAGCAGTGACTAAGATGAGGGGAGGACTTTGTGGGACGCTCATCATCTCCCCCACCTGTAGGGTCTCTTTCCTGGGATCCAATCGCTGCTCCTGTTGATGGTGCTGCTCCAGCATCCACATGCTCTGTTAGCTTGTCAGTCATCACATGTTCATTGAATAATATGGTGACATAAGAAATATTAGTCAGTCTTTGATCCTGGTTCCTGACACATAGCTCCTAAGTCCCTTCAAGCTTGTATGCCTATGAATTATTGGCAATGGGGAACCCATAGGTGGCTTCAGGATGGCAACTGGTTGCCAGAAAGACCATGGTGTGATTAGAAGATGGGAACTTTCAACCCTGCCCCCTGATGGAGAAAGATGGAGAGGGGGTTGGAGAATGAGTTTATCCCTGATCATCCCTATGTGATGAAGCCTCTATCAGCATTCCTAAAGCATGGGGATTGGACAGCTTCTGGACTGATGAACACATCCACATGCTGGGAGGATGCAGAACACCCACTCCACAGGGACAGACGCTCCTGGGCTCAGAGCCCTTCCAGATCTCACCCTCTATAACTGTTCATCTGGCTATTCATCTGTATTCTTTATTCTGTGTGTGCTTAGTTGCTCAGTCATGTCCAATTCTTTGTGACCCTATAGACACTTGGCCAGTCCATGGACTTCCAGACAAGAATATGCCTTCCTGAACCCACTCAGTCAAAGTGGGTAATGGCCCCGGAAGGATGGAGGGCACAGGGAGGTCCCAGCGGGGATTTCATAGCAGGCCGAGGCACAGTGCTAATTTCTCTTTGAAGCAAGAGTGTGCGTTTGAGTGAATGGGTGCCTGTGGATGTGGGTGTGTGGGCTTGTATGTGCTCATCTATAATTAATGAAAGCCTCATGTTTGTGTGCTACTTTGCCGTTTATAAAGTGTTTCACATCTATTATCCCATTAAGTCCCCATGAAACCCTGTGACTTATGCAAAGTGCATCTTATCACTTCCATTTTTCTGATGAAGAAAATAGGACTTAGAGCATTCCAGTGACTTGTTCAGGACTATGCTTTGAGGATGACCACCATGTCAAGAACAAGGGCATCGCCTGGTTCTGTTTCCAGGGACTCTGCTCTTTTGCCTGGCATCTTAGCAGTGACTAAGATGAGGGGAGGACTTTGTGGGACGCTCATCATCTCCCCCACCTGTAGGGTCTCTTTCCTGGGATCCAATCGCTGCTCCTGTTGATGGTGCTGCTCCAGCATCCACATGCTCTGTTAGCTTGTCAGTCATCACATGTTCATTGAATAATATGGTGACATAAGAAATATTAGTCAGTCTTTGATCCTGGTTCCTGACACATAGCTCCTAAGTCCCTTCAAGCTTGTATGCCTATGAATTATTGGCAATGGGGAACCCATAGGTGGCTTCAGGATGGCAACTGGTTGCCAGAAAGACCATGGTGTGATTAGAAGATGGGAACTTTCAACCCTGCCCCCTGATGGAGAAAGATGGAGAGGGGGTTGGAGAATGAGTTTATCCCTGATCATCCCTATGTGATGAAGCCTCTATCAGCATTCCTAAAGCATGGGGATTGGACAGCTTCTGGACTGATGAACACATCCACATGCTGGGAGGATGCAGAACACCCACTCCACAGGGACAGACGCTCCTGGGCTCAGAGCCCTTCCAGATCTCACCCTCTATAACTGTTCATCTGGCTATTCATCTGTATTCTTTATTCTGTGTGTGCTTAGTTGCTCAGTCATGTCCAATTCTTTGTGACCCTATAGACTACAGCCTGCCTGGCTCCTATGTGCATGGGACTTTCCAGGCAAGAATATGAAAGTGGGTTGCCATGCCCTCCTCCAGGGGATCTTCCCAACTCTGGGATTGAACCTGCATCTCCTGTGTCTCCTTCATACAGGCAGATTTCTAACCTTTTGAGCCAATCCTTTATAATAAATACAAAATTAAGTGTTCAAGTTTTGTGAGCCATTACAGCAAATTATTGAACCTGGTGAGACTGTCAGGGCAATGTCTGGTTTCTACTTTGTTGGCCAGGTGAAAACCTGGACTTGTAGCTGACATCTGAAGATGAGGGAGGCCTTTGGGGCTGAGCCTTTAACCCATGGTGTCTGGACTAACTCAGGTAGTTAACATCCTAACTGCATTGGATGCATGGACACCCCTTCAGTTAGCATCTGAAGGGTTGGAGAACCAGTTGGTGTGGTAAAAACATGCACATGTTGGTGTCAGATGTATCCTGTGGGTAGGGAAGAACACTGTTTCTTTTTCGAATACTTACTATATGCCCAATGGAGCTTTGCTGGTGGCTCAGATGTAAAGAATCTTCCTGCAATGCTAGAGTTCTGGGTTTGATTTCTAGGTTGGGAATATCCCCTGGAGAAGGGAATGGCTACCCATTCCAGTATTCTTGTCTGGAAAATCTCATGCCTGAAGGGCACACTGTTACTTATAAGAAGTGCATTATAAGGGACAAGACAGTCAGACCAGCCTGGGTTCAGATGCCGTCTCTGCGCCTTTTGCTGGTGTGGGCTTCGGGGAAACTTGTCTATACCTCCATCACTCCATTTCTAAGATGGGATCAATCACAGCTAACTTTAGTAAGGAAATGCATAGACTGTCTGGTGCAGACTAAACCCTCAACAACAACATAGTAACAGTAATAATTATTCCAGGTGATGCAGTCAGGGAGGGCTTCACCAAAGAGGGGCCTCTCTCACTGGGTCACACTGGTTCTGACCAAGCCTTAGAGGTCCTAGGAGCTGGTTCAGATATTAGGAGAGTGTCTAGGTGGACCAATGTAGCCTGTTTTTCTTTGGAGACTAGTTCTAGGTCTCTGGGCCTGGCCTCCCTAGGACCATGAGCAGGTGGACAGTAGAAGGAGCCTCTGAGAAGAGGGTGGGACTTCCATGGGCCCTGGAAGAGCTGGTGGGAGGAGGACATGTGATGAGTTCAGAGCAGATATGGTGCAGAATGACACAGACAGGTAGATGGTGCAGGACACAGCCTGCACCTGTGGTCAAGGAAAGAGTGAGTGAATGTCAGCTGCCACCATCAAGGCTGGAGGGTGACGGCATCATTAATGTATCACCTTCACATTCACTCTATAGCCTTACTTACTCTATCACTTCTTTCACCATCTGTGTCACTGTTTGCTATGATCTCAATGTTTGTGTCCTCCTCAAAGTTCACACGTTGCGTCCTAATCCCCAGAGAGGATGGTATTAGGAGGTGGGTCCTTGGAAGGTGATTAGGTCATGAACGAGATTATTGGCCTTAGAGAGAAGCTCAAGAAAGCTCCCTTGCCCCTTCCACTGGGTGAGAAAGGCATCTGAAAGTCATTGTCTACAAACCAGGAAGAGGGTCCTCACTGATATTGAATCTGCTGGTGCCTCCATTTTGAACTTCCCAGCCTCTAGCACTTTGAGAAATTAATTTCTGTTGTTTATACGCCACCCAGTCTATGGTATTCTATCATAGCTGCCAAATGGACTAAGACACTATCATCTGTCTTTTTCTGTTTCAGTCTCTGGCTCTTTAGAAGAGGTGATGGAAAAGCAAGGGTTCTGGAGCCAGGTAAGCTGGATGGACTCTGCCTTTCCTACTTTCTAGTTGTGTGGTCTTAGGTTAGTCCCTTAGTTTCTCTGAGCCTCATTTTCCTCTTCAGCTAGATGTAAATGATGGTAATAGTACCAAGCATACAGATTTATTGTTGGGATCAAGTGGAATAATTCCTGAGTGTAGCCCAAGAAGGCCACATGATGGATGAACTTGAGCTCTTCCCTCATTGATCACGACTCTGTCCTCTCTCCCCTTCACCAGATATTAGCATGGCCATCCAGTATACTGTGTTTGTGTTTTTTAATGTTTTAAAATAAAACATACAGGGAACCAAATGTTAATAGGAGCAGGATGTCCCATTAGGACCATTAGGGCAAGAGTCTAGCCAGGTGGCAGGATGAGGCTGTCTGGGAGAGGTGGGAGAATGGTTAGGATCAGGGTGGCAGAAAAGGAGCCACCCTCCAGCAGCCATGGAGTTTTTAGGGTCTCTGGGCCTGGCCTCCCTAGGACCATGAGCAGGTGGACAGTAGAAGGAGCCTCTGAGAAGAGGGTGGGACTTCCATGGGCCCTGGAAGAGCTGGTGGGAGGAGGACATGTGATGAGTTCAGAGCAGATATGGTGCAGAATGACACAGACAGGTAGATGGTGCAGGACACAGCCTGCACCTGTGGTCAAGGAAAGAGTGAGTGAATGTCAGCTGCCACCATCAAGGCTGGAGGGTGACGCATCATTAATGTATCACCTTCACATTCACTCTATAGCCTTACTTACTCTATCACTTCTTTCACCATCTGTGTCACTGTTTGCTATGATCTCAATGTTTGTGTCCTCCTCAAAGTTCACACGTTGCGTCCTAATCCCCAGAGAGGATGGTATTAGGAGGTGGGTCCTTGGAAGGTGATTAGGTCATGAACGAGATTATTGGCCTTAGAGAGAAGCTCAAGAAAGCTCCCTTGCCCCTTCCACTGGGTGAGAAAGGCATCTGAAAGTCATTGTCTACAAACCAGGAAGAGGGTCCTCACTGATATTGAATCTGCTGGTGCCTCCATTTTGAACTTCCCAGCCTCTAGCACTTTGAGAAATTAATTTCTGTTGTTTATACGCCACCCAGTCTATGGTATTCTATCATAGCTGCCAAATGGACTAAGACACTATCATCTGTCTTTTTCTGTTTCAGTCTCTGGCTCTTTAGAAGAGGTGATGGAAAAGCAAGGGTTCTGGAGCCAGGTAAGCTGGATGGACTCTGCCTTTCCTACTTTCTAGTTGTGTGGTCTTAGGTTAGTCCCTTAGTTTCTCTGAGCCTCATTTTCCTCTTCAGCTAGATGTAAATGATGGTAATAGTACCAAGCATACAGATTTATTGTTGGGATCAAGTGGAATAATTCCTGAGTGTAGCCCAAGAAGGCCACATGATGGATGAACTTGAGCTCTTCCCTCATTGATCACGACTCTGTCCTCTCTCCCCTTCACCAGATATTAGCATGGCCATCCAGTATACTGTGTTTGTGTTTTTTAATGTTTTAAAATAAAACATACAGGGAACCAAATGTTAATAGGAGCAGGATGTCCCATTAGGACCATTAGGGCAAGAGTCTAGCCAGGTGGCAGGATGAGGCTGTCTGGGAGAGGTGGGGAGAATGGTTAGGATCAGGGTGGCAGAAAGGGAGCCACCCTCCAGCAGCCATGTCAGGTCCCTCTGACTACTTTCAGTGCCCAACCAAGAGATCCTTCTAGAAACTTCTGAATCATCTTCAACTCCTTTCTCCCCACTCACCCAGATTTAATTTGTTATTCTTCCTACAAATAGCTTTTGAGAGCCTACTGTTGGCTTGACACTCATCTACACCCTTCACTTTGACTTCAAACACATCTCTCCTATGATTTTGCCTGAAGGTGAACCATCATTTTTTGAGCGCCTCACATGAGCCAGACCACCCTGTTGGGAAGCTGATAATATTCTCTCAGTTAATCCTCAGCATGACCACAAAGGAGGTATTATCTAGATTCTCATTTTACAGACAGGGCTCCTGGGGATCAGCAAGACTACAGGACCTGCCCAGCAGCACATGGTGAATTAGTGCAGGAGCCAGAATGTGAGTGTTTGTTGAGCTGAGTTAAAGTCAGACTGTCAGAGCTAGTTCCCTACCCTCTTCCCAGCTTGGTCTGCTTTGGGGCACTATTCTTTGTGAGACTCCTGCCCATCCATGCCCCCTCCAAGACCCCCCTGGGGCTCATTCCTTCAGGAGCTGTTGACCAAGAGTCAAGTCTTGGCAGCAACACTGTCTTGCTTTGCTGTGGTGGTGGGACTCTGGACTCTCTGAGTCTCTGTGGCTTTGTTTCCCCCATCCCTTCCAGCTCCTCATTGTTGAGGAGAAGTCTTCGTACCATAAGAGGGTTGGGAGTCTTCTCTGGGACTCATCTGGGAGGGTTCTCCCAGGCTGGGTGAGGATGGGGAGTCATGTTCACTGAGCACTACCCCTGGGCTTTATAAGCACCATACACATAACTGATGCCACAGTTATGCAACAACAGAGGCCACCGCAATGGGAGGCCTACACGGGCCAAAGAACAAAGACGGATGAAAATAGAGAAATGAAAGACCAATAGAAGTGGCCCGCCCGGCCCCCTCCCTCTCAATCCACCCTCCCTCCCCCCAAAATAGAATCTTTCTACCCATATTTAAGGGCTCAGTGGAAAAGAAACTAGGTGGCTCGGTAGTAAAGAATCAGCCAGCCAATGCAGGATACTGGAGTTCCACTTTTGGGTTAGGAAGATCTCATGGAGAACGGAATGGCTACCCACTTCAATATTCTTGCCTGGGAAATCCCATGGACAGAGTCACCTGGAGGGCTACGGTTCCTTGGGCCACAAAGAGTTGGACATGACTGGGCAACTGAGCGTGCACACATACACTCATATTTAAATTTTGGAAACCTACTGTTGGCTTGACACTCATCTACACCCTTCACTTTGACTTCAAACACATCTCTCCTATGATTTTGCCTGAAGGTGAACCATCATTTTTTGAGCGCCTCACATGAGCCAGACCACCCTGTTGGGAAGCTGATAATATTCTCTCAGTTAATCCTCAGCATGACCACAAAGGAGGTATTATCTAGATTCTCATTTTACAGACAGGGCTCCTGGGGATCAGCAAGACTACAGGACCTGCCCAGCAGCACATGGTGAATTAGTGCAGGAGCCAGAATGTGAGTGTTTGTTGAGCTGAGTTAAAGTCAGACTGTCAGAGCTAGTTCCCTACCCTCTTCCCAGCTTGGTCTGCTTTGGGGCACTATTCTTTGTGAGACTCCTGCCCATCCATGCCCCCTCCAAGACCCCCCTGGGGCTCATTCCTTCAGGAGCTGTTGACCAAGAGTCAAGTCTTGGCAGCAACACTGTCTTGCTTTGCTGTGGTGGTGGGACTCTGGACTCTCTGAGTCTCTGTGGCTTTGTTTCCCCCATCCCTTCCAGCTCCTCATTGTTGAGGAGAAGTCTTCGTACCATAAGAGGGTTGGGAGTCTTCTCTGGGACTCATCTGGGAGGGTTCTCCCAGGCTGGGTGAGGATGGGGAGTCATGTTCACTGAGCACTACCCCTGGGCTTTATAAGCACCATACACATAACTGATGCCACAGTTATGCAACAACAGAGGCCACCGCAATGGGAGGCCTACACGGGCCAAAGAACAAAGACGGATGAAAATAGATAAATGAAAAACCAATAGAAGTGGCCTGCCCGTCCCCCTCCTTCCCCACCTCATCCCCCAAAATAGAATCTTTCTACCCATATTTAAGGGCTCAGTGGAAAAGAAACTAGGTGGCTCGGTAGTAAAGAATCAGCCAGCCAATGCAGGATACTGGAGTTCCACTTTTGGGTTAGGAAGATCTCATGGAGAACGGAATGGCTACCCACTTCAATATTCTTGCCTGGGAAATCCCATGGACAGAGTCACCTGGAGGGCTACGGTTCCTTGGGCCACAAAGAGTTGGACATGACTGGGCAACTGAGCGTGCACACATACACTCATATTTAAATGGAATTGCAGTTTTCCAACTTTGATAAATATGTCAATAAAATTTAAAGTTGAGGTAGGATTAGAATTCCTTTCTGAGGAGGGGCCTAGGGCATAGAATCTCTTGGATACCGGAAGTGACTTGACTTTTGATGGTGATGTGTGCCAGAATTCCAGACTCTGGTCTACATGCACAGCAGGAAGTGACTCCCTGAGTCTTTCCAGCCCTCTTAAAGTGACCCTAACAGACCTGCTCTTCATCGTTGGCTGCCCATTGACTGGCTTTGCCTTCCCTATCCAATTTCTCTTTCTGCTCTCCCTTCCCTCATCTGTCCCCGAGCTCCTTCCCAGAGTGGGTGATGAAGCCTCTCCTGACCAAACTTCTGTCAGGCTCCTCTCAGTCCTCTCCTCTTCTAGACCTTGCTGAGCTTCTGCAGCGTCCATTTTTAGCAAGGATGCTGCTAAGCCAGCTTCTAAAGAATCCCCCTACTATTGATCTCTGATCTTTTTAAAGATTTATTTATTTATTTAGTTGTGCTTGGTCTTAGTTGAGGCATGGGGGATCTTCAGTTGTAGCATGTGGGATCTTAGTTCCCCTACCAGGATCGAACCCAGGACCCCTGCATTGGGAGCTCAGAGTTATAGCCATTGGATCACCAGGGAAGCCCTTTGATCTCTGATCTTATGGACCTGCCTTCAGCAAGAGTCCCCTACCCTGGCAGTGCAGTGGTTAGGACTTGGTTCCATCCCTGGTAGGGGAATTAAGATCCCATAAGCCCTGTGGTGCAGCCTTGAGTCTGGACATCTTCTCTTGATAACTTCCCAGGCACCAACGCCCTCACTCTGCTCCCTGACTATAAAGCCCCACTTGTCCTTGCTGTATTCCCATTTGAGATCCAGTCTCTCTCTTTCTTATCAGGATTGTTGTTATTTAGTCATTAAATCATCTCTAACTCTTTGTGACCCCATGGACTGCAGCATACTAGGCTTCCCTGTCCTTCATTATCTTCTGGAATTTGCTCTAACTCATGTCCATTGAATCAGTAATACCATCCAACCATCTCATTCTCTATTGTCCCTTTCTCCTCCTGCCCTCAGTCTTCCCCAGCATCAGAGTTTTTATCAATGAGTCAGCTCTTTGTATCAAGTGGTCAAAGTATTGGAGCTTCAGCATCAGTCCTTCCAGTGAATATTCAGGGTTGATTTCCTTTAAGATTGACTGGTTCACGATAGTCCTGAATAAAGACTTCCTTTAATGAGTGTTAGAAAAATGTTTTTCTTTAACACTGCCCCCACATCCTGAGCCTGGGCAAAGACAGAGACAAGCAAAAGCTAGTGAGTCACATTCACACCTTCCTACCCCCGTCTGTCTCTGGTCCCGCCTGGCATAGTGAGTGGGAGATGGTGCAGGCATTGGGGTGGGGCTTGGAATCTCAGGACCTGGGAAAGGAGCTGGACAGGGCCAGAAGGAACTGTTGGCTTGAAGAGCAAGCTGTCTGGGGATGGTGTCTCCCTGGTAACTGGAGCTGCCAGCCTGTGTAGCGAGTCTGGGTTCTACCACACACTCCAGTGTATGGTACAAGGACCATCATGCCTCTGCTGGGTTGACTTTTTAAGCTAAATGAGATCTGATGCTGGGTCCCATCCCACCAGGTTGGCAGAGCCTCTAGAGACTCTTCCCCACCCTTCCTTCCCTTCGACCAGGGTCAGGCACAGAGGAAGCTAGGGGAAGCTTTCCAGCCCCGGTCCCCATGGGTCCACTGATGCAGCCGTTCCCAGGTCTGTGTGAACCTGGAGGGTAGGTGGTCCTGTTGCTCTTATGCCAGATCTAGGAAAAGAAGGGACATGTGTGCAGGCTCGAAGCTACACCAAGGAGCCCTTCCCGGAAGGCCCTCTTCCCTGCTGGCCTTGGAAATTCCTCCACTCCCCCTTATGTCCGCAGCATTCTTTCTTCCCTCTCTGCGAAGGTCTTGCAAAATCCAACCAAGAAACTAAAGTTGGAAGCTGTTTTCATGTACATTCTGCTTTAGGGAATGCCTGGCTACCTTCGGAAGAGAAAGAAAAATGACCTTCAGAGTGAAACGTACTTGGACATCTCACTAAGTCAGGCTACCTGGGCCCCTCTTCACCAGGATGAGGTAAAGGGGTGTGACCCCTTGCCAGGCTGGGAGGAGCAGCAGGGAGATTAGAAGGAGCAGGCCCTGGAGGAGAGGCGAGAGTTTTCCAAAAAGAAGGACCAGTGATACTTTTCCCACTTGTCTCCTGAACCACCAGCTACAAAGAGCTCTTGGAAGCAAAATGAACAGGCCTATCTTCCCCTGCAAGCTTGGGGGAGTTTAACAAGGCACTGTATTTGCAAATTCGAAATGGAGAAGGGGTCCTGCAAAAAGCTCCTGGGGCCAAGCGAGAAAAAAAGGAGCCTAGTGAGTCACATTCACACCTTCCTACCCCGTCTGTCTCTGGTCCCGCCTGGCATAGTGAGTGGGAGATGGTGCAGGCATTGGGGTGGGGCTTGGAATCTCAGGACCTGGGAAAGGAGCTGGACAGGGCCAGAAGGAACTGTTGGCTTGAAGAGCAAGCTGTCTGGGGATGGTGTCTCCCTGGTAACTGGAGCTGCCAGCCTGTGTAGCGAGTCTGGGTTCTACCACACACTCCAGTGTATGGTACAAGGACCATCATGCCTCTGCTGGGTTGACTTTTTAAGCTAAATGAGATCTGATGCTGGGTCCCATCCCACCAGGTTGGCAGAGCCTCTAGAGACTCTTCCCCACCCTTCCTTCCCTTCGACCAGGGTCAGGCACAGAGGAAGCTAGGGGAAGCTTTCCAGCCCCGGTCCCCATGGGTCCACTGATGCAGCCGTTCCCAGGTCTGTGTGAACCTGGAGGGTAGGTGGTCCTGTTGCTCTTATGCCAGATCTAGGAAAAGAAGGGACATGTGTGCAGGCTCGAAGCTACACCAAGGAGCCCTTCCCGGAAGGCCCTCTTCCCTGCTGGCCTTGGAAATTCCTCCACTCCCCCTTATGTCCGCAGCATTCTTTCTTCCCTCTCTGCGAAGGTCTTGCAAAATCCAACCAAGAAACTAAAGTTGGAAGCTGTTTTCATGTACATTCTGCTTTAGGGAATGCCTGGCTACCTTCGGAAGAGAAAGAAAAATGACCTTCAGAGTGAAACGTACTTGGACATCTCACTAAGTCAGGCTACCTGGGCCCCTCTTCACCAGGATGAGGTAAAGGGGTGTGACCCCTTGCCAGGCTGGGAGGAGCAGCAGGGAGATTAGAAGGAGCAGGCCCTGGAGGAGAGGCGAGAGTTTTCCAAAAAGAAGGACCAGTGATACTTTTCCCACTTGTCTCCTGAACCACCAGCTACAAAGAGCTCTTGGAAGCAAAATGAACAGGCCTATCTTCCCCTGCAAGCTTGGGGGAGTTTAACAAGGCACTGTATTTGCAAATTCGAAATGGAGAAGGGGTTCAGAGGGCAGGGTGAAAAACAATAGAAATACATCTGAAAATATCTCCTGGGGGCCAAGCGAAGGTCTGGGTTCATCTGCTTGTCTTATGATCTAGGTGTTCCCCTGGGCCTCCCTGGAGGGGACTGAGTCCTGCAAGGACCTCTAGGCCAAGTCCCTTTCTTGTGTGTGTGTGTGTGTGTGTGTGTGTGTGTGTGTGTGTCTGCTTGGGTGGTACTGGGGGCTGAGGGACCAGAGGGAGAGGCTGTGTGCCCACCCACCTTGAAGGCATGCTGCTAACGAATGAGGCATTACAATGCCAGTCCCCAGGGCCCCAGCTCCACTCACATCTCCATTAATACACTCCTGGTGTTCATTGTGATTGGCATTGCCACAATAAACAGTAAATGAGTGAATAATAATTGGCTATCTGTTTGAAAGTGTTACTGAGGTTGCCATGGCAATCACACCTTTTATTAAGCTTTATTAAGCTGCAGCTGCAGGCAGCGAGGTGGTGGGAGTCTCCAGGCACCCTGGGCCCCCACAGAGGGGCTGACCTGCTGGGGACCTTTCCCAGGAGCTCTGGAGGCTCAGGGGCCAGAGGGGGCATTGTTTTTTTTTCCTTTAACAAGTCACCTGCTTTGGGGCCTTTGAGGGTGTGGGGGAGTCATTGAACTGTTAGAAAAGACAAGGCTTCTCTCCCACCTCTTTTCTTTCCCCAAATATTTGAGAAGTGGGAATGAGGGACAATGCTATTTTATTTTTGCCCTGAGCATCTCCCCATTGAAAAATGGGAAAAATGAAAATTAGAAGCATTTTGGAAAATAAAATTCATTTTAGGGGCAGCAATTTATATTCATTTTATTTTAGAGTGATGACTGCAATCTTTCAGACAAGGATCTATCAGCCTGTCGTTGTTATTCCTCTGCCTCCCCACTTTTTACCAATGAATTCTAAATCCCTCTATGCAAACAAATGATTTTAATGTGAAACTACCTGGAATATTAGATCGTGGTATTCATGTCTACCAGGACAATGCGTAGTATCATTCTCACAGGCAACAGTAAAAGACATTTCTGCATCCAGGGGCAATACCATTTCACACACACACACACACACACACACACAGAGGAGATTCAGGAATTTCTTTCCCTACTTGTGGGTCTGCTCTTGCTGTCTTTTGATCTCAGTGTCAGTGGAGGTTTTCCTAAGCGTCGAGGATTGAAAGTGAAGGACCACGGAAAGAGGCAGGAATACCCTTCCATTTCTGTGGATTTTAAAACAAGTAGCTTATTGTTCCACCTGCTCAGAACTGTCTGCCGTCTGCAGCCCGAGAAGCGTCAGGCTTAGAAATGTTCACAATCAAGTCAGAGAAACATTAACTTGTAACTGTATTTTTCCTCCCAAAGGTGCGTGTTATATTGTCTGTTGTTCATTCCAAAATACTTCGGTACCGTAATAGAGTATGAACAGTGTTGTCAAATTTAGCAAATAAAAATACAGAACGCAGAGTTCAATGTGAATTTCAGATAAATACCAAATAATTTCTTAGTGAAAGTATGTCCCAAATATTATGTATATTTTATCTGGCAAAGCCTGACTGTGAGATATGCTTTTGATCCAAATTCTAGGGGGCAGTTAGTTAATATGGGGAGAATTCTAATCAGGAATACAGACTTCAGGGCTGGTTAGTTAACATTTGAAAGACCCCAAGAAGAAACTGAACTCTCTGGGCAGCTACTGGAGACTTTCAGCTATTTTATCTCCAATCAACACTAGAGGCCTTGCTCATTAGCATAATGGATGTTAAGTTTTTAACACTAGGCTTCTCTCCCCCACCTCTTTTCTTTCCCCAAATATTTGAGAAGTGGGAATGAGGGACAATGCTATTTTATTTTTGCCCTGAGCATCTCCCCATTGAAAAATGGGAAAAATGAAAATTAGAAGCATTTTGGAAAATAAAATTCATTTTAGGGGCAGCAATTTATATTCATTTTATTTTAGAGTGATGACTGCAATCTTTCAGACAAGGATCTATCAGCCTGTCGTTGTTATTCCTCTGCCTCCCCACTTTTTACCAATGAATTCTAAATCCCTCTATGCAAACAAATGATTTTAATGTGAAACTACCTGGAATATTAGATCGTGGTATTCATGTCTACCAGGACAATGCGTAGTATCATTCTCACAGGCAACAGTAAAAGACATTTCTGCATCCAGGGGCAATACCATTTCACACACACACACACACACACACACACACAGAGGAGATTCAGGAATTTCTTTCCCTACTTGTGGGTCTGCTCTTGCTGTCTTTTGATCTCAGTGTCAGTGGAGGTTTTCCTAAGCGTCGAGGATTGAAAGTGAAGGACCACGGAAAGAGGCAGGAATACCCTTCCATTTCTGTGGATTTTAAAACAAGTAGCTTATTGTTCCACCTGCTCAGAACTGTCTGCCGTCTGCAGCCCGAGAAGCGTCAGGCTTAGAAATGTTCACAATCAAGTCAGAGAAACATTAACTTGTAACTGTATTTTTCCTCCCAAAGGTGCGTGTTATATTGTCTGTTGTTCATTCCAAAATACTTCGGTACCGTAATAGAGTATGAACAGTGTTGTCAAATTTAGCAAATAAAAATACAGAACGCAGAGTTCAATGTGAATTTCAGATAAATACCAAATAATTTCTTAGTGAAAGTATGTCCCAAATATTATGTATATTTTATCTGGCAAAGCCTGACTGTGAGATATGCTTTTGATCCAAATTCTAGGGGGCAGTTAGTTAATATGGGGAGAATTCTAATCAGGAATACAGACTTCAGGGCTGGTTAGTTAACATTTGAAAGACCCCAAGCAGAAACTGCACTCTCTGGGCAGCTACTGGAGACTTTCAGCTATTTTTATCTCCTATCAACACTAGAGGCCTTGCTCATTAGCATAATGGATGTTAGAAATGGTTCTCTTTGGTGAAACAAGTAGGCTTTGACATGTGCAGACTCTCAGGCAGGAGCTCTCTCCATTCTGCATGGGAAAGGCCTATCAAATTTGCCAAGGCCAATGGTAATGTGTGCTCTTTGGAATGGCGCTCAAAGATTTAAAACACTTCTGTATATAGCCACATAGAGAATTTGAACGCCTGACTCCCAACCCATCACAGGATGTGACCACACGTTCATGCAGGGTGCTGTGCACAGCCTTGCAGGTCAGCAGGCTGGGACTTCACTGAGTTTGCTGGCTAGGCTGTTTGTTTGAGTTTGCTAGTCCATCGTGTCAACATGCGAGAATCCAGCCTGAAACTTTTGATTGTAACATACCGCCTGAAACTTTGGCCACCTGATGCGAATAAATGACTCACTGAGAAAGACCCTGATGCTGGGAAAACTGGAAGGCAGAAGGAGAAAGGGATAACAGAGGATAAGATGGTTGGGTGGCATCACTGACTCAACGGATCTGAGTTTGAGCAAGTTCTGGGGGATGGTGAAGGACAGGGAAGCCTAGCATACTGCAATCCATGGGATCACAAAAGAGTCAGACGCGACTGAGCAACTGAACTGAACTGACCACCTGCAAAGGAGAGCATGGCCCTCAACTATCTACAAAAACCCAGATTGGTTTAGGTTTGTTTGTAACTTGTAACTGTATTTTTTCCTCCCAAAGGTGCGTGTTATATTGTCTTTCATTCCAAAATACTTCGGTACCTTAAAAAACTGTGAAAGCAAATAAAAATACAGAACGCAGAGTTCAATGTGAATTTCAGATAAATACCAAATAATTTCTTAGTGAAAGTATGTCCCAAATATTATGTATATTTTATCTGGCAAAGCCTGACTGTGAGATATGCTTTTGATCCAAATTCTAGGGGGCAGTTAGTTAATATGGGGAGAATTCTAATCAGGAATACAGACTTCAGGGCTGGTTAGTTAACATTTGAAAGACCCCAAGCAGAAACTGCACTCTCTGGGCAGCTACTGGAGACTTTCAGCTATTTTTATCTCCTATCAACACTAGAGGCCTTGCTCATTAGCATAATGGATGTTAGAAATGGTTCTCTTTGGTGAAACAAGTAGGCTTTGACATGTGCAGACTCTCAGGCAGGAGCTCTCTCCATTCTGCATGGGAAAGGCCTATCAAATTTGCCAAGGCCAATGGTAATGTGTGCTCTTTGGAATGGCGCTCAAAGATTTAAAACACTTCTGTATATAGCCACATAGAGAATTTGAACGCCTGACTCCCAACCCATCACAGGATGTGACCACACGTTCATGCAGGGTGCTGTGCACAGCCTTGCAGGTCAGCAGGCTGGGACTTCACTGAGTTTGCTGGCTAGGCTGTTTGTTTGAGTTTGCTAGTCCATCGTGTCAACATGCGAGAATCCAGCCTGAAACTTTTGATTGTAACATACCGCCTGAAACTTTGGCCACCTGATGCGAATAAATGACTCACTGAGAAAGACCCTGATGCTGGGAAAACTGGAAGGCAGAAGGAGAAAGGGATAACAGAGGATAAGATGGTTGGGTGGCATCACTGACTCAACGGATCTGAGTTTGAGCAAGTTCTGGGGGATGGTGAAGGACAGGGAAGCCTAGCATACTGCAATCCATGGGATCACAAAAGAGTCAGACGCGACTGAGCAACTGAACTGAACTGACCACCTGCAAAGGAGAGCATGGCCCTCAACTATCTACAAAAACCCAGATTGGTTTAGGTTTGTTTGTCAAAGAAGAGAATCTTTTTTTTTTTTTTTTTTAAAGAATGTTGGCAATTTTGATTGATTTATTTATTTACTTTGGGCGGGGGTCAGGTTGGGGAGGGAGGGGAGTGGGCGGGCCACTTCTATTGGTCTTTCATTTCTCTATTTTCATCTGCCTTCGTTCTTTGGCTCCTGTGGGCCTCCCATCGCGGTGGCGTCTGTCGTTGCAGAGCACCGGCTCCGGGCGCATGCGCTCCAGAGCTCTGGCTCGGTAATTGGACACATCAGTCCAGCCGCTCCGCGGCACGTGGGATCTTCCCAGGCCAGGGCTCGAACCGGCGCCCCTTGCACAGGAAGGTGGTGTCCTTATCCACTGGACCACCAGGGGAAGCCCCAAAGAAGAGAATCTTACAGTAACCAAGGCAAAGCTTTCTCCAGAAGTCTGTGAATGGGAAGGAAGTGTGCAAGGTGTGGTTTAGAGGCAGCAGATAGTGCTGAGAAGACTAGCTGAGCAAATAATGTGGGCAAGAATCCTGTTCAGGGCATATCTCTTAAGTTACTATTTTAACCATTTCAAAATGCTCAGCAGCATGAAGCATATTCACAGTGCTATACCAACCATCACCACTGTCCATCTGAAGAACTTTGTCAGCATCCAGACCTGAAACCCTGCACCAGTTAGACAACTTCCCACTCTTGCATCCCCACCAGCACCTGCAACTACTATTCTAATTTCGGTTTGTATGAGTTTGCTATTCTAGATAGCTCATACAATGGGAAACCTACAATATTTGGCCTTTTCTGCTGGCTTATTTCACTGAGCAGAATGTCTTCAGGTTTCATTCATGTTATAGCAAGTATTAGAATGTTAAGGCTGATGATCATGTATGTACAGACCACATCTTGTCAATTTAGTCAGCCACTGAGGACTATATTGGGAGTCTTTCATTAAGTGTGAGTGAGCCTGGGCTTTGGAGTTAGAAAACAAATCCAAGCTGTGCCATTCCTGTGTGATCTTGGGCAAGTCACTCGGCTTCTCTGAGTTGCATTTTTCTTATCTTTAAATGCACATCCCTTGCTTTTTCTGCTTAAATGTCTTGTGAAAATCAAATAAGGTAATGTATGTAAAGGAGCCTTAAAAGGTGAAGCACAGTGTAATCTGTTGTTTGGCTTATTGTCCTTCTAGGCACTAGAAAACAAACACTTTTTCTCATTTTTCTCTCATGCTAGTGATTTCTTCTGTTCTCAAGGTTTTACCTATTTCTAAAGCACCATTGAATACAAATACCTTGAGGCTTAGTATCTTGTAGCTCAACTTATTACAAAACTTTGAAATATTTAAAGATGAATTCAATTAGTAAACCTGTAATTACTGCCTGAATAAACTATACTTTAAATTTTAATATGCCAAAGAGGATCATTTGTGAGCAGAACAAGCTTTCTGGTATACATTTTTAATGCTCCTAAACTAACAAAGTGACATGCAATCTATAAAAGACACTAAAAAAATTATCTCGTTCATGTTCACATTCCCGCAAAACCTCCACCCTGCCCTCAGCCAAAGCAAAAAAAAAACAACCCATTTTATTCAAGAGCCTCAACGGTTCCAGACATTTTGCATGGTTAATCACTTCCATTTTTTCTAGGGTAACGAGTGCAACTTGATTAACTAGAAGAAAGGAGCTACAAGGAATTAGGCCTCAGAGTTCAAACAAGAAAAGACAGTTACAAAGAAGCTGCACTATTTTCTTTAAATTGTCAGTTTATTTATTTATTTCTGGCTGTGCTAGGTGTTTGCTGCAGGGTGAGCTTTTCTCTAGTTGTGGTGAGTGGGGGCTATTTTCTAGTTGCAGTACACACAGACTTCTCATTGCAGGGTTTTTTGCGGTCTCTCTAGTGCGGCTCCCAGACTCTAGGGAAGCTCACTGAGCAGAATGTCTTCAGGTTTCATTCATGTTATAGCAAGTATTAGAATGTTAAGGCTGATGATCATGTATGTACAGACCACATCTTGTCAATTTAGTCAGCCACTGAGGACTATATTGGGAGTCTTTCATTAAGTGTGAGTGAGCCTGGGCTTTGGAGTTAGAAAACAAATCCAAGCTGTGCCATTCCTGTGTGATCTTGGGCAAGTCACTCGGCTTCTCTGAGTTGCATTTTTCTTATCTTTAAATGCACATCCCTTGCTTTTTCTGCTTAAATGTCTTGTGAAAATCAAATAAGGTAATGTATGTAAAGGAGCCTTAAAAGGTGAAGCACAGTGTAATCTGTTGTTTGGCTTATTGTCCTTCTAGGCACTAGAAAACAAACACTTTTTCTCATTTTTCTCTCATGCTAGTGATTTCTTCTGTTCTCAAGGTTTTACCTATTTCTAAAGCACCATTGAATACAAATACCTTGAGGCTTAGTATCTTGTAGCTCAACTTATTACAAAACTTTGAAATATTTAAAGATGAATTCAATTAGTAAACCTGTAATTACTGCCTGAATAAACTATACTTTAAATTTTAATATGCCAAAGAGGATCATTTGTGAGCAGAACAAGCTTTCTGGTATACATTTTTAATGCTCCTAAACTAACAAAGTGACATGCAATCTATAAAAGACACTAAAAAAATTATCTCGTTCATGTTCACATTCCCGCAAAACCTCCACCCTGCCCTCAGCCAAAGCAAAAAAAAAACAACCCATTTTATTCAAGAGCCTCAACGGTTCCAGACATTTTGCATGGTTAATCACTTCCATTTTTTCTAGGGTAACGAGTGCAACTTGATTAACTAGAAGAAAGGAGCTACAAGGAATTAGGCCTCAGAGTTCAAACAAGAAAAGACAGTTACAAAGAAGCTGCACTATTTTCTTTAAATTGTCAGTTTATTTATTTATTTCTGGCTGTGCTAGGTGTTTGCTGCAGGGTGAGCTTTTCTCTAGTTGTGGTGAGTGGGGGCTATTTTCTAGTTGCAGTACACACAGACTTCTCATTGCAGTGGCGTCTCTTGTTCCATAGCACGGGCTCTAGGGCGTGTGGGCTTCTTAGTTGCGGCTCCCAGACTCTAGAGCTCAGGTTGTATAGGCGTGGTGCCATGGGTGTGGTTGCCTTGAGGCATATGGGATTTTCCTGGATCAGGGATCAAACCCGTGTCTCTTGCACGGGGAGGCTGATTCTTTCTTTTTTTTTAAGATTTATTTATTTATTTATTTTGGTGGGGGTGGGGTGGGGAGGGAGGGGAGCAGGCGGGCCACTTCTACTGGTCTTTCATTTGTCCATTTTCATCCATCTTTGTTCTTTGGCCTGTGTGGGCCTCCCATCGCGGTGGCCTCTGCCTCTGTTGTCACAGAGCACCAGCTCTGGGCGCATGCGCTCCACAACTCCGGTTTGGTAATTGGACACATCAGTCCAGCCGCTCCACGGCACGTGGGATCTTCCCAGGCCAGGGCTCGAACTGGCGCCCCTTGCACTGCAAGGCGGTGTCCTTACCCACTGGACCACCAGGGGAAGCCCCGGGGAGGCTGATTCTTTACCGCTGATCCACCAGAGAAGTGGCATGTTGACATCAAGTTGCCAGCCTGCAACAGCATAGTTGAACCTGTCTCTGCTGGCAGTTGGGGCCCTACTGGGCCTGTCCCAGTCTTGGTCCTGGAGACGGATTCCCGGAAGCAGTTGTTTCCATCCGAGAGTGCAGGGCTCGGTGCAGGGATGGAGCAGGTGGACTGGGTGGAAGCCGGTAAGGTGAGGTTGACTCTGGTCTTCAGTGACGCCAGGAGCACGTGTAGCAGGCTCAGTCTCCCTGCCGATACCCAGGCCCCAGGCACTTGCCGACAGCCTTGAACTTGTGCCAGAGGAGAGGGAAAGGAAAAAAGAGGCAAGAAAAGATGAAGTGCATGTTCACAAAGCCTCGCCCTCGCCATCCACACTGTCTAATTATGAGCTGGGCCTCCTGCTCATGAGAGACGCATGAGGCCTCGAGCTGGCCAAGTTCTCTCACCTGCAGCTTCCTAGGCACTTGGAGGGCCAGTAATTACTCAGTAATTACCCCGTTTATTGCTTCATTATGGGTGACCACCTCTTGGCAGGCATTTTCCCTGGGAAGGTCTCCTCCCACCTCAGGCCTCTCAGCACTGGGAAGGGAGCAGGCAGGTCTGCTGGGCTCTGGTGCTGCAGCCGTGCGTGCTGAACTGCATCCCCCCACGGTCACCCTCCCGCCACCCCGGCTTGCCCCTTCCTGGCCCTGCACTAAGTCCTCCAGCTCCACTTTCACTAATGGTTACCTGGGTCGGGTAGCACACACTAGCAGCACTTCCTCCCCTATAACAGTGGCCCAACTCCTCCCTGTGACAATGGCCATGGCCCCACCAGGAGTCTCTTTAGCATCCGATCCTCTCCCTAGACCTTCCCTGATTCAGAGGCCTTGGTCAAAGGGCCTGTCTCAGGTCCTTTCGATTCTAGACACTCTGATGCCTCCCCCTCTCCCCACTGAGGTTCTGGAGAAGCCCCTCTAAACACACCCCCCACTCTGCGGTAAGCAGCGCTGGCTCGTGACGGTGTCCGCTGGGGTGTGGGCAGTGAGGACGGGGGAGCTGCTTCCGCCAATGCCTTTATCCTCCAACAAGGTACCTGTACAATCAAGTTGGAGCTAGAAAAAACAACTTGAGATGCTTCTTTTCAAAAAAAGAGTTCTAGTGAGTCACTTTTGGGGGTCGGGGTATAAAGTGGCATGGATTCATGGCAATAGCTCTAGAGGACCTGGATCTTATCCAGCCCATAATTTTGCAAAAGAAACAATGAGTCCCGGAACAGGGCGGCGACACACCCACAGCTCGTCATCCCCAGAATCCCAGTCGCTCACCCTGAGTCCAGAGTCCCATCTTCTGTGTACAGGCATCTTATCTGGCACGTTGCAGCCTGGTCTGTTGTCTTGTGATGCTGTTCCTCCCTCCCTGGCTATGACCCATCTTGGCTGCCTCACCCTGAGATCATCTTGTCTGTTTACCTGTCGCTTTTGAAGGATTCTGGATCCTCCTCGGACCGCCAGCCTGGACCTCACATCATGGCTCAAATAGGGCTTCGGGGAGATGCTTCCACAGTACTCTCACCTTCAGCCTTTTCTCCCTATGGAGCCCAGGGTACCCAAGGCCTCCCATCCTCTCGCAGTTTCCCTGCACGGGCGGGATAGCCTATAGGGCATCCAGTCCCTTTCCCTCCTCAAGCCCCTCACCAGCAGCAGAGTCGAGGCCTGGAGGGCGCAGGGGTGGAGGTACAGGTGCCTGTTTGCACAGACCCTGTTCTCAAGTGCAGGGTGGGACTGGGCGCCCGATCTGATTGTCTGCAGCTTCATCTCTACAGAAGCCCTTGTTGCTAAGTTACCACAGACCCTTCCATGCAGCCGTTTGAGCTGAGGAAGATGAGATGCACAGACGGCCTCAGGGTCCTGTGCGAGTGGTACTCAAGGCCTTGGGACAGAAGCCTTTGTTTAGGAGGAGGACCTTATCTCATCCATCCATCCATCCATCCGTCCATCCATCCATCAAATATTTATTAAACACTTCCTACATGCCGGGCTCCATGCCAGGTAGTGAGGAGGCAGGCACCGAGCCCGCCTCTCCAGTCCTACCTGGCAGCTCCCTCCACTCTGTAAATTAAGCTGCAGTCCTCCGGCTCTCCAAGGAAACGTCAACAGGGAACACGCCACAGTGACTGCTGTGAGCCAAGCACTGTTCTAAGATCTTAACACACATCTACTCCTTTGATCCTCATGATTATCCCATGACATGGTGATCCCACGATTATCCCCATTTTACTGAGAATACCAAGGCACAGAGTCGGTGCTAACAGTTTACTCACCGACAACTAGTAAACGGCAGAGCCATGATTAAATCCAGTGTATCTGGTTCCCAAGTGTGTCTTTTCAACCAAAAAACTCGACTGTTGAGATTTGTCTGTATCTAGAGCCATGCAAAGGGGCTTCCTTGGTGGGTTAGTGGTAAAAATTCTCCTGTAATGTAGGAGTCGTGGGTTCGATCCCTGGGTTTGGGAATATCCCCTGGAGGAGGAAATGGCAACCTACTCCAGTATTCTTGCCTGGAGAATCCCCAAGGATAGAGAAGCCTGCCCGGCTATGATCCGCAAGGCCACTAAGAGTCGGACACGACTGAAGTGGCTGAGCACTGAGAGCAGCAGGAATGCAGGATTTTAGCAGGATGTTGAGACGATCAGAAGGTTTCTCAAAAAGGAGGCTGACTCTTGCTGGAAAGGAAATTGGATCAGGGCAAGAGTGGATGAAGAGGGGTTTGTGGGGAGGCTTTGTCAGGAGTCACCCTGAGAAATGATGAGGGATCAAACCATCGCGGAGTTTTCAAAGAGCTGGACTGATTTTAAAAATCATGTAAATGTGCATGGACTTGGTTTAAATTTCTTATTTTATAGAGTCTGTTTTCAACTGTGCTTTTTTCCTTCCCCTTGATACCTTGGATAAAATCTTTAATTTTATGATGACCTTTGGTTTTGGAAAAAACACACATCCAATCGAGTTTGAAATTCAAATCCCAAATCAGACTCCAATTTCATCTGTTCCACTTCCCTCAGTCCTAACCAGGCTTTGGAATTGGAGCAGAAATGATGTATGGCCTCGTCTTCTGTCCTCTTCCTGCTTCAGGACCTCTTTGGAAGTGAAGGAGGTGAGCTTGGTCTGGCAAGGGTGTGGGTACTTCCTCCTCCTCCCTCTTCTGCATCTGTTCTATCTGGGTTAAGACTGTGGAGGAGATAGACCTCTGTGAGACCGGAAGAATCCTTTCTGAGAAATAGTCCTTGACCCACAGGAAGCACTTGACAAATATGTACTGAATGAATGAGAAAGAGTTAAAAATGAATGAATGAATGAATGAATATATAAGCCTTTTGGTCATGCAGTGATGTCTGCTCTAAAATAGAAGCTCATAAAGGGAAGGTACTGTGTGTGTGCATGTGTGTGTGTGTATGCTGCGAGAAAGAGACAGACAGACATACACATATTTTATTTGTGTTTTGTAGGGTAAAACATCCACCTGCCAGTGTAGGAGATGGAAGAGCTGTGGGTTCGATCCCTGGGTTGGGAAGATTCCCTGGAGAAGAGCATGACAACCCACTCCAGTATTCTTGCCTGGAGAATTACAAGGACAGAGGAGCCTGGTGGGCTACAATCCATGGGGTCCCAAAGAGTGGGACACAACTGAGTGACTGAGCCCCACAACATACATCCAACACAATGGCGGACTCTGGTGGTGATTTTGGGCAGTGATGATCCTGGCCTTTCGTACTCCATGATCCAACCCATTTCTCCAGATTTAACGTCCCTGCAATTTACCTGCCTTAGTAAAACTCACTGTGTGCTCAGTCAGTCAGTATCCACCTCTTTGTGACCCCAAGTGAAAAGGCTCTGCTGTGTATGGAATTTTATAGACAGGAATACAGGAAATGTGCATGATTGGTTTTTTCTTTAATTTTAAAAATCATGTAAATGTGCATGGACTTGGTTTAAATTTCTTATTTTATAGAGTCTGTTTTCAACTGTGCTTTTTTCCTTCCCCTTGATACCTTGGATAAAATCTTTAATTTTATGATGACCTTTGGTTTTGGAAAAAACACACATCCAATCGAGTTTGAAATTCAAATCCCAAATCAGACTCCAATTTCATCTGTTCCACTTCCCTCAGTCCTAACCAGGCTTTGGAATTGGAGCAGAAATGATGTATGGCCTCGTCTTCTGTCCTCTTCCTGCTTCAGGACCTCTTTGGAAGTGAAGGAGGTGAGCTTGGTCTGGCAAGGGTGTGGGTACTTCCTCCTCCTCCCTCTTCTGCATCTGTTCTATCTGGGTTAAGACTGTGGAGGAGATAGACCTCTGTGAGACCGGAAGAATCCTTTCTGAGAAATAGTCCTTGACCCACAGGAAGCACTTGACAAATATGTACTGAATGAATGAGAAAGAGTTAAAAATGAATGAATGAATGAATGAATATATAAGCCTTTTGGTCATGCAGTGATGTCTGCTCTAAAATAGAAGCTCATAAAGGGAAGGTACTGTGTGTGTGCATGTGTGTGTGTGTATGCTGCGAGAAAGAGACAGACAGACATACACATATTTTATTTGTGTTTTGTAGGGTAAAACATCCACCTGCCAGTGTAGGAGATGGAAGAGCTGTGGGTTCGATCCCTGGGTTGGGAAGATTCCCTGGAGAAGAGCATGACAACCCACTCCAGTATTCTTGCCTGGAGAATTACAAGGACAGAGGAGCCTGGTGGGCTACAATCCATGGGGTCCCAAAGAGTGGGACACAACTGAGTGACTGAGCCCCACAACATACATCCAACACAATGGCGGACTCTGGTGGTGATTTTGGGCAGTGATGATCCTGGCCTTTCGTACTCCATGATCCAACCCATTTCTCCAGATTTAACATCCCTGCGCAATTTACCTGCCTTAGTAAAACTCACTGTGTGCTCAGTCAGTCAGTATCCACCTCTTTGTGACCCCAAGGACTGCAACCCACCAGGCTCTGCTGTGTATGGAATTTTATAGACAGGAATACAGGAATGGGTTGCCATTTCCTTTTCCAGCAGATCTTCCCAACACAGGGACTGAACCTGAGTTTCCTGCATCCTCTGCATTGGCAGGAGGAGTCTTTATTACCTGAGCCATCTGGGAAGTCTCAGGAAAACTCATTGCTTCTTAGTATATTTGGTATCTTTTTTTAAAATGTTGTCTGTATGTGGGGGCTGAAATAAGGCATCTCCCAAGAATCTGTAGATAAGGAAACTAGGACTTTCTGCTGAGAATTAAACTTTAAGATCTTTTACAGAGCAGAGGTATGCAAAGTCACCTTCAGGAGACAGAATGGCTCCCTGGGCAGTAAGACTTGACAGTAACCTGATTGAATGTATTAACACACCTACAGGAAGCATGTGTTAATCAGAAGTGACACTGCTCAACCCTAATGCATAAAGAAAAGATAGTCACCAAGGCAATGACCATACAAAGGGGACAGAGTTTGGGCCAAGAGCCCATTATAGTGATGGAAGTAGGCATCACAGCCATTACATTTGAAATATTTTTGTCTCACTGGCCAGACTCTATCCACGTTGGGGAGGTGGACACATCAGTTTCTCTTAGTGTGATGGTGTTATATATTACATTTATCTAACTCCTTTTTGTTTTGTTATGTACATAATGCTTTGTGCATACACCATACAATAAGAACTCAGCAAATACCAGCTGTTATTATTATTCTGATTATGAGCTGACTTTCTGCATACGAAGAGGATTACCAGTCAAATAAACAGAACTACTCTGTCTCAAGACACTATGATTCTAATATGCTAAGTGTTTGTAATAGATCACCTCTGAAGTAGGACTCTTCTTGGTGAGCTGAGACATTGCCAAGTGCTCCACCCTGCAAGATTGACAATCAGATCCTGGATGGGGGGAGTTCATGAAGGACATGGATGCGCCTGAGCAGCCCGTGCACCTGCGGGATGACACCAGTGGTATGATCCTGGCCTTCGTACTCCATGATCCAACCCATTTCTCTCAGATATAACATCCCTGCGCAATTTACCTGCCTTAGTAAAACTCACTGTGTGCTCAGTCAGTCAGTATCCACCTCTTTGTGACCCCAAGGACTGCAACCCACCAGGCTCTGCTGTGTATGGAATTTTATAGACAGGAATACAGGAATGGGTTGCCATTTCCTTTTCCAGCAGATCTTCCCAACACAGGGACTGAACCTGAGTTTCCTGCATCCTCTGCATTGGCAGGAGGAGTCTTTATTACCTGAGCCATCTGGGAAGTCTCAGGAAAACTCATTGCTTCTTAGTATATTTGGTATCTTTTTTTAAAATGTTGTCTGTATGTGGGGGCTGAAATAAGGCATCTCCCAAGAATCTGTAGATAAGGAAACTAGGACTTTCTGCTGAGAATTAAACTTTAAGATCTTTTACAGAGCAGAGGTATGCAAAGTCACCTTCAGGAGACAGAATGGCTCCCTGGGCAGTAAGACTTGACAGTAACCTGATTGAATGTATTAACACACCTACAGGAAGCATGTGTTAATCAGAAGTGACACTGCTCAACCCTAATGCATAAAGAAAAGATAGTCACCAAGGCAATGACCATACAAAGGGGACAGAGTTTGGGCCAAGAGCCCATTATAGTGATGGAAGTAGGCATCACAGCCATTACATTTGAAATATTTTTGTCTCACTGGCCAGACTCTATCCACGTTGGGGAGGTGGACACATCAGTTTCTCTTAGTGTGATGGTGTTATATATTACATTTATCTAACTCCTTTTTGTTTTGTTATGTACATAATGCTTTGTGCATACACCATACAATAAGAACTCAGCAAATACCAGCTGTTATTATTATTCTGATTATGAGCTGACTTTCTGCATACGAAGAGGATTACCAGTCAAATAAACAGAACTACTCTGTCTCAAGACACTATGATTCTAATATGCTAAGTGTTTGTAATAGATCACCTCTGAAGTAGGACTCTTCTTGGTGAGCTGAGACATTGCCAAGTGCTCCACCCTGCAAGATTGACAATCAGATCCTGGATGGGGGGAGTTCATGAAGGACATGGATGCCTCGCCTGAGCAGCCCTGTGGCGACTGTCAGCTTGGGAGTGACACCAGTTGGTGTTCTATCCCAGCCACCCTAGCTTTATTCTTGTATCTAAACCTTGTCTTTCCAGAAGCCTCAGCTTAGCCATGCACACTGGAGAAGCTGGTAACCTGTGTCCACTCATCCTCTGTACCTGCTGTGTGCACCTGGAGCATGGTGGAGCTGGGGGAAATGAACTACAGGAGCTACACTCATGAGCTTATGAGTCATGAGGTCTAGAGTTGGACTGTGTAATGTTGGGCAAGCTACTTGAGCTCTGTGGCTTGGTTTTCTTCTCTGGGAAGTGGGTATCATAATGTTGATCTCATAGGCATCCGCTTCATGAGGTAATGCACATGAAATCATTGGTGTCACACTTATTATATTATAAGTGATCAACATATCTTAGTCATTGTTACAAGTGGCTACATAGTGAACGCTCAATAAAAGTTAGACATCATTAGGAATTACAATCTGTGTGGAAATACAAAAGACCTGAAGAGCCAGGGCAATCTTGAGAAACAAACTAACTAAAAAAGCTGGAGGAATCAGGCTCCCCAACTTTGGATTATACTGCAAAGCTGTAGTAATTAAGGCAATATGGCATTGGCACAAAAACAGAAATGCAGATCAATGGTACAGGATAGAAAACCCAGAGATAAACTCACACACCTACGGTCACCTAATCATGACAAAGGTGGCAAGAATATGCAATGAAGTAAAGGCAGTTTCTTCAATAAAAGGTGCTGGGAAAACTGGAGAACTACATGTAAAAGAATGAAATTAGAACACTATCACCATACACAAAAACAAACTCAAATGGATTAAAAACCTAATTGTAAAACTGGACATTATAAAACTCTCAGAGGAAAACACAGGAAAAATACTCTTTGGCATAAATCATGGCAAGATCTTTTATGACCCACCTTCTAGAGCAATGAATATAAAAACAAAAATAAGCAAATGGTCCTAGCAGATTCAGTTTTCTTTCTTTGCTTCTTTCTCTCTCTTTCTTTCTTCCTTCCTTCCTTTCTTTCTTTCTTTTTGCTTGTGTATCTAAGCATATGTCCTGCCTCTTCAGTTCATCTCTGAATCTCTTCCGGTGGAGTCTGTGTCCATGAATATCTCCAGTTATAAAACAGGACTAATAATAACAATGCCATACATTTATTGGGAGAATAAGATAGAGAATAAACATAAAAATCCCAGTTGGTATTTATACATATTAGGTGTTCAAGACCTCCTTTTGCTGTTATTCTCATTTAGTATCGTTGTATGTATTTGTAGGTTCCCTCCTTGGCGTGGGCCTTGAACATGGTTGGGTTTAGATGTATATGTAATTGTCTGCTGAAGACAAGGGTCTTTCACACAGTGATAGAATGTGGCGACTACCCTTTCTGAGGTGTCAGAGCTCATACACAAGGGATACTACCTTGATTCCCATGAACTCTGACACTGGCTGTTGGGAAATGGTACACGCTGTCCAGTGACACGGGTCAAGGACTTGTACATTGCTGTGACTTTGCACAAGCTGTTCCTCCCTCAGAGATGGCCACCCCTTGTCTTCCTTCAAGATCCAATCCAGTGTTACTTTCTTGGCTCTTTCTGACTTTCTCCCTCCATTGCACATCCCTTTACCTCTAACTGTTCCTTCCTCAAGATTTTTATGCATGAATGAAATGGCATGAATCATACTTATTCATTCACTGATAATATACATATATATACATGTATAAATACATGGACTCTACATATATCTACATCTCTAGGAGTGAGCTGCAACTATGCCTTATTCATAATTTAGTCTTCAGCATCTAGCAGCCGATCTATTGATACTATACATGAGGATAAAATGGCTTAAATGCTTGGTGATACATGTGCCTAAAGCTCCTTTTCCAATGCTGCAGTTTCTCTTGCTCTAGGTCCCTGCTGTGACCAGTAGACCACCTAAGAATAAGTGTGTTTCTTTGGAGCCAAGAAAGATCAAAATAACCTGGACCCTTCCTACAGAGCCTGGCCCAGACACATGGCAGCTTTTACTGTTATACACATGTTCAGGCTGGCATGCATCCATGGAGCCTGGGACACCAGGAGCAGAGGTGGTTTGGACCAAGTCGTTACTGGAGAGTGCCTCTGGGAGATAAACCTTCTTGTCCTTGTTTTCCAGAAACCCAAAAGAAGCCATGGGGGTTCTCTTTGTTTTTCCCTTTGGTGCTGTCTGGGAGGGAGGGGTGCACGGCCTTGGTCTCCTAGACACTCTGGACTGCAGACATTCTGCATGATCAGGGAGGAGGTGGAGGTTTTAGGACTATAGGGACAACCACGCATTCGAGAATCTTAAGAAAAGGATCATTACCAATAAACAAACAGAAGCACTGTTCTAAAGCAGAATTTGTGTTTCTCTCTCAAGGGCCCCCAGGAAATCAGCAAGCAATCCACGTAGCTGGGAACAGCCAGGCAACCCCTCCTGACCTCCGATTACTGCTAATGATAAGAGCTGGAAGCCCAGCTCCCTGCACATGAGGGAGGGCTGTTCGACCCCCTGAGGTTAGTGATACACTTCATCTTTTGGGATTTTTCACAATAGATGTATTTTTAGCAAGAAAAGATTTAAAATCCCAGCAGCTCAGTACAACCTGTTTGCTGAAAGCAAGTTCCTCTTCAGGAGAGAGTTGACCAAAGGAGGTAATTTCACTTTGGCAGAAGTCGCCTGAGGGTTCTGACCCCAGCAGGTGAGCCTCTGGAGACCCCTCATTGTGTCTTTTTTCCATCCAGTTTCATTGACACGTAATTGACACACAGCACTGTGTATGTTTAAGGAGGACAGTAGAATGACTCGACATACATATATTACAAAATAAATACAGTTGACGTCTATCACCTCGTATAGTCGCAAAGTTTTTCCCTGTATCTGATCTTTTAAAACCTATTCTCTTAGCAGCTTTCAAATACACCATAAAGCAGCATTAATTGTAGTTGTCATATTACATATACTTCCCCAGGACTTTTCTATTTTATAACTGGAGGTTTACAACTTTTGAAAACCTTTACCCAAGCTGTTAATGGGATATCTTTTCCTATGAGTTTGGTTTTTGTAAATCCACATGTAAGCGAGTTCATATAGTATTTGTCTTTCTCTGACCCATTTCACTTAGCATAATGTCCTCAAGATCCATCTGCACCATTGCCTGTTTCTGAACTGAGAGAGTCCCGGTCTTTGTTTCCCAAAGAATTTCCATGTCCCAGAAGTTGTGTCTCCTGAAGACAGTACTGTGTAGTCAGGAGATCTGAGAAACACTTCCCACTCTCCTTCCCTTGGTTCACTCCAGCCAAATGGGCCCCTCAGCTACCAACTACAGCAGTCACACACCTACCTCAGGACCTTTGCACATGCTCTGGTTGGTATAGCCTCCTTCTAGAGATCTACATGGTCAACTCCTTCACTTTCAACTCTTTAGTCAAAATTACCTTTGCAATGGGGTCTTCTTAAGACATTTTTACATCTCCTTCAATGCCTTACAATAAAAATCATTACCAATAAACAAACAGAAGCATGAAGCAGAATTTGTGTTTCTCTCTCAAGGGCCCCCAGGAAATCAGCAAGCAATCCACGTAGCTGGGAACAGCCAGGCAACCCCTCCTGACCTCCGATTACTGCTAATGATAAGAGCTGGAAGCCCAGCTCCCTGCACATGAGGGAGGGCTGTTCGACCCCCTGAGGTTAGTGATACACTTCATCTTTTGGGATTTTTCACAATAGATGTATTTTTAGCAAGAAAAGATTTAAAATCCCAGCAGCTCAGTACAACCTGTTTGCTGAAAGCAAGTTCCTCTTCAGGAGAGAGTTGACCAAAGGAGGTAATTTCACTTTGGCAGAAGTCGCCTGAGGGTTCTGACCCCAGCAGGTGAGCCTCTGGAGACCCCTCATTGTGTCTTTTTTCCATCCAGTTTCATTGACACGTAATTGACACACAGCACTGTGTATGTTTAAGGAGGACAGTAGAATGACTCGACATACATATATTACAAAATAAATACAGTTGACGTCTATCACCTCGTATAGTCGCAAAGTTTTTCCCTGTATCTGATCTTTTAAAACCTATTCTCTTAGCAGCTTTCAAATACACCATAAAGCAGCATTAATTGTAGTTGTCATATTACATATACTTCCCCAGGACTTTTCTATTTTATAACTGGAGGTTTACAACTTTTGAAAACCTTTACCCAAGCTGTTAATGGGATATCTTTTCCTATGAGTTTGGTTTTTGTAAATCCACATGTAAGCGAGTTCATATAGTATTTGTCTTTCTCTGACCCATTTCACTTAGCATAATGTCCTCAAGATCCATCTGCACCATTGCCTGTTTCTGAACTGAGAGAGTCCCGGTCTTTGTTTCCCAAAGAATTTCCATGTCCCAGAAGTTGTGTCTCCTGAAGACAGTACTGTGTAGTCAGGAGATCTGAGAAACACTTCCCACTCTCCTTCCCTTGGTTCACTCCAGCCAAATGGGCCCCTCAGCTACCAACTACAGCAGTCACACACCTACCTCAGGACCTTTGCACATGCTCTGGTTGGTATAGCCTCCTTCTAGAGATCTACATGGTCAACTCCTTCACTTTCAACTCTTTAGTCAAAATTACCTTTGCAATGGGGTCTTCTTAAGACATTTTTACATCTCCCTTCAATGCCTTATCATCTTTTCTTAGCATTCAGCATACACTTCAATGGATCAGCTCACTTTCTGCTCTGTTTCAGTTAAGATTACTAAGTTCCATCTTGAGGGTCCACTATAGCAGGGGGAAGTAGACATGCAGATTGTTCATTGGCTTTTAAAGCTTCATATTTCATTGGACCAAATAGGTCCATGACTACATCTAATTTCAAAAGGGAGAGGAAAATGTATTGCTGATCTGAGCCTAAAAGGAGAACTGTCAATAGTTCCAGTAATGCCCATGCCTGTTTAATAGACCCCAGTGGTTTCCCATGGCTCATGGGATTAAGTGCAAGTTCCATTATAGAACTAAAAACGTCTGTGTGATCTCACTCTTCTTTACTCCTCTTCGATTCACATCTCAGCGTAGAGGTCATTTCTTGCAGGAAGTCCTCCCTCATCCTTCTGACTGGGTGAAGGATGTGCTTCCATAACCCTGGAACTTCTTGACATGTTACTACATACTTGACTGTATCTCCTACAGGAAGTTTATCTGGTGATTTATCAAAGTCAGTCCAGTCCCGACTAGTATTCTTAAAAACTGAAACTGCTAGGACACAAAATAGTATATCATATATAAAAGGATTAGTAAAGATCCGTGAAACTGGTTTTAATCTGTGTGTGTGGACTGGGCCTGTGTACTAGGTTTACTTATAGAATGGACCTTTTAACCTGGCTTGTAGTGGTTTGAAGAGACCGCGCTACTAAGTCTATACATTCCATGTGGCCTTGGACCAGGTCAGTCTCATTTCTCTTGGACCACCAGTGCCTAGCACAGTGCCTTATACAAAGGGCTTTCAAGAATTAGTGTATGAATGAATTCCCAGTGATATGAGCTACTGGTGAGTTTAATTAGAAGCAGCCTGGATGGCTTGAGCTGTTTGTCCTTCTCATTTCCCTTGATGAGTAGATAACCAGCTGCGGTGTTCAATGCCAAGACTGCCCCTCCTTCCTAAGCCGGGTTGAACCGACCCGGGCCGCACTCTATCATCTCAGCAGGCCTCTGAGCCTGGTCTTGGGAGCTGGAAAGGCCATTTCCTTTAATCAAGGCCCTCTTGGTCTCCTTAAATCTAGTATCATCTGCATGCATAGGGTGGTAAAATGCTTTTTGTTGCTGTTGTTTAGATTACTAAGTTCCATCTTGAGGGTCCACTATAGCAGGGGGAAGTAGACATGCAGATTGTTCATTGGCTTTTAAAGCTTCATATTTCATTGGACCAAATAGGTCCATGACTACATCTAATTTCAAAAGGGAGAGGAAAATGTATTGCTGATCTGAGCCTAAAAGGAGAACTGTCAATAGTTCCAGTAATGCCCATGCCTGTTTAATAGACCCCAGTGGTTTCCCATGGCTCATGGGATTAAGTGCAAGTTCCATTATAGAACTAAAACGTCTGTGTGATCTCACTCTTCTTTACTCCTCTTCGATTCACATCTCAGCGTAGAGGTCATTTCTTGCAGGAAGTCCTCCCTCATCCTTCTGACTGGGTGAAGGATGTGCTTCCATAACCCTGGAACTTCTTGACATGTTACTACATACTTGACTGTATCTCCTACAGGAAGTTTATCTGGTGATTTATCAAAGTCAGTCCAGTCCCGACTAGTATTCTTAAAAACTGAAACTGCTAGGACACAAAATAGTATATCATATATAAAAGGATTAGTAAAGATCCGTGAAACTGGTTTTAATCTGTGTGTGTGGACTGGGCCTGTGTACTAGGTTTACTTATAGAATGGACCTTTTAACCTGGCTTGTAGTGGTTTGAAGAGACCGCTACTAAGTCTATACATTCCATGTGGCCTTGGACCAGGTCAGTCTCATTTCTCTTGGACCACCAGTGCCTAGCACAGTGCCTTATACAAAGGGCTTTCAAGAATTAGTGTATGAATGAATTCCCAGTGATATGAGCTACTGGTGAGTTTAATTAGAAGCAGCCTGGATGGCTTGAGCTGTTTGTCCTTCTCATTTCCCTTGATGAGTAGATAACCAGCTGCGGTGTTCAATGCCAAGACTGCCCCTCCTTCCTAAGCCGGGTTGAACCGACCCGGGCCGCACTCTATCATCTCAGCAGGCCTCTGAGCCTGGTCTTGGGAGCTGGAAAGGCCATTTCCTTTAATCAAGGCCCTCTTGGTCTCCTTAAATCTAGTATCATCTGCATGCATAGGGTGGTAAAATGCTTTTTGTTGCTGTTGTTTAGTCACTAAGTTGTGTCTGACTCTTTTCCAGCCCCATGAACTGTAGCCTGCCAGGCTCTTCTGTCCATGGGATTTCGCAAGCAAGAACACTGGAGTGGGTTGCCATTTTCTTCTCCAGGGAATCTTCCTGACCCCGGAATTCAACCCCATCTCCTGCGTCTCCTGCATTGGCGGTGGATTCTTTACCACTGAGCCACCAGGGAAGCCCAAAGTGATTATATTCCAATTTAAAAAAAAAAGCTTTAAAAAAAGCTTTTATGTCGCACCAAGATTGTCAAGGTTAGAAGAAAAGTAAGTTCAAATCCCATTTTGCTACTTACTGGTTGTGTGACTCTTGGCAAGATACCTCTCTGAACCTCAGTTTCTTCCTCTGTAACTAGAGGTAATATTATCTTCCTTTTGGCATTAATGGAAGGATTGGAGATAATGTTTTTTATCCTTATCTGATCATATAGGCATCCAGTAAACCATAGCTATTTATTATCATGACTTTTAAAAAAATGTATTTATTTATTTTTGCCATGTGTTATCGTGACTTTTTAAAGGATTTGAAATCCCACTTGTAGTAACTCACTTCTTTAAGACTTGTTTGTAATAAATAATGCTCCAGTTTCCCTGGGAAGAGTAACGATCTGAAATCATGTAACGTCTTTAGTATCATTTTGTATCTTTATAGTATGACTAACTACATCGTTTTTAGTGTAGGGTCAGCTAAGATCTGGCTTTGATGGGGGAGGAGAGGAGAAACGGAATTAGAGATAAGAAGCCTGAGGGGAAAGCAGTGTGGCCAGAGGATGTGAAGTGTGTGGAATAAGATGGTTTGCCCTTCTAAAGTATTAGGGCTGCTGTGAAGGTTAGTGGGCTGAGGCCACGTCTGTCTGAGGTTGCCCCTCTAACGTCCATTCCGTTTACGAGGCTGGTGGCATAGTTCCTGAGGATGAGTGAAATCTAAAAGTGTGTGCTTCTTGTTCAAAACCCTTTCCCTGCCTCTGGGCGTGTTTATTTGCTATTTAGTGTGTTTAGTTGCTATTTAGTGGGTGCTCACTTGGGTGTACAATGCTTGTGACAAATACAGACCTTCACAGGCACGCAGGACCCGAAGCTGTGACATGGCATCTGGAGCAGGTTCTCCCCCTCGACCTGCACCCTAGGGGGGCCTGGCTCCTGAGAACTGGTCCTTGGGAGGCGGGAGGTGGGAGAGTTGGGACCACAGGCAAACTGATGCTCCAAGTCCCAGTGCATGCTCCATGGTATTTCTTACAAATCCCAAATTCATAGATAAAATTATTAAGCATTTCAAGATGACAACTCCAGAGCACGAAAGCCAGGCCTGGGGCTCCCTTCAGAGCCCAGGTCCCTGGGAAGCCACGCGGAGTCCGCCCTGTTTTTTGATCTGCTGAGTGCCCGGCTGTTGCTGGCCCAGCCTTTGTCCTCTTCAGACCTCCTCTTTTACTTCTTTATGTTTTTGGCTGCCCCGCACAGCATGTAGGATCTTCGTTCCCAGACCAGGGATTGAACCCGTGCCTCCTGCAGTGGAAGCGCACTGCAGTCCTAACCAATGGACCCCCAGGGAATTCCTCCAGACCTTCCATCTGCAGCCCAGACCCTCCTGGGTGCTGGGCAGAATCCCTAAGGGCTGACCCGCCACTGCCCCTGCCTCTGCCCAGTTCTGCCTCAGGGGTCACTGGTGGGCAGACTCTCTACACCTGTGCAGCCTCATCATCAAGAGAGCCAAACGTTCTCCCTACAATGTATCTGCCTCTCCTGCTCCCAGGGCTTGTCAAGAGGTCTCCCTGATGAAAAAGCATCGGTGCCTGTGATCCATCACCCTACCCTTTCGGAGGAAAATGACTGTAACCTTTCCATCCTGGCAGCAGCGGAAGCCTCACCCTGCTTTGTCTGGAAGCAGATCTGGAGGTTTCAGTTGCCAGCCAGGATCCAGGAACGTCTGCCGACCCAGCGGGCCTGGCTGCTCGAGGTTCTTCTTGCTTCCTTTTTCTCACCTGGAAAAGCTCTTTGACAGGGAACAGAGCAGGTTGGACAACAAGAGTGAGTGCGTGAAGGTCTCAAACAGAGGCTCACCCGCGGTTGGAAGAAATCATGGATCAAAGACACCAGGGGAAATAGAGTGAATGCTTGGGATCTGGAATTCTCCAAGCTGGGTTCAGGTCTCGCTTGGCTCAGACATTTTCAAATGGTGTAACACTAAGGCCTGGCTGTCTTATCAGGAGAATGTGCATCAAACTCACTCCTGCTTCTTACCACTGACAGGAGGAGTGAATGAGCTAATGTGCAGAGAGTGTTTCTCCAGAAGCTATAACAGTGTTTACTGGCTTCACAGGAGGTAATACAGAAAAAGAATGTAATTCATGACTGCAGTCCTGGTTTGGGGCATTCCAGTATTATGGGTACTATACTATTTTTTAAGTACAAAAGGACTGGCATTTTTCTTGGTGCAAAATACTGTTATTTTGATAATAGTAAAATCACAGGATTTAACTATGATAATTTATATAATCTTATGCTATTATATCCTAGTATAATGTTTATATAATATAAATAAAATTTAAAAGAGATTATTATTATATTCTAGTACTGAGTACTATTATTTCAAAACTTTAAAAAATACGAAGTCAGAATTATTCATATCCTGAGACATCTGGGAGGGATTTGATGAATTAAAACTCTTATCAGAGAAGTATGATTGAGAGAATATTTTGACTCTATCCTTCCTGCCTTAAAAGCCTTCCAAAGGGGCTTCCCCTGGTGGTCCAGTGGGTAAGGACACCACCTTGCAGTGCAAGGGGCACCGGTTTGAGCCCTGGCGCGGCTGGACCGATGTGTCCAATTACCGAGCCGGAGCTCTGGAGCGCATGCGCCCAGAGCCGGTGCTCTGCAACGACAGACGCCACCGCGATGGGAGGCCCGCAGGAGCCAAAGAACAAAGACGGATGAAAATAGAGAAATGAAAGACCAATAGAGGTGGCCCGCCTGCTCCCCTCCCTCCCCAACCCAACCCCCGCCCAAAATAAATAAATAAATAAATCTTTAAAAAAACCCAAAAAACAAAAACCTTCCAAGGCATCTTAGTTTCATTTTGATTCCCATTTGCTAGTATTACTAGTGAAGGTGGGCATTATTGCTTGTGGTTGTTAATGATCTGTATTTTCTCCAGAATCAGTTTGGATCTCCACTGACTGCCAGAGGTTCCTGGAAGAATTTTCTTAGAATCAGAAAAGCAGGAACTGGAGGAGGAGGAGGAGAGGATTTGGGAAGAAGAGGAGAAGGCCCCCTCCTTTCTTCTTGAACCTGACCGCCTCTGTCCTGCATACTCCTGAGCTGGATTTCATCTGCGTCCCTTCCCTTTAATCCACCAGGTCCAGTGGATCCTCTTAGGGACTCGGACGGAGGACCCTCAGCCCTGGAACTGGTTCTCTTTCAACTGGAACAGCATCTGAGAATAAACCTGGGAAGAACAGTGATTCCATCTCTCCTTGTTATAAAGTCCTAGTATTAAATAAGAAGAAATCTCTGCTATTTTGCTCTGTTATTTCCATAATCAGGATAAAATATGGAAACTTGGTGTCAGACCGCTCTACCTTTTCTGTGACCTTAGTAAAATCACAGGATTTAACTATGATAATTTATATAATCTTATGCTATTATATCCTAGTATAATGTTTATATAATATAAATAAAATTTAAAAGAGATTATTATTATATTCTAGTACTGAGTACTATTATTTCAAAACTTTAAAAAATACGAAGTCAGAATTATTCATATCCTGAGACATCTGGGAGGGATTTGATGAATTAAAACTCTTATCAGAGAAGTATGATTGAGAGAATATTTTGACTCTATCCTTCCTGCCTTAAAAGCCTTCCAAAGGGGCTTCCCCTGGTGGTCCAGTGGGTAAGGACACCACCTTGCAGTGCAAGGGGCACCGGTTTGAGCCCTGGCGCGGCTGGACCGATGTGTCCAATTACCGAGCCGGAGCTCTGGAGCGCATGCGCCCAGAGCCGGTGCTCTGCAACGACAGACGCCACCGCGATGGGAGGCCCGCAGGAGCCAAAGAACAAAGACGGATGAAAATAGAGAAATGAAAGACCAATAGAGGTGGCCCGCCTGCTCCCCTCCCTCCCCAACCCAACCCCCGCCCAAAATAAATAAATAAATAAATCTTTAAAAAAACCCAAAAAACAAAAACCTTCCAAGGCATCTTAGTTTCATTTTGATTCCCATTTGCTAGTATTACTAGTGAAGGTGGGCATTATTGCTTGTGGTTGTTAATGATCTGTATTTTCTCCAGAATCAGTTTGGATCTCCACTGACTGCCAGAGGTTCCTGGAAGAATTTTCTTAGAATCAGAAAAGCAGGAACTGGAGGAGGAGGAGGAGAGGATTTGGGAAGAAGAGGAGAAGGCCCCCTCCTTTCTTCTTGAACCTGACCGCCTCTGTCCTGCATACTCCTGAGCTGGATTTCATCTGCGTCCCTTCCCTTTAATCCACCAGGTCCAGTGGATCCTCTTAGGGACTCGGACGGAGGACCCTCAGCCCTGGAACTGGTTCTCTTTCAACTGGAACAGCATCTGAGAATAAACCTGGGAAGAACAGTGATTCCATCTCTCCTTGTTATAAAGTCCTAGTATTAAATAAGAAGAAATCTCTGCTATTTTGCTCTGTTATTTCCATAATCAGGATAAAATATGGAAACTTGGTGTCAGACCGCTCTACCATTTCTGTGACCTTAGCAACTCTTGCCATCTTTCTGAGCCTCAGTTTCTTTATCTTTCAAATGGGAGTCAAAGCAAACTGACTTGTTGCCAGAAATCTACGTGTTTTTCCTCAAAGAGCTTTGCGTAGTATCCAGTGCAGGGTAGGAGCGCAGTGAAGATGAGTCTTCTTAACTAAAGTACGTCTCTTACACATAAACAAGTTCAATTCCAAGAGCATGTTCATGAGTCCAATTTGTAAGTCCAACATAGTTAGCCTAGGTAGCCAACTAACACAACCAGGTATTTAGCACTGTACTGTTGCAGCTTTATAATATGTTACACACAAGAAATACATTAAAACAAACACAAATTAAAGATAGCATTGGTAATCTTACAGTTCAGTATCTTGAAAAGTATGGTAGTTCAGTATCACAGCTGGCATGCAAGGGCTGGCATCTGGTGAACAGGCAAGAAGAGTTGCTGACTTGGGAGGACGGGACACAATGGAGCTGAAGAGTCATCAGCAATAGGAGATGGAGGGCCAGCTGCAACTTCACTCACGTCTGATGCAGAGGCACAGGTTCTGGTTCCTTGCTGGCTTCAATTCTATCTACCCTCTTGAAAAAACAATCCAGAGATGTCTGGGTAGGGCTCTACCAGCTATATCACTGCAGCTTTTATGTCTGCTTCCGGACATCCTGGCCTTGAAATAAAATACTGTGCAACTGTACCCTAGAGAGTACAGGAACGTACCCCAAAGCACACCACTCGTCGGTGATGCACACACATGACAATGTACATTGGACACATGAACTAACTTATGTAATAGGACATGCAAATGCACATTCACATCTGTGGAAGCTCAGAACTCGAAGGTTCATATGGAGGGAACTTACTACATTATGAGACCTTCCTATTCCACCCTGTGCTTCCCAGGTGGCACTGGTGGTAAAGAACCTGCCTATGGGAAAAACCTTTCCTTAACTAGGTTCCACCCTGGGTGCTTAGTGCACTGGATAAAGTCCTAGTATTAAATAAGAAGAAATCTCTGCTATTTTGCTCTGTTATTTCCATAATCAGGATAAAATATGGAAACTTGGTGTCAGACCGCTCTACCATTTCTGTGACCTTAGCAACTCTTGCCATCTTTCTGAGCCTCAGTTTCTTTATCTTTCAAATGGGAGTCAAAGCAAACTGACTTGTTGCCAGAAATCTACGTGTTTTTCCTCAAAGAGCTTTGCGTAGTATCCAGTGCAGGGTAGGAGCGCAGTGAAGATGAGTCTTCTTAACTAAAGTACGTCTCTTACACATAAACAAGTTCAATTCCAAGAGCATGTTCATGAGTCCAATTTGTAAGTCCAACATAGTTAGCCTAGGTAGCCAACTAACACAACCAGGTATTTAGCACTGTACTGTTGCAGCTTTATAATATGTTACACACAAGAAATACATTAAAAACAAACACAAATTAAAGATAGCATTGGTAATCTTACAGTTCAGTATCTTGAAAAGTATGGTAGTTCAGTATCACAGCTGGCATGCAAGGGCTGGCATCTGGTGAACAGGCAAGAAGAGTTGCTGACTTGGGAGGACGGGACACAATGGAGCTGAAGAGTCATCAGCAATAGGAGATGGAGGGCCAGCTGCAACTTCACTCACGTCTGATGCAGAGGCACAGGTTCTGGTTCCTTGCTGGCTTCAATTCTATCTACCCTCTTGAAAAAACAATCCAGAGATGTCTGGGTAGGGCTCTACCAGCTATATCACTGCAGCTTTTATGTCTGCTTCCGGACATCCTGGCCTTGAAATAAAATACTGTGCAACTGTACCCTAGAGAGTACAGGAACGTACCCCAAAGCACACCACTCGTCGGTGATGCACACACATGACAATGTACATTGGACACATGAACTAACTTATGTAATAGGACATGCAAATGCACATTCACATCTGTGGAAGCTCAGAACTCGAAGGTTCATATGGAGGGAACTTACTACATTATGAGACCTTCCTATTCCACCCTGTGCTTCCCAGGTGGCACTGGTGGTAAAGAACCTGCCTGCCAATGCAGGAGACATAAGAGCCGTGGGTTCAGTCCCTGGGTTGGGAAGATCTGGACGAGGGCTCGGCGACCCACTCCAGTGTTCTTGCCTGGAGAATCGAACAGAGGAGTCTGGCGGGCTACAGTCCACCGGGTCGCAACGAGTTGGACACAACTGAAGCGACTTAGCACGTATGCACACATTCCACCCTACTTTCAAGAGTCATCTAACTAGATGAATCCCGTACTCTTTCCCCTTTCACCTCCCAGACAGTGCTTAATCGCTGGGTCTAACACCTCAATTACACGATGTTTGTGGTAACGTCTGTGGCAGTGAATTGAATTCTCTGATTAACTGAGTGTTAGTGAAAAAAACCCTTTTCTCTTCACCCGGGCAGCCACACATCTTTGTAAAATAGAGTATAATCTACTTTCCCACCTTAGCAAGCAGTGCTGGTGACAAAATCGGCTATCTGTCTCTTCGATGACCCAGTGTCCCTCTCCAAACGCTGCACAGTCCTAAATAGAAGATTCTGAGCTGAGCATATTCTGAACTGGAAGATGGATTCCAGAATGAAGCCTACACCCACTTATTAACTTTCCAGCTTTCTCTTGAGAAAATTGAGGACCAAAGATGTATGACTATATGGTGGAGTGAATGAGAAGAACATGGCAAGCTGAATTCACAAGTGAATGAAGGATTCCTGGTTCGCAGGGGTTGGTTTATGCTTTGCAGAATTTCCTTAAGAACTGTTGAGAGTCTGCCAGAGATGTCTGGGTAGGGCTCTACCAGCTATATCACTGCAGCTTTTATGTCTGCTTCCGGACATCCTGGCCTTGAAATAAAATACTGTGCAACTGTACCCTAGAGAGTACAGGAACGTACCCCAAAGCACACCACTCGTCGGTGATGCACACACATGACAATGTACATTGGACACATGAACTAACTTATGTAATAGGACATGCAAATGCACATTCACATCTGTGGAAGCTCAGAACTCGAAGGTTCATATGGAGGGAACTTACTACATTATGAGACCTTCCTATTCCACCCTGTGCTTCCCAGGTGGCACTGGTGGTAAAGAACCTGCCTGCCAATGCAGGAGACATAAGAGCCGTGGGTTCAGTCCCTGGGTTGGGAAGATCTGGACGAGGGCTCGGCGACCCACTCCAGTGTTCTTGCCTGGAGAATCGAACAGAGGAGTCTGGCGGGCTACAGTCCACCGGGTCGCAACGAGTTGGACACAACTGAAGCGACTTAGCACGTATGCACACATTCCACCCTACTTTCAAGAGTCATCTAACTAGATGAATCCCGTACTCTTTCCCCTTTCACCTCCCAGACAGTGCTTAATCGCTGGGTCTAACACCTCAATTACACGATGTTTGTGGTAACGTCTGTGGCAGTGAATTGAATTCTCTGATTAACTGAGTGTTAGTGAAAAAAACCCTTTTCTCTTCACCCGGGCAGCCACACATCTTTGTAAAATAGAGTATAATCTACTTTCCCACCTTAGCAAGCAGTGCTGGTGACAAAATCGGCTATCTGTCTCTTCGATGACCCAGTGTCCCTCTCCAAACGCTGCACAGTCCTAAATAGAAGATTCTGAGCTGAGCATATTCTGAACTGGAAGATGGATTCCAGAATGAAGCCTACACCCACTTATTAACTTTCCAGCTTTCTCTTGAGAAAATTGAGGACCAAAGATGTATGACTATATGGTGGAGTGAATGAGAAGAACATGGCAAGCTGAATTCACAAGTGAATGAAGGATTCCTGGTTCGCAGGGGTTGGTTTTATGCTTTGCAGAATTTCCTTAAGAACTTTGAGAAGTCCTGCCACCAGGCCAACCTCTGGGAAGTGCAGTTTGCCTGGAACAGGAGGGTTAGGTGACCCAAAGGAACCTGGGCGTGGGCTCCAATCCCCTGCTCTTATCATCATGCTGAGTACAGTGGCCAGGTCATGGTTCTGGGTTGGGGCGGATGGCCCTCCAACACTTCCCCTCCCAGAGCCTTTCAGTAGCAGACTTTGTGGGATGCCTGCTGCACCCGGTACAGACTGTCCCAGATGGCTAATTTCAGTCCCACAAGTGTCCACTGGGAGCCTTCAAGGTCGTGTGTGTGTGTGTGTGTGTGTGTGTGTGTGTGTGAATCATTCTCTCACGTCTGACTCTTTGCGACCCCATGGACTATATAGCCTGCCAAGCTCCTCTGTCTGTGGAATTCTCCAGGCAAGAATACTGGAGGGGGTGGCCATTTCTTTCTCCACTTCAAGGTCCTCGACTATGTCTGATTATTACGTGTGTTACACAACTCCAGAGGGTTTATGAAGAGGTCCATTTGGGAACCTGAGGCTTAGGGAAGGTAACTTCTTCTTTTTTTTTTTTTTTTTTTTTTCTGTCAAAGCAGTTCCGTTTTATTAGTGCAGACTCACAGCTTTTATAGGCGAGTGAAGGGAGTTTTGCACGGGACTTCCTATAGATTACACCAATCAAGCTAAAGGTCAAGCAATCATCCATGAGCACAGAAACCAGGGGAACCAATCAGAAATTCTGACAATCACTTAACAATTTAGATCACGCCCTCTTCTCTTCCTGTAGGTGCCATCTTAGCTCCAAACCGCAAACATGTGCTTAAGCTTCCTTATGCTTGCAACGATTTAGATCACGCCCTCAACGATTTAGATCACGCCCTCTGGAAGGTAACTTCTTCTTTTTTTTTTTTTTTTTAAAGATTTATTTATTTATTTATTTTGGGCAGGGGTCGGGTTGGGGAGGGAGGGGAGCAGGCGGGCCACTTCTATTGGTCTTTCATTTCTCTGTTTTCATCCGTCTTTGTTCTTTGGCTCCTGTGGGCCTCCCATCGCAGTGGCATCTGTCGTTGCAGAGCTCCGGCTCGGTGATTGGACACATCGGTCCAGCCTCTCTGCGGCACGTGGGATCTTCCCAGGCCAGGGATTGAACTGGCGCCCCTTGCACTGCAAGGCGGTGTCCTTACCCACTGAACCACCAGGGGAAGCCCTGGAAGGTAACTTCTTGAGGGAACACACTAAGGAGTGGTAAGTGCAGGATTTGAGCCCACATCATTGAGACGCCTCAATCCATCCTCTTACAAGACACTGGAATTCGTCCAACTTCTGACATACATGACTGTGTTCCTTGTTACATCAGAATCACATGGGAGCATACAGTTCCTCGTGCTGGGCTCACATTAGTGATTCAGTTCAAGGAGTCTTGAAAGGAGGTCTCTGGCTTCGTTCTTTTTCTCCTAGCTGTGTTTTTAACAAGCTCCTTGATGCTTCCCTCCAAGGGCTGATAGCCTATAGCACTCATGTTCCTTCAGCTGTCTCCAGCTGACCGCAGTTGGCATGGTCTCTAGTTGTCAGTCCACTCTCCTACTCAGCCCCTTGGCCAAATCCCAATGTAAAGGCTAGTTTTTAGTTTTGAGATATGTTCCTTGCCTCTGTGCCTTGCTCTTCCTGCTTCCTCTCTAGGAACAGCATCTGTGATAGTTTTTTTGCGTGTCCACTTGGCGAGGCTACAGTACCCAGTGATTTAATCAAATGTTAATCTAGGTGATACTGTGAAGGTCGATAGGGGTCAACAGCTGCAATCAGTTGCCTTCAAGTAAAAGAGATGACTTTTGATAGGGTGGGTGGGCCTTATCCAATCAGTTGAAGGCATTATGAGGAAAAAACTGAGATTGGCGTAAAAGAGGAAATTCTGCTTCTGAACTATAGCATTAATTGCTGCCTGAGCTTCCAGTCTGCCAGCCTGCTGTATGAATTTTGAAATTTCCAGCACCTTCAATTGGCTGGATGAGCAACTTAAAATAAATTTTATTATTATTATTATTATTATTTTAATTTTTATTTTACGTTTAACTTTTACAGTTTTATTTTTACTTTTAACTTTTACAGAGTTTTGTTGTTCACAGACATGCATGTTCTCAGATTAGTCATATGTATATCCCTGGCCCCCTCCCTTCTCCACCCTCCTCCCAGTCCCCCACCCCACCCCTCCAGGCCGTCACTGCGCCCTGCAGGATCCCCTATTCCCACAGTGCAATGACAATAGCTATTTTTCACAATCCATCCAGGGAAGCCCTGGAAGGTAACTTCTTGAGGGAACACAGTAAGGAGTGGTAAGTGCAGGATTTGAGCCCACATCATTGAGACGCCTCAATCCCCCTTACAAGACACTGGAATTCGTCCAACTTCTGACATACATGACTGTGTTCCTTGTTACATCAGAATCACATGGGAGCATACAGTTCCTCGTGCTGGGCTCACATTAGTGATTCAGTTCAAGGAGTTTTGAAAGGAGGTCTCTGGCTTCGTTCTTTTCTCCTAGCTGTGTTTTTAACAAGCTCCTTGATGCTTCCCTCCAAGGGCTGATAGCCTATAGCACTCATGTTCCTTCAGCTGTCTCCAGCTGACCGCAGTTGGCATGGTCTCTAGTTGTCAGTCCACTCTCCTACTCAGCCCCTTGGCCAAATCCCAATGTAAAGGCTAGTTTTTAGTTTTGAGATATGTTCCTTGCCTCTGTGCCTTGCTCTTCCTGCTTCCTCTCTAGGAACAGCATCTGTGATAGTTTTTTTGCGTGTCCACTTGGCGAGGCTACAGTACCCAGTGATTTAATCAAATGTTAATCTAGGTGATACTGTGAAGGTCGATAGGGGTCAACAGCTGCAATCAGTTGCCTTCAAGTAAAAGAGATGACTTTTGATAGGGTGGGTGGGCCTTATCCAATCAGTTGAAGGCATTATGAGGAAAAAACTGAGATTTGCCTAAAAAAGAGGAAATTCTGCTTCTGAACTATAGCATTAATTGCTGCCTGAGCTTCCAGTCTGCCAGCCTGCTGTATGAATTTTGAAATTTCCAGCACCTTCAATTGGCTGGATGAGCAACTTAAAATAAATTTTATTATTATTATTATTATTATTTTAATTTTTATTTTACGTTTAACTTTTACAGTTTTATTTTTACTTTTACTTTTTTTTAAAAGCTTTTATTTTACTTTTAACTTTTACAGAGTTTTGTTGTTTACAGATATGCATGTTCCCAGATTAGTCATATGTATATCCCTGGCCCCCTCCCTTCTCCACCCTCCTCCCAGTCCCCCCCACCCCACCCCTCCAGGCCGTCGCACTGCGCCCCTGCAGGATCCCCTATTCCCACAGTGCAATGACAATAGCTATTTTTTTCACATATGATAGTATAAGTTTCCATGTTATTCCCTTTATGCCTCCCACCCACTGTTCACTCCCCACAATGTCTGTATGTCTGTTCTCCATGTCTGTTTTTCCACTGAAATAAATTTCTTAATATATTTGTGTGTGTGTGTGTCTGTGTGTGTGTGTGTGTTTGTGTGATGCTATTGGTTTTGTTCCTCTGGAGAGCCCTGACTGAAACAGCATCTTTTCTGATCTCTTAATTAATTTCCCTTTCTTCCCTCTCTCCCTCCTCTCCTTCCCTTCTTCCTTCCTTTCTTCTCTTTTTCCTTCTTCTCTCCCTGCCTCCTTTTATTCCTTCCGTCCTTCTCCCCTCCTTGCCTTCCTCCTATGATTCAACAATGCCTATTGTATGTCAGACACTGCTCTGGGCAAAGACCACATAATCAATGAATAAGATGTTTCTCCTGCCTTCAAGGAGCCCAGGAACCACTTGTTATACAGAAAATCCGTAAGGGAGCTACGATTCGTATTAAAACATCCTTTTTGCTTATAGTCTCTCCTATAAATCTGAGCCTAGCCCCTTGAGTTAAAAAGTACAGCCATTCTTCTCCGGCCAGACATGGCTTGTGATTTGTCTTGACGACAGGCCGTGCAACAGGGGCCCGGATCTCCTGGCCTTGCCCACTCTGTTCCCGGGAACCCAGCTCTTGTCGGCGCTATGCTCCGCCCCCTTGTTTCCTGGTTGGCTCTTACTACTCCACCCTCAGCACGCCACCCATTCCTACTTGTTTATGTTTCTCTTCTAACACATTATATCATACCTGCATCTCAGTTATTTGTTTGCATTCTCTCTGTATTGTAAGCTTCTCAGGGGCGACATGCAATGCTTTATTCAACAAACATTTATTCATCATTTGCAATGATACGGGCACATTTTCCTCTGTAGCGAGTCACAGTGCTGACTCTGGACCCAGGCCGTGGGGGACAGAGTCTCCTCAATGTGTGACCTTAACTTTGCAGTCCTTCCCCTCCTTCATCTGTAAAATGGAGAGCAGAACAGCATTTACCCCGAGGGTGACCAACAGGGAGAAATGCTCTCATTTACATTAGGTGCTAAGAACGGTGTCAGGCACTCAAGAACACTAGCTACTGGTAATTATAGCTATCCTCCTCAGCATCTCAGCAAAGAGTAAATATTTGCTAACAGAATGATCGAATGAATAAATGGAGGATTCATATAACCTCGGGATCATCCCATGTAATGTCTTCTAAAAAGTTAGCGTGCCTGAGAGGTCAGAAGAGCAAATGTATATGTTGAACTCTGTGTGTGTGTGTATGCGTGTGTGTGTGTGTGTGTTTGCGTTAGTTGCTCAGCTGCGTATGCCTCTTTGTGACCCTATGGATGGTAGCCTGCCAAGTTCCTCTGTTCATGGAATTCTCCAGGCAAGAATATTGAAGTGGTCTCCAGGGAACCTTACCTACCCAGGGATTGAACCCTGGTCTCCACCCACTCCAGTATTCTTGCCTCAAGAATCCATTGACAGAGGAGCCTGGCTCGCAAAGAATCGGACACAATGGCACACACACACACACGCACACACACACACACACACATGAGCGCGCACATTTTGGGCAGATTCTTTATCAGCTGAGCCACCAGGAAACTGACTTGGGTTCAAATCCCAGTTCTGCTTCTAATCTGACATACGCATTGGGGTAAGTCATTAACTTCCTCATTGCTTCTGGTTGCTAATTCGCAAACAAAATATATCGCAACAGATGGTCTAAAAACCTGACCTCAGTGCTCGTGTCTGCCTGCTGTTGGTGTTGGGGGTTGTGGGGGTCTCTGTCTGCAGGCATGGTCTAGAAGCCTATTGAACAGAGCACCCCCACCCAGATCTGAAGGATGGTCACACTTTGGGACTTGCTCGTTTGGGTTATTAGCTGCGAGAATCCTTATACCAGCTTTATAAAGTCAGCGTTTGCTGAGTGGTCTATTGTGATCAGCTCAAAATAGCCTTCTGCCTCTGTGCCGATATCAGGACTTCTAATACCCAGTAACTCCGTACTCAAAACATCAGCCAGCTATGGTGTAACTCCACTGTCAGCAGGTTCTTGCTACAAATCCTGAAAGCTGTCTCTTGGATACCCTTAACGTATTCATAACATTGGTATTTATGTATTTATCTCTGAAAACCATAACCTTGGAAAAAGCATTTAGGGGAAAGAAGGCTGTAGTGATTAAAGAAAGCTCTGTTCATTTGAACAACATTAAATACAACTGGCATAATGACAACTGTGAGATCAGAATATAGAGAAGGCTGTGTCGTGTGTTTGCGTTAGAATAATTTTGCTCAGCGATGTCATATAACCTCGGGATCATCCCATGTAATGTCTTCTAAAGTTAGCGTGCCTGAGAGGTCAGAAGAGCAAATGTATATGTTGAACTCTGGGTGTGTGTGTATGCGTGTGTGTGTGTGTGTTTGCGTTAGTTGCTCAGCTCGTATGCCTCTTTGTGACCCTATGGATGGTAGCCTGCCAAGTTCCTCTGTTCATGGAATTCTCCAGGCAAGAATATTGAAGTGGTCTCCAGGGAACCTTACCTACCCAGGGATTGAACCCTGGTCTCCACCCACTCCAGTATTCTTGCCTCAAGAATCCATTGACAGAGGAGCCTGGCTCGCAAAGAATCGGACACAATGGCACACACACACACACACACACACACACACACACATGAGCGCGCACATTTTGGGCAGATTCTTTATCAGCTGAGCCACCAGGAAACTGACTTGGGTTCAAATCCCAGTTCTGCTTCTAATCTGACATACGCATTGGGGTAAGTCATTAACTTCCTCATTGCTTCTGGTTGCTAATTCGCAAACAAAATATATCGCAACAGATGGTCTAAAAACCTGACCTCAGTGCTCGTGTCTGCCTGCTGTTGGTGTTGGGGGTTGTGGGGGTCTCTGTCTGCAGGCATGGTCTAGAAGCCTATTGAACAGAGCACCCCCACCCAGATCTGAAGGATGGTCACACTTTGGGACTTGCTCGTTTGGGTTATTAGCTGCGAGAATCCTTATACCAGCTTTATAAAGTCAGCGTTTGCTGAGTGGTCTATTGTGATCAGCTCAAAATAGCCTTCTGCCTCTGTGCCGATATCAGGACTTCTAATACCCAGTAACTTCGTACTCAAAACATCAGCCAGCTATTGTGTAACTCCAGTGACAGCAGGTTCTTGCTACAAATCCTGAAAGCTGTCTCTTGGATACCCTTAACGTATTCATAACATTGGTATTTATGTATTTATCTCTGAAAACCATAACCTTGGAAAAAGCATTTAGGGGAAAGAAGGCTGTAGTGATTAAAGAAAGCTCTGTTCATTTGAACAACATTAAATACAACTGGCATAATGACAACTGTGAGATCTGATAGAATATAGAGAAGGCTGCAAATAAAGGGCTTGTATTTTTCCCTGATGTAACATAATGGTCACATTTTTCTTTCACAATGGTTTTGCCGAGATAAAGAACAAATTATACTGATTTGATTGCTACTTAGAAATACTTAAAATTGAAAAAGACAGCAGGTGGGCCTGGTTAGAAAGGATGGTTATTTTAGCATAACAGATGCATGCATAAAACATCGCCTAGCCAATTTTTTAATCATAAGACCCCCCAAACTTTTTCGCTACTACTTTTCCTTAGGATGTAAACAGGTGGTGGAAATAAGGAGGTGCTGCTAGAGGGCACCGTCTGGGTCCAAAGAGCCAGCCAGCGCCAGAGCAGCCTCTAGAAGGAGGGCAGTCTTGGCAGGGGCCGTGTGGTTGGTAATCCCCAGACCTGGTAGATTACAGATCTAGAGGCAGGTCTGACCCCATGGACAGTAGGAAACCTGGAGTCAGAGGCTAAGCACACAGGTTGCTGAATCACAGAAAACGAAGTTCTGCCCTCTTACAATTACATTTTAAGATTTCTGAATAAGAGATGTGTTTGACTTCCCAGCGTTTTATTCATTACTGGGTCCCCTTTCCCTTGAAGGTCTCTTGGCTTCAGTGTCACCCAAGTTCCAGGAAGGCAGAAGCCAGGGACTCCTATTCATCCTCTTTGCATCCTGGTTTTTCTGCTTCCAAGAAACATGAATTGGCCAGTCTGAAAGGAAGCCATGCCCTGTGCCACTCCAAATGACGCCTTGTGGACCTTGCTCTGGCTCCTGGGCTACACCCCGTCGTCATCTCTGTTGGAAGGTGCCTGTGCCATCGCCGTGCTCCCTATTTGTTAAAAATGAAAGAGCAACTTCATTCTGGGTGAGTGAGTCCTGGAGTTCAGCCTATAGAACATAACACGGATTTTCAATGGCTGGTGTGTAGCAGGTTCAGAGCATGGCTTTGTTTTGCTTAACACAAAGCCTCGATCTTGCTATACCCTTAACGTATTCATAACATTGGTATTTATGTATTTATCTCTGAAAACCATAACCTTGGAAAAAGCATTTAGGGGAAAGAAGGCTGTAGTGATTAAAGAAAGCTCTGTTCATTTGAACAACATTAAATACAACTGGCATAATGACAACTGTGAGATCTGATAGAATATAGAGAAGGCTGCAAATAAAGGGCTTGTATTTTTCCCTGATGTAACATAATGGTCACATTTTTCTTTCACAATGGTTTTGCCGAGATAAAGAACAAATTATACTGATTTGATTGCTACTTAGAAATACTTAAAATTGAAAAAGACAGCAGGTGGGCCTGGTTAGAAAGGATGGTTATTTTAGCATAACAGATGCATGCATAAAACATCGCCTAGCCAATTTTTTAATCATAAGACCCCCCAAACTTTTTCGCTACTACTTTTCCTTAGGATGTAAACAGGTGGTGGAAATAAGGAGGTGCTGCTAGAGGGCACCGTCTGGGTCCAAAGAGCCAGCCAGCGCCAGAGCAGCCTCTAGAAGGAGGGCAGTCTTGGCAGGGGCCGTGTGGTTGGTAATCCCCAGACCTGGTAGATTACAGATCTAGAGGCAGGTCTGACCCCATGGACAGTAGGAAACCTGGAGTCAGAGGCTAAGCACACAGGTTGCTGAATCACAGAAAACGAAGTTCTGCCCTCTTACAATTACATTTTAAGATTTCTGAATAAGAGATGTGTTTGACTTCCCAGCGTTTTATTCATTACTGGGTCCCCTTTCCCTTGAAGGTCTCTTGGCTTCAGTGTCACCCAAGTTCCAGGAAGGCAGAAGCCAGGGACTCCTATTCATCCTCTTTGCATCCTGGTTTTTCTGCTTCCAAGAAACATGAATTGGCCAGTCTGAAAGGAAGCCATGCCCTGTGCCACTCCAAATGACGCCTTGTGGACCTTGCTCTGGCTCCTGGGCTACACCCCGTCGTCATCTCTGTTGGAAGGTGCCTGTGCCATCGCCGTGCTCCCTATTTGTTAAAAATGAAAGAGCAACTTCATTCTGGGTGAGTGAGTCCTGGAGTTCAGCCTATAGAACATAACACGGATTTTCAATGGCTGGTGTGTAGCAGGTTCAGAGCATGGCTTTGTTTTGCTTAACACAAAGCCTCTGATCTTTGCTCTGGTTCTCCTCACAAGCAGGCAGACAATCTCGTTGAGATCTAGAGGACAAAGCAAGCTGGAGCATTTCCGGTGGGAACCAGGCAAAACCCTAGGTTCAGGATGAAACTAGCTCTCCCCCAAGCCACCTGCTTCTCCTTACCTATTGCTTTGTTCTCCTTGGTTTGCCAATGTTGGAAATCCATCCAATTTATTTCTTTCTCTGAGCACTTGGCCTCAGTCAGTTTGCACAAAGTGCACACTCAGGTCAAACCCTCTTTTGTTTCTTTTCTTTATACTTTTTTAAAAAATAGTTTTTATTGTCAAATAGTTACAGACTTACAGAAAAACTGGAAGAGAATTCAGAGAGTTCCTGCATACCCCATTTCAATTTCCCCCACTGATAATATCATTAGAGTGCAACGTTTGTCAAAATTAACAAACAAGTGGAGGCCTATTATTAACTAAAGTTGGTGTTTTATTCAGATTTCGTTCTTTTTTTCACCCACATCATTTTTCTGTTCCAGGATCCCTTTCCATATACCACATGGCTTCAGTTGTAATGTCTACTCAGGCTCTTCTTGGCTGTAACAGTTTCTCAGACTTGCCTTAGTTTTGAAGACCATGAGAGTTTTGAAGAGTACTGACTAGCTCTTTTTGAGATTAGGATTTCTCTTATGTTTTGATGGCTCAGATAGCATAGAATCTGCCTGCAATACAGAAAAATGGGGTTCAGTCCCTGGGTTGGAAAGATCCCCTGAATGGCTACCTTCTCTACTACTCTTGCCTGGAGAATTCCATGGATAGAGGAGCCTGGCGGGCTGCAGTCCATGGGGTCACAAAGAGTCAGACTGTCTGAGGGACCAGTGCTGTCACTTTTGGCTTTCCTCATGGTTAGATTGGGATGATGTGGAAGAAAACCACAGAGATAAAGGACGCTTCTTACCAAGTTATGTCAAGGGCATTGCTATCACTGTTGATGTTAACCTTGATCACTAGGTTGAGGTCGAGTTTGTCAGGTCTCTTCACTGGAAAGTTCTTCTTTTTTCTCACACTTCACTCTTTGAAAGGGAGTCACTACTTGTGACACACACTTAAGGAATGGGGAGATCTGTTTATCCCCTCACTGAGGGCAAAATATCTGCATAAATTATTTGGAATTCTTTCACCCAGGAGATTTGTCTCTCCCCCATTTAGTTATTCAATCATTTATTTATACCAGTATGGACTCATGTATATTTATTGTATATTTTGGGCTATAATAACATGATACATTATTTATTATTATTTATAATATTTATTCAGTTAGTATTTTTTTCAGTTTTGGTCAATGGGAGCTCATTCACGTTGTCTCCTGTATCCCTTTGACCTGCTCATGCTTTTATTTTTTGAGTTTTCCTTATTTTCTGATACTAAAATCTGCTCTGGGCTCATTTTTCCAGTGCCAGCCTTAGAACTGGCCGTTTCTCCAAGGAGATTTACTTCCTTTTACTGGAAAGCAGTATTGAAAATCAAGGTGCTGGGTGCCCCTTAGACCTTTTGAAAGTGTAGGCCTCTCTTTGTCTTATGCAGATCTCCTCTTTTTGACACTTCCAGACCAGGAATCGAACTGGCGCCCCTTCCACTGCAAGGCGGTGTCCTTACCCACTGGACCACCAGGGAAGCCCGAAGAAGGACCTTTGAGAATTATCTGGGTCAGTCTCACATTCAGTGCCCGAGTCTGGTTGCCAATATCCCTGTCTAATGATTTCCCTATCTTGATTTGAATTCCTCCTATATCAGGGAAATCATTACTGACCCAGGAAATCTTCTGTGGTATTGAACAATTATAACCACTAGAAAAATTATAATTTCCCCCAAATATGTTTCTAGGCAGTTTGTTCATATGAATATTACTTCTGTCTCTTCTCAAAGAGCCACTCAGAATAAGTTACAACTTCCTTTTCACTTCTATATTTGAAAGTTATTTTCTTTCTTTAAAAAAGAAAATTCTATCATGTATACATTTCCCTGTGTCTTTCACTATTCTCAGAAAACATGATCTTTAAAGCTTCCTATTATTCCATTGTAGTTATGCACTATAATGTATTTAACTATTCTCTTATTGTTAATATTGAGATGGCTCCCAGTTTTTGGTTGTCATCTATAACATGGAATGAACATCACATACATCTTTGTCTATATGTCGATAGCTTGCTTAGAGTAGATGATTAGAAACGGTATTCCTGCGTCAAAGAGTGACTGTTAGCTTGTATTCTGATACAGAGTAGAGTCATTGTCATGTGAAGCAATCTGGGTATCACTCCATGCTGTGAATCTAGACGGCAGACATGAAAGTTTTGAATAGTGTGTGGAAGATGAGGACCCTCGCTGAAATACAGTGGATCACTCTGTCTTTGAAGAAACAGCTTTGGTGACCAGAAGTGCATCTTGTCTTGGGCAGACATGAAAGTATGTGGCTGATGTTTAAGCAAAAGTTTCAAGTCACATTTCTGAATGAGGGGAAATAAACCTGCAGGTGAGACCCTTGGCAACTTGAACACCCATGTTGGCAGATGGAGTCATGCCAGAGGCAGTTTATGGGAAGGCACCCACATTTTGGAGACCAAAGTCAAGCTGTCTACAGTGATACATGGAGCAGCTGTCCCACGGCCCAGTGGAAATATTGAAAAGGTCAGAGATTTCGCACATTCAGAAAGAAGGATGGCTGAAGAGTTAAAATTAGATAAAGGGACAGATTCTTTCTGAAAGGAAATCTGAACTGGAGCGAAGTTTTTGTACTTCTACTATGTAGTTGGAAGGATGAAGAGAAACAATAAAGTCTTGGCATTTATTTCTGCTTTTTTTAAGAAGACAGATGAATCTCAGCAATATACGTTGAGATATAAAAAGTTAACTTGGGCTGCTGTGTGGTACTGAAGAGGAGCGTCAGCAGTAGCTCCAGAGGGAGCTAGGAGTAACTGTGGCCTCTTCCACAACAAGTCAGGGAACCATGGGTAAGTTAATTTCCCTCCTGAGCCTTGGTTTCTCCTCTAGAACATGGGCCTGCTGAGAAGGTTATATAGAATATAGATGCAAATAATAGTTTAGTAGCCAGCACGGAGTAGATGCACTCATGTCTTTTAAAGCTTCCTATTATTCCATTGTAGTTATGCACTATAATGTATTTAACTATTCTCTTATTGTTAATATTGAGATGGCTCCCAGTTTTTGGTTGTCATCTATAACATGGAATGAACATCACATACATCTTTGTCTATATGTCGATAGCTTGCTTAGAGTAGATGATTAGAAACGGTATTCCTGCGTCAAAGAGTGACTGTTAGCTTGTATTCTGATACAGAGTAGAGTCATTGTCATGTGAAGCAATCTGGGTATCACTCCATGCTGTGAATCTAGACGGCAGACATGAAAGTTTTGAATAGTGTGTGGAAGATGAGGACCCTCGCTGAAATACAGTGGATCACTCTGTCTTTGAAGAAACAGCTTTGGTGACCAGAAGTGCATCTTGTCTTGGGCAGACATGAAAGTATGTGGCTGATGTTTAAGCAAAAGTTTCAAGTCACATTTCTGAATGAGGGGAAATAAACCTGCAGGTGAGACCCTTGGCAACTTGAACACCCATGTTGGCAGATGGAGTCATGCCAGAGGCAGTTTATGGGAAGGCACCCACATTTTGGAGACCAAAGTCAAGCTGTCTACAGTGATACATGGAGCAGCTGTCCCACGGCCCAGTGGAAATATTGAAAAGGTCAGAGATTTCGCACATTCAGAAAGAAGGATGGCTGAAGAGTTAAAATTAGATAAAGGGACAGATTCTTTCTGAAAGGAAATCTGAACTGGAGCGAAGTTTTTGTACTTCTACTATGTAGTTGGAAGGATGAAGAGAAACAATAAAGTCTTGGCATTTATTTCTGCTTTTTTTAAGAAGACAGATGAATCTCAGCAATATACGTTGAGATATAAAAAGTTAACTTGGGCTGCTGTGTGGTACTGAAGAGGAGCGTCAGCAGTAGCTCCAGAGGGAGCTAGGAGTAACTGTGGCCTCTTCCACAACAAGTCAGGGAACCATGGGTAAGTTAATTTCCCTCCTGAGCCTTGGTTTTCTCCTCTAGAACATGGGCCTGCTGAGAAGGTTATATAGAATATAGATGCAAATAATAGTTTAGTAGCCAGCACGGAGTAGATGCCTAGCTCACTGTTGCAGCCATCTTTGCTGGGAGCTGGGAGCTAAGAGACCACATGCACCATGGAGAATTACAATAGCACTCAAATCATAGAAAGTGTGAGCCAAGACCAAAAGTATAGACCATGTTGATTTATCTCACTGGTAAGGCTCTTTGGCCACACTGCTAATTTTCTGTCTTCCTTTTGTTCTTAAAGGGGCTGTGCACAGATTCTGAACGTTTTAGAAGAAGGCGTATTAGAGTTGCCATTGAACCATTAGTCCTGGGGCTGGGGTGGGAGCTGAGGAAGGGCTGTCCTCTCCTGTTGGAAATGAGAACTGTTCAGGGACCAGAAGAGAAAACAGAAATGACATTCTATTGGAGAGAGGCACCAGATCCCAACATAAGTTGAAGTAGGGCTACCTGATCAAAAGTCACAGTTGCAACAACTGTAGATGCTAAGAGGCGGGAGATTACGCAGCCTGGGCCCTTTACCTTTAAAGGGGCCATTGTCTAGACCATGTCATTCGCTTGCGACTGGTCTGAGCTCCACTCTCCCTGTGGGGCCTGCCTTTTTCACTCTCTGAGGCTCTCCTGACATCAAACACACTGTTAGGTTCTGGTCTTTTCTCTGAGCTCAGCCTTGGTCTCTGCTTTGTTTGCTTGCCCCGTTCTGTTCATAAACAGATGTGGACCTTTGCCCCACTCCACCTTTTATCCAATCCTGATCTGGACAACTGTTGTCTCAGGGCTCCCCCTTCCCCCATGTCCAAGCGTGGCTCTGCTGTGTCCTCTGCTTAACATTGAGCCAGTGTGTGTTCATCACTCTCTCATGTGGCTCCTGCTTTTGCATTCTATGGCTCCCCTTTCCCTGAACTTGACACAGAGTCCCTCTGGAACCATGCTGAGAGATAACACAAATGTCACTGCTAAGGGCAACAGCGAATTGTCCCTCTTCTTCAATGATCTAGCAGTGTCCATGGACTGAACTCCATCTGTCCACTGGGAGAAGTCAATGGAGGTCATTGTCCAAGGCACTAAGGTTCAGCCTTTTGTCTGCCTTCTGGATGGCTCCAAAGTCTCATATTTCTGATGACATTTACTGAAACGTTATGGAAGGTTTTAAACCCTAGTGGTTCAAACCACCATACCTAGATTCCTCTAGAAACAGCAGAAAACCCCTTTGGGGGCTGTTTGTTATTTATTAAGTTGATGACTCTCTATTCCAGGAGAGATGTTCCCCAAAGATGCCGGAGTGATGGTAGCCCAGCAAGGACAAGAGCAAGAAACAGAAAATGGAATCAGCAGACTCAAGTTCGGGCAGGCAGGACCAGCTCCTCACTTGCCAACTGCACAACCTGACAAGGGATCAAATCTCCCGAGCCTTTGCGGCTCCATCTGTAGAATGAGGATAAGAGGAAGACCTTTCTGACGGCGTTGGTTTGAAGATCAAACAAAATAATAAATGTGAAGCGTATTGTGAAATGTCAGGTGCTTTTTAATGTTAGCTATTAATAGTAATATGTATTATTATTAGCCTATGATTCCACAGGACGCTCTAGCAACAAAGAAAAGAAAAAAGGAGGACTTAGATTGGCTTAACAACAAGGAAATGTATTATCTCCTATAACAGGATTCAAAGGTAGATCAGGCTTCAGGGTGGGTGGGCTCAAGGGCTCTGCGGTGTCTTCAGCACCTGGGGTTTCTTTGTCTATTCTTTTGTCTCTGTTCTGCCATCCTGGGTATCAGCTTGATCTGTAGCCTGGCCTAAAATGGATTAGCAGATGCAGACAGACTTCACCTTGCAGACACAGCGCTATTCTGAGAGACTCTCTCCCTGTGACTCTTAGGAGAGAGAGGAAGTTTATCGCAGGCCCTCCAGCACCTTCCTCTCGCAATGCTATAGAAATTGGTTCATAGGCCCATTCCTAGAACAATCAGAAGCAGGAGACCCTTGGGCCCATCATGATCATAGGTTTGTAGGGGGGGTGGTAGGACCACATGGGAGCTCTAGTGGGAAGAAATATTGGTGATGGATGCTCAGTAGATACCACAGCATCAGGTACCAATTATTATTATTATTAGCATCAGACTCTATGCTATTAAAGTAGGGACTATTTCTGTGTGGCCTCATATATCCCCAGTGCCTCATATACTCCCAGCCATTTTGGTAACAGGGACTGGTTTAGTGGAAGACAAGTCTTCCACAGACTGGGGTAGGGGATGGTTTGCTGGATGATACTCATAAGGAGCATGTAACCTTGATTCCTCACATGCACAGTTCAGAGACGTGTTCGCTGTGATAGATTATGACAATCTCATGCTGTCACTAATCTGACAGGAGGTGGAGCTCAGGTGGTAATATGAGCAATGGGCTGAAAAAGGAAGGGGTGCTGGAGTGATGGTAGCCCAGCAAGGACAAGAGCAAGAAACAGAAAATGGAATCAGCAGACTCAAGTTCGGGCAGGCAGGACCAGCTCCTCACTTGCCAACTGCACAACCTGACAAGGGATCAAATCTCCCGAGCCTTTGCGGCTCCATCTGTAGAATGAGGATAAGAGGAAGACCTTTCTGACGGCGTTGGTTTGAAGATCAAACAAAATAATAAATGTGAAGCGTATTGTGAAATGTCAGGTGCTTTTTAATGTTAGCTATTAATAGTAATATGTATTATTATTAGCCTATGATTCCACAGGACGCTCTAGCAACAAAGAAAAGAAAAAAGGAGGACTTAGATTGGCTTAACAACAAGGAAATGTATTATCTCCTATAACAGGATTCAAAGGTAGATCAGGCTTCAGGGTGGGTGGGCTCAAGGGCTCTGCGGTGTCTTCAGCACCTGGGGTTTCTTTGTCTATTCTTTTGTCTCTGTTCTGCCATCCTGGGTATCAGCTTGATCTGTAGCCTGGCCTAAAATGGATTAGCAGATGCAGACAGACTTCACCTTGCAGACACAGCGCTATTCTGAGAGACTCTCTCCCTGTGACTCTTAGGAGAGAGAGGAAGTTTATCGCAGGCCCTCCAGCACCTTCCTCTCGCAATGCTATAGAAATTGGTTCATAGGCCCATTCCTAGAACAATCAGAAGCAGGAGACCCTTGGGCCCATCATGATCATAGGTTTGTAGGGGGGGTGGTAGGACCACATGGGAGCTCTAGTGGGAAGAAATATTGGTGATGGATGCTCAGTAGATACCACAGCATCAGGTACCAATTATTATTATTATTAGCATCAGACTCTATGCTATTAAAGTAGGGACTATTTCTGTGTGGCCTCATATATCCCCAGTGCCTCATATACTCCCAGCCATTTTGGTAACAGGGACTGGTTTAGTGGAAGACAAGTCTTCCACAGACTGGGGTAGGGGATGGTTTGCTGGATGATACTCATAAGGAGCATGTAACCTTGATTCCTCACATGCACAGTTCAGAGACGTGTTCGCTGTGATAGATTATGACAATCTCATGCTGTCACTAATCTGACAGGAGGTGGAGCTCAGGTGGTAATATGAGCAATGGGAAGCAGCTGTAAATACAGATGAAGATTCACTCATGGGCTTCCCTGGTGATCCAGTGGGTAAAGAGTCCGCCTTGCAGTGCAAGGGGAGCCGGTTCGATCCCTGGCCTGGGAAGATCCCACGTGTCACAGAGCAACCGGACCGGTGTGTCCAATTACCGAGCCAGAGCTCTGGAGCGCATGTGCCCAGAGCTGGTGCTTTGCAACAAAGGCCACTGCGATGGGAGGCCCACACAGGCTGAAGAATAAAGATGGATGAAAATAAATTTAAAAATCAGTAAAAGAGGCCAAAATTAAAAAAAAAAAAAGATTCACTCGCTTGCCTGCCACTCACCTGCTGTGCAGCCCGGTTTCTAATGGGCCGTGGACCGCTGCTGATCTGAGGCCCAGGAGTTGGGGACCCATGTCTTACAGTACCTCGGTCATTGTAGATGCTCCTCAAATATTTGTTGAATGAAATAAGTGGCAGACAAAGTGAAATTTGATGGGACACCACCGTGTAGTTGAACGTGCTCACTGAGTAACAGATACTGCTTGCTAAGTGTGGGGGCTGTGTTCTCACTTGCTCTCAGACTCTCAGCATGGAATACAACATCTTCTCCGTCATAAATGCTCCATAAAAGTGTGAGTGGATGGCACTTGTTTTATGGGGGGATATTCTTATTTAATAATAATAGTGACTACCTCCATAGTGCAGGTGGGATAGGAAGCATTTAATATGTATTAGTGTCTATAATTCTTATAAGAACCCTGTGAGTTCGATACTGTAAGAATTCCCACTTTCCAGCTGTAACAACTGAGACACAGAAGCCTTGTTCTGGGTGTGTAAGTGGTTCACAGGTGGTGGGGCTGGGACTTGAAGCAGCTCAGAAGGACTCAGAGTACCTGCTCTTCACATGGCAAGCAGCAAAGCCACTCCTTCGGCGTGCCCTTCTGGTAGACCCTGTCACTCGTGGATGGAGGAGACCAGGGTGGGGAAGGGAAGTGCTGGAATGGTCAGGAGCCTCCTGTGACAACCCTTCTTCTGATCATAGAGTCAGGTCCCTCCCACATCAGCCTCCTTCCCTGGGAAGGAGGGTTTTGCTGGAGAGTCCTGCCATATATCACTGTGTATCCGTGAGTGCCCCAGCAAGGTCATTCCTCCTGTTTGTCGGGAATGGGCACTATTTACAGGGCTGCCACTCTGCAGAGCTAGGAGGGAGTCAGGCCATGTTAGTGGTGGCATCGCTGCTGTCACCGGCCAGGCCAGGCTGACTGGTCCATTGGTTGGCATGGCCCAGTAGGTTGTGGAGGCAAGTCCCTATCAGAGAGAGCATTCTTTATACTGGAAAACAGTGGAGGAGAACTGGCCTCTTGGCAGCTTCTGACTCCATGTGGCTAACATTTAAAAAGCGTGTCTATAAAATAACAGTAATAATGTATTGAACATTTATTATATACCAGACATATTCCACTATTTTAAGCACTTTGCAAGAATTAAATCATTTATTCCTCAAAACAAGAACCTGCTCTTGTGTCCACTTTGCTGATGAGGAAACCAAGCCATAGAGTCGTTTGGGATTCTGACAAGTGGTCAGGTTGGGCTTCAAATTCATTGACAACGCTTCCCAAGCCCTTGCTGTGTGCCAGACCCTCCTCAGGGGGTTGCATGCTTCCTCTGGTTGATTCTTTCCAGCAGATGAGGTAGAAACTATTATGGTTCAAGGAAACCAAAGTTGAGGGGTTAGGTAACTTGCCAAGGTCACACAGCAGCAAGATGAGCTGGGATGCCAATCCAGGCAGAAATGGCTGGTTATAAGCTTCTGATCCTCTTTTAGTGAGGGGATGCAAGCATTTTAATATGTATTAGTGTCTATAATTCTTATAAGAACCCTGTGAGTTCGATACTGTAAGAATTCCCACTTTCCAGCTGTAACAACTGAGACACAGAAGCCTTGTTCTGGGTGTGTAAGTGGTTCACAGGTGGTGGGGCTGGGACTTGAAGCAGCTCAGAAGGACTCAGAGTACCTGCTCTTCACATGGCAAGCAGCAAAGCCACTCCTTCGGCGTGCCCTTCTGGTAGACCCTGTCACTCGTGGATGGAGGAGACCAGGGTGGGGAAGGGAAGTGCTGGAATGGTCAGGAGCCTCCTGTGACAACCCTTCTTCTGATCATAGAGTCAGGTCCCTCCCACATCAGCCTCCTTCCCTGGGAAGGAGGGTTTTGCTGGAGAGTCCTGCCATATATCACTGTGTATCCGTGAGTGCCCCAGCAAGGTCATTCCTCCTGTTTGTCGGGAATGGGCACTATTTACAGGGCTGCCACTCTGCAGAGCTAGGAGGGAGTCAGGCCATGTTAGTGGTGGCATCGCTGCTGTCACCGGCCAGGCCAGGCTGACTGGTCCATTGGTTGGCATGGCCCAGTAGGTTGTGGAGGCAAGTCCCTATCAGAGAGAGCATTCTTTATACTGGAAAACAGTGGAGGAGAACTGGCCTCTTGGCAGCTTCTGACTCCATGTGGCTAACATTTAAAAAGCGTGTCTATAAAATAACAGTAATAATGTATTGAACATTTATTATATACCAGACATATTCCACTATTTTAAGCACTTTGCAAGAATTAAATCATTTATTCCTCAAAACAAGAACCTGCTCTTGTGTCCACTTTGCTGATGAGGAAACCAAGCCATAGAGTCGTTTGGGATTCTGACAAGTGGTCAGGTTGGGCTTCAAATTCATTGACAACGCTTCCCAAGCCCTTGCTGTGTGCCAGACCCTCCTCAGGGGGTTGCATGCTTCCTCTGGTTGATTCTTTCCAGCAGATGAGGTAGAAACTATTATGGTTCAAGGAAACCAAAGTTGAGGGGTTAGGTAACTTGCCAAGGTCACAAAGCAGCAAGATGAGCTGGGATGCCAATCCAGGCAGAAATGGCTGGTTATAAGCTTCTGATCCTCTTTTGCAAGAAATAAGGGTGGTACTTCAGCAAAACCAGTTCAATCCAGCCTGTTTCTTAGATTAATGCCTTGCCAAGTTCTTTCCTTGGAAAGTTCTTCCTCAGGTCCAGGAATCCCACATGTGGTCTAAGAATAGAAAATGTCTGGCCCTGGATCACCTAAGCCCAAATTTCGTAGATGCTCAGATCCTCAGGTCCCTGTGGCTGGAAGTGGCTCCCGGAGGTTACCATGCTGTCTTCTGGCTCCAGGCAGGGCTGCTTCCACATAGTCTTTCTGTTCTGTGATGCCTTTTTCCCAGTTTTTCAAGAGAGGAATGAGTATCCCCAATGAGAGCCACAGAGGTCTGGCCTGAACCTGTGCTCTGAGGGACCATGCTCTTGACGGTGACCTGAGTGCCTGGATGGGCAGGTAACAAACAGGTCCCGTCTGGAGAGCGCCAGCCCAAGTAGCCCCCGGCATCCTGCCAGCCCCGCCCCCGCCCCTGCCCCCGCCCTACACAACAGCCTGAAAACAATTTGTCCAGCCCGTGAGTAATGTCTAGTCACTAAATGCTAATTAATTTGCTGTTGCATTTGAGTTACTTTATGGGGTATTCTCTTCAGCAAGTAAATTTTGATTAAGAAGAGTAAAACAAATGACAAAGTAATTTAAACTTTAAACAATATTCCACTATTTTAAGCACTTTGCAAGAATTAAATCATTTATTCCTCAAAACAAGAACCTGCTCTTGTGTCCACTTTGCTGATGAGGAAACCAAGCCATAGAGTCGTTTGGGATTCTGACAAGTGGTCAGGTTGGGCTTCAAATTCATTGACAACGCTTCCCAAGCCCTTGCTGTGTGCCAGACCCTCCTCAGGGGGTTGCATGCTTCCTCTGGTTGATTCTTTCCAGCAGATGAGGTAGAAACTATTATGGTTCAAGGAAACCAAAGTTGAGGGGTTAGGTAACTTGCCAAGGTCACAAAGCAGCAAGATGAGCTGGGATGCCAATCCAGGCAGAAATGGCTGGTTATAAGCTTCTGATCCTCTTTTGCAAGAAATAAGGGTGGTACTTCAGCAAAACCAGTTCAATCCAGCCTGTTTCTTAGATTAATGCCTTGCCAAGTTCTTTCCTTGGAAAGTTCTTCCTCAGGTCCAGGAATCCCACATGTGGTCTAAGAATAGAAAATGTCTGGCCCTGGATCACCTAAGCCCAAATTTCGTAGATGCTCAGATCCTCAGGTCCCTGTGGCTGGAAGTGGCTCCCGGAGGTTACCATGCTGTCTTCTGGCTCCAGGCAGGGCTGCTTCCACATAGTCTTTCTGTTCTGTGATGCCTTTTTCCCAGTTTTTCAAGAGAGGAATGAGTATCCCCAATGAGAGCCACAGAGGTCTGGCCTGAACCTGTGCTCTGAGGGACCATGCTCTTGACGGTGACCTGAGTGCCTGGATGGGCAGGTAACAAACAGGTCCCGTCTGGAGAGCGCCAGCCCAAGTAGCCCCCGGCATCCTGCCAGCCCCGCCCCCGCCCCTGCCCCCGCCCCTACACAACAGCCTGAAAACAATTTGTCCAGCCCGTGAGTAATGTCTAGTCACTAAATGCTAATTAATTTGCTGTTGCATTTGAGTTAATTTATGGGGTATTCTCTTCAGCAAGTAAATTTTAATTAAGAAGAGTAAAACAAATGACAAAGTAATTTCCAAAAAAAATTAATTTTCAAGTAAACACAAGCCATTGTTTTTCTCTGTGTCAATGATAAAAGTTAAAATGAGGCACCCTCCCTCCTATTTCTCCGGCTTCTAAAGATGAAGCTTGCGTTTAAGCCAGGCGCTGGGAGGAGGGCAAATTAGCAGTTGGGCAGGGCCAAAGGAACTGGATAGGGAGCCTGGGAGAGATCGAGTGACCGAGTAATGGGCCTTTGAGGAATGCACCAAGGGCTACCTCTCTGGTCTTGATAGTGGAGAATTTTCATCCAACGCTGCACTGTTTAGGAGCTGAGAAGGGAAACAGCCATTGTATGTGCTTCTGGTAGAAACGCTGTATGAGGAATCAAGAGGTGAAGGCCTTCTATCATTTTTTAAAAATTCATCAGATTGCATAACCAATTAAGGGCTTCCCAGGTGGTGCTATTGGTAAAGAACCGCACTGACAAGGCAGGAGAGGTAAACGAAGTAGTTTCCTGGGTCGGAAAGATCCACTGGAACAGGGCATGACAACTCAGTCCAGTCGTTTTTCCTGGAGAATCCCCATGGACAGAGGAGCCTGGCTGGCTGTAGTTCATGGGGCCGCAAAGCGTCGGACATGACTGACGCAACCGAGCACACACGCACGTATCACCAAACAAGACAAGGAGAGAGGACATCGGAAATCCTCTGTTTGCCCAGGCACCATACTGGGAAGCCTTACGGAGCTTCTCTCAGCTCGTCTGTCTAATAGTCCTCAGAGGAGGTGCTTTCTGTCGGCTCCCACACTCGAGGCGAGGAGACTGGGGGCTGGAAGTCCCCATGACCGGCAGGTCAGATCTGAAACCTGCTTGGCGGCCTCCACGCTTTCCGCCTCATCCTGCTGTCACTTTGATTACGTGTGTCAGCAAGTGATTTTTGAAATCGATTTGCAAAGCTGTGCTGGGTCTGCCGCCCAGAGCTTGGTGGTGCTGCTGGGACACATCTGGCTCGATGGGGAGCTGGTGACTGGGGTGATGATGGTGGTGGGTGTCTGTGGCTGGTGGGGCATACCTGGGGGAGGAGGCCACCCAAGAGAGGAGTCTTGGCGATCGAAGGAACCGTGAGCCGAGTGCAGGGTTGAGGTGAGGACAGACCGCGTGGACCCCAGAGGGGTGGGTTTCTCGGGTGGCTGTCGCTGGCCCACCTGACCCCTCCAGCTCCCCGACAGCCTCCTGGTCCTGAACCCATGCCGCACTGGGAGGGCTGGGTGGAGCCTCCTCCCTGGAAGAAGGAAAGCTCCTAATGCAGTCTCAAGGCAGCTGGGCAGAGGTGAGGGGCTGCCAGCCTGGGCAGGAGAGTCTCTGCCGTGGTCCCCCGAGGAAAGAGCTCACTTTAGGGTCTCGGGTTTTCGCGAATCCTGCTTGTCCTGCTGCAGTCACTGGGGGCTCCTATGAAAGTATGGATTTGTCTGGGTTTCTCTGTTTAATCCCAAATCTGTCAGGCCTTGTTAAATTTGATGGGGCCTGAAAGGTCTGGTGTTAAGCAAATACTCGGTGACCAGAGTCTTTGATGAGAATCAAACTGTAGCTTAATCCTGAGCTAATGGCTTCGCCCGTAATCCCAAGAGGCTGGGGATAAGTGAGGGTGAGGCAGAGTCCAGGAGGCTGCCCGGAGCTGAGGGTGGAGGGAGGTGGGGCAGGAGAAGGAGGGGAGGAGAGGTCCGCTGCCCCTGCAGCTGGGAGTCCCTGGTGGCACGAGTGTCCCACCCTCAGAGTTGGAGGCCAGGGCCTTCCCTGGTGGCCCAGTGGTTAAGCTCTGTGCTCCCAATGCGGGGGGCCCGGGTTTGGTCCCTGGTCAGGAAACTAGATCCCACATGCCGCAACTAAGCCAAATAAATAAATATTAATTAAAAAAAAAAAAAAGAGTTGGAGGCCATCCAAACAGCGAGTCACCTGGGGGACGCCTCCTGCCAGAATCAGGGCGAGACAGGGAGAGGCTCCTGTTTGTGTAGATGGCTTTGGGCAAAGAAAAAAACTGAAGGGAGACCAGGAAAAAAAGGTATCAACAAACCACTTCAAGATCCTCACGTGGACAAGCCTGGGGTTTCGGCTGCCTGGGCTGGGCTCTGAGAGGCAGAGTTGTCCAAGCTGGGGTACTGCCTGGGGCTGCCTGAGGGACCCCCACTTCCTCCCTGCAGGAGGCCAGGCTTCTCAGGCAGCAGCCTGGGTGAGAGTGAGGACCCCCATCACCACCAGACTGGGATGTCAGGGCCCAAATGGTTCCCCCTCAATCCTCCTGCCGGCTGGGGACCTGGGAAGTGTGGGCTGGGGACCGTCAGGTGGCAAGCGCTGGGTGGTGGCCACATTCTGCCACCCTCCGAACAAAATAGGGCTGATCACTCCGCCTCCAGCTGCTCTGGAGCAGATTGCTGTGCACCTCGTCAAGATACCTGATTAAACATTCATAGGGAAAAAATAAATAAAATAAACACTTTGCAAAGAGATGCTTAAGCAATCAGCCGCTTCAGGGGGTGGGTTCCCACAGCGCTGTAACCACAAGCCCTGGGGGTAATCGGCATTTAACATCTCCAGCAGCTCCTGCGCCACGCCCAGGGGCTGTTGCCTTGGCTTCCCTCCCCAGAGGCCCACCGGGGGAGGCTGGGATCTCAGAGCTATTTACTCTCAGCTGTTTATGCCTTCCTCTTTCTCATTCTCACTTTGCTTTACTGCATCAAATACAACCTGTGTGGGCTTTCCCAGGGGGAGAGGTGGGGAGGGAGAGCTCCCCAGAGGAGTAAGTCAGACTCTCCTGCGACACCTGAGCCTCTGGAAGTCTGTCTGGAGTCTGATATGGTGGCCCAGGCCACCCAGTCTTTCTTTTTGTCACTGAACGAGTGTTTATGGAGCTATGAGAAAGGCGTGTGTGTGTGTGTTTGTGTGTGTGTGTGTTTGTGTGTGTGTGTGTGTGTGTGCTGCCTTCTAGGAACTGGCAAGCTAGTAGGCACTTAACCCGTGACAGATGCTGTTCCAGATGCTTTAGTGCATTGTCTCATTTAACTTTCATAACAAGTCGATGAGGATGATGCTGTTAGCCCATTTAACAGATGTGAACAGTCAGGCCCTGAGAAGTCACTGGCCGACGGTACACAGAGCAGGGGTTTGAACCCAGATGCGTACACTCAAGGCTTCCCAGGTGGCACTAGTGGTAAAGAACCCGCCTCCGAATGCAGGAGATGTGAGAGACGCAGGTTCAATCCCTGGGTTTAAGATTCACCAGAGGAAGGCATGGGTTGGGAAGATTCACCGGAGGAAGGTATGACAACTCACTCCAGTATCTGTGCCTGGAGAAACCCCTGGACAGAGGAGCCTGGCAGGCAACGTCTGTAGGGTCGCAAAGCTCAGATACGACTGAGGTGAGTTAGCCTGTGTGGGCTTAGACTTAAGGCTTATGCTTCACCACCAACTGCCTCTAGACGACTAACCATAGAAAAGGTGCTTTGGGTTTCTTAACAAAGCTTAGGCGGTCAGGGGAGGCCATCCAGAGTGGGTGGCCTGTTAGCTGAGTGCTCAGAAGCGCTGGATTTGTCCAGGTTGTTAGCAAGGTGGCAGGGGCTGGGGGACACCCTCCCAGCAAAATGTACAGAATTTGTATCTCAGGCACCCTCTGGTGTCCCAGGACTTGCTTCCTCTCCTAAGCCGACTGCCTGCAGAAATAAACATGTAGTGACGGCAGCCAGGGGCAGGGACGAAGAGTGAGGGGTTCCTCTGGGCACTGCAGGGGCTACTTGGGCATCACAGGTAGAGGAGCATAGGCACCCAGGCTGCTGTATGGATGCTGGGCTAATACGTTCATTAAAGAAGAGAGTCAAGTTTGGGCACTCATGTTCTGGAGGCTTCCAACTCATATTCTGGCAGCAAACATAAGCTCTACAGACCAGAAAGTTTTCTTGGCAAATTAAAGTCATTCACTGTGTGTCTGTAGTCAAATACACACGCACACCCTTTTATTAATGTGGTGTCTCTTTTAATTGGCTTTCTCCATAGCTAATTACTTGCCAGGAAAAGGGTTACTCATTGCACAGGAGGGCATCTGTCCATTAGGGCCTGGGCCACAACTCTGCAGAGAAGCCATCGTTCACGTGCAGGCCATAGGGTCAGGTGGGGTCCTGAGGTGGACTCTGGAAGGTGGTCACCCTGGGGTCAATCAGGAGATAATGGAGGGAGGGGGCCCAAAACCAAAGACGCGCATTCATTTGCTCAAGCCTCCACTCTGCCAGGGCACCCTTTCTGATTCAGTCACTTTGCCAGGAGCCGAACTCCCCACCATTCAGGATGGCAGCTGGGTGACATCTCCCATGATGGGACTTGGGACATCTGAAGGTCTCAAATACCCAGCTTCTCAGGAGAAGCTAGCCTTTTCTTATCATTTCTGAATGCTCCTTTGCACTTGATGCAGGGCACTGGCAAATGAACTGCTCCTGTGGAGACCGTGGGTGTAGACTCTTACAGCTCAGGGTCTAGCCTCTTGATTTTGCAGAGGAGGGAAGAGAAGACCAGAGAGGACAATTAAACTACCTGACCTCACACAGTGAAGTTGGGACTTGTCCCAAGCCTCTAGACGACTGGGCGGAAAAACCCTCCAGAGTGGGTGGCCTGTTAGCTGAGTGCTCAGAAGCGCTGGATTTGTCCAGGTTGTTAGCAAGGTGGCAGGGGCTGGGGGACACCCTCCCAGCAAAATGTACAGAATTTGTATCTCAGGCACCCTCTGGTGTCCCAGGACTTGCTTCCTCTCCTAAGCCGACTGCCTGCAGAAATAAACATGTAGTGACGGCAGCCAGGGGCAGGGACGAAGAGTGAGGGGTTCCTCTGGGCACTGCAGGGGCTACTTGGGCATCACAGGTAGAGGAGCATAGGCACCCAGGCTGCTGTATGGATGCTGGGCTAATACGTTCATTAAAGAAGAGAGTCAAGTTTGGGCACTCATGTTCTGGAGGCTTCCAACTCATATTCTGGCAGCAAACATAAGCTCTACAGACCAGAAAGTTTTCTTGGCAAATTAAAGTCATTCACTGTGTGTCTGTAGTCAAATACACACGCACACCCTTTTATTAATGTGGTGTCTCTTTTAATTGGCTTTCTCCATAGCTAATTACTTGCCAGGAAAAGGGTTACTCATTGCACAGGAGGGCATCTGTCCATTAGGGCCTGGGCCACAACTCTGCAGAGAAGCCATCGTTCACGTGCAGGCCATAGGGTCAGGTGGGGTCCTGAGGTGGACTCTGGAAGGTGGTCACCCTGGGGTCAATCAGGAGATAATGGAGGGAGGGGGCCCAAAACCAAAGACGCGCATTCATTTGCTCAAGCCTCCACTCTGCCAGGGCACCCTTTCTGATTCAGTCACTTTGCCAGGAGCCGAACTCCCCACCATTCAGGATGGCAGCTGGGTGACATCTCCCATGATGGGACTTGGGACATCTGAAGGTCTCAAATACCCAGCTTCTCAGGAGAAGCTAGCCTTTTCTTATCATTTCTGAATGCTCCTTTGCACTTGATGCAGGGCACTGGCAAATGAACTGCTCCTGTGGAGACCGTGGGTGTAGACTCTTACAGCTCAGGGTCTAGCCTCTTGATTTTGCAGAGGAGGGAAGAGAAGACCAGAGAGGACAATTAAACTACCTGACCTCACACAGTGAAGTTGGGACTTGTCCTCAGCTCTCTAGATCCTAAGCGCATGGTTTTGTTCATGCTGCCTAGCAGCTGAAGGGCAGCATTTTCTTCTGGACAGTGTTCTCCCCAGTGCTCTTTCCTTTGCATTAAGAAAGAAAAACAAGTATTTCATAGTAATGTGTATGTATAGAATCTAGAAAAATGGTACAGATGAACCTATTTGTAGGGCAAGAATAGCAACATAGATATAGAGAACAGACTTGTGGACACCGTGCGGGAAGGAGAGGGTGGGATGAACTGAGAGAGCAGCAAGGAAACATCTGCATTACCATATGTCAGACAGAGAGCTAATGGGAAGCTGTGAACACAAGAAGCTCAACCCTGGGCTCTGTGATGACCTAGAGGGGTTGGGGAGCGGGAGGAAGACTCCAGTGGGAAGGAAGTATATGTATACTTGTAGTTGATTCGTTTTGTACGGAAGAAACCAACACAACCTTGTCAAACAATTATCCTCCAATTAAAAATAAATGAAAATTGAGAAAAAAATGCTTTCTTCAGGAAGTGAGACTCTTGGGGTGGGCTAAGGTGGCTGCGGACTTCACTTTCTGTATCTGTCCAGTACGGTCTATTGAGAGAGACAGGCCTCTTGGAGGTGAGGGAAGCGTGTTGGCCTGCTGTCAGGGAGGATGAGGGCTGAGCTGCTGACCGATGGCTTCTACAGGTGACATCCTGGTGAGGCAGCTAGCAGGTGCTGGGGCTTAAGGTCCCACGGGGTGGATGCTGTCTGTCTGGCCCACACATGTGCACATGCATTAGAGGCAGGGACAGGGTCCTAGGGACAGGGATCATGATCTGCAGCTTCTGTTTGAGGAGTGATACTATCCGTTTTGCTAAGGATTTCCCAGCCTCCTCTGGCATTTGGTACCAGCTCCCATCCTGGGAGGTTTGTCCCCAGGCTGAACTCCCTCTCTCTCCTGGAGTAGGCTTAGTAAGAGCTCTCAGAGGTGCTTTGAATGGTGTGATCTTGAGGTTTAGTGGAAAGTTCACAGATGAATTCAAATCCTAGGTTTGCCTCTCACCTGTCATGAGACCTTAATATCGCCGAACCTCAGATGTCCCATCTGTACCTTGTGGGTGATCCCATGACACAGACAGAAACAAGGTATTAACTAAATGGTGGTCCCCCTAGTCCTAAACTAGTTCCAGATTAGCCTGGAGCCCTCCCAACAAAAGGTATTTATGAGCATTTTCAAAGAAATTGAGGCAACAGGCTAAAAAATATGTGTTAACTCTAAATCATCATTCACAAGTTTGTAGTATTGATTAGTGTTACAAAAAGGATGATTTTCGTAGTTGATGGACCTTTTCTAAGCACAAGCCTTTTTTGTGTAACACAGCTTTACTGTTGGATCCTGAACAAGGGGCCATGTCTTCACCTCCTTGGGGTGAAGAAGGGAATCAACCAGAATCCTTGACTTCTGCCCACCCTGATAGGGCTTTTTAGACATTTATTGTTTTTGTTGTTTTAGTTGTGTCTAACTCTTTTTGTGGCCCCAAGGACTGTAGCCCGCCAGGCTCCTCTGTCCATGGGATTTCCCTCACAAGAATACTGGAGTGGGTTGCCATTTCCTTCTCCCGGCGATCTTCCCAACTCCATGATGGAACTTGCATCTCCTGCACTGGTAGATGGATTCTTTACTGCTGAGCCTCCTGGGGATCCCCTTTTTGGACATTAGAGATGCCCTCATCTCAGGTTTGATATAAAGGGTGCAGTGGTTTCACTGTGAAGCCTTGTGAGAGTTACCTAACAGTCTGTGCCTCAAGTTCTCTCCTCTATAACACAGGGACAATACATTCCCTACATGCTGGGCCAGAACTAATTGGATTAGTACACAGGAGCCACTGGAACACAGGAGCTGCTCATGAAATATTTGCAGCTATTATTGTTACTTGACTTTGGTATCAGAACTAAGTGTCAAGTCCCAGCTCTGCCACTATGTGGATGTGCTAAATTTGGTTGTTTCTCTGTCTCCCTAAAGCCTCAGTTTCTCATACAAAGGATGTCAAAAAGAGTCCATGAACATGCAGCGAACTCCCCAAGGCTATTAATTTGAATTTTTGAGTTTAGTGGAAAGTTCACAGATGAATTCAAATCCTAGGTTTGCCTCTCACCTGTCATGAGACCTTAATATCGCGAACCTCAGATGTCCCATCTGTACCTTGTGGGTGATCCCATGACACAGACAGAAACAAGGTATTAACTAAATGGTGGTCCCCCTAGTCCTAAACTAGTTCCAGATTAGCCTGGAGCCCTCCCAACAAAAGGTATTTATGAGCATTTTCAAAGAAATTGAGGCAACAGGCTAAAAAATATGTGTTAACTCTAAATCATCATTCACAAGTTTGTAGTATTGATTAGTGTTACAAAAAGGATGATTTTCGTAGTTGATGGACCTTTTCTAAGCACAAGCCTTTTTTGTGTAACACAGCTTTACTGTTGGATCCTGAACAAGGGGCCATGTCTTCACCTCCTTGGGGTGAAGAAGGGAATCAACCAGAATCCTTGACTTCTGCCCACCCTGATAGGGCTTTTTAGACATTTATTGTTTTTGTTGTTTTAGTTGTGTCTAACTCTTTTTGTGGCCCCAAGGACTGTAGCCCGCCAGGCTCCTCTGTCCATGGGATTTCCCTCACAAGAATACTGGAGTGGGTTGCCATTTCCTTCTCCCGGCGATCTTCCCAACTCCATGATGGAACTTGCATCTCCTGCACTGGTAGATGGATTCTTTACTGCTGAGCCTCCTGGGGATCCCCTTTTTGGACATTAGAGATGCCCTCATCTCAGGTTTGATATAAAGGGTGCAGTGGTTTCACTGTGAAGCCTTGTGAGAGTTACCTAACAGTCTGTGCCTCAAGTTCTCTCCTCTATAACACAGGGACAATACATTCCCTACATGCTGGGCCAGAACTAATTGGATTAGTACACAGGAGCCACTGGAACACAGGAGCTGCTCATGAAATATTTGCAGCTATTATTGTTACTTGACTTTGGTATCAGAACTAAGTGTCAAGTCCCAGCTCTGCCACTATGTGGATGTGCTAAATTTGGTTGTTTCTCTGTCTCCCTAAAGCCTCAGTTTCTCATCCACTGAATAGGGATATGTGTGGAACTGTCTAATGGGGTTGGTAGGAGGATTAGATGAGATTATGGACCTGAAGTGTGTGGAATAGTCTTTGGAACATGGCAAACACTTGGCAAAATTTCTCTCTTATGTAATATTATGTGGGTCTTTCGCTGCCCACTGGGATCCTCTCCATGACCCATGGCCTTCTGGGATCCACTTCCGGACCCAGTGATACATGCCTCGGAGCTTGGGATCAATGAAAGCTCCAGAACATGGGGGTCTCCCATTCTTTCCTTTTTATTTTATTGAAGTGTAGTTGGTTTCCAATTTCTTCTGTACCTAAAAGTGATTCAGTTATAGATATACATATATGTTACTTTTCATATTCTTTTCCATTATGGTTTATCATATAATATTGACTATAACTCCCTGTGGTATACAGTAGAACATTGCTGTCTGTCCATTCTGTATGTAAGAGTTTGAATCTGCTAACCCCAAATTCCCAACCCATCCCTGCCTTCACTCCCCAGATCTCCTATTCTGATTTGCAAGCCTGCTTTAAGTAATACAACTTCCTTACAGGAATGGAGTGCTTTTGGTTTTTCAAATGCAGCAAATCATATTCAAATGATATCCTGTCTTGAACCTTGGTTGGCCCTCACAAAATTTCTAGAAGATAGGGTGCATATTATTCATCTTGTTTTTTATAGATAAGCACCCCTGGAGAAGGAAATGACAATCCACTCCAGTATCTTGCCTGGGAAATCCTATGGACAAAGGGGCCTGGTGGACTACCGTCCATGCGGTCGCAAAGAGTCCGACATGACTTCTGTACTAAACAACAACAACATAGATAATGAAAGAGAGGCTCAGAGAGGCTAAGTGATTTATCTGAAGCATTCAACAAGTTAACTACATGCTCTGGTCCAAAAGTCACGATTCTGCAAGAATAATAAGCATTTACGGATTGTTTTACAGTTAAGAAAAACCTTCTCATACACTATCACATCCGATTGCTGCAGTGATGCTGTTGGCATGGGTCTTCTTATCATGCCCAGTGCTCAGAAACAGAAAGGTTACTCGACCTGCTCACGATCAACTGGCAAACAAAGGATAAATGGGAGGTTTAAGTTCATGTTTTCTGCCTTCATCTGCATGTTCTTTTTACTTGCCATTTTCAGCCCTCCCTTTCAAAGCCAGCTTAGCTAAAGGCAAAAAAAGGCCAAAACCAAAACCGAACCAGGAAACACCCAAATAATACCCCAGCGAAAGAGGCAGCATCTCCCCGAACACAGGCTGAAAACAAAGGAACTTTCTGATGACAGCGTGGATCAAAGTATCCGACAGGAAACGTGGAACTCTCCCAGCCAGCCTTCCAGAGAAAGGTGTAATTAGAGAGCTGACAGGCTGTACATGCAACGTGGCTAATGGGTCCACCTGTGAGAGGGACCTGGCGCACACAGGTAATTTGCACAGAGTGCACACTCAAAGGAGACCCGGGCTTCAGGTGCCCAGCCTGACCCCCCCAAGCCACCACCCTGGGCCAGAAGCCTCCCCAGGACACAGGAGGAAGGGGCTCGGCCTGGACCCCGCCAGCGACACAGAGCTATTTGCCGTGGTGCTGGCTGCACATTATGCTAAAAGTGTGACAGATTTTAGAGGCAGACTGGGCGGGAACCATGGAAACAGGTTAGGGAAGAGAAGAAGCTGATTGCTGTTGTCGTGCTCGTGAGGGAAGGATGAATTGGAGGGAGGCAGCCTCCCTCCTCTGCCATCCTCCACCAGGGCTCCTGGGCCTGACTCCCCACCCGCCCCAGCAGGAATATCCCTCCCAAGCACACAAACACCTCAGGGACAGGAGGGGCAAGGGCAGTCTGTGGTGGTCTGTAGGCCCGCTCCCTTAGCTCTCACACAGGCCCCATTGTAACAACCGGTTCCCAGGCCACTGAATCCCCACCAGGTTCCAGGCACAAGGTGGGTTTCTGCCCCTACATTATCTTCAACCCTCTCAACAGCTCTGCATGTTGCTCATCTCGTAGGAGCCCTCTGGGGCCGAGACCCAGCAACATACCTGGAGTCTCACAGAGATGAACTCAAAGAATTTGTGTCTGGAATGGTCCGATCCCAAAGGGCCCTTTCTGGGGCTCTTCTTATCATGCGCAGTGCTCAGAAACAGAAAGGTTACTCGACCTGCTCACGATCAACTGGCAAACAAAGGATAAATGGGAGGTTTAAGTTCATGTTTTCTGCCTTCATCTGCATGTTCTTTTTACTTGCCATTTTCAGCCCTCCCTTTCAAAGCCAGCTTAGCTAAAGGCAAAAAAAGGCCAAAACCAAAACCGAACCAGGAAACACCCAAATAATACCCCAGCGAAAGAGGCAGCATCTCCCCGAACACAGGCTGAAAACAAAGGAACTTTCTGATGACAGCGTGGATCAAAGTATCCGACAGGAAACGTGGAACTCTCCCAGCCAGCCTTCCAGAGAAAGGTGTAATTAGAGAGCTGACAGGCTGTACATGCAACGTGGCTAATGGGTCCACCTGTGAGAGGGACCTGGCGCACACAGGTAATTTGCACAGAGTGCACACTCAAAGGAGACCCGGGCTTCAGGTGCCCAGCCTGACCCCCCCAAGCCACCACCCTGGGCCAGAAGCCTCCCCAGGACACAGGAGGAAGGGGCTCGGCCTGGACCCCGCCAGCGACACAGAGCTATTTGCCGTGGTGCTGGCTGCACATTATGCTAAAAGTGTGACAGATTTTAGAGGCAGACTGGGCGGGAACCATGGAAACAGGTTAGGGAAGAGAAGAAGCTGATTGCTGTTGTCGTGCTCGTGAGGGAAGGATGAATTGGAGGGAGGCAGCCTCCCTCCTCTGCCATCCTCCACCAGGGCTCCTGGGCCTGACTCCCCACCCGCCCCAGCAGGAATATCCCTCCCAAGCACACAAACACCTCAGGGACAGGAGGGGCAAGGGCAGTCTGTGGTGGTCTGTAGGCCCGCTCCCTTAGCTCTCACACAGGCCCCATTGTAACAACCGGTTCCCAGGCCACTGAATCCCCACCAGGTTCCAGGCACAAGGTGGGTTTCTGCCCCTACATTATCTTCAACCCTCTCAACAGCTCTGCATGTTGCTCATCTCGTGTAGGAGCCCTCTGGGGGCCGGGAGACCCAGCAACATACCTGGAGTCTCACAGAGATGAACAGTCAAAGAATTTGTGTCTGGAATGGTCCGATCCCAAAGGCTGGGCTCCATCCTTTATGCCTCCAAGATAACATCATCCCTCTAGGGACATTTTCAAGCCAAGTTTTCTGACAAATTATTTAGAAAAGAGAAAGAATCAGGGAACTCCCTTGTCAATTTGTATGAGCTCAGTGGGATTTTCCGCAGGGCTGGTTCTGTCTTCAGAGAAGGACGGCGATGGGATCATGTCCCTTTCTGCCAGTGGGGTTTTGCTGGGGACCTAGACGCAGGCACTGCTGCCCCGTCCTGTCAGGGCTGCATCTCTGTGAGGCCTCCCCAGCTCTCCTCTTTTCCTGTGCCGTAGCAATGGCCATCACCATGGTTCCCAGACTCTTGAGCAGAGAATCCATTTTCACTTCTAGTCAAGAGCAGGGAGACGGTTCTGGAGAAAAAGGCTCTTGAAGAGCAGCCCGGGTCAATGGGGTGCAGACACGAAGCGGAGAGGCTGATAGTTCAGCCTACCCGACAGAGCCTGAGAGGAGTGGCAGCGGCCAGCTGTGGTCCAGCTCCCAATTCAGAGAGCTATTTGTGAGCATGAAGGGGCTTCCTAGTCAGACACTTACTAAGCAATCAGTAACAGGTTATTGGGCTTTCTTGGTGACTCAGTGGTAAAGAATCTGGCTGCATTGCAGGAGACTCTGGTTTGACCTCTGGGTCGGGAAGATACCCTGGAGGAGGAAATGGCAACCCACTCCAGCATTCTTGCCTGGAGAATCTGACGGACAGAGAGCCTGGTGGGCCACAGTCCATGGGGCCACAAAGAGTGGGACATGACTTAGTAACTAAATAACAGCAACAACATGACCTACTAGAGGCCCAGGAGTGTCCAGTGGCCACCTAATTGCCAAATCCAGTAGAAAATTTACAGATGTGAGATGATCATGCACTTTCCCTTGAGAGAGATGTCATAGTGCTCAGAGGGCAGGGGAAGAGCCATGAGAGAATGGTTCACCAGAAGCCAAGTGGGGAGAGAGTTTTAGGAGAAGCATCCCTGGGGCCGGAGACCCAGGAGTCTCACAGAGATGAACAGTCAAAGAATTTGTGTCTGGAATGGTCCGATCCCAAAGGCTGGGCTCCATCCTTTATGCCTCCAAGATAACATCATCCCTCTAGGGACATTTTCAAGCCAAGTTTTCTGACAAATTATTTAGAAAAGAGAAAGAATCAGGGAACTCCCTTGTCAATTTGTATGAGCTCAGTGGGATTTTCCGCAGGGCTGGTTCTGTCTTCAGAGAAGGACGGCGATGGGATCATGTCCCTTTCTGCCAGTGGGGTTTTGCTGGGGACCTAGACGCAGGCACTGCTGCCCCGTCCTGTCAGGGCTGCATCTCTGTGAGGCCTCCCCAGCTCTCCTCTTTTCCTGTGCCGTAGCAATGGCCATCACCATGGTTCCCAGACTCTTGAGCAGAGAATCCATTTTCACTTCTAGTCAAGAGCAGGAGACGGTTCTGGAGAAAAAGGCTCTTGAAGAGCAGCCCGGGTCAATGGGGTGCAGACACGAAGCGGAGAGGCTGATAGTTCAGCCTACCCGACAGAGCCTGAGAGGAGTGGCAGCGGCCAGCTGTGGTCCAGCTCCCAATTCAGAGAGCTATTTGTGAGCATGAAGGGGCTTCCTAGTCAGACACTTACTAAGCAATCAGTAACAGGTTATTGGGCTTTCTTGGTGACTCAGTGGTAAAGAATCTGGCTGCATTGCAGGAGACTCTGGTTTGACCTCTGGGTCGGGAAGATACCCTGGAGGAGGAAATGGCAACCCACTCCAGCATTCTTGCCTGGAGAATCTGACGGACAGAGAGCCTGGTGGGCCACAGTCCATGGGGCCACAAAGAGTGGGACATGACTTAGTAACTAAATAACAGCAACAACATGACCTACTAGAGGCCCAGGGAGTGTCCAGTGGCCACCTAATTGCCAAATCCAGTAGAAAATTTACAGATGTGAGATGATCATGCACTTTCCCTTGAGAGAGATGTCATAGTGCTCAGAGGGCAGGGGAAGAGCCATGAGAGAATGGTTCACCAGAAGCCAAGTGGGGAGAGAGTTTTAGGAGAAGCATCCCTGGGGTCTTTCTGCCCAGATTGTCTCCCTTCCCCTCTGTGATTGGCCACCATCTATCTTTTTTTTTTTAAGTGGAGGGGTATAATTGCTTTATAGTGTTGTGTTAGTTTCCACCATGTGAAGTGAATCGAATATATATACGCATATATCCCCTTTCTCTTGGACCTCCCTCCCACCTTACCTGCATCCCACTATTCTAGGCCATCACAGAGCAACCAGCTGTGCTCCCTATGCTATACAGCAGCTTCCCACTAGCTGGTTTATATATAGGGCTTCCCCAGTGGCTCACTGATAAAGAATCCCCCTGCAATGCAGGAGCTGTAGGAGATAGGCTTGATCCTGGGTTGGAAAGATCCCCTGGAGGAAGGCATGGCAACTCGCTCCAGTATTATTGCCTGGAGAATCCCATGAACCGAGGAGCCTGGCTGGTTATATGCACCGGGTTGCAAAGAGTTGGGCATGACTAAGGCCACTTAGCATGCGTGCACAAGAGCATATATGTCAATCCTGACCTCCCGGTTCACCCCACCTTCCCTTCTCACCCACACCCATGTGTCCACAGGTCTGTACTCTATACCTGTGTCACTATTCCTGGTGCAGAAAGTTTCATCTGTACTATTTTTCTAGATTCCATATATATTCATTAATATGCAATATATATTTTTCTCTAATTTAATTTATTCTGTACAACCACCATTTATTCTTTATTCAAGAAAATAAATAAATAAAAGGCTTTTTGATGCAGCCTTTCAAATTCTTCCACCTCCATTCTACCTGACCTATACTACACTTTGTGTTAAACAGCACTTATACCTAAGCTAACACTCATCATATTAGTATTGTTCATGTCTGTATGGCTTCCCCTCTCAGGAATGAGGGGCACAGGGATCTGGGTGGGATGTGGTTTGAGTTTTTTTCTTATTTTCTTGCACTACTCCATGCATATACCCAGCCATGACTTGTAGAAGAGAGGGTAGGATGGGAAAATGGATGGGTAGTGGATGGATGGATGGATAGATGGATAGATGGATGATGGATGGATGGAGGGGTGCCTCTGAAGTTCTGGGCAGATACATAAAGAGGCAATGAGGTATCATGGAAGAAACAGTGGGATAAGGACTCAGAAAACTTGGGTTTGTGGTCTGGTTGAGTCATTAGGTATTGTATGATTGCCTGCAATTTTCTTTGTGCTCAGTTGTCCAATGGGTGACATAAAACAATCCAATGATATGATTTCGGAGTCATCTTTGTTCTCTAGATTTCTACTTGTTCTCCATTTCATCAGGGGAGATAAGACCATCCCTTGGATAGAAACAATGTTTTCTATCAAATCAACAAGTTTTTACTGGCAGCCCAGTGTGAGGCCAGCAACTCTTTGATGGTATACAATTTTATGAAGATAAGTAAAGGATGTCCTTCTTGCCTTTGGTGAAATGACTGTTCAGTTGGAGAGGTAAGTTTGGGCAACTGTCCAGGTCAGGAATGATGAAAAGGAACTGCTGCTTACCCTGGTCTGTTTTGCTCCCAGACGCCAAGATAAATGCCATCCTGACCCTATACCCAGAGCTATCCCATTTTTTTAGGAAAGGATTTGGCTTCTTCCATCTCAGTACCTTTGTACAGAAGAGTCTGCTCTGTTTGGGAGATGTTTCTAACCTCTAAGGATCTGCCCTGGTTGCTTAGACTATAATCTAAACTGACAACAGAGTTTCTGTTTTTCTTTTTTTTTCAAGTCTTATCATTTTCATCCTCTCTGTTTGGCTTCTTCCCTCATCACTCCCTCCCCCAGCTTCATCATCCCCCTTTCTAAGTTGATACTGAGTCTGCGTCTTATTAAGTGGTGCCGTGTCATAAACTGTTGAGTTATGTCAGCTGGAAATGGAATGTGATTAAGTATATAAAGGAATTCTAGCCTTGTCTGCCACAACATTATACAACAGAAGCCTCGGCAGTGTGTGAGCATCTTTTCTTCCTCTCTTGCCTTCCTGGTGAGTGGAGAGACCTGCATCTCACGCTGTGGATGCTGCTGCTGGGTCCTTGGCTCAAGCTGGCCAAGAGAACAGGAAGAAGAGGGTGGGGGAGGGTTATGGAGAGTGGTGGGAGGAGGAAATGTTTTGGGCGTAGAATAAAATCAGGAACAGGCATGCTAGGTTAGCATCTGGCATCATAAAAGCTTTCTCACAGAAGTTGACTGTAGTTCAGAAGGACCCAGGGCAGCAGCACTTCTTTGTTTATTCTTTTTGCTCCCAAAACGTGTCATCAAACCTGGAGAAATAGAAGGAATTTGAAGAGTGGGCTCTTAAGAGAGCCCCGGGCTCAGGCAGATATGCCAAAGCCGAATGGCTACCCAGCATCCTAGGTCAGCACATTCTTTCCCCCATCTCCTGTGCGAACACTCAGGAGCACAAGCTACTTTTGTCTCTGCTCAACTCCTGCGAGGCTTTGATGGCCGATCGTTCTGTGCCTCTCCTACCCCCACCAGCTGTCCCCATCAGTAGGAAGGTGCTGAAGAATCAGAGGAGAGACATGGCCAAAACCTTATCAGGGGTCCAGGCAGGATGTCTACTGCTGCAAAGTGAAAGCATGTCAAATATAAGCCAGGGCCCAGGAACGGAGACCTGCTTTCGGTCCAGCTGCCCTTGAGCTGGCAGAATGTGGCAGAAATTGCTGAGGACTCAGTGTATGGGCCCTAGAGACTTTCTGGATGAATCTATAGACAGACATAGGAGAGTCCCGGGTACCTCCTTGGGGTAGGAAGCTGAATACCCTGCAATTCATTTGCCCACTTGTTTCTGATTGGATATCTTTTCCATCTGAATGTCTTGAACTCATCCGGCAAAACCAAGGTCAATGCTGTGTCAGTGTTGTGGGGAGTCTGGGGGACTTCTCACCGCATCACTCCTGTTCTGGTGTTCTCCTTGGCCTCAGACACTCCACTCTGCATCTAGACTTTTAAGGAGGCTTAGTTTTGAGTTCAACATACACCTCTTCTGTGTCTTATAATTGCCTCCCTTTATAAATGAAGTGGAAGGACTGATGCCAAAGCTCCAATACTTTGGCCACCTGATGCGAAGAGCTGAGTGACTGGAAAAGACCCCGATGGTGTGAAAGATTGAAGAAGAGGTGGGCAGAGTATGAGATGGTTGGAGGAGGAAATGTTTTGGGCGTAGAATAAAATCAGGAACAGGCATGCTAGGTTAGCATCTGGCATCATAAAAGCTTTCTCACAGAAGTTGACTGTAGTTCAGAAGGACCCAGGGCAGCAGCACTTCTTTGTTTATTCTTTTTGCTCCCAAAACGTGTCATCAAACCTGGAGAAATAGAAGGAATTTGAAGAGTGGGCTCTTAAGAGAGCCCCGGGCTCAGGCAGATATGCCAAAGCCGAATGGCTACCCAGCATCCTAGGTCAGCACATTCTTTCCCCCATCTCCTGTGCGAACACTCAGGAGCACAAGCTACTTTTGTCTCTGCTCAACTCCTGCGAGGCTTTGATGGCCGATCGTTCTGTGCCTCTCCTACCCCCACCAGCTGTCCCCATCAGTAGGAAGGTGCGGAAGAATCAGAGGAGAGACATGGACAAAACCCTATCAGGAGTCCAGGCAGGATGTCTACTGCTGCAAAGTGAAAGCATGTCAAATATAAGCCAGGGCCCAGGAACGGAGACCTGCTTTCGGTCCAGCTGCCCTTGAGCTGGCAGAATGTGGCAGAAATTGCTGAGGACTCAGTGTATGGGCCCTAGAGACTTTCTGGATGAATCTATAGACAGACATAGGAGAGTCCCGGGTACCTCCTTGGGGTAGGAAGCTGAATACCCTGCAATTCATTTGCCCACTTGTTTCTGATTGGATATCTTTTCCATCTGAATGTCTTGAACTCATCCGGCAAAACCAAGGTCAATGCTGTGTCAGTGTTGTGGGGAGTCTGGGGGACTTCTCACCGCATCACTCCTGTTCTGGTGTTCTCCTTGGCCTCAGACACTCCACTCTGCATCTAGACTTTTAAGGAGGCTTAGTTTTGAGTTCAACATACACCTCTTCTGTGTCTTATAATTGCCTCCCTTTATAAATGAAGTGGAAGGACTGATGCCAAAGCTCCAATACTTTGGCCACCTGATGCGAAGAGCTGAGTGACTGGAAAAGACCCCGATGGTGTGAAAGATTGAAGAAGAGGTGGGCAGAGTATGAGATGGTTGGATGGTATCACTGACTCAGTGGACATGAGTTTGAGCAAATTCCAGGAGACAGTGAAAGACAGAGGAGCCTGGCATGCTGCAGTCCATGGGGTTGCAAAGAGTTGACTGTGACTTAACAACTGAAGAATAATAACAATAAATGAAGCTGAGACCCAGAGACCCAACTTCTTTTACATTTCACAGTAATCCCTACTTTGATTTGGAGCTAGGCACTTTGGACCCACAGCACAGGGCCACTGGGGCCCATGAATGTGGGAACCACAGCTGTCCTTCGAAACAGATGATGGTCCTACTTCTCTAGGACCTTGAGCAGAGGTCATGGCACCTGTGAGGCCCCCAATCCCCCTGGGTCCTAGATCCTTGTTTCCAAAACACCCGCTGGAAACCTCTACTGCAGATTCATTCTCCAAGTCTCCCTTTCCTTTATTGCTCACATTCAATCAACAGTAAGTGCTATAGATTCTACTGTCTAGAAACCTCTTAAATCAATCACCGTCTGATCATCTCTCCAGCCACAGCCTTTGCTCAGACCCTCGCAGTTTCTTTCCAGGGTTATTGCCTCTCCTCCTCCTACCTTTTCTCTCTGCCTTCATCCCATCTGCTTCAATCTACCACATCGCCTCCAGAGCTCTTTCTCAAACACACAACTCATCATGTCACTGCCCTGCTGAGAATCTCTCGGTGGCTCTCCATCATCCTTAGCATGGTGTCTGTCCAGGGCCTCCACAACTGGGCTTCAGTCTGTCTTTCTTGGCTCATCTTCTTCCCCTCTCCCTTTCTGATCCTGAACTCTAGTCACAGTAAACTTACTTACCTTCCCCTGACATCTCATTTTCTATTCACATCGAGGTGCTTCTTGTATGGCTCTGTCCTCCACCTGGAAGGCCCTCCCTGCCTCCCTCTGTCCATCTCCCCTACCTGCTTGATGTTTACCCCACCCTAGAGGCCAGGTTGATTGACTCCCTTCTCCCTGAAGCCTCTGCTGACTGCCCTAGGAGTTAGGGTATCTTTCTCTGTGCTCCTGTAGCATCTTGTTCACATTGATTTATAATTATTTGCACATGTATAGTTCTCCCTCACTAAATAAAGGGCTTCTTGGATCCAGGAACTCAACTCCTACCATAATACCTGGCATAGGCTGTAGGTGCTCAGCAAACAGTATTGGATAAATGCCAGAAGTTTGCAGGATTCAAGGGGAGGGTATGTGGGGGTGGACTTAGGGGGAGCCGAGAGGAGGCTGGAAGAGGCAGCTTTGTGTCCTTGCGATGTCCCGGTTGGTCACCTGTCATTGATTTTCATACCTCTCCTAAGGTATTTGGTCCTGTTTCCTTTTTATCTACATACGTTCACAAGTCAGATCAAGTCCTTTGACTGTGTGTGCTATCTCTGCTTCAGATAAAATCATCCCTGTAAACAATAGGTGATTTAAGCCTGTGCAGAGCAGCCTCATTCTTCCTCCTGGGTGTCTTCTTGCTTCCAAACCTCTGACACTCCTCGTCCCAGTTTCATTTCACAAAGGGCTATATGCTGTCCAGTGTGTTGGGATTTTAGGTATGAGTGAGTCTCAGCTTGGAAATATGATCAGAGAGGGCAGAAGCTGTCAGTGGCCTTATTCGCCCATTAGCTGTGGGAGGCAGAAGTGTTTTAGTTGCTGCAACAGCTAAGAGAAAAATCCATGTGCGGTTCATGAAAGCAGGAGGTCGCCTCAGCTGCCCCTGGGAATATGGCATTTAGCTAGCTTTTATTTGGCTTGCAATGTTTTGTCCAATTCTAATACGCGGCTTTATGTGTTTAGCTTGTGTACAAAGTTTACTCTCATAAAAGGCTTATATTCTGTCTAGAGGGACTGCGAGGCCCGGGCTGAAGTCTGTGAGCAGAGTGTAATATCATTCTTGTGTTTTATTAACCATAATAACCAGATGTCTCCAGCCACTAATATATCTGCATAGAGGGTTTTTTTGGAATTTCCAATTATTTTAGCATTCAATACAAACTGGACAGAAAATTCATTTCAGTGTAGTTGGGCTTTTGATTCTTTCAAACTTGAGAGTAAGTCATCTGGAATGTGGGTTGTAAGTTCAAGGACAGCATGAGACTACCCTTGGAGTTAGGGTATCTTTCTCTGTGCTCCTGTAGCATCTTGTTCACATTGATTTATAATTATTTGCACATGTATAGTTCTCCCTCACTAAATAAAGGGCTTCTTGGATCCAGGAACTCAACTCCTACCATAATACCTGGCATAGGCTGTAGGTGCTCAGCAAACAGTATTGGATAAATGCCAGAAGTTTGCAGGATTCAAGGGGAGGGTATGTGGGGGTGGACTTAGGGGGAGCCGAGAGGAGGCTGGAAGAGGCAGCTTTGTGTCCTTGCGATGTCCCGGTTGGTCACCTGTCATTGATTTTCATACCTCTCCTAAGGTATTTGGTCCTGTTTCCTTTTTATCTACATCGTTCACAAGTCAGATCAAGTCCTTTGACTGTGTGTGCTATCTCTGCTTCAGATAAAATCATCCCTGTAAACAATAGGTGATTTAAGCCTGTGCAGAGCAGCCTCATTCTTCCTCCTGGGTGTCTTCTTGCTTCCAAACCTCTGACACTCCTCGTCCCAGTTTCATTTCACAAAGGGCTATATGCTGTCCAGTGTGTTGGGATTTTAGGTATGAGTGAGTCTCAGCTTGGAAATATGATCAGAGAGGGCAGAAGCTGTCAGTGGCCTTATTCGCCCATTAGCTGTGGGAGGCAGAAGTGTTTTAGTTGCTGCAACAGCTAAGAGAAAAATCCATGTGCGGTTCATGAAAGCAGGAGGTCGCCTCAGCTGCCCCTGGGAATATGGCATTTAGCTAGCTTTTATTTGGCTTGCAATGTTTTGTCCAATTCTAATACGCGGCTTTATGTGTTTAGCTTGTGTACAAAGTTTACTCTCATAAAAGGCTTATATTCTGTCTAGAGGGACTGCGAGGCCCGGGCTGAAGTCTGTGAGCAGAGTGTAATATCATTCTTGTGTTTTATTAACCATAATAACCAGATGTCTCCAGCCACTAATATATCTGCATAGAGGGTTTTTTTGGAATTTCCAATTATTTTAGCATTCAATACAAACTGGACAGAAAATTCATTTCAGTGTAGTTGGGCTTTTGATTCTTTCAAACTTGAGAGTAAGTCATCTGGAATGTGGGTTGTAAGTTCAAGGACAGCATGAGACTACCCTTGTAGACTGTTCCTTCCCCAGACTTCTCTTGGGAGGAATAAATTTAGAGGAGTTACTTTCCCATTTACCTGCCACTTCATTGTGAAACTAACACCCTCAGCATCCCATTTTGGCCCTATGGAAAGTCCGAGACAATATCTGAAAGATGTACCCCCCTTATTTCCTGCCCCCCCGCCAGCCCCCACTCTAGTCTGTATCTGTTAGGCCAAGTGGCTGTTGGTTCTTTAAATTTCAAAAAAAATTTTTTTCTGTCTGTCCCTTTAATGGGTGATAAAATTGATTGAATCTCTGGCTGTAGATGACTTCAGAATATTAGTTGGGATGGTATTGATTTTTTCTCTCTTTATAAAGCTTTTCTATAAAGTAAGCACCTGACGACTTTAAGTTACAAACTTTGAGTTAAATTATGAACCTTTTAGCTTTGCATTAGAATTGGTATCTGGAACCTGATTTGCTAGATCAAACCACATTAGTTGTGTTATGTTATTTTCTAAAAACACATTTCAGAGAAATAACTCCAATCTGTGTTGCATTTTATAGAGCAAAATAATTGAATGGCGGCTGTTTGTAATTTTAGCAATCTCTTAACCTTAATCATATTTAATGGCTTTTCTCTTCAGGCTAACAGGAGAGAGAGAAAAAAGGTTCCAGCTTGGTTATATAACGGCACTACAGTAACGCAGCCCGGTCCTTGGCAGCACTGTAAATTCCTCCTCGCTGAATTGTTGGTTCGGGACAATCATTCAGCAGGGAATTACTTTCTCATCTATGAAATAAATGAGATGTTAAACTAGTTTTCTGCTTCCTGTGGTACAAATGTATCAGTGTGCAACCTGGTGCAGTGAGAAAACAAATGCCCAGGGTCTTGGACGAGGGCAGCCAGAGCTCGAGAGGGCTCAGGGCCCTGGGATCCGGGAGCAAGAGCACGGCTGAGGGAAGGGAGATGTAATGAAATGAGATGTAAAGGAGGGAGAGGGGCCGCGCGACAAAGCTTTCCTAGAGATGCAAAGTCCTGGATGCAGCCCTTGGTGCAGCTGAGCGAGGCAAACATCTCAGCGATGTAGGTGAGGGGAGCAGGCGACTCCTTCCCTGGGGGGCTCCGTGGGGCTCAGTGCTGCCAGCTGCTTCCCATGAAGAGAGAAGATGTATTGGTTGCAGGTGACACTCCTTGGAATTTCTTCTTTCGAGCATAAAACACATTTCTCATTGTCTTTTACAACCTGCCTAGGATGTTGGACAAAACTGGAAAGGGTTCTTTTCACTTTAGAGATAGGGAAGCTGAGAACCTGGGAAGCGGGAGGTGGGTGATAAAGACCACTGAGTCAGGGGTAAAGTTGGGATGAAAACTCACATGTGCTAAGGGAGTGTAGTCTGAAGACTCAGGACTCCCGGATATAGATGTCGGCCAGCCTACTGCTCCTGTAAAGCCAGGAGGGCCTAGCCCTGCAGCCAGGGTGAAGAAAACACTGTCCCTTCTTCTGGCCCAGGTCTTCCTTCTCACAGGGGTCACCTCTATTCTAGGCTTGGGAGGCTTGGTGACTTTTTTTTTTTTAAAGATTTATTTATTTATTTATTTTGGGCGGGGGTAGGGTTTGGGAAGGGAGGGGAGTGGGCAGGCCACTTCCGTTGGTCTTCCATTTCTCTATTTTCATCCGTCTTTGTTCTTTGGCTCCTGTGGGCCTCCCATCGCGGTGGCGTCTGTAGTTGCAGAGCGCTGGCTCAGGGCCCATGTGCTCCAGAGCTCCCGCTTGGTAATTGGACACATAGGTCCAGCCGCTCCGCGGCACGTGGGATCTTCCCAGGCTAGGGATCAAACCGGCGCCCCTTGCACTGCAAGGCGGTGTCCTTACCCACTGGACCACTAGGGGAAGCCCGGCTTGGTGACTTTTGATTTATTAACAAGGTGGACTTCCTAATGATGTGCCCTTCCCCGCATCTATTGGCTCATTTGTCAGGCCCTCCAGTTTCACTTTAGAAACAAGGCTCAGCCAGGTCCCTGAAAACCTGCTCAGATAACTTGTCAGTCCCTCTTCTGGAGAAGGGTGTTGAAGACTGGGCAAGGCTTTCTGTGCATCCCATCAGCTATGGGTTGGAAGGCCTCCTAAAATGGTAATAAGAGTTTTTTTTTTTTGAGCCTTAAATGATAAATAGAGGCACTCTAAGTACATTGCCTTAGTAGATCCTTACAGTAAAATGGTGAGTGGTTGTTATGTACTCACTTTATAGGTGAAGATACTGAGACCTAGAGGGTATGACTAGCTTGCCACAATGTATTCTAAAATAAGTGATATGGTTGGAATTCAGGTCCAATTCAGTTGCTTAATCATTATTTCCTTTGAGAAAATTTTCTCTACCTTGTAGATTAGCTAGGATCATTGTCATAGCCCTTTTTGCTACTCCTTAGTTACTCAATTATTTGTGTAATAATGTCTGAATTTTCTGGTAAGCCATAAGCTCCAAGAAGATAAAAACTGTCTTTCTGGTCCATACTCTTTGCAAGTCTTCAATAAATGATGAGTGAACAAATACACTACACTGCCTATTCTAAGCCCCTGTGGCTCCCAGCCCTGACTGTAAGAGAAAGGGTCTTGGAGAAGGGGAAGATCCACTTCTTTGTCTGCCCCACCTCGTTCCAAATCAAGGCCAAGGGTTTTCAGAAGGCTGTCTTGGACCAGGGAGGCATCTGGTACCTCCTTCTCAGGCTTAGATTAGCTCAGGACCGGCTCTGCTGAGAACTGCATTCAGAATGCCAAGGCCTTGCGTGTCGTTACTAATTAGAAAATTGCCTTTGGAATTGAAATATGTTTCACAGATGAATTTACTGAACTCCTTGCCGAGGTGTGATTCTCTCATGCTTGTTGTGAGACAATCCCACTCTGAGGCGGCATATGGAGATATCAACATTTCTGCAAATTACAAGATCATCAGCATTCAAAACTACTCCCAACATCTCAGGGGCCCACCCTGGTGGGGCTGGCTGCCAGGGAGGCCTGGGATCTGGCCCTGTCCCCAGGGAGGGCTGCTGTCAGTTGGTTTAGCGTCCTTTGCTGTGAGCTCTCTACCTCTGACCCAGGGCTCCCGGAGAGAGAGAGACCTTCTAGAAATAAATCTAGAAGCATGGTCTGTGGTCCACTCAGATGCCAAGCAAGTTGAAAATGCACTGGTGTTTATTTAAAATTATGCCATTCTTCCCTTCAGCTGCGATAATATTTCTGGCATACCAGAAAATAATCTGTTAATATCATGTTCTTGATATTTAGGAGTACCTTAAAAAAAATAATTCCCAGTAAATAGTACATGTAAGTAAGTGGGCCAAGAGGTCTAAGTTAGGATCAGAAAGACTGAAAACCGTGGCATGTGGCACAGACCCTGGAGAAGGTGTAAGTTCAGAAGATCTTTGTGGATGATGAGTTCCCATCTGTGAAGGGAAGGTAGGTACAACACAGGTACAACAGAAACCAAACAGCCTCGCTTTATTACTGTTAGAATTGCTACATTTTGTGTATCTTCGTAGTTCACCTTCCCAACAGCTGCCTATCTATAGGCAAGAAAACAGCCTCTGACAGGCCAAGTAATTACCCCAGATTACTCAGTTTGTATGGGGTGCCCCCACGGCTCAGCAGTAAAGGACCCACCTGCAGTGTAGGAGACGCAGGAGGTGTGGGTTCAGTTCTTGGGTCAGGAAGATCCCCTGGAAGAGGAACGGGCAGCCTGCTGCAGTATTCTTGTCTGCAGAATCCCATGGACAGAGGAGCCTGGCGGGCTACAATCCATGGGGTCGCAGAGAGTCAGACACGACTGAGCACAGAAGCACAGGATGGCATTAACCAAGGACACAGGCAGGGAGGTGGAGCTAGTGTCACCTGAAGTGGCTCCTTTAAAGGCAGCCCTTGCCAAGGCACTCGCCTGGCTTCAGGGGCCACGTCTGGAAGGCAGGTGCCGTGGTCCTCCTTGTGGGCCCTGCATAAGGAGTGTGTTCGCAGCACCATGGGCTCATCCGCACCCCAACCTCAGCTCTTTCTGGGCTTGGCCCTTCCTCTCGGCACCCCCTCAGCCTGCTGGGCACAACAGGATGTCAGAGACTTTGCCAAAGAGATATCGGCTGTTTGTCAAGCTCTCCTCATTGGTAGTGCCTCTGAAAGCATTAAAACTGCATTTGTCTAGTCATCTGGGGACACTGCTTGTGTGTGTGTGTGTGCTCACACCCATGTGTCCAGAGCTCCTATCTGGCATCAAAGGAAATATTAAAGAAAGCAATCATCTCCCTCCTCCCCATCCAAAGTACAAACAACTTAGTTATCTGGTGATCATAATGGCCTCCTTCCCCATCACCTACCTACCGAGCTCTATGGAGCTGCCTCACCACAATCCTAATTGTTTTTAAATGTCTGTGCTCCCTGCTTCATACTGAGAGCATCAGTCTGCATGTGGGTAACTGAGAACCATGCTAACACTTTGGAGGACACATTTTTGCAGTAATTAAAACGTGCTTAAGGAGACCCAAGCCCTCTATTTCTAAGACATGGACCACAAATGTGAGGGCTGAACTCCTGGTCTCTGTCGTGGCTGCTGAGCCCAGGCCTTCCCTTGGTGGCGGGAGTCTGCCCACCTGTTGTGGTGCTCAGGGTCAGTGTCCACAGGGCCTTGCTACTGCAAATGGTCTGTAAGATTACTCAGTTTGTATGGGGTGCCCCCACGGCTCAGCAGTAAAGGACCCACCTGCAGTGTAGGAGCAGGAGGTGTGGGTTCAGTTCTTGGGTCAGGAAGATCCCCTGGAAGAGGAACGGGCAGCCTGCTGCAGTATTCTTGTCTGCAGAATCCCATGGACAGAGGAGCCTGGCGGGCTACAATCCATGGGGTCGCAGAGAGTCAGACACGACTGAGCACAGAAGCACAGGATGGCATTAACCAAGGACACAGGCAGGGAGGTGGAGCTAGTGTCACCTGAAGTGGCTCCTTTAAAGGCAGCCCTTGCCAAGGCACTCGCCTGGCTTCAGGGGCCACGTCTGGAAGGCAGGTGCCGTGGTCCTCCTTGTGGGCCCTGCATAAGGAGTGTGTTCGCAGCACCATGGGCTCATCCGCACCCCAACCTCAGCTCTTTCTGGGCTTGGCCCTTCCTCTCGGCACCCCCTCAGCCTGCTGGGCACAACAGGATGTCAGAGACTTTGCCAAAGAGATATCGGCTGTTTGTCAAGCTCTCCTCATTGGTAGTGCCTCTGAAAGCATTAAAACTGCATTTGTCTAGTCATCTGGGGACACTGCTTGTGTGTGTGTGTGTGCTCACACCCATGTGTCCAGAGCTCCTATCTGGCATCAAAAGGGAAATATTAAAGAAAGCAATCATCTCCCTCCTCCCCATCCAAAGTACAAACAACTTAGTTATCTGGTGATCATAATGGCCTCCCTTCCCCATCCCCCTACCTACCGAGCTCTATGGAGCTGCCTCACCACAATCCTAATTGTTTTTAAATGTCTGTGCTCCCTGCTTCATACTGAGAGCATCAGTCTGCATGTGGGTAACTGAGAACCATGCTAACACTTTGGAGGACACATTTTTGCAGTAATTAAAAACGTGCTTAAGGAGACCCAAGCCCTCTATTTCTAAGACATGGACCACAAATGTGAGGGCTGAACTCCTGGTCTCTGTCGTGGCTGCTGAGCCCAGGCCTTCCCTTGGTGGCGGGAGGAGTCTGCCCACCTGTTGTGGTGCTCAGGGTCAGTGTCCACAGGGCCTTGCTACTGCAAATGGTCTGTAAGCCTCTCTAGGGCAGGGACAGTGTTCTTTCCAGTCCTTGATGCCTGGTATGAGACCTTTGCGTCAGCAGTCAATGCTCACTGCCTGCCTGACAGCCCCAGGTGAGCGGCTGATTCATACACAAAACAGAGAAGGCCCGTGCGTTTCATACTGGGCAGGAGACAGAAGGAAACTCTGGGAAGAAGGGCTAATTGTAGTGTCTCTTTTTGAGTCTCTGAGTTCCTAGGATCTTGGGCGGGAGAAAAAGTGGCTCTTGATGCATTTTCTGTAAGCAGGCGCTTATCTGTTTGTTTTTAGCATCTTTTTTAGAACTTTCTATTTTATATTGGAGTAGAAACCCCATGGACTGAGCAAGGAGCCTGGAGGGTGACCATCCTTAGGGTTGAAAAGAGTGGGACTTGACTGAGCGACTGAACAACAACAATAGCCGATGAGCAATGTGATAGCTTCAGGTGCACAGCAGAGCGACTCAGCTGTTCATATACGTGTCTCCATTCCCTCCCAAACTCCCCTCCCATCCAGGCTGCCACACCACATTGAGCAGAGTGTTTCCTGTTGTCAGCAGATGTTTGTGTTGCCGTTCTCATCAGGAGCCGGCATCTGTAGGATGGAAGGATGGGGAACGCGTGGAGTTGGGTATGGACTGCCTGGAAAGCACAATGGGCCTGTACCCGTGGTCCAACTTGAGAGCATTTTTTCATCTGTGTGAGTTTTAATAACTGTTTCCTGGGATCGCTGGGAGAGAAATAAAGGCTCTTCTGGGAAAGACAGAAGTGGGAGGACAGAAATATTATCAAGTTCTTGAAGGCTTATTAGGTAGATGATGCTGTAACAAGATTAGAACCAGCAGAGATGGGCTGGGGATGAAGTAGGAGTGAGATTTAGGATGGTGAGGTGATTATAAATCCTCGAACCAATAAGCATCTTCATCCGTGCACATCCTATTAACAATCCACTGGGCTGGGCTGAGGCTGCTGGGGCCTGGAAGTGAAAAATTCCAGCTGGAAGGTCCTGCGCTTCCAGCTAGAAAGAGCAAGAACAGCTTCTGGAGCGAGAAGGTCTGCTGGAGGAGTGGCCCGGGCCTGGCATGTCCTGCCGCACCCATCAAGAATGAGGCCCCCAACATGCTGCAGGCCCTGCATGCTGACCTCAACATCAGCTCCCACCCCAGCAAGTGGTGCCTGGATCCAGCTGCTGCAGCATCTGCTGAGGCCAGGCAAACAGAAAGCAAGATCTGCTTGGGGGGCGTTCCCTCCTCTCTGGACACCAGGATCGGAAAATTCCTTCCAGTCACACTGTACACCCTTCCCGCTTGGCTGCCAGCTAGGAATGGTGTGTGTGTGTGTGTGTGTGCACGCGTGCATGTGTGTGTGTGTGTGTACAAGAGTTCAGAGAAACATAGACAAAGTCTTACAAATACACTTAGTCCGCCATACCCTAACTTTCCACGGAATTCAGTTATGCACCAGCTTCTAACCAAACTCAAACCTTGGTGCTTGTTTAACAGGAACAGCAACCCACTCCAGTATTCTTGCCTGGAGAATCCCATGGACCACATTTTCCAGGCAGAGCGACTCAGCTTTCATATACGTGTCTCCATTCCCTCCCAAACTCCCCTCCCATCCAGGCTGCCACACCACATTGAGCAGAGTGTTTCCTGTTGTCAGCAGATGTTTGTGTTGCCGTTCTCATCAGGAGCCGGCATCTGTAGGATGGAAGGATGGGGAACGCGTGGAGTTGGGTATGGACTGCCTGGAAAGCACAATGGGCCTGTACCCGTGGTCCAACTTGAGAGCATTTTTTCATCTGTGTGAGTTTTAATAACTGTTTCCTGGGATCGCTGGGAGAGAAATAAAGGCTCTTCTGGGAAAGACAGAAGTGGGAGGACAGAAATATTATCAAGTTCTTGAAGGCTTATTAGGTAGATGATGCTGTAACAAGATTAGAACCAGCAGAGATGGGCTGGGGATGAAGTAGGAGTGAGATTTAGGATGGTGAGGTGATTATAAATCCTCGAACCAATAAGCATCTTCATCCGTGCACATCCTATTAACAATCCACTGGGCTGGGCTGAGGCTGCTGGGGCCTGGAAGTGAAAAATTCCAGCTGGAAGGTCCTGCGCTTCCAGCTAGAAAGAGCAAGAACAGCTTCTGGAGCGAGAAGGTCTGCTGGAGGAGTGGCCCGGGCCTGGCATGTCCTGCCGCACCCATCAAGAATGAGGCCCCCAACATGCTGCAGGCCCTGCATGCTGACCTCAACATCAGCTCCCACCCCAGCAAGTGGTGCCTGGATCCAGCTGCTGCAGCATCTGCTGAGGCCAGGCAAACAGAAAGCAAGATCTGCTTGGGGGGCGTTCCCTCCTCTCTGGACACCAGGATCGGAAAATTCCTTCCAGTCACACTGTACACCCTTCCCGCTTGGCTGCCAGCTAGGAATGGTGTGTGTGTGTGTGTGTGTGCACGCGTGCATGTGTGTGTGTGTGTGTACAAGAGTTCAGAGAAACATAGACAAAGTCTTACAAATACACTTAGTCCGCCATACCCTAACTTTCCACGGAATTCAGTTATGCACCAGCTTCTAACCAAACTCAAACCTTGGTGCTTGTTTAACAGGAACAGCAACCCACTCCAGTATTCTTGCCTGGAGAATCCCATGGACCGAGGAGCCTGGTGGGCTACAGTTCATAGGGTCACACAGTCAGACATGACTGAGAAACTAACACACAACACACACACTTGTTCAAACTTAAGTTGCAGGAAAACAGCACATCGCTCCCAGGTCTCCAGCAAGAACCAACCAACCAACCAGTAAATAAATAAGAACTAAAACTCACCCAAAGTGGAGCTGTGAAGTTCATCTGTTGCTGTAAGGAATTCTACTCCGATGCCCCTCCCTGTCTGCACAGGGAGGTGATGCTAATGCAGAGACATGCAAATCTAGCTCGACCCCTCAACTGTTTTCCTTTAACCAGCTCATCATGCATTAACCTGTAAGACAATATGTTTTAAAGAGAACCACATTCATCACCTCGGAAAAGTCATATTAACATAATTTCTGGGAAAGAACAATGGGGGAGAAATGTTAGTCATTGTTGATGGAACAGGTAAGTTTCAGTAGCATGATCTGTTGAATATTCATACGATATTGTTTTTGACATTTAAGAACTCAATTATCCGATGACTAATCAGTCTTTTACAGTATGTTATTTTTGTGACTAGAACTGAAATACTGATAAACCCCACGAGAGCACAGTGTTCAGATGGATTTATTAGTCGTTTTCAACCCTGGCTTTCTCTGGCATGCATGTCCAGGGGAATTTAGTACCTGTGACAGTGAGGGAGGCCCAGGGCCTGGCTGGAGTCAGCCAGCGTATGGAGACCAGATGCTGTGTGGATTGATTTTGCTCCGCTGATTTTTGCAGTGAGTGAGGGGCAGCCAGGACTGTGACGTGCCCTGAAGCTCTGGGCTTAGCTCCTTCACTTATCACATTCCCTGTAGGTCAAGGGTAAGGCTGCCTGTCCAGGCTTCAGCCAAATCCTTACATGTGACTTACCTGTGAATACTGAATTAGCTGTGAAGGGAGCCAGTTGGATGCTGGGACATTTGAATGAAGCCTATTTTTGGAAGATGTCATCGATAACTTTCTCTAGGGCCCATGGGGTCTATGGGTCTCAAAGAGTCAGACAAAACTTAGTGACTGAACAACAAAAACAAGGTCCTTGGGTGAATTAAAGATGGCTGCAAATTCTTTCCTACCCTTTTGAGAGCTGTAGTCTAATTTTTCTCCTCTTGAATCTTAGTTGGTCTGGGCGACTTTCTTGATCCTTAGAAGGTAGAGGAAATGATATTCGGGCACTGCCACGACCAGGTAGGAGGAAATCTTGTGGGATTTTGGACATTTGTTCTTGGAACCTGGCCACTGTGCTGTGAGGAAACCCAAGTTTCTCCAATAAGAGGTTTGTGTGGACAGCAATCCTGACCCCTGGATGACAGCCCTAGTTCGGTTCCCAGGTGCTAATGTCTTAGAAGTGAATCTCTCATGCCAATCAAGCTATTCCTGCTGTAGGCGCATGGATCAGACCAGCCATTTCCACCACGTCCTGCCCAAACTTCAAGCTTTTGAGCAAAGTCAATTCTCATTTTTGTTTTAACTATGTTTTGGGGTGGCTTATTATGTGCCAGTAGATGACCAGGACTGTCCTCAACCACTCAGTAACAATTGTTCATTGATTCTGAAATCAGAAGACCAGGTTCGCATGCTGGCTATGCTGCTAGGTAGCCCTTTGACTCTGAGAAAATAGTTCTTTTTTTGATGCAGCCTGGTACAGTGGAAAGAAGCTATGCTTCAGGGCCAAAGAAATCCAAGTTCAAATCCTTGTTCTGGCACCTACTCTTATGACTCGGGGGAGTTAATTTAGCCTTTTCCAGTCTCTGTTTTCTTGTATTATGTGGGGATAGTAAGTCTCACTTGCAGTGTTACTGCTAAGAATTGGCTCATGGCAATGCCTAGTGTGGGGTAGCCCCCTGTGTGTCCTCACCTGTAAAGTGAAGATGCTGGAGTCTGGGGAGACAGTAGGGAATGGTGGAGTGTTCTCAGCCTCTAGAGAAGGGCCAAGTGGGCTCCCAACTGAGGCTGCTACTACCGCATAGGGCACCTGTGTCTGAATAAGATAAAGGCAGATGCACCAGATGGAAGATGGCATGGCAAAGAGACAGCGTCCTAGTGAAATTGCAAATAGGTGTCCTTTCACTCAGGTGGTTGTAGACTTGGGCCATATGCTCATTGGGGTGAGCACAGCACAGGCTGAATTTTAGCCCCTCAGATGCATGCCGTTGGCCATTGGACCTCCTGTACGACTATATGAGCTAGCTGGGTCTGCCCAGACCAGGCTTTCCTTGTAACTTAGTAACTATCTTCGAATGAATATTTTAAACCCTTAGTTTCCATATCTGTGGGATGGGTAAAGCCGTGCTTATCTGTCCTAGAGAGCTGCTGTGAGAACGAAGCCAACAAATGTGCAATGCCAACAGGATTCCTGGCATAAAGGAGACACATAGTAAGCAGTGGTTTCCTCCTTCTTCCCCCACAAAATAATATTGGAGACTTTTCTTTAAATCTCTCACCTACCCCAGGGCTGGGTAGAGAAAGAGAGAGGAGTTGGCAGCACCACCTCATGCTATGGAAGGGTGAAGAAAGAGAGGAAAGAAGGGGTCACAGTTGTCTAGAATGGTCTGTTCCATGGGTTTTGGAAAACTCCGCATTTGAATGTCTACAGGTCTACAACCTGTTGGTTAATCTTGCATCTCAACAGAGCCAAGTATTGTCAACCACTTGCTACATTCCCACAGTCAGGTCTGGGTGCTGGCTGCCTGAGCCACATCATGGATTCATGCAAAGGTAGAGTCAGATGGTCAGAAGTGAGTAACCTTTTTAGGACTTTGCATTTCCAGTTGCCCTGACCTAGATTATTGCAATTTTATGTTGAGTTGTCTCCTCGCCCTACCCCAGATCAAGAGTTCTTTGAGCATCGTGCTTGTCTTTATTTTAGTATTTATTTTTATTTATTTGGCTGCACCAGATCTTAAGTTGTAGCATGTAGGATATTCAATCTTCATTGTGGTATGAGGGATTTTCTTAGTTGCAGCATGGGAACACTTAGTTGTGGCATTTGGGACCTAGTACCCTGACCAGGGATCAGATCTGGAACCCCTGTGTTGGGATGTGGAATCTTAGCCACTGGACCACCAGGGACATTCGCCTACTTATGTCTTTTCATCTTCATAGTCCCCAGAAGCCAGCACAATGTCTGGCACACCATGGGGCCCAGTGAACATTTTCTTTCATGATTGAATGAACTCAGGGACAAAGTAACTGGCATTTATGAGGCAACACAAATATGCAAGGAATGTTATCTAAGTTATCCATTGACTCTCAGTGACAACCGTGTGTGGGAAAGTGGAGGAAGGAATAACAATTGTTGAACTTGATCTCTGCTCCAGGAATTCTACTAGGGACTTTAAGTACATAATTTAATCTTTTAAACAAGTTTATGAGTGTGATTATACCCATGTTAGAGACACAGGCAAGGAAGCTCAGATTAAAAATTAATCAACTTGATCTGCATAACTTAAGGGTGAAAGAGTTGAGGCTTAGCACTAGAGCTTTCTGCCTGTACAGTTCTGAACATTCTACTGTATCTGACACCTTCTCTCAAGGAAAAGTCAGACAATGGCTGTTCCAGGGATGAGAACACAAGAATCTGTGTTCAAAGGCTGGGAGAAACCAGGAGATTAGAGAAAGGACAGGCAGGACATTCAAAAGTAAATATTGTGATCTCAGTGCAAGGCAGTATCTAGTATCACAGTCATGAGATATGATAATAAGTGCATGGAACAAAAAATTGCCTTTATGGGGTTTATCATCTTTGGAGTGATACCAGTCAAGAGAAAAGCTAATGTTAGAGCCAGGGTGTCTACTTAAACTCCTGAGTGACAATGCACAGAGGTTTTGGGAAGATCTGGAGGGACAAGCTACAGGCAAGCAGGAAAGCACTGTTAGGGTCCTGATTCAGATTGGAGAACATCACCAGAGTTGGATTATCAAGTATGAACCTGGCCTTGGGAACTGCTCCAAATGGAAGAAACAATAACCAGTGACTTGACATCTAGAGACAAATAGCTGATGCAAGGTAGGGAGAGACCATCTCAGAGCTGGACCATAAAGAAGACTGAGTGCCAAAGAATTGATGTCTTTGAACTGTGGTCCTGGAGAAGACTCTTGAGAGTCCCTTTGACAGCAAGGAGAGCAAACCAGTCAATCCTAAAGGAAATCCACCCTAAATATTCATTGGAAGGACTGATGCTGAAGCTAAAGCTCCAATACTTTAGACACCTAATGAGAAGAGTCAACTAATTGGAAAACCCCTGATGCTAGGGAAAATTGAGGGCAGGAGGAGAAGGAGGTGACAGAGGATGAAATGGTTGGATGGCATCACCAATTCAATGGACATATGTTTGAGCAAACTCTGGGAGATGGTGAAGGACGGTGTGCTGCAGTTCATAGTCTTTTCATCTCTCAGGAATTCTACTAGGGACTTTAAGTACATAATTTAATCTTTTAAACAAGTTTATGAGTGTGATTATACCCATGTTAGAGACACAGGCAAGGAAGCTCAGATTAAAAATTAATCAACTTGATCTGCATAACTTAAGGGTGAAAGAGTTGAGGCTTAGCACTAGAGCTTTCTGCCTGTACAGTTCTGAACATTCTACTGTATCTGACACCTTCTCTCAAGGAAAAGTCAGACAATGGCTGTTCCAGGGATGAGAACACAAGAATCTGTGTTCAAAGGCTGGGAGAAACCAGGAGATTAGAGAAAGGACAGGCAGGACATTCAAAAGTAAATATTGTGATCTCAGTGCAAGGCAGTATCTAGTATCACAGTCATGAGATATGATAATAAGTGCATGGAACAAAAAATTGCCTTTATGGGGTTTATCATCTTTGGAGTGATACCAGTCAAGAGAAAAGCTAATGTTAGAGCCAGGGTGTCTACTTAAACTCCTGAGTGACAATGCACAGAGGTTTTGGGAAGATCTGGAGGGACAAGCTACAGGCAAGCAGGAAAGCACTGTTAGGGTCCTGATTCAGATTGGAGAACATCACCAGAGTTGGATTATCAAGTATGAACCTGGCCTTGGGAACTGCTCCAAATGGAAGAAACAATAACCAGTGACTTGACATCTAGAGACAAATAGCTGATGCAAGGTAGGGAGAGACCATCTCAGAGCTGGACCATAAAGAAGACTGAGTGCCAAAGAATTGATGTCTTTGAACTGTGGTCCTGGAGAAGACTCTTGAGAGTCCCTTTGACAGCAAGGAGAGCAAACCAGTCAATCCTAAAGGAAATCCACCCTAAATATTCATTGGAAGGACTGATGCTGAAGCTAAAGCTCCAATACTTTAGACACCTAATGAGAAGAGTCAACTAATTGGAAAACCCCTGATGCTAGGGAAAATTGAGGGCAGGAGGAGAAGGAGGTGACAGAGGATGAAATGGTTGGATGGCATCACCAATTCAATGGACATATGTTTGAGCAAACTCTGGGAGATGGTGAAGGACGGGTGTGCTGCAGTTCATGGGGTCTCAGAGTTGGACACTGTTTATTGACTGAGCAACAATGTAGGCCAGTCTTCCCTTGATTACAGTCAAGATTTATCCTCTGTGTCTTCTGGGATGGAATGGAGCCTGCAGATGGACTTTTGCAAATTTAAAGGAGTTAGATATAATTATTTTATTCAGAAGCTTCCAGAACCGAGAACTTATCCTTGCTTAAAGCAGTCACAACACCACTTACCATCCCTTACTTGAGTGACCATAAACCTTTTGGGAGATGACTAGTCGTTTCTCTGTGGGATCAGGTTGAAGATCTTTGCTTTAGAATCTAGAATGAGCTAGCCATCTAGAAGTATAATCAGTTCTTGATTATCTGTATGAATTTAGGCTATCTTCCCCATCTCTCCTAGACATAGGTAACCTAAAATAATGGGAAAATCTAAGAAAATAATTTACATTTGGCCTTGGGATGCATTATATGATTTTTTTTCCAGCAGGTTTACTTTCATAATGATGTTTGACTTACGATGATATTAAAGTTCGTTAGCTTTTCCTGAGCATATATCTGCGAGGAAGTGGGCAGAAGGAAATAGAGAGCCCTGGCTTAGAGATGCTGGGAGGGGGTGGTACCTGACCCTAGATTTGTAGCAGATAATCCCAGCAGCTGACTGTGCCCCATTCAGTAGTATGGGGTCACTCCTCTATGGCCTTGGTGAGGTCAAGATTTGATTCCTCAGATTCAGATTCAATAAGATTTATTGATGTGTCAGGCACCGTTATAAGCACTTTAATGCCTTTATTTCATTTAGTCTGCCCAATGGCCTCATAATGCCCAGTGGCCTCATAATAATGTAGGTATTATTATCCCCAAATTACTGAAGAGGAGATTGGAGATATGCTTCCAAGTAACATAGCTCACAAATCACAGAGCCAAGATCTGACCCCAGGTTTTCTTGTTAAAAGCCCGCTGCTCTTCCTACATCCATCTCAAATGTGCAACACCACCTATCCAACCAGTGTTTAGCGAACGCCTAGATGTGTCACCTGAGATATGGAGATGAATAAGGCTTTGCTTCAGGACGCTGGGGGAGGTACCAAACCTTTCCTCCCTTCTAAAAATCAGATGAAAGTAAGATAAATGCCATGAATTAATCAGAGAATTTTAAGCAAGTCCCTCAGTGGCTTATATCCGGAGGTTGTACCTGCTTCAGGGAAGGGAGGTGTAGGTGGCTGACTAATTCAGGTGTGTCCTTGTGTCTTGTCACCATTGTTCAGGCAAGAGCGGATCTCCTTGCCTCCCTATGCCAGATAATTCAGACCGGCCCTGTGTCCATTTTTTATTTATAGGTCCCAGAATAGACAATTTCTCTGCCTCCATCAAGGTAGCTGAGAGACAGATAGGAGCGACTGGACCATGCTCTCTGGCCTCCTCATAATGGACAAACCACTTTTCATTTTGCTCTGGAATCTCTCCCACAAGCCCCGCTGACTTCATTACCGTCCTTCCAGCCTTCAGAGTGGGGGAGGGGGCTGCCGTTCCCCAACCAAGACCGGCTCATCTCTCTCTCTCTAGGGCACTGTCTACTTTCTGAAGAGAAACAAGTGGTGGTTCGGGGCCTCTCTGCTGAAGCCACTCTGTCTTGGGTAAAATTTCCTGGGGCTGTGGAAGTCAGCTGCGACAGTAGCATTTACAGTAACTGCCAAGCTTAATAGCATCTAGTGATGAAGCTTTACTGTAAACAGCAGGGAGGGGGGAGGGCAGGGAGTGGGGCCCGGCTCAGAAACAACACTTCCTGTGGGCTTCCTTACCAGCTCTTACCTTGTTCCTTGGGCCAGAGCCCTGGGATTAACACCAGTGTCACCTGCTGATTTGATTGTACCTCTCACCATTTTTCTTTCTCTCTCTTCCTTTTTTTGAGAACAGTCAGGGAAGAGGAGGAAAGCCTTTTATGGCACCCTGATCCTGGCCACAGAGGATGCATTCCAGAATGTTCTTCCAAGTAGGTCCTGCCTTCCTCTGCTCTGGGCCTCCCAGTTTCTGATAGGGGGCGGGGGGAAGGCCTAATGGCCACTGGAAATAAAGCTAGTGCAAATGTCAATCCAGAGATTTCAGAGGCACCTGGGACATCTCCCCCCACCCCGCCTCAACATACCCCAAAGGTCTCACATTTTGGACCATTCCATAAGCCATGGAAGTTTCTGAGACGGTCTGGCCAGTTGGACTTCCGCTGGCATTGTGCCTCAGCTGTGGGAATGGGCAGAAGGATTGCCAGGAAAGGAGGAAAGGGCTGGACTGTAAACAGCTGGCTGCCCAGGATTGCTCTCAGGACCACTGGCCACTGGGCAGTGTCTTTTCCCAAATCCGTGGTGAAGCAGGGGCATGGAGATGGCAGGTCTGTTACTCAATTCCCAACACTGTGGCTTATATTTGTGGGGGGACTGTGCCCTGTGGATTTCCTGGATGCTCTCCAACACCCCCTGCCCCCACCTCATTTACGTTAGATCACTGGAGGGAAAAAGGCAAGAACATGCTGTGGGCATAGGACCAGGCCCCCTGGGATGGGATGGGAAGGTGCATAAGGGATCCGTCTGCTTTCTTGCCCCCTCCTACTGAGTACTGTTTGTGTGGCTGGTACAGGAAAGCTAGGAAAGGGGCCATGTCTGTGTGTGCAAGTGGCTGTGGAAGCAAGCAGCCGACCATCAGACCTCAACTGGCACATACCTGTGAGCCTGCAGCAGGAGCAAGAGCCAGAGTGAAGGGTGGGGTCTCAGAGAGAGACAGCTCTGCATCACTTGTAGCATCAGGGCCAAATGAGGATGATGATGATGATGGTGATGATGATGGTATAATGATGGTGATGATGATGATAATGGTGGTAATGATGATGATAATGATGGTGGTGATGATGATGATAATGGTGGTAATGATGGTGATGATGATGGTGGTGGTGATGATGATAATGGTGGTAATGATGGTGATGATGATGGTGATGGTGATGATAATGGTAATGATGATGATGATGATAGTGGTGATGATGATGGTGATGGTGACGATGGTGATGATGATGGTGGTGATGATGGTGATGATGATGGTGATGATGATGATAGTGATGATGATGGTGGTGATGGTGACAATGATGGTGTTGATGGTGACAGAGGCAATCTTGAATTTCTGCGGCATTTTTCTTTCCTGGCTCCTCCTTATCTTTGCTTCAAGTTCTCACCAAACCTGGGAGATGGGAAGCCTCTCTTATCATCATGTATGAGCAGAGAACCCAGTAGGACCAAGGTCATACTATGCATCAGAGGTAGTAAGATATCAATAAGCACGACAGATATTTCATCAAGCTCCCACTCTGTTGTTATTTGATTTTATTTTTCACTACAACTCTATCATAATGGGACAATTATTATCCCATTTGACAGATGAGGATCCTTGGGCCCAGAGAGGAAACTTAACCTCCCATGGGCCCAGTTCAATTGACTTGAGGCTCAAGTCTTTAGCATTAGGCTGAACTTTGTTCAAACCAAGTGTGCAGTACTGTGCCCTCCACACAAGTCTGCGGTGGTTACTGTGGTCAGAATTTCTCTCCAGTAGAACACCAACATGCCCATGACCAGAGAGACAAGGCGGGTATTTTAGTCAGCTCGGGTTGCCATACAGAATAACACAGACCTTGGGGCTTCAATAGCAGATCCTTATTCCAGTTCTGTAGGTTAGAAATGCAAGGTCAAGGTGCTGGCCAGGCTGGTTTCCTGTGAGGAGTCTCTCCTTGGCTTGCAGTTGACTGCTTTAGCACCTCAACTGGCCTTTCCTCGATGCACACACACTCCTGATATCTCTTTTCCTTATAACACTAGTTATATTGGAGTAGGGCCTTATCTTTGTGACCTGTCTTAATTCCCTTCCTAAAGGTCCTGTTGGAGTCACATTAGATTTAGGGCTCTATTGATAGTTGGGGTGGGGGGTGACAATATTCAGTCCAGGACAGTAGAGAGTGAAGGGTCAGATTCCCAAGGGTAGTTAAAAATGCGAAAGGGAAAGAAGGGAGGATCCAAGAACAAAGGTAGAACCAAGCCTCCCTCTCCAAAGGGAGCCCCAGACTTTGCTGTGTCACAGGGCAGGGCCTTTTGTGAGCACCTGGCTCTTCCAGGGCATTGGAGTCTAGGGACTGTGTGGCTAGTCTCATCCAAAGAGGAGAGTGTGAACACCATGCTCAGTCTTATTCCTCTTGCTCTTCTGGGTGTCTGAGGCTTACCCCAGGGCTTGCCTAGAGCCCTTGTCAGATGAACCGTGCAGAAGAGACACTCTGGCAAGAGTTTGTAAGGGTGATGCAGGTCCCTAAGCCCTCTCAGGCCTCCACTCTTCCACAAGTGTCCAGAGCTTTCTGGTTGAGAAGACGAGTCACAGAGACCTGGAAGGAAAAGCAGGACGAAGCTATGGGCTGTCTGTCCCCAATGACCTTCTAGTCAGGGGCACAGCAATGAGGGGAGCTTGTGGCCCCACCTGATGCCTTTGCCTGTGGAAGTTCTCTCAGGTGGGAGGATGCCGATGTGTCTTGTTTAAGGAATAGGTTATAGCAGGGCTCTACCCCCTTGATCTCTTTGTTACTGGAGTCCTTTCTTAAGAGTTCTGGGACACCTTTCTTTTTTTTGTTTTGAATCTTCATCCACCTTTTTTTTTTTTTTTGCCACTTCTATTGGTCTTTCATGTATTCATTTTCATCCATCTTTGTTCTTTGGTGTGCGCTGGTCTTATTGCAGTGGCCTCTCTTGCCACAGAGCACCAGCTCCAGGCGCATGCACTCCAGAGCTCCTGCTTGGCAGTTGGACACATCAGTCCAGCTACTCCACGGCAAGTGGGATCCTCCCAGGCCAGGGATTGAACCAGCATCCCCTGTACTGAAAGGCAGTGTTCCTACCCACTGGACCACCAAGGAAGCCCTGGGACACCTTTCTGAACAGCAATAGAGAGGATCACACTCCAGTCGAAGCTCCAATATCCAACTCATTGGAAAAGATCCTGATGCTGGGAAAGATTGAAGGCAAGGGGAGAAGGGGAAACAGAGAATGAGATGGTTAGATAGCATCATCAACTCAATGGACGCCAATTTGAGCAAACTCAAAAAGGATGCAAAAAAGGGTAGTTAAAAATTGCGAAAGGGAAAGAAGGGAGGATCCAAGAACAAAGGTAGAACCAAGCCTCCCTCTCCAAAGGGAGCCCCAGACTTTGCTGTGTCACAGGGCAGGGCCTTTTGTGAGCACCTGGCTCTTCCAGGGCATTGGAGTCTAGGGACTGTGTGGCTAGTCTCATCCAAAGAGGAGAGTGTGAACACCATGCTCAGTCTTATTCCTCTTGCTCTTCTGGGTGTCTGAGGCTTACCCCAGGGCTTGCCTAGAGCCCTTGTCAGATGAACCGTGCAGAAGAGACACTCTGGCAAGAGTTTGTAAGGGTGATGCAGGTCCCTAAGCCCTCTCAGGCCTCCACTCTTCCACAAGTGTCCAGAGCTTTCTGGTTGAGAAGACGAGTCACAGAGACCTGGAAGGAAAAGCAGGACGAAGCTATGGGCTGTCTGTCCCCAATGACCTTCTAGTCAGGGGCACAGCAATGAGGGGAGCTTGTGGCCCCACCTGATGCCTTTGCCTGTGGAAGTTCTCTCAGGTGGGAGGATGCCGATGTGTCTTGTTTAAGGAATAGGTTATAGCAGGGCTCTACCCCCTTGATCTCTTTGTTACTGGAGTCCTTTCTTAAGAGTTCTGGGACACCTTTCTTTTTTTTGTTTTGAATCTTCATCCACCTTTTTTTTTTTTTTTTTGCCACTTCTATTGGTCTTTCATGTATTCATTTTCATCCATCTTTGTTCTTTGGTGTGCGCTGGTCTTATTGCAGTGGCCTCTCTTGCCACAGAGCACCAGCTCCAGGCGCATGCACTCCAGAGCTCCTGCTTGGCAGTTGGACACATCAGTCCAGCTACTCCACGGCAAGTGGGATCCTCCCAGGCCAGGGATTGAACCAGCATCCCCTGTACTGAAAGGCAGTGTTCCTACCCACTGGACCACCAAGGAAGCCCTGGGACACCTTTCTGAACAGCAATAGAGAGGATCACACTCCAGTCGAAGCTCCAATATCCAACTCATTGGAAAAGATCCTGATGCTGGGAAAGATTGAAGGCAAGGGGAGAAGGGGAAACAGAGAATGAGATGGTTAGATAGCATCATCAACTCAATGGACGCCAATTTGAGCAAACTCAGGGAGATAGTGAAGGATAGAGAAGCCTGGTGTGCTGCAGTTCATGGGGTCACAAAGAGTTGGACACAACTGAGCAACTGAACAACTTCAGTCACTGACTGAGGGTCCAGCGGAGACAGGAGTGTCACCAGCTTGGGAGAAACCTGTCCCCGAGGAACCATTCCACCTGAGTCCCAGCTTCAGAGCCCAGCTTTCTTCAGACCCTCCAGACCCCATGTTCTCCTCCCTTCTCCCTTCAGCTCCCCCACACCTTGTTCAGATTCTTCCCAGGAGCCAGAGACATGAAGCCCAGACAAAGGTGGCCTTTCTTTGGGGCGACTGCCTGGGCCAGGAAAGAGGTCAGAGCTGCTCAAGGAAGCCAGAGGTGGTGCTGACCTGTGAATTTCAAATAGGCTTGCTCTTGCCTGAAGCCAAGGCAGGCAAGTTTGTTCCTGCTTTTGCATTTACTACAGTGACAGTCCTTCCCTGGGACAATTACTTACCCTAGCCTGCGTGGCTGCAGGAAAAAGTGTCTGAAGACAGAGCTGTGACCGCCAGACTTGGAAAAGTCCCTGTTGGTTGGTTTTAATCTACAGTAGAAAACCTCTCCATTCTTCTGCCATCCGGGGCTGTGACAGGTATTAATAACCCTATTAGCTACAATCCCGTCCGGCACTATTTACACGGGCCGCATCCACGTTGCAACAGTCACTCTGTGGCAAGGGACCGTGCACGTTCAAAGCTAACGAGACTCCAGCTCCAGTTTTCCTCCTCTGAGCCCAGGGTGTTGACAAATTAGGTTCTCGGAAGGAGATTCCCTGTCCCCACATGCCATTGCGGCCTATGGCTGGGAGCCAGAGAGCTCTCAGCAGCACGAAGGTGATTGTGGAACGTTGAGGAAGGGGTCTAAGCCTGTTCTCTCACTGCTTCCCCTGCCTGAAGGGCTTCACCCACCCCAGTGCCCTCTTTTCTCTGCATCGGCAAAGCCCTTCCATCCTTCAAGATCGGGTTCAAAGTCACCTCTTCCTTGAAAGCTCCCTGGAGACCCTCAGCTAAAAGTAAACTTCTCCCCAGAATGCCGATGGCCCTTCATCCAGAGCTCATGGATGAGCTAATGTTTTTCTTCTTGGTTGTCTTTCCTCTCCTCCCAGGTGATAAGGGGAGCTGTGCAGGCATTCTGCTTACCAGGCATCTGCAGCCTGTTTTGCTCATAGGACATGGTCGACCTTGGCTTTGGGGGCACAGAGGCTGGCCCAGGCAGCGGGGAGTCAACTCAGGGGAGCCCAGAGCCTGTGCAGCATGGGGATGTTTCTGAATAAATAAATTCTGCAGCTCATGGCTTACAAAATCAAACTGATTAAATGTTGGTAGAGGGAAGAATTGTCCTTAATAGTAATTCTGGCAGTTTGGAGAGATTGTGGGCTCAGGGTCCCAAGAAAACCACCTCCAAAGATTCTGTTTGGTCAGGAAAGTCTTCAAGGAAAGGAGGGAGGTAATGTCAGCAAATCACTGAGATAGGGCATCAGAGTGGCCACCATCCCCAACTATGCGCAAGCTGGTCGACTCACCATGATTTCCTCTAGATGGTGTCTCGTTTACCCAGTTTGGTCACATGGTTTTTTGGGGAGATTACTGAAGGGGAAGCTAGGGATCTATTCATCTGCTAATGACTTATTCTTCATTCCTGTTTCTTTGATCCATGGAAAGAACCAAGATAGGCAAGGCACTGTGAGGTCAAAAGATTTGAAAGGTGGGCTCAAGCTGAAAATGAGCATGGGGATGCCTGGTTAAATGTTAGTTACAATACAGCTTTAGTAAGTGACAGGGAAAGGGGCTTCCTGCCGATGGCAGTTTCCTACAAGGAACTGCTTACATCAGCCTTGCCAAGCTGCAGGACCACGGATGCTGGGGACTCATCAACCAGACCCTTCATCCACCTGTGCAGAGGCAGAAAGAAAAAGCAAAGCCTGGGCTGACCAGGGCAGGGGATGGACACAGAAATATTACCAAAGTAAACTTGGGTCTTCTTACTTGTGCTCAGTAAGGCTGATCTCCTGATATGTTATGGTGAAGGGAAGTGCAGCTAGTGCTCAACCCCTACCCTCCACCTCCCTGGAATTCTCTGATGACGGGTTTCATGGAAGCATTTTTAAAGGCCAGGTGAGGGAGAGGCATCACAGAGGGGACCAGTTGGAGCACCATTCTCTGATTGGCTTGATGGTGAGGTAACAGAGCAAGGTCAATTCTTAGGCTCCAGCAGATCTGGGGGCTACGTGCTCAGTTATCAAGTAGTTAATTTCTTCCATCCAGTGGTGGTTTTAGCATCTGTGAGACAACTTAGGAAAGGTACATCAGAGAGGAGCTACAGCAGAGGTTATGGGGGAAGGGTCTGTCCCAGGAAGAGTCCCGCTCCGTCATAGAAAGAGCTTTAGAAGGACAGGTTGTAGGAGAGTCTAGAATGCTAGAAGTATTGAGTTTGGAAGGCTGAGTTTGGATTTCAAGCAGATAAGAAGAACCCAAGGAAAGCGAGCAGGACTTTGTAGACTGGGAGGACCGGGAGAATGGGGAGAGAGATGGGGAATGGATGGCACTGAGTTTTCTAGGGACTGCCATTAGCTACCCAGAGCCTTTGTGTGGGTTAGAAAACAGTCTTTTGCTTAGGGTGACACAGCTTCCAGGAAGGCTGCACAGCTGAGTGCAGGCTGGACTTTTGCCCCTACTTGACCTCCTCAGCTGGACATCTGTATCAGTTAGTTACTGCCACAAAACCATGTGCAGCTGACCATACCAAGAGATAGCAGTCTTAACATTCTCATGAATCTGGTGGCTTAACCAGGGGTTGGCTGAGCTCAGCTGGGCAGTTCTGCTCTTCTCCTGAGAGGCTCACTTGCCAGGCTGGAGTGGCCAGGCCAGGGCGATTAGGCAGGGCTCAGCTGGGCAGTTCAGCCTGTTTGACACACACCTCATCCCCTACTGGGACTATAAGGCCAGAGTGTGCCTATTCCCCTGAGAACATTCAAATGCAGAAAGCAGGCCCAAGTGCTTTGAAGCCATTGACCCTTATGTGGGCCGACATTCCACCAGCCAGAGCGAGTCCAAAGTCAAGGCCTAGGGAACCAAAACTGGACCCTCCAGTGAGAGGAATTACAGAGTCACAAAGTACAGATTGAAGAAGTGGTATCATTAACACATGAAGGCACTATGTACAGGACACCTCACCACATGCTGCAGCCCTGCCTGGCCCAGAGGTTCTTTCTGAGTCCTGATCTCTCCGCCCGACCTGAATTTTCATTCCACTCAGCAACTATGTCAAAGCACTTGCCTTTACCACTAAGAATGTGATGAAAATTCCTATCTAACTGCTGGTGATTTTTGTCTTTTCACACCAGTATCCTGCCTTTCTCTCCTGGCCCAAAAAAAATCAGGAAAGAGTTGGACATTTCAGAGAGGAGCTACAGCAGAGGTTATGGGGAAGGGTCTGTCCCAGGAAGAGTCCGCTCCGTCATAGAAAGAGCTTTAGAAGGACAGGTTGTAGGAGAGTCTAGAATGCTAGAAGTATTGAGTTTGGAAGGCTGAGTTTGGATTTCAAGCAGATAAGAAGAACCCAAGGAAAGCGAGCAGGACTTTGTAGACTGGGAGGACCGGGAGAATGGGGAGAGAGATGGGGAATGGATGGCACTGAGTTTTCTAGGGACTGCCATTAGCTACCCAGAGCCTTTGTGTGGGTTAGAAAACAGTCTTTTGCTTAGGGTGACACAGCTTCCAGGAAGGCTGCACAGCTGAGTGCAGGCTGGACTTTTGCCCCTACTTGACCTCCTCAGCTGGACATCTGTATCAGTTAGTTACTGCCACAAAACCATGTGCAGCTGACCATACCAAGAGATAGCAGTCTTAACATTCTCATGAATCTGGTGGCTTAACCAGGGGTTGGCTGAGCTCAGCTGGGCAGTTCTGCTCTTCTCCTGAGAGGCTCACTTGCCAGGCTGGAGTGGCCAGGCCAGGGCGATTAGGCAGGGCTCAGCTGGGCAGTTCAGCCTGTTTGACACACACCTCATCCCCTACTGGGACTATAAGGCCAGAGTGTGCCTATTCCCCTGAGAACATTCAAATGCAGAAAGCAGGCCCAAGTGCTTTGAAGCCATTGACCCTTATGTGGGCCGACATTCCACCAGCCAGAGCGAGTCCAAAGTCAAGGCCTAGGGAACCAAAACTGGACCCTCCAGTGAGAGGAATTACAGAGTCACAAAGTACAGATTGAAGAAGTGGTATCATTAACACATGAAGGCACTATGTACAGGACACCTCACCACATGCTGCAGCCCTGCCTGGCCCAGAGGTTCTTTCTGAGTCCTGATCTCTCCGCCCGACCTGAATTTTCATTCCACTCAGCAACTATGTCAAAGCACTTGCCTTTACCACTAAGAATGTGATGAAAATTCCTATCTAACTGCTGGTGATTTTTGTCTTTTCACACCAGTATCCTGCCTTTCTCTCATGGCAAATCATCCTCTGACCACTTTTTAAAAATAATGTTTTATTGGAGTATAGTTGATTTACAGTGTTGTTAGCTTCTGCTGTATACCAAAGTGACTCAGTTATACATATACATAAATCCACTCTTTTTTTAGATTCTATTCCCATGTAGGTCATTACAGAGTTTGAGCAGAGTTCCTCGTGCTGTACATTAGGTCTTTATTGGTTATGTGTTTTATATATAGTAGTGTGTATATGTCAATTCCGATTCCCCCATATATCCCTCCTCTACCCTTTCCCCATGGTAACCATAAATTTGTTTTCTACATCTGTAACTCTATTTCTGTCTTGTAAATAGGTTCATTTGTGCAGGTTTTTAGATTTCACATATAAGCATATCCTAAGGATGTCATTTGTCTTCTCTGTCTTACTTCCCTTAGTATGACAGTCTTTAGGTCCATCCACGTCACTGCAAATGGCATTATTTGTTTTTTTTAATGGCTGAGTCATAACCCACTGTAGCTCATCTCCTTTATCCATTCCTCCTGGATGGACTCGACTTGTCAGTCCCTACAAGTGTTCTTCCCACCTGGCAAGGTGATGCCAGAACAGGCTGTGGCCCCAAGGCATGTTGAGGAGGAGTTGGGATCTAGAAAATGGAAAACTCTTGAGGAACTAGGGGAAGAAGCTCTTTTCCAGAACGCCCGGATTTGATGACCTAGTCCACGCTGCCAGTCTGCTGCCGGCAGTTATTTGCACTGCCTTATTAAGGTCACCTTGGATCCATCTCCAGTCTTGGGGTGCCAGGGGGCAGGTTAATTGAAGCCATTGACCATCCTCACCACAATGTCAAGGCCTAGGGAACCAAAACTGGACCCTCCAGTGAGAGGAATTACAGAGTCACAAAGTACAGATTGAAGAAGTGGTATCATTAACACATGAAGGCACTATGTACAGGACACCTCACCACATGCTGCAGCCCTGCCTGGCCCAGAGGTTCTTTCTGAGTCCTGATCTCTCCGCCCGACCTGAATTTTCATTCCACTCAGCAACTATGTCAAAGCACTTGCCTTTACCACTAAGAATGTGATGAAAATTCCTATCTAACTGCTGGTGATTTTTGTCTTTTCACACCAGTATCCTGCCTTTCTCTCATGGCAAATCATCCTCTGACCACTTTTTAAAAATAATGTTTTATTGGAGTATAGTTGATTTACAGTGTTGTTAGCTTCTGCTGTATACCAAAGTGACTCAGTTATACATATACATAAATCCACTCTTTTTTTAGATTCTATTCCCATGTAGGTCATTACAGAGTTTGAGCAGAGTTCCTCGTGCTGTACATTAGGTCTTTATTGGTTATGTGTTTTATATATAGTAGTGTGTATATGTCAATTCCGATTCCCCCATATATCCCTCCTCTACCCTTTCCCCATGGTAACCATAAATTTGTTTTCTACATCTGTAACTCTATTTCTGTCTTGTAAATAGGTTCATTTGTGCAGGTTTTTTTTAGATTTCACATATAAGCATATCCTAAGGATGTCATTTGTCTTCTCTGTCTTACTTCCCTTAGTATGACAGTCTTTAGGTCCATCCACGTCACTGCAAATGGCATTATTTGTTTTTTTTAATGGCTGAGTCATAACCCACTGTAGCTCATCTCCTTTATCCATTCCTCCTGGATGGACTCGACTTGTCAGTCCCTACAAGTGTTCTTCCCACCTGGCAAGGTGATGCCAGAACAGGCTGTGGCCCCAAGGCATGTTGAGGAGGAGTTGGGATCTAGAAAATGGAAAACTCTTGAGGAACTAGGGGAAGAAGCTCTTTTCCAGAACGCCCGGATTTGATGACCTAGTCCACGCTGCCAGTCTGCTGCCGGCAGTTATTTGCACTGCCTTATTAAGGTCACCTTGGATCCATCTCCAGAATGCCTGTTGGCGGTCTGTCTCAGGGGCTCAGACACGGGATGCCTGAGGAGGTTCTCCCTAGTATCCAACTCCAAGGCCCACTGCCTTTGAAGTCTATTCTGATTTTGCTCAGCATTATAGGTAGGTTTATTTTATTCCTTTTTTTGACCAGGTGCTTTTTTTTCTTTTATGTTTATACCAGCCGGTTTTCTTTGTATCCTGAAGACGACATGAACTTCTGTGTATGCCTGCATGTCATATTCCCATTAGGTAAAGAAATGGATTCCCATTCTTCCTGCAAATGCTTATATTGTGAGGCAAAATATCCAAACATTTAATCCTTGACTGCCTGGACCCCACTTGAAGCAGACCCTTATTTTGTGCACTTACCTTCTCTCAATACACACAATTCCTTTTTGATGGAAACACTTGTGTGTTTTCTCCGTGGACACTTTGGGGAATCAGGCCCCTCACGCTGCTTTTTGCGTGATTACACTGTCACATTTTACCACTTTGAAGAAAGAACGTATTAAGCAAAATAGAGTTCTCAGGAGCAGGGATTGCTATTGTTAGAGAAACAATACTTGGGAAATAATTTCCCCCAATTTTGTCTTCATCTTTTCTCTGCTGTGCAAAGAGAGGAACAATTTATTAACAGGAGGCAGAGAATGTTACTACTGCTCATGGGCAATGGAGGTTTAGGGGGTCCACAATATATGTCGTTTCAGTGGCTTAAAAGGCAAGAGACTTTAAGAACTGGAAAAAAAAAAAAAAAAAAACCCTCCCAGTGGGAGAGGGTTGCAAAGGAAAAGAGCCTCATTTGAATTTCACAAAGGTTGTGGAAATCGTTGCAGGGGTGCCCTCCTGTTTGTGTTGCAGAGTCTGATGATTTCAAGGGCTGCTGGCAGCAGGAGGAAGGGATTTGAGGAAGAGGAGAGGCAGCCTGTGACTCTGTACCCATCAGCCTGGCGGATAAGTGATGTTTATAGCACCAAGCTTAGAATCCATTGCCTACCATGCTGCTGTTGATCTTGAAGAGTCTGGTTCCTGGCTTTAGTTTGGCTTTATTTCCAAGTTCAAGCTTGCTCTTAGACTTAGTGCTCGATGGTGGTTTTCCTGTTTTGACAGTGACCACTGTCCCCTCAACATGAATGGTACTCACATCTGAAGCTCGCCGTGTTTTTGGCAGCTCTGGCTTGCACTCAGACTAACCTACTCTGAACCCAGGCTCCCCTTCTCGGCTGTGGCTCATGTGGCCACGGTTGGCAGGGTTTGTGTTCAGCACCATTCTGGCAATGATCACTGCTTGGTCACCATATGCTGAGAGGTGATTTCCCCAGGGGCCCAGTGAGTCAGTGACATGCATCTTAGACTGCAGAAACCCACCGGATCAAAAGTCACATAGGCCACAGGTATGAGCTTTAGGAGGCAATATAGATTCCTAAGGGTTTCTCAGGTGGCATAGTGATAAAGAATTTGCCTGTTGATGAAGGAGATATGGGGGACATGAGCTCAGTCCCTGCATTGGGAAGATCTCCTGGAGGAGGAAATGGCAACCCATTCTAATATTCTTGCCTGAAGAATTCCGTGGATAGAAGCGCCTGGCAGGCTGCAGTCATGGCGGTTGCAAAGAGTCAGACACAACTGAGCACACATGCACCACACACACAGATTTTCTAAAGCTGCATAGGGTTTCCTAATACCTCCTCTGCCTTGAATAAGTACTGGAATCATCTCATTAAAGCTAAACCAGTCCATGGAAGGCATTTTCATGTTAACTTCGGTCAAACTGGAGATCCTGGCTTAGCAGAGTTCAGGAAAAGGTGCACCTGGGGTCTGCCTGGAGTTTGAGACTCAAAATAACAGCCCTGCACAAACGCAGCCACAAGCCGGCATGTAGGCAGGAACCTCACTCAGCTCCATAGGAGGGACCCGTGTGACTCTATTAATGAAGCAAAAGATATTGGAATCCAATTGTTGATGGATCATCACACGCCGGGAAAACTCTCAGCTGCATTGACTGGGCAAGCAGGGGGTATCGTTTTGAACTTCTGGAGTTAATGAACTATGGCCTGAAATTTACAACCTGGTCGTGTTATGGATTTAACTCGAGTACAACTCTGGGGAAATGGTACACTCCTCCAGCCTCTCTGCAGGCCAGAGGCCCTCTACCATCTGGCTTCCACACGCTCCCGTGTCTCTGCAGCCCATTTCAGGGAGCCCAAGAGGCTTGCTGCTGCCCATGGGCCCCTTTGGTGCTTGTTAATGAGAGACATGACTTCCCAACACTTTTGCAACAATTTTAGCACAGGAGACACAATATAAAAGATGCAATGAAGCCAGGGTTCTAGCAGTTTCTTCGGTCTTGAAAGAACTTAGAAAATCAGTGAGTACCCCAGTGGCTCAGTGGTAAAGAATCCATCTGAAAAGCAGGAGACACAGGCAGGACATGGGTTCAATCCCTGGATCAGGAAGATCCCTTGGAGAAAGGAAATGGCAACTCACTCAGATATTCTTGCCTGGAAAATCTCAATCCGTGGGGTCACAAAGGAGTCAAACATGACTAAACAACAAACCTGGGTAGGGTAGGTGAGGACTGGGTATTCATCCTACTTTAGAATAGCACTTTCTCCCTCAACTGGATCCATTAATCCATTTATTAATGGACTCAGTCCACAAAGACATTCTGAGTCCTAACAAGGAAAAGAAAATGAGCGTTTATAAAGGTTACCCACCAATCTTGTTTGGAAATCAATTATACACACATATACCTAAATTGCACCTATTCTTAAAAAGAAAAATCTCTTCTATTATAAAACTAGAAAGAGAGGGACAGTTTCTACATGTAAAACAAAAACTACTATAAAGCTGAACCAGTCCATGGAAGGCATTTTCATGTTAACTTCGGTCAAACTGGAGATCCTGGCTTAGCAGAGTTCAGGAAAAGGTGCACCTGGGGTCTGCCTGGAGTTTGAGACTCAAAATAACAGCCCTGCACAAACGCAGCCACAAGCCGGCATGTAGGCAGGAACCTCACTCAGCTCCATAGGAGGGACCCGTGTGACTCTATTAATGAAGCAAAAGATATTGGAATCCAATTGTTGATGGATCATCACACGCCGGGAAAACTCTCAGCTGCATTGACTGGGCAAGCAGGGGGTATCGTTTTGAACTTCTGGAGTTAATGAACTATGGCCTGAAATTTACAACCTGGTCGTGTTATGGATTTAACTCGAGTACAACTCTGGGGAAATGGTACACTCCTCCAGCCTCTCTGCAGGCCAGAGGCCCTCTACCATCTGGCTTCCACACGCTCCCGTGTCTCTGCAGCCCATTTCAGGGAGCCCAAGAGGCTTGCTGCTGCCCATGGGCCCCTTTGGTGCTTGTTAATGAGAGACATGACTTCCCAACACTTTTGCAACAATTTTAGCACAGGAGACACAATATAAAAGATGCAATGAAGCCAGGGTTCTAGCAGTTTCTTCGGTCTTGAAAGAACTTAGAAAATCAGTGAGTACCCCAGTGGCTCAGTGGTAAAGAATCCATCTGAAAAGCAGGAGACACAGGCAGGACATGGGTTCAATCCCTGGATCAGGAAGATCCCTTGGAGAAAGGAAATGGCAACTCACTCAGATATTCTTGCCTGGAAAATCTCAATCCGTGGGGTCACAAAGGAGTCAAACATGACTAAACAACAAACCTGGGTAGGGTAGGTGAGGACTGGGTATTCATCCTACTTTAGAATAGCACTTTCTCCCTCAACTGGATCCATTAATCCATTTATTAATGGACTCAGTCCACAAAGACATTCTGAGTCCTAACAAGGAAAAGAAAATGAGCGTTTATAAAGGTTACCCACCAATCTTGTTTGGAAATCAATTATACACACATATACCTAAATTGCACCTATTCTTAAAAAGAAAAATCTCTTCTATTATAAAACTAGAAAGAGAGGGACAGAGTTTCTACATGTAAAAACATCACATAAGTAGTGATCAACAAGTGGAGCTAATATGTAATTAATAAATGACAACACTACTCCCCTTGCAAACAATGTGAGAGTCATGGTGAAGCCTGGCTTCAACTCTGCATCAAGTGAGAAGAGTTCTACCTTGACAGCTTTCCTTTTCCATTTGTCTCCATTTGTTTTCACTACTTATTGTCCAAAATGCTCAATAGTTGCTGCCTCCTCTTCCTAAACTGCCCTCACTTCATTTGGTCTTGGCTTCCTTCCTATCTTGTTATTAAATGTGCTTTTTTGAGAGGAACCCATCCTCACCTATCATGGACTACAAAATGAGAAATAATATACCTCACCCCTGCCCTTGGGCTTCCCCAGTGGGTCATTGGTGAGGAGTCCACCAGCAATGCAGGAAACGTGGGTTTGATCTCGGTTGGGAAGATCCCCTAGAGAAGAAAATAGCAGAGCTAGGAGGGCTACAGTCTACGGGGCTGCAAAGGGTTGGACACAACTCCAGAGACTTCACATGCATGTGTGCTCTTTTTGTGCTCTTACCAGAGCCAGCGGTTGTACTTGGGCCCGTCTCCTCTCTTGTTAATATTCAGTGCAGTTCCTTACCTCCACTTGTTCAAGCTTTCTTTTCCCCGTTTTTTATGACCCCCCCCCTTTTTTCTTTTACTGTTTCAAATCTCATCCAGGCTCAGTCACCATTTCTTGGCCTCATTTTTTTTTCTGATTTTTTTCTTTTTTAATTTTGGCCTCTTTCATTGGTTCTTTATTTTTATTTATTTTCATTAATCTTTACTCTTTGGCCTGTGTGGGCCTCCCACTGCAGTGGCCTCTCTTTGCTGCCGAGCACCGGTTCCTAATTGGACACACAGGCCCAGGCACTCTGCAAGCCAGGGATCGAACCAGCGCCCCTTGCACTGCAAGGCGGACTCTTTACCCGCTGGACCACCAGGGAAGCCTTTGGCCTCATTTTTGATTCTGCTTCTACTTGTCCCATGACTGTAGATGTCAAAGAAATGAAAATTCAGACCTTAGTTTTCTTTATTTTCTAGTTTTTTTTTCTTTTTTTAAAAAAGAAAGAGAGGGACAGAGTTTCTACATGTAAAAACATCACATAAGTAGTGATCAACAAGTGGAGCTAATATGTAATTAATAAATGACAACACTACTCCCCTTGCAAACAATGTGAGAGTCATGGTGAAGCCTGGCTTCAACTCTGCATCAAGTGAGAAGAGTTCTACCTTGACAGCTTTCCTTTTCCATTTGTCTCCATTTGTTTTCACTACTTATTGTCCAAAATGCTCAATAGTTGCTGCCTCCTCTTCCTAAACTGCCCTCACTTCATTTGGTCTTGGCTTCCTTCCTATCTTGTTATTAAATGTGCTTTTTTGAGAGGAACCCATCCTCACCTATCATGGACTACAAAATGAGAAATAATATACCTCACCCCTGCCCTTGGGCTTCCCCAGTGGGTCATTGGTGAGGAGTCCACCAGCAATGCAGGAAACGTGGGTTTGATCTCGGTTGGGAAGATCCCCTAGAGAAGAAAATAGCAGAGCTAGGAGGGCTACAGTCTACGGGGCTGCAAAGGGTTGGACACAACTCCAGAGACTTCACATGCATGTGTGCTCGTTTTGTGCTCTTACCAGAGCCAGCGGTTGTACTTGGGCCCGTCTCCTCTCTTGTTAATATTCAGTGCAGTTCCTTACCTCCACTTGTTCAAGCTTTCTTTTCCCCGTTTTTTATGCCCCCTTTTTTCTTTTACTGTTTCAAATCTCATCCAGGCTCAGTCACCATTTCTTGGCCTCATTTTTTTTTCTGATTTTTTTCTTTTTTAATTTTGGCCTCTTTCATTGGTTCTTTATTTTTATTTATTTTCATTAATCTTTACTCTTTGGCCTGTGTGGGCCTCCCACTGCAGTGGCCTCTCTTTGCTGCCGAGCACCGGTTCCTAATTGGACACACAGGCCCAGGCACTCTGCAAGCCAGGGATCGAACCAGCGCCCCTTGCACTGCAAGGCGGACTCTTTACCCGCTGGACCACCAGGGAAGCCTTTGGCCTCATTTTTGATTCTGCTTCTACTTGTCCCATGACTGTAGATGTCAAAGAAATGAAAATTCAGACCTTAGTTTTTCTTTATTTTCTAGTTTCTTTCACTCTAATCTGTTTCTCAGTTTTAAAGCTTCATGTCATTTCTAACAACAAAAAAAGACTGCTAAGTCTGTGTATGATGTCTCTCCAAGACTCTAACTCCATTTATCTGACAAACATTGAATGCCTAAGATATTCCAGGCCTTTGCCCTGGTACTGGTAACAGAGCAATGAACAAAACATACAACACTTAGAGCAGCATGGAGGTTTCTCAAAAAATTAGAAATAGAATTACTATATGACTCAGCAATTCCATTCCTGAGTATATACCCACCAAAAAACTAAAAACACTCTTTCAAAAAGATACTTCAATGTTCATAGCAGCATTATTTACAATAGCCAAGGTATAGAACAACCCAAGTGCCCTTCAACAAATGAACAGATAAATAAGTGGTGAGATACACACACACACACACACACACACACATATCATGGAGTATTACTCAATTACAAAAAAGCATGAAACTTTGCCATTTACAACAACATGGATGGACCTGGAGGGCGTTATGCTAAGTGAAACAAGTCAGGCGGAGAAAGATAAATACTTTATGATATCACTTATGCGTGAAATCTAAGAGCCCACCAAACTAGTGAACAAAATACAAAAGAAACAGACTCAGTTACAGAGAACAAACTAGTGGTTACCAGTGGGTAGAGGGGAGGTGGGAGGGGCATAACAGGGGTAGGGAAAAAGGTTATTGTGGGATTATATGAAATCACATGTATGAAAATTTGAAAATTATGAAGCTCTAGATAATTTAAAGGAGTTTTCATTCAACTGAAAAACCACATATGATACTGCCTTTTATATAGAAATGTGCACTCTTGTGGAAGAGATACATAATTAACCAAATAACAGCAGCCAACACTTAAAGGAGTGTTTACCTCATGTCAGGCATTGTCTAGATACTTTGTATGTGTTAACTCATTTAATCATCCAAACAACTCATTTTTAAAGATGAGGACATGAAAGCACAGAAAGGTTAAGTAACTCGCCAAAGATCACACAGTTTATAATGGGTGGAGCTATGACTCAACCCAGGTAATTTGGCTCTAGAGGCTGTGAACTTCAGCTGTAAATTCTATCTTGTCTCCATGTAGAATGCTATGTTGTATTAAGTACTACTTAGAAAAAAACAAACCAGGACATAAGTGTAGAGTGTGTGTGTGTGTGTGTGTGTGTGTGTGTGTGTTTGTGTTTATGCGTGTGTGGAGCTTGGGTGCTGTGATTTTAAGCAGTGTAGTCAGGGAAGACTCTATTAGGTAGCATTTAAGACCTAAAAAGTGATTTGGGAGACCCTTGAAGGGTCTGGGGAAGAGAAAAAGGCTTGACTTGAGGACATGCCTCCCTGTCTTAAGGAAGGGCCGGGGATGAGTGGCATGGAAGGAGTGAGGATCCGAGAGGACCCACAGGGCAGGTCCTCCAGGGCCAGGCAGGTGACAGGAGAGGTAGCAGCAGCCAGAGCCATTACTACGAGTAAAAGGAGAAGCTGAACCATATTTTGGAAGGATCACTCGGGGTGATGCTTTGGAAATAGATGGACGAGGCTGGAGACTGAGGAAGATGGAAGTGATTAGGAAGGTCCTCCAGTGATCCAGGTGTTGTTCGATTGGGTGGTAGGAACAAAGGGGCAGGAAGTGGTTGATTTCTGGTCAACCTTCTATTCTGAAGTAGAGCCAAAGGATTTCCTGATGGATTTGATATAGGGTGCTTTTCTCAAAACAGAGTTATGATGATTTCAATTTTTGGCCTAAGTGAAGAAGTGGGTTTACTGTTTTCCTGAAATGAGGAAGATTATATGAAGAAAATATTTGGGATAGTAATATAAAGAGTCAGTTTGGGACATGTTGGAGGTGTCTATTAGAGAAATGGAGTTATCAAGTAATTGGTTAGATATACAAGCCTGGTGTTGAGGAATAGTCTTGGCTTTGAGATATAAATTATTTTCAACACACTTGCACCTAAATGTTCTACGGACACCTCAAATAATATTCTGGCTTTTCCTCCTCCCTCATCTTCCTTAACATGTGAGTGTTTGTTACATGCCAGGCACTTTCTCAAGTTTTTCATAAAATCTTCACAACAACCCTGTGATATAGGGACTATTGTATTCTCCATTTTACAGATGAGGAAACAGGCCCACCAACTCCAGACAACCATCAGACTTCCAAAAAAGAAAGTGAGGTGGCTTATAATTAAAAAACATGGATAAAAATCCATGAAGCTCTTAATACAAGAATATAAGGATAACATATATTTAAGGTCAGATAATAAAGGGGGGTATAATTGAACCAGAATATTTAGACTAAATATAACAGTCTTCTAAAGAAAAAAGCATAGCCTTGAGCTTCTTGGCAGAAGAAATAAAAAGGGAAACAGCATGAGCATCAGTCCATCAGGAGGGATGAATTTTTCTTAAGCACTTAGTTATTTAGTTTTTAAAATAACTTCTCCTGGGGGAGTTAAGTATATTCTTGGAGGGATTCTTAGGAGGTAAAATAACTTACAGAAAAGACTGAAATTGGTTAGATTAATTTCTTTCTTTCTGTTCACCATACTCATGGTAATCATTTATTAAGCAATTATAGATAGGAGACACTGTGAGAAATAATAATAAATAATAATAATGCTGTGAGAAATACAAAGGTGCATCAAACACAGTCTTGGCCTTCAAGTATCTTTTGATCTAATTTAAAATGAAACAAACAAAAAAAGAGACAAAGAGGAAAAACAAAAGAAAAAAAATGAGTCATAGACACCAAAAGTGACCAAAAATGGATAAACAGCAACATATAATAAATGGATGAGGACATGCTCTCATAGAAAAAACTTTATTCTGATACCTATGGGACCTGAACTGTAAAGCCAGACTTCTTAGGCTTCAATTCAGGCATCACTACTTGCTAGTACAGAAAGTTGCTTCCCTTCTCTGCTGGTTTCTACATCTAAAATATAGAAATGATGGTAACAAAACTTGCTTCAGAGTGCCTCTGTGGGGGTCTTGTAGGTTCACAAAGGTCCATGTAGTCAAAGCTACAGTCTTCCCAGTAGTCCTGTTTGGATGTGAGAGTTGGACCATAAAGGAAGCTGAGCACCGAAGAACTGATGCCTTCAAACTGTGGTGTTGGAGAAGGCTCTTGAGGGTCTCTAGGACTGCAAGCAGATCTAACGGGTCAATCCTAAAGGAAATCAACCCTGAGTATCCACTGGAAGGACCAGGACTGAGTCTGAAGCTCCAATACTTCGGCCACCTGATGCAAAGAGACAACTCATTGAAAAAGGCCCTGATGCTGGGAAAGATAGAAGTCTTGAAGCAATACTTGCCTGACAACCATCAGACTTCCAAAAAGGGGGTATAATTGAAAACCAGAATATTTAAGGATAACATATATTTAAGGTCAGATAATAAAGGGATATAATTGAACCAGAATATTTAGACTAAATATAACAGTCTTCTAAAGAAAAAAGCATAGCCTTGAGCTTCTTGGCAGAAGAAATAAAAAGGGAAACAGCATGAGCATCAGTCCATCAGGAGGGATGAATTTTTCTTAAGCACTTAGTTATTTAGTTTTTAAAATAACTTCTCCTGGGGGAGTTAAGTATATTCTTGGAGGGATTCTTAGGAGGTAAAATAACTTACAGAAAAGACTGAAATTGGTTAGATTAATTTCTTTCTTTCTGTTCACCATACTCATGGTAATCATTTATTAAGCAATTATAGATAGGAGACACTGTGAGAAATAATAATAAATAATAATAATGCTGTGAGAAATACAAAGGTGCATCAAACACAGTCTTGGCCTTCAAGTATCTTTTGATCTAATTTAAAATGAAACAAACAAAAAAAGAGACAAAGAGGAAAAACAAAAGAAAAAATGAGTCATAGACACCAAAAGTGACCAAAAATGGATAAACAGCAACATATAATAAATGGATGAGGACATGCTCTCATAGAAAAAACTTTATTCTGATACCTATGGGACCTGAACTGTAAAGCCAGACTTCTTAGGCTTCAATTCAGGCATCACTACTTGCTAGTACAGAAAGTTGCTTCCCTTCTCTGCTGGTTTCTACATCTAAAATATAGAAATGATGGTAACAAAACTTGCTTCAGAGTGCCTCTGTGGGGGTCTTGTAGGTTCACAAAGGTCCATGTAGTCAAAGCTACAGTCTTCCCAGTAGTCCTGTTTGGATGTGAGAGTTGGACCATAAAGGAAGCTGAGCACCGAAGAACTGATGCCTTCAAACTGTGGTGTTGGAGAAGGCTCTTGAGGGTCTCTAGGACTGCAAGCAGATCTAACGGGTCAATCCTAAAGGAAATCAACCCTGAGTATCCACTGGAAGGACCAGGACTGAGTCTGAAGCTCCAATACTTCGGCCACCTGATGCAAAGAGACAACTCATTGAAAAAGGCCCTGATGCTGGGAAAGATAGAAGGCAGAAGGAGAAGGGGATGACAGAAGATGAGATGGTTGGATGAGATTACCCACTCAATGGACATGAATTTGAGCAACCTCCAGGACATGGCGGAGACAGGAAAGCCTGGCATGCTGCAGTCCTTAAAGAGTTGGACACGACTGAACAACTGAACTGAACTGAGTGGGTTCACAATACTTGTAAAGCACACAATGTGCTGCATAGAAGCATCTGCATCATTAGGAGAGAACTTACATCAGGGGAGAGACCCAGTCTTTATGGCTGGTGGATATCACCTCGGTCTCTACCGCTACCATCAATATGATCATCATTCAACTTTTCCAGCCGTGTCTCCTGGTAGCCGCTTCTGGTAGGTGAAGTGATCTTATTAAATGCAGCTTAGTTAAGGGGGCATCATATTAGATCTGAATCATTCCTCAAGGACTTGAGGACAACTGAAGTGAACCAGATCATAAGAGACTGACAGTTAGCTATTCTTTCCAAACCAGTTCCAAGTTCTTCCTTTTCATATCTAGACTATAAGCAACAGGGAGATTCCTGGTTGGAGTAATTGTGTGTGCAGAGTACTTGGGCAGAACTCCAGAGTCCCAGTGCCTTCAGGGCTTGGATTCTCAGTCCTTAATCTTTAGAGGGTCCCTGTCATCTCATTACGAATGGGTTTAGCCTCTGACTTCAGTGAGACCAAGAGCCATGTACACATCATCTGAGAAGCAGAACCATGGTGAAGTCAAACCAGTTATTCAGATTCAGAGTGGATCCTTCAAGAGCCGAATGGTGGGTGCTGAAGCATGAGGTGAGAATGAAGCAGAGGTCTGGGGAGTAAAGCCAGATAAGGGGGCAGGGAGAGTTTGGTGTGTGTGTTGTGTGAGGCCACTTGGGTCTATAATAGCATTTTCTGCAGTTCCTGAACATCACTGAGTCATTTTTGTCCTTTGCCATCAAATAAGAGTGGCTGGAAAGGGTGCCTTTGTCATTTTGGAGATTAACTGGTGAAGTCCCTCTGGCATGGGGTAGGGCTCCTGCCAAGTGCCACTTGTTTTCTCCCAGACCCTCAGTGTTCACAGTCCTCAGGCCCTGTCCTGGTGCTGGACATTGCACTCAGGAATGGCCTGCTCAGCTTGGACTCTCTGGAGCAGAAATTCTGTCTGCAGCTGATTGGAGACAGCTGCTCAGGCAGGCCTAGGAAATGGGAAACATACGGGCAGCAGCGACAGACGGAGGTGCTTTTCTGAACAGGGGACCTTCTGGAGTCTAGAACTGCAGCTGAAAATATAATTAGGGGCTAACACAGCCTTGCAAATAAGTGCCGAGGACACAGCAGACCTCCAAAGAGCCGGGTCACCCTAACCCTGTAGGCACCATGAAAAGGAGCCAAGAACAGGCAAATGAAAATTTTCAACATTGTTTTTCCTAGAAAAATCTCTCTTTTCTTCCTGATTCCTCTTAGGTGGGCATGACACACTTGGGACTGACCAGGGCCAGCCTGATGGGCTTGCAAGGGACAGTCTGGGAAGATGGCCTACTCTATTACTCGCTTGTACAGAAAGTCTCAGCTTAAGGTACACAAAGCCAGTGGGGCTGGAGCTGGGGGTTGGAGTTCCGGAGACAGACCAGGCCTGTGTATTCTGTGGTCTGGGGTTGAAGGGGCTGGCAGGATGGGGAGGGGAAAGTGTATAAACGGAAGTCCTTAAGAAGAGACAAGCATCAAAATTAGTGAGACCAAATACCAGCAGGAACCCCAAAGGTCAAGGTAAGAATCAAAACACAGAATGGAGCTGAGAGTCAGGAGCCAGTTGGAGGCAGCACCTGGATGGAGTCCACCTGCGATGAAGGTGTGCCTGAAGAGAGATATGACTGGCAGAAAGGCATGGGGTGGGCAGTTGTTGACAACGGTGAGAATGAAGCAGAGGTCTGGGGAGTAAAGCCAGATAAGGGGGCAGGGAGAGTTTGGTGTGTGTGTTGTGTGAGGCCACTTGGGTCTATAATAGCATTTTCTGCAGTTCCTGAACATCACTGAGTCATTTTTGTCCTTTGCCATCAAATAAGAGTGGCTGGAAAGGGTGCCTTTGTCATTTTGGAGATTAACTGGTGAAGTCCCTCTGGCATGGGGTAGGGCTCCTGCCAAGTGCCACTTGTTTTCTCCCAGACCCTCAGTGTTCACAGTCCTCAGGCCCTGTCCTGGTGCTGGACATTGCACTCAGGAATGGCCTGCTCAGCTTGGACTCTCTGGAGCAGAAATTCTGTCTGCAGCTGATTGGAGACAGCTGCTCAGGCAGGCCTAGGAAATGGGAAACATACGGGCAGCAGCGACAGACGGAGGTGCTTTTCTGAACAGGGGACCTTCTGGAGTCTAGAACTGCAGCTGAAAATATAATTAGGGGCTAACACAGCCTTGCAAATAAGTGCCGAGGACACAGCAGACCTCCAAAGAGCCGGGTCACCCTAACCCTGTAGGCACCATGAAAAGGAGCCAAGAACAGGCAAATGAAAATTTTCAACATTGTTTTTCCTAGAAAAATCTCTCTTTTTCTTCCTGATTCCTCTTAGGTGGGCATGACACACTTGGGACTGACCAGGGCCAGCCTGATGGGCTTGCAAGGGACAGTCTGGGGAAGATGGCCTACTCTATTACTCGCTTGTACAGAAAGTCTCAGCTTAAGGTACACAAAGCCAGTGGGGCTGGAGCTGGGGGTTGGAGTTCCGGAGACAGACCAGGCCTGTGTATTCTGTGGTCTGGGGTTGAAGGGGCTGGCAGGATGGGGAGGGGAAAGTGTATAAACGGAAGTCCTTAAGAAGAGACAAGCATCAAAATTAGTGAGACCAAATACCAGCAGGAACCCCAAAGGTCAAGGTAAGAATCAAAACACAGAATGGAGCTGAGAGTCAGGAGCCAGTTGGAGGCAGCACCTGGATGGAGTCCACCTGCGATGAAGGTGTGCCTGAAAGAGAGATATGACTGGCAGAAAGGCATGGGGGTGGGCAGTTGTTGACAACGGTAAATTGCCTGACTGAAATGTACACACGATGCCTTGAATGGGTCCCATCTGGCTACTAAGAATCGAGGCTGAGGAAGCCCGGCCAGCTCCCGGCAGCCCCCTCCCACCCTCCTTCTGCGCTGAGAGTCAATACCAGTTTTAATTTTATTCATGGGGCTGCACTTGTTCCACGCTGCATCTCCTCCATGAATACTAATGGAACTCCAGATTGTTTTAAGTGAAGATCTGAGCAAGACACCTCCTTTCATCTTGTCAAGAGCTGTCATTTCCGACAGAGGTTTTTTTGAGTTTCCTTTCTACTAGATTCAGTGCAAACTCCTCTCTACACAGAGCTGCATGGGTATTGCTGGCACTGGGCAATCGCAAAGCAGTCCTTGTGGAAAAGAAATCCTCCTTGGCCTCCTGCCCCCTGTGTGGTCACTGTCAATGGTGAAGCCTCCTGCGGGAGGATAGGCGGAATGAAGAAGGACGTCTGGCAAGGAGGCAGTCCAGAGGGCATCTCTTAGAAGGTGGTGGGAACTGGGGTTCTCCTTCCTTTGCAAGGCTGTTTTTGATCATTTTAAATGTCACTGCCATGCTTTTCATAGCCATGAGGTTTTTTCAGGTTTAGAAGAATGGCTTCATGACCCTTTGAACTGCTTCCTTAATTCCCATCTTTTCTTGTTCCAGTTCATTCTGCATACAAATGCTATACATACGTAGCTGTTAGACAAAAACAATTTAAATCAGGACTCTGCCCTATTCAAAAGTCTTCAATGGCTCTCACAACATCTCAGGTAACCTCTGACTAATCCTGCAGAATTTGTTTGTCCCTCCGGAGCATTTCAATACCTCCCACCCATTGCTTCTCCCTGCGCTTACATTGACCAGCTGAAGGAACTGAAGGCTAGCTCTGGTGTAATAGGGGAGGGGAAAGTGTATAAACGGAAGTCCTTAAGAAGAGACAAGCATCAAAATTAGTGAGACCAAATACCAGCAGGAACCCCAAAGGTCAAGGTAAGAATCAAAACACAGAATGGAGCTGAGAGTCAGGAGCCAGTTGGAGGCAGCACCTGGATGGAGTCCACCTGCGATGAAGGTGTGCCTGAAAGAGAGATATGACTGGCAGAAAGGCATGGGGGTGGGCAGTTGTTGACAACGGTAAATTGCCTGACTGAAATGTACACACGATGCCTTGAATGGGTCCCATCTGGCTACTAAGAATCGAGGCTGAGGAAGCCCGGCCAGCTCCCGGCAGCCCCCTCCCACCCTCCTTCTGCGCTGAGAGTCAATACCAGTTTTAATTTTATTCATGGGGCTGCACTTGTTCCACGCTGCATCTCCTCCATGAATACTAATGGAACTCCAGATTGTTTTAAGTGAAGATCTGAGCAAGACACCTCCTTTCATCTTGTCAAGAGCTGTCATTTCCGACAGAGGTTTTTTTGAGTTTCCTTTCTACTAGATTCAGTGCAAACTCCTCTCTACACAGAGCTGCATGGGTATTGCTGGCACTGGGCAATCGCAAAGCAGTCCTTGTGGAAAAGAAATCCTCCTTGGCCTCCTGCCCCCTGTGTGGTCACTGTCAATGGTGAAGCCTCCTGCGGGAGGATAGGCGGAATGAAGAAGGACGTCTGGCAAGGAGGCAGTCCAGAGGGCATCTCTTAGAAGGTGGTGGGAACTGGGGTTCTCCTTCCTTTGCAAGGCTGTTTTTGATCATTTTAAATGTCACTGCCATGCTTTTCATAGCCATGAGGTTTTTTCAGGTTTAGAAGAATGGCTTCATGACCCTTTGAACTGCTTCCTTAATTCCCATCTTTTCTTGTTCCAGTTCATTCTGCATACAAATGCTATACATACGTAGCTGTTAGACAAAAACAATTTAAATCAGGACTCTGCCCTATTCAAAAGTCTTCAATGGCTCTCACAACATCTCAGGTAACCTCTGACTAATCCTGCAGAATTTGTTTGTCCCTCCGGAGCATTTCAATACCTCCCACCCATTGCTTCTCCCTGCGCTTACATTGACCAGCTGAAGGAACTGAAGGCTAGCTCTGGTGTGCTCAGTATGGCATGGATCCTAAACCAATGAAAGACAAGCGTGAAGTTAGTGAATTTCCTATTCCACCAGTAAGGATAGTCTGAGCACATCCCTTTACTCTAAGTCCACCTGCACTAGTACCAAACCAGTGCCTTTCTTCCCCAACCCCAACCATGTATACTTAACTTTGTTGTTCTCAGCCTCAAACGGTCTGGAAAGATCACAACCTAAAGTTAATATTTTTTTTTTTTTTTTTTTTATTGACACAGAGTAGATCTAGCTCCAAATTTGGCTTCTAATTATATGGGGGAATTAGAAGGTAGGATACATATCCCCAAACCAGGGTCAGATGGGTCAGTCCTAGTACTTGGGCTTTGCCATCTTGGGTTAATTATTTAACCCAAGTCTCATGTTTTCTTTTATAAAATTCAGATGATCCCAGCACCTACTTCATAAGTTTGTGATGATAAGCTAACAGACATGGAGACACAGCATGGAGGATGGTATACAACAAATGTTAGCTACTATGACACTAGATCTCAATGAGTGGATTCAGTCCATACATGAAATTAGCAAGGCTTAATGCAGGCTTAGATGGATAACAGTTTGTTGTGATTTAACAGTCCCTTTTTCTCTCAGTCACTCTATCCCTAACAAAAATCAAGCAAAACCCACACGTTCTCTTTTCTGACCCACCATTTCACAAGAAGTGTTCTTTTAGGGGAAGGCACCACCTCTCAGGCATCCTGCTGGCCTGCTGGATGGATGGCCCCGAACTAACTAGTAGGAGACAGCATCCCCTTGCTCAGTGGTGATGGTGGGAGGGACGTGCAACATCTGCTGAGGCCCAGCTCTCCAGGGCAGACCAGCTGCCCCTGCAGCAGAGGCGATGTTCCGCTGTAATGGCCCACGACATTACGGCTCCCAGAGGCCTCTGGCTGGGTAGCAGGCCAGGGCCAAGTGGGCTGAGAACACTCAAGGGCAGTGCTAGATGGCTGCTGGCCAGAGTAGCCCATCTGTGAGGCTGGCCAGAGGCAGGAGGCAGACATCATGCAGCTTATTCCTAGGAAGGCACTTTCCTTTCTTTAGAAAAAACACAGCTCACAGAGTCAGGGAAACCTAAATACTACAGATGGGCTTGAGGGGTGGGTTGCTTTGCTATTGTATTCAGCCTGAAAGACAAGCGTGAAGTTAGTGAATTTCCTATTCCACCAGTAAGGATAGTCTGAGCACATCCCTTTACTCTAAGTCCACCTGCACTAGTACCAAACCAGTGCCTTTCTTCCCCAACCCCAACCATGTATACTTAACTTTGTTGTTCTCAGCCTCAAACGGTCTGGAAAGATCACAACCTAAAGTTAATATTTTTTTTTTTTTTTTTTTTATTGACACAGAGTAGATCTAGCTCCAAATTTGGCTTCTAATTATATGGGGGAATTAGAAGGTAGGATACATATCCCCAAACCAGGGTCAGATGGGTCAGTCCTAGTACTTGGGCTTTGCCATCTTGGGTTAATTATTTAACCCAAGTCTCATGTTTTCTTTTATAAAATTCAGATGATCCCAGCACCTACTTCATAAGTTTGTGATGATAAGCTAACAGACATGGAGACACAGCATGGAGGATGGTATACAACAAATGTTAGCTACTATGACACTAGATCTCAATGAGTGGATTCAGTCCATACATGAAATTAGCAAGGCTTAATGCAGGCTTAGATGGATAACAGTTTGTTGTGATTTAACAGTCCCTTTTTCTCTCAGTCACTCTATCCCTAACAAAAATCAAGCAAAACCCACACGTTCTCTTTTCTGACCCACCATTTCACAAGAAGTGTTCTTTTAGGGGAAGGCACCACCTCTCAGGCATCCTGCTGGCCTGCTGGATGGATGGCCCCGAACTAACTAGTAGGAGACAGCATCCCCTTGCTCAGTGGTGATGGTGGGGAGGGACGTGCAACATCTGCTGAGGCCCAGCTCTCCAGGGCAGACCAGCTGCCCCTGCAGCAGAGGCGATGTTCCGCTGTAATGGCCCACGACATTACGGCTCCCAGAGGCCTCTGGCTGGGTAGCAGGCCAGGGCCAAGTGGGCTGAGAACACTCAAGGGCAGTGCTAGATGGCTGCTGGCCAGAGTAGCCCATCTGTGAGGCTGGCCAGAGGCAGGAGGCAGACATCATGCAGCTTATTCCTAGGAAGGCACTTTCCTTTCTTTAGAAAAAACACAGCTCACAGAGTCAGGGAAACCTAAATACTACAGATGGGCTTGAGGGGTGGGTTGCTTTGCTATTGTATTCAGCCTGGAAGGGATGATCTGGGGTTCTATCAAAGATACAGTCTTGAGGACCAGTCTTTCTCCAGAAGCACTTTGCCCCTACAGAAATTTCGTGTTTTTGTCCAGGGTTCAAAGTCCTCTCCTAGGAGCTGGCCTCTGAAGGACTCCAATTCTCATTTTCCAATCTCCACCGAACCCTCTTCCTTCTTCCCCTTTTCTGTTTCCTGTTCCAACTTTCAGTTAGATAAGAGGCTGTCCCTCTTCCCTTGCAGAAGCTTGCTACTTCTGCAAATGTCATTCTTTTTGCTCATATATATTGTATCTTTTTAATTTCTCATGAGCACATTTTTGTTGAGATGAAAAACAATGTTGAAGTAAATGGAGCAAGACATGAGTCATCCACCTCCTCCCCATCCATCCTCCTCAACACGCCCACATCTCACTCCCTTCTCTAGGAGGACAGTGACTGCTGTCTGGGTGGGCACACATACCTACTCTTGATCCATGGACGTCTATACGTCTATACACACCTATGTGATTTGTTGTGGGCTTTGCTTGCGTTTAACTTAAATTTTATTTTTTAACAAAGTCTTCTATCTATATAGCTTAGAGAAACAGTTATACCTCCAAGCTTATTATGAAAAACTGAAGTCCTCCCCGACACCAATCCCTCCATTTCCCTCTTTCCAGAAATGACCATTAATCTCTTAGCTGATTCTTTTGGTATTTATCTCAAGATCACCAAATAGGTTTCTTCTACTACTGCTTCTTGAGTTTTTCATTTTAAGCATAATCCCTTAATGGAATATAAAGGCTTGGTCGTCTTCCTCCCTGGTCTCCCACAACACATTCATGTTGATATTCTGTGCTTACATTATTATGACTATTAATAGGTCTTGTGGTACTCTGTGTCAACTTGTGCTCTTCAGTCAAATGTATTTTTCCTTGGACCTAACAGTCTTGCTTGTTAGTAAGTAGCAAGTAGTCTTGCTTGTTTATTTTCCCCTATTATTGTCGAATACTTCAATGTCAAATACTTCCTCAGGTGCATAAATTTCCTTCTGATATGTTCCACCATCTTAGTTATCGAGTCAGTTTCATCTTCTTGATATCTCTTGGAAATCTGGTGTGCTGTTTCAATGTAGACTGGTGAGCCTCCTGTCTATTGCACGACAGATGGGCTTTTCTTTCCTCATCATCCTGGAAAGGCCCTTTGAGTCTCTCTTATATATGATCCATGGGTTTTGAACTCTTTATCTTCCTAAGGTTTAGCCCTTGTTTAGTGGTGCATGTTCTTCAGTTGCTTCTTGAAAGAAAACACACAGACTTAAGACATTCATGAATTCATTTATGCAGAAATTCAATTTCATTGAGCACTTGTTAAGAATTCTAAAAAGTATATATATATATGTTTTCAGTGTTGCACACTGTTTGAGACTCATCAGTGAATGATATTCTTGCCTCTGAGGACATAATATTCTAGCATAGAATGTCTAATGGCAAAAATAAACATAATGAATTATATAAAGTCCTAAGTGCTAGGAATAAAAAAAAGGAAAAAAAAAAAAAAAACGAAGAGGATAAAGGACCTCAGTCCTGCCATGACATCTGTGGGCCCTGAAGTGAGAGATCATCTTGCAAAATATTCTTCAGCCGCTGTACGCAACTGCTGTGGGTATCTCTTAAGTTTGTGAGTACCTTAGAATCACAAAATTGAAATTCAAGAAGTAATAAAATGCTGTGCTAGAAAATGTTACTTTCTTATGTAAGAATCTATTGCATTCATGCTATCTGAGAGAAAAGATTTGACAAGTTAATTAATTTGTCTCTTGTTTCAGTGTTCCTGCTGCTCAAATCCTCTCTAAACTCCAAAGAAGTGTCCCTCTTTGATGCTGGCAGTGGCCCGATGCACAGAACTTCATGTATTCACATACAGTTTCCATTTATTTCAAGGACAGAAAGAAAGAGGTAGAGAGCTGCATTTTTCTGGATCCTGAATGGCGTTAGTTTTGAGCGTGGATATTTACAGTTTGAGAGAATACTGGGCCAACTTGGAGAGCCAGATTCAACTACAGAGGTGTGCATATGTTCTTTAATGATATGCATGTGTAGGTGTGTGTGTGTGTGTGTGTGTTTATTTGTAATGCCCAGGACCCTAAAAAACCTAGACTCAGGTCAGAGGCCTTCTTGTCTGGATTGCAGAGAAGTAGTGGGATCAGGGGCACTAGTCTAGAGTCCGAGGAACTCGGCTAGCCTCGTTGAGAAGCTGACAAAGACTCACAGGAGGTGCAGCAATTAACTGTAGAGTTACTTGGGGAAAGCCTATTTCACATAGAGGGGCTAAATGGTACCAAGGCCTTAAGGCACGTCTGTAAATGTATCTATTGTACATATACATTTAATTGACAGTTTGTGTATAAATTTCTAGAAGGGAATTTTTTTAGGAGTTTTGAAGAGACCTTGCCATTGCATTTATTTTCTGTTATGACTGTTGAAAACAGGATGCTATTCTGGTTACTCATCCTTTACAAACGATCTGTGTTTTTCTCTCTGGAAATTTTTTCCCTTTCCTCCTCATATTTTTGGCATAGATCTATTTCCATCCCTTGTGCTGTGCACACAATGAGCAATCATTTATTCAATAATTCACTCCCCAAATATTTATTGAGGGCTCCCTAAGCTCCATGCACTGTTCATTATGCTGGTGCTACAACAGAAAACAGAGAACCCTTCCCGCCCTCAGGGAGCTTCTGCTCTACCAAAACGGAAAGATCATAAAAAGAGTAAAACAACTGGCAACATGATGATGAAAAATGCTATGGAGAAAAATAAAATGGGGAGGATGGAAAAGGAATCTGGAGGGGTGGAGAGCTGGGATAGTTGCAGCTTTAAGTAAGGTGATCAAAGAGCGTCCTGCCATGGTGACATTTGAATTAAGTCCTGGAACTAAGGGGACCAGCTGCACTGATACCTGGAGGAGGAGCAGAGCCATGACACACGGGTGAAGGCTGTCAGGAGAGAGCGGGCCTGGTGGACTCAAGAGACCACAGAAAACTAGTGTCACTGAAGCAAGGTGAGCAGAGGAACCCACAGAGGAGACACTATGAGAGGGAAGAGGAGTTAGATCACCTAGGGCCTTAGATGGTCATTAAACATGCTCTGGTTCTCACTCGAAATAAAATGGGAGACGTTTGGCCAAACTCAGGTTCTTTTTGAAGTTGAGACCAACAAGATTTTTGGGTGGTATGGATATGGGCTTCTATGAGAGAGAAAAGAATCAGAATTGATGACAATTTCTTTTTCTGAGCAACAGCAAAGAGGAAGGTGTCATCAGAAGAGTCAGGCAAGATTTGAGGAGCCACAGATCTGGAGGAGGTCATAAAGCCTAGAAAGTGGGCCATTGGATTGAGCAACTTGAAAGCCAAATGTGTGTCACTGAGAAAAGCAATTACAATAGAGTTGTGGAATCAAAGTCCTGACGGAGTGCACCCAAGGGAAGAATGGCAAGGAGAAACTAGAACCAGTTGAATCAACTGTAAACAGAGAGAAATGAGATGGTAACTGCAGGGGAAGTGGAGCTAACCTTATTTGTCTTTTTAAGTTGAGAGAAATACTAGGAGCTTTGTATTTTAATTGGAAATTCAAGGACTCAAGTTCTGGAAAATTTTTCTCAGATTACTATTAGTATCTTAATGATTTCATTCCCTTCATCATCTTTGAAACTCCATTTTCTGATTGCTGGGTTATCAGTAGTTCTCAAATTTTCTTATGTTTTCCCTTCCTATTTTCTATTTGTTTTGTTCTAATTTCTGAGGGTTTCCTCCTCAATTTTATCTTTTACTTCCACTGAGTTTCAAAATTTTCTGCATCTTCCTTTCTTATAGCATTCTATTCTTGTTTCATGGATACCATATGGTCGCTATTTCGCTGAGGATTTTAAGGATAGCTTTCTTAATTAAGGTTTTTTGTCTTCAACTGTTTCTGTTTCCTTAGTTATCCACTCCGAGGTCCCTTTGTTGTTCCTTTAATTTCCTTTATTATTAGTAAATATTTTCTCATATGTTTACAATCCTTGGTTGCTTATGCCACTGTCTGGGCCACTTTGCTTATGTGGTGGAACTTGTCAACTGTGACTCTCCAGTTAGTGTGATCTCTCCAGGCTGTAGCATGGGGGACCCCCCAGTGTCACTATATTTAAGTGTCTTTGAGGGTCGGTTTTACTCTCATAAATCAAAGGCTGTAGCATGGTCATTAAACATGCTCTGGTTCTCACTCGAAATAAAATGGGAGCGTTTGGCCAAACTCAGGTTCTTTTGAAGTTGAGACCAACAAGATTTTTGGGTGGTATGGATATGGGCTTCTATGAGAGAGAAAGAATCAGAATTGATGACAATTTCTTTTTCTGAGCAACAGCAAAGAGGAAGGTGTCATCAGAAGAGTCAGGCAAGATTTGAGGAGCCACAGATCTGGAGGAGGTCATAAAGCCTAGAAAGTGGGCCATTGGATTGAGCAACTTGAAAGCCAAATGTGTGTCACTGAGAAAAGCAATTACAATAGAGTTGTGGAATCAAAGTCCTGACGGAGTGCACCCAAGGGAAGAATGGCAAGGAGAAACTAGAACCAGTTGAATCAACTGTAAACAGAGAGAAATGAGATGGTAACTGCAGGGGAAGTGGAGCTAACCTTATTTGTCTTTTTAAGTTGAGAGAAATACTAGGAGCTTTGTATTTTAATTGGAAATTCAAGGACTCAAGTTCTGGAAAATTTTTCTCAGATTACTATTAGTATCTTAATGATTTCATTCCCTTCATCATCTTTGAAACTCCATTTTCTGATTGCTGGGTTATCAGTAGTTCTCAAATTTTCTTATGTTTTCCCTTCCTATTTTCTATTTGTTTTGTTCTAATTTCTGAGGGTTTCCTCCTCAATTTTATCTTTTACTTCCACTGAGTTTCAAAATTTTCTGCATCTTCCTTTCTTATAGCATTCTATTCTTGTTTCATGGATACCATATGGTCGCTATTTCGCTGAGGATTTTAAGGATAGCTTTCTTAATTAAGGTTTTTTGTCTTCAACTGTTTCTGTTTCCTTAGTTATCCACTCCGAGGTCCCTTTGTTGTTCCTTTAATTTCCTTTATTATTAGTAAATATTTTCTCATATGTTTACAATCCTTGGTTGCTTATGCCACTGTCTGGGCCACTTTGCTTATGTGGTGGAACTTGTCAACTGTGACTCTCCAGTTAGTGTGATCTCTCCAGGCTGTAGCATGGGGGACCCCCCAGTGTCACTATATTTAAGTGTCTTTGAGGGTCGGTCACATTAACATAGACTTCAACTCACATAAACTTCAAATACTGGCTCCCAGCTTATGGGAAGTCAAGTGGGGAAAAAAAAGGTTGGAGGCCAGTTCTCTGTACTCTTAAGTAAATTTTTATTTAACTTCTCTGTTTTCAGTATGGTACTCTTACCCTCAGCATACTGTTTTACGCTTCCCAGAGAATAAATGTCCACCTTACGGGGAAGGGACAGACGTGTGGTTACTAAGAAGGCAAAAGAGATTCAGCTCTTTAAAGTAAGTGTGTAGCCAGTCCTATTCTTTTTAAGCCACTTCATCCCCCGCCCCGTCCACATCCCCAAATACCTTCTGTTTCCCATTTCTGAGCCTCTTTTATGGATTCTGTAATACAAATGGAGTTACTTTCTGGCTTTCCCCATCAGAAAGGTTTAGGATGCACTGGCTTCTCAACTGCTGGGTCAGGCACTACCTGTCCATTCATGTATTAACATTCAGAATTTTGTTACTGTAGTTTCCTCTCCAGTCTAAGCCCTCAACAGGCTCATCTGAAAAACTAAAATAAAATAAATCTGGAATCTGGAGAAGAGCAGAGCTAAATGCATATGTTAAATTCTCTCTCTTGAACTAAAAGCCCCATATGATAGTTTTCACATTTTTTTTGATATTTTATTAATGGAGACAAGAAAATATTGAATTTCCCTTATTAAAATTATATACTTTGTCTTAATACTCAAAATCACACAACATTTTATTAGTTTTTTCTTTTAAATTTTGAATTTTTACCATCACTCCTAGTTGAAGCTCCACTACCCAGCTATCTAAAGTAGAGTAATTTACATGATTTACAGTTATAAGTCACACTACAGTACATTTAAATTTCCCTATTTTTACTCATTTACTAGTCTACAAACTATTTCTTATTTTTCTATATTTTCTTAAGTTTCTGTTTTGAAAAATTTCAAATCTAGGGAAAACTGCAATAAATGTCAATATAAACTCCCATTAAATTTCTCAGCTGCTGATATTTTGCCATATTTGTACTTGCTTTCTCTCTCACTCAATTGCTTTTTTTAGCTCTGTGTCTTTCACTATATGCACATATATTTTTACTTCTCAATCATTGGCAAGTAAGTTGCAGACATCTTGACATTTCATTGCTAAATTATCAGCATGATTTTTCTAAGAATAAGACCACTTTCCTGCATGACCACAAGACATTATACCCAAAAGATTTAATGTTAATGCAATCATACTATTTAATGTATAGTCCATTTTCAACTCTAACTAATCCAGACAGTTCCATTAAAATTGTTGCTCCTCTCCTCAGAAAACAGGACCCTAAATCTGATCAGGGACCAGGTACTGAATGTGGTTATTTATCCTTAAGCCACTTCATCCCCCGCCCCGTCCACATCCCCAAATACCTTCTGTTTCCCATTTCTGAGCCTCTTTTATGGATTCTGTAATACAAATGGAGTTACTTTCTGGCTTTCCCCATCAGAAAGGTTTAGGATGCACTGGCTTCTCAACTGCTGGGTCAGGCACTACCTGTCCATTCATGTATTAACATTCAGAATTTTGTTACTGTAGTTTCCTCTCCAGTCTAAGCCCTCAACAGGCTCATCTGAAAAACTAAAATAAAATAAATCTGGAATCTGGAGAAGAGCAGAGCTAAATGCATATGTTAAATTCTCTCTCTTGAACTAAAAGCCCCATATGATAGTTTTCACATTTTTTTTTTGATATTTTATTAATGGAGACAAGAAAATATTGAATTTCCCTTATTAAAATTATATACTTTGTCTTAATACTCAAAATCACACAACATTTTATTAGTTTTTTCTTTTAAATTTTGAATTTTTACCATCACTCCTAGTTGAAGCTCCACTACCCAGCTATCTAAAGTAGAGTAATTTACATGATTTACAGTTATAAGTCACACTACAGTACATTTAAATTTCCCTATTTTTACTCATTTACTAGTCTACAAACTATTTCTTATTTTTCTATATTTTCTTAAGTTTCTGTTTTGAAAAATTTCAAATCTAGGGAAAACTGCAATAAATGTCAATATAAACTCCCATTAAATTTCTCAGCTGCTGATATTTTGCCATATTTGTACTTGCTTTCTCTCTCACTCAATTGCTTTTTTTAGCTCTGTGTCTTTCACTATATGCACATATATTTTTACTTCTCAATCATTGGCAAGTAAGTTGCAGACATCTTGACATTTCATTGCTAAATTATCAGCATGATTTTTCTAAGAATAAGACCACTTTCCTGCATGACCACAAGACATTATACCCAAAAGATTTAATGTTAATGCAATCATACTATTTAATGTATAGTCCATTTTCAACTCTAACTAATCCAGACAGTTCCATTAAAATTGTTGCTCCTCTCCCAGATTAGAACAGAGAAAACAAGGGCCAGGACCCCTAAATCTGATCAGGGACCAGGTACTGAATGTGGTTATTTATCCTTAGTCGTTTTTTCATCAAGAACACTCCCCCACCTCTGAGAGTGTGCGTATATTTGTGTTTTATGACATTAACATTTTAAAGAATTTAAGCTAGCTTTTTGGTAGAGTGTCTCAATCTGCATTTGTATGATTATTTCCTCATGCTTAGATTTGGGTTTAGTGTGTATATATATATATATATATATATATATATACACACACACACACACACATATATATATTTCAATCTATATATTTAGCAAGACTATATATATACATGCATATATATATTCAGTATATTTAGCAAGATACTACATGGCTGATGTTGTATACTTTTCATGCATTGCATAAGGAGGCATATAACATAAAATAGTTTTACTATTGGTGTTGCTTAATTTGATCAGTTGCATCAGGTGGTATATCCCAGATCTTTCCATTTTAAAGGTAGTTCATTATCATCATATGTAAGAATTAATCTAGGGTGTGAGGACTGGGTATGAGGGGTGGGTGAGACTTTGGAGTCTTATAAAGATACTGTGTCCCAACAATCTTGAATGCAATGGTTTTAGTATTCATTGACAATCCTTGCCGGAAGCAATTATTATATCAATGACTGCAAAATCCTGATTTTTCTAATTCTCATCCTTCCTTCATTTCTGAGATGGCATGCTCCCATAAAGAACTTTATTCTTCACCTCCTTCACCTTTTCTATCTCTTTTTGAGTATCGCTATGAATTTACAGATTTTTAAATTCAATGTATTACTCCCCATTACCTTCACTAGTAATTCTGATGTTCAAATTATTCAACATTTTTCTAATCAGAGCCCTTTCAAGCCAGTTCCTATGTCCTTTATATATATTCTCTTCAGTCTTTGTCTCCTTTGCTTTCTAGCACAAAGAGTGTTCTAAGTTCTTTTTTCATCAGAAACCTTGACATTTCATTGCTAAATTATCAGCATGATTTTTCTAAGAATAAGACCACTTTCCTGCATGACCACAAGACATTATACCCAAAAGATTTAATGTTAATGCAATCATACTATTTAATGTATAGTCCATTTTCAACTCTAACTAATCCAGACAGTTCCATTAAAATTGTTGCTCCTCTCCCAGATTAGAACAGAGAAAACAAGGGCCAGGACCCCTAAATCTGATCAGGGACCAGGTACTGAATGTGGTTATTTATCCTTAGTCGTTTTTTCATCAAGAACACTCCCCCACCTCTGAGAGTGTGCGTATATTTGTGTTTTATGACATTAACATTTTAAAGAATTTAAGCTAGCTTTTTGGTAGAGTGTCTCAATCTGCATTTGTATGATTATTTCCTCATGCTTAGATTTGGGTTTAGTGTGTATATATATATATATATATATATACACACACACACACACACATATATATATTTCAATCTATATATTTAGCAAGACTATATATATACATGCATATATATATTCAGTATATTTAGCAAGATACTACATGGCTGATGTTGTATACTTTTCATGCATTGCATAAGGAGGCATATAACATAAAATAGTTTTACTATTGGTGTTGCTTAATTTGATCAGTTGCATCAGGTGGTATATCCCAGATCTTTCCATTTTAAAGGTAGTTCATTATCATCATATGTAAGAATTAATCTAGGGTGTGAGGACTGGGTATGAGGGGTGGGTGAGACTTTGGAGTCTTATAAAGATACTGTGTCCCAACAATCTTGAATGCAATGGTTTTAGTATTCATTGACAATCCTTGCCGGAAGCAATTATTATATCAATGACTGCAAAATCCTGATTTTTCTAATTCTCATCCTTCCTTCATTTCTGAGATGGCATGCTCCCATAAAGAACTTTATTCTTCACCTCCTTCACCTTTTCTATCTCTTTTTTTGAGTATCGCTATGAATTTACAGATTTTTAAATTCAATGTATTACTCCCCATTACCTTCACTAGTAATTCTGATGTTCAAATTATTCAACATTTTTCTAATCAGAGCCCTTTCAAGCCAGTTCCTATGTCCTTTATATATATTCTCTTCAGTCTTTGTCTCCTTTGCTTTCTAGCACAAAGAGTGTTCTAAGTTCACTTTGTAATTTTTACACCTCAGATCTGGAATCAGTCACTTCTTTAAGGAGAACTATTTTCTTTTAGTGAGGACTGGTATTTAAAAGTCAAGTGCCAGGCATGAAGTTTCATTATATGCCACCTTCTGTAGAAGAAAGAAGAATGTTTCGTATACTTATATATGTCTTTGCTTAATTTGCAAAAAGAAACTCAGGATGAATCAGAAACAAAAGGGAATGGTCACTCATTGGAAGTGGGTGGGAATGAAGTGGAGAACCAGGCATGGAAATCAAGCTTCTCGGAGGATATCATTTAATACGCAGGCCCTTTCAGCAGGACAGAACAAAATTCTGAGTTTATATTTATATCTACAGTTGAAATCAAACACCACTACTCACTTTTACCCTGTCCATATTTGATTCCTTTGTTCACAATGAGAATACCATTCTCCAAGACATAGCTAATATTTATTCATTTGTACATTCGCTATTTGCAATAAAGAGTTTCAGAGTTACTGTACCAACACCACTTCTAATAGTAAATTTATGAAACAATGTTCAGTTATTTTTGCTTCTTTAAAAAAATCTTACAGTATATGCCACAAGGAGTATACAACCAAAGCTACTTCAGAAATTCTTTTTTCTGCATGTGGTTTTGTCACTGTAAATAGTGCTATACTGGGAGAGGATAAATCAGTTGTTTTTTTTTTTTAATCCAATCTTTTATGGACAGGCATTTAGGGTGCTTCCAATATTTTGTTAGGTTCATTTATTTCTGTTTGCCTTCACTTCAAGGATCCACTTTTTTCATGTTATTTTACTTTTGAATAGGCAAGAGTGTTACATGGCTCAATAGTCAAAATCATGCAGAAGTTGCATAATCCCATCCCATCTTTTCCTCTGCAATCTCACTCACCCACTAAGATAACAAGTTTTGTTTCTAGCTCATCTTTCTTGTGCTTCTTTTTGCAAAAATCAGCCCTTCTTTGTTACAAGAAAACAGTATTCTAATATCCATATCTATTTATATACCTATACACTATGAATAATATACAATGCAATATACATAAAGATATAAATTATTTACATATATATATATGTTTTGTACTTTTTAAAGAAAATATAAATTATTTTAATCGAAAATATAGCAATACATCCCCCAAATCTCTCTATAATGGCTAATGGAGGTCTGTCCTATTCTTTCTTACTGCTAAGTAGGACTGCACTGTCAACGGAGAAATCATAGTTTGTTTATCCAGTCTTTTATAGATAGACATTTTGGTTGCTTCCAATATTTTGCTGCTCCATATAGTGCTTCAGTGAGTGGCCGTGTACATATGTTGTTTTGTATTTGTGGAGGTGTATGTCTTCTGTTCCTTTCTCTGTTTCTTCTCCTGGCATTCACAGCATGCATATGTTACATCTTTTGTAATCATCTCCTCCGAGTTTGTAGCTCTTCTGTTCTCTTTTTTTCTTTTTAATTCTTTCCATTTGGGAAGTTTCTAATGGGTTATATTCAAGCTCACTGATTCTTTCCTTAGCTGTGTCCAGTCCACTGAGGAGCCCATCAAAGGCATTCTTTATTTCTGTTACAGTGTTCTTGATTTCTAGCATTCCCTTTTGATTCTTTCTTAGAGCTTCCATCCCTCTGCTTCTACAGACCATCTGTCCTTGCATGTGGTCCACTTCTTCCTTTAGCGCTCTTAACATATTAATCATAGCTATTTTTGCTTCCTAGTCTGATTAATTCCAAAATCTGCCATATCTGAATCTGGTTCTGATGCTTGCTTTGTCTCTTCAGACTGTGTGCTCTGTGTTTTACTGTGCATTCTCCTTTTCTTATTCTTTTGTTGTTGAAAATTGAGCATCCTCTATAAGTAAAAGAAACTGAGATAGACAGGCCATTAGTATGAGGTTTTATGCTTATCCTGCTAGGAATTAGGCTGTGTTTACTATTCGGTGTGGTTGTGTGTGTCAAAGGCTAAAATTTCCCCAGGTGTGTTACTTTTGTATCCTCTGCTGTCTTTGGGTTTCCCTAGAGATTTCTTCTTAAACAATACCAGAGACTTGCAGTTCTTCCAATTACATTCCCTCATGTTACATGGGAGTCCTGTTGATGGGGTGCTGAGGAAGTGGGTGGGAAACAAGGAAAATGTTCTATAATCCTATCACCAGGTCTCAGTCTTTTAGTGAGTCTTTGCCCAAGGCTGTGACCTTCACAAGTGCTTCTCAGTTTACTCTCCTTTCCCTATGCTTAGGTGGAACAGGAAGGCAAGTGGAGGCTGAAGTTGGGCACTTCCCTTCTCTCAGTCAGTTAGGCTCCCGACAAAATACTTTTCCTTGAGGGCAGGGCTTTGTTAAGGAAAAAGAGAAATGCTAGGTGTATTTTAAAAGTTAATATCCCTAGTTAATTTCCCCTCTGCTCCTAGAAATACAAGAGGATTATTCTCAATTCTTTATACTCAGAACCAATGAACCTCCTGGAGCGAAAACTCAGGAAAGTCTTATAGATGGCCCCCCCAAAGACTTTTTCTCAAGCTAGTGGACATTCAATTTCCAGCCATCAGTCAGTTATGTTTGTTTTCCTACAATCTCCTACCAGGTGCTGGCTCCAAGGCTGGCTTCTGCTCCCTTTAGGCTATGGTTCTCTGTGTTTTCCCAGTCAGTTTTCAGGGCAGTGCTTTCTACTTTGACCTCAATCCTTTGATGAACCTAAGAAAAAAATGTTGGCTTTCAGCTTATTCAGCATTTTTTATTCTTGTGGGGATTAACATGATATTTCAAGTTTTTTACATGTCAGAGTGGGGACCAAAAATTCCTATAAATTCTGGATGTATATTTTCCCCCGGAGTTTATTGAGATCTAATTGACATATAACATCACATTAAGGTGAATAACATAATGATTTAGAGATGTGGGACAAAAATTATACATCTTTTTTTAAATTGTTTTTTTTTGGGCATCCTCTATAAGTAAAAGAAACTGAGATAGACAGGCCATTAGTATGAGGTTTTATGCTTATCCTGCTAGGAATTAGGCTGTGTTTACTATTCGTGTGGTTGTGTGTGTCAAAGGCTAAAATTTCCCCAGGTGTGTTACTTTTGTATCCTCTGCTGTCTTTGGGTTTCCCTAGAGATTTCTTCTTAAACAATACCAGAGACTTGCAGTTCTTCCAATTACATTCCCTCATGTTACATGGGAGTCCTGTTGATGGGGTGCTGAGGAAGTGGGTGGGAAACAAGGAAAATGTTCTATAATCCTATCACCAGGTCTCAGTCTTTTAGTGAGTCTTTGCCCAAGGCTGTGACCTTCACAAGTGCTTCTCAGTTTACTCTCCTTTCCCTATGCTTAGGTGGAACAGGAAGGCAAGTGGAGGCTGAAGTTGGGCACTTCCCTTCTCTCAGTCAGTTAGGCTCCCGACAAAATACTTTTCCTTGAGGGCAGGGCTTTGTTAAGGAAAAAGAGAAATGCTAGGTGTATTTTAAAAGTTAATATCCCTAGTTAATTTCCCCTCTGCTCCTAGAAATACAAGAGGATTATTCTCAATTCTTTATACTCAGAACCAATGAACCTCCTGGAGCGAAAACTCAGGAAAGTCTTATAGATGGCCCCCCCAAAGACTTTTTCTCAAGCTAGTGGACATTCAATTTCCAGCCATCAGTCAGTTATGTTTGTTTTCCTACAATCTCCTACCAGGTGCTGGCTCCAAGGCTGGCTTCTGCTCCCTTTAGGCTATGGTTCTCTGTGTTTTCCCAGTCAGTTTTCAGGGCAGTGCTTTCTACTTTGACCTCAATCCTTTGATGAACCTAAGAAAAAAATGTTGGCTTTCAGCTTATTCAGCATTTTTTATTCTTGTGGGGATTAACATGATATTTCAAGTTTTTTACATGTCAGAGTGGGGACCAAAAATTCCTATAAATTCTGGATGTATATTTTCCCCCGGAGTTTATTGAGATCTAATTGACATATAACATCACATTAAGGTGAATAACATAATGATTTAAGAGATGAAAAAATTTCAAAACAATGACCATAATGAGTGGAACGCACATTCATCATCTCACATAGTGATTCTTAAGGTGTATCTTAACGATAAAATCCTAGAAGTGGTATGACAGAGTCAAAGGCTTAGGATATAAGCAATTCCGTTTGATATTGTGAATTCCTCCTCCACTAGGTTATACTATTTTGCACTTCCACCAGCTATGTGTGAGATTGTTGGTTTCCCAACAGCCTTGCTAACAGAATGTTGTCAAGCTTCTGAATTCTTGGCAATCTGGTGGTGAGAAAGGGTGTCTTGATATAGTTTTATTTTGCGTTTCTCTTATTATGAGTGAATCTGACCAGTTTTTCATGTTTAAAGGAGATTTGTATATCTTTTCCTGTGAACTATCTGTCCATGCTTCTTGCATCATCTCTGACTTAAAAAAACAAAAACAAAGAGAGACTTTTGGTATTTTTTGCTTGCAATTAAATATTTTACATAGTAGGGAAATTAACTTTGTACACGATTTATTTTACAATTGTTTTTATAAGTTTAAAATTTATTGATTTTTCATTTTGCTCATGCAAAACCTTTTTTAAAATAGTAGCTGAATTTATGTTTATTTTATCTGGAGTCTGAGTTATAGTTTAGGGGGTCTTTCTCCACATTTAGGTTATAAAGGAGTTCACACATATTTTCTTTTAGTTTGTAAAGAGGTTAAATTTAGAACTTTGATCCATTTAGGGTTTATTGTATGTATGATTCAAGGAATGAATGCTAGATGCCCTATAATCATTTAATTTAAAAAAATCATTTTTATACCTGTCATTTAAAATGAAATATTTTTCATATAGTAGGCTTCTAGATGGACTTGGGTCTATTTCTTATTTTTTTGAAATATAACCTTTATTTATTTTTAAATTTATTTTATGTAGAGTTTATTTCTTGATTTGTTGTTTCCATTGCTCTGCTTAGTATGTGACTCATTTCCTTAATGTGTTCATTACTGTGGCTTTTTAGTATGTTTCAGTCTCTAGTATGGCTGGCTTCCTCTTTTTTGCCTTTTTTTCCAGAGTTTTTCACATATATATGAAGTGAATAAATTGGATGCAAGTTGTCCAATTCCAGAAAATAAAAATTTAATGATATTTTTATTGGGATCGTTTTAAATGTATCTTAATATGGGAGAAATGCTATTTCTAATACTGTTGAGTCATTAAATCTTTATTAGTTTTCTTATGAAAGCTTGCTGTAAATATTATCACAAACTCAGGATATAAGCAATTCCGTTTGATATTGTGAATTCCTCCTCCACTAGGTTATACTATTTTGCACTTCCACCAGCTATGTGTGAGATTGTTGGTTTCCCAACAGCCTTGCTAACAGAATGTTGTCAAGCTTCTGAATTCTTGGCAATCTGGTGGTGAGAAAGGGTGTCTTGATATAGTTTTATTTTGCGTTTCTCTTATTATGAGTGAATCTGACCAGTTTTTCATGTTTAAAGGAGATTTGTATATCTTTTCCTGTGAACTATCTGTCCATGCTTCTTGCATCATCTCTGACTTAAAAAAACAAAAACAAAGAGAGACTTTTGGTATTTTTTGCTTGCAATTAAATATTTTACATAGTAGGGAAATTAACTTTGTACACGATTTATTTTACAATTGTTTTTATAAGTTTAAAATTTATTGATTTTTCATTTTGCTCATGCAAAACCTTTTTAATATAGTAGCTGAATTTATGTTTATTTTATCTGGAGTCTGAGTTATAGTTTAGGGGGTCTTTCTCCACATTTAGGTTATAAAGGAGTTCACACATATTTTCTTTTAGTTTGTAAAGAGGTTAAATTTAGAACTTTGATCCATTTAGGGTTTATTGTATGTATGATTCAAGGAATGAATGCTAGATGCCCTATAATCATTTAATTTAAAAAAATCATTTTTATACCTGTCATTTAAAATGAAATATTTTTCATATAGTAGGCTTCTAGATGGACTTGGGTCTATTTCTTATTTTTTTGAAATATAACCTTTATTTATTTTTAAATTTATTTTATGTAGAGTTTATTTCTTGATTTGTTGTTTCCATTGCTCTGCTTAGTATGTGACTCATTTCCCTAATGTGTTCATTACTGTGGCTTTTTAGTATGTTTCAGTCTCTAGTATGGCTGGCTTCCTCTTTTTTGCCTTTTTTTCCAGAGTTTTTCACATATATATGAAGTGAATAAATTGGATGCAAGTTGTCCAATTCCAGAAAATAAAAATTTAATGATATTTTTATTGGGATCGTTTTAAATGTATCTTAATATGGGAGAAATGCTATTTCTAATACTGTTGAGTCATTAAATCTTTATTAGTTTTCTTATGAAAGCTTGCTGTAAATATTATCACAAACTCAGTAGCTTAAAACAACACAAATATGTCACCCAGAATTCTCCATGCTAAGTCAGTCTCTCTGGGCTAAGATCAAGCTATCAGCAAAGTTGGGTTACTTCTGGAGATTCAGGAGAGAATCTGTTTCTTTGCCTTTCCATCATCCTTGACTTGTGCCCCTCTTCTATCCTAAAATCCAGCTGTACAGCAGCTTCAAACCCTGCCCCCCTCAGCATCTGTGGTCAAATTTCCTTCTCTGACACTGATCCTCTGGGGATCCTTAAAGGGACTCTTGTGATCATGTTGTACCCACCCAGATAATCCGGGATAATCTTATTTCTATACCTTTAATGTAATCACATCTACAAAGTCCTTTTTGTCACATAAAGTAACATATCACAGGCTCTGGGAATTAGGACAGGGATAACTTTGGGAAGCAACTCTCGATCCACCACACTAACCAAGAGAAGTGACATCTCCATTGCTGAAGTCTCTTTTTGTGATTTCAGGACTCTTCGAGTTTTGTTTAGACACATTTTACACTGAACTTAATTCCTGATTTTTCCCGTTGCTTCTGTTAATTGAATATGCTACTTCATTAAATACTGGATACATGAAAGCTACTGATTTATGTGATATTTTAATATCCTGGTATCTGAGGTATATTATGACTTAAAAAAATTTTTTTTCACCTCTTTCATTGGTTTATTTATTCATTTATTTTCATCCATCTTTATTCTTTGACCTGTGTGAGCCTCCCATTGCAGTGGCCTCTCTCGTTGCAGAGCACAGGTTCTGGGTGCATGTGTTTCAGAGCGCTAGCTCACACTTGGGCACACCCATCCAGCTGCTCCGCAGCATGTGGGATCCTCCCAGGCCAGGGATTGAACCGGTGCCCCTTGCACTGCAAGGCAGACTATTTACCCACTGAACCACCAGGGAAGCCCTCATTTTTTATTTTTAATGTAATCTTTAATTCTGTTTGCTAATATTTTATTTAAGTTTTTTCACATCAATATTTGTGTGACACTGGTTTGTAATTTTGTGGGGGCACTGACTTTACCAGATTTACTTTACTGTCCTGTGAATTTATCCATTTCATTTTGGTTTATTTGCCACTCTCACTTCTACTCTGTTTCTAGGGTTATTTCCACATTTTAATCATTAGTTTTTATATTTGTGCTTTATTTTTTTCTACTGATTAGATACTAGGTACTGGTTTGTCTATTATGTTGACTTTTTTTTTAAGCCAGAAATATTTTTATTTATTGGTTTCTGTGTTTTCTGTTTTCTACCTCAATAATTTCTGGTTTTATCATTACCATTTCCTTTCTTCTGCATTATTTTTGTTTAACTTATTGTTCCTTTTTTTCTTGCCATTTGAGTTTGGATATTTCATTGGTTTATCTTCAGTCTTGCTATTTTTTTAAATATTAATTGAGTTAGGAAATACACATTTTTTACATGATTGAATTTTAAAAGTGGGCAAAGCCTGTTAACTACTGCCTAGATCAATATCTGGGCTACTACTTGCATCCTAGAAGCATCCAGAATATTGTTTGGTAGCCAGTATCTTTCCAATTCTGCTTCTATTTCTATAAATTTGTACTTACTTTTGAACTTCACATAAATGGGTTGATATAGTTTGTACTCTTTTATGTCTGTCTGTTTGCTCAAAATCTTTAAAATATATTTTATTTATTTATTTTTGGCTTTGGTGGGTCTTCTTTGCTCCATTGACTTTTCTCTACTTGTGGCAAATTGAGGCTATTTTCTAGTTGTGGTGCTTGGGTTTCTCACTGCAGTGGCTCCTTTGGTTGCAGAGCACAGGCTCTAGGACACGTGGGCTCAGTAGCTGCAGTTCCCAGGCTCTAGAGCTCATGCTCTGCGGCATTTGGAATCTTCCTGGATCAAACCTGTGTCTTCCTGCATTGGCAGAAGTCCCCTTTTTGCTCAAAATTTATGTCTCAGAGATGACTACTTTTAGCTATGCATTGTGACTGTAACATATTCCCTTTTATGAATTTACTACCCCGTATTCTACAGTTGATAGATATTTTTGTTGTTTCCAGTTTCAGTCTATTGTAAGGAAAGCTACTATAAATATGCTTGTTCATGTCAATGTGTGCATATATGCATACATTTCTGTTGGGTACATAAATTTCAAGAGCCTAATTGTAAGGTCAGGATTAGTAGATACTACTTTTATAGTTTTCCAAAATAGTTGTACCAATTTATATACCCATCTTTCTTTTGTTGTTTTTTTTTCACTCCACTCTTTCGTCTTTATACCCATCTTTCTTTTGTTGTTTTTTTTTCACTCCACTCTTTCATCTTTATATTTCAGTTCGTATAATTTCTTTTAACTTGTCTAGTTTACCAATCCTTTCCTGGTTTGCATTTAGTCTTCTGTTAAGCCCATCTAATTAACTAATTTTTACATTACTTTTCATTTCTGGTGCTCTTACTTTAGTCTATTTTATAGTTTCCTTGCTTCTACCGAAATGTATCATCTTTTCATTCATCTTATCCGCCTTTTACACTAGATTTGTTAGCATTTTTATCAGAGTTATTTTAAAGTCTCTCTCTGTCCCCCGAGTCATCTCTGTGTCAGCTTCTGTGACTATTATTTACTCTTGTCACCAAAGGTATCATTTTCTTTCTTTTCTTTTTTTTCATTTTGTGAGTTTTAAATTTTTTTCTGGACATTTTGCATGAAAGCAAAGTAGAAACTTGACAAATAATGCTTGACTTCAGGGAGAGGCATACACTGTTTTATGTCAGGCCACCAGATCTGTAGTTGAACTGGGTCTGGTCTTTGTTGTAGTTATGGTTTGATTCAATTCATCACTGACTTCAAATAGTTTGAGGATGAAATTAGGACATATTCTTCAATAGCCCCTGAGTTCTGAGAACTAATAGAAGCTTTCTGAACTGTGCAAAATCTCTCCTTGGTCTACCGCCCAAATGCCGGTTATTTGGGTCTCAGAGGTGTTCTCTTTCCTCCTGAGTTTAGCCTTCCTTTTTTGGAGCCTGGGGATATCTTTATCAGTCCTGTTGTTTCACCCCTGGGTCTTCTTAGGGCAAAGTCCCAGTCTTTTGCAAAGACCTGGAATGAATAAAGGGTTTCTTTCAGAAATTCTGCCTCTTGCCTAGTCTGTGATAGTTGAAAGCCTTAACTGCCTTGGGCTTTTTTTTTTTTTTTCCTTTTCTTTTCTTCTCTATTCCAATCTCCCTTAGGCTAAAGTCTGGAGTACCTAAGATGCTGGTTGCTTTAGCCTTTCTCATTGCCTTCAGCCTGAGAGTTTAGAATGTTTTTGTTGCATTTCTCTCAGCTCTTTTATTTCTCCCTCTGATTTCAAATGGCAAATGCCTTACATTTGGTGGTGGTCATACCTGTCTCACAATGGTTCTCTCAGCTCTGCTCTGCCATTTCTTTCTGGCATACCACCTGCAAGAGCTCTTGAAGACCCCTAAAATTGGGAGTGGGAGGGTCTTGCTCTGTGGCTGTGGTTCTCCAGGGTTCCAGTCTATCATGTTTGTGCCTACATGGTCTTCACAGGTTCTTTCATCTTTCCTTCACAGTTCTCCTTAGCCCACCATGATGGATTTCTCTGCCTCTTGAATTTCATTCAGAATGAGAATAGCAGTAAATCTCTTCTTTAAAGGAATCCTAATATTTTAGAGTTTATTTCATTTGAGTTTCTTTGTGTTCTCCTCTGGTGGACTTTTTAAATCTATGGTTTCATATATTACCTGGGCATTTTTGGTGGTTGGGCTGAAAGGGAGGCTCTTGCAACATTCTATATCCAAACAAGAAGTAGAATCAATTTTTTTTCTATTTTTTGGTCTCTAGTTTAAAAAATTATTTTCAAATATTCAAGCCAAAAATCTTCTTAGGAGACATATTAAAGTGTTATAAATTTAGACAAAACATAGATTCTACAATGTAGAGTTGAATACATCTAATCTAAATTTTAAATGACCTAAAACCAAATTTAAAATGATTTTAAAGAATAAAACAATGAATAACACCTCTTCCCCACCCAACCATCACTATCACACACAAGAAAGAATTAGACAGTTGGAAATGATCCATAGTGCAAAATCTCTCCTTGGTCTACCGCCCAAATGCGGTTATTTGGGTCTCAGAGGTGTTCTCTTTCCTCCTGAGTTTAGCCTTCCTTTTTTGGAGCCTGGGGATATCTTTATCAGTCCTGTTGTTTCACCCCTGGGTCTTCTTAGGGCAAAGTCCCAGTCTTTTGCAAAGACCTGGAATGAATAAAGGGTTTCTTTCAGAAATTCTGCCTCTTGCCTAGTCTGTGATAGTTGAAAGCCTTAACTGCCTTGGGCTTTTTTTTTTTTTTTCCTTTTCTTTTCTTCTCTATTCCAATCTCCCTTAGGCTAAAGTCTGGAGTACCTAAGATGCTGGTTGCTTTAGCCTTTCTCATTGCCTTCAGCCTGAGAGTTTAGAATGTTTTTGTTGCATTTCTCTCAGCTCTTTTATTTCTCCCTCTGATTTCAAATGGCAAATGCCTTACATTTGGTGGTGGTCATACCTGTCTCACAATGGTTCTCTCAGCTCTGCTCTGCCATTTCTTTCTGGCATACCACCTGCAAGAGCTCTTGAAGACCCCTAAAATTGGGAGTGGGAGGGTCTTGCTCTGTGGCTGTGGTTCTCCAGGGTTCCAGTCTATCATGTTTGTGCCTACATGGTCTTCACAGGTTCTTTCATCTTTCCTTCACAGTTCTCCTTAGCCCACCATGATGGATTTCTCTGCCTCTTGAATTTCATTCAGAATGAGAATAGCAGTAAATCTCTTCTTTAAAGGAATCCTAATATTTTAGAGTTTATTTCATTTGAGTTTCTTTGTGTTCTCCTCTGGTGGACTTTTTAAATCTATGGTTTCATATATTACCTGGGCATTTTTGGTGGTTGGGCTGAAAGGGAGGCTCTTGCAACATTCTATATCCAAACAAGAAGTAGAATCAATTTTTTTTCTATTTTTTGGTCTCTAGTTTAAAAAATTATTTTCAAATATTCAAGCCAAAAATCTTCTTAGGAGACATATTAAAGTGTTATAAATTTAGACAAAACATAGATTCTACAATGTAGAGTTGAATACATCTAATCTAAATTTTAAATGACCTAAAACCAAATTTAAAATGATTTTAAAGAATAAAACAATGAATAACACCTCTTCCCCACCCAACCATCACTATCACACACAAGAAAGAATTAGACAGTTGGAAATGATCCATAGCCAGAGACAGAACTCAACACACTTCTGGAAGATGGAAAATCCAGGCCCAACTCTCAAAAAGTCATGCTGAGAAGTAGTGGGCGGGAGAAGACAAAGTTAAGAAAATCCACCAAAGTGACTACTTCCCTTCAGTGCCCAGAGTTTTAGGACTGAGTCTAGGCAAGCAGTAGAGAAAGACGGCAGGAGGCAGAGTTGAGGTGTATATATGGAATAGTTTACACTCCCTGTCCCATCCTTCCTTCATCTTCACTTGGCCAAAGAGAACACTGCAGCAGGCACTTCATCTCAGGCCAAGAAGAAAAAAAAAATCATGGAATTCTTTTTCTAAAGAACACTCTGGAAAGGACTAGAGCAACTGGTGTGTGTAGGTGCTGGTACCCTAGAGTAAAACTCTTTACATGGTAATACTGAAGAACTCAAAGATAAGGTTCAATCAGTATCTCTCAGCTGAAAGCCACCAGCCCATTACACCCAGCCCAGACACCTCCAGTCTTCATCTTGTCACATTTTAACTATGAATGAGAAACCAAGGGTTGTGATATACTGCTGCCTCACAAAGCACCCCAGAATTCAGTGGCTTATTATCTCTTGTGGTTCTCTCCACTGTCTGGGTTCCCAGTTAGTTTCCCCTTGGAGTTTTTCACACAGTTAGAATCAGGTGGCAACAGGGACTAGAGTCAACTGATGCTCCTGTAGAGCTTTCCAAGATGAGTTCCTACTCACAGGCCTAGTAACTTACTTATTCATGGCTTTCCTCTCTGTGTGTCTGTGGCTTGGCCTTCTCACAGTATGGCAGTCTTAGGGTAACCACATTTATTCCCTGGAGGCTGGTTTCCAAGAGAAAGAAAGCAGATGATGCTGAGCCAGTTAAGCGTGTATTCAGAACTGCTGCAGAGCACTTGAGGCATACTCTATTGGTCAAAGCAATCACCAAGTGTTCCCAGGTCCAGATTCAGATCCAGATTGATGCAGCATGATTAAAGTGTTATAAATTTAGACAAAACATAGATTCTACAATGTAGAGTTGAATACATCTAATCTAAATTTTAAATGACCTAAAACCAAATTTAAAATGATTTTAAAGAATAAAACAATGAATAACACCTCTTCCCCACCCAACCATCACTATCACACACAAGAAAGAATTAGACAGTTGGAAATGATCCATAGCCAGAGACAGAACTCAACACACTTCTGGAAGATGGAAAATCCAGGCCCAACTCTCAAAAAGTCATGCTGAGAAGTAGTGGGCGGGAGAAGACAAAGTTAAGAAAATCCACCAAAGTGACTACTTCCCTTCAGTGCCCAGAGTTTTAGGACTGAGTCTAGGCAAGCAGTAGAGAAAGACGGCAGGAGGCAGAGTTGAGGTGTATATATGGAATAGTTTACACTCCCTGTCCCATCCTTCCTTCATCTTCACTTGGCCAAAGAGAACACTGCAGCAGGCACTTCATCTCAGGCCAAGAAGAAAAAAAAAATCATGGAATTCTTTTTCTAAAGAACACTCTGGAAAGGACTAGAGCAACTGGTGTGTGTAGGTGCTGGTACCCTAGAGTAAAACTCTTTACATGGTAATACTGAAGAACTCAAAGATAAGGTTCAATCAGTATCTCTCAGCTGAAAGCCACCAGCCCATTACACCCAGCCCAGACACCTCCAGTCTTCATCTTGTCACATTTTAACTATGAATGAGAAACCAAGGGTTGTGATATACTGCTGCCTCACAAAGCACCCCAGAATTCAGTGGCTTATTATCTCTTGTGGTTCTCTCCACTGTCTGGGTTCCCAGTTAGTTTCCCCTTGGAGTTTTTCACACAGTTAGAATCAGGTGGCAACAGGGACTAGAGTCAACTGATGCTCCTGTAGAGCTTTCCAAGATGAGTTCCTACTCACAGGCCTAGTAACTTACTTATTCATGGCTTTCCTCTCTGTGTGTCTGTGGCTTGGCCTTCTCACAGTATGGCAGTCTTAGGGTAACCACATTTATTCCCTGGAGGCTGGTTTCCAAGAGAAAGAAAGCAGATGATGCTGAGCCAGTTAAGCGTGTATTCAGAACTGCTGCAGAGCACTTGAGGCATACTCTATTGGTCAAAGCAATCACCAAGTGTTCCCAGGTCCAGATTCAGATCCAGATTGATGCAGCAGTGCATTATGCTGTAGAAAAGCATGTGGGGTGTAATTTATTATTGCAGTCACATCTTTGGAAAATATAGCTTTCCTGGTGGCTTAGATGATAAAGAATCTGCCTGAAATGCAGGAGATCCAGGTTTGATCCCTGGGTCAGGAAGATCCCCTGAAGAAGGGAATGGCAACCCCCAGTATTCTTACCTGGAGAATTCCACAGACAGAGGAGGTTGGTGGGCTATAGTCCATGGGGCTGCAAACAGTCAGGCACAATTGAGCAACTAACATTTTCACTTCCACTTGGAAAATACAATCTACCACATTTATTACAAGCCTTGAGAAAAACCTGGAACTCAAGGAATATGAAGAAAAAGAAGTAAAAAATAAAACACCTTGAAGAAAATAAAGATTCTTCAAAAGGTAGAAACGTCTCTATGAAACAAAACGATCAAAGCTTCAAAACTTATTAGTGTTGCTCAAAGTCAATATTACATCCATAGAAAAAGGAATTGGGTGTTAGGAGACAGGATGGTCAGAAAATAGGAAAGAACTTTTGAAATGCAAAAAGTGAGTGCTGAAATTAAAAGACAAAAAAATGTTGACCTAGGGCGCATTTGCTTGTATGCATTGAAAAACAAACAACCACATTTCAAGAGAGGTGTGTGGAAATAAGTTTTCTTTATTTTTTCTTGATGGGCTTTTCTACTCTTGTGAGAGGAACAAATGTACATTTTGAGATATATGGCAGGAGGTAGGTATGAAAACCTGTATTTCCAACTAATTCAACTTGTTTTTTTAAGGGCCCTTATGGATTAGAGTGAAAACGCTGGCTTGAAACTCAACGTTCAGAAAACTAAGATAATGGCATCTGGTCCCATCACTTCATGGCAAATATAAAGAGAAAAATGGAAGCAGTGGCAGATTTTATTTTCTTGGGCTCCAAAATCACTGCAGACAGTGATTGTACCCTTGAAATTAAAAGACACTTGCTCCTTGGAAGGAAAACGATGACAAAACTAGACAGCATGCTAAAAAGCAGAGACATCACTTTGTCCAATAGGTACATACAGTCAATGCTCTGGAGGTTCAATATCCAACCACACAGAACCACAAATAAAGCTGAGAGCCAAATAATTGATTTTCAAATTGTGCTGCTGGGAAAGACTTTTGAGAGTCCCTTGGACTGCAAGGAGATCAAACCAGTCGATCGTAATGGCAATCAACCCTGTATAGTCATTGGGAGGAATGATAATGAAGCTGAAGCTCCAATATTTTGGCCACCTGATGTGAAGAGCCGCTTACTGGAAAAGATCCTGATGCTGGGAAAGACTGAAGGCAAGAGAAGAAGGCAGCATCAAAGGATGAGATGGTTAGACAACATCATTGACTCAATGAGCATGAATTTGAGTAAACTCCAAGAGACAGTGGAAGACGGAGGAGCCTGGCACACTATAGCCTGTGGGTTTGCAAAGAGTCAGACGTGACTTAGCAACCGAGCAACAACAAATTGGCTGGAGTTCTGGGCAGCTGACAACTTGATTGGCCAGGCCGTATTCACTGCCACTCCCACTCCTTCCATTCCTAGAGCCGGCTGAATTAGTGGAACCCCCTCAATGGTCTCCTCCATTCTCTCTCCAAATCTGTACCTATATGAACCAGACTAACATAAGCCACAACAGCTAACAGCTCTGAGCAGGCTTAAGTCAGAGGATGGCTGTGTACAGCCTTCGGAGTCTCAGTAAAGGGTGAAGGGCAGTCTAACACTTTGATCTTGCTGGCGACAGGGAGGACAGGTTTAGGATGAGTATGAAATGTACACTTTCGGGGACACATGATGCAGGCATTGCTTCAATCTTCCTTTTGACATTTTCTCAGATGTTACTTAGCCACCTATGGAGAATGCTGTTAGTTTCCTGAAGCTTTTGTCACAAACTAGCACACACTTGGTGATTTAAAACAACAGATATCAGGGACTTTCCCAGTGGCCCAGGGGTTAACACTTCGCCTTCCATGGTATGGGGTACTGGTTCAGTCCCTGGTTGGGGAGCTAAGAACCCACATGTAGAGGGCCAAAAAAACAAACAAACAAAAAAACCAAAACATAAAACAGAAGCAATATTGTAAAAAAAGATTTAATAAAGATTTTAAAAATGGTCCATATTTTTTAAAAAAATCTTAAAAAGAGAAAACAACAGAAATTATTTTCTCACAGTACTGGAGGCCAGAAGACAGAAAGCAAGCACTGACGGGGCCTCACTCCCCTGGAGGATCTAAGAGAGAATTTGTCATTGGCTTTTCCAGTTTCCGGTACATGTCAGCATTCCTCAGCTTGTGGCTCCATCACTCCTATCTCTGCCTTCATTTGGACATCTTTATCTTCTCTTGTGTCTTCTCTTGCTTGCATCCCACCTCCTTCTGCCTTTCTCTTTTAAGGACACTGTCATTGGATTCAGGATCCACTTGGACCATCCTGGATGGTTTCCTCATCTCAAAATATTTAGCTTAATTACATCTGCAAAGACCCCTTTCAAAAAGGGTAACATGCAACTTTTTAACCTATAAGATGTATTTCATGAGGAAAGCTGACTTGTTATAATCCTATTTTTGATTAACTTTGTTTTCCAATTAGGCTTTCTTAATAAAATAAAACAGTAATTGTTTATTATTTGAAAAAGTTTAGGTAGCATTACGATGGCCTGTTTCCTGAAAGATCAGTTTTTGAAGGCAATGATCATGACTTTCTGATACTTAATTTTTCCAACTTTTAGCCTGAGACTTAACAGAATTAGGTAGTCAATAAACAGCTCTTAAACTGACTTGACAGAAGACTTTCAGTGTTCAAGAATCTTCTTAGTTGGGAAATGCCCTGGACTTCACTTAATTGTTACATAGTACATGATATTGAAAATGTAGGCACTGTCTCACCTATAATTAATTTTAGAAAAGAGCTGTGATAAAAAAAAAACTCTCAAGAAAAATAATTATGAAAATTGTCTGAAATTTTAAGTAAAATATATAGAAAGGCAGAGATTTCCTAAAATGTATGCACAAATATACTTTGCAAAAAAAGAGATTTGGCTTAACTGGACAGAGAAGCAAGATATTTCTGGTAGCTATAGTTTAATGTAAAGAAATTAACTTGGCATAATGAAATATGTTCTTAAGTCTCAGTTTAAGAGTCATGTGATTTTAGGTCAGGCTTAAGTTTTCTGAATCTCTGGTATTCTTCACTTGAAAATGGCACAATTATTTAAGGACCGAAATAGGTGGTATATTTTAAGGACCTGTGAAACAGAAAGCAATATACAAATAGAGCATCATCAGCACTGATTAGGTGTAAACTGAAACATGATAGGTGAAAAGACTTTCAGAAGAATATCACATGAGATTCTAAAAACCACTGAAAATAATTTTTTTTCATATATAAGGAGGAGTTGGCTAAATAATTATTAAATTTTTTAAAAATTTCCCCCATCATGCCTCTTTTATTTATATTTATTTTCATCCATCTTTTTTATTCTTTGGCATATGTGGGCCTCCCATTGCACTGGCTTCTTTCACTGTAGAGCACTGATTTGTAATTGAACACACTGGTCCAGCCTCTCCGCGGCACGGGGAATCTTCCTGGGCCAGGGATCGAACTGGTGCCCCTTGCACTGCAAGGCAGACTCTTTACCCACTGGACCACCAGGGAAGCCCCTAAATAATTATTGAAGCTACGTTTTCAAATGCACTTCTCAGAAAAAGAAGACATTGAGTATTTTAAAACTATGGAAAGAGCACTTTTCTTATCGGTTTTCCATATATAATTATCCACTGCTTGTTGTGAGACAGTGTATGACTTGTTGGGCAATATTTATATAATCAATTAGCATCCACTAGTGGATACTGAAGGATTTCAGTGACGAAACTGGGGAGATGTTTATCTAAACGGACAGTCGAAAATTACTGATGTGGAAAGCAGATGGTCTCCAATGATGTCTCCTCAAACCTGTGAATGTTACATTGTCAAGCAAAAGAGAATTTACAAAATACACTTAAATTTCAGACCTTAAAATAGGGAGAAAGGCCTGTATATCCAGGTGTAGCCAGTAATGCCTGATCTTTAGAAGCAAAACTGCCTGCAGCTGGAAGCAAGAGAAAGCCAAAGAGGAAGTTCCAACCTTCAGAGTTAATGTAAAATTACTTTGGAAAATAATTGAAAAAAGATTTGGCTTAACTGGACAGAAGCAAGATATTTCTGGTAGCTATAGTTTAATGTAAAGAAATTAACTTGGCATAATGAAATATGTTCTTAAGTCTCAGTTTAAGAGTCATGTGATTTTAGGTCAGGCTTAAGTTTTCTGAATCTCTGGTATTCTTCACTTGAAAATGGCACAATTATTTAAGGACCGAAATAGGTGGTATATTTTAAGGACCTGTGAAACAGAAAGCAATATACAAATAGAGCATCATCAGCACTGATTAGGTGTAAACTGAAACATGATAGGTGAAAAGACTTTCAGAAGAATATCACATGAGATTCTAAAAACCACTGAAAATAATTTTTTTTCATATATAAGGAGGAGTTGGCTAAATAATTATTAAATTTTTTAAAAATTTCCCCCATCATGCCTCTTTTATTTATATTTATTTTCATCCATCTTTTTTATTCTTTGGCATATGTGGGCCTCCCATTGCACTGGCTTCTTTCACTGTAGAGCACTGATTTGTAATTGAACACACTGGTCCAGCCTCTCCGCGGCACGGGGAATCTTCCTGGGCCAGGGATCGAACTGGTGCCCCTTGCACTGCAAGGCAGACTCTTTACCCACTGGACCACCAGGGAAGCCCCTAAATAATTATTGAAGCTACGTTTTCAAATGCACTTCTCAGAAAAAGAAGACATTGAGTATTTTAAAACTATGGAAAGAGCACTTTTCTTATCGGTTTTCCATATATAATTATCCACTGCTTGTTGTGAGACAGTGTATGACTTGTTGGGCAATATTTATATAATCAATTAGCATCCACTAGTGGATACTGAAGGATTTCAGTGACGAAACTGGGGAGATGTTTATCTAAACGGACAGTCGAAAATTACTGATGTGGAAAGCAGATGGTCTCCAATGATGTCTCCTCAAACCTGTGAATGTTACATTGTCAAGCAAAAGAGAATTTACAAAATACACTTAAATTTCAGACCTTAAAATAGGGAGAAAGGCCTGTATATCCAGGTGTAGCCAGTAATGCCTGATCTTTAGAAGCAAAACTGCCTGCAGCTGGAAGCAAGAGAAAGCCAAAGAGGAAGTTCCAACCTTCAAAAGAATTTGTTGCATGAATGCTACTTTGAGAGGCAGAGTTCTAGCTTCAATGACCAAAAACCGGCCTCGAGAAACAAAACTCAGTGCTGCCCTATTAGCCAGCAACAGAAAGAGGACCTTAGTCCTAAAACCTCAAAGATTCAGGAATCAAAGGCCAGAAATGCAGTCTAGGGAAGAGAAAGACTTCTTTGAAGAGAAAGGTGGCAAAGAGAAAAAGCAAGCAAGGAGATACTTAAAGTACTAAAGAAACAAAGCAGTACCTTGAAATTAATAATCTCCCTCCAAAATATGCCATTCATTAAAGAAACTGCACTTGTACAACCAACAGAAAACTACAATATTGATTTAAGAAATCTGAGAAGCTGCTTAATTTCTTTAATACGGCTTACAAAGAAATAACTATTACAGATGTTTCAGGAACTTATTAGCAATTTCAAAATAATGCACAGTATCATAAAATGCAACTAGAAAGTGATAAAGTATTAGAGATGCTGAAAAAAAAACCCTCTCAAATCATAAAACACAAAACCTCAACATAATATTCTTAAATAAGCACTAGGTGGATATTCAGACCTCAAAACAGAAATTTTAGAGTATATAAATGAATTCTAAACAGGAAAATAATTTTGAAAGGGGTTACTAAAACAAGTAAATAAAAACACCTGAAAGACTTATTCAGTAGTTAACATTAAATGACAAAATGTGCAACAGATTAAATTCGTCCTATACACCAAGAAATACTGTGAGATGTAACAGAGAAAGAAATTAAAAAAAAAAAAAAAAGGAAATGAGTAGTGAAAACAGAAAGCTAAAAAGCATACTTGGGCTTCTCAGATGGCACAGTGGTGAGAGGATCTGCCTGCCAATGCAGGAGATGCCAATTCAGTTCCTGAGTTGGGACAATCCTCTCGAAGGAAATGGCAACCCATTCCAGTATTTTTGCCTGGAAAATTCTATGGACAGAGGAGCCTATTGAGCTTCAGTCCATGGGATTGTGAACCTGTATATCCAGGTGTAGCCAGTAATGCCTGATCTTTAGAAGCAAAACTGCCTGCAGCTGGAAGCAAGAGAAAGCCAAAGAGGAAGTTCCAACCTTCAAAAGAATTTGTTGCATGAATGCTACTTTGAGAGGCAGAGTTCTAGCTTCAATGACCAAAAACCGGCCTCGAGAAACAAAACTCAGTGCTGCCCTATTAGCCAGCAACAGAAAGAGGACCTTAGTCCTAAAACCTCAAAGATTCAGGAATCAAAGGCCAGAAATGCAGTCTAGGGAAGAGAAAGACTTCTTTGAAGAGAAAGGTGGCAAAGAGAAAAAGCAAGCAAGGAGATACTTAAAGTACTAAAGAAACAAAGCAGTACCTTGAAATTAATAATCTCCCTCCAAAATATGCCATTCATTAAAGAAACTGCACTTGTACAACCAACAGAAAACTACAATATTGATTTAAGAAATCTGAGAAGCTGCTTAATTTCTTTAATACGGCTTACAAAGAAATAACTATTACAGATGTTTCAGGAACTTATTAGCAATTTCAAAATAATGCACAGTATCATAAAATGCAACTAGAAAGTGATAAAGTATTAGAGATGCTGAAAAAAAAAACCCTCTCAAATCATAAAACACAAAACCTCAACATAATATTCTTAAATAAGCACTAGGTGGATATTCAGACCTCAAAACAGAAATTTTAGAGTATATAAATGAATTCTAAACAGGAAAATAATTTTGAAAGGGGTTACTAAAACAAGTAAATAAAAACACCTGAAAGACTTATTCAGTAGTTAACATTAAATGACAAAATGTGCAACAGATTAAATTCGTCCTATACACCAAGAAATACTGTGAGATGTAACAGAGAAAGAAATTAAAAAAAAAAAAAAAAGGAAATGAGTAGTGAAAACAGAAAGCTAAAAAGCATACTTGGGCTTCTCAGATGGCACAGTGGTGAGAGGATCTGCCTGCCAATGCAGGAGATGCCAATTCAGTTCCTGAGTTGGGACAATCCTCTCGAAGGAAATGGCAACCCATTCCAGTATTTTTGCCTGGAAAATTCTATGGACAGAGGAGCCTATTGAGCTTCAGTCCATGGGATTGTGAAGAGGCAGAGGCAGCTGAGCACACAAGCACAAAAAGCATACTTAATATAGAAAATACCCAAAATATAGGATACTGAGGAACTGCATAGTGGTAAATTTCATGGATTATGTTGTTGCCTCCCGTATCTCAGACTTCTAGGCTGAAGTAACCCAGAAACTCCCCCTTGGGGCGTTCTGTTTTTCTTATTTTTCTCAGAGGTAAAAAACGCCTTCCTCTCCACCCAGCATCCACAGTCTCTAGCCCAAGGGCCATCAAACGAGCAATGCCTAGCACAACACAAAACTTTTAGAAAATAATCACTCTACTCCATTCAAACAACACAGAAAAAAACCTGATAGCCTCATCCCTACCCAATCCAGGAAGGGCAAGTAGGCCTCTTTGGGTTTTCCTGAGAAACACAACCAACAGGTTGTGTACTGACACACAAAAAGAGAATGATTTATTTTAAGGAATTGACTCACATGATTGCAGAAGCTCGGTGAATCCAAATGAATCCAAAATCTGACGGAGCAGGCCTGCAAACCGCTGATTCCAGAAAGTGGAGCAACCCAAAGGAGGGCTGTGCGCAGAATCCTGGCTTGCGTGGGCAGGTGGGTTCTAGTAAGGCCTCACTGGATTGGCTGAGGCTTTCCCACGTGGTGGAGGGTGATCTATTTAAAGTGCAGCCATTTTAAAAGTTAAGCAAAAAAACAAAAAACAAGATAGATTAAAATACATTCACGGAAACATGCAGAGTATTTAACTAATATCTGGAGTTCATGGTCCAGCCACACTGACACATAAAATTAACCAGAAGATAAACAAATATTTGGAGGAGGTTTCCTTGTTTTAGCGGGGGAGTGATGGAAGCCCTAGCTCTTCCCGAGGCTTCCTTTGGCACCCGTCCCATCCCCGCGTGAAGGAGGAGAGATGCTTCATTACAGACAGGTGAGGGAGAGATGCACTCTTTCCTTGGAACGCTAACGCTCTGCGCTCTGCTAAAATTCATCTCGATGCTGACGTCTGTTTTGTGTACATCTCTGTCTGTATGTCATGCTTTAGTAAGATAGGCGTCTTATCACTTGGTGGGCTGAAAGTCCTTAGCTGTTTAAAACCACCCCACAGAGGTGATTCGTGCTTCTCCATATTAGCTTGCACCCCAGTGGGTCAGTGGATCCCTAATAGCAGATGGAATGTCCTGTCTCCTTTTGGGGGGGATTTTTTATCCGGGTGTTCCCCATGATTATGTTGTTGCCTCGTATCTCAGACTTCTAGGCTGAAGTAACCCAGAAACTCCCCCTTGGGGCGTTCTGTTTTTCTTATTTTTCTCAGAGGTAAAAAACGCCTTCCTCTCCACCCAGCATCCACAGTCTCAGCCCAAGGGCCATCAAACGAGCAATGCCTAGCACAACACAAAACTTTTAGAAAATAATCACTCTACTCCATTCAAACAACACAGAAAAAAACCTGATAGCCTCATCCCTACCCAATCCAGGAAGGGCAAGTAGGCCTCTTTGGGTTTTCCTGAGAAACACAACCAACAGGTTGTGTACTGACACACAAAAAGAGAATGATTTATTTTAAGGAATTGACTCACATGATTGCAGAAGCTCGGTGAATCCAAATGAATCCAAAATCTGACGGAGCAGGCCTGCAAACCGCTGATTCCAGAAAGTGGAGCAACCCAAAGGAGGGCTGTGCGCAGAATCCTGGCTTGCGTGGGCAGGTGGGTTCTAGTAAGGCCTCACTGGATTGGCTGAGGCTTTCCCACGTGGTGGAGGGTGATCTATTTAAAGTGCAGCCATTTTAAAAGTTAAGCAAAAAAACAAAAAACAAGATAGATTAAAATACATTCACGGAAACATGCAGAGTATTTAACTAATATCTGGAGTTCATGGTCCAGCCACACTGACACATAAAATTAACCAGAAGATAAACAAATATTTGGAGGAGGTTTCCTTGTTTTAGCGGGGGAGTGATGGAAGCCCTAGCTCTTCCCGAGGCTTCCTTTGGCACCCGTCCCATCCCCGCGTGAAGGAGGAGAGATGCTTCATTACAGACAGGTGAGGGAGAGATGCACTCTTTCCTTGGAACGCTAACGCTCTGCGCTCTGCTAAAATTCATCTCGATGCTGACGTCTGTTTTGTGTACATCTCTGTCTGTATGTCATGCTTTAGTAAGATAGGCGTCTTATCACTTGGTGGGCTGAAAGTCCTTAGCTGTTTAAAACCACCCCACAGAGGTGATTCGTGCTTCTCCATATTAGCTTGCACCCCAGTGGGGTCAGTGGATCCCTAATAGCAGATGGAATGTCCTGTCTCCTTTTGGGAGTAAAGAGGACTTCTCCCTTCTTCCGTGTCAATGGGGGCACACTGGGGAACCTTGTTCCCCATTCGGCAGTAAATTTTGACACTCACTTTCTGCCCGGGTGGTTTCAGAACAAACCAGCTCAAAGGATATTTAAGTATGATCAAGCATTTTGTAGGTTAATACCCCAAATGTCCATATTTCACTTGAAAATCAGTCATCACACCAAGAATCAAAAATATCAGATGTCAGAGAGATTATTAAGATACTGAAAATAGCTAATAATAAAAGACATTTATATTAAAACAAAAATGAGACTCAACTTCACACCAATCAGAGGTTCCCTATTAGTGTTGAAACTGTGACAACATATCGTCAAGTCAATGTACCGACAATAAACTGGCAGTCTGATTATTTCACTAAACACAAATCCATCATATAGCAAACTTGCCTTTTTCTGAGTTTTTCAAATAATAATTCACCAAGCTGAAAAAAAAAATTACTTATTGAACTTATTAAAGAGAAGTTCCTTGAAGCATGGGGACTGAAATATTCACACCAATTCCTTATACAATTCCTGCTGACCATGTCCTGCTGGGCTAATTTGGTTACAACTCCCTGGGCTTCCTGCGTGCAGTCTTGTGCCTACATGTCTAAGCTTGCCTTAGAATTTGGAGTACCAGAGAAGGAAAGCCATTGAGGGATGTAATTGCCCCAGATCAGGCCAGAGGACAAAATTTTGACAACACAAAATGGGCATTCCTCTCCAAAGGACTGTGTCCTCTCCTCGTTATGCCAGTACAAGATCAGTAAAGTTTGTCTCCCAAGGCACTCCTTAGAAGGCTGAATCTGAGCCCAGCAAAGAGAAAGCGCATTGAGAGATTATATTTCCTTGAACGCTAACGCCTGCGCCTGAAAACATCTCGATGCTGACGTCTGTTTTGTGTACATCTCTGTCTGTATGTCATGCTTTAGTAAGATAGGCGTCTTATCACTTGGTGGGCTGAAAGTCCTTAGCTGTTTAAAACCACCCCACAGAGGTGATTCGTGCTTCTCCATATTAGCTTGCACCCCAGTGGGGTCAGTGGATCCCTAATAGCAGATGGAATGTCCTGTCTCCTTTTGGGAGTAAAGAGGACTTCTCCCTTCTTCCGTGTCAATGGGGGCACACTGGGGAACCTTGTTCCCCATTCGGCAGTAAATTTTGACACTCACTTTCTGCCCGGGTGGTTTCAGAACAAACCAGCTCAAAGGATATTTAAGTATGATCAAGCATTTTGTAGGTTAATACCCCAAATGTCCATATTTCACTTGAAAATCAGTCATCACACCAAGAATCAAAAATATCAGATGTCAGAGAGATTATTAAGATACTGAAAATAGCTAATAATAAAAGACATTTATATTAAAACAAAAATGAGACTCAACTTCACACCAATCAGAGGTTCCCTATTAGTGTTGAAACTGTGACAACATATCGTCAAGTCAATGTACCGACAATAAACTGGCAGTCTGATTATTTCACTAAACACAAATCCATCATATAGCAAACTTGCCTTTTTCTGAGTTTTTCAAATAATAATTCACCAAGCTGAAAAAAAAAATTACTTATTGAACTTATTAAAGAGAAGTTCCTTGAAGCATGGGGACTGAAATATTCACACCAATTCCTTATACAATTCCTGCTGACCATGTCCTGCTGGGCTAATTTGGTTACAACTCCCTGGGCTTCCTGCGTGCAGTCTTGTGCCTACATGTCTAAGCTTGCCTTAGAATTTGGAGTACCAGAGAAGGAAAGCCATTGAGGGATGTAATTGCCCCAGATCAGGCCAGAGGACAAAATTTTGACAACACAAAATGGGCATTCCTCTCCAAAGGACTGTGTCCTCTCCTCGTTATGCCAGTACAAGATCAGTAAAGTTTGTCTCCCAAGGCACTCCTTAGAAGGCTGAATCTGCGATGAGAATTACTCCACTTAGCAAAGAGGATTAATGTTTCCTAACAAAAGGTAATTTATTCAATTGTATGCAAAAGAGATGGTAGAAATGGCGTATATAAAGCATACTTATTTTTGTCTATTGTATTATATGTTTAATTCCTATAAAAACACCAGTGGATCTATTGAGTACCTTTTGGAGAACTTGACCACTTCCAGAATGAATTGGATTGTGTTAATTAAATACACTTGACTTTGATGAAACCGAAACCTGATAGGCTTTCAAGGAAATGAGGCTTAGCAAGCTTTAGTGAATTTTAATAGATAGTGGATAGGATTAAATACAAGATCAGGCAGCTCTGGTTTTCATCAATTGGAACGGTGAGAAGATACCAGCCACCCCTGCCCATCTGGACTTTACCTTTTAAGGGCTCATATGGCTAGGCTGAGAGTATGTCTGTGGCGCCCTATTGGAGTATGGTCCATTATCCTAGCCAAGAAAAGTTGTTTCTACCATATTTAGAACTGATAACTAACAGTAAAGATCAAAGAAGCAGGTTTTTAATAGTCTTAACATGAAGGTCAGCCACAATGTGAGATGAAACTGAACAGGAAAAACTACAGTCTTTAATTCAAAAGTATATTGCACAATTGTGTGATTGGGCATACATGGCTTTGCAGTAATTCATGGGAAAACTAGAGTTTCAAAATAGTCATAATCTCAATTTAGCCAATAATAATGGAGTTGCCTAAAATATTTATCTTATGTTATATTAACATAAGAATTTGTACCCAGAATGTGGTCCAGTCACTGATAAGACCAAATTAGAGTGCTTTACTTATTAGATCATCACAGGCAACTATAAATACCCCACGGAGAGTAACCAGCATAGGGAGGGGCCTGGAAACTGTGGCATATTAAATATTCAGACTAGTTGAAAAAGCTGCAATATTTTTCTTGGAAAAAATTACATAATTTAGGAATGACATAATACTAATCTTCAAATATCTAAAGAAGTGCCTTGGGGAACAAAGATTAAAGGTATTCTCTCTTCTAGGTCCTCATAAAGCGCCAGGCTGTGCTTCTTCTGTTTTATGGCAATTTCTCACCAGCTATCTGTTTTATATGGGGACTACCTGGTGGTAAAGAATCTGCTGGTAAAGAATCTGTCTGCAAGAACAGGAGACTCAAGAGACGTGGGTTCAGTCCTTGGGTTGGGAAGATCCCCTGGAGAAGGAAACGGCAATCCACTTCAGTGTCCTTGCCCAGGAAATTCCACGGACAGAGGAGCCTGGTGGGCTACAGTCCATGGGGTTGCCGAGAGGAGAGCACAACCGAGAATGCAGGCACACGGTGGATATAGGTCAACACCACTTCTCCATTGGGGAAGGTTCTAGAGGGAGGTGATACGTGTATAACTATGGCTGAATTGCATGGTTATATGGCAGAAACCACCACACTATTGTAAAACAATTTTCCTCCAACTAAAGAGTAAATTTAAAAAAAAGAAATAAATGATTCTTACTCCAGAAATCAGATATAAGAAATCACACTGTGTTTCTTGTATCTTCTTTTGATAAAGTTAAAAGAAAGTCAGTTTGAATTAGGTTAGGCCAAAGGGGGAATTTACTCTCTCATAATGATCAGGAATGCCCTAATGTAGTAACTTAAACCCTGAAGGATAGTCTCACTCCATTTATCATTTTTTCTTTTTCTGTGTCATCTTTTCTTTTCTAATCATTAAAAGCATTTTCCTTGAGGATGTGGCCACCTGCAGTTTCTACGCTTCCATCAACCTAGGTTTACCACCATAGAAGAAACAACTGCTTCTCCCGATTCTTGTGTGAAATAAAATTCCAAGTAAGAGCACTGGTTGGCTTCACTTAGACCACATGTGAACCTCCTGAGGAGTCTCTCTGGTCTAGGACTGGCACAATGGCTTAGCTAGACTCACAGTTCACTCTCTGGGGCTCATGTAAGAAGATGGCCACTCCCACTCAGGCCTCAGGTCATAGAAGGAGGGAAATGAAATTGACCAGAATAAAAAAGGAGGATAATCATTCTCCATATCTTACCCAGATAAATTCCAAAAGATATGGAGAAAGAAATGGCAACCTACTCTAGTATCCTTGCCTGGGAAATCCCTTGGACAGAGGAGCGTGGTGGGCTACAGTCCGTGGGGTCACAGGGTCAAGCATGACTTAGTGAATGAAGAACAACAACAGTTTGAAGAGTTAGAAGTTTCCAGGTATTTAGCCCAGGACAGTCCTTAAAGTAGCCATTCATGATTCTACTAAGAGCCCTGCAACAGAGCACCAGGAATCCCGAGGGAAGACACCCAGTGTCATCCTTTATCTGCTCCTTGTCTCACCGTCTGTTTTCCTTAATTAATGTTTATTGCAGTATAGTTGCTTTACAATGTTGTATTAGTCTCTACTGTACAACAAAATGAATCCGCCATACATATACATATCTTCCCTACCTCTTGGACTTCCTTCCTGTTCAGGTCACCATAGTGCATTAAGTAGAGTTCCCTGTGCTCTACAGTAGGTTCTCAATAGTTACCTATTTTACCTATAGTATCAATAGTGCATATGTCTCACCATCTTGATCATCCTCTTGCATCTCAATAGTTACAATCCAGAATCTCTAGAATGGAATTCTGCCTCATGGCTCTGCCTGTTGAATAGCCTTTCGGGTGAGATCCAGTCACTGCTGTTGTTCTCACCCCTCCTTAAACTCCTCACCATCCCTGAAAACTCTTCCAGCTTAGCGGATGGGTTTGGGGTAGTTTCTTCACATGTATATTCTGGGCAGCGCTCAGTTACAGCCTGGAAGGGGACCTTGTGCCATTGTCTCCTCTCTGCTACTCTACCCTTGAACTATAGCTCCCTTCACCTCCCCAGGCACTAAACTCTGTCTCCTCAACTCAGGAAGGCCTTTGGGCTTCCTTTGGGATTTCCTCCACTCCCTACCCACCATCTGAGGCAGGAAGCTGGGGCAATCCTAAGACTCACCTGGCTGATTTCCTATCTCTGAAGGATCACATCCTTCCTTGTCTGATGTCTGTTGTCCTGTAAACTGTTGTTGCATATATTTAGTTGAAATTTCTCCCCAAAAAAATCTTTATACAGGGTCAAAAATGGCCACTCCCACTCGGGCCTCAGGTCATAGAAGGAGGGAAATGAAATTGACCAGAATAAAAAAGGAGGATAATCATTCTCCATATCTTACCCAGATAAATTCCAAAAGATATGGAGAAAGAAATGGCAACCTACTCTAGTATCCTTGCCTGGGAAATCCCTTGGACAGAGGAGCGTGGTGGGCTACAGTCCGTGGGGTCACAGGGTCAAGCATGACTTAGTGAATGAAGAACAACAACAGTTTGAAGAGTTAGAAGTTTCCAGGTATTTAGCCCAGGACAGTCCTTAAAGTAGCCATTCATGATTCTACTAAGAGCCCTGCAACAGAGCACCAGGAATCCCGAGGGAAGACACCCAGTGTCATCCTTTATCTGCTCCTTGTCTCACCGTCTGTTTTCCTTAATTAATGTTTATTGCAGTATAGTTGCTTTACAATGTTGTATTAGTCTCTACTGTACAACAAAATGAATCCGCCATACATATACATATCTTCCCTACCTCTTGGACTTCCTTCCTGTTCAGGTCACCATAGTGCATTAAGTAGAGTTCCCTGTGCTCTACAGTAGGTTCTCAATAGTTACCTATTTTACCTATAGTATCAATAGTGCATATGTCTCACCATCTTGATCATCCTCTTGCATCTCAATAGTTACAATCCAGAATCTCTAGAATGGAATTCTGCCTCATGGCTCTGCCTGTTGAATAGCCTTTCGGGTGAGATCCAGTCACTGCTGTTGTTCTCACCCCTCCTTAAACTCCTCACCATCCCTGAAAACTCTTCCAGCTTAGCGGATGGGTTTGGGGTAGTTTCTTCACATGTATATTCTGGGCAGCGCTCAGTTACAGCCTGGAAGGGGACCTTGTGCCATTGTCTCCTCTCTGCTACTCTACCCTTGAACTATAGCTCCCTTCACCTCCCCAGGCACTAAACTCTGTCTCCTCAACTCAGGAAGGCCTTTGGGCTTCCTTTGGGATTTCCTCCACTCCCTACCCACCATCTGAGGCAGGAAGCTGGGGCAATCCTAAGACTCACCTGGCTGATTTCCTATCTCTGAAGGATCACATCCTTCCTTGTCTGATGTCTGTTGTCCTGTAAACTGTTGTTGCATATATTTAGTTGTTTTAAAAAGGTGCTTCAGGTGGGAGGACAAGTCCAATTCTATGATATCATCTTAGCCAAAATGAAATTCCACAACCAAGGGTTTATTATATCAACAAAGATATTGTTGATATGGCCTATGATAGGGGCTATTGTTGATATGGGTATGTCCTCTACAGTCTCCTTCACTCCTAGGTCTCCTGAGTTTTCTATTAAAAGTCACTTGAAATTAAGATTGGTTTTCCCTTCAATTCTGGTTGGTAGAAGCCACGGGACTGTGTTTTCTCAAAATGGAAGAAAGTTTTCTTTCAATTGACCACTTTATCTTTTTCCTTGCTCCTGTTTCTCTCATTCCAAGTCAACGCTTTCAAAGAAGCAATGTTTACATGTACAATAAGTCATATGAACATTCAAGCTGTGAACTTTCAAAGATGCAAATATGTGTTCCGTCAGTGTCAGGTGTGAGTGACATTGCAGCTTGCCCTCGGTCTTTTACCACTGACGATCTCTCAGCTCCCACCTCCTGTCAGTAGTTCTTGCATGTTTACCCACTGTACTTTTCAAGGTAGTGTACTGTAAGATTAAAATGTCTTCTTTGTCTTTTTTAATGTAGTACTTATGTGAAAAGTATTATAAACCTATTGAAGTGGAGAGCTATATAGCCAATTGTGTTAATTGGGTACCGAGGCTAACTTTGTTGGACTTACAAACAAATTGGACTTACCAAGGCACTCTCTGAATGGAACGCATTCATATGTAGGAGACTTACTGTATTCATTACCTGCTTTAGTCGTTGCAACTCTAGCTCAAAGGATGAATGATAAATTGTTTTCTTATAAAAGCCGAGAGTTATAAAAAAAGTCAGTTTTTATCAGAATGAAAATAAAATGTGTTATAGAGGTTCAAGCAGTGGAGAAGTGGTCATTATTTACTTGGAAAATTGTAATGGTGAGGGCAGGGTTCCTCTAATGGCAAAGAAAACGTTGACACCAGCAGTAAGAGGGAGCCTGGAGGGGAGAATTATGCCCTTTTCTGCATTCTTTCCTCCTTCCTTTATTCTATATGTACTTGAACAGGGCTTCACTAAAATTTCCTCTTAAATACGCCCAATGCTTCTGCTGTTTAGTCACTTCAGTTGTGTCTGATTCTTTGTGACCCCGTGGGCTATGACCCATCAGACTCCTCTGTCCATGGGATTCTCCAAGCAAGAATGCTGGAGTGGGTTGCCATTTCTTTCTGAAAATATAGCCAATACTTGACTATTAAAATAATTATATATTAAAAATTGGTCATACATTACTATCACCTTATAATCATGTCAATGTCTTAGCATCATCCAATAAATGAGGTTTTAAAACAACTTTTATACTTAAATAATTTGAATTATACTTCACATCAAGGGCCTGTTTTCCTCTTGTGTAGATAAGAATCATTTGTAATTAGCACATCCATTATTTGTATGTAAATGACTATTTCTAAAGAATCAGTGAATGGTTCATTAACTTAAATAGTCCCCTCATAAATTTGTTCAAACCTCCCTGTTACTGTTTTTTTTTAATCACACTTATAAAAGTAAATTTTAGCTTAGGCCACTGATGAATTATCATAAATTCTAAGTGAGTGAGGTCCAGATTAATGAGGCTTTCCTATAAATTCATCCAGGGCCATAGTGGTTGACTGTCCCGAGAGAGAGCAGATGTGTGCTTGACAGGAGGGCCCCTGAGAAATTGTATTTATTGAGGGCTTACATGTGCCAGGCACTTAGCTAAGTGCTTTACATGCATGATCTCATTTAATGCTCCCAACAACACGATGATTTAGGTGATGCTACCCATTTCAGATGATAACACAAAGGCACAAAATGATTTGCTAATCCAACCAAGACATACTGGAAAGAAGCAGCCACCCAGGGATTACAACTCAGATCTGTCTGTGGGCAAGGTTGCTGATCTTCCCCACTGGGCATGGGGCACGTCTGGGGTAGCCAGGGCTGCCCTCCATGCAACTCCATCCTCACCGACAGTGCTTTCTGCTCTCTCTGCCTTTCCCCACTTCCTGGAAGCCCTCCCGCACTCCCTCTCCATCCCTCAGCCTTGTGGGTGTTAGCCTCTAGGGGCTCATTTCAGTCCATTGCCAAAACGAGAGTCTAAATCAGCCAAGGTTACTGGCTGTCAAAGGCCATGGAAAATGTTATGTCTTTTGGGCAAATGGCAGTTAAGTTTCTAAATAACAGCAATGGAGGATATTGGAGACAGTCTGAAAAGGGATTTTGTTGGCTGATTTATAACCAACTTTTGAAATGAAATTTAATAAATCTAGGAAGATATATGAGCCTTCCAGGGCTTGTTATGTGAATTGTTTGTAACCAATTTTTTTTTTCCCCACAGAGTCTCATATCAATTTCTTTTATATATTTCATGTATTCTTGGAAAACGAGTTCTAAGAATCAGAGTTCCTGCTAATGTCTCTTGTTTTTGGACAGATGTTGATCATGTCATGATAGGGACAGTTCCCTCCTGGAGGAGGGGAGCATTATGAAGCTCAAGAGGATTCTGGCCCGTCTGTCATCCCTGCCTTGACGAGTGATTCCGAACCTAACAGATTCTTCTCTGAAATGTAACCATGTCTCCTGCTGCCTCCCCCCTCCCATCCCACTCACCTGTCACCCTTATCAACACACTTCGGAAGTACAAAGGGTGAACCTTGGGGGCCACATAGCCAATAATGTCACAAGAGAATCTGTCCTCTGTCATTTACACATTCGTTCTACAGAGATTTGTTGAGTAACTGTTAAGTGCCAGGTGCTGTCACAGCAATGAACAAGATAGAAAAGAGCCCTGCCCCAGTGAAGCTTTTACTATATCGGGGAAAAGTGAATTTCAAGGAGGAAGAGATGCCATGAAGAAAACAAGAAGAGTATAAGGTGATGGGTGGTATTTCCATAGAATGATTGGGAAAAGCTTCTAAGTTTTTGTGGGGAGGACCCACGTGATACAGAGAGTAGCCAGTGCAAAGGTCCTGAGGGAGAAGCCAAGTGGGCACTAGAAGAAGGTTGTTATGGCTAGAATATAGTAAAAAGCTGTCCATTTAGGTAGGGTCTTGTATGTTATCATTAAGAGATCAAACTGTATTATAGGGCTGCCCTCCATGCTTAGGGACCCCCCCTCCATCCCTCAGCCTTGTGGGTGTTAGCCTCTAGGGGCTCATTTCAGTCCATTGCCAAAACGAGAGTCTAAATCAGCCAAGGTTACTGGCTGTCAAAGGCCATGGAAAATGTTATGTCTTTTGGGCAAATGGCAGTTAAGTTTCTAAATAACAGCAATGGAGGATATTGGAGACAGTCTGAAAAGGGATTTTGTTGGCTGATTTATAACCAACTTTTGAAATGAAATTTAATAAATCTAGGAAGATATATGAGCCTTCCAGGGCTTGTTATGTGAATTGTTTGTAACCAATTTTTTTTTTCCCCACAGAGTCTCATATCAATTTCTTTTATATATTTCATGTATTCTTGGAAAACGAGTTCTAAGAATCAGAGTTCCTGCTAATGTCTCTTGTTTTTGGACAGATGTTGATCATGTCATGATAGGGACAGTTCCCTCCTGGAGGAGGGGAGCATTATGAAGCTCAAGAGGATTCTGGCCCGTCTGTCATCCCTGCCTTGACGAGTGATTCCGAACCTAACAGATTCTTCTCTGAAATGTAACCATGTCTCCTGCTGCCTCCCCCCTCCCATCCCACTCACCTGTCACCCTTATCAACACACTTCGGAAGTACAAAGGGTGAACCTTGGGGGCCACATAGCCAATAATGTCACAAGAGAATCTGTCCTCTGTCATTTACACATTCGTTCTACAGAGATTTGTTGAGTAACTGTTAAGTGCCAGGTGCTGTCACAGCAATGAACAAGATAGAAAAGAGCCCTGCCCCAGTGAAGCTTTTACTATATCGGGGAAAAGTGAATTTCAAGGAGGAAGAGATGCCATGAAGAAAACAAGAAGAGTATAAGGTGATGGGTGGTATTTCCATAGAATGATTGGGAAAAGCTTCTAAGTTTTTGTGGGGAGGACCCACGTGATACAGAGAGTAGCCAGTGCAAAGGTCCTGAGGGAGAAGCCAAGTGGGCACTAGAAGAAGGTTGTTATGGCTAGAATATAGTAAAAAGCTGTCCATTTAGGTAGGGTCTTGTATGTTATCATTAAGAGATCAAACTGTATTATGAATGCAGTAGATATTTTGAATACTATTTTATTTCTTTATTTAAAAAAATCATTTTATTTATTTATTTGGCTGTGCCTGTTCTTACACGGGATCTTCATCTTTGTTGTGGCATGCGGGATCTTTAGTTTCAACATATGGAATCTAGTACCCTGATCAAACCAGGGGGCCTGCATCAAACCTAGGCCCCCTACATTGGGAGCACAGAGCCTTAGCCACTTCTCTGGCGAGGCAGTCCCAGATGCTATTTTAAAAGCATATGTTTGGGCTTCTCTGGTGGTCCAGTGGGTAAGGATACCACCTTTCAGTGCAAGGGGCACCGGGTGGATCCCTGGCCTGGGAAGATCCCACGTGCTGCAGAGTGGCTGGACTGATGTGTCATATAGGCCAAAGAATAAAGATGGATAAAAATAACTGAATAAAAAAATCAATGAAAAAGAAGCCCACACAGGCCAAAGAACAAAGGTGAATGAAAATAAATAAATGAAAGACCATTTAGAAAAAAAAAAAAAAAGGTGACCAAAAAATCAAAAATAAACAAACAAATAAATAAAAGCATACCTTCACAGCCTGGTGAAGAATGGAGTGTCCCAATGACTGTGGTCATGACTTAGGGGAGAGATGACAGTGGCTGGAACTAGAGGTAACAGAAGCCAGGGTAGCAACTGGTCTAATTCAGGAATTGTTTGGTAGTTATTTGTTCATAATTCTTATTGGTGGATGACATGGAGGGGTGAGGGAAAGAGAAGTTACCTGTGATTCTCCATGGAAATACATAAGTATCTACCTGACACACAGACAAGGTCCCCCCAGATGCTGCAGAAAACTAAGACCTAGGCTAAATCTCAACAAACTCTAGGTAATTCGCTCTTTTCCCTTTGTAACCATCCTCAGATTATTCTTTGGGCTGTTAATCCTTTCCCCCAGGTGGGGACCATCCCCATTTCGCACTGATGGTTTTAAGAGACATAAGCCAGACACTTCCCCAGACACAGTGATTGGTTCAAAGGTGGCCAATCAGAGTGAAGCTTAGGAGTTTTTCCCGCTAAGTGTAGAAAGTGGTGCTCTTTTTCTGTGTAGATGCATGGGATGGATTGTGCGGGTCGCTTCTGGCAGGCATCACAGAAAGTCATCTTAATGAAGAAATTGGCATGTGGAGGAGGGCAGAATAAGCAAAGCACTGAGGCCGGGAGCTGAGCTCTGTCAAAAATGTCTCTGAACGGCTTTAGTACCTTGTAAATTGTGTTCGTATTATTTGCAACCCCAAACATCCAAAATGCTACAAGCTACTTGCTATTTTCATTGGGATGTAAGGACACAGTGTCCTTGAAATAGGACCATAAAGCCACTGGAAAAGAGCAAGTATGGGTGAGAAGAGTAAATAAAGATACGGGCCAAGAATAAAACAGGCTGAGTTAGGGGAGGATCCCAAGGATATGAGAATTGCAGTGGAACAATTAAAATCCCATTGGAAGCAAAGAAGAGCAGATCTGACTTTGTGCAAAAATTAAAACAGCAATGCTTATTACAACTAAAAAAGCATCTTGTCTATTAGAGAGAGAGCTTAAAGAGAATAGAATAGATGTGGAAGAAGCAGAAGCAATAAACAGGGCAGAATGGAAGAAAACTTCCCAGAAATGAAGAACACTCTGCCCATACAGATCACAGGGGCTCACATTGTTCCAGGAAACCATCATGGGAAAATGCACCATGCTGCCACCGTCAGTGGCATTGCAACAAAACAAAACAAAACAAGCCACCACCACTGGGAACAAGAGCAAGACAGGTTGCTGCCAAGGGACAAAACTTTTGCTGACCTTTGACTTCCTCTCAGCAACATTAAATATGAAAATCAATAGAGAAATTTGTATTTGTATTACTTGTGTCAAGAATGTGGCTGACTCAAGAATTATACACCCTGGTCTATTGTTATTTATGTTCTCAGATGTTCAGGGGCTTGTAAGTTACACAGTGGGGACAATAATAATGTTAAGTGCTTTACAGAGAATTCCAATATTATGTAGAATTATTTTGAATCTCAAAAGATATAATATGCACACAGCATTTAGAAGAGTGTCTTGCACATCTATCAACTCTAAAAATGTTAGCTCTCATTATTGTTGGTAGTAATAATATTCTTCATTGGGAAAAATACTTGAAAATGTACTTCATTTGATTAAGAGGGAACAAAAGTGTAAATTCAAGAATAAAGACTTCATTATGCAAAAGAACCTTATAAGCATCAAAATTACTTAGACATATAATTAAATGCTATAGATTAAATAACTGGAAATGAGGAAAACTATCACTTTTTATAATTGTTTCAGAATAACATAAGTAAACATTTCAAGTTTTCAAGAAGTCTTGACCAATGGATTGTTTTCTCAGGTGTAAAGATTCTCAATCCAGGGACTTCGACCAGTGGATCCTTTCATCTTTCAAGAAACACATAAACTCTGTGTTATAGGAACTGTCCCAGAACATCAAAATAGATCAATCATTCTACATAATTCAGTTTATGAGGCTAATGAGGGACAAATGGTGCAAAATTTTGGAAGCAAAGAAGAGCAGATCTGACTTTGTGCAAAAATTAAAACAGCAATGCTTATTACAACTAAAAAAGCATCTTGTCTATTAGAGAGAGAGCTTAAAGAGAATAGAATAGATGTGGAAGAAGCAGAAGCAATAAACAGGGCAGAATGGAAGAAAACTTCCCAGAAATGAAGAACACTCTGCCCATACAGATCACAGGGGCTCACATTGTTCCAGGAAACCATCATGGGAAAATGCACCATGCTGCCACCGTCAGTGGCATTGCAACAAAACAAAACAAAACAAGCCACCACCACTGGGAACAAGAGCAAGACAGGTTGCTGCCAAGGGACAAAACTTTTGCTGACCTTTGACTTCCTCTCAGCAACATTAAATATGAAAATCAATAGAGAAATTTGTATTTGTATTACTTGTGTCAAGAATGTGGCTGACTCAAGAATTATACACCCTGGTCTATTGTTATTTATGTTCTCAGATGTTCAGGGGCTTGTAAGTTACACAGTGGGGACAATAATAATGTTAAGTGCTTTACAGAGAATTCCAATATTATGTAGAATTATTTTGAATCTCAAAAGATATAATATGCACACAGCATTTAGAAGAGTGTCTTGCACATCTATCAACTCTAAAAATGTTAGCTCTCATTATTGTTGGTAGTAATAATATTCTTCATTGGGAAAAATACTTGAAAATGTACTTCATTTGATTAAGAGGGAACAAAAGTGTAAATTCAAGAATAAAGACTTCATTATGCAAAAGAACCTTATAAGCATCAAAATTACTTAGACATATAATTAAATGCTATAGATTAAATAACTGGAAATGAGGAAAACTATCACTTTTTATAATTGTTTCAGAATAACATAAGTAAACATTTCAAGTTTTCAAGAAGTCTTGACCAATGGATTGTTTTCTCAGGTGTAAAGATTCTCAATCCAGGGACTTCGACCAGTGGATCCTTTCATCTTTCAAGAAACACATAAACTCTGTGTTATAGGAACTGTCCCAGAACATCAAAATAGATCAATCATTCTACATAATTCAGTTTATGAGGCTAATGAGGGACAAATGGTGCAATGTGTGTGACAGTGTCTGTTGGATTCATGGGTAGAAATTGAGTTGCTGGGCCAAACTTTTATCATCTCAGCTTTTGGCCAATCACCAATTTTATCTCCTCAAAACAAAATAGCCATGAGTGACCACATATTTAATAATTATTTTTCTTTTCTTCTTTGTGTTCTTAGGTAATTTCTTTTAAAATACTTGTAACTTTAAAAAAAATGCTTCCAATAGAAAACTCGGATCTGGGTTTATATAAATTTTGAATAAATTGTGGTCTTCAGAGGGCATAACCAAGCTCAGCACATCAAAGAATGGATCCTATACATGAACCAGGAGAGAGTATGCTGTATCAGGGGGGAGGGAGTACATGGTACTGGAAAGACACTAAGAAGCTACTGGAGGGCTTCCCTGGTGGTCCAGTGGGTAAGGACACTGCCTTTCAGTGCAAGGGGCGCTGGTTTGATCCCTGGCCTGGGAGGATCCCACGTGCCGTGGAGCAGCTGGACCGATGTGTCCAATTACTGAGCCAGAGCTCTGAAGTGCATGCGCCCAGAGCTGGTGCTCTGCGACAACAGAGGCCACCGTGATGGGAGGCCCACATAGGCCAAAAGAACAAAGATGGATGAACATAGATAAATGAAAGACCAATAGAAGTGGCCTGCCCACCCCCCGCCCCAAAAAAGAAGCTACTGGAATATTCATACTTAAAAATATCTATTGCTTGTTTTCCCTTTCTGAGTCCAACCTAGACTCAGTTTGTTACCAACCACAACTGAGTCCACTGATCCATGCACAGCAAACCCAATCTACTGACACCAGGTTGTGATGAAGGAAAGTACAGAATTTATTGCAAGGCACCAAGCAAGAAGTCCAGTGCAACTAGTGCTCAAAATACTCAAACTCCCCAATAGATTTTAGGAAAGGTAGGAGAGGAGTCACAGCATAAGTGATCAGTCCGTGCACAATTCTGGTGTCACCGGGATTAACATTATCAGTCCTTAGGCACCAGTAGGTCTGGGGACTATCTAGTGGTGGTTTTACCATCTGTAAAACAATTCAGGAAATGTGCATCAGATACTGTTATCTAGGTACTTCAGAGAGGAGCTAAAGTAGAGGATGTGGGGAGGGGTTTGTCCTGGGAAGACCCTGTAGGTCTTGCTTGATTACAGAAAGAGGTCTAAAAGGACAAGTTGTAGGAGAATCTATAGGATGTTAGCAAGAATGAGGCTGAGAAGTCTGAGTCTGGATTTCAGGCTGGTAGGAGGACACCAACGAAAGCTAGAGTCTACCCCAGGAAGGTCCCTAGGGTCCTGCCCATTTGCAAGTTGGGACTCAATTTTCATGACATGGTGAATGTCTTATAATCAGTCAGACTTTAAGACTTATACAACCAGTTTTCACAAAAATGTTTTAGTGCAACATGTCATGAACAAATGCTGCTAGAGGAATAGATCCTCATTGTCATAAGAGCCTAACTAATGGTGATGGAGGCAGTAGAGGAAGAAATAAGAGATACTGGTTTCTAGAAGATGACCCTGAGAACAGGGGCCTGCAACTGTAATGTTCCAGACATTTGAAGTGACTTATTCCTAATTTCTCTGTCTAGTACAACAAGCTACAGTCATCAAAATAGCCTGAATATCATTTTTGATATTTGAAAGAACCTAACAAATGCCAAAGATTACTTTCTGCCAGTGCATTGCCTTGTACTATAGAAAGGTTTCATCTTAGCAGTAGAATTGCTATCGGAAAAGATGTTCTTGTAGTGTCTTTGACTAACATATTAACATTTTACATATTACACCATTTTTCAGTGAACCAAACTTGATTATTTGGGTTTTGTTTACGTATTTTTCCAAAATGTCTAGAATTAAAAAATTTTTTAAAAAATTTATTTGGCTACACTGAGCCTTAGTTGTGGCTTGCAGAATCTTCAGTTGCCCATGTGAACTCTCAGCTTTGGCATGTGGGATTTAGTTCCACGACCAGGGATCGAACCCAGGCCCCCTGCACTGGGAATACAGCATCTTAGCCACTGGACCACCAGGGAAGTCCCTAGAAAATTTTAGATGTTCAGAAAACAATCGTTAAAGTACCTACTATCCAGAATTTTTAGAAGCTAACATTTTGTATATTTTCCTTCAAATTTTTAAATAAACTAAACAGAACAATACAGATAAAACTAAAGTTTCTTTTTTCTCTCATCTCTCTTCCATTCTTCACCCTCCCTTTCAGAGAAAACACCTATCATGAATTCTCTTTGTATCCTTCAGTCTATATTTTTATACTTTTTCTACTTCAAAGTACGTCTATAAAAATAAATGTTGTATTGTTTCGGATTTCCAGCATCTGTATAAATCTTTTATATGGTGAGCATCTATGTTATGCTTTTAGATATTTTCATGTCAATTCACATAGATCTAGCACATTCTTTTAACTATTGTACTGTATTCCACTGTGTATGACTATATCATATTGTATTCATTCCTCTATTGATGAACCTTTTGTCTTTTTTTTTTGTTTTAATTTTTCACTGTTACAAGCACTAATGTGATGACATCCTCGTAAGTGTGTGTGACAGTGTCTTTAGGGCTTGTGGGCAGAAAATCGATTGCTAGACGATAGAGTATGTATTTTCAGCTTTACTAGATATTGTCAAATTGTTTTTCAAAGTGGTTGTGTCAATAAACACTATCAACAGCAGTAATCTTGAGACTTCTCCCTGCCTCTGTCTCTCTGCATCTCTGTCCCTGGTGGCTTCTGTTAACTTGGGACTCCTACTCATGGGCTCTGACTGTATTGCCTTGTCCAGGCATCAGTCAATACCAGGTGCCTCTGTTAGGCAGAGCATGTGTGTGTGTTCAGTTACTCAGTTGTGTCTGATTCTGCAGTCCTATGGACTGCAACCTGTCAGTCTCCTCCATCCATAGAGTTTCACAAGCAAGAATACTGGAGCGGCTGGCCATTTCCTTCTTCAGGGGACTTTCTCAACCCAGGGGTTGAACCCGAGTCTCCCACATTGCAGGTGGTCTTTTAACTGCTGAGCCATCAGGAAAGCTCCGTACAGTGTTGGATTAAGCACAGAAGTTTGAGAGGCAAGGAGACGTGGGTTTGCCCCTGCACTGGGAATACAGCATCTTAGCCACTGGACCACCAGGGAAGTCCCTAGAAAATTTTAGATGTTCAGAAAACAATCGTTAAAGTACCTACTATCCAGAATTTTTAGAAGCTAACATTTTGTATATTTTCCTTCAAATTTTTAAATAAACTAAACAGAACAATACAGATAAAACTAAAGTTTCTTTTTTCTCTCATCTCTCTTCCATTCTTCACCCTCCCTTTCAGAGAAAACACCTATCATGAATTCTCTTTGTATCCTTCAGTCTATATTTTTATACTTTTTCTACTTCAAAGTACGTCTATAAAAATAAATGTTGTATTGTTTCGGATTTCCAGCATCTGTATAAATCTTTTATATGGTGAGCATCTATGTTATGCTTTTTAGATATTTTCATGTCAATTCACATAGATCTAGCACATTCTTTTAACTATTGTACTGTATTCCACTGTGTATGACTATATCATATTGTATTCATTCCTCTATTGATGAACCTTTTGTCTTTTTTTTTTGTTTTAATTTTTCACTGTTACAAGCACTAATGTGATGACATCCTCGTAAGTGTGTGTGACAGTGTCTTTAGGGCTTGTGGGCAGAAAATCGATTGCTAGACGATAGAGTATGTATTTTCAGCTTTACTAGATATTGTCAAATTGTTTTTCAAAGTGGTTGTGTCAATAAACACTATCAACAGCAGTAATCTTGAGACTTCTCCCTGCCTCTGTCTCTCTGCATCTCTGTCCCTGGTGGCTTCTGTTAACTTGGGACTCCTACTCATGGGCTCTGACTGTATTGCCTTGTCCAGGCATCAGTCAATACCAGGTGCCTCTGTTAGGCAGAGCATGTGTGTGTGTTCAGTTACTCAGTTGTGTCTGATTCTGCAGTCCTATGGACTGCAACCTGTCAGTCTCCTCCATCCATAGAGTTTCACAAGCAAGAATACTGGAGCGGCTGGCCATTTCCTTCTTCAGGGGACTTTCTCAACCCAGGGGTTGAACCCGAGTCTCCCACATTGCAGGTGGTCTTTTAACTGCTGAGCCATCAGGAAAGCTCCGTACAGTGTTGGATTAAGCACAGAAGTTTGAGAGGCAAGGAGACGTGGGTTTGAGTCATGGCTCAGCTGCTAATTAAATGCATATGACATTGGGGGAGTTATTAAAGCTCTCTAAATCACAGTTTCAGTCTTGATAAAAAGGGAGCTAATAATACTACTTCACAGAGAAGTAGAATTCTTCATGAGAATTAAATGATATAGAAAATATTAAGCGTTTATATGGTACCAAACACACACCCAAAAAAATGTTAGCTGTAAAGCTATGAATAGGCAATTGATAGAGAAAACCCCTAAAGATTAATAAGCATGTGGAGAGATGCTGAATTAGTGAGGAAAGACATAGAGGTTATAGCTAGTAGACTGGCAGTATTAGGATAAGTCTAAGTGTGGGTGGGAAGGGATGCCGTCAGAGCCTGTGTGCCTGGCTGGAAGCCTCTTGAGGGGGGCAGCCGTCCTGAAGAGCTGTCTGGACACACGTAGGCAAATTACAATCTAACAAATTACGTCCAGTCCTTGTGGAACATATCTGAGACAGATTCTCACACAGATTCTTGCCCATAAGAATGAAGTGGGCTGGGACCCTTTGCCCCAGTGCTTGCCCTTGGGCAAATATCTCCCTGAGAAACAGATTCCCAAGAAACTATAATGGCCTGAAAACAACTACGTGCGTGAGCAGCTGGGACAGATTATGAACAACCAGATGCAACAAGACCATTACCCAACTGCCATTTCTGAGGTTCTAGGAGCAAATCAGGGTGCTGCTCATGATCCCTGCACAGAGAGCCCCCTAAGCCACCCCTCCAGCCCAGTCCACCCGTCAGTCCCTGTAGTCCCTCCATCTAAGGAACCAGCCCACGTTCCGTGGAGAGCGAGCAAGGGCACCTGTTTCCTCTTCTCACTCCCCTGTGCTTGCAGCACAAGTCCCAGTAAAACCTGGCGTGAATCTCCCATCGGATCTTTTATTAATTGTCGCTGATTAAAGAGCCCAGGGACCCAGGTCAGTAATGCATTACAACACTGTTTGTGGCGGGCGAATGGAGACAATCTGGTGTCCATTGCTGGGCATGTGGGCCAACACGGGCATATTCGAGAGCACCAGCAGCACCGAAGTGCAGCAAACTGGATGTCTTCACCGCGAGATCCCACAACAGCGCTAAGTGAAAAATAAGTTGATGTATACATATAGTTGATGTATAGCTTATATGACACAAAGAACAAAAGTACATAGTAAACACACCAGTCTGGCTCTGAGGTTGGGACAGGAATGGGAGGGAGGAGGTGGAATTAAAGGAGATAAAAATTTTAAAAATGTATCAAACAAGAGGGGTCCTGCGCAGATAGTGATATGATAATTCACTGAGGGCTTTAATCAATTCAACTCTCTACACCTAAAGCAAAAAAAAAAAAAAAAAAAAAAAAAACTGGCAAGGGGAATAGACTGGCAGGTCCTGTGATAAAAGCAGGATCATCTAGGCAGACTATTGTTTTCACTTCTGGTGTGAGAGTGTGAGGAGATCCAAGGAGCTGTCCCCTCACAAGACTGGTGAAAAATCATTAAAAAAAAAGAAAGGTAAGTTCTCTGGAAATGACCCCCAGAGGGCACACAACAAATGAAGAGACATTTATTCAAGAAAATCTACTAAACTCTAAGAAAAGCAAAAGTCTTGGTATTTGAACCCGAACCGGAACCCTCTCCCTCTTCTCAGCCCAGGGAGACAGAAATTCCACCCTGGGCTGGGGCAGCTGAGAACACAGGGTTCCCTCCCCAGCTCCCTGTCAGAGGGCTAGCTTCTCATGGGAGGGGCTGGTCAACAGGACTCCTCATCCTGCCCCCAGCCACCTGTGGCTGAGACTAACTTCTGTCCCCATGGTTCTTAGTTTAAAAAATAAAACGAATAAGGAATGTTCTTTTCTTTTATTGAAGTACAGTTTATTTACAATGTTGTGTTAATTACTGCTGTGTAGCAAAGTAATTCAGCTATACATTATCTATAGTATGTATATATATATATATACACACACATGCACATATTCTTTTTTTAAAATTATATATACAACAATCTTTTTATTTTTAATTTATTTATCTTTTGGCAGGGTGGGGTGGGGAGGGAGGGGGATGGGCGGGCCACTTCTATTGGTCTTTCATTTCTCTATTTTCATCCGTCTTTGTTCTTTGGCTCCTGTGGGCCTCCCATCGCGGTGGCCTCTGTCGTCGCAGAGCGCTGGCTTTGGGCGCATGCGCTCCAGATCTCCGGCTCGGTAATTGGACATATCAGTCCAGCCACTATGTGGCACGTGGGATCTTCCCAGGCCAGGGATCGAACCAGCGCCCCTTGCACTGCAAGGCGGTGTCCTTACCCACTGGACCACCAGGGAAGCCCGCACATATTCTTTTAAATATTCTTTTCCATTATGGTTTATCATAGGTCGTTGAACATAGTTCTCTGGGTTAGAGGTCTGGGTAGAACCTTATTGTTTATCTGTTCCACAGATAAAAACTTACCTCTGCTAACCCCAAACTCTATCCCTTTCCCAACCCACTCCCCAACCCTAACTATCACAGTTGGTTCTCTATGTCTGTGATACTATTTCCGATTCATAGATAGGTTCATTTGTGTCATATTTCAGATGGCACATATAAGTGATACATATGATATTCATCTTTGTTTAACTTAGTTCACTCAGTATGACTAGCTGCATCCATATTGTTGCATATGACATGACTTCATTTTAAATTTTTGATCGAAAGCAAAAGGTCTTGGTATTTGAACCCGAACCGGAACCCTCTCCCTCTTCTCAGCCCAGGGAGACAGAAATTCCACCCTGGGCTGGGGCAGCTGAGAACACAGGGTTCCCTCCCCAGCTCCCTGTCAGAGGGCTAGCTTCTCATGGGAGGGGCTGGTCAACAGGACTCCTCATCCTGCCCCCAGCCACCTGTGGCTGAGACTAACTTCTGTCCCCATGGTTCTTAGTTTAAAAAATAAAACGAATAAGGAATGTTCTTTTCTTTTATTGAAGTACAGTTTATTTACAATGTTGTGTTAATTACTGCTGTGTAGCAAAGTAATTCAGCTATACATTATCTATAGTATGTATATATATATATATACACACACATGCACATATTCTTTTTTTAAAATTATATATACAACAATCTTTTTATTTTTAATTTATTTATCTTTTGGCAGGGTGGGGTGGGAGGGAGGGGGATGGGCGGGCCACTTCTATTGGTCTTTCATTTCTCTATTTTCATCCGTCTTTGTTCTTTGGCTCCTGTGGGCCTCCCATCGCGGTGGCCTCTGTCGTCGCAGAGCGCTGGCTTTGGGCGCATGCGCTCCAGATCTCCGGCTCGGTAATTGGACATATCAGTCCAGCCACTATGTGGCACGTGGGATCTTCCCAGGCCAGGGATCGAACCAGCGCCCCTTGCACTGCAAGGCGGTGTCCTTACCCACTGGACCACCAGGGAAGCCCGCACATATTCTTTTAAATATTCTTTTCCATTATGGTTTATCATAGGTCGTTGAACATAGTTCTCTGGGTTAGAGGTCTGGGTAGAACCTTATTGTTTATCTGTTCCACAGATAAAAACTTACCTCTGCTAACCCCAAACTCTATCCCTTTCCCAACCCACTCCCCAACCCTAACTATCACAGTTGGTTCTCTATGTCTGTGATACTATTTCCGATTCATAGATAGGTTCATTTGTGTCATATTTCAGATGGCACATATAAGTGATACATATGATATTCATCTTTGTTTAACTTAGTTCACTCAGTATGACTAGCTGCATCCATATTGTTGCATATGACATGACTTCATTATTTTTTATGGCTGAGTAGTATTCCATTGTATATAGGCATTGTATCTTCTTTAGGATTAAGGAAAGTTCTTGATGCCTCTGTCATCAGGCATTGTTCTAGAGGTTGGAGAATAGCACGAGGAGAGGCGGGGCAAAGTGCCTGTTTTGTGCAGCTTACATTTTCAGTGAGGAGAGACATAAGATAAACAGAGAAATGGATACATAAATAATATACTGAAAGGCAGTGGTAAGTTCTATAAAGATAGTAGTACAAGGTAAGGGATAGAGAATGATGGTGGGATGGGGTGCTATGCTGCATTGGAGGGTGTCAGGGAAAGCCTCTCTGACACAGAGACTTCTAAGCAGGCACTTAAGTGAACAGAGGGAAACATGAGTATCTGGGGAAAACTTTTCAGGCAGCAGGAGCTTCATGGCCAAGGGGTCCAAGGCAGGAGCATGCCAGGCAGGTTGGAGGACCAGCAGGGTGGCACTGTGGCTGGAGCAGAGTGGGGGGTGGGCAGAAAGGTCACAGGTGAGGTCAGAGAGTCAGCCAGAGAACAGATTCTAACATCATGGTGTCCATGCAGTTATATCAGAAGAGGATAACTGGCTTAGACAAAGGTAGTAGCCAAGGAAGGTGGGAAAGTAACTAATTTTCTAGCCTCATTCTTAAAGTAGAGTCAACAGGATTGCTGACAGATTGGATGGGGAATCAATAAAAGAGTTAAGAATGCAAAAGAGAGAGAAAGGGAAAAATAGAGGATTGGAGAACAACTCCCAGAATTTTGAACCTGGGCAGCTAAGCAAATGGAGGACCACTTGCTTAAGATGGCCTTGCTTGGGGAAGAGTATTCAGTGTTATTGGGGTCATGTTCGTCTAAGGCCTTCCCTCCTCACACAAGTCTAGCATTTTCAGAAATTCGATTTTGGCTGGGTTAAGTTTGAAATGCTTCTTAGTCATCCAATTGGAGATGTGGAATAGGCAGCTGGATATAGAAGTCTGGAGTTCAGGAAAGAGGTCAGATCTACAGAAATGAAGCAAGAAGTGGTCAGTATATGGATGGTAACTAAAGCCATCAGATTGGATGAGATTAGAAGAGGTCTGTGGCCTGAGTCCAGGGGCACATGCTCATTTAGAGGTCGAAGACATGAGGAAGATGCCACCAAGAGACTGAAAAGGAGCAGCCTGTGAAGCAGGAGTAAATGAAGAGACGGGGTGCCCCTCAACCCAGCGAAGACCAGGTTGGCCAATGGAGGTGTTAATTCACACGTTGGCTCACTCTGAGATGTCAAGTGACAGGAAGACTGAGAACTGACTCTGGGATTTGGAAAAGTGGAGGCTGTAGCCATCGTGAGAAGAGGATTTTCCTGACATCACAGAGGTGGAAGCCCAGTGGAGTGCAGCTTAAGAGAGAAACGGAAGAGAGGAGATCTGGACAACAGATGTCTAGTAAACAAGGTTTTTGGTTTGTTTGTTTTCCTTTTTTCTTTTTTGGTAAAGGAACAGGGGAAAATGGCTGGAGATCTTTTGTATTTTTTCTTAATATGAAAGAAAGTGAAGCACTTTTTAATGTTATCTGGAATGATGCAAGAGTGAGATGACTAACTGCAGGAACAGAATCCTTGAGTAGATGAGAGGTCAGCCTCCTGCACCTGTGGAGGAACAGGAACCGTTGGCTTCATCCCCTGTCAAGAAGGCATAAAAGAGGATACGGGCCCAGGATATAGGGAGACTGATAGGTTGGTGGTGGGTGGAAGTGGAAATTTCTTTTTTTTTTTTTTTTTTTTTAATTTTGGCCTCTTTTGATTGATTCTTTATTCATTTATTTTTCATCCATCTTTTATTCTTCAGCCTCTGTGGGCCTCCCATTGCAGTGGCCTCTCTCACTGCAGAGCACCGGCTCTGAGCACTCATGCTCCAGAGCACTGGCTCATTGGACACACCAGTCCATATGTAGCATGTGGAATCTTCCTGGGCCAGGGATTGAACCAGTGCCCCTTGCACTGCAAGAGCCCCATGGACCACTAGGAAGCCCAGAAATTCTTTCATCCAATTGGAGATGTGGAATAGGCAGCTGGATATAGAAGTCTGGAGTTCAGGAAAGAGGTCAGATCTACAGAAATGAAGCAAGAAGTGGTCAGTATATGGATGGTAACTAAAGCCATCAGATTGGATGAGATTAGAAGAGGTCTGTGGCCTGAGTCCAGGGGCACATGCTCATTTAGAGGTCGAAGACATGAGGAAGATGCCACCAAGAGACTGAAAAGGAGCAGCCTGTGAAGCAGGAGTAAATGAAGAGACGGGGTGCCCCTCAACCCAGCGAAGACCAGGTTGGCCAATGGAGGTGTTAATTCACACGTTGGCTCACTCTGAGATGTCAAGTGACAGGAAGACTGAGAACTGACTCTGGGATTTGGAAAAGTGGAGGCTGTAGCCATCGTGAGAAGAGGATTTTCCTGACATCACAGAGGTGGAAGCCCAGTGGAGTGCAGCTTAAGAGAGAAACGGAAGAGAGGAGATCTGGACAACAGATGTCTAGTAAACAAGGTTTTTGGTTTGTTTGTTTTCCTTTTTTCTTTTTTGGTAAAGGAACAGGGGAAAATGGCTGGAGATCTTTTGTATTTTTTCTTAATATGAAAGAAAGTGAAGCACTTTTTAATGTTATCTGGAATGATGCAAGAGTGAGATGACTAACTGCAGGAACAGAATCCTTGAGTAGATGAGAGGTCAGCCTCCTGCACCTGTGGAGGAACAGGAACCGTTGGCTTCATCCCCTGTCAAGAAGGCATAAAAGAGGATACGGGCCCAGGATATAGGGAGACTGATAGGTTGGTGGTGGGTGGAAGTGGAAATTTCTTTTTTTTTTTTTTTTTTTTAATTTTGGCCTCTTTTGATTGATTCTTTATTCATTTATTTTTCATCCATCTTTTATTCTTCAGCCTCTGTGGGCCTCCCATTGCAGTGGCCTCTCTCACTGCAGAGCACCGGCTCTGAGCACTCATGCTCCAGAGCACTGGCTCATTGGACACACCAGTCCATATGTAGCATGTGGAATCTTCCTGGGCCAGGGATTGAACCAGTGCCCCTTGCACTGCAAGGCAGACTCTTTACCCAATGGACCACTAGGGAAGCCCAGAAATTCCTTTTTGATTCCATCTATTTTCTTTTAAAAATAAGAAGTAGGATTATCAATTGAGAGTAAAGAATAATAAGGAAGTGCTGGAGGTTAAGGAGAGAGTGTATATTGGTTGAGATTTGAGTTTCCTATGAGTAGCAGAAACTCAAAATAACAGTGGCTTACATAAGTCAGAAATTTGGAAGTAGGCTACCCAGCGCTGCTGTGGGAGCCCTCATCCATGGAGAGAAGCAGCCCTTCTACTGCTTTCCACTCCACCATTCTCAGGATGTGACTCTCATCCTCATAGTCTGAAATGATGCTCCAGCTGTCAAATGCATGTTTAAAGAATAAAAATAAAGAGAGAAGAGAAAAGCTGATTAGGCATCTCCAGTCATTTAAAGGAAGTTTTCAAAAGTTGCCATGTGAAAATTCCACTGGGCTTGGTTTGGCCACAGTTCCATACATGGCTGCGAGGAAAAGGGAGAAACATCGTCTTCGGGGCAACCGCATATCCAGCTAAAGATTTTATTATGTAGGTTATAACAGATATTGTGGGAGGACCCCCTGTTGGTACCATGATATGAAATAGTTACCTTGGAGAGTAGGGGAAGAAATTAAGGAGATGGAGTAAAGTTTGTGAGTAGCCATATCCTACTGCCTCAGTGTGAGTGAGTAGGGAGTGTTGGGGTTGTGCCTGATGAATTTAACAGAAGAAGAGAGCAAGGGAATTGAGGATATATGCAAAGGAGAGATTATAGGGATGTGTTTGAGTTCTGCACCATGGGTTCCAGAGGTATATGGAAGAGTGTTGTAGGTCTGAAAATGGTAAGAAATTAAGCAGAATTTTATTGGAACATTTTTGTGTGGGGAAATAAGTAGAGTGGGAAGGGAGGCCAATGGGGTGGTAGAGCCTGATGAGATTAGTCCTGAAATTTCTAGGGGAAGATGTCTCATCAGTTCTACATGTGGCTTCCTCTAGGGATTGATCTACCAGGCAATGTCTTCCCAGCAGGGATGGGGTGTCTTACCAGGGACATATGGAACCCTGGGGACTTCCCTTAAATCTTCTGTGGACAGTGTCATAGCCACAGGTGGGCTGCTCAACGGTGAGCAGGCTTAGCTTTGACAGCCTGGAATTCTGGAGGCAGTCTTGATGGAGTTCAGGGGTGAGCTTGCTGCAGGGCGGCCCTCAAAGCAGGATAATCCTCCTCAGGATTATCTCAGAATATGCTGAATGAAAACACATTTGACAAAATGCAATACCTGTTCCTGATTTAAATTTCGAATTGAGACACTTCCTTCATGTAAAATTAGAGCCAATATCATGCTTAAAAGTTTAAAAAACATTTTTGTTAGCATCAGGAATAAGAGAAGGATTCCCACTATCACCGCAATTATTCAACATGATTTTGGAGACAATGATGTGCATACTGGAAGAAGTTATACATTTTGAAAAGGAAGTTGCAAAATAACTATTTTTAGATATGAGTGTAAATCTGGAAAAGCTGAGCTGCACTTTAAAAACTATTTAAAAAGAATTTAGCAAAATGATTGGTTAAAACATTCAGACTGTGAAAATAAAAAGCTACCTTTTATTTCATTTTGTTAACAATAACCAGTAAGAAAATATTACCTTATTTATTCTCTCTCTCTCACTTTTCTCACTTTTTCTGTCTCTGTCTCTCTTTCTCTGTCTCTCTCTCTCACACACACACTCAGTCTTATTCCACTTTTTGATAGATAAAAAATCTGAAGAGTAGTTAAGGTGTTTGTCCAAAATCACACAGCAGGTAAATGGAAGAACTGGAATTTGATCTCAGGACTTAAGCCGGGTATCTTCTGCTTGCTCCTCTGGATCCCCTCTTCACTTTCCTCCCCCGTTTTGTTCCTTGCATAATCAAACTCAGGAGTTTCATCAATGTGTTCCCTTACCCTCAGCTTCCCATCGAGTCTTGCTAATCAGAGGCTCAGGCAGTTTACTTACTGGGCAAGGTGAGGGGAGCACGGACTGAAGTCAGAATACTTATCTCCCACCTCCCTCCCCACTGGGGCACTTCTTCAGCAAGTCTCAGTGCCTGTCTGCTCATTTCCCCTTCACATCTTCCATAGGTTCTCTTCTTTTGCCCTCTGACTTGCGGCTGGTAAGGCTCCTTACTGCTGCTGGCCCTTTCTTCATCAACCCTTGCTGGATTCCCCAAGGCTGCCCTTTCTTCTGTAGATGGCGCCCATATTGAATTCCCAGCAATTACCTTGTTTTTGGTGCACCCTGCTCCCTGCTGGAGCCCCACAAATTCAAATCTGGTTCTAAAGCCTATGTTCTTTCTTAATGTTGGTCACATGTGATCACAGGGGTGGGAATGAGTTGGAAACTGGTATGTGGCCTGATGGAAGAGGGCTTGGGTGGTCAAATGGCAGGAGAAAGATATTCTGGAATCAGATGAGGAGGGTGTTAATTGCAAGGTTGAGAAGTTTCAGGATTTTCCAAGTTTTCAAATGACCAAAACCAGGGATTCACTGGCAAGGATGCCAGATTCCCGGGGGCTGCACTAGCCCAGGGGAGGGAGAGGACTCAAGCTTTTGTGTGTGTTTTGGGGTGGTGTGAGTGGGGATTAGAAACCAGTAGTGGGAAGTTGCTGAACAGTACAGGGAGCTCAGCTTGGTGCTCTGTGATGACCTAGAGGGGTGAGATGAGGGTGGGGGCGGGCAGCCCAAGACGGAGGGAATATATGTATACTTATGGCTGAGTCACATTGTCATAAGGCAGAAACCAACACAATATTGTAAAGCAATTATCCTCTAATTAAAACAAAATCTGCAGAAGGAAAAAAAGAAGGCACGGCTGTATGGGAGAGGATGGAAATAAGGTATGTTTCTGGACTCTGATTTGACAGTGCGCACTCCTTTCTTTTTTTGTGCATTCCCTGGGCAAGGTCTTTCTTACCCCTCCCCTGTCCCCCTCAGGCCTCTGTTGCCTTTCCTCACTGGCTGTAGCATTCTAGAAAATCTTAGCTCAAGATTGATGGCTTCATAACCTGGCTGGAGTCCTTGTGCTACTGTGGCCAAGTCATGAATCATCAGTACCACATCACCCTACTCCCACCAAAGAGGGCCCGAAGGACATTCCTGAGTGTGGGCTGGCACCAGAACTGATCCTTCATACTGGGTGCTAGAGCCGTGGCTGTGAAAGAGTGGGATGAGGTGCTGGGGGTGGGAGAAGATGCTTTCTGGGTGCCAGGCCCCAACAGCTTTGATTCAGAGAGCCTCATCAAGGTTTTACTGAAGTACTCACATACACCTGTCTTTTGGACATCTTTCTTTAGTAGTCATTGAATAGTGACTGAACTCACAACAGCAATTAGCCGTTTTGATGGATGGAATCAGGTGCTTGGGTCAAACCAGGCTTTACATACATTTCCTGGTTTGATCAGCTCAGTCCCTTTGGCAGGTGGAGCCCCACAAATTCAAATCTGGTTCTAAAGCCTATGTTCTTTCTTAATGTTGGTCACATGTGATCACAGGGGTGGGAATGAGTTGGAAACTGGTATGTGGCCTGATGGAAGAGGGCTTGGGTGGTCAAATGGCAGGAGAAAGATATTCTGGAATCAGATGAGGAGGGTGTTAATTGCAAGGTTGAGAAGTTTCAGGATTTTCCAAGTTTTCAAATGACCAAAACCAGGGATTCACTGGCAAGGATGCCAGATTCCCGGGGGCTGCACTAGCCCAGGGGAGGGAGAGGACTCAAGCTTTTGTGTGTGTTTTGGGGTGGTGTGAGTGGGGATTAGAAACCAGTAGTGGGAAGTTGCTGAACAGTACAGGGAGCTCAGCTTGGTGCTCTGTGATGACCTAGAGGGGTGAGATGAGGGTGGGGGCGGGCAGCCCAAGACGGAGGGAATATATGTATACTTATGGCTGAGTCACATTGTCATAAGGCAGAAACCAACACAATATTGTAAAGCAATTATCCTCTAATTAAAACAAAATCTGCAGAAGGAAAAAAAGAAGGCACGGCTGTATGGGAGAGGATGGAAATAAGGTATGTTTCTGGACTCTGATTTGACAGTGCGCACTCCTTTCTTTTTTTGTGCATTCCCTGGGCAAGGTCTTTCTTACCCCTCCCCTGTCCCCCTCAGGCCTCTGTTGCCTTTCCTCACTGGCTGTAGCATTCTAGAAAATCTTAGCTCAAGATTGATGGCTTCATAACCTGGCTGGAGTCCTTGTGCTACTGTGGCCAAGTCATGAATCATCAGTACCACATCACCCTACTCCCACCAAAGAGGGCCCGAAGGACATTCCTGAGTGTGGGCTGGCACCAGAACTGATCCTTCATACTGGGTGCTAGAGCCGTGGCTGTGAAAGAGTGGGATGAGGTGCTGGGGGTGGGAGAAGATGCTTTCTGGGTGCCAGGCCCCAACAGCTTTGATTCAGAGAGCCTCATCAAGGTTTTACTGAAGTACTCACATACACCTGTCTTTTGGACATCTTTCTTTAGTAGTCATTGAATAGTGACTGAACTCACAACAGCAATTAGCCGTTTTGATGGATGGAATCAGGTGCTTGGGTCAAACCAGGCTTTACATACATTTCCTGGTTTGATCAGCTCAGTCCCTTTGGCAGGTGGAGGAACCAAAGCACACTGAGTGGGAACCCAGAGGTTCCAACACGGCTCTGATCCCAAAGCCTGAGCTCTTTCTACTGTAGCCGTGAAACAGATTGGAGAGATGTCTCTTCCACCTCCTCTGTGACGGCTTCCATTGGCCCCTCTACCTGAGGAATGACCTGGTGAGGCTCTTGACTATTTTCTAGGGTGGTATTAACAAAGTACCACAAGCTGCGTGGCTGAAGCAACAGAAATCCTTAGTCCATAGTTTTGGAGGCTGCAAATCCAAGGTGTTCTCTTTGTCTGCAGGTCTCCATCAAAATTTCCTATAAGGACATGTTTTCAACAAGGACCACAGTCCTATCAGATTAAGGTTCACCCTAATGACCTCATGTTAACCTGAAAATCTGCAAAGACCTTACTTTCAAAGAAGGTCATAGTCAAAGGTACTAATGGTGGTACTCAGCAGTAACAAATCCGCCAGCAATGCAGGAGATTCAGGTTCAGTCCTTGGGTCAGGAAGATCCCCTGGAGAAGGAAATGGCCACCCACTCCAGTATTCTTGCCTGGGAAATCCTATGGACAGAAGAACCTGGTTGGCCACTGTCCATCGGGTCACAAGAGTCGAACATGACTTAGTGACTAAGCAGCAACAATAACAAAAAAGGGCATAAGGACTTCCATATCCTTCTGCAGGCCACAACTCAACCCATAAAAGGTTCCCTTCCATACATCGTGGCTGCCATTTGCTGTGCTCCATGGGCTTCTTGCCAAGGTATCCAACCATTCTGTTAGATCTCCAACCTTCAAGACATTGAGAGGAGCCTAGGGGCAAAGACGTCTTTCTGGAGGCTGGAGGTAGGGAACAGAGCAAAGGGAGGAAAAGCAGCAAATCCATCTGCCCTTTGCTGCCCTTGACAAGAGTCAGCGCTGTAAGAGGCTTTGTGTCCTCACTAACTCCCCAGCCTCTCCATTTTATGAAATGATCGCATCTGGACTTTCTTTAGTAGTCATTGAATAGTGACTGAACTCACAACAGCAATTAGCCGTTTTGATGGATGGAATCAGGTGCTTGGGTCAAACCAGGCTTTACATACATTTCCTGGTTTGATCAGCTCAGTCCCTTTGGCAGGTGGAGGAACCAAAGCACACTGAGTGGGAACCCAGAGGTTCCAACACGGCTCTGATCCCAAAGCCTGAGCTCTTTCTACTGTAGCCGTGAAACAGATTGGAGAGATGTCTCTTCCACCTCCTCTGTGACGGCTTCCATTGGCCCCTCTACCTGAGGAATGACCTGGTGAGGCTCTTGACTATTTTCTAGGGTGGTATTAACAAAGTACCACAAGCTGCGTGGCTGAAGCAACAGAAATCCTTAGTCCATAGTTTTGGAGGCTGCAAATCCAAGGTGTTCTCTTTGTCTGCAGGTCTCCATCAAAATTTCCTATAAGGACATGTTTTCAACAAGGACCACAGTCCTATCAGATTAAGGTTCACCCTAATGACCTCATGTTAACCTGAAAATCTGCAAAGACCTTACTTTCAAAGAAGGTCATAGTCAAAGGTACTAATGGTGGTACTCAGCAGTAACAAATCCGCCAGCAATGCAGGAGATTCAGGTTCAGTCCTTGGGTCAGGAAGATCCCCTGGAGAAGGAAATGGCCACCCACTCCAGTATTCTTGCCTGGGAAATCCTATGGACAGAAGAACCTGGTTGGCCACTGTCCATCGGGTCACAAGAGTCGAACATGACTTAGTGACTAAGCAGCAACAATAACAAAAAAGGGCATAAGGACTTCCATATCCTTCTGCAGGCCACAACTCAACCCATAAAAGGTTCCCTTCCATACATCGTGGCTGCCATTTGCTGTGCTCCATGGGCTTCTTGCCAAGGTATCCAACCATTCTGTTAGATCTCCAACCTTCAAGACATTGAGAGGAGCCTAGGGGCAAAGACGTCTTTCTGGAGGCTGGAGGTAGGGAACAGAGCAAAGGGAGGAAAAGCAGCAAATCCATCTGCCCTTTGCTGCCCTTGACAAGAGTCAGCGCTGTAAGAGGCTTTGTGTCCTCACTAACTCCCCAGCATCTCCATTTTATGAAATGAGGGCTTGCAGCCGAAGCTCATCTGAGCACACAGATTACTATTAGCGATAGCACCCCGCAAGCACTCTACCTATTGTCCCGGCTCTCTGAACGCCAGACAGTCCTCCCGCGGGGCAATCTCCCAGTGCAGAGGGCCTGGCTATACCAGCAGGCTCAGAATCTCTGCCTGCTTGAGAGCCCCGCCACTCAATATCCCGGAAGATAGAGATCAATCCCAGAGCACCAGAGAGGAACCCGATCAGTCCAGGATGAGAGGGCCCCATGTGCACAGAGATTAGCAGATCTTGGGGAAAAAATTAACAGCAGCTAATTCAGTCACACTTAATTTAAAGTCTTCCCAATAAGAGGTTTAATCTAGATTGAATATAGCAGAATCTGTGCATTTGCCAGTAACTGGAAAACTGGTGATGAAATTTTGCAGGAGTTGTTGATCACTCAGTTTGCTTATTTCCTGCATATCTCCAGTCCTTGGGATGGCTCTTGCTGAAATGCCAGAGTCTGAAAAGGTTTTGCACTTGATAACAACATGGGACAAGACAGGAAGCATCCTATTTGAATACAAATGACAGATTCAAGTACACGCACCACTGATTTAGTTTTCCTTCACTAGTCATTAACAAACATTTCATAAGCATCTATTATGTGCTGGGCATTGTGGGGCACCAGTGTGGGGGGGTCACAGTTATGAATATACTATGTCTTCTTCCCTTCAACTGACTTTGGTCTAGAGAACAGTGCTCCAGCAGATATTTGAGCAACATGTTTTGGCAACCGAAGAAGAGAGACAATTAATTCAGGGAGGTGAACATGATGCTGGATGGGAAAGGAGTCATGGAGGAAGTGATATTTGAACCACAGTTTAAAGGATGAGTAGAATTTTCTGGGAAGACACAATTTGCTTTTAATTTTTTAACTATTTTGTTATTTTTCATTTTTAAAATATCTATTTGGCTGCATCTAGTCTTGGTTGCATGACATGGATTCTCTAGTTGGGGTACTTGGGCTTAGTAGTTTCAGAACAAGTGCTTAGTTGCCCCATAGCCTGTGGGATCTTAGTTTCCTGACCAGGGATTGAACCTCTGTCTCCCACATTGCAAGGCAGATTCTTAACTTCTGGACCACCAGGGAAGTCCCACAACTTGTTCTTAACCTCTCTTCTGCAGCAGAGGGGCAATGTGTCAAATCACATTTTTAGAGGTCCTGGCTGAGAATGGCAGAGCCACCCTGAACCTCAGGTGCCTGACCTCAGAGACAACACTCTATGGTTTCATTCTTGCCATTTCTAGCCTCTTGGAGCCTGGGATTTGGTGACGCTGGAGGCAGAAGCACCCAAAGAAGGCTTCATCCCAGAGCAGCTGCAGTGTTGGGTGCCTGGTCATGACGAGAAAGGCTTGGGGCTCAGGATGGTCGGGGGCAGCCCCTCTGTCACGTGGTGGTGATGAACGGCCAGCCTCCCGGCACAAGCCCGGCTGCATTTCTTCCTCCAACAACTGAACTGATTAGAAGGAAACTTCTACTTGATTAGTGATTATTGTCTCTGCACAGCCGTGGCTGTAAGCCTGCTCATTTTGGAGAGGGGAGGGATGTTTTGCAAAAACATGAGCAGGAATCTTGTTTGCTGCCTGAAAGGCAGGCTCCTCTCAGCCCCTCCCCACATCTGGTCTTTCTCTGCTTCGCTTCCAAACTGGTGTCAGCCTTTCCTAGGAGAAAGCAGGGTGGGCAGGGCAGAGCAGAACCCTCCCTTGAGCCACTGCTCCCTGCAGATAGGCCCTGGGAGCACGTGCCTCTGCCATCCTGTGCCCATCTCCAAATCCAGGGTCACAGAAACCTGACTTGAGCTGTGAGAAGTCTTTGGACATCAAACATCTACTCACAAACATCTACTACTAGTCTGTAGTCAGCCCCACCTGGGTTCAACCGCATAGGACCTGAGGAAAGTTGCTTTAATGTCTCTGTGCCTCAATTGCCTCATATGTAAAATGAGAAAAATAAGAGGACTAAGTTTGTTGAGAGACCCAAATGAGATGTCAATAATGCTATATGTTCACTATTATTAAAATATCTATTTGGCTGCATCTAGTCTTGGTTGCATGACATGGATTCTCTAGTTGGGGTACTTGGGCTTAGTAGTTTCAGAACAAGTGCTTAGTTGCCCCATAGCCTGTGGGATCTTAGTTTCCTGACCAGGGATTGAACCTCTGTCTCCCACATTGCAAGGCAGATTCTTAACTTCTGGACCACCAGGGAAGTCCCACAACTTGTTCTTAACCTCTCTTCTGCAGCAGAGGGGCAATGTGTCAAATCACATTTTTAGAGGTCCTGGCTGAGAATGGCAGAGCCACCCTGAACCTCAGGTGCCTGACCTCAGAGACAACACTCTATGGTTTCATTCTTGCCATTTCTAGCCTCTTGGAGCCTGGGATTTGGTGACGCTGGAGGCAGAAGCACCCAAAGAAGGCTTCATCCCAGAGCAGCTGCAGTGTTGGGTGCCTGGTCATGACGAGAAAGGCTTGGGGCTCAGGATGGTCGGGGGCAGCCCCTCTGTCACGTGGTGGTGATGAACGGCCAGCCTCCCGGCACAAGCCCGGCTGCATTTCTTCCTCCAACAACTGAACTGATTAGAAGGAAACTTCTACTTGATTAGTGATTATTGTCTCTGCACAGCCGTGGCTGTAAGCCTGCTCATTTTGGAGAGGGGAGGGATGTTTTGCAAAAACATGAGCAGGAATCTTGTTTGCTGCCTGAAAGGCAGGCTCCTCTCAGCCCCTCCCCACATCTGGTCTTTCTCTGCTTCGCTTCCAAACTGGTGTCAGCCTTTCCTAGGAGAAAGCAGGGTGGGCAGGGCAGAGCAGAACCCTCCCTTGAGCCACTGCTCCCTGCAGATAGGCCCTGGGAGCACGTGCCTCTGCCATCCTGTGCCCATCTCCAAATCCAGGGTCACAGAAACCTGACTTGAGCTGTGAGAAGTCTTTGGACATCAAACATCTACTCACAAACATCTACTACTAGTCTGTAGTCAGCCCCACCTGGGTTCAACCGCATAGGACCTGAGGAAAGTTGCTTTAATGTCTCTGTGCCTCAATTGCCTCATATGTAAAATGAGAAAAATAAGAGGACTAAGTTTGTTGAGAGACCCAAATGAGATGTCAATAATGCTATATGTTCACTATTATTATGTTGTTGTTGTCATTAAGTATGGCAATCCCGGCTTGGCTTCTTGGAATCTATGTGACTTTGGGTTAACCCTTCCCGTCTCCGGACCTCAGTTCTCTCATTGGTAAGAGAGATGTTGTACTCACCTCTTGGGACTTGGGGGGAGATTAAACAAGGCACTGTGCGGCATGTCCTACATGGGCAGAATGTGGAGCAGGATGGGGGCTCCATAGACATCGGGTGGATTTGACTTTGAGTTGCATCAGATACAGTCCTTCAGTCAGGACCAGGGTCCTGGAGGGGAATGCTCTGCAGAAGTTTGAAGGAAATAGGAGATGCTGTTTCTATATGCTGGGGAAGTTCAATCAAAGGCATGGGAATCCAGCACCAAAAGGCTCGAGGATCTCTAAAGCTTGCACGTGGGCCAGGCTGAGCCTAGTGCTTAAGGCTGAACCTCGCAGAGAGGCGGATGTGATCAGCACGGGAAGAGACTGAGCACAGGCCTAGCAGGAGGGTGAAAGGCACCAGAAAGGGCACTCTCCAGGTAGGTATGGGAGGAGGGAGCAGGCACTCATTGGGTGCTACTCCTCAGATGTGTGCTCCAGGTCTCTCATCTATCACCCCAGCGAATCCCTCAGCAAGTCTCTGAAGGGGCAGCACCAGCCCAGTATGGCAACTGAAGAAGCTCAGAGATGTTCTGAAATGACTCAAGCATGCCCCACCTCTCACACCCCTGGCCGCTGCACTTCCCGTTTGGAGTCCACTCCCAATGAAACTCCTCTATTGAAGCTTTGAATCTGTGGAGTTGAGCTAATCCAGAGACGCTGGGCTGACTGTGGTCCCTCACTACACTCGTCTGTATCAGCACCCAGCACCTGCGCTCAACTGTGCCGGGTGCCTAGGAGACGCTCACCAGCTACATCTTTGCTGCACAGGGGCAGATGTCACATGCCCTTTGCTGGGCCTGGGCTTTCAGAGCACATAAGGTGGCATCCTTGCATTCTGGCTCCCTCAGACATGTTCCAAGGGTGGGCTGCCCCTGACCAGTGTCTCTGGGTCAGTCCCCTCATTCCATTTTGAGAAAAATAAGAGGACTAAGTTTGTTGAGAGACCCAAATGAGATGTCAATAATGCTATATGTTCACTATTATTATGTTGTTGTTGTCATTAAGTATGGCAATCCCGGCTTGGCTTCTTGGAATCTATGTGACTTTGGGTTAACCCTTCCCGTCTCCGGACCTCAGTTCTCTCATTGGTAAGAGAGATGTTGTACTCACCTCTTGGGACTTGGGGGGAGATTAAACAAGGCACTGTGCGGCATGTCCTACATGGGCAGAATGTGGAGCAGGATGGGGGCTCCATAGACATCGGGTGGATTTGACTTTGAGTTGCATCAGATACAGTCCTTCAGTCAGGACCAGGGTCCTGGAGGGGAATGCTCTGCAGAAGTTTGAAGGAAATAGGAGATGCTGTTTCTATATGCTGGGGAAGTTCAATCAAAGGCATGGGAATCCAGCACCAAAAGGCTCGAGGATCTCGAAAGCTTGCACGTGGGCCAGGCTGAGCCTAGTGCTTAAGGCTGAACCTCGAGAGAGGCGGATGTGATCAGCACGGGAAGAGACTGAGCACAGGCCTAGCAGGAGGGTGAAAGGCACCAGAAAGGGCACTCTCCAGGTAGGTATGGGAGGAGGGAGCAGGCACTCATTGGGTGCTACTCCTCAGATGTGTGCTCCAGGTCTCTCATCTATCACCCCAGCGAATCCCTCAGCAAGTCTCTGAAGGGGCAGCACCAGCCCAGTATGGCAACTGAAGAAGCTCAGAGATGTTCTGAAATGACTCAAGCATGCCCCACCTCTCACACCCCTGGCCGCTGCACTTCCCGTTTGGAGTCCACTCCCAATGAAACTCCTCTATTGAAGCTTTGAATCTGTGGAGTTGAGCTAATCCAGAGACGCTGGGCTGACTGTGGTCCCTCACTACACTCGTCTGTATCAGCACCCAGCACCTGCGCTCAACTGTGCCGGGTGCCTAGGAGACGCTCACCAGCTACATCTTTGCTGCACAGGGGCAGATGTCACATGCCCTTTGCTGGGGCTCTCTGAGACTTGTGGCATTTCCAGAGCACATAAGGTGGCATCCTTGCATTCTGGCTCCCTCAGACATGTTCCAAGGGTGGGCTGCCCCTGACCAGTGTCTCTGGGTCAGTCCCCTGGCTGTGTGGCACCAGCTTCCCACTTTCTAGGTACCTGTGCACCCTTCATCTCTCTGTTTTTCTCATCTTAGTGTCTTGGTCACTGGCTTTTGCCCTTTGATGGACTCTTCTTGCTTCCTTTAGTCTCCTTACCTCTTTTCTCATGGCCTCTCTGCTTGGGGGCTCTCCCAAGCAGGTCTGAGTCCAGCCCAGGTTCTAGGGGTGCACACTTTTGCTTTGGGAGCTGTAGGTGGTGTTTGGGGCTGACTTACAGGGAGGAAGAAGTACTGACTGGGGCATTTCTCAGCCCAGCTCCACAGCAACCTTCAGACCCCAGGCATACACTTCAACTCTAAGTACTATTTTCGTTTTTGTTCCACATTTTCCTAGAACTGAGGTGACAGTCAAAACATGGCCCCAAAGACTGTGCAATGTGAGTGGCAGAGCCCTGGGGCTGTGACATCTTGATTCAAGCTCTGCCTCTGCCTTTTGACTTCAGCTGAGCCACAATACTTGAGTCTCTATTCCCCTAAATGCAAAATAAGTATCTTACAGGGTAGCAGTGAGGATTCAGGCTGGTAACTGGAAAAGTGACTTGGAAATGCTGAAGCTTGAGTCTCAGCTGCAGTTTTGTGGACAGAAGCCCAAGCTCTTCTCCCGCTGCCTTCCCTGCCTCCACCCTGCCCTGCCTCCACCCCAGGAAAGCGCTAGAGACTCTCAAGGCTGCTTATGAAGATGCCCCGCCCCTCCCCCTTCCCAAAGGGACTGTGTTTGGCCTCCCCCACCACTAGCCGCCTCACCCTAGGGGTGCCCCCAGCCCAGCAGGCCCCCTGTCCAAGAGTCAAGAGCCTGGCCATGTTGGGTTTGTCCACAAGCTCCTGGCAGCCAGGCCGCTGATTTATCTCCCGATGCACTCTTTGCCATCTGTTTTTATATTGCTTTCAGCACAAGATAAGTGGCTCCCATGCAGCGCTGAGCTTCAGAGATTGCAAAGTTCATGAGTTTGCAGAATTTATGATAAGGCAGAGAATTGTCTTAGTGCATCATTCATGTGCGCAAGGTCCAGAACAGAGTGCTGCTGCTTCCAGATGTTTCCTTCTTCCTGCTTGTCTCCTCCTCAGGAGGTGGGATGGCCAATTGGTAGCCCCACCACAAGTGCCTGGACCTGCTGGGTGCTCAGTGCCCTCCTAACTACTGCAGGGACCCAGAAAGGAGCACCCATTCACAGGAAGGAGGAGGAACACGGGCAGGAGGTGACTGGTCACCATGCTCTGTGCCCACCAAGACTGATGGGCTGACAGCCAAGGTGCTGGGCGGATGTTCTGTGATCAGAGGGACAGTGAAACTCACCATCCAGGGCTTTATTTCTCTTTGAGTTTTGTTTTGTAAAATAGTTCCCCATCAAGAGTGATGATATGTGTCATAAGTTGTAAATATGCAATAAAAAGCCCACAAACGGTTGTTCAAAGAATATACTTCTCTACATCACTGCTCTACCATTCGAAGTTGATTGTGCTATTCATTCGTTCCTTCATCACTCATTGCATGGCAGGATTGCATGCCCTGGCTCTGGAATGAGGTGGCTCCAGTTTGGAAGTCTCTACCGCCTCACACAGTTGGTTTTACTGGGACAAGTTATTTAATGTCTAGACTCCTCCAGTTCTCCAGCTGGAAAAGAGAGCTGATAACAGTGTCCCCTTCGTAGGTGGTGGAGGAATAAATGCGAGAATGTAGGTGAGGGGCACAGCATCCTCACTGGAAACAGGGTTACACTCAGTACATATTTGCTCCTCTTAACGACTTTTTCTGTGCCAAGCACATCTGTGGCCCAGTTCTCTGAGTTCTGGGTTAGAGGATAGAGCACAAAAAGGAGAGATATGGCTGAGGTGTCAATAAGGGGCCTTAGACTCTGCAGAAGGGAAGTCCGAGTTTTAGGCAGAGGGTTAGGGAAGGCTTCAGAGGACATGACTTGGGGAATGCTTGGTGGGAATCAGCGCCAGGCAGGTGAAGAAGGTGAAGAGAGCATCCTAGGAAGGAGAGGTGGCTTGTGCACGCTCTCAGAGGCAGCAGGGCACGTGGTTGGTTCTCAAACAGTGCGTGACTGAGCAGGGCTGGAGGGAAGCAGATCTCTGGAGACTGAAAGATGAGATGTGGGGAATGCAGGATCAGCTTGCTCAGGGCCTCTCAGGCCAGGCTAAGAAGCTTGCACTCCAACTGTTGTCAGCCCTTGGAGGTGTTCATGTACACGTTTTTTTTTTTTTTTTTTTTTAATTCTTTATTTTAAAGCTTTTACAGAGTTTTGCTGTTCACCGACATGCATCACGTACGCATTTAAATTAAGCTACCATGGGTAGAATGGTGACTATGTGCTTGGTACTAAGCTCACTCTACATGCTTTATTCTCTCACTCATATCTTCCTGCTACTCTGTAAGATAGATCTTGTTGCACCCATTTCACAGAAGAGAAAATTGAAATGCAACCACTGGATTAAGTGTGTACAAGTTGTTAGGGCTGGGGTTTCCATTTGGGTCTTTCTGACACTAAAATCCTTCACTGATAGCCTAGGCTACCTCCTAGCTGGATCCATCCAACCCTTCCAAATGTAAGCATGTGACGTCATGACTCAGGGCTGGCGAGACCGCTGGCTGGAGAGACTGGGAGGCCTAGGCCCTGGCCACAGAATGGCCATGTGTGCTGGCTTAGCCGCTATGGTTCACTGCCTGGCTTCCAGGGATAGGGGCCAAGCTGATGTGGCAGTGGCTTTCAACATGTGGCTAGACATTTCAGGAAGGCATTCAAAGGGTTTGCAAACCCTGACAAACAAGTAAGGGGACTCTGGGAGCTCCAACCTCCAAGATCCCACTTGAACCTCGAGAGAACTGGTAGTTCTGTGCCAAGCACATCTGTGGCCCAGTTCTCTGAGTTCTGGGTTAGAGGATAGAGCACAAAAAGGAGAGATATGGCTGAGGTGTCAATAAGGGGCCTTAGACTCTGCAGAAGGGAAGTCCGAGTTTTAGGCAGAGGGTTAGGGAAGGCTTCAGAGGACATGACTTGGGGAATGCTTGGTGGGAATCAGCGCCAGGCAGGTGAAGAAGGTGAAGAGAGCATCCTAGGAAGGAGAGGTGGCTTGTGCACGCTCTCAGAGGCAGCAGGGCACGTGGTTGGTTCTCAAACAGTGCGTGACTGAGCAGGGCTGGAGGGAAGCAGATCTCTGGAGACTGAAAGATGAGATGTGGGGAATGCAGGATCAGCTTGCTCAGGGCCTCTCAGGCCAGGCTAAGAAGCTTGCACTCCAACTGTTGTCAGCCCTTGGAGGTGTTCATGTACACGTTTTTTTTTTTTTTTTTTTTTAATTCTTTATTTTAAAGCTTTTACAGAGTTTTGCTGTTCACCGACATGCATCACGTACGCATTTAAATTAAGCTACCATGGGTAGAATGGTGACTATGTGCTTGGTACTAAGCTCACTCTACATGCTTTATTCTCTCACTCATATCTTCCTGCTACTCTGTAAGATAGATCTTGTTGCACCCATTTCACAGAAGAGAAAATTGAAATGCAACCACTGGATTAAGTGTGTACAAGTTGTTAGGGCTGGGGTTTCCATTTGGGTCTTTCTGACACTAAAATCCTTCACTGATAGCCTAGGCTACCTCCTAGCTGGATCCATCCAACCCTTCCAAATGTAAGCATGTGACGTCATGACTCAGGGCTGGCGAGACCGCTGGCTGGAGAGACTGGGAGGCCTAGGCCCTGGCCACAGAATGGCCATGTGTGCTGGCTTAGCCGCTATGGTTCACTGCCTGGCTTCCAGGGATAGGGGCCAAGCTGATGTGGCAGTGGCTTTCAACATGTGGCTAGACATTTCAGGAAGGCATTCAAAGGGTTTGCAAACCCTGACAAACAAGTAAGGGGACTCTGGGAGCTCCAACCTCCAAGATCCCACTTGAACCTCGAGAGAAACGAGTTCTGAAACTAATACCTTGCTGCACACTTAGCTTCCGGGACCACCACCTATTCATGGGGCATTCCCTCGACAGCCCCGTGTCTCTCCGACTGCTGCTCATGCCTCTCCTTCTGCCATAGGTCCCTCCATGGTCTTCATGGCTCAGAGCAGTCTCTTTTCTTTTCTGAGTTTTCCTCTCAACTATGGCCTCCCCATTTATCCTAGAAATCCAGCCCTGACTTTTGGAGGACACTTGTTAGATAGACTGTGGCTCTTGGGGCTCTTCCAACTTGTGCTCACCACCATGCATGCCCTCTCACAGTTTGCCTTTGCCTTGTCGGTGAAACAAGACAAAGTCAAGCAACAGACTGTGTGACAAAGTAACAGGCTCAAGCCCTGGGCCCCAGAGAGGAAGTTATTGGAGGCAAATAATCAGAAGGGGCATCTGTGGACAGACCACAGGGAGAGTCACTTCTCAGACTGACTGTGATGGACCAGCACATTGAGGCCAGTCTGCTCTACCCCATGGCTCAGGCACAGAGCCCAGGCAACAGGAGGGAGGGGGCACAGAGACTGACTCCAGGCTCCAGGGAAGAGGTAAGGTCATGATGGACCTGAAAATCAGGGGGCAAGTGCTGGCATGGAAGAACCATTATCAGTATGATGCACTTTTAGGGGACTCCCTTGGTGCCTCAGGTTATAGGGACATAGATAATCAACAAATCTGTGTGCTAATCAAGCAGATATCCAATCTTGGTGGTTCAACTAGGCGAAAACCTTAAGGATGTTGTTGTTCAATAGAGGAGGAGGAGGAAGAGGGATGGGACTTCCCTGGTGGCTCAGGGGAAAAGAATCTGCCCGCAATGCAGAAGACGTGGGTTCGATCCCTGGGTCAGAAAGATCCCCTGGAGGAGGAAATAGCCACCGACTCCAGTATTCTTGCCTGGAGAATTCTGTCAACAGAGAAGCCTGGTGGACTGCAGTCTACAGGGTCGCACAGAGTCCAAGGCCTGATGTGGCAGTGGCTTTCAAGGACATTTCAGGAAGGCATTCAAAGGGTTTGCAAACCCTGACAAACAAGTAAGGGGACTCTGGGAGCTCCAACCTCCAAGATCCCACTTGAACCTCGAGAGAAACGAGTTCTGAAACTAATACCTTGCTGCACACTTAGCTTCCGGGACCACCACCTATTCATGGGGCATTCCCTCGACAGCCCCGTGTCTCTCCGACTGCTGCTCATGCCTCTCCTTCTGCCATAGGTCCCTCCATGGTCTTCATGGCTCAGAGCAGTCTCTTTTCTTTTCTGAGTTTTCCTCTCAACTATGGCCTCCCCATTTATCCTAGAAATCCAGCCCTGACTTTTGGAGGACACTTGTTAGATAGACTGTGGCTCTTGGGGCTCTTCCAACTTGTGCTCACCACCATGCATGCCCTCTCACAGTTTGCCTTTGCCTTGTCGGTGAAACAAGACAAAGTCAAGCAACAGACTGTGTGACAAAGTAACAGGCTCAAGCCCTGGGCCCCAGAGAGGAAGTTATTGGAGGCAAATAATCAGAAGGGGCATCTGTGGACAGACCACAGGGAGAGTCACTTCTCAGACTGACTGTGATGGACCAGCACATTGAGGCCAGTCTGCTCTACCCCATGGCTCAGGCACAGAGCCCAGGCAACAGGAGGGAGGGGGCACAGAGACTGACTCCAGGCTCCAGGGAAGAGGTAAGGTCATGATGGACCTGAAAATCAGGGGGCAAGTGCTGGCATGGAAGAACCATTATCAGTATGATGCACTTTTAGGGGACTCCCTTGGTGCCTCAGGTTATAGGGACATAGATAATCAACAAATCTGTGTGCTAATCAAGCAGATATCCAATCTTGGTGGTTCAACTAGGCGAAAACCTTAAGGATGTTGTTGTTCAATAGAGGAGGAGGAGGAAGAGGGATGGGACTTCCCTGGTGGCTCAGGGGAAAAGAATCTGCCCGCAATGCAGAAGACGTGGGTTCGATCCCTGGGTCAGAAAGATCCCCTGGAGGAGGAAATAGCCACCGACTCCAGTATTCTTGCCTGGAGAATTCTGTCAACAGAGAAGCCTGGTGGACTGCAGTCTACAGGGTCGCACAGAGTCAGACACGACTGAAGCGACCGAGCACACATGCAGGGAGAGGGGCACTCAGGAACACAGAGGTCAATGGAGAAGGAGGCGAGCTGACACTTTTTGAGCCCTGTTTTGGCCCTAAGGCCTCCTCTCGCTGCATCCTAATGTTCTCTTATCTTGTAGATAAGGAAACTGGGCCCAGGCATGTTCAGGGACGCACCAAGGTCACAGGAATTGTAAGAGGCAGAATCATGGTTTGACCTCAGGACTGCCCAGCTCTCAGATTCACATTTTTAAGCATCGAATGGAATTTCTGGGCATCTCTGCTAGTTTGAGATGCAACATCAGCCCACCTTCAGCATTGACTGATATTTTCCAGAAGTATTTGCATTTTAGAGATGAGCTCTTGAAAAGAGAAAATTTATCACAACTCAAATAGCAGAAGCTTGACTTCCTAACAGGATTTTCAAGAGAGAGTGTTTTTCTTAGATCTGTCAGATCAGTGTTGTCTGATATGGTAGCTACGTGGCTGTTGATTATTTAAGATACGTAGTCTAAAGTGAGATGTGCTCTAAGGGTAAAATGCAAGCCAGATTTTGAAGACTTACTATAAAGAAAAAGTGTAAAATAGCTTATTGGGATTTTTTTTGTTGATTACATGCTGAGATAATAAAACTTTGGCTATATTAGGTGAGATAAAATATTTTATTAAAGTTAATTTTATTTTGTTTTGCCTTTATTAGAAAAATTTAAATAATGTGTGTGGTTTCTATTTCTGTTGGATATACTATTCTGGATGACAAATTATTTCTTTCATTCAAGACATATTTATTAATGGTTATTTTTATTGGAGCTATATTAGATCTTCCCTCATAGCTCTATCAGTAAAGAATCTGCCTGGAGTACAAGAGATCCTGGTTTGATTTCCTGGGTCAGGAAGGTTTCTTGGAGAAGGAAATGGCTATCCATTTCAGTATTCTTGCCTGGATAGTCCCATGGACAGAGGAGCTTGGCAGACTACAGTTCATGGGATTGTAAGAGTTGGACATGGGGCTTCCCTGGTGGTCCAGTGGCTAAGGACACCTTCTTGCAGTGCAAGAGGCGCCGCTTTGATCCCTGGCCTGGGAAGATCCCACATGCTGCAGAGCTGCTGGACCTATGTGTCCAACTATTGAGCTGGAGCTCTGGAGCGCATACACCCAGAGCCAGTGCTCTGCAGCGAGAGAGGCCATTGCGATGGGAGGCCCACACAGGCCAAAGAACAAAGATGGATGAAAATAAATAATGAAAGACCAATAGAAGTGCCCTGCCCCCAAAAAAAGACTATCAAAAAAAAGAGTTGGACATGACTGAGTGACTAGGTTCCAAGAATCTACACAGTAAATATATAATTATTAGAAATACATATATACTTTATAAATACTGTTGTCCCCATTTTACAGATGAAGATGGTGAGAATCAGGTTAATGAAACCCAAGATCCGTCAACTAGTAATGAGTAGCCCAGCAAACACTATAGGTATGTACTCAGGACCTGTTGGCCTGGGACCAAATCTCACTCCTGCCCCTTAAAACACATAGCCTTTCTATGTCTCTGTGTCTTATTCTGCATTTGGAGATTAAAAACAGAATTTACCTAGTCTAGTTAGGGGGACTCAGTAACTTCCTACAGGTTAAGCACTTTCAACAGGGCCTGACATACATGAAAATGAATGATGGATAGCTATTAATGCCTTCAAGTGACAAGAGCTGGAATCTAAACGTGCTTTGCTCAATAGTCTTCCTACAAAACGGCCTAGGAGGCATCTTTCATCTGTCAAGTAGACTTTGATGCTGTGAGGTATGTGACATTAACAAGAAACAGGTCTTGCCCTCTGGAGGGCTGACTGTCTAGTAGAGAAGATAAGAAATGTAAAAACTACAACACACAGTAGAAAAAGCTAAATAGTGACCCCCAGATGATGACATGAGAATGCAAAGTCCTAAAGAGCTCAATTTAGGATAAGATGGCTTTGACTTGGAGGCAATCAGATGAGGCTTCTTGGAGGAGGTGGTATGAGAGCAGGACCTTAAACACGTATATGATAATGCTAGGCAAAGACGTGAGTTAGGGTATTGCAGCTCAAAAGAATAGTAGTAGCAAAAGTATAAATAAATGTGAGAAAGTGAAGATAGGCTTGGAAAATGATTAGGACTTGTCTTCTCCTGGAGGGTGGGTTTGTGGCAAGGGATAGGAGGGATGGAGCTGGACAGTCAGACTGGCGCTGGCTCACAGACGACCAGGAATGCCAGGCTAAGGAGTTTGTTTATCAAAGGCTGGTTTTCAGGGCTGCTGCATATGGTCAGGCAGATGGTGCTCTGAACAAAGGTGCCCAGCCAGGGGGCCAAGTGAAGGCTGACTCCATCCCTCCCTCCTCTCCATCAACCCATGCATTCTTCACTAGTAGACAGATGCCTTTTTCTAAGGCAAAGGTGCCTGAACCCTGAAAGCTCTGTCACTAGTGTGTCTCTTTAGCAGACTTGGTGACCACAAGCACCCCTCAGTGTCACCTGCTCTACCCTTAGCAGCGGCAGCAGTTAGAAAGACTTCCCCATGCCCCATCCAGAGCATCTCCCTCCTCCCTTCTAAAACCATCAATGACAGCTTTGTCCCCTGCTGTCCGGGATCATTTCCATACAGGTTGGCATCACTGAGGAGCCCCAGGATGTCTCGGCCTGCAGGGTCACCTCCCTAAGGCCCTGGCTCGTGTTTATTCAGGTAAAAAGTGCCTGGAGCCAGTATGTGCCTGGACCCCGACAGCAGCCCAGCCCCCATGGGGCCAAACAGACAAATGGACCCTCTGCTGTCATCTCCCGGGGAGTCGGCTCTCTCAAATTGAGTTACTCACTGCTCCTAACTTTGCCGTCATCACTTCCTCCTGCAGTCCTATTAAAACTCTATCTCTGACTAATGTAGCTGAACACACTCTCGCACTCTGTTCTGCTGCCAACAGCATCTGGACAAAAAAAAAAACATCAGCTTGGTCAGGCAGGCTCTACTTTCCTTCTCACTCCCTCTCCTCTCCAAAAGTCCACCCAGCAACAGTCCCTCTCAAAATTCTAGAAAGCTCCTCGTGCCCTTGAGCCGTCCTCAGCCTGGATTCCTCAGCCTGAAGCCCTCTGGGACGGGCTTCTCGGCCCTCGGCCTGGCAGGCAGCAAGGTCCTCACCCAGCTGCCATCTCCACCAGCCCATATGGGCTCACAATATGCTTTCTGTAGAGCCCCTGGTAGCTCCATCCAGCACAGCGCACCTGATTTCCAGCCCTGCCTGACAGCGTTTACGTGGGAGATTCGAACAAATCAGACGGTTTGTTGACACGTTCAGCACATGTGGTTTGGCACTGGTTCGGGGTGAATATGTTCGGATGTGTGTTAAGCATGTTTTCAGTTTGCACCCTTGGTTTTATGCCTGTCCATGTCTCATACACACACGCATACACACGGATATTATGAAGCCATATAAACGCAAAATCATAACATTTTCAAGTCAACAGGCAGTGAGCTTCTTTGTAGATGCTGCTTCTTCCAACCATGGCCTGTTTTCTTTGATGGAATTCTACGTTAGTGAATTCTGGGTGGGTTGGCCACAGACCCTGAGGAAAAAGAGGCATGCCAGGCTTGACCCAGGCTGGGATGGAGGCATTTTGCAAATGTCAGAGAGAAGAGGGTGTGAAAATATTCCTTCCATCGGAAGACTATTTTGTCTCTCTCTCTCTTTTTAAATATGCTTCATCTAAAGATAGAGGCTGACTAATGTCCGCAGCAGGAAATAAGAACAAGCAAATCTGCCTATTAGAATCCTGTGTGTATTTCTGTTGCCCAGGTCAATCATTTGACTAATGAGTTAATTCATTCATTCATTGATTTATTCACTTAGTCATTCATTTGACATAAATTTCTTTTTCAAAAATAACTTTTTTTTTCTGATTGTAATAGCAATGCATATTCATTGCAGAAATTTGAGAAATCCATGTAAGTACCAAAAGGAAATGAAAATCACCTTTTTCCGCCTTTTAATCCAAAGCTGATGACTGTTTAATATTTTGGGTGCATTTTCTTTCATAAAGATCTCCTAGGAGGGCTGAGCCTTCTGGTACCCTTGTGTCTCGCCCCTGAGCACTAGTTCAGCCTGTGGACATCTCCCTCCAGAGTAAAATCTGCCTTCACAAAGCAGAAGATAAAAAAATTGAGATTTTGCCAAAATTTTCAAGGGGAGGCAAGGGAGAAGGATACAATACATACTGTACAGCAACATGGAATAAAAAAAAATCTACATTAAGCATCTGAGTTGCATGTCATCAGCTGCCAACTGCCTCCATTGCTGGCATGTTCTAGATCTTTCCACAGGAAGCCTACCTGGTCTCCAGCTCCAGCCTCACCTCTCTCCACATCTTCACATGATCTCTCTTGTCAACAAAGGAACCTCCATCTTTGTAAGCCAGAAGAGGCTTCTAAGAAACGTGCATTTTCCTGTATAACAGATCATTATTTTGTTTCATTCAGATACATAAGCATGTGTGCATATAGGTATGTCTGTATAAATATAGATGTCCATTTAAATGAGATATAAATGAGATTTTGTTGTACGTATTAGTTTTCTAACTGCCCTTTATCCTTCATAGTATATTTCATTTTCCTTCATAATCAATGTTATTTGAAAACATGATTTTTCATAATTGCATAATATTTCATTATACGTATACTATTTTATATATATTTGTACTAATTAGTACTCAAATATATTTAAGACCCCATGGACTGACTGTAGCTTGCCAGGTTTACCTGTCTATGCAATTTTCCAGGCAAGAATACTGGGGTGGGTTTCCATTTCCTTCTCCTAGTTAACTGCTGGAGATCCCCAAATATTTAAGATGTATTTTCTGTATGAAGGAGCTCTCAATTTGCTTTAACTAAGGGGTAGACCCTTGCTCTCCCTATAAAATGTCTGTACAAATTTTCACTTAATGATGTGATTGAGATATGATCTTAAATTTGTCATTTAATATGTCTACTTTCTAATTCTTAAAGCTAGCCAAAATCTTCTGTATACAGTGTTTGTCACTATAAAAAATTATAAAAAATTCATAGGCACACAAAATGCCTTCAATTCTATTAAAAGAAAAACACATGTTTTGAAGGAAATGTAAGTATTCCTTATTTTCGGGTTGAAATTTATTTTATTTGGTTTTAAAAAGGAAATAGGTTACAGAACTGGTTTAAACTAAAAACCAAATAATTAAAAAAAAAAAAGGAAATAGTTGTTTTGTTCATATAGTTATTATGTACTGAAATATTGCAGGAGACCTGCCTGACATTCTGTTCTGTGGGATTAGTAGGCTTTGAAATTTGTGTCTTTGTAAGGATATTTCCTGCTGCATGACTCCATCAAAGCATCAGCTATTATCTCTAAGTGCATTTCCTATGTAGATCATATAAAAGTATTTCTTAACATCCTTAAAGTAATGGGAATACCTGGTCTCCAGCTAGAAAGATCTCTCTTGTCAACAAAGGAACCTCCATCTTTGTAAGCCAGAAGAGGCTTCTAAGAAACGTGCATTTTCCTGTATAACAGATCATTATTTTGTTTCATTCAGATACATAAGCATGTGTGCATATAGGTATGTCTGTATAAATATAGATGTCCATTTAAATGAGATATAAATGAGATTTTGTTGTACGTATTAGTTTTCTAACTGCCCTTTATCCTTCATAGTATATTTCATTTTCCTTCATAATCAATGTTATTTGAAAACATGATTTTTCATAATTGCATAATATTTCATTATACGCTATACTATTTTATATATATTTGTACTAATTAGTACTCAAATATATTTAAGACCCCATGGACTGACTGTAGCTTGCCAGGTTTACCTGTCTATGCAATTTTCCAGGCAAGAATACTGGGGTGGGTTTCCATTTCCTTCTCCTAGTTAACTGCTGGAGATCCCCAAATATTTAAGATGTATTTTCTGTATGAAGGAGCTCTCAATTTGCTTTAACTAAGGGGTAGACCCTTGCTCTCCCTATAAAATGTCTGTACAAATTTTCACTTAATGATGTGATTGAGATATGATCTTAAATTTGTCATTTAATATGTCTACTTTCTAATTCTTAAAGCTAGCCAAAATCTTCTGTATACAGTGTTTGTCACTATAAAAAATTATAAAAAATTCATAGGCACACAAAATGCCTTCAATTCTATTAAAAGAAAAACACATGTTTTGAAGGAAATGTAAGTATTCCTTATTTTCGGGTTGAAATTTATTTTATTTGGTTTTAAAAAGGAAATAGGTTACAGAACTGGTTTAAACTAAAAACCAAATAATTAAAAAAAAAAAAGGAAATAGTTGTTTTGTTCATATAGTTATTATGTACTGAAATATTGCAGGAGACCTGCCTGACATTCTGTTCTGTGGGATTAGTAGGCTTTGAAATTTGTGTCTTTGTAAGGATATTTCCTGCTGCATGACTCCATCAAAGCATCAGCTATTATCTCTAAGTGCATTTCCTATGTAGATCATATAAAAGTATTTCTTAACATCCTTAAAGTAATGGGAATAATGTTAGCAATGAATTTGAATTATACATGTCATGATAGGTTATATTTTTACCTCTAAATATTTGCAGGAATTTCACACCCTTCACTGAGTGGTACCAATCTTGGCCATGTGATCGACTTTGGCCAATGAAATGTGTGCTGTTTTCAAACATAAGCTTTAAGAGCCAGGACTAAGTTCTGCCTTCTCTTCCTCCCCTCTGCCTCTAGACCAGCACAAGCTGGTCTAGAGCATAAGTTGATGCTTCAGCCTGGATCAGGGCATAAAGGTGAATCAAAACCCACATACCATGAATGAGGATAAATTCCTGACATGGAAGCTGCTGCAATTTGGGGATCATTTGCTATCACCACATGATGTAGCCTAAGAACATTGTCATATATGATGTAATGAATATGACATGAACCTTGTTCCATTCCTAATTCATTAATTTATATCTGCAGCATTTTTCCATTCATAATATTGGTACCTCAGACTGAGTGATGTTTTTGGGCTATCTTTTTGGAGGATGAAGGAGGGAAAATGCATTTTAGATACGAGCTGATTAACAATCTTGTTACAAGTACTGAGACTGTATTTTACACTGATACTCAAAACTTCCTGCTCTTATCTCCAGCATCAGGTGATTACCTGAGTCGACTTCCAGCTAAAATGCAAGAATAAATTTCAGTTTCGATTCAATCAACCACACATAAAAAATTAAAACGTATCCAATCCCTATCTTGTGCAGTACCCACTCCATCTATTTATCAGTTTTATGTGAAGTCTTCTACAAATTCCCCAGGCAGGGCTGGTTGTGCTTGCCTCTGCATTTCCATACCATTTGGATTATGCTTCTCACAGAAGAAATAACTCTAGGTTATAATTATGACTTTGTGGTCTACTGCATGGATCATTGCTACATTGCAAGGAGTATGTCTTCTTCAACATATCACTCATATTAAAAATCCATTCATTTTTCCAAACATTTGTTCATTTACCAAATATTTCCTGAGCAATTACTCTGTCAATGTTCTCAGTGTTGGCAATCCAGTGACTGAAAAACAGACATGGTCCCTGCTATCATGGAGAAGTCAGGCAAGAAGCAGGCAAGGGAAAACATCCAGAAAGTAGTTCAATACACTGAGGAAAAGGTAATAAAAGATAATGGTGGTCACTGCTATATTTAAAATGAATAACCCACAAAGACCTACTGTATAGCACAGGGAGCTCTGCTCAATGTTACGTGGCAGTCTGATTGAGAGGGGACTTTGGGGGAGAATGTATCCTGTGTTTGTACGGCTGAGTTACTTTGCTGTGTTCCTGAAACCATCATAACATTGTTAATTGGCTACACTCCAATATATAAAAAAGTTAAAAAACAGATAATGGTGAATAAGCAGGTACAAAGCTATCTAGGAGTGTCAGAGAGACTTCTATGAAGAGGTCAAATCTATGTTGAGACTGAAGGTCAGGAAGGAACAATTGTGGGAAAAGCAACACAGAAGAAAAAGTCTCCAGGATGAGAAAGAGCTTGGTTTGTTCCTTACTTGAAGAAATTTAGTGATAACAGATAGACCTGAGTGTGTGAAGGGACTTTGGAGAGACAATACACCTAAAGGACATGAGAAGGACTTTGGAGATTATTCCCAAAGAAATGGGAGGCTGTGGATAAGTTTCAAATAGGAGGATGACATGGACATAAATACACTTATGGTTTTAAAATTGTTTTCTTGTTCAGGATGCAGATGAGTTTGGAGGGTAGAGAGGGTAGCACAATAGACCACAAAGAAGGACATTGGAATATTCCATGGAAAAGGTGATTATAGCTGAATCAGGTGAGTGGAAGTGAAACGGGAGAAAAGGATAAACACTGGATATATTTTAGAACATGAGTCGACTTCCAGCTAAAATGCAAGAATAAATTTCAGTTTCGATTCAATCAACCACACATAAAAAATTAAAACGTATCCAATCCCTATCTTGTGCAGTACCCACTCCATCTATTTATCAGTTTTATGTGAAGTCTTCTACAAATTCCCCAGGCAGGGCTGGTTGTGCTTGCCTCTGCATTTCCATACCATTTGGATTATGCTTCTCACAGAAGAAATAACTCTAGGTTATAATTATGACTTTGTGGTCTACTGCATGGATCATTGCTACATTGCAAGGAGTATGTCTTCTTCAACATATCACTCATATTAAAAATCCATTCATTTTTCCAAACATTTGTTCATTTACCAAATATTTCCTGAGCAATTACTCTGTCAATGTTCTCAGTGTTGGCAATCCAGTGACTGAAAACAGACATGGTCCCTGCTATCATGGAGAAGTCAGGCAAGAAGCAGGCAAGGGAAAACATCCAGAAAGTAGTTCAATACACTGAGGAAAAGGTAATAAAAGATAATGGTGGTCACTGCTATATTTAAAATGAATAACCCACAAAGACCTACTGTATAGCACAGGGAGCTCTGCTCAATGTTACGTGGCAGTCTGATTGAGAGGGGACTTTGGGGGAGAATGTATCCTGTGTTTGTACGGCTGAGTTACTTTGCTGTGTTCCTGAAACCATCATAACATTGTTAATTGGCTACACTCCAATATATAAAAAAGTTAAAAAACAGATAATGGTGAATAAGCAGGTACAAAGCTATCTAGGAGTGTCAGAGAGACTTCTATGAAGAGGTCAAATCTATGTTGAGACTGAAGGTCAGGAAGGAACAATTGTGGGAAAAGCAACACAGAAGAAAAAGTCTCCAGGATGAGAAAGAGCTTGGTTTGTTCCTTACTTGAAGAAATTTAGTGATAACAGATAGACCTGAGTGTGTGAAGGGACTTTGGAGAGACAATACACCTAAAGGACATGAGAAGGACTTTGGAGATTATTCCCAAAGAAATGGGAGGCTGTGGATAAGTTTCAAATAGGAGGATGACATGGACATAAATACACTTATGGTTTTAAAATTGTTTTCTTGTTCAGGATGCAGATGAGTTTGGAGGGTAGAGAGGGTAGCACAATAGACCACAAAGAAGGACATTGGAATATTCCATGGAAAAGGTGATTATAGCTGAATCAGGTGAGTGGAAGTGAAACGGGAGAAAAGGATAAACACTGGATATATTTTAGAACATGAGATTTTCTGCTGGACTGAATTAGGTAGATGAGGAAGAGGAAGGAATCAAGGTGATGTTAATGTTTGGGACTTAAGCTGGAGGTACTATTTATTAATATAGATTTGAATAGAAAAGGAGCAGTCATGGTAGAGAGATGTAAGAATTCTCTTCTGGATAAATTAAATTTCAGGTGCCTGTGGAGATGTTGTGTAGGCAGTAGGATATGTGAGTCTGTAGCTGGGAGGAGAGTTTTGGGCTGAGATATAAATGTTGGAGTTGTCAGCATATAGATGTTATTTAGAGTCAGGGGAATGAAGGAGATTACATGAAGAGAAAGACACAGTCAATGTTTATTGCATGAATCAACAGGTGCCGGGAAAGGGCTGGAAGCTGGTGAGTCCCTAACTGAATGAAGAGTGGCCTTGGTGGTGGGGACAGAGGGGACGATGAGTATGGTCTGGATTTGTGAGTTGGGGGTGCCAGTTCCTCATCCAGCTGGTGGTTTCCAGCAGGTGTTCGCACATATGTCTGTGTGCTTTGGGGTGGATCACAGCTAAAGAGAAACATGTGGGCTTCACAGGCAACTTGGGAGGTTAGTCTGTTGGAATGAATAAAATGCCTGGGAAGGTCACATACAATGGAAGGAGAGGAGCAGAGCAAATGGAAGCCCAGTGGTCAGGACATCAAGGTGGGAAGAGGAGACTTGGAGAAAAAAATGGCCAGAGATGGGGGGCAGAGAAGCTGTGGCAGCATTGGGTAGACTCGTGTCAGAGAATTCATTATCAACAGCACCAATTGCTACAGACTGGGGATAGGGTCACTGGATTGGGCAGATTCAAGCTGACCTTTCAGAGAGCAATCTTAAGAGAGTGGTGGGAGCATCTCCCTGAAGAGTGAAGGAGAGACGGGCAGGAGGAAATGATGGCTTATTCCTTCAAAGCTTACTAGAGGGCAGGGAAGGTCATGGAAAGAAAGGTGGTCTCGGGAAAGAACTTTAGTATGATGGAGTAGCGAGTTACTAACATCTACTGACTGAGCATCATGCAATAGGAAGAATGTGTACTAGCATCTACTGACTGAACATCATGTAGTAGGAAGAATGTAATGCTTTCACTAACAGCTGGCACCAGACTTCCTCCCACGAGAGGACTGACTTTGTAAAGGATAGCTCTTTGGCAAGGGGTTTTGGAGGAGAAAGATGAACCTCTAAGCACTGGTATGGAAAGAGAGAGCAACATGAAGAAATAACCAAAGTTCCCTGTGTGAAAGGTAGGTGAATTTGGGCTTGAGGATAGGGGAAAAGAGGGAAGAAAGAGGGTTATGAAAGGGAACAAAAGGGAAAGGAGAGACAAGACGATAGAAGTTGAAGTTGGCAGAGAACTGGCCAGTGAGGAAACCTTGGAGCAACCATTGGGGAAGGTTGAAGGACATTTGAAAATAGGAGTGATATCATAATCAATTAGAGTTGTTTGGGGCACCACAATGCAAACACTCTCTGCTCCTTCACATTTAAGTCAGAATCCACTGCATTCACACTTAGAGCAAGAGGATTTGGGGGGCGGAGTGAAGGAATCAGAGTGGTGCCCAATGTGACTTTGCTTGGAGTAGAAGGGGTTGCTGATCTTTAGATGGTAAAATGAGTTCCAACTGAAGGAGTTCAGAGATGACCAGGAGAAGTGTAAATGCCTCCTCCGAGCATCTTTGAAAAACATGGGTTTTCTCCTACAATGGGTTGGGGCTATTCCATTTGAATCTTGGAGGACAAGGTTGACTCCTATTGGCATACTATTGGCATTGTATGCACACTCTGGGAAAGACACAGTCTCCTAAAGACTTTCCTAGTTATTATTCATTTTACAAAACCACCCTGAAAGGTAAATATTAGAGTATTAACTCCTAGTTTCAGATGAACAAAGTGTGATTCCGAGAAATTAAGTAAACTGTCCAAGGTCACACAGATTTTATTAGTGAAGGAATGATTCCAATTCAGATCTCTCTGAGTCCAAGGCTTATTTTATGTCACCAAACTGACTGTGCCTATGGCCTGGGCTGATGGGAGTGGCATAGAAAGACTGAAGGGCTTCCCCAGTGGCTCCATGCTAAAGAATCTGCATGCAATACAAGAGTCACAGGAGACTCCAGTTTGATCCCTGGGTCAGGAAGATCCCCTGGAGTAGGAAGTGGCAACCTGAAGAGGCCCCAGAGGAGGGCATGGCAACCCACTCCATTATTCTTGCCTGGAGAATCCCATAGCCAGAGGAGCCTGGCAGGCTACAGTTCATGGGGTCGCAAAGAGTCGGACATGACTGAAATGACTTAGCATGCAGCACACACAGAAAGACAGAAAACACTAATAGGTTGAACAAAAGGAGAAAGCAGAAAGAGAGGGGGGAGCAGCGCTATGAGGATGGGAGAAGGTAGTTGATGAAGTGAAGTGATTCCCTATTCTTCTCTGCCCCTCCTTTCCTTCCATCTGCTCCGGAGATTTGGAGACTGGCACCACGCTGCTGGGCAAAAAATTTGAGCAATTAGAGGCCTCTCTTTCCCCTGCTTAATTTTGGATGCTTAGCCCCTTTATGGAGTAGCTCCTGTCTATTTGGCTGAATAGATATGAGCAATGTTAATTCTCTAATTGGGCCGACCACCCTGGGTGGCTGATACGCATTAGGTGCCAAACAACCTTGTTCCAACTGAAATAGCCTCCCCTCAAAGCTATTGGTGCCCATGTGTAGGCCCTCAGGCCTTTACATGCTTCAAATAAGCTTAAACCGTGCACTTAGTGTTTCTCAGCAGGAGTCCAGACTCCCTGAGCACTTTGTTTCTGCCGAGGATTTCTCTAGGTTATGCTATGGCTTATTTCTGCTAAAAGATGGTTCTTCCATGCCCAGATGTGTAAACACGGTGTCAAATCATAAATCTTTGGGTTCTTGATCTCTACTACAGTTTGTTAGCCCTTAGTGATCACGGGTGTGACGTTTGCATTGCTTGTGAAAATTTGGGAAGTGGCAATGTGTGCATCCTGGACAGGACTCTGGACTGTGAGCTGGAAAACCTGGCTGGCAGTTCAGTAGTGGTGGTAGTTTTATCACTAAGTTGTGTCCAACTCTTTGTGACCCAATAGACATAGCCCACCAGGCTCCTCTGTCCATGGGATTACCCAGGCAAGAATACTGAAGTGGGTTGCCATTCCCTTCTCCAGGGGATCTTCCCTATCCAGGGATCAAACCTGCATCTCTTGTGTCTCCTGCAGGCGGGTTCTTTACCACTGAGCCACCTGGGAAATCCTCGTAGGGCTCTAGGCAGCCATTATTAGTAGACTGGATATAACAGCATGAGTCATCAAAGAAGAAATGATCCATTCTGATGACTGAGGGCTGTTTCCAGCCTCAAGGAAGGACTGCATGGTACACATACACATAAGAGTCTGTCAGGATCTTAATTTCACCTGGGATTCTATCATTTTCTTTAATAGTCCTTACAGCCTTTCAATTGTCCTTCCTGTTGGATATTTCTTTGACTACAATCTTTAAAAACTCTCCTGTTGAAGTGTTAATCTGTGTTATTTTTTGTTCTTTAGCAGGATAAAAAATATTAGGCCTTGTAATTTCAAATCACCAGCTGATGGCTATTAAGAAGAGCCAACAATTTTTGAAGGTTATGTGCCAGTTACCATGTAGGGTATCCTGCATACCTTAGCTCATTGATATGCACATGGTCATGGCTGGGTCACCAGTGACCTTAGGGCTGATGTATCTAATGGGCTCTATCCTATGCTCCACTCTGCTGGCAAACTCCCACAAGGGGTCTACTATCTTTGCCTTTGTACCTAAATTGTTGAGAATTCCAAGGGGAAATCCCATCACCAGTGTCAACCTTAGCTCTGTAGTCCAGCCACATTTTGGCCTGTTATTTTGTCATTGGGCAGTGCTCACTCTCCCCTCCCCTCTCTATTCCCTTCTCTCTTCTCAAGCATCCTTCCAGTCTTCCTTCACAGTCGAAGTAGATGTTTTCATCATGACTTCATTTCAGAAGTTAGGAAATTGAAGTGATAGAGCGTTCTCTCTCAGATGTCCTCATCATTTGGATTTATGCTCCTCTTTCCCCATCCATTCTCACAGTCAGAAAAAGTACCTTCTTGTGTGCAGCCAGCTCCTCACCAGCTCCTGAGCCCATCCATCTCCATCAGCCTAGGGCCTCATTCTCTTTTTCTTCTTTCTCTTTCTTCCATTGCCAACTTCTTCCTCTTTGTCCTTCTCGTCATTCTTTAAAGAGACTTCACATTTCTCAAATCCTAAACAACTCTTCCTGGATTCCAGGTCTTTTGTGTGTATGTGTGTGTGTGTTTCCTGTCTTGACAAATCACCTGGAGGAACAGCAACTACACCTGTCTTCATACCTCTTTTTCACTCCATTCATTGGCACCGGACTTCCTTCTCTCCATCTCCCTACCCCATGACCTCATTGAATTCTTATGTCAAAAGTCAGTGAGGGATTACATATTACTAAACCAGGTGACATTTCCAGTCCTTTTGTTGGATTTTTCTGTATCATTAGGTGTAATTGCCACTCTCTCCTTTGTGAAACTCTCTGCCCCCTTATTTTTTTATGGTTCTATTTTTTTTCCTGGATTTTTCTCCTACCTCTTAAATACTTTTTTTTTTTTTACCCACCCCTCTTAAATACTTTTTATGGACAATTTTCCAGTTTCCCTTTCCTGTTTGCTCTTTAACTGTGGGTGTTCTCTAGGTCTCCATTTGCCCTTTCTGGGGGCCTCATCCCCTACCATATATTTTTTTTTTCTAATAATTATTTTTTTACTTTTTACTTTTACAAGAGTTTTGCTGTTTACAGATATGTATAATCCCAGATTAGTCATTTGTATATCCCTGGCACCCCCTCCCTCTTCCACCCCGCTCCCCATCCCCCCCATCCCACCCCATCAGGCCGTTGCACAGCCTGAATTTTATGTGAGTGATACCTGGTCCTAACATCTTAGCTCTCATTCCAGCTTGAATGCCCCTCTGCACTTCACATCAGCAGATCTAAAGCTTGAGGAGCACCTCTATTTCCATGTCTCCCTTCACCTTCTGATGGACACCCAGACTTATTCAGCCTTCAGTATTTTCTAGATGATTAACATCCCTTCCAACCATTCTATTTGTAAACCTGGGAATCACCCTAGATTCCTTCCTATACACCCTTCACTTTCATTCCCTCATATAGGGCCAGCTCTTATCTCCAACATTTCTAAAGTTGGACCCTTCCTTCTCATCCCCTAGTTTAGGTTTAATATTCTCTCACCTGGAACTTTAACTCTCTTAATTTATCACCTTATCTCCAGCATTACCACCTTTGATCCTTTCCTACATGACACTAATTGGCATTAAAACATAAATCTGATTGTGTCCCTTTTCTGCTTAAAATCCTCCAGTGCCTATAATTGTTTATAGGATAAAGAACAGTTACCTGACTTTGGCTGGCAGAAGACAAGAGGCTAGGGGCATAGAGCTGGAGCTGAACTCTCTTCTTGGGTTTAATTTCAACTTCATCACTTATGACTTTGGGAAAGTTCCTTAGTCTGAGTGTGCATGTGTGTGCTTAGTCACTCAGTCATGTATGACTCTTTGTGACGCTATGGACTATAACCTGTCAGGCTCCTCTGTTATGGGATTTCCCAGGCAAGAATACTGGAGTAGGTTGCCACTTCCAATCCAGGGGATCTTCTCAAGCTTGGGACTGAACTAACATCTCTTGGATCTCCTGCATTGGCAGGCAGGTTCATTACTGCTAAGTCAACTGGGAAGCAAATCTGAGTGTGACTTGGCTATAATTTGTAAAATGTGAGGAAGTTAGATTCATTGTTAAGATAAAATGCAGCAATCCATGCAAACTGCTTTATACGTGGCCAGTATTTGATAATAGAGTCATTACCACTTGCTGTTTAGATATATATAATCCCAGATTAGTCATTTGTATATCCCTGGCACCCCCTCCCTCTTCCACCCCGCTCCCCATCCCCCCCATCCCACCCCATCAGGCCGTTGCACAGCCTGAATTTTATGTGAGTGATACCTGGTCCTAACATCTTAGCTCTCATTCCAGCTTGAATGCCCCTCTGCACTTCACATCAGCAGATCTAAAGCTTGAGGAGCACCTCTATTTCCATGTCTCCCTTCACCTTCTGATGGACACCCAGACTTATTCAGCCTTCAGTATTTTCTAGATGATTAACATCCCTTCCAACCATTCTATTTGTAAACCTGGGAATCACCCTAGATTCCTTCCTATACACCCTTCACTTTCATTCCCTCATATAGGGCCAGCTCTTATCTCCAACATTTCTAAAGTTGGACCCTTCCTTCTCATCCCCTAGTTTAGGTTTAATATTCTCTCACCTGGAACTTTAACTCTCTTAATTTATCACCTTATCTCCAGCATTACCACCTTTGATCCTTTCCTACATGACACTAATTGGCATTAAAACATAAATCTGATTGTGTCCCTTTTCTGCTTAAAATCCTCCAGTGCCTATAATTGTTTATAGGATAAAGAACAGTTACCTGACTTTGGCTGGCAGAAGACAAGAGGCTAGGGGCATAGAGCTGGAGCTGAACTCTCTTCTTGGGTTTAATTTCAACTTCATCACTTATGACTTTGGGAAAGTTCCTTAGTCTGAGTGTGCATGTGTGTGCTTAGTCACTCAGTCATGTATGACTCTTTGTGACGCTATGGACTATAACCTGTCAGGCTCCTCTGTTATGGGATTTCCCAGGCAAGAATACTGGAGTAGGTTGCCACTTCCAATCCAGGGGATCTTCTCAAGCTTGGGACTGAACTAACATCTCTTGGATCTCCTGCATTGGCAGGCAGGTTCATTACTGCTAAGTCAACTGGGAAGCAAATCTGAGTGTGACTTGGCTATAATTTGTAAAATGTGAGGAAGTTAGATTCATTGTTAAGATAAAATGCAGCAATCCATGCAAACTGCTTTATACGTGGCCAGATATTTATGATAATAGAGTCATTACCACTACTTCTACTACTACGTCATTGTTCATTCAGTTACTTCTCTAGAATGTCGTCCCCCACCCTAATCCCCTACAGCAGGTCCTCCACCCACATTTCACCTCTCTCTTCTCCTCGTCTCCCTCTCTACCTCTCTCTCTCTCTCTCTCACACACACACACAGTCAACTAACTCAGAGTTTAGAACCGCATCAGCCACTAGAAGCCTGCTTCAGAACTTGAAACTGGTTTGTGTGCATCAAACCACATATTTTAGTCTATTTAGAATTATCATTCAGTAATCAACTCACCAGTTTATTTACGTCACCTATTGAACTTTGGGAAACCACAGGAAAAGCATTAACATGGTTCTTGATGTAAGGATGTTGCCCAATAGTGTTTTTTTTAAGGAGCTGCTGCTTCTTTTATTATTATTGCTATTATTTATTTATTTGGTTGCACTGGGTCTTAGTTGTGGCCTGCACTCCCTTTAGCTGTGACATGTGGGATCTAGTTCCCTCACCAAGGATCAAACCTGAGCCCCCTACATTGGCAGCATGGAGTCTTAGCCACCAAACTGCCAAAAAAGTCCCCCAAATAGTTATTAAATAAGTGAATAAGTGAATGCATTACAAACTGTATCTATACTTCCTCGATATTGGGAAAGCTCATTTTTTCTCTGCATTCACTCTATTTTCTTTTTCTTTGTTAAGGCTGCACTGTGAGGCATGTGGGATCTTATTTCCCCAATCAGGAATCGACACTCTACTCCCTGCAGTGGAAGCACAAAGTTCTAGCTGCTGGGGAAGTTCCTCTGCATTCACTCTTTTTATTTTTTAAATTTTGGCCTCTTTTATTGGTTGTTTATTTATTTATTTTCATCCGTCTTTATTCTTCGGCCTGTGTGGGCCTCCCATTGCCTCTCCTATTGCAGAGTACTGGCTCTGGGTGCACGCGTTCCAGAGCACTGGCTCTGGGTGCACGTGCTCCAGAGCACTGGCTCATAATTGGACACACTGGTCCAGCTTCTCCATGGCACGTGGGATCTTGCCAGACCAGAGATCGAACCAGTGCCCCTTGCACGGCAAGGCAGACTCTTTACCGACTGGACCACCAGGGAAGCCCTGCATTCACTGCTGATGTAGGAACCTATCTCCATCACTGTCCCCCAGGCCGCAGCTCTAGATAATCAATGCCAGTGGCATCGCCTTTGTCACCTGGAGGATGAAGAGTGACAACTGAGATACTCTGCTTTCTCTAAATCCCTGACGTCCCCTATAGCCTCTTGGATACGAGTGTGAATAAATCCCCAAATTTTCCCATGAATGAGGGGTCTCATTAACTCTGAGTACAAGTTGGATACTGTTGGGTTAACTATTAATACCATTTCAAAGAAGAGCAGGCTCAGGAACAAATGAAAAAAATCTATAAATTGCCTTTTGAAATATTTTCTTATTTGCTGCTAATCATTTAAAAATATTAACCTACCTCTGCCACCCCAACCAATCCTCTTTTCTCTTCATTAAATGTACAAGGCCCACATCCAAATAAGAAGCAGTCTTTGGTTTTACAAGAAAAGGGTAGATTCAGAGGCAGAGAGAAGCTAATCGTTTTCGATTAGTTCGTTTCAGACTTGACTGAGTTTCGTTTGGTAGATTATCTGAATCTTTATTAAAGGAGCTGGAATTGGCAGCAACAACTCCAGGAGCTGTAATGTGTGTATGAGGGTGCATTTACACAGTGGTCACCCCACGTGCATGTTGATGGTTCATGTCGGCCTGTGCACAGCTGTGGTCCATGGGGAGGGGATGCAGCATGGGCCTGTGACGTGCCTGTGTGGAAGGGAGAAATGTAGTTTTCCAAGATACAGGCTCTCCTGGAAGACCAGGGGCAGCTTCTCAGTCTCTTTTCTTCTAGCCCAGCTCCCGAGAGACTTGCTGCCTGGAGGTAATTTTATTTTATCTTGGCAATCTTCCAACATAGACTTAAGTAAACAAGGATCAAGCCACTCACAACCTTAATTAGACTACACATAAATAATGGATTGCTGAATTAGCTGTGAACATACAGGAGGGATGTGAAAGCAATAAAACCAACTTTGCTTAAGTGGTCCCTTCCCTCAAGGAGCTGCTGTTCCTTCACACAGGTATCTGGCTCAGGTGCCATGGAGACATTCTGGCAGTTCATTTATCATTCATTTATTCATGTGTGTATTCATTCATCCCACAAATGCTTATGGAAATAGCTGAAAACAAGGTGTGATGCTAGATGGTGTGGAGAAAGATACAGGTGAAACCAGCAAGAGTTCTTTCTCAGTTGCTCACCTTTCCAAGATGAGTTGATCACTACATGAAAATTGACAAAAGAGTTTCCTGGAAGCACACTATCATATTAAGAGATGGTCTTTTCCAAGAATGATCGCAGCAAACTCTCATTCCACATTTTTTTCTTACAGTATGACTTTGACATTCCTCCCTGTTCATAGACTTCAGTGGTCGAGTCTATGAACCTGACATTCTATTGACCTGGAGCAGACTTTTTGTTTGTCTTCACCAACAGGGCCTTCTCTTGGAGCTCAGCTGGTAAAGAATTTGCCTATAATGCAGGAGATCCCGATTTGATTCCTTGGTCAGGAAAATCCCCTGAAGAAGGGATAGGCTACCCACTCCAGTATTCTTGGACATTCCTGGTGGATCAGATGGTAAAGAATCTGCCTGCAGTGTGGAAAACCTGGGTTCTATCCCTGGGTTGGGAAGATTCCCTGGAGGAGGGAATGGCGATCCACTCCAGTATTCCTGCCTGGAGAATTCCATGGCTCATCCATGGACACGATTGAGTGACTTGGCTTTCACTTTCACCAACAGAATGCAGTGGAAGAGGTAGTACATTACTTCAAAGGCTAGGTAGAAAGGTCATATACCTTGCTCCCTTGGAACCTGACCACCATGTTGTGAGGAAGCTCAAGGCAGCCCAGACCACAAAACATGGTCCACAGTTCAGCTGAGGTCCAGAGTGATAGTCAGCAGTAACCACCACATAAGGGAGTGAGGAATCTCCAGATGACTCCTGCCCTAGCTGTCAAGTCATTCCAGCCTCTGAGACTTCCCATCTGAGGTCCCGGACTCTGTATAGAGCACCAAGTCACCCCTGCCCTACCCTTCTCTGCTCCTAATCCCAGAATATGTGAGCATAATAAAATGGTTGTCTGGAGTCTCTAAGTTAGGAGACCCTTTGTAACCAACCAATGGTGACTGCAACATGCACCTGGATAAAACTTGTAGTCTGAGACATTCTCCCACTCCATGGCCCATAGTTAGCAAATCTAGTCACTTCCATATGGAAAACGTACCTTATGTCTATTTGCTCCTCTTCACTTTTATAACTGTTGTATTTCTTCTAATGTCACATCTTCTCTGGTCATTTTACCTCTGGCCTCACCTGCCTCCCATCTGGTATCTCCACTTGGAGCTGGAGCACCCCATGAAGGACTTGCTATAGAGAAAACACAAGATAAGCAAGCAAGTCCTTGCTTTAACCACTGGGAAGTGAGTGCAAATATTATTTTTCGATTAAAAGAGACAAATAAAAAAAAAGAGAGAGAGACAAATAAGTTATAGCATAAAACCCAAATTGGCAAGAATTTTAAAGATGAAACCAAGACTCCAAGGGCGCTTCTCTTGCAGCAAAGACTTCCTAAAACTGCTAGTCATACAGTTGTACTCCCTACCTTCTGAGTGTCTGTTTCAAAACTTGGAGAGGAGCTTCCTTTAGCTAGGTTTTAGCAGTGACCTGAGATGAAGCTTACAGCCTTCACATACTATTCTAGGCCTGCCACAACCCCTAGCCCACAATTTCAGGCTGGCTTCTTACTAGCTTCTCATTGCAGTAGTTTCTCTTGTTGCAGAGCATGGGCTATAGCTTCAGTTGTTGTGGCTCCCAAGCTCTAGAGCACAAGTTAAACCATTGTGGGGCATGGACTTATTTGTTCCACAACCAAGGGGGATCTTCCCAGACCAAGGATCGAACCTGAGTCTCCCTGCGTCAGGTGAACTTCTTACCACTGAGCCACCAGGACGGCCCAGGATCAAGTTTCAGTGTCTCTTTGAAGCTTCTCCTGGCATCCTTGTGGAATGAGTTGCCGCCTTTCTGAACCACCACATAAGGGAGTGAGGAATCTCCAGATGACTCCTGCCCTAGCTGTCAAGTCATTCCAGCCTCTGAGACTTCCCATCTGAGGTCCCGGACTCTGTATAGAGCACCAAGTCACCCCTGCCCTACCCTTCTCTGCTCCTAATCCCAGAATATGTGAGCATAATAAAATGGTTGTCTGGAGTCTCTAAGTTAGGAGACCCTTTGTAACCAACCAATGGTGACTGCAACATGCACCTGGATAAAACTTGTAGTCTGAGACATTCTCCCACTCCATGGCCCATAGTTAGCAAATCTAGTCACTTCCATATGGAAAACGTACCTTATGTCTATTTGCTCCTCTTCACTTTTATAACTGTTGTATTTCTTCTAATGTCACATCTTCTCTGGTCATTTTACCTCTGGCCTCACCTGCCTCCCATCTGGTATCTCCACTTGGAGCTGGAGCACCCCATGAAGGACTTGCTATAGAGAAAACACAAGATAAGCAAGCAAGTCCTTGCTTTAACCACTGGGAAGTGAGTGCAAATATTATTTTTCGATTAAAAGAGACAAATAAAAAAAAAGAGAGAGAGACAAATAAGTTATAGCATAAAACCCAAATTGGCAAGAATTTTAAAGATGAAACCAAGACTCCAAGGGCGCTTCTCTTGCAGCAAAGACTTCCTAAAACTGCTAGTCATACAGTTGTACTCCCTACCTTCTGAGTGTCTGTTTCAAAACTTGGAGAGGAGCTTCCTTTAGCTAGGTTTTAGCAGTGACCTGAGATGAAGCTTACAGCCTTCACATACTATTCTAGGCCTGCCACAACCCCTAGCCCACAATTTCAGGCTGGCTTCTTACTAGCTTCTCATTGCAGTAGTTTCTCTTGTTGCAGAGCATGGGCTATAGCTTCAGTTGTTGTGGCTCCCAAGCTCTAGAGCACAAGTTAAACCATTGTGGGGCATGGACTTATTTGTTCCACAACCAAGGGGGATCTTCCCAGACCAAGGATCGAACCTGAGTCTCCTGCGTTAGCAGGTGAACTTCTTACCACTGAGCCACCAGGACGGCCCAGGATCAAGTTTCAGTGTCTCTTTGAAGCTTCTCCTGGCATCCTTGTGGAATGAGTTGCCGCCTTTCTGAACTGCCATAGTGTTTTGCCTGTGTCCTGCATGCTGTGGAGTGTTATACATATTATGGATGTGACCATCTTAGCTGCTGCACTTTGAAAACAGTAGTAAAATTTTACTTTGTTTTTCAAAACTGCCCACACCACTCTGCTCTTCACCTGACTTTCCACTTAGTGTCTCTTAAGCAGTTGACTCTCTGTTGTTTGAGGGAGTAAGTTACTCTATGTCCTTTTATTTGGATTTATATCAATAAATTGGAGGAAATGGCAACCACCCACTCTGGTATTCTTGCCCAGAGAATTCCATGGACAGAGGAGCCTGCAGGCTATAGTCCATGGGGTCACAAAGAGTCAGACACCATTGAATGACTATCACTCATTTGAATAAATATTACCAAAGAAGTAGGCCCTCAGGCTAGATATGCACCCTCCCTACCTCACCTCCTCATCTAGATGGGCTTAAAGACTCTCAAGAGACATGGTCGCTCTAGAGCTCCAGAACTCACTTTTCCCCTAATTAGGACATGCTTCAGGTCTGACCCAGGTCCTTCTCATTGTAACAGAAGGGAACAGTATGGATAATGGGTCATGGATAGTCCCTTTCTTCAGTGAGTGAGAAGCAGTTTCAGTTTCTTCTAAGTTCCACAGGTTGGCCACATGTCTGTATGGGAAGTAGATTGCAAAGACAGTGTCCTGCAGGGTCCCCACTTGCCACAAAATAGCTCTCGCATCATCTGTCCTAATGTCTGAAACTCTACCACTAGAGATTCATTCCTTGACATGGAAGGTTTTAAATGTTAAGATTTCCCTGTTAAAATGCAGATACACCCGGTAAGAGGAAAAGCTTGAGGCTTCTTTAAACTACCACCTCTGCGAAGATTCAGTTACAGCTGGGCTGAGAGCAGCAGCCCTTAAAGAACTGGGACAAAAGGTGAGAGCGATTCCATTGAAGAGAAAGAAAGATGTTATGCTCACAAAATTGTGTCAGTGCATCCAATAGCCCTCTGCTTGCATTGTGTGCATTCGAGGCTGGCTGCTATGTGACATAATGGGGTTAAATTGAACAGCATCCTTTTCTTCCCAAAAGATGGAGGCTCCCCTCTCTCAGGATTCCAGACCCAAGAAGACATGAGAAGGAAGTTAAAAACTGTCTTTTGTCTTTGCAGAAAATAAGGTCTTTTGTAAAATTTCAAAAATTAGCAAATAGCATACCTCAGAATCTGAGGGAAGAGAAAAACACTTGGGGAAGGGAGTGGAGGACTGCATTAATATGAGGATGATTTTCCACTCCAGCTGCTCACTTCATTAGTTTAAAAAATTGCTTTAATATCTATATGTTTAGTTAAGAGAAGCCCTACTCATAATTGGAACTTTTAGAACCAGACAGTTCCTTGGAGAGCAACTGGTTTAATCCTCACTCAGAGAGGTAAAGAGAGGTTTCCCAGATCACACAACAGAGTGGTGGCCCACGCTGGCACAAGCATGGCCCTCTCCAACCCTGCTCGAGCTGCCAGCTGCCTTTCCTGGATTCCACTGAAGAGGTGCTAGGCTTGCTCTGAGCTCCCTCTGTTGGAGTAGAGGTGTAGGTAGCTTCTTTTTTGTTGGGGCCTTGAATGCTATGACAATGGTGGTCTTTCAACCAGGAATCTGGATGTGCTGGACCATGATCTGGTCAGGCAGCACATAGGGGAGCTGGGGAAAGGGTGAAGCTCCATGGTCATTTTTGGCTGTATATATGTTGTCGTTGTTGTTAAGTCACTAAGCCATGTCGGATTCTTTGTGACCCCATGGACTGCAGCACTCCAGGCTTCCCTGTCTTTCACTATCTCTCAGAGTTTGCTCAAATTCATGTCCATTGAATTGATGATGCTACCCAACCATTGCATTCTCTGTTGCCCCCTTCTCCTCCTGCCCTCAATCTTTCCCAGCATCAAGATCTTTTCCAATGAGTCAGCTCTTCATTATCTTTTTATGTTACAGAGATGAATTAAGGTTCTTCCTACCATAGACCTCTATTTCTGGGGACTGACCAAGAACTATCTGTAGGCACTTTCCAGGGCAGGCAAAGCATGGTCTGGAGGCAGCAAATCTTGGGGTCTTTGAGGGGAGTCCCCATCCCGGGTCCACTCCTGCCCAGGATCAACTCTGCTGCTCTGCCCTCAAAGGACTCAGTGAGAAGCGTCTCCTTTCCCCCACTCTGGGTTCTGTGAGCCCAGGACTGGGCTGAGTCACATGTAATTCTTTCTATGGTGGCAGTTTGCCCTGGTTCAGCAGCCCATGTGGTCGCTATCGATCAGCAAGTGTCCCTCTCCTAATGATGCGAGAGCTGTGAGGAGTTGAGCTGTTTACACAAGGTCACTTTATTAACAGGGAAATCGCTCTTATGATAAATGAGCACTCTCATGCTGCTGTCCTCCCTCTTTTTCTCTCTATTCTCTCTCCTTTCTGCTCCAAGAGCTTTGTGGACCCACAGTCTCTGCTTCCTTAGTTACTCCCCACTCAAGGGCCAGGAGACGCAGACCACCCTTGGAGTCTGACCACAGGAGGCCAATGCCCCAGGAAAGGGGAGGATAATTATGAGCCTCTTGACCTGGCTTCCTCCAGAGAGCTTGGCGGCCACTTCCAGTGAACTGCAATCTTGTGAGGGGCCAATAGGCAGAATTTCAGATTGGTGATGGCCATTTCTTGAATTTTTGAAGCACATTACAGTTTATAAAGTTGTTTCTCCATTCTTTACAGTAAACCATGTTGTTGACTCATGCTCTGAGTAATGGGCCAGAAAGAGGTAGGATTGTTTCTAGCCCCATTTTAGAGATGAGAAAATGGGAATTCATATAACAGAGCTGAAATTAAAGGCCTATTGAGTCCTTGGACATAAAATCTAGGGATGAAATGAAAAAACCAGAAAAGTCTAGGTTTAAATCTTGGCTGCCCATCTACTCAAAGTTTTGTTTTGAATATTAGATTTTATTTTTTTAGAGCTGTTTTATTGTTGTTGTTTAGTCGCTAAGTGGTATATGACTCTTTTGCAATAGACTATAGGCTGCCAGTCTTCTCTGTCCATGGAATTTCCTGGGCAAGACTACTGGAGTGGGTTTCCATTTCTTTCTCCAGGTGATCTTCCTGACCCAAGGATTGAATCCATGTTTCCTGCTTGGCAGGCGTATTCATTACCGCTGAGATACCTGGGAAGTCCAGGACAGTTTTAGTTTGCATAAACACTGAGCAGAAAGTAAGAGTGTTCACTTAAACCCCTGCAGTTTTGTAACACACATAGCAGTCCTGTTAATAACACCTAACAGCCTTAGTGTGGAACACTTACTACAATTAATGAAGCAGTATTGATACATTAGTGCCAACTAAAGTCCCGAGTACAATTAGTGTTACACATTCATTCAGTTTTGACAAATCGATCAGCAAGTGTCCCTCTCCTAATGATGCGAGAGCTGTGAGGAGTTGAGCTGTTTACACAAGGTCACTTTATTAACAGGGAAATCGCTCTTATGATAAATGAGCACTCTCATGCTGCTGTCCTCCCTCTTTTTCTCTCTATTCTCTCTCCTTTCTGCTCCAAGAGCTTTGTGGACCCACAGTCTCTGCTTCCTTAGTTACTCCCCACTCAAGGGCCAGGAGACGCAGACCACCCTTGGAGTCTGACCACAGGAGGCCAATGCCCCAGGAAAGGGGAGGATAATTATGAGCCTCTTGACCTGGCTTCCTCCAGAGAGCTTGGCGGCCACTTCCAGTGAACTGCAATCTTGTGAGGGGCCAATAGGCAGAATTTCAGATTGGTGATGGCCATTTCTTGAATTTTTGAAGCACATTACAGTTTATAAAGTTGTTTCTCCATTCTTTACAGTAAACCATGTTGTTGACTCATGCTCTGAGTAATGGGCCAGAAAGAGGTAGGATTGTTTCTAGCCCCATTTTAGAGATGAGAAAATGGGAATTCATATAACAGAGCTGAAATTAAAGGCCTATTGAGTCCTTGGACATAAAATCTAGGGATGAAATGAAAAAACCAGAAAAGTCTAGGTTTAAATCTTGGCTGCCCATCTACTCAAAGTTTTGTTTTGAATATTAGATTTTATTTTTTTAGAGCTGTTTTATTGTTGTTGTTTAGTCGCTAAGTGGTATATGACTCTTTGCAATAGACTATAGGCTGCCAGTCTTCTCTGTCCATGGAATTTCCTGGGCAAGACTACTGGAGTGGGTTTCCATTTCTTTCTCCAGGTGATCTTCCTGACCCAAGGATTGAATCCATGTTTCCTGCTTGGCAGGCGTATTCATTACCGCTGAGATACCTGGGAAGTCCAGGACAGTTTTAGTTTGCATAAACACTGAGCAGAAAGTAAGAGTGTTCACTTAAACCCCTGCAGTTTTGTAACACACATAGCAGTCCTGTTAATAACACCTAACAGCCTTAGTGTGGAACACTTACTACAATTAATGAAGCAGTATTGATACATTAGTGCCAACTAAAGTCCCGAGCTTACATTATAGGTTCACTCCTTGTGTTACACATTCATTCAGTTTTGACAAATGCATAACATTTGTGTATCTAACATTACAGTATCTTAGATTAGTTTCACTGCCCCTAGAATCCCCTGTGCTACGTCTATTCACCCCTCCCTCCTTCCTTTCTTCTTCAGCCCCCAGTAACCACTGATCACTTTACAATCTCCATAGTTTTGCCTTTTCCAGAATATTATATAGTTGGAATCATAGGCCTTGTCAGATGAACTTCTTTCACTTAGTAATACGTACTGAAGTTTCCTCCAGGTCTTTTCATGACTTTAGAGCTCATTTCTTTCTTTTGTAATTTTAAAGATTACTAAGCTTTCATTTGACTTTTAATTTTTTATTTTGCATCTCTTTTGTTAGGGATTTTTAAAACAGACTCTGGGCTTCCGTGGTGGTCCAGTGGGTAAGGACACACAGCGCCTTGCAGTATAAAGGCACCACTTTGACCCCTGGCCTGGGAAGATCCCACATGCCATGGAGCGACTGAACTGGTGTGTCCAATTATGAGCCAGGGCTCTGGAGCGCATGTGCCCAGAACTGCTGCTCTGCAACAAGAGAGGCCACTACAATGGGAGGCCCACACAGGCCAAAAAATAAACATGGATGAAAATAAATAAACTATAAAAGGGGCCCAAAATTTTAAAAATAGACTTTATTTTTAGAGCCATTTTAGATTCATAGAAAATTGAGCTGAATGGACAGAGTTCCCACACACACCTTCACAGCCTCCTCCATTATCAGCTTCTCCACCCAAACTGGTACACTTGTTACAATTGATGAAGTTAACATGGAGGCATCTTTATCACTGAAAGCCCCTAGTTTACACTGGTGCCCTACAGCCAGTGGATTTTGACAAATATATAATAACATGCAACAATACAGTATCCTACAGAATAGTTTTGCTGCCCTACCAGTCCTCTGGGGCTCCACTTATTCATCCCTCCCCTCCCGCTCTCACCCCTACCCCTCGGCAGCCACTGATTTTTCATTGTCTCCACAGCTATGTTTTTTGCAGAATGTCATATAGTTGGAATTCTACAGAATGTAGCCCCTTTAGATTGGCTTCTTCACTTAGCAATATGCATTAAGATTCCTCCATATCTTTTCATGGCTTGATATGTCATTTCTTTTTAGGACTGAATAGTACTCCATTGTCTGGATGTACCACAGGAGAATTACTTTTGTCTTCAGTTTTTTTAACTGTAAAAGGGGCATAACAGCGTTGTTATTCCCTCAGGTTTGTTACAGGGATTAAATGAACAAATATATACAGACTATGAAACATGGTGCCTGACAGACAGGATGTGCCTTGTATTACTTACTATTGTTCTTGTTATCCCTGCTATTTACATTATTACTAAACGGTGACTCCCAGGACTGCTTGTGTAAGTTCAATCTTCTTTAACTCAGTAAGTAGAATGGAGTCATGTTAACTTTTCATGACTTTAGAGCTCATTTCTTTCTTTTGTAATTTTAAAGATTACTAAGCTTTCATTTGACTTTTAATTTTTTATTTTGCATCTCTTTTGTTAGGGATTTTTAAAACAGACTCTGGGCTTCCGTGGTGGTCCAGTGGGTAAGGACACACAGCGCCTTGCAGTATAAAGGCACCACTTTGACCCCTGGCCTGGGAAGATCCCACATGCCATGGAGCGACTGAACTGGTGTGTCCAATTATGAGCCAGGGCTCTGGAGCGCATGTGCCCAGAACTGCTGCTCTGCAACAAGAGAGGCCACTACAATGGGAGGCCCACACAGGCCAAAAAATAAACATGGATGAAAATAAATAAACTATAAAAGGGGCCAAATTTTAAAAAATAGACTTTATTTTTAGAGCCATTTTAGATTCATAGAAAATTGAGCTGAATGGACAGAGTTCCCACACACACCTTCACAGCCTCCTCCATTATCAGCTTCTCCACCCAAACTGGTACACTTGTTACAATTGATGAAGTTAACATGGAGGCATCTTTATCACTGAAAGCCCCTAGTTTACACTGGTGCCCTACAGCCAGTGGATTTTGACAAATATATAATAACATGCAACAATACAGTATCCTACAGAATAGTTTTGCTGCCCTACCAGTCCTCTGGGGCTCCACTTATTCATCCCTCCCCTCCCGCTCTCACCCCTACCCCTCGGCAGCCACTGATTTTTCATTGTCTCCACAGCTATGTTTTTTGCAGAATGTCATATAGTTGGAATTCTACAGAATGTAGCCCCTTTAGATTGGCTTCTTTCACTTAGCAATATGCATTAAGATTCCTCCATATCTTTTCATGGCTTGATATGTCATTTCTTTTTAGGACTGAATAGTACTCCATTGTCTGGATGTACCACAGGAGAATTACTTTTGTCTTCAGTTTTTTTAACTGTAAAAGGGGCATAACAGCGTTGTTATTCCCTCAGGTTTGTTACAGGGATTAAATGAACAAATATATACAGACTATGAAACATGGTGCCTGACAGACAGGATGTGCCTTGTATTACTTACTATTGTTCTTGTTATCCCTGCTATTTACATTATTACTAAACGGTGACTCCCAGGACTGCTTGTGTAAGTTCAATCTTCTTTAACTCTGTAAGTAAATGAGTGAAAGTGAGTGAATGAGAGTCATGTTCAACTCTTTGTGACTCGTGGACAAGCCATGGGATTCCTCAGACAAGATTACTGGAGTGGGTAGCTGTCCCCTTCTCCAGGGAATTTTCCAAACCCAGGGATTGAACCCAGGTCTTCTGCATTGCAGCTGGATTCTTTACCATCTGAGCCATCAGGGAAACCCTAAACTCTGTGGGTCTCCATCAAGTGATCTGGAAAGGGAAGGGTAAACTTGGGTGATACAAGACCCTTGGTGTCAAAAGACCCTTGTCAGGACAATGCATCTGCCCATGGCCTCTGCTACTGGCGAGCCCCAAGAGGACACTTGGGGTCCTCTTCTGATTTCTCCAGGCAGGAGTAGCTTTGTCTGTGGGGAGATCTAGTGATACAGAGGTCCAGTCTCAGTATGGTTCTTCAAGACAAACGGAGTAACCCGAGACCAGCTGAGCAGGAGAGTGGTTGTCAGAGAAAGAGAGGTGTTTATTTTTCCTGCTTGACCTGAAGAAGTGCAGAGAGTTCAAGGAGTCACTAAAAGTCTAAACCAAAGGGCTATTGAAGTAGTGAAAAAAACATAAAGACCTAGACAAGATGGCAGTACAGGCAGGTGGATGTATTTTTTTTCTCTTAATAATCCTCCTGCCTTTCCTTCCTTCTTGCACTATCATAGGATCAAAATGATGTTTTGCAAAATGCCTTGTAAACAGATACCAAGTGAAAGCATTATTTTCTAAATACCTATAGTGCAGACCTAACCGTCTTAGACAAATAATTTAATTTCTCAAGTCTCAGTTTCCTCATCTGTAGAATGAGGAGCACAACAGTACCAAGTTCATGTGGTTGCAATGAGAGTTGATGAGATCATCCACCTAAAGTGCAAGCTCAGTGTCTGAGGTCTGGTGTGTGTGTGTGTGTGTGTGTGTGTGTGTGCGCATGTGCACACATATATGGTAAGTACACAATCAGTTCCCACCATGATTTGGTTTCACCTCAGTTAAACTTTTACCTCAGTTAAAATTCTCTAAACTTTGTTTGGCTAGCCATTATTATTATCATTCCCATTTTATGGATGGGTACATTGAGGCTTCAAGAGATAAAATAACTTGCTCAAGAATCCTCAACTAGTAACAGGAATAACTGGTGTTTGAACACACGCTTTCTTATTCCCCATCCCAAAACCAATCCCCACCAAAGCCCCAACTTTAAAAGGCTACACACGTGTGAAATTGTATTTCTATTAGAAAAATATCATCCAGCCTATTTCTAACAGAGGCATATTTAGTTTTCTCTTGCTTAGAGGTATAGAAGAGTGAAAATGTGGTTTAATAATAGTAAGAAAAATGACTCTAGCTAAGCTGATTCCAGTTGGAGCTCTGCTTTTATGCCTGGGATAATCTCTGTGTGTGTGTGTGTGTGTGTGTGTGTGTGTGTGTGCATGTGTACAGCAAAAGGGTGTCATTTGCACTGAGGAGGGAAAGTCACATTGGTTAGGAGAGAGAATGACTTAGGAGGAGCTGCTGAGATGCTGGAACTCAACCTAGTGCTGATGTATGATAACCAGGGCACGTTACTGAAAGGCATAAAATAATACAAAAAGTTATTTTTCAGCCAATATGCTGATGCAGCACCATTTTGGGTCCCTAACTGAAAATGATATATGAATTATCTCAACCTAAAGTCGGAAGTATAAATTATAGAATATATCTTTCACTGTTTTATTTGGGCTGTAAAGCGACACCTTATTATTTCTCCCTCCTGGGCTTCCTTTAATGAATCGGGATTTGAAAGTGAAATATTTATTATATTGCAGGGGAGAGATTACATCGTGCCTTAATCAGATTGGAAGCTAGTCTCTTTCTTGTTGATGCAGACCTAACCGTCTTAGACAAATAATTTAATTTCTCAAGTCTCAGTTTCCTCATCTGTAGAATGAGGAGCACAACAGTACCAAGTTCATGTGGTTGCAATGAGAGTTGATGAGATCATCCACCTAAAGTGCAAGCTCAGTGTCTGAGGTCTGGTGTGTGTGTGTGTGTGTGTGTGTGTGCGCATGTGCACACATATATGGTAAGTACACAATCAGTTCCCACCATGATTTGGTTTCACCTCAGTTAAACTTTTACCTCAGTTAAAATTCTCTAAACTTTGTTTGGCTAGCCATTATTATTATCATTCCCATTTTATGGATGGGTACATTGAGGCTTCAAGAGATAAAATAACTTGCTCAAGAATCCTCAACTAGTAACAGGAATAACTGGTGTTTGAACACACGCTTTCTTATTCCCCATCCCAAAACCAATCCCCACCAAAGCCCCAACTTTAAAAGGCTACACACGTGTGAAATTGTATTTCTATTAGAAAAATATCATCCAGCCTATTTCTAACAGAGGCATATTTAGTTTTCTCTTGCTTAGAGGTATAGAAGAGTGAAAATGTGGTTTAATAATAGTAAGAAAAATGACTCTAGCTAAGCTGATTCCAGTTGGAGCTCTGCTTTTATGCCTGGGATAATCTCTGTGTGTGTGTGTGTGTGTGTGTGTGTGTGTGTGTGCATGTGTACAGCAAAAGGGTGTCATTTGCACTGAGGAGGGAAAGTCACATTGGTTAGGAGAGAGAATGACTTAGGAGGAGCTGCTGAGATGCTGGAACTCAACCTAGTGCTGATGTATGATAACCAGGGCACGTTACTGAAAGGCATAAAATAATACAAAAAGTTATTTTTCAGCCAATATGCTGATGCAGCACCATTTTGGGTCCCTAACTGAAAATGATATATGAATTATCTCAACCTAAAGTCGGAAGTATAAATTATAGAATATATCTTTCACTGTTTTATTTGGGCTGTAAAGCGACACCTTATTATTTCTCCCTCCTGGGCTTCCTTTAATGAATCGGGATTTGAAAGTGAAATATTTATTATATTGCAGGGGAGAGATTACATCGTGCTTCAGAAAGGAGGGAGAAAGGGGTATGGAAATCAGATGGCATCTTGGAAGCTAGTCTCTTTCTTGTTGATGAGAAATGGCTGATGCAGGTTTTTTCCCTGCATTGTGAGAAGCTTGCTGAAGAGGACCCCTCTGGTGTGCTGAACATGGGGGCATGGGCTGCCAAGTCATGAGGGCCAAGAGATCTAGGCCCCCAGCCTTCTCTCATATATAAACCCTCTTAGTTTGATTAGGAGCATCCAGTGGATGGGAGACACTTGATGATGATGTTTTCATGCATGGAGAGGGAGTATCATGAGCCTTCTTGTTAAATCTGGCAGAGAGGGAGGAAAGACGGGGAGGAAGGGCAAAGGAAATACCTTCATCTCAATTGGTTATTGGATGTTGGTAATGACAATTGATTATTCACACCATAGGGCAGTTACTGCGACTCAGCACTGACTTAATGGATATATTTCCCCTACTAGCTCCCAAATCAGTCTTGATGGATGATTATGGGAGTTTAGGATATCATATAACTGCTCAGGGCCAGCCAAACCAGATTGTCTCACTGTTCAGAGTGAAAGCAATTGTTCCTAGGATGCTAGAGGATTGTGGTGTTCCTGATATAGATAATGGGAGAACAAATGTGTTAAAAGGTTGGACCCATGTTGTAAGACAAGGTTACCCAGCAGTGACACTACATTTCCTGTGATTGCGACCATAGCTCAGGGAGGAGAATCTGTGCAAAGCTTAGGTTTACTCCTCATTCATTCATCCATCCATCTGTTCGTGTATTCCTTAAATAATCATGAGCACTTCTGCATCCCATGTGCTGTGTTAAGCACTGTGGAAAAGAAAGAAGTGATATCCAGTCTCTGTGCTCAGTGACCTATGGGTTAGAGGGAAAGACAAACCATAAACAGGAATTCAACAGGCATGTCAAGTTACATAATCAGAGTATCTAAGGACCCAGGGTTGGCACAAAAAGGCACAAAGATTGATTTTGCTCAGAGGGAGAGGATGGGGGGAAGGCTTCAAGTCCTCCACAAGTTGATTCATAGACTAATATGTATCAAATGGATTCCTTCATCACTGATGGGGAGAGAATATTTAAAAGCAACAGAAGGGCATACTAGAGAACACACTAAGGCAAAGGGCTGTAAACAGGATGGCTGGAAAAGAGTGTTGGAGACAGAAAAGCCAAACTCCCGAAATGCAGGTTTTTCGATGAGAAATGGCTGATGCAGGTTTTTTCCCTGCATTGTGAGAAGCTTGCTGAAGAGGACCCCTCTGGTGTGCTGAACATGGGGGCATGGGCTGCCAAGTCATGAGGGCCAAGAGATCTAGGCCCCCAGCCTTCTCTCATATATAAACCCTCTTAGTTTGATTAGGAGCATCCAGTGGATGGGAGACACTTGATGATGATGTTTTCATGCATGGAGAGGGAGTATCATGAGCCTTCTTGTTAAATCTGGCAGAGAGGGAGGAAAGACGGGGAGGAAGGGCAAAGGAAATACCTTCATCTCAATTGGTTATTGGATGTTGGTAATGACAATTGATTATTCACACCATAGGGCAGTTACTGCGACTCAGCACTGACTTAATGGATATATTTCCCCTACTAGCTCCCAAATCAGTCTTGATGGATGATTATGGGAGTTTAGGATATCATATAACTGCTCAGGGCCAGCCAAACCAGATTGTCTCACTGTTCAGAGTGAAAGCAATTGTTCCTAGGATGCTAGAGGATTGTGGTGTTCCTGATATAGATAATGGGAGAACAAATGTGTTAAAAGGTTGGACCCATGTTGTAAGACAAGGTTACCCAGCAGTGACACTACATTTCCTGTGATTGCGACCATAGCTCAGGGAGGAGAATCTGTGCAAAGCTTAGGTTTACTCCTCATTCATTCATCCATCCATCTGTTCGTGTATTCCTTAAATAATCATGAGCACTTCTGCATCCCATGTGCTGTGTTAAGCACTGTGGAAAAGAAAGAAGTGATATCCAGTCTCTGTGCTCAGTGACCTATGGGTTAGAGGGAAAGACAAACCATAAACAGGAATTCAACAGGCATGTCAAGTTACATAATCAGAGTATCTAAGGACCCAGGGTTGGCACAAAAAGGCACAAAGATTGATTTTGCTCAGAGGGAGAGGATGGGGGGAAGGCTTCAAGTCCTCCACAAGTTGATTCATAGACTAATATGTATCAAATGGATTCCTTCATCACTGATGGGGAGAGAATATTTAAAAGCAACAGAAGGGCATACTAGAGAACACACTAAGGCAAAGGGCTGTAAACAGGATGGCTGGAAAAGAGTGTTGGAGACAGAAAAGCCAAACTCCCAGGTTGGTGTGTTTGTTTTGGAGTTCAATTTTGTAGATACAAATCCTCTATTCCCATGATGAATTTTCCTTTCCTATCACCTCCTTATGATTATTCTGATCTTTATGTTGTCTAGTCTTTATGCCTTATGCCCAAACCAAAATTTTCCCTTGGACCCCTTAGCTTATGCACACCACAATCAAGGCTGACAAACTTGGAGGGGAACTCTTCTCTGTTTACCTCAAGACATAACGGTGGAAAGAACAGGGCCCACTGCCCCCCAACCCACAACTTTTTTGCCTCTAACACTCTGACCCAAGCCTGTCAGAGCTTGTTCTCTGGTTCCTGGCATTTACTGATGGGTCACTACATGGGGTGGGAGGGTATCTCTCTCCATAAGCGGAGAGCTCTCAGCATTTTAGCCCGAGTAGCCAGAGGCTGCTTTACAGGCAGGAGGTGTATGAAATAGATTTGACTGGCGCTCTGAGCCTGAGGGGCTGAAGGGGCTGAACTCCATTTGTCAGGGCAGTGTTTTTGTGTTGAATGCTGTTAGCATTGGGAAGAAGCGCGTGGTTTGGGGAGACTGGGGCTCCAGCGAAATGGCAGCAGCCCCAGTGGGGTCAGGCGTAGGGGGCCTCCAGCAGGCATATGCATCTTTCTTGTATTAGCAATTCAGAAGGGACTGGCAGCAACGTGAAACTCTCCCTTGACAGCCAGCTCCTGGGAGCTCGAGTTAAGTGAAGGACTGCCAATTGTAAAATCTTTTTGCCTTGGGCAGTCAGATGAGGAGGCCATGTGGATAAAAATCCAGTCTCTGTGCTCAGTGACCTATGGGTTAGAGGAAAGACAAACCATAAACAGGAATTCAACAGGCATGTCAAGTTACATAATCAGAGTATCTAAGGACCCAGGGTTGGCACAAAAAGGCACAAAGATTGATTTTGCTCAGAGGGAGAGGATGGGGGGAAGGCTTCAAGTCCTCCACAAGTTGATTCATAGACTAATATGTATCAAATGGATTCCTTCATCACTGATGGGGAGAGAATATTTAAAAGCAACAGAAGGGCATACTAGAGAACACACTAAGGCAAAGGGCTGTAAACAGGATGGCTGGAAAAGAGTGTTGGAGACAGAAAAGCCAAACTCCCAGGTTGGTGTGTTTGTTTTGGAGTTCAATTTTGTAGATACAAATCCTCTATTCCCATGATGAATTTTCCTTTCCTATCACCTCCTTATGATTATTCTGATCTTTATGTTGTCTAGTCTTTATGCCTTATGCCCAAACCAAAATTTTCCCTTGGACCCCTTAGCTTATGCACACCACAATCAAGGCTGACAAACTTGGAGGGGAACTCTTCTCTGTTTACCTCAAGACATAACGGTGGAAAGAACAGGGCCCACTGCCCCCCAACCCACAACTTTTTTGCCTCTAACACTCTGACCCAAGCCTGTCAGAGCTTGTTCTCTGGTTCCTGGCATTTACTGATGGGTCACTACATGGGGTGGGAGGGTATCTCTCTCCATAAGCGGAGAGCTCTCAGCATTTTAGCCCGAGTAGCCAGAGGCTGCTTTACAGGCAGGAGGTGTATGAAATAGATTTGACTGGCGCTCTGAGCCTGAGGGGCTGAAGGGGCTGAACTCCATTTGTCAGGGCAGTGTTTTTGTGTTGAATGCTGTTAGCATTGGGAAGAAGCGCGTGGTTTGGGGAGACTGGGGCTCCAGCGAAATGGCAGCAGCCCCAGTGGGGTCAGGCGTAGGGGGCCTCCAGCAGGCATATGCATCTTTCTTGTATTAGCAATTCAGAAGGGACTGGCAGCAACGTGAAACTCTCCCTTGACAGCCAGCTCCTGGGAGCTCCGAGTTAAGTGAAGGACCTGCCAATTGTAAAATTCCCCGTGTTCTTTGAGCAACAGAGGTGATGGCGACAGTCAGATGAGGAGGCCATGGCACTTCTTCCTGACAGTGATGGCATAACCCAGTGATTACAATGCATCTCATCTCCTTCTCATGGCAGTGCATACATATCACTCATAGAAACACAGCTGGGTGAGGCTTAGACAAAACCTGATTTCCCTCTTCATTCTTTGCCTGCAGATACTGACAGGATACAGGTAACAGAATGGCCAAGTTCAGATGTGAACTCAGGTTTCCTGACCCTCTTCTCCTCTGTCCTTTTCCAGCATCTTTGAATGTTTGTGGGGGAGGGTGGGGTCATAGACAGGAAATTAGCTGAAACAGACAAACTAAATAAGTGACAGATTGTCAGTACGTCTAATACCTGGTGGTCAATTTATACATTATTTCCAAGCAAGTTTGCCTTCTAAACTTTGGCCAAGTTTTAAAAAGAAGATTCCTAGTCAATGACTGTATTTATCACTACATTTTCCTTGTAATGCATCTTTCTCACTTGCCTCAGCACAAACGAATTTATATCTCAGTTGGTGAAATTCAAGGGAATAACGTGAAGGAAACTCACCCCCAAGGGTGGCAGAGGCTGGATCCACCTTGGCAGGGGCTGAATTTGGAGGAGCCTGTCTGGCAGCAAGAGGAGGAATAGCTGATGACCACTAGAGGTTTCTTTCATTCATAGGATGAGAACATTTCAAACATCTGCTGACACCCACAGTGAGCTTGTTCAGGTGGGTGTGCTTTGGAGCTGAGTCACTTTGCTGAAACTAAAACAGCACTGAAAATCAACTCTACTTCAGTAAAAAGTGATGAGATGTCACTTCTGAGAGTAGGTCACCAATAAGCAGACTCTGAGAGAAGTCACCTTGCAGACAGGCTAACGTAAAGGGCCCAGGAAGGCCCTCAGCCAACAGCCCACCAGGATCTGAGACCCTCGGTCCAAAAGCCTGAAAGAACTGAGTCTTCCCAGTGAGAGGATGTGGAAACAGGGCTTTCTCCAGTTGAGCCTTTTGATGAGACGGCAGCCTGGCCAACACCACAACTGCAGCCTTTTGAGAGACCTTGAGGTGGAGACACACAGCTAAGACGTGGCTGGATGCCCGACTGAGCTAATGAAGAAACTATGCTAATGGGGATTTGCTGTTTTAAGCCACAAAGCTTTGGGGTCTTTCTTATACAAAATAGAAATAATAAGAGGGGGTGGAGAAACGGTGACTCTTCTTAGTATATTTTAAAACTTTCCAGTTTTATGGGGAGATAACTGACCTACAACCTTGTACAGTTTGGACTTTCCGAGTGGTGCAGTTGGAAAGAATACGCTGGTCAATGCAGGGGACATAGGAGATGTGGGTTCGATCTCTGGGTAGGGAAGATTCCCTGCAGAATGACACAGCAACCCACTCCAGTATTCTTGCCTGGCGAATCCCATGGACAGAGGAGCCTGGCGGGCAACAGTCTATGGGGTCACAAAGAGTTAGACATGACTGAGTGACTAAGTACACACACGACACATTGTGTGAGTTTAAAATACACAATAATTTGGACTATGTACAGTGTGAAATGAAAATGACTTGGTTCTGATTGTTCGAAGTGCCTGGCCTGCCCGGGTCACTTCTGTGCTGTCAGGGCCGGGTCCACGGGAGGTGCTCAGGATGTGTCTGATGCATGAGCCATCCCCAGAACGTGGAGATACTCTCGGAGGTTTCACCCAGCCCCGTGTCACACTGTGGCCCACCACATGAAACACAGGATACCAGGTTGAGTTTGAATTTCAGATCAAAGAGGAATCATCAGTGGAATAAGTATGTCCTAGCTAGTGCTTGGGAGAGACTTACACTAAAAAAATATTTGTTTGTGGTTGTTGAGAAATCCAGTGACCTTAAAGCCCAGGAAGGACCTGGGTAAGACAGGACAGCAGGTGTACACAGTAAGGTGAGTTGGCACAGGCCTCACCCACACAGTTCATTATAGTTACCATGTTTGTGTGTGTGTGGTTCAAGATTACTCTCTTAGCTGCTTTCAAATATACAATACAATATTGTTAACTACAATCATCATGCTATCCATTACACTGCCCAAAAATCTCATCTACCTTAAAAACCAGAATGTCTAGCCTCCTAAAAAGGAAGAAGAAAGGCAGTCTCCTTCTGGAGGAGCTGCCTGTTGGAGCTGTTTTTCAGTCCCATGTACTCAGGTGATGAATCTGCTGGCCTGCAGGTCCTTCTCTTCTTTTTATAAATATGTATTTATTTATTTAGCCACATTGCATAGTATGTGGGATCTTGGTTGCCTGACCAGAGATTGAACTCATGCCCCCTGCAATGGAAGCGTGAATTCTTCACGGCTGGACCACTGGCCAGATTCTCCAGGAGAGGCAACTTCCTTCTCCCTCATTAGCCTTTTTCATAAGTCCTCTTCTACTATTTCCACTTCTGTTTCTGAGATCCCGTTCCGGGGCGGGAAATGGACAGCATGGTGGGTTCGATCTCTGGGTAGGGAAGATTCCTGCAGAATGACACAGCAACCCACTCCAGTATTCTTGCCTGGCGAATCCCATGGACAGAGGAGCCTGGCGGGCAACAGTCTATGGGGTCACAAAGAGTTAGACATGACTGAGTGACTAAGTACACACACGACACATTGTGTGAGTTTAAAATACACAATAATTTGGACTATGTACAGTGTGAAATGAAAATGACTTGGTTCTGATTGTTCGAAGTGCCTGGCCTGCCCGGGTCACTTCTGTGCTGTCAGGGCCGGGTCCACGGGAGGTGCTCAGGATGTGTCTGATGCATGAGCCATCCCCAGAACGTGGAGATACTCTCGGAGGTTTCACCCAGCCCCGTGTCACACTGTGGCCCACCACATGAAACACAGGATACCAGGTTGAGTTTGAATTTCAGATCAAAGAGGAATCATCAGTGGAATAAGTATGTCCTAGCTAGTGCTTGGGAGAGACTTACACTAAAAAAATATTTGTTTGTGGTTGTTGAGAAATCCAGTGACCTTAAAGCCCAGGAAGGACCTGGGTAAGACAGGACAGCAGGTGTACACAGTAAGGTGAGTTGGCACAGGCCTCACCCACACAGTTCATTATAGTTACCATGTTTGTGTGTGTGTGGTTCAAGATTACTCTCTTAGCTGCTTTCAAATATACAATACAATATTGTTAACTACAATCATCATGCTATCCATTACACTGCCCAAAAATCTCATCTACCTTAAAAACCAGAATGTCTAGCCTCCTAAAAAGGAAGAAGAAAGGCAGTCTCCTTCTGGAGGAGCTGCCTGTTGGAGCTGTTTTTCAGTCCCATGTACTCAGGTGATGAATCTGCTGGCCTGCAGGTCCTTCTCTTCTTTTTATAAATATGTATTTATTTATTTAGCCACATTGCATAGTATGTGGGATCTTGGTTGCCTGACCAGAGATTGAACTCATGCCCCCTGCAATGGAAGCGTGAATTCTTCACGGCTGGACCACTGGCCAGATTCTCCAGGAGAGGCAACTTCCTTCTCCCTCATTAGCCTTTTTCATAAGTCCTCTTCTACTATTTCCACTTCTGTTTCTGAGATCCCCTTGGCCCATCTCAGTCTGCTGCCATAGCTCCAGCTTGAAACTGAGGAAGAAGTGATTTTACCAGGATCCCCAGAGGGCAATTAGGGAGTCTGAGTCCATGATGTCTTGGCCCTGGGTACCTCCTCATCTCCAGACACAATATTAAGTCTCAGGAAGCAGATGAGCCCCACTGAGCCTGGTGTGTTACTTTGTACCTGTTGCCTGGCAATGAGTTGTAAGGCTGCCAGAACACAGGGGAAGAACCCAGGAGAGCTCTCATTGTTCCTGCCATTCTTCATTTCGAGATGGGAGCCCAGAGTTCCAGAATCTTCCACCTACAGGGATATCAGAGCCTGGTATGACCCTATTCAAGGAGACATTCCTTTAGCCACTATTCCACAGCTGGTCAAGATGGCTTCCTGCCCATCCCTCACAGGCTCCCCTCCCAAATCTCCAAAAAAAAAGGACAATTCTCCACATCTCAGCATGTCCCCGTCAGTGCAATCCCACCCTTTACTGAGGTTATGCCTGTCCCCCTGGGTACACACACACACACATACAAACAAACTCACTCACTCCCACTCCCACCCCCATTCCTCTCAATATCAAGACTCTAAATCTTCTTCGAAAATGAAATCTATTATCCAATCTATTATCCTACCCTCTCCCTCCAAGATGATTAGCATCTGTGAGCGTTATTTAAAGTGCTGCTTGGTTCTCATTTTGAAAAAATGTTTTCTCTCCTCCCTCTCTCACTGAATCCCCAATGTAGGCTCAATGCAGGCAGAAGCCCGGGCACGGCAAGAGAGGTCGGCTCTCATTAATACAGATCCCATTTATTTAAAAATAGCAATATTATGCCACTTTGAAATAGCTGGAGTGAGCTAAACCATTAAAGGATTGTGCATCGCCGACTTCGGACCTATTGTGAAGGCTTAATATTTCACAGCACAGTGACATATGGCACATAACCCACGGAGCAGCGCTATTGGTTTGGCTGTTCAGAAGCGAGGAGTAGGGAAATAATTGAAGAGAATGTTTTATGACCCAACACAGAGAAAGGAAGAGAGCTGGAGCTTGGAGAAGGCTGTTTAGACTTCCTGAAGCTAAGGATGGGTACTCAGGCACAGATGGGATGGTTACGTCAGTGATGCATTGATAGGTATTCAGGGGCTAAAGGATGGGTGGATGGCCACTCCATCTCCCTGGTTCCCTTCACACTGTTGTCATTTTTCAGAATGAATGTTTCTAGCAAGGCAAGTAGACTGGACTTCTGTGTTTCCACTCAGAACCCAGAGAATGGTCAGATTATGTGATGCTTGGAATAAAGTCACATCTGAATGTTGGTAGGGAGATGAATTTGGGGAGGGTTGGGGCAATGCCTAAAGAAACATGCACATTAACTTTGGAATTAAGACAGATTTCAGTTCCAATCCTGATTTCTCTTTTCACCACAGGACCTAGAGTAAATTTTTAGCTTCTGAAATCTCAGTTCTCTAATCTCTACAATGGGGATGATAAAAGGTACATTCTGGGGCTGTAAGGGAGGGCGGAGCATATGACAACCCCCAGTTAATTTTGGTTTCTCCCTTTTTCTATTTCTAGTCACCTTTCCTTCTTCCCTCTCCCTCCCTTCTTCCTCCTAACACATAGCACTCTCTTCCCCATCACTGTGTTCTCCCTGAAACCTTGGGCCCAGCCTGGGCAGTGGTCCCTCATGTGTGTACCTGACTCCATGGAAATGACACCGTGTTACCCAGCTGTCATCCTCAGCCTCATTTTCTTTCTGCTGTTTTAGTCCTCCCGAGATAGCTTTATTTACACATGCTTTCCCCAGAGAGGCCAGCCAGGGAACTCTCAGAAGAGACTTGGGCTTCAAAGACCCAGTAGTTTGAAGTATAAATCTTGAGATTAGGAGAGCCTGACTAGAAGCAAGCTCTAATGCCCCTCCAATAGTCCACGGTCTCTTCCCAAGGCTTTGGGTCCTCTTGGCTGGGGCTCAGGCCTGGCCAGCAGGGCTGGTTAAACTCCAGTGAGGGAGTGAATGCAGCATATGTGCAAATGGACTTCTGAAGCCCTGTTGACTGAGCCTGGTCCTCCTGGCTGCATCAGCTCACATTTGGAAGAGAGGGGGAGATGAGCCTCTCTGTTCAGACCCACCACCCATGGAGTCAGCCTGCTCTAGCCTGAGGAGCGGACATTTTCATGAGTGTTAGAGACAAAACAGGGACAAAGCTCTCCATCCCCTCATCTCCCTCCTCTCTGAAGCCCTGCTTGCCTTATTATTTTCAGATTCTCCTTTCTCTGCTGACCCAGTCCTCTGCCTGTAGGTAAAAAGCTTCCTTTTCCTTATTCTGTAGTTGTTTCTTAAAGCATAACTTAAAAAAATGATTTTCCCCCCAAATCAAAGGTAGCACCAATGAAGCCCTTCTGTTTTGTTGGTCTCTTGACAAAAATATCCTTCGATTTCCTTCTACTTTAACCAACGGGAGCCTCTTGCCGTCTGCCATAGGTTATGAGAGTGAGGAACTCAGTTGTGGTCCACAGACATTTAGTTAGACTGTGTGGGTGGGTGGGGAGGGTGATTTTGGGGGAGGTGCAGGACCTAGAGTAAATTTTTAGCTTCTGAAATCTCAGTTCTCTAATCTCTACAATGGGGATGATAAAAGGTACATTCTGGGGCTGTAAGGGAGGGCGGAGCATATGACAACCCCCAGTTAATTTTGGTTTCTCCCTTTTTCTATTTCTAGTCACCTTTCCTTCTTCCCTCTCCCTCCCTTCTTCCTCCTAACACATAGCACTCTCTTCCCCATCACTGTGTTCTCCCTGAAACCTTGGGCCCAGCCTGGGCAGTGGTCCCTCATGTGTGTACCTGACTCCATGGAAATGACACCGTGTTACCCAGCTGTCATCCTCAGCCTCATTTTCTTTCTGCTGTTTTAGTCCTCCCGAGATAGCTTTATTTACACATGCTTTCCCCAGAGAGGCCAGCCAGGGAACTCTCAGAAGAGACTTGGGCTTCAAAGACCCAGTAGTTTGAAGTATAAATCTTGAGATTAGGAGAGCCTGACTAGAAGCAAGCTCTAATGCCCCTCCAATAGTCCACGGTCTCTTCCCAAGGCTTTGGGTCCTCTTGGCTGGGGCTCAGGCCTGGCCAGCAGGGCTGGTTAAACTCCAGTGAGGGAGTGAATGCAGCATATGTGCAAATGGACTTCTGAAGCCCTGTTGACTGAGCCTGGTCCTCCTGGCTGCATCAGCTCACATTTGGAAGAGAGGGGGAGATGAGCCTCTCTGTTCAGACCCACCACCCATGGAGTCAGCCTGCTCTAGCCTGAGGAGCGGACATTTTCATGAGTGTTAGAGACAAAACAGGGACAAAGCTCTCCATCCCCTCATCTCCCTCCTCTCTGAAGCCCTGCTTGCCTTATTATTTTCAGATTCTCCTTTCTCTGCTGACCCAGTCCTCTGCCTGTAGGTAAAAAGCTTCCTTTTCCTTATTCTGTAGTTGTTTCTTAAAGCATAACTTAAAAAAATGATTTTCCCCCCAAATCAAAGGTAGCACCAATGAAGCCCTTCTGTTTTGTTGGTCTCTTGACAAAAATATCCTTCGATTTCCTTCTACTTTAACCAACGGGAGCCTCTTGCCGTCTGCCATAGGTTATGAGAGTGAGGAACTCAGTTGTGGTCCACAGACATTTAGTTAGACTGTGTGGGTGGGTGGGGAGGGTGATTGTATTCCTCCAGTAGCTCCAAAGCCAAAGCTGCCTGTTGAGCTGTGGCTGCAGAATGTGGAGTTCCCATGGGATGTTGGAGAAGTGCCAAGTTTCTTGCCTATGGAGGTGGAGTGCAGAGAGCAAAGGTGGGGAGGAGGTCCAGCTATGCTACTCTTCCCGTCCTCAAATCCTGCTGAGTAAAAGACTATCCCAGTGAGAGTATCTTTTCAAATGTGACAGAGTCTTCCAGAAATGAAATCATACTTTGCAGAACTGCGGCGACCTTCAGAGGTCATTCAACCTACACGGCAGAGGGTGTGGATGTGGGGCTGATCCTGACATCAAGGCTTGAGGCTGAGAAGCAACAGAACCCTGGTTTTCATAGTAGTAGATTTAATTTAGATGTTTTCTTAATTAGTGGGTATACATGATTCAAAAGATTCCCTTAGGCTCTTTTCTCCATCTTTTTCTTTTCTGTCTTCCCCTTTCTTTTGTTCTTTGTCTCTTTGAATTCCTCTTCAAAAATCTAAACCAGGACCTCTCTGGTCATCCAGTGGTTGAGTCTGCTTGCCAATGCAGAGGACATGGTCTAGGAAGGTTCCACTGGCCACATGGTGACCTAAGACCATGCACCACCGCTACTGGAGCCTGCACCAAGAACCCTTGCTCTGCACAAGAGAAGCCATCATAATGAGGAGCCTTCACATTACAACTAGAGCATAGCCTCTTCATGTCACAACTAGAGACAGCCCAAGTACAGCAATTAAGACATGGCACAGCCAAAAATAAATGGAATAGATGGAACTTCTGGTTCAAAATAGCAGACTGAGGCACATAAGTTAATCTCCCCATTGTGCTTAGTTCAGTCATGTCTGATTCTTTGTGGCCCCATCAACTGCAGCCCACCAGGCTCCTCTGTCCACGGGGATTCTCCAGGAAAGAATACTGGAGGGGGGTTGCTATGCTCTCCTCTAGGGGATCTTCCCCATCCAGGGATCAAACCCAGGTTTCTCACATTGCAGGTGGATTCTTTACCGTTTGGACCATCGGGGAAGTCCATTAAGATGATGCTAAAGGAATACAAAAATGAATAAACCCATAATGATCAAAGAAGTAAAGAGTGAGATCCCAACACCGCCAGATGAAAGATTTCAACAAACTCTTGAAAAATGAAAACTAAATGAAAGTGTGTTGATAAATGAAGTGGACATAGAGCCAAAGTCCAGGATACATTCTGGTAGCAGCTGCAGAGACACAACTGAATCCTAAAGCAAAACCTGGTCCCTGAAAAGACTATCCCAGTGAGAGTATCTTTTCAAATGTGACAGAGTCTTCCAGAAATGAAATCATACTTTGCAGAACTGCGGCGACCTTCAGAGGTCATTCAACCTACACGGCAGAGGGTGTGGATGTGGGCTGATCCTGACATCAAGGCTTGAGGCTGAGAAGCAACAGAACCCTGGTTTTCATAGTAGTAGATTTAATTTAGATGTTTTCTTAATTAGTGGGTATACATGATTCAAAAGATTCCCTTAGGCTCTTTTCTCCATCTTTTTCTTTTCTGTCTTCCCCTTTCTTTTGTTCTTTGTCTCTTTGAATTCCTCTTCAAAAATCTAAACCAGGACCTCTCTGGTCATCCAGTGGTTGAGTCTGCTTGCCAATGCAGAGGACATGGTCTAGGAAGGTTCCACTGGCCACATGGTGACCTAAGACCATGCACCACCGCTACTGGAGCCTGCACCAAGAACCCTTGCTCTGCACAAGAGAAGCCATCATAATGAGGAGCCTTCACATTACAACTAGAGCATAGCCTCTTCATGTCACAACTAGAGACAGCCCAAGTACAGCAATTAAGACATGGCACAGCCAAAAATAAATGGAATAGATGGAACTTCTGGTTCAAAATAGCAGACTGAGGCACATAAGTTAATCTCCCCATTGTGCTTAGTTCAGTCATGTCTGATTCTTTGTGGCCCCATCAACTGCAGCCCACCAGGCTCCTCTGTCCACGGGGATTCTCCAGGAAAGAATACTGGAGGGGGGTTGCTATGCTCTCCTCTAGGGGATCTTCCCCATCCAGGGATCAAACCCAGGTTTCTCACATTGCAGGTGGATTCTTTACCGTTTGGACCATCGGGGAAGTCCATTAAGATGATGCTAAAGGAATACAAAAATGAATAAACCCATAATGATCAAAGAAGTAAAGAGTGAGATCCCAACACCGCCAGATGAAAGATTTCAACAAACTCTTGAAAAATGAAAACTAAATGAAAGTGTGTTGATAAATGAAGTGGACATAGAGCCAAAGTCCAGGATACATTCTGGTAGCAGCTGCAGAGACACAACTGAATCCTAAAGCAAAACCTGGTCCCTGAAAAGCTATGTCCTATAGCCTTATTCTAATTTAAAGAAACCCACCAGGATACATTCATTCCTGGCAAACCTGAGAGACTCTGGGCTCAGAGTCAACAGGTGTGGAAAAGGAGGGATATGTTTTCACCACACTCTCCCCTCAGCTCAGAGCTCCTATCTTACAAAAGGGAAATGATCTAGAGCTTCTCGTGTGGGCACCAGAACCCCACAGCCTCCTCATTCTGGCCCCAACCTTACAGATGACTTTATTTTCTTTTTTATTGAGGTATAGCTTCCTTGGTAGTAAAGAATCTTTACTGTCTTCCAGATGATAAAGAATCTGCCTGAAATGCAGGAGACTCTGATTTGATCCTTGGGTCCAAATGATCCCCTGGAGAAGGGCATGGTAGCCCACTCTAGTACTCTTGCCTGGAGAATTCCGTGGGCAGAAGAGCCTGTCAGGCCACAGTCCATGGGTCACAAAGAGTTAGACAATGACTAAGCAACTCACACATATACACACACAATTGACTTACAATGTTGTGTTGATTTCTGCTGCACAGTAAAATGATTCAGCTATACAAGGAACATCATCAGTGAAATGTAAAGACTGAGGTAAACAAACAGAACAACAGAGCTAATTCAAGGAATGGGAGAAAATTATCTAAATGTGAACTAATAACCCCAGGGAATTTCAAGATAATATCTCCATCATCACCACCACCATGATTCTCATCACTGTAACTAACACTTCCTTAGCACTTCTCCGGGATAGGCACCCTTTCAAACATGCATTTGCTGATTTAATCCTCATAATATTATTGGAGATACCCATTATAAGTTTATGTTGGAGATGAGGAAACTGAGCATAGCCATGTCTCCCACATTGCAGACAAATTCTCTACCACTGAGACACCATGGACATCCAGAGAAGGTAAGTGACTTGCCCAAGCTCACACAACCAGTAGGTAGCAGGATTGAGTTCTGAACGCAACCTGTTTGATTTCTGAGTTCTTGCTTTTAACTGCTACATTTAACTTTCTTTCACTAAAATATGAATTTTTTAAAATAAAAACAAGATGAAAGAAAGCTAAAACCAACCAACCAACTTGCAAAATAAAAATAACTTCAGAACAAGAAAATCCTTATGGCAATTAAAAATATATGACTGTCAAAATAAAAAATGTAACAAAAGAGCTGGAGATTAAGGTCAAAGATATCTCCCAGAGGAGAGGGAAGAGAAGAAAGAAGAGACAGGAGAGAGACAGTGAGAGAGAGAAATGGGGGAAGAAAACTATCAAAGATATTATCCAAGCATATTTCCCAGAACCAAAGAAAATCATGAGTCCTTAGGCTAAAAGGGAGTTCTCTGTATCTAACCCAAAGAATGAAAATGGGCCACACTAAGACTCACACTGATGACATTTGAGAGTGATAAAGATGAAAGAAAAGCATGCACCTGAACTGACTGGCCTCATTTTAAAATGATCATCTCCATCCTCAAGTGGGCCCCTGAAGTTCCTCTGCATCCCTGTACATTTCCTAGTACCTTCAGCCCTTACTTAGCTGTTATTTTTCATCTCTCTTTCATCTCTCTTCCCAATCCTTCACAAATGCCCCCTCTAGTCTGTCTCAGTTGACAACATGGAAGCTACAAAAGAGAACTGTGCCACCCATCCACCACATCTCCCCACATACTTGCATCTCTGCCCAGGTAAGTCGCTTCTGTATTGAACTCTTTGCGACCCTATGGACCATGTTCACAGGATTCCCCAGGGCAAGAACACTGGAGTGGGTTGCCGTGCCCTCCCTCAGGAGATCTTCCCAACCCATGGATGGAACCCATGTCTCTTACATCTCTTGCTTTGACAAGTGGGTTCTTCATCACTAGCGCTAATGATGGTCTGTACTTAATCATAAAACCAACACCTCAGTTATGGTCCAGATTTCATCCTCTTTTGCAATAATGCTTGCCAACATGGCTTATCAGTTCTTCCTCTCTTGCTGATCTCTCATAGAATTATCCTTTAAGTGACTGAACACAACCAGTAGGTAGCAGGATTGAGTTCTGAACGCAACCTGTTTGATTTCTGAGTTCTTGCTTTTAACTGCTACATTTAACTTTCTTTCACTAAAATATGAATTTTTTAAAATAAAAACAAGATGAAAGAAAGCTAAAACCAACCAACCAACTTGCAAAATAAAAATAACTTCAGAACAAGAAAATCCTTATGGCAATTAAAAATATATGACTGTCAAAATAAAAAATGTAACAAAAGAGCTGGAGATTAAGGTCAAAGATATCTCCCAGAGGAGAGGGAAGAGAAGAAAGAAGAGACAGGAGAGAGACAGTGAGAGAGAGAAATGGGGGAAGAAAACTATCAAAGATATTATCCAAGCATATTTCCCAGAACCAAAGAAAATCATGAGTCCTTAGGCTAAAAGGGAGTTCTCTGTATCTAACCCAAAGAATGAAAATGGGCCACACTAAGACTCACACTGATGACATTTGAGAGTGATAAAGATGAAAGAAAAGCATGCACCTGAACTGACTGGCCTCATTTTAAAATGATCATCTCCATCCTCAAGTGGGCCCCTGAAGTTCCTCTGCATCCCTGTACATTTCCTAGTACCTTCAGCCCTTACTTAGCTGTTATTTTTCATCTCTCTTTCATCTCTCTTCCCAATCCTTCACAAATGCCCCCTCTAGTCTGTCTCAGTTGACAACATGGAAGCTACAAAAGAGAACTGTGCCACCCATCCACCACATCTCCCCACATACTTGCATCTCTGCCCAGGTAAGTCGCTTCTGTATTGAACTCTTTGCGACCCTATGGACCATGTTCACAGGATTCCCCAGGGCAAGAACACTGGAGTGGGTTGCCGTGCCCTCCCTCAGGAGATCTTCCCAACCCATGGATGGAACCCATGTCTCTTACATCTCTTGCTTTGACAAGTGGGTTCTTCATCACTAGCGCTAATGATGGTCTGTACTTAATCATAAAACCAACACCTCAGTTATGGTCCAGATTTCATCCTCTTTTGCAATAATGCTTGCCAACATGGCTTATCAGTTCTTCCCTCTCTTGCTGATCATTCCCGTCGGCATAGAATTATCTTAAAAAGAGCACTTCCTCTCCAGCTATATCCTTTATTTTTTTCCTCCCTTTATAGAAAAAAAGAGAACTCCTTGAAAGAGTTCTTATACACTCTCTACAGCTTATCTCTTCCTCTTTTTTTTTCTTGAATACTCTTCAGTCAAGGCCCCACTCCTCAAAACTGATAGTCTCAAAGTCACTACTCACTTGTATGTTATAAAAATGATCCAATGTTCAATTCTTAGTCCTCAATCCATTTGACACATCAGCAGTGTTTGATACGGTTGATCACTCCACCTTCCTTAAAACACTTTATCCACTTGATTTCTAGACACCACAGTTTTCTGGTTTTATTCTACTTCACTGGACACTTCTTCTCACTCTCTTTTTTGGTGATTTTCTGTCTCCTTGATCTCTGAATCTGGAGACTTTTTGGAGTAGTACAGGGCTGAGTGCTGAACTCCTTCTATTCTCTGTTTACACTAATTCCCCCGGCAATCCTAGCCAAGCAACTCCATTTTAATGCCATCTATTCATGAACACCCCCAAATTCATCTTTCCAATCTCTACCCTTCCCTTGAATCCTAGACTTGTGTACCAGCTTCTTATTCAACAATACAAGCCTTTGCCTAAAAGACATTTCAAGCTTAATAAGATACCAAACCAAAATCCTTATCTTTCCTCCACCACTCCAAACCTGCTCCTCCCACATTCTTCCCTACATCAGTAAATGTCAGTTCTACACTTTCAACTGCATATGCCAAAACCCCTACAAAACCCAGAAGCAAAATTAAACAAGGCTTGGTATCTTTGAATTCCCTTGTACTCTAATCAAACTGTAAGCAAATTCTGATGCGTCTATCCTCAAAGTATCCAGAATCCTATCCCTTCTCTCCATTTCCATGGCTAGTATTATCATCTAAATATCACTGTGTCTCATCTGGATTGTTATAATAATCTCTTTAGCTATTTCTCCGCATCTATTTTTGTCTTATTACTGCCTCTGCAAGATGCCGGACTGGTCCTCTTAAATCGCCCTGCACTTCAGGCTATGATACTCCTCTTAGGAATCTTCCCTTCTCATTCAGGTTAAAACTCAAAACTTTTCTATTGGCTTTGAAGGGCCTTTATCATCTTGTTCCCCACTCTGCTTTCCAAGTACTGTACCCCCATTCTGGAATGATCTTACTACTCTGGATTTCCCATTGCTATACTTCTTCTCTTGAATAATATGGCTCTAGATAACCCAGTGGTTCATTCTTCCATCTCCTTTGAGCCTCTGTTTAAATATAACCTATCAGTGAATGATGAGCGATAGTCGCTCAGTCATGTCTGACTCTTTTTGACCCCATGGACTATAACCTGCCAGGATCCTCTGTCCATGGGATTCTCCAGGCAAGAATACTGGAGTGGGTTGCTTTTCCTTATCCAGGGAATCCTCGCAACCCGGTAATCGAACTCAGGTCTCCTACACTGCAGGCAGATTTTTTACCATCTGAGACACCAGAGAAGCCTATAATCTATCAATGATGATGTTATAACCATCAAACACATTTTGAAGAACTCAAGGAGAAGAAAAGTTAATTATGTGTACACAAATACATACAATTCCTGTGACTTTTTGATTATTCCTGATGGTCCAGATTTTTCTATAGATGCTATTTCTCTTCTATCTGAAGTCTTCCTTTGACAAATCCTTTGAGATCACATCTGTTGATAATGAACTCTTCTAGTTTTCCTTCATCTGAAAAACTATTTCACTTTCATTCCTGAAGGATATTTTTACTGGAAATAGACAGTTCTTCTATTTCAGCATTTTAAAAAATATTATTCCACTTCCTCAAACCTTCATGTTTTCTGATGAACAATCTGTGGTACTTTGAATCATTGTTTGATCAGTAGTACATCTTTTAATTCTAGCTGCTTTTAGGGCTTTTTTGTTTGTTTGTTTGTTGGATTTTGTATTTCATTTTCAGAAGTTCGATTATAATGTCTGTGAGAGTGGATTTTCAATGGACATAAGTCTAAGCAAACTCTGGAAGATGGTGAAGGGCAGGTAAGCCTGGCATGCTGCAGTCCATGGCATCACAAAGAATCAGACATGACTTGGTGACTGAAGAACAAGGGCAAATGCTCTTGAGTGTTTGCTGACTTACTTGAATCTACAGGTTAATGTCTTTCACCAATTAGGTTAAGTTTTCAGCAATTATTTCTTGAAACAATTTTTTAATATTGTATTTTTCTCTCTTCTTTTTTGGTGCTCTGATAGCATTTGAACTTTTTAATTGCCTCAGAGATACCTTAGGTTACATTCATCTCCTCCCAAGTCTTTCCTCAGGATAATTTCTAATGATCAATTTTAAAGTTGAGTGAGTCTTTCCTCTGCTATTTCCACTCCACTATTGAGCCCATGTAGTGATTTAAAATGTTCATTCTTGTGTAATTTAGCTCTAGATGTTTCACTTGACTCTTTATATCTTATATTTCTTGCACATACCATCTCTTTCAAATTTTTTCCTTCAGGGGCGATAGCCCTGACTCTTTTTGACCCCATGGACTATAACCTGCCAGGATCCTCTGTCCATGGGATTCTCCAGGCAAGAATACTGGAGTGGGTTGCTTTTCCTTATCCAGGGAATCCTCGCAACCCGGTAATCGAACTCAGGTCTCCTACACTGCAGGCAGATTTTTTACCATCTGAGACACCAGAGAAGCCTATAATCTATCAATGATGATGTTATAACCATCAAACACATTTTGAAGAACTCAAGGAGAAGAAAAGTTAATTATGTGTACACAAATACATACAATTCCTGTGACTTTTTGATTATTCCTGATGGTCCAGATTTTTCTATAGATGCTATTTCTCTTCTATCTGAAGTCTTCCTTTGACAAATCCTTTGAGATCACATCTGTTGATAATGAACTCTTCTAGTTTTCCTTCATCTGAAAAACTATTTCACTTTCATTCCTGAAGGATATTTTTACTGGAAATAGACAGTTCTTCTATTTCAGCATTTTAAAAAATATTATTCCACTTCCTCAAACCTTCATGTTTTCTGATGAACAATCTGTGGTACTTTGAATCATTGTTTGATCAGTAGTACATCTTTTAATTCTAGCTGCTTTTAGGGCTTTTTTGTTTGTTTGTTTGTTGGATTTTGTATTTCATTTTCAGAAGTTCGATTATAATGTCTGTGAGAGTGGATTTTCAATGGACATAAGTCTAAGCAAACTCTGGAAGATGGTGAAGGGCAGGTAAGCCTGGCATGCTGCAGTCCATGGCATCACAAAGAATCAGACATGACTTGGTGACTGAAGAACAAGGGCAAATGCTCTTGAGTGTTTGCTGACTTACTTGAATCTACAGGTTAATGTCTTTCACCAATTAGGTTAAGTTTTCAGCAATTATTTCTTGAAACAATTTTTTAATATTGTATATTTTCTCTCTTCTTTTTTGGTGCTCTGATAGCATTTGAACTTTTTAATTGCCTCAGAGATACCTTAGGTTACATTCATCTCCTCCCAAGTCTTTCCTCAGGATAATTTCTAATGATCAATTTTAAAGTTGAGTGAGTCTTTCCTCTGCTATTTCCACTCCACTATTGAGCCCATGTAGTGATTTAAAATGTTCATTCTTGTGTAATTTAGCTCTAGATGTTTCACTTGACTCTTTATATCTTATATTTCTTGCACATACCATCTCTTTCAAAAATGTTTTATTTATTAGAGTATTTTTATAATAGATGCTTCAAAGTCTTTTCAAGATAATTGTAACATCTGTGTGCTGTTGGGACTTGTGCCTATTAATTGCCTTTTCCTGTGGGAACATGGAAATTGAGATTTTCTTCATCATCTTATGCTGAATAACTTGGACTATATCCTGGGAATCTTAATTATTATGTCTTGAGCATCTGTCTAAATCTTATGGAAAATCTTACAATTTTCTGTTTTTTTTTTAATTTATTTATTTTTAATTGAAGGATTATTCCTATGTAATATTGTGCTTGTTTCTGCCATATATCAACACTATGGGTTTCATAGCTGAAATCAGTATGAAATGTAAGGCAGTGGTGATTACTTCATCAGCCCAATATAAAATCTGTTTTCAGACTTTAAAGGAACCTAGGACCATTATTAAGTATCAAGGATAAATAAGATCACTTTCAGAAATCCAAAGTCTTAGAATGTTTGCTTCCTAAATATTCTTCCTAAGAAAGTTACTTGAGGATATACTCCTGTAAAACAAAAATGAAATGAGAAAAAATAGTATATGAGACCCTAGAAACTGTAGAGCTAATCTAGGAAAGAAATGCATATCCAAGAAAATAGTTACATGGTACATCTAAAAGGCATTTGGTCCAGATTGGAGAAAATGGTCCAATGCCTCTAGAATTATATTTCTGTGAAATATGGATTCCATGCAAAATGAATCAGACATGACTTGGTGACTGAAGAACAAGGGCAAATGCTCTTGAGTGTTTGCTGACTTACTTGAATCTACAGGTTAATGTCTTTCACCAATTAGGTTAAGTTTTCAGCAATTATTTCTTGAAACAATTTTTTAATATTGTATATTTTCTCTCTTTTTGGTGCTCTGATAGCATTTGAACTTTTTAATTGCCTCAGAGATACCTTAGGTTACATTCATCTCCTCCCAAGTCTTTCCTCAGGATAATTTCTAATGATCAATTTTAAAGTTGAGTGAGTCTTTCCTCTGCTATTTCCACTCCACTATTGAGCCCATGTAGTGATTTAAAATGTTCATTCTTGTGTAATTTAGCTCTAGATGTTTCACTTGACTCTTTATATCTTATATTTCTTGCACATACCATCTCTTTCAAAAATGTTTTATTTATTAGAGTATTTTTATAATAGATGCTTCAAAGTCTTTTCAAGATAATTGTAACATCTGTGTGCTGTTGGGACTTGTGCCTATTAATTGCCTTTTCCTGTGGGAACATGGAAATTGAGATTTTCTTCATCATCTTATGCTGAATAACTTGGACTATATCCTGGGAATCTTAATTATTATGTCTTGAGCATCTGTCTAAATCTTATGGAAAATCTTACAATTTTCTGTTTTTTTTTTAATTTATTTATTTTTAATTGAAGGATTATTCCTATGTAATATTGTGCTTGTTTCTGCCATATATCAACACTATGGGTTTCATAGCTGAAATCAGTATGAAATGTAAGGCAGTGGTGATTACTTCATCAGCCCAATATAAAATCTGTTTTCAGACTTTAAAGGAACCTAGGACCATTATTAAGTATCAAGGATAAATAAGATCACTTTCAGAAATCCAAAGTCTTAGAATGTTTGCTTCCTAAATATTCTTCCTAAGAAAGTTACTTGAGGATATACTCCTGTAAAACAAAAATGAAATGAGAAAAAATAGTATATGAGACCCTAGAAACTGTAGAGCTAATCTAGGAAAGAAATGCATATCCAAGAAAATAGTTACATGGTACATCTAAAAGGCATTTGGTCCAGATTGGAGAAAATGGTCCAATGCCTCTAGAATTATATTTCTGTGAAAAATATGGATTCCATGCAATAAATAACTGAGGGCCTAATGATTCCAGGTTATACTGAAAGCACATTACTCTTATCTGTAAAAGAGAAAGAAAGAAAACTACAAAAATTCATGTGAGAAATGAATGGTATATATTTGAAGCAAAATAGTTTGTCATGTTTTTAAGTATAGTTCTTTTTTTTTTTTTTAACACTTTTAATTATTTATTTATTTGGTTGCACTGGATCTTAGTTGTGGCATGTGGGATCTAGTTCCCTGACCAGGGATTGAACCTGGGCCCCCTGCATTGGGAACACAGAGTCTTAACCACTGGACCACCAGGGAAATCCCTAAGTATAGTTCTTGAGTGTGAAACAATGAATACATTAACTTAGGTCATAGCAAGAATATCTTCCTAGTAGCAAAAAAAAAAAAAAAAAAAAAAAATGGCCCATTGAGAAATAGAATTCCCACTTCTTGACTAAGTGGTAAATAATATTTTTATGGAAATAATTTAGCTACCAGAGATGAGTAGCAATGTATTAAGTTATGCTGAGGTAGCAACCCCAAATGTCATTGATTTAACACATAAAAGGTGATTTCCTGGTCATCCTATATAACCTGAGAAGGTTAGTAAAGGACTCTGCTAGCCCTGGTCACTTAGGAACCCACATTGGGGAGGCTTTACCACCTTGAAACTGCACCATCTAGAATATTTGGCTTTGGTTACTGCAGTAGAGAAAAAGAGGTTTGTAGATCTCAATGGATTTCCACTAGCTCAACCTGAAAATCACTCACAAGTTTTCCCCCATTTTACTGTGTAGACTAGTCTGGGTTCTCTCTCCATTTGACAGGGAGATGGATGGCAAGTGTAGGAGCATTTGGTGGGCATCCTGCTCACCATCACTGTTTGTTGACACCCAGCTTTTAGAATAACTTACATGAGAGGTTATAAACTGGTCACTCTAGTAAACCCCCACAGTAGATGAGTTTGAGTATACAGATTTTTTAAAAAAAAAAACTTGAATGTCATTTTGAGTTGTACACTTCATTTGTAATTCACTGTGGTTCTTGATGATGCCGGTGCCATGACAGCAGGCCACGTTGACTCAGACATGGCCAATGTGGTCCTGAAGGCCCCTACGATGCTCACAACATAATGCAGGGCAGACTCAGGGATGCAAAGAACAACATAAAGGATATCAGTGTGGATAATGGAAAAGTAGAGGTGCAGCTGAGGAAGTGTGGAGTGTGGTGGAGTGTGGAAAATGTGACAGAGGAATTGAAAGAAAAATCCATGCCCGTTACTCTTTCTGTAGAACAGAAAGGAAGAAATACTACCCGATGTAGAAGAAGCAAGACACGTCTATTTATGTGTATCATCTAAAATGACGAATGTAATTTTAGAACTTAAGTGTAAAAGTTGAGAGACAAAAAGGAAAGGACATTGATTGTGGTATGAATATAAATCTTTATATTTGGTAGTGAATAATCAATACACAGTATCTGTGGTCAATAAATCAAGAAATGGAGGCAAGAACATACCATCTAGTTCAGGGAGGAAGCCACCAGGAACCCTCAAAGCAGAAATGGTGGGAAGTGGTTTCCTCTGGGGAGTGGGATTTGAGGTGGGGAGGGCTAGGAGAGGAGATGGGTGATGTCATTGTAAGAATATCTGAACTCTCTGATTGTAAAAAATATGCATGCATTGTTCAGACTGAAATTTTAAAAATTATTTAAAAAAAAGAAGTGGACAGAAATTTGAGTATGAAGCTGGGGGTGGGACAGAAGAAGCCATTAGAGAGAAGTTGTTGTTATTCTTATTGCTTAGTTGCTAGTGCATGTCCAAACCTTTTGAGACCCCATGGACAATAGCCCACCAGGCTCCTCTGTCTATGGAGTTTCCCAGGCAAGAATACTGGAGTGGGTTACCATTTCCTCTTCCAGGGCAGCTTCCTGACTCAGGGATCAGACCTGTGCCTCCTGCACTGGCAGGTGCATTCTTTACCACTGAGTCACCTGGGAAACCCTTCAAGAGATGAGGAAGAGAGAAAGTGTACAGGTAACATGGTGGCAAGCTGGAGCCAAAGAGAAAACCAAAAGTGAGAAGGGCTCCCCTGATCGACTCAAGGTCTTTCAAGGACACATAGCCTAATTAATATTGAATTTTATGTTGTCTTTATTGTTGAGATATAAACCTTTGTCATAGCCACAAATCTTCTTAGCATCTAATATAAACACAACTGTCTTATTGGTTTAATTGGGAGGGAAGAAAGAGAAAGGGACTGGGTACCAAATAGAGTGCACTGATAAGTGGGAAAATGGCAGAGAGATGAGAATGAGACAAAGTAAAGAATCCAGAGACAGAAGGGCTCATAAGGACCTAAGCTCTCTGATGTTCTCAGAATCTTGGGAAGACATTCATTTCCCATGGAACGTGAGATAGGAAGCCTGTCAATTTTATTTAAACTCTGAGGACAAAGTGACCTTAGCTGACATCTGGAGTACTGAAGTTATTTAATCCTCAAAGTAACCTTAGGAGTTATTACTTATTAATACAACAAGCATTTATTAAATATTTTCCCATAATGCTGTTCAGTATGTCTTTATCACTATTCTCTAGGCCCTTATGCTCTAATGAGAGAGATAGTACAATATCAGGTGATAAATACAGATATGTGGCTCATGAATACATGGTAAAGGAGCAGATAATCTACCCTGGGGCTGGGAGGGGGTACGAAGTTCCTTGAGAAAGTAACTCAGGTTTAAGTCTGAAAAATAAAAAGGAGTTTGCTTGGCAGATAAAGGGGGTAGGAGTAAGAAGGGTGTTCTACAAAGCACGGAAGTGGGAAAGTCTATGACTTATTAGTTACCTCTTGATGCTGTGTGTCAAAAAGGGCGGGAAACAAACCAGGGGAAATTATGTGCTGAGCAGGGCTTCTCATGGTGGTCCTGTCTCTGTCGGCAGTCTGGGTTACCCCAAATCAGCCTATCAATACCCAATCCTCTGCCATTCCACAAAAGACACACTGTGCTGCTCAGTAGGAAAGATTTGTGAACCAGGACACCTTGCTGGAACCAGACCCAGGTCTTGGTACCTGACACAACCTCTAGAGAAAATCATGAGCTTCTGTGGGCATCTGATCTAGCACTTGTGTGGGGAAGAGTATCAGGGAGAAAACGGAGCCAGGACTCATGTGATCCCTTGCTTAGACTCCAAGCTCCAAGAAGTGTCCTGTGATTCAATGAAGCATCACATGCATTATTTTCTCTTCCTGTAAGAGATTATTGTAAGAAGCAATTCTTCTCCTTACAATAATCAAAATCAGGATTGTGAGGTTTTTTTCCCCTGTGATCTCCCAGTATGAACAGTATAGAATGATCCAGGCGATACTTAGAGTTTCAGACCTGGTGGGACCCTCTCTGTTTCCCGACTAGGGATCAGGAATTCCAATGCCACAGAACCTGGATTTGCAGGGACTCAAAGTGCAAATTTTGCTTGCATAGGTCACTAGGAGTAATAAGAGGACCACAGCAACTTTTACTCCTGATTTCCTGAACCAGAAATCCAGCTATTGAGGACATGGAATTACATATCAGTTATTGGTTCAGTACCAATATACAACAACACTCCAAACCTATGCCTCTCAGCTGGGCCTTAACTTTAGATGGTCTAGTAATAGTGCCACACTCTTCTGGCTTTTTGCTTCAACATACTGTGCTGTGTGTTAGCATCAGCGGGTCCCCTAGTCATGAGCCCATTCTCACACCTTCTTTGCTGTAAAATGGCTTACTTAGTCTAAGAAAATTGTTACCTGGGGTCCTGTGTCAGCAAATCTTTTCTTCAACCTTCAGAGAATGGTGATGACAAAGGTATCTCAGGTGATGAAGACCAACCTGTATCCAGAGCAGGTGTGAATTCCAGAAAGGACAAGCCACTTCCCTTTCCAGAGTGGAAGAGATCCAATGTAACCCACCTCCCACAAGTGGTCAATTTGTCTCCTGAATATATGGTACCAGTCTGAGATCATAGCATTGGTTTCTGCTCCTGCCTTTCAGTGATAGCAACAGCTATTACTGGGGCTGAAGGGACTCTTGGAGTTGGGCCCACACAGAGCCTCTGTCGCTGTGGTCCTGGAGAAGCCCCAGGACAGAAGCAAAAGACGTGCAGAGTAGGATGTCAGCACAAGGTGGTCAAAGGCTGCGCAGAGCTGCCCACTGTAGTCGGAGCTGAAATCCCAAGTGAGGTAAGGGGATGTGACACAGAAGAGTCCATGGACTTCTTTACAAAAAGGAAAGTTAAAATAGCTTACTTTTGAAAATTAGAAAAAAAAATGACCATGTGAACGTATTGCCAGCTTCTGAAAAAGCCTTTCAGAGAGGTGCTGGTGAGGAAGCCCAGATGAGCACAGGTGGCAGTTGGTGGGCTTTCATTCCTGACCTGGGTGCTTATCAGTCATTGGAGACCCCATCTGGAAGAGTCTTGGGCAGAAGCTGGAGGAACCTGGCGAGACGCCAGTGCTGCTTGTTGCTCTGGGGTTTGCTTATGCTTTCCCAGCTTAGCAGCAAGACTGTCAGAGGTGCGCAGGACTGTAGGGACATCCCGGGCTCATCTCCATTGAGACTTGTAATTTGAGAGGGCAGCCCAAGGTCACTCAGGAAATTATTGGCAAAGATGGACTAGAATATCATGGCTTAAGGTTAAAGGTGCAGGTCATAAGTGCACGTTTCTTGGTAGATCCCCTTATACCTTTTAGTGAGAATATAAGCAGTTTCTCAGGAAAAGTCTGAGCCTTTTCTTTCTTCAGCATAAAAAATGGGTGTACAGGGCTACTTAGACAGACTTTTACGTTAGCAAACACTTGTCCCCTTTGTCATCCCTCTATCCAAGTGCCTAATGGAATCCTCTATCTGGATTGTGCCTTTGCTGTACATTTTTCCTCTTATAAAAAAATTGCTTATGGTGATTTTTGGTTTTGCTTAAGATGATTTTTTCATTCTTTGCATGCGATGAAGTTACAAAATCATCTTTCCCTTTCTCCTATCTTCTACCTTCCCTTTTAAAATCCTGAATATCAATCTACCATCCATCTATCTAAGATAGATTGGCCTATCTATTCAGCTATCTGCATCCACCCATCCACTCATCTAGCTGTCGATCATTTATTTCTATCACTTGTGTTAAACGTTTGTAAAACAGGATGATTTAAATGGAGGGACCCTCAATCACCTGAAACAGGCAAATGTTCTCTAACGAGAATGCTCTGCTCGGAAATGTGTTCTGTTCTCTGACTTCTGAAACAAGGCAAGGTCTAAGGAAGAAGACTGTTCTTCAGTCATCACTTACCTAGCTAGTCTGAGCAACTCCCTTCATCCCTCTGGGATACCCTTTTCCCAGCCCCTTATCATGTGCTGACTGTAACACGGCAAGGTCCAACACATTGTCCTTCTGATTTTGCCTAGTCCAAGCTGATGGAACAAAAAGCAAGAGACGCTAGAGATAAAAACACCAGGACAGAAGAACCAGGGATCATTTGGGTAGTGGGGTTTGTTTTGTTGTTTGTTTTTGTTTTATAAACATGGAACAAAAACCATGAGTGATGTGGTAAAAAAAAAAAAAAATAGCCTGCAATGCTCTGCTCCTTTTACGGACTCATCTGACCTGATCTCAAGTTTGAGTACCTTGTATAGGCGCCTACTGCATCCTGCATTTCTCCTTTGTAGCTATGATTCTGCTAATTATCTGTTCAAGGTCAGCATGGATTTAGCATCACACAGTAGATGCTCAATATGTATTGTATGGACTGACTGCTTGATTGAATGAATGAATGAATGAGTGAATGAGCTCCGTTCAAGGGCCAGATCTTAGCCCAAGACCTTTCCTTTTTTCCTCTCTCATCTTCTGCACTCTGTTAGAGATTGTGAAGATGCCATCTTTGGGAAGGCAGCTGCAGGAAGATGTAATTCAGCCACACTGGCAGCCTTCTTCCGGGCTCCAGAGCTCCCCTCCTTTCTGGAGCTCATTCTCATTCTCATTCTTGCTTCTCCTCCCTTCCCCTACTGCTGCCTTTTTCCCTACCTCTCTCCCTCCAGAGGCCCCAGACTCAAACTGCTGGGAAGTCTCTTCAAACAGGATTGAAATTGCTTTAAATATTAGAGGATTAGGGGAAGACAAACAGACCTGGGAAAGGTCTGTGTTTGAAGGATTAGGATTAGATCTCCTCTGCTGTCCAAGCATTAGCAGAGGCCATGCTGCCTGCCTCCAGCTCTGTCCTCTGGAGTCCAGGCAGCTCAGGGTTAGGCCTCCAGGGACGTAAACTGGAGGGACCCTCAATCACCTGAAACAGGCAAATGTTCTCTAACGAGAATGCTCTGCTCGGAAATGTGTTCTGTTCTCTGACTTCTGAAACAAGGCAAGGTCTAAGGAAGAAGACTGTTCTTCAGTCATCACTTACCTAGCTAGTCTGAGCAACTCCCTTCATCCCTCTGGGATACCCTTTTCCCAGCCCCTTATCATGTGCTGACTGTAACACGGCAAGGTCCAACACATTGTCCTTCTGATTTTGCCTAGTCCAAGCTGATGGAACAAAAAGCAAGAGACGCTAGAGATAAAAACACCAGGACAGAAGAACCAGGGATCATTTGGGTAGTGGGGTTTGTTTTGTTGTTTGTTTTTGTTTTATAAACATGGAACAAAAACCATGAGTGATGTGGTAAAAAAAAAAAAAAATAGCCTGCAATGCTCTGCTCCTTTTACGGACTCATCTGACCTGATCTCAAGTTTGAGTACCTTGTATAGGCGCCTACTGCATCCTGCATTTCTCCTTTGTAGCTATGATTCTGCTAATTATCTGTTCAAGGTCAGCATGGATTTAGCATCACACAGTAGATGCTCAATATGTATTGTATGGACTGACTGCTTGATTGAATGAATGAATGAATGAGTGAATGAGCTCCGTTCAAGGGCCAGATCTTAGCCCAAGACCTTTCCTTTTTTCCTCTCTCATCTTCTGCACTCTGTTAGAGATTGTGAAGATGCCATCTTTGGGAAGGCAGCTGCAGGAAGATGTAATTCAGCCACACTGGCAGCCTTCTTCCGGGCTCCAGAGCTCCCCTCCTTTCTGGAGCTCATTCTCATTCTCATTCTTGCTTCTCCTCCCTTCCCCTACTGCTGCCTTTTTCCCTACCTCTCTCCCTCCAGAGGCCCCAGACTCAAACTGCTGGGAAGTCTCTTCAAACAGGATTGAAATTGCTTTAAATATTAGAGGATTAGGGGAAGACAAACAGACCTGGGAAAGGTCTGTGTTTGAAGGATTAGGATTAGATCTCCTCTGCTGTCCAAGCATTAGCAGAGGCCATGCTGCCTGCCTCCAGCTCTGTCCTCTGGAGTCCAGGCAGCTCAGGGTTAGGCCTCCAGGGCAATCAGTATCCTTGGGCTGATCTCTCTGCACTGTTCTAAACTGAGAACTTTTAGATTAAGTCCCAGCTATGCAGCCTCTGCGACTTCTCACCTTTAGTCCTGCGCTACAGGCAACCACCAGCGAGTTAGCTTAAAATAAACCTTTTCCACCACTGCCAGTAAACTTAGCCAGTGGCACCAAATGGCCATGCATGGACTGTGTACTTCCCTCTGAACTAGGTGTAGGTAACAGAGGGGAGAGAAGCCCTGTGGCTGGGCAGTAAATGGTAAGACACAATGTTAAATACAGACATAAGGTGCATGCATGCATATCTGTTTGTTTAAACAAGCACTCAACTGTGTCATGACTTAACTTACAGTATGGTGGAAGCCCTCTACTGGTTATAACTGAATATTTATCAAAGTAGGTTTTATTTCTAATTATAATGTTAGACTCTGAGAGCTTGAATAGACCATAGAGGCAGGCCTCTCCTAGAGCTTCCCTGGTGGATTGTAACCCTTTCTTTTCTGGAAACTCCTGGATGACAGGAAGCAAGATGACCCTTTTCATGGCTGTCCATGAAATGTTAGAAAATTTTCTCTGCATTGAAAATGTGCTTCCTCATAGAAGGAGATACCTTAGTCTTCTACTCCTAGAGCTATATATATATATATATATATATATATATATATATATATATCAATGTGGAATTTGAAGTATGTACAAAAAAGTTTCTTAAACAAGGCACAAAAAGAATTACTAATTAATAAAAAGATGAATACATTTGACAATATTACAATTACGAATCTGTTTGTCCAAAGACTCCATTAAAATATAGAGTACAAGCCACATACTAGGGTAAAAGAGTAGATGCCCAGACATCTGACAGAGGGCTCCATTTCATAACATGTCAGGAATTCTTCCAAACAATGAGAAGCAAAAACAGCACCAGGATGAAGAAAATAGGCAAAAGATTAGAATGGTCCTACATGGAAAAATAAAAGGTGAATAAGCTGTCCAAGCATTAGCAGAGGCCATGCTGCCTGCCTCCAGCTCTGTCCTCTGGAGTCCAGGCAGCTCAGGGTTAGGCCTCCAGGGCAATCAGTATCCTTGGGCTGATCTCTCTGCACTGTTCTAAACTGAGAACTTTTAGATTAAGTCCCAGCTATGCAGCCTCTGCGACTTCTCACCTTTAGTCCTGCGCTACAGGCAACCACCAGCGAGTTAGCTTAAAATAAACCTTTTCCACCACTGCCAGTAAACTTAGCCAGTGGCACCAAATGGCCATGCATGGACTGTGTACTTCCCTCTGAACTAGGTGTAGGTAACACAGGGGAGAGAAGCCCTGTGGCTGGGCAGTAAATGGTAAGACACAATGTTAAATACAGACATAAGGTGCATGCATGCATATCTGTTTGTTTAAACAAGCACTCAACTGTGTCATGACTTAACTTACAGTATGGTGGAAGCCCTCTACTGGTTATAACTGAATATTTATCAAAGTAGGTTTTATTTCTAATTATAATGTTAGACTCTGAGAGCTTGAATAGACCATAGAGGCAGGCCTCTCCTAGAGCTTCCCTGGTGGATTGTAACCCTTTCTTTTCTGGAAACTCCTGGATGACAGGAAGCAAGATGACCCTTTTCATGGCTGTCCATGAAATGTTAGAAAATTTTCTCTGCATTGAAAATGTGCTTCCTCATAGAAGGAGATACCTTAGTCTTCTACTCCTAGAGCTATATATATATATATATATATATATATATATATATATATATCAATGTGGAATTTGAAGTATGTACAAAAAAGTTTCTTAAACAAGGCACAAAAAGAATTACTAATTAATAAAAAGATGAATACATTTGACAATATTACAATTACGAATCTGTTTGTCCAAAGACTCCATTAAAATATAGAGTACAAGCCACATACTAGGGTAAAAGAGTAGATGCCCAGACATCTGACAGAGGGCTCCATTTCATAACATGTCAGGAATTCTTCCAAACAATGAGAAGCAAAAACAGCACCAGGATGAAGAAAATAGGCAAAAGATTAGAATGGTCCTACTGATGGCCAAGAAACACATGAAAAGGTGCTAAACCTCATTAATAACCAGCTATATGCAAATTAAAGCCACATTGGAATGTCACTACATGCTCACTGCATTGACAGGAAGTACGAAGGTAGGAGAATAGCAAGTCCACAAAAAGATATGCAAAGTGTGTGTGTGTCACTTCAGTCGTGTCCAAGTCTGCAGCCCCATGGACTGTAGCCCATCAGCTCCTCTGTCCATGGGATTCTCCAGGCAAGAATACTGGAGTGGGTTACCATGCCCTCCTCCAGGAGATCTTCCCAACGCTGGGATCAAACCTCTATCTCTTATGTCTCCTGTATTGGCAGGCAGGCCCTTTATCACTAGTGGTACCTGGGTACCCCGGCACACAGAATTACAAAGTTTATCATTCATTGCTAGTGGGATGGAAAGGAACCGTTTGAAAAACAGAGTTCAGTGTCATCTGATGGAGTCAAAAAGACCCAGAAACTCCACTCTTAGGTATAGACTCCTCCCCCTGCTGGACTCACACGGGAGTGAGGAAACATAAAGGAGGCTCTTCATAGCTGCACTGTCAGCTTGGACCTTCCCCAGGCTGGAGTCAGTCCAAATAGTCACTAACATTAGATTGCATTAATGTTATATCTTAATACAAGGGAATATTACACACTACCAAGTGAACAAATCGCAATCACAAGCAACATTATGGACAAATCTTTAAAAATAGACACCCATACAATGTTAAGCAAAGGAAGTTAGTACCCTGTCTATCTCCATTTGTCTAAAGTTCAAAGAACAGGAAAAAATATGTTATATTGTTTGGGCTACATATTTAAGTGATGAGTTATAAACAAAAATTAAAAAAAAAGAATTGGTATTAAGGACAAGTGTGAGGACTGTGGTGACTTCTGAGAGCAAGAAGTAGGGCATGACTGAAGAGGCCAGCTGAGGAGGGAGCTGGCATGGTAGACATCTCAACCAAGGTGTGGGCACAAGATTTTTAAGTGATTTCATAACATGTCAGGAATTCTTCCAAACAATGAGAAGCAAAAACAGCACCAGGATGAAGAAAATAGGCAAAAGATTAGAATGGTCCTACTGATGGCCAAGAAACACATGAAAAGGTGCTAAACCTCATTAATAACCAGCTATATGCAAATTAAAGCCACATTGGAATGTCACTACATGCTCACTGCATTGACAGGAAGTACGAAGGTAGGAGAATAGCAAGTCCACAAAAAGATATGCAAAGTGTGTGTGTGCACTTCAGTCGTGTCCAAGTCTGCAGCCCCATGGACTGTAGCCCATCAGCTCCTCTGTCCATGGGATTCTCCAGGCAAGAATACTGGAGTGGGTTACCATGCCCTCCTCCAGGAGATCTTCCCAACGCTGGGATCAAACCTCTATCTCTTATGTCTCCTGTATTGGCAGGCAGGCCCTTTATCACTAGTGGTACCTGGGTACCCCGGCACACAGAATTACAAAGTTTATCATTCATTGCTAGTGGGATGGAAAGGAACCGTTTGAAAAACAGAGTTCAGTGTCATCTGATGGAGTCAAAAAGACCCAGAAACTCCACTCTTAGGTATAGACTCCTCCCCCTGCTGGACTCACACGGGAGTGAGGAAACATAAAGGAGGCTCTTCATAGCTGCACTGTCAGCTTGGACCTTCCCCAGGCTGGAGTCAGTCCAAATAGTCACTAACATTAGATTGCATTAATGTTATATCTTAATACAAGGGAATATTACACACTACCAAGTGAACAAATCGCAATCACAAGCAACATTATGGACAAATCTTTAAAAATAGACACCCATACAATGTTAAGCAAAGGAAGTTAGTACCCTGTCTATCTCCATTTGTCTAAAGTTCAAAGAACAGGAAAAAATATGTTATATTGTTTGGGCTACATATTTAAGTGATGAGTTATAAACAAAAATTAAAAAAAAAAAAAGAATTGGTATTAAGGACAAGTGTGAGGACTGTGGTGACTTCTGAGAGCAAGAAGTAGGGCATGACTGCGAAGAGGCCAGCTGAGGAGGGGAGCTGGCATGGTAGACATCTCAACCAAGGTGTGGGCACAAGATTTCTTTAAGTGATAAGCTATATACTTGTTTTGCAGACTATTCTGTATGTATATTGTACATCACAATTTTAAAATACAGTTTTAAAAAGATAATTCTAATCTTGACAGCTGTCATGTTCCACGTAAACTTTCTCTTTTGCAACACAAACATCATTAGGGTCCTTCAATAAATGTGATTTCTAAAGCTGTTGCTACCCTCAAGACTTCTTCATCTTTCCTTCCTTCCCTTTCTTTTTGTCTCCTTTCCTCCTTTTCTTTCTTTCTATCTATCATCTACCTATCTACTATCCATCTATTTAAGTAATGACTGCCACTTTCATTAGGAGTAATAGAAAATCAAGGACAGCAGAGGCAGGGAAAACCCAAAAAAGAGTAAGTGCAGGTCTAATCTGTGCTTTGTCAGGGTCAGATGAGGACAGATGCCATCAGTAAAATAAACAAACCATTAAATACACAAACCATTAGGATGAGAACAGAAGTGTCTACACATTTGTAATTTCTTAATTCCTTATCCTTGATGATAATTAGTCCATTGACAGACATTAGTCGGTGTAAGCTGCAAACAGGTGCCAACATAGGCAAAAACTGTGGAGAGTCAGGCTGCCGAGAGAGGCTGCCCAGGGCTGGAGGAAGAGTGCCATCTCATCATCTCAGCAGATGTGGTCACTGTCTTCCTGGGAGGCTTCTGCTCTGCAGCCTGGGGGATGAACTTGACCCTCAACCTCTCCTTGCTGAGGGGTCTGACTGGGCTGGGGTGGCAAATGTCCAATCTCAACACAAGAGGAACCCCCCCAGAGACTTCCCAGTTAGGCCTTATTGAGGGGCGACCAATGATATCTTCTCCTCCCTTCTCCCCGGCTGCCCCAGGGAAGGAATAAAGCTTGGAGAAAGTGAGGTCTTGCTTGGTCACTTGCAAATGTTAATTAGCACAGTCTCCCTGGCAGCCTGAAATCCTTTGGATTGCCCAGGAGTGAGAGGAATACAAATCTCGTAGAGGAGGCTCTGCAGCTGACAGCCCTGGGAGTGGAGCTGTGCAGAAAGTGAGGTCTCTGTTCCAAGGTGTGGGCACAAGATTTCTTTAAGTGATAAGCTATATACTTGTTTTGCAGACTATTCTGTATGTATATTGTACATCACAATTTTAAAATACAGTTTTAAAAAGATAATTCTAATCTTGACAGCTGTCATGTTCCACGTAAACTTTCTCTTTTGCAACACAAACATCATTAGGGTCCTTCAATAAATGTGATTTCTAAAGCTGTTGCTACCCTCAAGACTTCTTCATCTTTCCTTCCTTCCCTTTCTTTTTGTCTCCTTTCCTCCTTTTCTTTCTTTCTATCTATCATCTACCTATCTACTATCCATCTATTTAAGTAATGACTGCCACTTTCATTAGGAGTAATAGAAAATCAAGGACAGCAGAGGCAGGGAAAACCCAAAAAAGAGTAAGTGCAGGTCTAATCTGTGCTTTGTCAGGGTCAGATGAGGACAGATGCCATCAGTAAAATAAACAAACCATTAAATACACAAACCATTAGGATGAGAACAGAAGTGTCTACACATTTGTAATTTCTTAATTCCTTATCCTTGATGATAATTAGTCCATTGACAGACATTAGTCGGTGTAAGCTGCAAACAGGTGCCAACATAGGCAAAAACTGTGGAGAGTCAGGCTGCCGAGAGAGGCTGCCCAGGGCTGGAGGAAGAGTGCCATCTCATCATCTCAGCAGATGTGGTCACTGTCTTCCTGGGAGGCTTCTGCTCTGCAGCCTGGGGGATGAACTTGACCCTCAACCTCTCCTTGCTGAGGGGTCTGACTGGGCTGGGGTGGCAAATGTCCAATCTCAACACAAGAGGAACCCCCCCAGAGACTTCCCAGTTAGGCCTTATTGAGGGGCGACCAATGATATCTTCTCCTCCCTTCTCCCCGGCTGCCCCAGGGAAGGAATAAAGCTTGGAGAAAGTGAGGTCTTGCTTGGTCACTTGCAAATGTTAATTAGCACAGTCTCCCTGGCAGCCTGAAATCCTTTGGATTGCCCAGGAGTGAGAGGAATACAAATCTCGTAGAGGAGGCTCTGCAGCTGACAGCCCCTGGGAGTGGAGCTGAAATGCAGCTCTCCCATCAACCCCATCTCTCAGGCACTGGAGACGAGACACCTGCGTCTAGTCCATCAAAACACCGGTCTACCTAAAACTCCGCTCCAGGTCTCTATTTGCCATTATTACGGCATCAGAATTCCCTGCTTTCGTGAGGCAGGTAGCCCTCCTGGGGCCAGGGTTTACCATTGAGCATGCCTGCCTTCTGATCAAGAAAAAAGTGTATTTGTCCTGCTCTCTTGAGGGTGGGAAAGGGGGCCGCTAAACCCCTTGGCATGAGCTGAGGACCTGCAGAGGTGCTACCTTTCGAATCACACTGACCCAAGTGTAAATGGATCCAGGCAAGTCGGAAATTTAATTCTGCTTTTCAAGGAAACATACAGAGCTTGTTGATGCATATTTTTAGTTGAGAAGATGCATCTCAAGTGGGAAAAATAAGGTGTCTCCTGGGATGACAGCATCATCTTAAACATTTTATTAAACATTTGGTACAGGCATGGAGATGCACATGAAGGCCTCTCTTCTCTGGACTGTGCCCCATCCTTCCTGGTCCTTCCTCCTGCTCCCTCTGCCCTTCCCCACAAATGTGCTTTTGGAGACACCAGATGTCAATACCTGAAGTCTTGGGAGGGAGGGAGGTTGGGGTGGGTTGGGTAGGTGTCTACCTATACCACCCAGGGCTGAGAGTCTGTGGTGCCTGACGAGTCTAGCCCAATGAGAATCAGAATCATCATTAGAGGGTTGTTATTCCTTTCCACAACCAAAATGCTTTGAGTACTTAGAAGGGGTCAGGAACCTGCATCTGAGTTCCTCAGGCTTCATTCATTTTTCTCCCTTGTTAGAATTTCCAGGTTTCCTTCTCGTGGAATTGCAAGATTTCTAGAGTGGGAAAGGGACTGATAAACCCACCTTCATCTCTTTCCCGAGGGTCAGTATGGGAAGTTGCTTTTTTTCATGTGACTCAACGGGCCCTCAGAAAATAAGGACTTGAACCCTGATCTCTTGACTCAGTTTTTTTTTTTTTAATCCCATCCGAGTTGAGTGGACATCTTTGTATGTCCTTGGAGACACACAAACACAGAATGTCAAATGTGTGGCAGAAACAGACAGACAAACAGGAAAAACAACTTGCTCAAGGTCACACTGCAAGGTAAGGCAGAAGAATAGAGCCTCAACCTATAGGCTCCCAGGCGGTTTCCATTTCCATTCAGCCTGTGGTTTTTCTGGGCTGGAATTTTCCTTTCATTCCCTTTGTTCATTGTCTCCTTTCTGGATTTTGCCTTCACCTTCTCTCCTCACACAGAAGGTTCCAAGTCACATGATGGAAATAACCACCCATCCAAGAGAAGGACACTCTCATCTCCTGGTCCACCCACCCGGGGCTGCTGGCAACACAGCCAGGACAAACGTCTGCTTCAGAGATGGAATCTGGAGATGAGGAGTAATAATGAATTGAGAGTTGAACAGGACTGAGCAGCATGCATCTTAAAACAATGTTTATTGAAACATTTGTTGATGCATATTTTTAGTTGAGAAGATGCATCTCAAGTGGGAAAAATAAGGTGTCTCCTGGGATGACAGCATCATCTTAAACATTTTATTAAACATTTGGTACAGGCATGGAGATGCACATGAAGGCCTCTCTTCTCTGGACTGTGCCCCATCCTTCCTGGTCCTTCCTCCTGCTCCCTCTGCCCTTCCCCACAAATGTGCTTTTGGAGACACCAGATGTCAATACCTGAAGTCTTGGGAGGGAGGGAGGTTGGGGTGGGTTGGGTAGGTGTCTACCTATACCACCCAGGGCTGAGAGTCTGTGGTGCCTGACGAGTCTAGCCCAATGAGAATCAGAATCATCATTAGAGGGTTGTTATTCCTTTCCACAACCAAAATGCTTTGAGTACTTAGAAGGGGTCAGGAACCTGCATCTGAGTTCCTCAGGCTTCATTCATTTTTCTCCCTTGTTAGAATTTCCAGGTTTCCTTCTCGTGGAATTGCAAGATTTCTAGAGTGGGAAAGGGACTGATAAACCCACCTTCATCTCTTTCCCGAGGGTCAGTATGGGAAGTTGCTTTTTTTCATGTGACTCAACGGGCCCTCAGAAAATAAGGACTTGAACCCTGATCTCTTGACTCAGTTTTTTTTTTAATCCCATCCGAGTTGAGTGGACATCTTTGTATGTCCTTGGAGACACACAAACACAGAATGTCAAATGTGTGGCAGAAACAGACAGACAAACAGGAAAAACAACTTGCTCAAGGTCACACTGCAAGGTAAGGCAGAAGAATAGAGCCTCAACCTATAGGCTCCCAGGCGGTTTCCATTTCCATTCAGCCTGTGGTTTTTCTGGGCTGGAATTTTCCTTTCATTCCCTTTGTTCATTGTCTCCTTTCTGGATTTTGCCTTCACCTTCTCTCCTCACACAGAAGGTTCCAAGTCACATGATGGAAATAACCACCCATCCAAGAGAAGGACACTCTCATCTCCTGGTCCACCCACCCGGGGCTGCTGGCAACACAGCCAGGACAAACGTCTGCTTCAGAGATGGAATCTGGAGATGAGGAGTAATAATGAATTGAGAGTTGAACAGGACTGAGCACTGCACACACCTCCCCATCTGCTCTGGTACAGGCAAGGATTTGCCTGAGATGAGGTCTCTGTTTCTGATCTGACGACAGATGCCTGAGCCATAAATAACTGTGTTTTTCCCTTGAACTTTCGCTGCCATCTCCCGATGTCTCGTGTCACATTGCATTCTGGGGAGAGGTGCAGTGGAGCATGCCACTCCCTCCCCGTCCTCGCTCTGTCCCTCTTCTCTGAGCGCCACCACCCTGGTGAATCCCACAGTGGGTGCTGCAGATTGAAAGGCTGCAGGCCCTGGGGGTAGGGGGGTGTTCCCATGGAAGCAAGCAGTTAAGGACCCAGGAGTGTGCTCCTCCCACTCCCCACACTCATCTCAACCTGGCTTCTCTCGGGGAGACTGAAAGTTGTCATGTTGTTTGCATGGGCAGGAGTCATCGGTGTGAGGTCCTGGCAAAGCCAGATCTCTGACTGCATTCGGCAGAAACAAAGGAGGTTAAAGAGAGTTTGGCAGGTGGCCAAGCCAATCCCAGAACCCCCAGGGTAACTGAAGCCCTAATGTGGCACCGAGTTTCCTGTCCCCAAGGAATGACACTAATATGTAAGGAAGTGTCTCCTCCAGCCCTGAGGGGCGTTGCTAAACGACTCTACTTTCCATCCTTACTGGTGCAGCAAGCGTCTGCCCCATCCCACCTCCCTTTCCTCGCTCTCCTTCTGTAACTGCATGCGGTTCATTTAGAAATTCAGAGAAGTTACCCTCGGTACAGATCTGAATGGAATATTTTATAATCAACAGAACCTGAAGCTTAGCTCTTTCAGCTTGTCTTAGTGATGGATGAAAAATTGATAGCACAAGAGCAAGTTCAGATGTTGGCAAAGGTTCAAAATTAGGACCCATTCCATTTTCTGCTGCTCCAGTTCTGTGCTGTCTGTCTCCTTGCCCTGGCTCTTTTCTCTTTCCTCTCTAGCAACCTCCTTTTCTCTCACTATCATCTCCATCGCACGGTGTCTCTCTCAGCTTCTCTCCCAATCTTCCTATCATTATTGTTGCTTTCCTTCACCCCCCCCAAAAACCGGGGCTGCTGGCAACACAGCCAGGACAAACGTCTGCTTCAGAGATGGAATCTGGAGATGAGGAGTAATAATGAATTGAGAGTTGAACAGGACTGAGCACTGCACACACCTCCCCATCTGCTCTGGTACAGGCAAGGATTTGCCTGAGATGAGGTCTCTGTTTCTGATCTGACGACAGATGCCTGAGCCATAAATAACTGTGTTTTTCCCTTGAACTTTCGCTGCCATCTCCCGATGTCTCGTGTCACATTGCATTCTGGGGAGAGGTGCAGTGGAGCATGCCACTCCCTCCCCGTCCTCGCTCTGTCCCTCTTCTCTGAGCGCCACCACCCTGGTGAATCCCACAGTGGGTGCTGCAGATTGAAAGGCTGCAGGCCCTGGGGGTAGGGGGGTGTTCCCATGGAAGCAAGCAGTTAAGGACCCAGGAGTGTGCTCCTCCCACTCCCCACACTCATCTCAACCTGGCTTCTCTCGGGGAGACTGAAAGTTGTCATGTTGTTTGCATGGGCAGGAGTCATCGGTGTGAGGTCCTGGCAAAGCCAGATCTCTGACTGCATTCGGCAGAAACAAAGGAGGTTAAAGAGAGTTTGGCAGGTGGCCAAGCCAATCCCAGAACCCCCAGGGTAACTGAAGCCCTAATGTGGCACCGAGTTTCCTGTCCCCAAGGAATGACACTAATATGTAAGGAAGTGTCTCCTCCAGCCCTGAGGGGCGTTGCTAAACGACTCTACTTTCCATCCTTACTGGTGCAGCAAGCGTCTGCCCCATCCCACCTCCCTTTCCTCGCTCTCCTTCTGTAACTGCATGCGGTTCATTTAGAAATTCAGAGAAGTTACCCTCGGTACAGATCTGAATGGAATATTTTATAATCAACAGAACCTGAAGCTTAGCTCTTTCAGCTTGTCTTAGTGATGGATGAAAAATTGATAGCACAAGAGCAAGTTCAGATGTTGGCAAAGGTTCAAAATTAGGACCCATTCCATTTTCTGCTGCTCCAGTTCTGTGCTGTCTGTCTCCTTGCCCTGGCTCTTTTCTCTTTCCTCTCTAGCAACCTCCTTTTCTCTCACTATCATCTCCATCGCACGGTGTCTCTCTCAGCTTCTCTCCCAATCTTCCTATCATTATTGTTGCTTTCCCTTCCTTATCAACCTCTCTGTCTCTCTCTGTTCTGCTCTTTTCTGCCTGGCCTTGGTACTGCCCCTCTCTCTCTTTCTCTCTGCACTTGCCTTTGTTTCTCTCTGTTCCCTTTCACTGCATCCTCACTTCCTCCCTCTCTTGGCGGTTCATCTTTTTTAAACAACATTGAACGGCACAGTCCAGTGGCACTGCTGCGCAACCTTCACCATCATCCATCCCCTGAAATTTTCACCTTCCTAAACTGAAACTCTGTCCCCAGTCAACACCGGCTCCCCAGCCCCCTTCCCACCCTCCCTGCCCCGCCCCTGGCAAAAAGTACCAGTGTGCTTTCTGACTCTATGAATTTGACTATTCTAGCTACCTTGTGTAGGTACAATCAAACAGTATTTTTCTGTTCGTATTGTATATCAGAATGAATTTTTAGGGTTAGTTTAATATGTGTCCTAGAGATAGATTGTACCTTCTTTTTTTCTCCCTGTGCTGTGCAGTAGGCCTTCACAGGCCATCAGGTTCTCATAGAGTCTGTGGCAATCTCCCAATCCATCTCTCCTAGGGTTTCTTTTAGGAGATGTTCATGAAACCTCCAAGCTCAAGTCAAGCCAGGTCAGCCCCAGTCGACCCATCGTCCCAGTGACAAGGGAGTTCCAGGCAGAGGACCCGAGGCGTCGCTCTCCCAGATGTTTGACTGTGCGTGGTTCCCTGACAATGGACTCAGCAGAGTATCAGCGCGTGCCCTCCGCAGACCAGGCTGAGCCGTCCTCCCCTCACTCAGCCCAGTCATGGATTTGTGTCCTTTTTCCAGGGCTCACACTCCTTGTTCTCCTTCTCCTAGGTTGCTCTCTGGTCCCTGGTCTCTATTCCCCACCCCCCAGACCCTTGACCTTCTGTTCGTCCATTACTGCTCACCTTCTCCCCAATGTCTTTTCCTCTCCTTCTCTTCATTCTGTCTCATGATCCAGTCCCTCCCTTTGTTCTCATCTTTCTGTTTTTCTTCCTTCTTATTTTTTTTCTCCATACCTTCCCCTTATCCACTCCCATAGCTGGAATTTCTCTCTGCTCCAGAGGAAACCCAGGCTTTTCCCCGTACTTTCCTACTGTGGACACTCAAGCTCCCCTCTGGGTCTTTCCGTGGCATGGAGGCTCTGCTTGGGCGTGGCATCTCCATTCTCTTGGGCAGAGTGGCTGGGGCTGTGCACCATCCCTGCAGTCCTGAGCAGACAGAATAGCACATGGCATACCCCTCAATAATAGATGTCAGAAACAACCCTCTGGAAGACAGCAATGAGAGACACTGTTGTGGCAGAGGTAGGGATTAATTAAAGTCCGGGAGAGGAGAGATGAGATGGAGTGGAGCCTGTAAGTAGTGGAGGGCATGGTATATGAGGTGAGGCAGCACAGGTATTTCTCATCTCTTCTATATACAGAAAAGCAAAGAATGAAGGATTCACCGAAGTCATGGGGTCCCAGCTGGGAGATCTACCAGCCACTGGAGAACGTCAGCCTGGAAGCTGAAGGGCTGCTCTGAGATGGTTTGGGGGGCCAGTTGTCCTGGTGAAGTGGTTTGGGCACCTTGGCAGAGGATGGAAAAGGCGACCTCCAGTTCCGTTTCTGTTTTGAGCTCAGGCTCCTTGCTTCCTCCTCCACCACAATAGCATTCAGACCCAGAATGTGTGACTGCAGATGCCTCATTAGCCCCTGTAAACACGATGTAGCCTTGTTATGTGAGCCCTCCCAGGCATGATTCATCATCCCAGTGCACTGAGTCAACACAGCCCACTCCCACCTTGATGCTATTCCCTCCAGAGATGCCTCCCTCCTTCTTTTCTCCTACCCCAGAGTACCAGCTCCAGTCTCCACATTCCTTCTCTGAGGCCTAGCTGGATGACCTGGAAGTCCTCAGGAACTTGAGTTTTTCAGCCCTGGGTCCCACTTTCTCAAATCACTCAAGTGGTGCAGTTCTACCTCCTCTTTGGACAGTTCCTGCCTCCCTTTCTCTGTGAAACGCCAGCATAATCTGGGCAGTGAGCATGTTATAAAGCAAGGCAGTGCAGCTGGCCAGCCAAGACCATTCTGTGCTCTCAAGCTTTGAGACAGAGTCGTCAAGGTCTGAAGACTGCCAAAGGGCATCTTATTGAGTGAAACATGCATTTTTAATAAACCATATTTGACTTCCATGATGGGCAAGTTATTAAGTCGTTTGACAGCCAATGGCATGAGGAAATGAAAGAATACTTTAAAAGTAGACATTTCTTGGCAGATAAGGGAGAAATTCAGTGAGCTGGAGGCAATAGAAAAAGAAATGCAAATAAAGATATGATGCTTTTACCTATCTGCATATAGTGGAGAGGCCATTAATATAACAGTGAATAGTGGGATTTTTATCACTACTTGACTTGAATGTCTTGAAAAACTGGTTCAGCCTTGAAAGGATCAGTCTTTGTAGCTCTGGACCAAGCCCTGGTCCTTTGTCTCTGTGCTGAGAAGATGAATTTGTTTTCTGATATGTTTTCCTTCTCCCTTCTCCTTTCCACATCCTTCTGAAATGAGCTTTGAGTTGGTTTTCCATCACCTCCTCATTTAGAATTATTAAGGATATTGATAAGGAGCAAATGGTTCTTTCTCACCCAGAGGCACTCTACTGAATTGATCCACCCAGGTGACCTCCCTTCCATTGCTCCAGGTAGTGGAGCAAACACTCCTCATTCTTGGGAACCCACCCTGAGACCCACTGTCCTCATGAACTTTTTCTGGCCATCCTGGTTATTCAGTGGGCTTCCTGTTTCTCTAAATCCCTACAGACTCATTGACCTTTTGACCCATGTGTTGGGCTCCATCTTTCAGTGCCCAGAATTGCCAGTTTTCTTTGCAAGTGCCCATGGCTTGTGATTCTGACTTTCTTTTTTCAACCTCTGTCTTTAAGACCTGATGTAGAATTTGAGATGATCACACTCTTCCCTAACCTGAGAAGGAGAGACTACCCACCCTGGGGTATTTGGGAAGACAGGCTAGCAAGAACAGCATATAGCCCTTAATAAGAGAATTTTAAATATCCAATCAATGCTGTCATGACTTTGCCCAGAACTTGTGAGTTCTACCTCCTCTTTGGACAGTTCCTGCCTCCCTTTCTCTGTGAAACGCCAGCATAATCTGGGCAGTGAGCATGTTATAAAGCAAGGCAGTGCAGCTGGCCAGCCAAGACCATTCTGTGCTCTCAAGCTTTGAGACAGAGTCGTCAAGGTCTGAAGACTGCCAAAGGGCATCTTATTGAGTGAAACATGCATTTTTAATAAACCATATTTGACTTCCATGATGGGCAAGTTATTAAGTCGTTTGACAGCCAATGGCATGAGGAAATGAAAGAATACTTTAAAAGTAGACATTTCTTGGCAGATAAGGGAGAAATTCAGTGAGCTGGAGGCAATAGAAAAAGAAATGCAAATAAAGATATGATGCTTTTACCTATCTGCATATAGTGGAGAGGCCATTAATATAACAGTGAATAGTGGGATTTTTATCACTACTTGACTTGAATGTCTTGAAAAACTGGTTCAGCCTTGAAAGGATCAGTCTTTGTAGCTCTGGACCAAGCCCTGGTCCTTTGTCTCTGTGCTGAGAAGATGAATTTGTTTTCTGATATGTTTTCCTTCTCCCTTCTCCTTTCCACATCCTTCTGAAATGAGCTTTGAGTTGGTTTTCCATCACCTCCTCATTTAGAATTATTAAGGATATTGATAAGGAGCAAATGGTTCTTTCTCACCCAGAGGCACTCTACTGAATTGATCCACCCAGGTGACCTCCCTTCCATTGCTCCAGGTAGTGGAGCAAACACTCCTCATTCTTGGGAACCCACCCTGAGACCCACTGTCCTCATGAACTTTTTCTGGCCATCCTGGTTATTCAGTGGGCTTCCTGTTTCTCTAAATCCCTACAGACTCATTGACCTTTTGACCCATGTGTTGGGCTCCATCTTTCAGTGCCCAGAATTGCCAGTTTTCTTTGCAAGTGCCCATGGCTTGTGATTCTGACTTTCTTTTTTCAACCTCTGTCTTTAAGACCTGATGTAGAATTTGAGATGATCACACTCTTCCCTAACCTGAGAAGGAGAGACTACCCACCCTGGGGTATTTGGGAAGACAGGCTAGCAAGAACAGCATATAGCCCTTAATAAGAGAATTTTAAATATCCAATCAATGCTGTCATGACTTTGCCCAGAACTTGTGTACAGAAGTGAATCCTTGAGATTGTTGGAGGGACTTCTTTATGTTGTTCTGCAACCATTTTCCCTGGAACTGTGAAGAAACCAATTGCCTTAAAGCTTCTTCCTTAATCATGATCCTCTGAGGCTCACAGATTTCCTCTTGCCTCATTACTTATGGTAATGCTCAAACTCTAAAGGCTTCCATTGAGTTCTGTGGACATGTGCCCCATCTTTGATAAAACTACCTGAATCCTCAATCTCATCTCTGAGCAGTCCCATTACCTTCTTGCTCTAACTGAATCTGGCTCTTTCCTGAGGATTTTGTCTCACCCTGAAATACATTCAATGAGGGCTCTTTTTGCTCCTACTCTTCCCTGCCCCTTGGACTGGGGAGTGTACTCTCCTTGGTACTCAGTGCCGTGTCCAAAGTAGTTCTTCCTCCCTGAAATAACCCAACTTTTTGAAGTCATCAGACCATACCTCCTTGAGCTACTCAATATTTACCTCTTGAATCCTAATAAGAATTTCCATAATCAGGGACTTCCCTGGTGGTGCAGTGGCTAGGACTCCAGCCTCCTAGTTCAGAGGGTTGGGGTTCAATCCCTGTCCAGGGGGCTGGATCCCACATGATCTAACACCCAACACATACAAATGAATATATATATATATATATGTATATATATATATATATATATATATATATATATATATAAAGAATTTCTTTTAATTAATTTTTTTGGGGGGAGGTGGGTTGGGGAAGGAGAGGAGTGGGTGGGCCACTTCTATTGGTCTTTCATTTATCTATTTTCATCCATCTTTGTTCTTTGGCCCACATGGGCCTCTCACCTCAACAGCCTCTGTTGTTGCAGAGCTCTGGCTCAGTAATTGGACACATCGGTCCAGCCGCTCCGCGGCACGTGGTATCCTCCCAGGCCAGGAATTGAGCAAGCGCCCCATGCACTGCAAGGCGTCCCTACCCACTGGACCACCAGGGAAGCCCCAAGAATTTCTTAATCAAACTTGACATTCACCACCTCCATCCCAATGCCTGTTTCTCCCCTCAGTTTTTGGATCTCGGTAAATAACCTCACCATTCACTCAGTTTCTTTGACTAAAAACCATGTAATCATCTTTGATTTTTATGTTTCTCTCATTATTTACATTCAGTCCTTTAAATAAGCCTTTTTGACCCTTCCACCAAAGCATGTTCTGTGACTGCTTGTCACCAACTTCCACACTACCTCTCAAGTCCAAGCCACCAACATTTCTTGCTCAGTCTACTACATCAACCTCATAACCAGTCTCCTCTCTTCTTTTCCTCTGTCTATTCTGAACAAAGCAGCAGGCATGATCCTATAGAAACATCCTTTACAGCACATTCCTCTGTTAGCGAGCGCTCCAAAACTGTCTCCTCAATTAGCACTCTGGCTCTTTCCTGAGATTGAAAAACATTCAATGAGGGCTCTTTTTGCTCCTACTCTTCCCTGCCCCTTGGACTGGGGAGTGTACTCTCCTTGGTACTCAGTGCCGTGTCCAAAGTAGTTCTTCCTCCCTGAAATAACCCAACTTTTTGAAGTCATCAGACCATACCTCCTTGAGCTACTCAATATTTACCTCTTGAATCCTAATAAGAATTTCCATAATCAGGGACTTCCCTGGTGGTGCAGTGGCTAGGACTCCAGCCTCCTAGTTCAGAGGGTTGGGGTTCAATCCCTGTCCAGGGGGCTGGATCCCACATGATCTAACACCCAACACATACAAATGAATATATATATATATATGTATATATATATATATATATATATATATATATATATAAAGAATTTCTTTTAATTAATTTTTTTGGGGGGAGGTGGGTTGGGGAAGGAGAGGAGTGGGTGGGCCACTTCTATTGGTCTTTCATTTATCTATTTTCATCCATCTTTGTTCTTTGGCCCACATGGGCCTCTCACCTCAACAGCCTCTGTTGTTGCAGAGCTCTGGCTCAGTAATTGGACACATCGGTCCAGCCGCTCCGCGCACGTGGTATCCTCCCAGGCCAGGAATTGAGCAAGCGCCCCATGCACTGCAAGGCGTCCCTACCCACTGGACCACCAGGGAAGCCCCAAGAATTTCTTAATCAAACTTGACATTCACCACCTCCATCCCAATGCCTGTTTCTCCCCTCAGTTTTTGGATCTCGGTAAATAACCTCACCATTCACTCAGTTTCTTTGACTAAAAACCATGTAATCATCTTTGATTTTTATGTTTCTCTCATTATTTACATTCAGTCCTTTAAATAAGCCTTTTTGACCCTTCCACCAAAGCATGTTCTGTGACTGCTTGTCACCAACTTCCACACTACCTCTCAAGTCCAAGCCACCAACATTTCTTGCTCAGTCTACTACATCAACCTCATAACCAGTCTCCTCTCTTCTTTTCCTCTGTCTATTCTGAACAAAGCAGCAGGCATGATCCTATAGAAACATCCTTTACAGCACATTCCTCTGTTAGCCGAAGCGCTCCAAAACTGTCTCCCCTCAATTAGCACAAAATACAAAGTTCTTATACAGTCTGAAAGACCTATCTGACCTTTTCCAGTGATCTCATTAATGACCCCTCTTTCTTTCACTCACTCCACTTCAGCTACACTCTCTTCCTTTCTATTCATCAGACATTCTGCAAATAGTCCTTCTTTCCATCTCTATGACCTGGAATACTTTTTATTCTCTACTTCAGCATTGGCTTCTCAGAGAGACACCCTTGACCTCATAACTCCCTGCCCAGCATTTTGAATACCTCCTACTATGCTGTTTTCCTTCCTAAGAACTTATAACTGCCTGATGTTATATTAACATCTTTAATTTGCTTAATTATGTATCGTCTAACTCTCCCTATGGACTATAAAGTCCATAAGGGCAAGAGCAAGGTCTCATTTTTGTCTTTTTTTTTTAAACGTTTTTAAAAAAATTATTTATTTATTTATTTGAGGAGGGTAGGGTGGGGAGGGAGGGGAGCGGGCAGGCCACTTCTATTGGTCTTTCATTTGTCCATTTTCTTTTTTTTTTTTTTTTTTAAATTTATTTATTTATTTATTTATTTATTTTTGTACATGTATGTTCCCAGATCAATCAGATGCATATCCCTTGCCCCACCCCCCACCCAGGTTCCCCCCCCCCCATCCCTCCAGACCATTGCTCCAAGTGGTTGTAGGTACTCATATTCCCCTAGCACAATGACAATAGCTATCTTTTCCACACATGACAGTATAGGTTCCCATGTTACTCCCTCCCATTGTCCCAGCTTTGTCAGTTTTTGGATCTCGGTAAATAACCTCACCATTCACTCAGTTTCTTTGACTAAAAACCATGTAATCATCTTTGATTTTTATGTTTCTCTCATTATTTACATTCAGTCCTTTAAATAAGCCTTTTTGACCCTTCCACCAAAGCATGTTCTGTGACTGCTTGTCACCAACTTCCACACTACCTCTCAAGTCCAAGCCACCAACATTTCTTGCTCAGTCTACTACATCAACCTCATAACCAGTCTCCTCTCTTCTTTTCCTCTGTCTATTCTGAACAAAGCAGCAGGCATGATCCTATAGAAACATCCTTTACAGCACATTCCTCTGTGAGCCGAAGCGCTCCAAAACTGTCTCCCCTCAATTAGCACAAAATACAAAGTTCTTATACAGTCTGAAAGACCTATCTGACCTTTTCCAGTGATCTCATTAATGACCCCTCTTTCTTTCACTCACTCCACTTCAGCTACACTCTCTTCCTTTCTATTCATCAGACATTCTGCAAATAGTCCTTCTTTCCATCTCTATGACCTGGAATACTTTTTATTCTCTACTTCAGCATTGGCTTCTCAGAGAGACACCCTTGACCTCATAACTCCCTGCCCAGCATTTTGAATACCTCCTACTATGCTGTTTTCCTTCCTAAGAACTTATAACTGCCTGATGTTATATTAACATCTTTAATTTGCTTAATTATGTATCGTCTAACTCTCCCTATGGACTATAAAGTCCATAAGGGCAAGAGCAAGGTCTCATTTTTGTCTTTTTTTTTTAAACGTTTTTAAAAAAATTATTTATTTATTTATTTGAGGAGGGTAGGGTGGGGAGGGAGGGGAGCAGGCAGGCCACTTCTATTGGTCTTTCATTTGTCCATTTTCTTTTTTTTTTTTTTTAATTTAATTTATTTATTTATTTATTTATTTTTGTACATGTATGTTCCCAGATCAATCAGATGCATATCCCTTGACCCTCCCCCCACCCAGGTTCCCCCATCCCTCCAGACCATTGCTCCAAGTGGTTGTAGGTACTCATATTCCCCTAGCACAATGACAATAGCTATCTTTTCCACACATGACAGTATAGGTTCCCATGTTACTCCCTCCCATTGTTCGGTCTCCACAATGTCTTTATGTCTATTCTCTGTTTTTTCATGAGTTCCCTGTGTGTGTTATCATGACCATCTTACTAGATCCCATATATATGAGTTAGTATACTATACTTGTCTTTCTCTTTTTGACTTACTTCACTTTTTATGATAGGTTCTAGAGCCAGCCACCTCATTAGGACTGATTCTTCCACATTTCTTTTTACAGCTGTGTTCATCCACCTTTGTTCTTCGGCCCGTGTGGGCCTCCCATCGCAGCAGCCTCTGTTGTCGCAGAGGATCGGCTCTGGGCGCATGCGCCCCAGAGCTCCGGCTCAGTAATTGGACACATTGGTCCTGCCGCTCCGCGGCACGTGGGATCTTCCTAGGCCAGGGATCGAACCGGTGCCCCTTGCACTGCAAGGCGGTGACCTTACCCACTGGACCACCAGGGAAGCCCTGTCTTTTTTTAAACTGTTGTCTTCCTAGTACTCAGACTATACGTGTATGGTTGGTGTTCAATAAGTATTTGTTGAGTGAACAAAAGAATGATGGGAAACACAGCCCACAAAGGAGGTTGGAGAGATTTTGTGCATCATTCCTGATGCTAATCCCAGAGAGAAGAAAGGAATGAAAAGCACCCACTTAGGGGCTCCCAGAGAAGGGTCAATTCAAACAACTTTATTCTAAGCATTAAAAAAAAGAGATATCAAAATATGGGACTCTCAGAAAAATAAGAGTGAAACTAACCCTGCCACTCATGGAGACACACTTTACTCAGGAAAAGTATGAAACTGACTTTTCCTTCTAGAAGTTTCAATCACTGTGCGAGTCATTTGGAGGAGAGGCTTAAGCCCTTGAGAGAAGGAAAAGCACTGCATTTTTATCCCAAATATAACTTTCCTGACTGAAGGACAGTGAATGGGTGCCCTATGGTAGAGGAAAGGGACACAATGAGTCTGCAGACTCTTCTACATTTTACAAACCCCTGTTAATTACTAATTCTTCAAGAACTAACTTAAATATCATTTCCTTTTCCTCATTGTCTCAAGCAGAATTACATGTCCTTATTTCACTGACAAATTTAGATGCCAAAATCCTTAACAAAATCCTAGCAAATGGAATTCAACAACACATCAAAAAACTCATACATCATAATCACGTCAGTTTCATCCCAGGCATGCAAGGATTCTTCAATATCTGCAAATCAATCAATGTGATACACCGTACCAACAAATCGAGAGACAAAAACCACATGATAATCTCAATAGATGCAGAAAAAGCCTTTGACAAAATCCAACACCCATTTATGATAAAAACTCTTCAAAAAATGGGCAAAGAAGGAACCTTTCTCAACATAGTTAAAGCCATATATGAGAAGCCCACAGCGAACATTATTCTCAACGGTTAAAAACTGAAAGCAATCCCTCTAAGATCAGGAACAAGACAAGGGTGTCCACTTTCACCACTATTATTCAACATAGTCCTAGAAGTCCTAGCAACAGCAATAAGAGAAGAAAAACAAATAAAAGTAATCCAGATTGAAAAAGAAGTAAAACTCTCTATATTTTCTGACAACATGATATTATACATAGAAAACCCCAAAGACACTATTAGAAAACTACTAGAGCTAGTCAACAAATTCAGCAATGTCGCAGGATACAAAGTCAATACACAGAAACCACTCACATTCCTATATACAAACAATGAAAAATCAGAAAGTGAAATCAAAGAGGCAATCCCCTTCACCACTGCAAGCAAAAGCATAAAATATCTAGGAATAAACCTACCCAAAGAAACAAAAGAACTGTACACTGAAAATTACAAGACACTAATGAAAGAAATCAAAGACAACATAAACATATGGAGAGATATTCCATGTTCCTGGCTTGGAAGCATCAATATTGTGAAAATGACTATACTACCGAATATCATCTACAGATTCAATGCAATATTTGCCAAATTACCAATGACATTCTTCACAGAACTAGGCCAAAAAAAATAGCACAGTTCATGAATGCCCTTGAGAAGAAGGAAGAGGCTTAAGCCCTTGAGAGAAGGAAAAGCACTGCATTTTTATCCCAAATATAACTTTCCTGACTGAAGGACAGTGAATGGGTGCCCTATGGTAGAGGAAAGGGACACAATGAGTCTGCAGACTCTTCTACATTTTACAAACCCCTGTTAATTACTAATTCTTCAAGAACTAACTTAAATATCATTTCCTTTTCCTCATTGTCTCAAGCAGAATTACATGTCCTTATTTCACTGACAAATTTAGATGCCAAAATCCTTAACAAAATCCTAGCAAATGGAATTCAACAACACATCAAAAAACTCATACATCATAATCACGTCAGTTTCATCCCAGGCATGCAAGGATTCTTCAATATCTGCAAATCAATCAATGTGATACACCGTACCAACAAATCGAGAGACAAAAACCACATGATAATCTCAATAGATGCAGAAAAAGCCTTTGACAAAATCCAACACCCATTTATGATAAAACTCTTCAAAAATGGGCAAAGAAGGAACCTTTCTCAACATAGTTAAAGCCATATATGAGAAGCCCACAGCGAACATTATTCTCAAGGGTTTAAAAAGCTGAAAGCAATCCCTCTAAGATCAGGAACAAGACAAGGGTGTCCACTTTCACCACTATTATTCAACATAGTCCTAGAAGTCCTAGCAACAGCAATAAGAGAAGAAAAACAAATAAAAGTAATCCAGATTGAAAAAGAAGTAAAACTCTCTATATTTTCTGACAACATGATATTATACATAGAAAACCCCAAAGACACTATTAGAAAACTACTAGAGCTAGTCAACAAATTCAGCAATGTCGCAGGATACAAAGTCAATACACAGAAACCACTCACATTCCTATATACAAACAATGAAAAATCAGAAAGTGAAATCAAAGAGGCAATCCCCTTCACCACTGCAAGCAAAAGCATAAAATATCTAGGAATAAACCTACCCAAAGAAACAAAAGAACTGTACACTGAAAATTACAAGACACTTATGAGAGAAATTAAAGAAGACTTAAACAGATAGAGAGATATTCCATGTTCCTGGATCGGAAGAATCAATATTGTGAAAATGACTATACTACCAAATATCATCTACAGATTCAATGCAATCCCTGTCAAACTACCAATGACATTCTTCACAGAAATAGACCAAAGAATAACACAGTTCATATGCAAACACAAAAGACCTCAAATAGCCAAAGCAATCCTGGGAAAGAAAAACAGAGCTGGAGGAATCAGCCTCCCTTAACTTCAGACTATCCTACAAAGCAACAGTCATCAAGACAATATGGTACTGGCACAAAAACAGAAATATAGACCAATGGAACAAGATAGATAACCCAGAGATAAACCCATGAACTTATGGATACCTTATTTTTGACAGAGGAGGTGAAACTATAAAATGGGACAGAGACAGCCTCTTCAACAAATAGTGCTGGGAGACCTGGACAGCTACATGCAAAAAAATGAAGTTGGAACATTCCCTGACACCATACACAAAGATCAACTCAAAATGGATTAAAGACCTAAATGTAACACCAGAAACCCTAAAACCCTTAGAGGAGAATATAAGGCAAAACACTCAAAGACATAAACCAAAGCAAGATCTTCTCTGACCTACCTACTAGAATAGCAAAACTAAAAACAAAAATTAACATGTGGGACCTAATGAAACTTAAAAGCTTTTGTACAGCAAAAGAAACTACAAAAAACTGAACAGACAACCCACAGAATGGGAGAAAATCATAGCAAATGAAATAACAGACAAAGAATTAATCTCCAAAATCTACAAGCAACTCAGACAACTCAACATTGGAAAAATGAACAACCCAATCAAAAAATGGGAAAAGGACTTAAACAGACGCCTCTCCAAAGAGGACATACAGATGGCCAAAAAACACATGAAACGATGCTCAACCTCTCTTATAATTAGAAAAATGCAAATCAAAACTACAATGAGATATCACCTCACACCCATCAGATTGGCCATCATTAAGAAATCTACAGACAATAAATGCTGGAGAGGGTGTGGAGAAAAGGGAACACTCTTGCATTGCTGGTGGGAATGTAAATTGATCCAGTCTCTATGGAAAACAGTATGGAGATTCCTTAAAAAACTAAAACTAGAAGCACCATATAACCCAGCAATCCCACTCTTAGGCTTATACCCTGATGAAATCAAATCTGAAAGAAACACCTGTACCCCAATGTTCATTGCAGCTCTCTATACAAAACCTAGAACATGGAAGCAACCTAGATGTCCATCGACGAATGAATGGATACAAAAGCTCCGATACACATGTACAATGGAATACTACACAGCTGTAAAAAGAAATGTGGAAGAATCAGTCCTAATGAGGTGGCTGGCTCTAGAACCTATCATAAAAAGTGAAGTAAGTCAAAAAGAGAAGGACAAGTACAATATACTAACACATATATATGGAATCTAGTAAGATGGTAATGATAACACATGTAGTGATGCTATGAAAAAACAGACATGGAGAATAGACATATGGACATCATGGGGAATGAACAGTGGGTGGGAAGCATAAAGGAAGTAGCATGAAAACCTATACTATGATATGTGAAGAAAAATAGCTCTTGTCATTGCACTGGAGAAAAGGGAATCCTGCAGGGGTGCTGTGTGACGGCCTGGAGGGGTGGGATGGGGGATATACCTATGACTAATCTGGGATCATACATATCTGTAAACAACAAAACTCTGCAGGAGTAAAAAATAAAATAAAAATTGAAAAAAAAAAAAAAAAAAAGAATTATGTGTCCTTTGTACCTACCATTGGAAGAGTACTTCTCCCAATGGGTGACTGGTTGTTGTATACACATCCAGTTGCCCTGCTGGATTGTGTAGATAATGCCATGTCTTATTTCACACTGAACATAGTGGTATTCAATAAACATTGACTAAATCGGGGGCCAGCTCTATCTAACTCAGGGAGTCAAAAGAAGGAGCTCTTATCGATGTGTCTCTCTGAGTAGAACTTAAAAGTCTTGGGTTTAATGCAGAATTGCTTCTTTACTTCTCACCTAAAGCCAACATTTGTTGCTGCCTGTCTATGTAAAGCCCATTTACTCTCATGACCCTTAGTTCTGGGTCACCAAAGCCTTTGCAGCAAAGAAAAACTCCGTCCTCTTGACATTCACCTCCACCACCTCCATCTTATGCATGCCATCCTGTAAACTGGCTCTCAGTTTGCTTAACTCTGTCCAAGCTACTCGTCCAACAATCAGAGCCCTCTATGATCTGTCCTGGTCTTCTCCAGATAGTTGGTTGAGAGAGCTGGGAAAAATAGAGTTGAGATACCATGTGCTTCCTTACTCACAAAAGTAGATGGTCATCACTAAACTCTGCAAATAAACTTACTTGATAAGGTGTATTGATCAAAGGAGGACACTGAGGCAAAGTTACCCATTTCCTCTAATCTCCTATCCTTGGTCTCAAGGCGAGATACTCTTTATCTGGGTGTCTTTTCCTGGCACTTATATAGCTGCAACAAAAATGATTGTCAAAGGAGAAGTGGAGAAGATACGGCGGCTCTTAGGCATGCTGTGAACATGAAGGATGGGGTCTGGAGAAGCCCCAGGCTGTGACCAGGTTCAGTCTTCTCAGGTTTTCCATTTCTTCCTATGTTGACTTGAGACTTGATTCTCAGAGTTCATTTTCCTTAAGACCACTAGCTCAAAATTCGAGTTTACCTCTCAATGACTTGTTCCTGCACACTTTAGTCTCAGAGGCCAAACTGATGAGGAAAATCAGTTTTAATAATACAAAAAGTTCAATAATTTCTGGTCTGAGGGCTACAGTTATCAAAGTGCTTACTGTAATTAAAATTTGACTGTCATCTTCCTTTCCTCATCTCTCAATAATCAAAAAGAAAACTTTGAGAAATCTCCTGTCCACAAGTCTACTTTTCCAACTTCACTTCCTGTTCTATGTACTACAAGTACTGCCCCCACCTGCCCCCACAGGAAATGAAAGTGTTAGTCATTCAGTTGTGCCAACTCATTGAGACCATGGACTGAAGCCCACTAGGCTCCTCCATGGAATTTTCCAAACAAGAATACTGGACTGGGTTTCCATTAGGAAAGGGGAAGGGAATCTTCCCAACCCAGTGATTGAACCTGAGTGTCCTGCATTGCAAGCAGATTTTTTACCATGTGAGCCACCAGGGAAGCCCACTGTGGGGAAGCCCCATGCAGAGGACTGAGCAAAAAGGCCATGTTCCTTTCCAGAGACGTGTCTTTACATGTACAGTTCACCCTACCGAGGCGTCCTTCCTTCTTCCTCAGCTGGACTGATCTGTGAATGCAGACACCACATCATCCTCTCTCCTCTTATAGGAAATTGTGTTGTATATTTGTGGAGCTTAAGACTGTGACTCAGATTCCTTCTCCACTCCTGGGTAAATCCAGTACAAGTACTGGTTTACCCAAAAAGTTCATTCGGGCTCTTTTTCGTAACATCTTATAGAAAAACCCAAACAAATTTTTGGCCAAAAAATTTTTGAGCATCTTCTCAGCTGACATAAAATCACGTGTATTGCTTCTTTCTCCCACCAGTTTCCTTTAGTTAAAGACCATTGTGCACAACTATAGCTCTCTTTTTCAGGTCTTCCACAGCATAGCTCATTCACAGCTTTGGTAGAATGCCTCCTTCAAATATCCGCTGCCGTTAGTCGCAAGCATAACTAGAGTTTACTATGTGTAGGCGTTGTTCCAAGAGTTTTACAGACCTTATCTCATTTAATCCCCACTACAACCCTGAAAGCATTACTGCTATGCCCACTTTATAGAGGAGAAGGCTGAGAACTTGGGAATTTAGATGTCTCAACTTGCTCATGAAACCATACCATTTCCAGGGCAGAAACCAAAATACAACTTTGCATCCTCCATGGTCTGAGGGCTACAGTTATCAAAGTGCTTACTGTAATTAAAATTTGACTGTCATCTTCCTTTCCTCATCTCTCAATAATCAAAAAGAAAACTTTGAGAAATCTCCTGTCCACAAGTCTACTTTTCCAACTTCACTTCCTGTTCTATGTACTACAAGTACTGCCCCCACCTGCCCCCACAGGAAATGAAAGTGTTAGTCATTCAGTTGTGCCAACTCATTGAGACCATGGACTGAAGCCCACTAGGCTCCTCCATGGAATTTTCCAAACAAGAATACTGGACTGGGTTTCCATTAGGAAAGGGGAAGGGAATCTTCCCAACCCAGTGATTGAACCTGAGTGTCCTGCATTGCAAGCAGATTTTTTACCATGTGAGCCACCAGGGAAGCCCACTGTGGGGAAGCCCCATGCAGAGGACTGAGCAAAAAGGCCATGTTCCTTTCCAGAGACGTGTCTTTACATGTACAGTTCACCCTACCGAGGCGTCCTTCCTTCTTCCTCAGCTGGACTGATCTGTGAATGCAGACACCACATCATCCCTCTCTCCTCTTATAGGAAATTGTGTTGTATATTTGTGGAGCTTAAGACTGTGACTCAGATTCCTTCTCCACTCCTGGGTAAATCCAGTACAAGTACTGGTTTACCCAAAAAGTTCATTCGGGCTCTTTTTCGTAACATCTTATAGAAAAACCCAAACAAATTTTTGGCCAAAAAATTTTTGAGCATCTTCTCAGCTGACATAAAATCACGTGTATTGCTTCTTTCTCCCACCAGTTTCCTTTAGTTAAAGACCATTGTGCACAACTATAGCTCTCTTTTTCAGGTCTTCCACAGCATAGCTCATTCACAGCTTTGGTAGAATGCCTCCTTCAAATATCCGCTGCCGTTAGTCGCAAGCATAACTAGAGTTTACTATGTGTAGGCGTTGTTCCAAGAGTTTTACAGACCTTATCTCATTTAATCCCCACTACAACCCTGAAAGCATTACTGCTATGCCCACTTTATAGAGGAGAAGGCTGAGAACTTGGGAATTTAGATGTCTCAACTTGCTCATGAAACCATACCATTTCCAGGGCAGAAACCAAAATACAACTTTGCATCCTCCATGGTATACTGGAACACAAAGTATGACCATGAAATTTCTAAAGAAATTATCAAACCGATCAGTGCTTGGCTATAGTAGGAAAAGGCAGAAGGATCTAAATGAGGGATAGGAGTGGTAGGCAGGGTATGTGTATGTGAAAAGTTTGTTCCTTGATATCTTTATCTGTAAAATGGGGATAATAACACTAGCCCTGTTTGTTTAATAGGATAATAATGAGAATATGATGTAATGTGTACATGGGAAAGACTGTATAAAGTGCTATACAAACCATAGTTGGTATGAATTAGCTGAACTTAGAGTAGTGATTTTATTCTTCAGGCTCAGAATTACCTTTCAGGGCTTCCCTTGCGGTCCAGTGGGTAAAGAGTCCACCTTGCAGTGCAAGAGGCACTGGTTCAATCCCTGGCCGTGGAATATCCCACGTGCTGCAGAGCAACTGGACTGGCGTGTCCAATTAGGAGCCAGTGCTCATGTGCCCAGAGCTGGTGCTCTGCATTGAGAGAGGCTGCTGCAATGGGAGGCTCACTCAGGCCAAAAGAATAAAGACGGATGAAAAATACAGAAAGAAATAAACAATCAAAGAGGCCAAAATTGAAAAAAAAAAATGTCTTTCCATATGACAAACATAAAACTGAAGTTAAAACATGATCTCTTCAAAGTTTTGTAAACTTTATCACCTGCTTTTTCTGGACACTGAGATGAAGAGAAATGAGATTGGCCTGGGCTGGGTCCTCTGACAGTGGAGCCCACCAGTTTCCTTTAGTTAAAGACCATTGTGCACAACTATAGCTCTCTTTTTCAGGTCTTCCACAGCATAGCTCATTCACAGCTTTGGTAGAATGCCTCCTTCAAATATCCGCTGCCGTTAGTCGCAAGCATAACTAGAGTTTACTATGTGTAGGCGTTGTTCCAAGAGTTTTACAGACCTTATCTCATTTAATCCCCACTACAACCCTGAAAGCATTACTGCTATGCCCACTTTATAGAGGAGAAGGCTGAGAACTTGGGAATTTAGATGTCTCAACTTGCTCATGAAACCATACCATTTCCAGGGCAGAAACCAAAATACAACTTTGCATCCTCCATGGTATACTGGAACACAAAGTATGACCATGAAATTTCTAAAGAAATTATCAAACCGATCAGTGCTTGGCTATAGTAGGAAAAGGCAGAAGGATCTAAATGAGGGATAGGAGTGGTAGGCAGGGTATGTGTATGTGAAAAGTTTGTTCCTTGATATCTTTATCTGTAAAATGGGGATAATAACACTAGCCCTGTTTGTTTAATAGGATAATAATGAGAATATGATGTAATGTGTACATGGGAAAGACTGTATAAAGTGCTATACAAACCATAGTTGGTATGAATTAGCTGAACTTAGAGTAGTGATTTTATTCTTCAGGCTCAGAATTACCTTTCAGGGCTTCCCTTGCGGTCCAGTGGGTAAAGAGTCCACCTTGCAGTGCAAGAGGCACTGGTTCAATCCCTGGCCGTGGAATATCCCACGTGCTGCAGAGCAACTGGACTGGCGTGTCCAATTAGGAGCCAGTGCTCATGTGCCCAGAGCTGGTGCTCTGCATTGAGAGAGGCTGCTGCAATGGGAGGCTCACTCAGGCCAAAAGAATAAAGACGGATGAAAAATACAGAAAGAAATAAACAATCAAAGAGGCCAAAATTGAAAAAAAAAAATGTCTTTCCATATGACAAACATAAAACTGAAGTTAAAACATGATCTCTTCAAAGTTTTGTAAACTTTATCACCTGCTTTTTCTGGACACTGAGATGAAGAGAAATGAGATGCTGGGCGTGGGCCTCTGGTGCTGGGTCAGCTACTGAGCAGTTGTGGACAGCAGTGTATGGGGGAGCAGGGGTGTCCTGTGGGTGTGTCTTGAGTGGATCAGCAGTAAAGAGAAAGATTCATCAGTATCATTTGTCAATAGATTCAAAACTTGGATACCATGTTGCCTCCCCTTCTCTCAACAACGCTCATCCAGTTGCTACTGGTAAACAAGTGATCAGAATAATGCTTTCCTCATTCCCAGGGAAGTTTGTGTCTCCCTATTGATGAAAAGCAGGTGATTCTTCCTGAGGGTGATCTAAGATTGAGGCTGGGGTTGGGGTTAGCTCCTTAGCCTCCATCTCCCTACACAGATTGGGAGTCACTGGGTTTAGGCACACCAGCCCCAGCTCTGGAGTCTGCCCTGTTCCCTGACAGTTTTGTGCTCTGTGCCCATCTCACTCAGTGATTATCCTGGGCACCTGGGGGCCAGTGTGGTTCTTTCATCACCATTTCTCCCTCTGATGAAGCCATGCTCTCTCCCCTCTTTCCAGCCAGAGATTACTGCTGTCTCAATGTTGTTTCTTCGAGATGTGAGCTGGAACAAATCTGGAGCAGCTGCTTCATTTCTAAGTGTCCTTTAGGGACCCCCTCAGCAGACACTTTGTGGGGTATAATGATGACATTCTAACGAGCATTAATGTACATGTTGTCATTTTTCTATATTTACTCTTCCCACAGGAGGCATAGCTCTGAGAATGGATCACAAAAAGCAGGGAGATGGGAGAAAGTTCTGTGGGCAAATCTCACTGCCAACCCATTGGCTGAGGAGAGAAAATCTTGGAGGGTGAGAGTGAGGGAAAAGGAACATTTGGAGGCCAAGAGGATGAGAAAGGGGAGCAGGACTGGTAAGATGCCTGGAAGAAGTAGGAGGCAAATTAGGGAGGAAATAAAGATTCAAAAATTGATTTAGGACCCAAGATTATCTTTCTAGGTTAAGAATATTAATACACACTTTCTTCATTTTACAACTCTGACTACTGCATATTGCATCCATCCATCCATCCATTTAACAAGTACTGGTTGATTCTTCCAACATGGCAGACATTGTCATCAGCACACTAAGAGTGCAAGAGTGTATAAGAAGAATGAGAACCTCTCAGAGCTTAATTCACTGGTGGTGGATCGTTCAGGCCTGTAAAGGGTAACATCACTTATGCCACTGACTCCCCATGACAACTCTGTGAGGTTAGTGCTAATTTCCTCACTGTGTGGATGAGAGGTTAGGGTTGAAGCTCAGAAAAGTTAAGTAAATTCTTATAGATTTCAGTGTGCCCATAGCTAATATTTCAACTAAGTTCTGTCCAGTGTTCAAAAATCTTTCACCTTTATAACTCTAGAAAACATTGGTAGGGTTAAAAGTGAAAGTGAAAGTTGCTCCGTTGTGTCCAACTGTTTGTGACACCATGGACGAGCCATGGAATTCTCCAGGCAAGAGTACTGGAGTGGGTAGCCTATCTCTTCTACAGGGCATCTTCCCAATCCAGGAATCAAACCAGGGTCTCTTGTACTGCAGGCAAAGTTTTACCAGCTGAGCTACCAGGAGTGAAGACTAGATCCCAGTTCTATAGATCCTGGGAGTCCAGAGAACTCTGGGAATGCCTGTTAAGGACAATTGCAAAAAAAAGTACTGTGCAGCTGAGAGCAGGAGTCTTCTTTAGACTAAGGCTAGCCTTGGGTATCTCTCACCTGAGGTTGGAGACAATGAAACCCCATTGGCTATTCCTAGCTTGACTTCTCTCCAGGCTTTCCTTCTGAATGTGCTATTCCTAGCTATTCTCAGAATGGATCACAAAAGCAGGGAGATGGGAGAAAGTTCTGTGGGCAAATCTCACTGCCAACCCATTGGCTGAGGAGAGAAAATCTTGGAGGGTGAGAGTGAGGGAAAAGGAACATTTGGAGGCCAAGAGGATGAGAAAGGGAGCAGGACTGGTAAGATGCCTGGAAGAAGTAGGAGGCAAATTAGGGAGGAAATAAAGATTCAAAAATTGATTTAGGACCCAAGATTATCTTTCTAGGTTAAGAATATTAATACACACTTTCTTCATTTTACAACTCTGACTACTGCATATTGCATCCATCCATCCATCCATTTAACAAGTACTGGTTGATTCTTCCAACATGGCAGACATTGTCATCAGCACACTAAGAGTGCAAGAGTGTATAAGAAGAATGAGAACCTCTCAGAGCTTAATTCACTGGTGGTGGATCGTTCAGGCCTGTAAAGGGTAACATCACTTATGCCACTGACTCCCCATGACAACTCTGTGAGGTTAGTGCTAATTTCCTCACTGTGTGGATGAGAGGTTAGGGTTGAAGCTCAGAAAAGTTAAGTAAATTCTTATAGATTTCAGTGTGCCCATAGCTAATATTTCAACTAAGTTCTGTCCAGTGTTCAAAAATCTTTCACCTTTATAACTCTAGAAAACATTGGTAGGGTTAAAAGTGAAAGTGAAAGTTGCTCCGTTGTGTCCAACTGTTTGTGACACCATGGACGAGCCATGGAATTCTCCAGGCAAGAGTACTGGAGTGGGTAGCCTATCTCTTCTACAGGGCATCTTCCCAATCCAGGAATCAAACCAGGGTCTCTTGTACTGCAGGCAAAGTTTTACCAGCTGAGCTACCAGGAGTGAAGACTAGATCCCAGTTCTATAGATCCTGGGAGTCCAGAGAACTCTGGGAATGCCTGTTAAGGACAATTGCAAAAAAAAGTACTGTGCAGCTGAGAGCAGGAGTCTTCTTTAGACTAAGGCTAGCCTTGGGTATCTCTCACCTGAGGTTGGAGACAATGAAACCCCATTGGCTATTCCTAGCTTGACTTCTCTCCAGGCTTTCCTTCTGAATGTGTCCTGCAAATATCTCATCACGTATTTTCACTAACTAATTAATCAATTCATGATAATTATATTCTTGCATATTTCTTTGATATTTGCAAAGTTTCCATATTTATTATTGTCAAATGACTCTGAGATGTTACCTCAGTGAACAGATCAGGAAACAGGAGCTCAGAGATGTCAACTTGTTGAAGATCAGTCAACTGGGAAACAGCTAATGTGAAACTTCAGCTCCAGGCTTTCTGACTTAAGTCCTCTGTTCTTCTCAGAGTCTCGGGCAGACTACACAGAACATGAAAGCTTGATAGAGTTGTAGAGATCTCCTTTCTCATTTTACAGATGAGGGCTGAAAGTCAGCAGCCTAAGGCCACCAGCTGGCCCATACCAATCTGTTTTCTTCAACATGGAGCCACCCCAAAATGAGCTTGGATAGGCCTGTGCTAAATGTCCTAGCGGTCTCTGTCCCTAAGAAGCAGAACAGAATAAGCATGACACCCTTGAAAATCATCTCAAGGTCTAACACAAGCAGATTGTGGGTGGTGTGGCTCTCAGGGGAAGAAAGCAAAGTCAAAGCCAGGTCTCTGTGGGGCGATAATCCCACAGCTCTAAGGGAAGCTTCGAATTTCCCAAGGGCATGAAGTAAAGAGAGTTCCTCGAACAAGCACAGAGGGAAGACCCTTGCTTTCCCTTAGACAAAGGATAAGGTCAAACTTTGTCCTCTTTTGCCCATAGATCTTATCTGGTGGGATCGTATTGAATAAATAATGTATCAGAAGATTCCTCCCCTGCTACGTTAGCCCCATCAGGAAAGCGAGCACAACCCGACTGTGTGATAAGTGGTAATAAATGGCAGTGCTTGTCAGTGGAAATTTTTCTGGCAAATTTCCGAGCCAGATTAAAAAGTAAATTAGATTTCTTCTGAAGAGTTATTTTCAAGGGTTTTTATCCACTGACATGTGTACGCAAGATTGCAGCTTTGCCAAGGGGGAGAGAACAAAGCTGAAAAAAATAAAATAAAATAAAAATCAGCACGCAATTATCTGTCTGAACAAGGCTATCGTTGGGAAGGCACCTAATCAGAGATGTCTCAAATTTGCTTAAAATACAATGTGCAATATAAAATGTATTTATAATGTGCCTCCTATGCTCCAATAAAACTGTTACTGGGACCAGAGAATTGCAGGAGACAGAAGTTGTAAAATGAAATGGATAGAATCAAATCAGTTATTAATAATAGCTGAATAAAATACAGTTTTGAGGGAGGAGTGTATTGTTTTGTTGGCTTTTTGCTTGCTTGAACAAGTCTTTCAAGTCATGCATATATGTCAAATGCCCATGACCTTGCTGCCTTCCCCTACATCCCTTCTGCCCTCAGCAGGCTCGCCACCTCTTTACCTGCACTATTCCAACCTCCTCTTGACTACTTCCCATTTTGCCAACCCCTTCCAGGCCACCTTCCATATTGAGCTCAGAGTGACCTTCTAATTATGCATACTGCACCATTCCCCTGCTTTTGACATGCCTCACTGTCTATAAAACAAGAGTCTGAACTTATCCAGTCCTGTAAGAGCCTTCATTGTGGGAATCCACTGGCTTCCCAGACTCATTCTGTGCCCTTCATGTCTTCAGAAAGACAGGGACACTATAGCTCTTTTCTAGATCTCCTCTTGTTCCCAACTACTCAGCAAATAATTGATAAGTGAGTGAAGGGGCAAAGGGATATAGTTTCTGAATACAGGGTGCCTCCAGGAAAGAGGTAGGAGGGAGGGTAGATTCAAGGAGAAACTTGGCAGCTAGAGACCAACGAATTACAATGAGCATCCTCCAACACTGGACAACCCAACACTGTAATTTACAAGGATATTGCCTAAGAAAGAGAATGAAGGGAGAGGACCAATCAACTAGATTCATGCTGCGTATCTGCTAGAAAAAAAAAAAGTATATTGGTTAACTTCCAATTTTCATTAGGAATCATGATTCTCTTTGGAATAGGGGTTAATCGAGACTTGTTTTTGTTTTTTCTCCTCTTGTTCACACTCAGCTATTGGCCATTTCAGAGCTTATAAGCAAGAGCAAGAGAGTTGAAATTCATGAGACTTCCAAAGAAGGAAAGGTTAGAAAAGAGAGTAAAAGTTTTAGTCTAGGCTCAAATGAGTCCTGTGAATGTAAATTCTCCATTCCCCTCCCCAGTAGATCCCACTGCCCCTGCTAGAAAGGAAAAAAAAAAAGTTGCTTCTATTTGTCTTGCAGAAGGATGGAGAACTCTGTAGAACCTTTCTAGCCTGGCACCTCTGCCCACAGGTTATTCATTTCTCCCTCCCACCAGACCCTTCTAGCCTATGTGTGGCACAATAAAATAATACCAGAACAATGCTGCCTCTCCTCCTGCCCCCTCACCAGCACCCAGATAAGTGTATACTTTCCCCTCATGGTAAACTAGTAGAAAAGAAAGGAGCATTGAGGGCTCGTGGTTTTACGTGTGAAGATGAAGGTTAGTGAGGGAGAGGGCATCAGGGAGACAATGCAAGGAACTGGGACTGAATCACGAAAATTAAGTGGGTCTTGAAATTAACTGAAGAGCCACTTATTAGTCCAGCCCCCAGCGCCCCCACTAGGGAAGCTAAGAGATGAAGGTGCAGAGAGGTCTCCAGGCTCTTCCTTCCCTAATGATATTTACTTTGACCTCAAGCAATGTTGATTCATGTAATACCAGTGCTCAGAGAAGCCTGTCTCTGATTCCCCAGCACAGGTCAAGTACGGTGTGGGTAAGATGTCCCAGCCCTCATCAGGGAACAGCCCCAGAGCACTTGCCGGATAGCTCCCATTTCAGTGTGGCCACAACACTACCTGGAGGCCCTGGTGCCTGGACTGCCATGTTAGTGCACCTGCTGTGTCTGCTTTGAAATTTTTGGGGGGGTGAGACCAACGAATTACAATGAGCTCCTCCACACTGGCACCCCTATTGGCCAAAAAATGAAGGAGGACCAATCAACTAGATTCATGCTGCGTATCTGCTAGAAAAAAGTATATTGGTTAACTTCCAATTTTCATTAGGAATCATGATTCTCTTTGGAATAGGGGTTAATCGAGACTTGTTTTTGTTTTTTCTCCTCTTGTTCACACTCAGCTATTGGCCATTTCAGAGCTTATAAGCAAGAGCAAGAGAGTTGAAATTCATGAGACTTCCAAAGAAGGAAAGGTTAGAAAAGAGAGTAAAAGTTTTAGTCTAGGCTCAAATGAGTCCTGTGAATGTAAATTCTCCATTCCCCTCCCCAGTAGATCCCACTGCCCCTGCTAGAAAGGAAAAAAAAAAAGTTGCTTCTATTTGTCTTGCAGAAGGATGGAGAACTCTGTAGAACCTTTCTAGCCTGGCACCTCTGCCCACAGGTTATTCATTTCTCCCTCCCACCAGACCCTTCTAGCCTATGTGTGGCACAATAAAATAATACCAGAACAATGCTGCCTCTCCTCCTGCCCCCTCACCAGCACCCAGATAAGTGTATACTTTCCCCTCATGGTAAACTAGTAGAAAAGAAAGGAGCATTGAGGGCTCGTGGTTTTACGTGTGAAGATGAAGGTTAGTGAGGGAGAGGGCATCAGGGAGACAATGCAAGGAACTGGGACTGAATCACGAAAATTAAGTGGGTCTTGAAATTAACTGAAGAGCCACTTATTAGTCCAGCCCCCAGCGCCCCCACTAGGGAAGCTAAGAGATGAAGGTGCAGAGAGGTCTCCAGGCTCTTCCTTCCCTAATGATATTTACTTTGACCTCAAGCAATGTTGATTCATGTAATACCAGTGCTCAGAGAAGCCTGTCTCTGATTCCCCAGCACAGGTCAAGTACGGTGTGGGTAAGATGTCCCAGCCCTCATCAGGGAACAGCCCCAGAGCACTTGCCGGATAGCTCCCATTTCAGTGTGGCCACAACACTACCTGGAGGCCCTGGTGCCTGGACTGCCATGTTAGTGCACCTGCTGTGTCTGCTTGAAATTGGGTGAGAGGAGGCACTTTGGGAAAGTCACTGGAATTCAACCTAGTAAAGAGAGAAAGACCCGCTGAGTCCAGTTAAATCTAGCTGGGAATGAGTTGCCACACAATCTCCGGCCAATAGTTGTCCAGTGGGGTCTGTGCAAATAGAGCTAGCTGGAGCGGGTGACGACAGGGACGAAGGAGTAGTACCCTCTTTTGTGTCATCAGTGATGACTGTCCACACAAATCAACCTGCAATGGGGCCTGCCACCAGTTTTTTGATCAGCCAAGAAGCCGCACTTTCTCTGATCAGTCATCCCAGATCCCAGATGCTCCAGACAGGGCTAGGCTCAGTGAGGACCTAACCCTGGTCCCTGGTGAGGATGCTGAAATGGCAAGAAGCAGGTCCCGGGGGCTGGGCACTGGTTGCTGAGAAATTCCCAGAGATTCTCTAGAACCCATTTTCCTCCATGCCCTTTCAACCACCAGCCCTATTTATCCACTGTCTATTCCCTTTTACCCTCTTCACTTTTCTTTCTACCTCACCTTTGTGATTTCTTCCTTCCCTTCCTCCCTTTTCCCCCTCTTCTCCCCAGTGGCATGCTCTTCCTCCCTCACCTCTCTTCTCTCCTTTCCTCTTCCTCTCCTTGGGTTCCTCTTTTCTCTTGTCTCGACTCTTTCTCCTCACCCTCTTCCCCTTCCCCCTCCTGTCATGCCGTGAACATTCCATGAATGTGTTCCTGGCCCACAGCTCAAGCCCTAGTGTACAGGGATGAACAGGAGATATATCCCATCTTTGAGGAACTCCCTGTAATGTGGGAGGCGGGGGAGGAAGATGAGGCAGGGAAGGAAGCATACAGGCCTGGAAGTCTGCCATCCAGGGAGGGAGGCACTGCTGCCCTGGGGAGGAAGAGACTAATTCTGCCACAAGGACTCAGGAAAAGCTTCCCAGAGGAGGTGATACTAAAAGGATGTCTGGTGGTTTTCTAAAATGAGAAAGTGCTATAAGGCCATCCACTCAGAGGAAACCTCAAGATGTGGAGAAGATGTGGAGAAACAACACCTGGTGTCTTGTGAGTGTCTTTCTAGCATGGCTGGAGTATGGATATGCGGAGATAGAGCAAAAGCTGGTCCCCTCAAGCTGGTCTCCAGGGCTGGCACCTAAGCTGATATCTTGGAATTACTCATGCAGACCAGGGTGCTCTTGGAAGATTTTAAGAAGAGAAAGGACCAAGTGATCTTCCTCCTTTTTCTTTACTTCAGTGTTTTCCATATCCTTCCTTCTTTTCTCCTCCACCTCTTCTTTCATTGAGCCTCCTTTTACCTCCATCACTGCCCACCTTAACTGTTCTCTGCACCCCCATCCCAGACTTAATGGTGGACTTGACTTATTCATGTGCACAGATACATTTTTGGAGGCAACAGCTTCAAGCACACTTCTGAGCAAATCCACACAGCTAAGATCTTGCTAGAGAGGATGGAGAATGGTCTAAGAACAGATTTGCCTCTCTCTGCCCCACAAAGAGTGTCCTCCTATTCTTTCTGAAACATTGTTCTTGTCCCTGTTTTTTCTAGCATCCCTGTCGGCCACTTTGTCAGTTGCTGTCTGCTTTGGGTGGGCAGAGGTCCACAATTCCCTGCACAGTGTTGGGGACCCAGTGCAGAATTGGGGATGCAGAATCCCCCATTTTTCACACCGTTAAACTGGCTGATGATTAAGAACTGTTCTTTCTTTTTTTTTTTCAAGTTTTGGCAGATATATTAATATTTATTCATAAGCTTGAGAAAAAAATGCAAAGATATTTAAAAGGTAGAATGGGCCACTCTAAGAAGTCAGGTTCTTCATGAAGTTATGGATGCAGGGGACTTCTCTGGTGGTCAGCAGCTAAGACTCCATGCTCCCAATACAGGAGACCCGCATTCAATCAAAAACCGTTCTTTCTGATTGGAGATCTTTGTCTTTAAAGATTGAAAGATACCTTAGAGATAACACTCCCACTCACCAATACAAGCACAAATACTGGCATGATCCTTAGACTAATGCCAGATACTGAGTCAACTTTGCATGCTGTCTTTTAGTTTAATGGCAATGCCTTATTCAAAACTCGTCACCAAATCAGCACACGCTGGCAGAATGTCTATCCTCAACCAGATACGGCATTAAGCACTTCTTATATGTGTGTCTTGTTTTAGGCTCACAAGAATCTCATGAGAAATGCATTTGTTATTCTTCCTCACACATGAGTAAGTGGAGGCTCAGAGAGGTCAGATAACTAAAACCTGGTTTTCCCCTAAGTCTTCTGGCTTCTGACTTCTCCCTCCACCATGGCTACAATAATGGGTTTTCTCACTGTGCATAGTTTACAGATGATGGAATCATCTGTACAGTTTACATTCCTGGAGATCAGAGTCTAAGCCTAACTGTCTCATGAGGGTGATAAATAAAGTGGGTGTATGGGGCTTATTGATGTAAGTTTATAATGCTAACACTCAAATAATGTCCCTCAAGAGCATTATGGTTTTTCCCTTTTTTCACCGGTTTCTTGCTCCTCCTAGACCAACCCACCATCCACAGTCAGCACCAAGGGGCAGACAGACTTGGGGGTGGGAGTAGAGGTCACTGGGGCAGTGGAGTAGGGAAAGGGCCTTTGGGTCCATCTGTCACCATGACAGCCCCATATGTCTCCCAATCAGAAAATTCTTGCCTTCCCCAGAGCAGCTCATTATTCCTCTCAATGTTGTTGCCTGAGGAGCCGGAGCCCAGCCTCTCTCATGCTGGTGACTGACGACGTGGAGGAACAGCAGCGTCCAAGTGCAGCCCCAGCTCCCCAAGGCACCTCGGTGCTGAGGGGACGGCAGGGCTGGGACTGACTGGTCATTGTTCTGAGTGTGGCATTGATCCATCCCTGTGTAGATGCAGCCAGAGGGGCAGGCTGCCTGCTTGCCTGCCCAGCTTGTTAGTAGGACTCACTCAGAAAAACTCAGCTTATGAGCGCTTCCACATGTTAAAGATGGCACCACATTTGGGGAGAACCAGCCCACTTCCGGGTTGGATCCAAATGGCTAAGTGCTAGAGGGAATGGCAAGTGGTCTAAGACGCCGACCTTGCCATGTATAGCTTATGACTGATGTGGGAGATGAGGAGGGGATGTGGGGCCTCATGTATCAGTGATGCAGAGCTTTGTTTTAGGCTCACAATTTGCATGCTGTCTTTTAGTTTAATGGCAATGCCTTATTCAAAACTCGTCACCAAATCAGCACACGCTGGCAGAATGTCTATCCTCAACCAGATACGGCATTAAGCACTTCTTATATGTGTGTCTTGTTTTAGGCTCACAAGAATCTCATGAGAAATGCATTTGTTATTCTTCCTCACACATGAGTAAGTGGAGGCTCAGAGAGGTCAGATAACTAAAACCTGGTTTTCCCCTAAGTCTTCTGGCTTCTGACTTCTCCCTCCACCATGGCTACAATAATGGGTTTTCTCACTGTGCATAGTTTACAGATGATGGAATCATCTGTACAGTTTACATTCCTGGAGATCAGAGTCTAAGCCTAACTGTCTCATGAGGGTGATAAATAAAGTGGGTGTATGGGGCTTATTGATGTAAGTTTATAATGCTAACACTCAAATAATGTCCCTCAAGAGCATTATGGTTTTTCCCTTTTTTCACCGGTTTCTTGCTCCTCCTAGACCAACCCACCATCCACAGTCAGCACCAAGGGGCAGACAGACTTGGGGGTGGGAGTAGAGGTCACTGGGGCAGTGGAGTAGGGAAAGGGCCTTTGGGTCCATCTGTCACCATGACAGCCCCATATGTCTCCCAATCAGAAAATTCTTGCCTTCCCCAGAGCAGCTCATTATTCCTCTCAATGTTGTTGCCTGAGGAGCCGGAGCCCAGCCTCCCCATGCTGGTGACTGACGACGTGGAGGAACAGCAGCGTCCAAGTGCAGCCCCAGCTCCCCAAGGCACCTCGGTGCTGAGGGGACGGCAGGGCTGGGACTGACTGGTCATTGTTCTGAGTGTGGCATTGATCCATCCCTGTGTAGATGCAGCCAGAGGGGCAGGCTGCCTGCTTGCCTGCCCAGCTTGTTAGTAGGACTCACTCAGAAAAACTCAGCTTATGAGCGCTTCCACATGTTAAAGATGGCACCACATTTGGGGAGAACCAGCCCACTTCCGGGTTGGATCCAAATGGCTAAGTGCTAGAGGGAATGGCAAGTGGTCTAAGACGCCGACCTTGCCATGTATAGCTTATGACTGATGTGGGAGATGAGGAGGGGGATGTGGGGGCCTCAATGTATCAGTGATGCAGAGCTTTGTTTATACAGCCATTAGGAAGGATAAGGGGAACATGTATTTAAGAAAATTCAATGTTTTCATGGAAGCACGGTGTACCTATTAGAAGAACATGGGAAGCAGTCTGTTTGGTTAAAAATACAGCTTCTGGGTCTTCCCTGATGGCTCAGTGGCAAAGAATCTGCCTACCAATGCAGGAGGCAGGGGTTCAGTCCCTGGACTGGGAAGATCCCATATGCTGTGAAGCAACTAAGCCTGTGTATCACATCTGCTGAGCCAGTACTCTGAAGGCCAGATGCTGTAACTACTGAGCCCCATGCACCCTAGAGCCCATGTTTCACAACAAGAGGAGCCATCTCAATGAGAAGTCCAAGGAAGAGTAGCCTCTGCTCTCTGTAACTAGAGAAAAGTCCACACAGCAATGAAGACGCAGTGCAGCCATAAATAGATAATATATTAGAATAAAAACACAGCTCCTGATGTTAGACCTGGCTCAGTGGCCTTAAACAAGCCGGGTGATTTTTCTGAACTTCGTTTTCCTTATCTGTAGAGTAGAGATGATAATGGCCCTGTCTCAAAGGGTTGTTTCGAGCATAAAACAAAGCAAACCAAGGACTTAACCCCATGCCTGCCAGATTGTAAAACTCAGGGGTGATGGTAAGCTACTATGGATGTTAGAATCAGAGGAATTGCTTCACACTCCAGCTCTGACCTCATCCCAGTGTCTCCTGGAACATGGTGATACTTTCTCTGAGGCTCATCTATAAGATGGGGTGATCGTGTCTCCCTAAGGAGCTCATTGTAAGCACCATTCAAGATAAATGGTGTATACTGCCAGGCACATGGTGGGAAGTCAATAAAAGGTCACCCCCATTAGATGTCAGTAGAAACAAGGGTAGGATTAACCTCAGTCCCGGCAGGAAATGAAACCCTGTTACATTTGAATGTCCTTCTGGAAATTAATTTCTTTTTACTTATTCATGGTTATTACTTTAATCAAAATGAAATGTCTTACTTAAAGGCAAATGATTAGTTCAGCTAATACAGAGGTAAAAAGAAGCTTCATCTTTAAACTTTCTATTCTTCTTTCTGTCTAAGATACGGGTGAGAGTTACCCATTGCTAGGAAGCTGGCTGCTCCCTCCTCCTACAGTTCAGAGTCAGGGAAAGAATCTCAGTCCTGCATCCTGCCCTTGTAGTATAAAGTATAACACTGACAACCCTCTAATCTCTTCAGAGGTATTTGCAAATTTAAAATAGGACTTTATTCTTCCTGTTTCCCATTTGTCTCCCCTAATCCCTTCTGCATACTGCAGTTTAAGTGATCTTTCAGAAACACAAGCCTCATCATGCCTATCCCCTGCTTAAAATTCTTTAATGACTTCCTGTTGCTTAGGATAATGTCCAGATACCTTATCAAGGTTTACAAGGCCCTCAGTTGTGTTGCCTGCCTAGCCCTGTAGCACTGTCTCCGTTACTCCCTCAACTCAAACTCTCTCCCACCTGACTCATTATTTCTCTTCCTGGAATATCCCAGGACTCTCATCTGTAAGAATATAAAAATGTGTAAATAGCAGCACTCCTGAGAAGCTCAACAGACTATATGGTAGATTGAGAATGAAGATGGCTTCAGTACCCCTTCCTGTATCCATGTCCATTGCAGTTATCCCCTTCTAAATGCAGTCTGTTTTGCAGACTTAATTTTGGACTGGCCCTGTGACTTGCTTTGACTAATAGAATGCAGTAAAAGTGACAATGTGCCCAGTTTGGAGTGCAGGGCTCAGGAAACTTTGCATGTTTCCACTAGTTCTCTGAAAACTCTGCCAAGTAGCCATGTGAACAAGGCCTGGCCTACTTGCCAAAAGCTTAAAGACCATGTTGGTCAGTCACCTCTCATGTCCTGATCAGCATCCAACTAACCTCTAGAAGCAGAGTTACCTCGTAGAGCAACATCTGACAGTAGATACATGAATGAATACATCTAAGACCAGAAGAATCACCCAGCTGAGCCTAATCCAAATCACCAATTTGCAGAATCGTGGAATAAACAAATGGCTGCTATCTGAAGCCAAAGAGTTTTGCAATTGTTTGTAAGCATCACAAACTAATTGATACAGGACACGTATTGGATAAAAATAAATACACATAAACAGGTAACAATACCAAGACCTGTATGGTAAATCTGCCAGGAGTGGACAGACATGAGAGTACATAGGAATGAAAAAAATCACTAAGTTATTCAGGGAGGTGATTCATTCAAGTACATTTTATTATTTTCTCAACAGACAGTAAGCTTCCTGAGACTATAGAATATGTCTTAAAATTACTTTATATTTTCTGCAATACCTAGGACAAACTAAGCTATAGCATTCACTACAAAAAGTACCTGATGGATAGTTAAAACAAAGATAGAAAATATATCTATCTTGTCCACTTTTACATTCCCAGTTTCTGTACAATGCCTAGAATACACAAAGGCCCCAGTAAATACCTGTGACTGGTTTCATGACTTTTAAAATGCCTATATACTTGTGAGTGTCTTTCCAGGTGATCCCACACAGTGTTTCTAGGTATGAAAGATGAGGAGGAAAGAGCAGAAAGCCAGATGGTGGCAGGACCAAGCAGTCCACCTAGATCCAGCCTGTCATTTGCAACTGTTTCAAAACACATTTGTCCATGGTTCTTTTCTGACTCTCCTCTTGAAGCTTCTCACCTTCTTTCTCTCTCTCCTCTTCTTTCCTCCCTTTCAGTTCTCTGAAATGCAGTCTGTTTTGCAGACTTAATTTTGGACTGGCCCTGTGACTTGCTTTGACTAATAGAATGCAGTAAAAGTGACAATGTGCCCAGTTTGGAGTGCAGGGCTCAGGAAACTTTGCATGTTTCCACTAGTTCTCTGAAAACTCTGCCAAGTAGCCATGTGAACAAGGCCTGGCCTACTTGCCAAAAGCTTAAAGACCATGTTGGTCAGTCACCTCTCATGTCCTGATCAGCATCCAACTAACCTCTAGAAGCAGAGTTACCTCGTAGAGCAACATCTGACAGTAGATACATGAATGAATACATCTAAGACCAGAAGAATCACCCAGCTGAGCCTAATCCAAATCACCAATTTGCAGAATCGTGGAATAAACAAATGGCTGCTATCTGAAGCCAAAGAGTTTTGCAATTGTTTGTAAGCATCACAAACTAATTGATACAGGACACGTATTGGATAAAAATAAATACACATAAACAGGTAACAATACCAAGACCTGTATGGTAAATCTGCCAGGAGTGGACAGACATGAGAGTACATAGGAATGAAAAAAATCACTAAGTTATTCAGGGAGGTGATTCATTCAAGTACATTTTATTATTTTCTCAACAGACAGTAAGCTTCCTGAGACTATAGAATATGTCTTAAAATTACTTTATATTTTCTGCAATACCTAGGACAAACTAAGCTATAGCATTCACTACAAAAAGTACCTGATGGATAGTTAAAACAAAGATAGAAAATATATCTATCTTGTCCACTTTTACATTCCCAGTTTCTGTACAATGCCTAGAATACACAAAGGCCCCAGTAAATACCTGTGACTGGTTTCATGACTTTTAAAATGCCTATATACTTGTGAGTGTCTTTCCAGGTGATCCCACACAGTGTTTCTAGGTATGAAAGATGAGGAGGAAAGAGCAGAAAGCCAGATGGTGGCAGGACCAAGCAGTCCACCTAGATCCAGCCTGTCATTTGCAACTGTTTCAAAACACATTTGTCCATGGTTCTTTTCTGACTCTCCTCTTGAAGCTTCTCACCTTCTTTCTCTCTTTCTCTCCTCTTCTTTCCTCCCTTTCAGTTCTCTGTTTCATCATCCTCTTGATCTCTTCTGAGTCAGTGTCTTTAATGAACTGTTCAAGGTTGCCTTTGTGTTGGAAAGGGCTTGGGGAGATGAGGGTAGCAGGGGCAGTGTTTCTATGGCAGGTGCAGTGTCAAGATAGGCTCTGTGTTTTCAATTCTCTTTTTTCTTCCTCTCTCTTAAAAAAAAAAAAGAACAAAGGGAAAGCATGTAGACCAAAGCAAAAGGGAAAAATACATACATGCCATCTACGAACTTCTCTTCCAGATCTGAAATTGCCACCTGAGAGCAGTTTTCTTTGCACCTGCTCCCTTCCAGAGTCTTAGTAACCGCATCCCTTTCTGGTGGTATGGAGCCAAACTTTGGATCAGAATACACTGACCTCTAAAGGTCCCTCTATATATCTAACCTCTAGTCACTCACTCTTTACATGGATCCATAATTTATATACATCCTTTTCACCTTAACTCTGTTTCAGCTCATCTCTTTCAAGACCTTTCCTTCTTGTTCAGAAGTGTTTGTCCCTGCTTCTGGAAAACTTCCTTGGTTTATTCCCCAACCAGATGTTCTAGTGTTCACTGTATTTTATTTATTTGATGATTGCCATATTATAATCTCATGACTTTTCTGGTTTTAGTAGAAAAATGATAGCCTTTCTTTGCACTGCTCGTGGAAACAAGAACTACTCTAGACACATTGTAAGAACTCAGAACTCATTTGCTGAGTGACTATAGGAGTGCATGCCCCACCCTGCTGAGAATGGCTGGTTTGCTTTCAGAGCTCCTGTAGCATTAAAAATGATTACTTTTAGGGGCTTCCCTGCTGGTTCAGTGGGTAAGGACACCACCCTGCTGTGCAAGGGGCGCCAGTTCGATCCCTGGCCTGAGAAGATCCCACGTGCCACGGAGTGGCTGGACAGATGTGTCCAACTACTGAGCTGGAGCTCTGGAGTGCATGCGCCCAGAGCCGGTGCTCTGCAGTGAGAGAGGCCACTGTGATGGGAAGCCCACACAGGGCAAAGAACAAAGATGGATGAAAAGAACTAAATGAAAGACCAATAGAACTGCCTCCCCCCTCCAAAAAAGGGTTTCTTTTAATAAGCACTTACTATATGCTGAGCACAGAACTAAGCACTCTCCATGAGCTATGTCATCTCATGACAAGTTAAGTGGGGACTGTTATTATCTTCACAGCTAGTCAGTGAGGGCACAGACATTCAACTTAGGCCAGTTGGGTTCCAAAGCAGGTACTTGCAGTCCCCCAACCAAAGACTCCTCCCTAGAGGAATCACATGAAAGTTGTAGCGACAAGCTAATCACTCCAATTGGAGAAAGTATGCCTTCTTCAGGAAAATAAATGAGGCATATTTCAAGGAAAAAAGGTTTTCCTTCATGATGGCTCTGGACATATCAGGTCACCTAGTTAGTAGATGCTTACAATTATTTGAGGTGCATTCATTTTGATTATCAAGAAAAGACGATAGTGATTATTTATTGTTGTCGTCAGTCACCAATTCATGTTTGGCTCTTCACCACCACATTCAGGCTTTCTGTCCCTCACCCTCTCCTGAAGTTCACCCATAATTTATATACATCCTTTTCACCTTAACTCTGTTTCAGAAGACCTTTCCTTCTTGTTCAGAAGTGTTTGTCCCTGCTTCTGGAAAACTTCCTTGGTTTATTCCCCAACCAGATGTTCTAGTGTTCACTGTATTTTATTTATTTGATGATTGCCATATTATAATCTCATGACTTTTCTGGTTTTAGTAGAAAAATGATAGCCTTTCTTTGCACTGCTCGTGGAAACAAGAACTACTCTAGACACATTGTAAGAACTCAGAACTCATTTGCTGAGTGACTATAGGAGTGCATGCCCCACCCTGCTGAGAATGGCTGGTTTGCTTTCAGAGCTCCTGTAGCATTAAAAATGATTACTTTTAGGGGCTTCCCTGCTGGTTCAGTGGGTAAGGACACCACCCTGCTGTGCAAGGGGCGCCAGTTCGATCCCTGGCCTGAGAAGATCCCACGTGCCACGGAGTGGCTGGACAGATGTGTCCAACTACTGAGCTGGAGCTCTGGAGTGCATGCGCCCAGAGCCGGTGCTCTGCAGTGAGAGAGGCCACTGTGATGGGAAGCCCACACAGGGCAAAGAACAAAGATGGATGAAAAGAACTAAATGAAAGACCAATAGAACTGCCTCCCCCCTCCAAAAAAGGTTACTTTTAATAAGCACTTACTATATGCTGAGCACAGAACTAAGCACTCTCCATGAGCTATGTCATCTCATGACAAGTTAAGTGGGGACTGTTATTATCTTCACAGCTAGTCAGTGAGGGCACAGACATTCAACTTAGGCCAGTTGGGTTCCAAAGCAGGTACTTGCAGTCCCCCAACCAAAGACTCCTCCCTAGAGGAATCACATGAAAGTTGTAGCGACAAGCTAATCACTCCAATTGGAGAAAGTATGCCTTCTTCAGGAAAATAAATGAGGCATATTTCAAGGAAAAAAGGTTTTCCTTCATGATGGCTCTGGACATATCAGGTCACCTAGTTAGTAGATGCTTACAATTATTTTAGGTGCATTCATTTTGCTTATCAAGAAAAGACGATAGTGATTATTTATTGTTGTCGTTCAGTCACCAATTCATGTTTGGCTCTTCACCACCACATAGAGAGCAGGACATCAGGCTTTCTGTCCCTCACCCTCTCCTGAAGTTCACCCAAGTTCATATTCATTGCATTGGTGATGCCATTCAGTCATCTCATCCTCTGTAATAGTAATTACTGTATAATAACTTCCTACACTATATAATAGCTTCCATATATTATTGTGTATTAGACTATATGCTAAACATTTTATATTCAATATTTTGTTGAATCTGTGCAATAACCCTGAACATTTATATTCCCATTATTCCTGTTTTATAGGCGGGAAACTGAGAACCGGGAAAATAAGTTCCTGGCGTCATTCAGTCAATGGATGTCAATCTTCTGTTGGAACCCTGGTCTCTCCTACCCCAAAATGTGTTTTCTTACATAATAAGTCATTGAATTTCAAATTTCAGTGTGCATGAGGATCTCCTGGAGAGCAGATTTCCAGACCCCACTTTCAGAGATTCTCTACTAGCTGTGAGGTGGTGCCAGAATCTACCTTTTCAACAACTACTTATCTCTTTTGTGCTTTACCAAAAATTAGAGATATGATTTGCAGGAGTTCTATATCATGTCTGTCCCCATGTTGTTAATTCAATGAATCCAAGCTACTATTACTGCCTTCATTGCTCCAGCGGACATCACTGTAAATTAGGGGAGCATCCTGGTTGCTCCCCTAATCAAAACTGCTTTTCCCATCTGTCCCTGTGTGTCCTCTGGGTTCCTGTAAGATGGGTGCTTCCTTCCCTAAGGAGGCTTTGTGAATATCCCTTTCAATACTAATGTGACACCTGCAGATGTGATGTTGGGCAGCACAGTTTGTTACATGATGTAGAGGATAGCAGGACGTCCTGTGAATCACAGGTTCAGGTATGAAGTGCTGTGTGAAGTTAACCTAGCACCAAAGAAGGAGCATGTGTTGTAGCGACAAGCTAATCACTCCAATTGGAGAAAGTATGCCTTCTTCAGGAAAATAAATGAGGCATATTTCAAGGAAAAAAGGTTTTCCTTCATGATGGCTCTGGACATATCAGGTCACCTAGTTAGTAGATGCTTACAATTATTTTAGGTGCATTCATTTTGCTTATCAAGAAAAGACGATAGTGATTATTTATTGTTGTCGTTCAGTCACCAATTCATGTTTGGCTCTTCACCACCACATAGAGAGCAGGACATCAGGCTTTCTGTCCCTCACCCTCTCCTGAAGTTCACCCAAGTTCATATTCATTGCATTGGTGATGCCATTCAGTCATCTCATCCTCTGTAATAGTAATTACTGTATAATAACTTCCTACACTATATAATAGCTTCCATATATTATTGTGTATTAGACTATATGCTAAACATTTTATATTCAATATTTTGTTGAATCTGTGCAATAACCCTGAACATTTATATTCCCATTATTCCTGTTTTATAGGCGGGAAACTGAGAACCGGGAAAATAAGTTCCTGGCGTCATTCAGTCAATGGATGTCAATCTTCTGTTGGAACCCTGGTCTCTCCTACCCCAAAATGTGTTTTCTTACATAATAAGTCATTGAATTTCAAATTTCAGTGTGCATGAGGATCTCCTGGAGAGCAGATTTCCAGACCCCACTTTCAGAGATTCTCTACTAGCTGTGAGGTGGTGCCAGAATCTACCTTTTCAACAACTACTTATCTCTTTTGTGCTTTACCAAAAATTAGAGATATGATTTGCAGGAGTTCTATATCATGTCTGTCCCCATGTTGTTAATTCAATGAATCCAAGCTACTATTACTGCCTTCATTGCTCCAGCGGACATCACTGTAAATTAGGGGAGCATCCTGGTTGCTCCCCTAATCAAAAGGCTGCTTTTCCCATCTGTCCCTGTGTGTCCTCTGGGTTCCTGTAAGATGGGTGCTTCCTTCCCTAAGGAGGCTTTGTGAATATCCCTTTCAATACTAATGTGACACCTGCAGATGTGATGTTGGGCAGCACAGTTTGTTACATGATGTAGAGGATAGCAGGACGTCCTGTGAATCACAGGTTCAGGTATGAAGTGCTGTGTGAAGTTAACCTAGCACCAAAGAAGGAGCATGTGTTTACTGAGATGTGTGAAACTCTTGCCACTCCAGGGAGAGCAGTCTTAATCGCAAGTGTTTCTACTCAGTGAGCAATACGATGACACTTGTATAAAGATGGAGAGACATGTTGGTACCAGAGTGATGATTTCAACATAGATTTTTGGTGACTGACATGATGATCTTTTGAACAACTTAATTTCTTAAAATATATCTCTACTGTCCCCAAGTCCCTATATTGGAATACAAAATAGTGGAGAACTACTAGATCAGATTCATATTTCCACGGTCATTCATTTATCCATTCATTCAGAATATTTATTTGACATCTATGATGTAATAGGCACCATGCTAGAAACCAAGGCAAGGCATGTGAGTAAAACAGAATTCCTTCCCTTAAGGAACTTGCAGCCTGGTGGAGAAGGCAGAGAGGCTATAACACAGACTGTTAACTGCTATTTTTATAACTAGGAGTGTGCTCTGGTAGCCCAGGGAGGGGTTCTCAGCCCAAATGGAAGATGGAAGAATAGGAAAGAAATCAGGGAAAATTTCCTAGAAGGGACATTGGAAATATGAGTATTTGGAAGCTAAAATTATTGGTCAAGAAGGAGGGTGAAGGGCTTCCCCTGGTGGTCCAGTGGGTAAGGACATCGCCTTGCAGTGCAAGGGGCGCCGGTTCAATCCCTGGCCTGGAAAGATCCCACGTGCCGCAGAGCAGTTGGACTGATGTGTCCAGTTACCGAGCCAGAGCTCTGGAGCGCATGCACCCAGAGCCGGTGCTCTGCAACGACAGAGCCACCTCGGTGGGAGGCCCACAGGAGCCAAAGAACAAAGACGGATGAAAACAGAGAAATGAAAGACCAATAGAAGTGGCCCGCCCACTCCCCTCCCTCCCCAACCCGACCCCCGCCCAAAATAAATAAATAAATCTTTAAAAAAAAAAAAAAGGAGGGGGAAGATCAGAAAAGAGACAAGAAGAGAAAGAATGAATGGCTTCCTCTTCTCCAGTTGTCAGTCAATCCTTGCTGGTTGTCCAGGTTTTACCACCTGCCAACTAAAATTTAATTGAGAGAAATCTCTCATCAAGAGGTTAATTGTGACACAGACTCTCATATCCAGGGGAAAAATCCATCACCTGTGCAGACTGCTTCTTTTTTGGCATCTGGAACAATTCTGTCTGTTAGCAAAATGCAGATATTTGCAATAGAGTTATTTCCAGTATTCAGGTTCTTTCTGAACTTCTTTTCTTTCCTTGAATATCCTCACTCTATATTTAAAACCTCTTGGCATTCCTTTCCACATGGACTAGGGTTGTCTCTGTCTCTCTTGGACCCCCATTTTCCTGGTACCCCAATCCTGGATTGAAGGCATTTCCAAGGACACAGTCTTCATTCTTTCCTGTGAGTAGGGTAGAATTCTCAAACCATGGACTTTCCTGGTGGTCCAGTGGTTAAGAATCCACCTTACCATGCAGGGGACTTGAGTTTGATCCCTGTTCAGGGCACTAAGGTCCCACATTCTGAGGGCAGCCAAGACTTTGTGCCACAGCTACGGAACCTGAGTGCAGCTATGAGATATCCCTCATGATGCAACAAAGATCCTGTGTGCCTTACCTAAGACCAAATGTAGCCAAATAAATAAATGTTAAAAAAAAGAATTCTCAACCCAGGAAATCAGAACTCACCAGGCCAAAGTTAATGACCACTACCCTCTGCAGTTGCAGCCTCTGACTCCTTGTAGATTTCTCCAAGGCCAGAAGGATCCCAAGGAGCCTTTCTCTCATTCCCACTACTTTGACTGTTGCTCTAGCCTCTACCCTGGGATTTCTTCAACTTGTAGCTACACCCAGGATACACTTCCCCATCTTTCTCCTGTCCTGTCTCTCTCATCCTCCCCTCCATAACTCTGTTCCTTTTTCCTCTATTTCTATTCTCAAATAATGTGTGTGTGTGTGTGTGTGTCCAATGACTTTTGAGATTCCATAGGGAAGGGGTCAGGCAACATGATGCCTGAAGAAAGTATGAACAGAGAGCTTCTGGATGACTCCAAACTTAATATAAGCTAAGATAATACATATGTGTATATATATATATATATATATATATATATATATATTATATATATGTATATATACATATGTATGTATATATATACATATATATATATATATAGTTTAAAGATAAAATCATAAATAAATTATGGTCAGCAGGAAGTAGATAAAATATCAGGAAATTCTGCAGGAAGATATGAAAAACAAATCCCAACAGAATCTTCTAGAAAAACAGAGGTAAGGTCTTCTCTTTCAGCTCTGGAGATAACAGCAGAGGATTTTTGTCCTGGTTGCTTATTTGAGGCAGCTGTCATCTTGGGTAGTTATTATGTTTAAGTCACAAGAGTTCACGAAGAACCAAGGACCAGAATCTAAGAGAAGGTCCATGTGAAATCCTGCAGAGCAGCCAGGGACAGCTTGAGCAGTGATGCTAACCTGATTCGGGGACAAAGTGGGGACACTCTTAAAACAGCAGGGACCATATGCAAAGGCAGATGTCCCTAGAAAATTAAGTTGTTAAGTCCAGTCTAGGTTGCATGTGACTTTATAGCATCCCAGAAAACTAGTCAAACGTAGAAGAAATCAACCCTGAATATTCATTGGAAAGACTGATGCTGAAGCTGAAGATCCAGTACTTTGGTACTCTGATATGAAGAGATGACTCATTGGAAAGCGCCCTAATGCTGGAAGAGATTGAAAGCAGAAGGAGAAGAGTACAGCAGGGGATGAAGTGGTTAGAGAGCATCTCTGACTCAGAGGACATGAATTTGAGCCAACTTTTGGGAGACAGTGGAAAACAGAGGCATCTGGTGTGCTGCAATCCATGGGATTGCAAAGAGTAGGGCACAACTTTTAGCTACTGAACAACCACCACCACAGAAAACTAGTGCATGAATCTGAGGTCACAAACTGCACTGACAATCTGAAACCGTGGGCACTGTGAGCAGAATAGACCAGGCCAGCAAAGTCAAGGTGTCGTCTACGGAGGTGTACAGGCTGTGTGTCAGACAGACAATGCTCCCCTCCAGCTTCTGTCCTGACCAGCTGTGACACCTTAGACTGGCCGCTTAACTCCTCTGAATCTATTTCTTCACATGAAGATGAGAGTATAATGCCTGTCCCTCAGGGTTGTGCTGAGGTTATGTGTAAAGCCCTACGCACAATGTCTGGTTTCCCAGTAGTGCCTACTCTAACCTTATGGAGCACAGCCAGGTGATGCATCAGAACAAGGGTAAGACTCTAGAAACTGGACTTGAATTTACTTTGAGGTCTGCTTTGCCCTTGACCTGTGCTACTTTGAGACTGATAAGGGCGAAGATATGAAAACAAATCCAGCTCTGGAGATAACAGCAGAGGATTTTGTCCTGGTTGCTTATTTGAGGCAGCTGTCATCTTGGGTAGTTATTATGTTTAAGTCACAAGAGTTCACGAAGAACCAAGGACCAGAATCTAAGAGAAGGTCCATGTGAAATCCTGCAGAGCAGCCAGGGACAGCTTGAGCAGTGATGCTAACCTGATTCGGGGACAAAGTGGGGACACTCTTAAAACAGCAGGGACCATATGCAAAGGCAGATGTCCCTAGAAAATTAAGTTGTTAAGTCCAGTCTAGGTTGCATGTGACTTTATAGCATCCCAGAAAACTAGTCAAACGTAGAAGAAATCAACCCTGAATATTCATTGGAAAGACTGATGCTGAAGCTGAAGATCCAGTACTTTGGTACTCTGATATGAAGAGATGACTCATTGGAAAGCGCCCTAATGCTGGAAGAGATTGAAAGCAGAAGGAGAAGAGTACAGCAGGGGATGAAGTGGTTAGAGAGCATCTCTGACTCAGAGGACATGAATTTGAGCCAACTTTTGGGAGACAGTGGAAAACAGAGGCATCTGGTGTGCTGCAATCCATGGGATTGCAAAGAGTAGGGCACAACTTTTAGCTACTGAACAACCACCACCACAGAAAACTAGTGCATGAATCTGAGGTCACAAACTGCACTGACAATCTGAAACCGTGGGCACTGTGAGCAGAATAGACCAGGCCAGCAAAGTCAAGGTGTCGTCTACGGAGGTGTACAGGCTGTGTGTCAGACAGACAATGCTCCCCTCCAGCTTCTGTCCTGACCAGCTGTGACACCTTAGACTGGCCGCTTAACTCCTCTGAATCTATTTCTTCACATGAAGATGAGAGTATAATGCCTGTCCCTCAGGGTTGTGCTGAGGTTATGTGTAAAGCCCTACGCACAATGTCTGGTTTCCCAGTAGTGCCTACTCTAACCTTATGGAGCACAGCCAGGTGATGCATCAGAACAAGGGTAAGACTCTAGAAACTGGACTTGAATTTACTTTGAGGTCTGCTTTGCCCTTGACCTGTGCTACTGTTAGAGACATAAAGATGAGAATAGGCTGACTCTTTCTCAAGAAGCTTTCAGGCTGGTGGGGCAGAAAAGCCCAGGAATGGAGTGGCGCTGCCACAGAGTGAGGACTGTGAGAGAGGCATGCACATGTTGAGAGCACGGGCACTGGGGTGCTGTTAGGGGAAAGGGATCCTGGAGAAGGTTGCCAGTGAACCAGGCTGGAACCCCCAGGGAATGGTGATGAGTGAGCTATCACCCAGTTGTCTACCATGGGAATGCGGACTAGCAAAGGGGACTGAGCCAAGGGTTTCAGGATGGAGACAAGCCAGTGTTACAGTTCCAGGAGAGTGACGTCCCTTAAGGCAGCTCACACAATGAAGACCCCAACCACTTTCCCCTACTTCACACTCACTTTGTCTGTCACTGACAGACCATTGGCAGCCCTTTCCATTGAGATAAATACAGGATGAGAAGGTAATTAGACTGACTAATCTCAGCCAGGAGAGCTCTCCCAGGACCCAATTTCCCTATGGTTTTTGCATTCAAATTGCTTTAGAACTGAGACTTACAGGGAACCTGGAATCAAGGGAAGAGAATGGAATGGAGGATGGACACAAGTCACAGAAGGACCCAAATATCATATACTGAACTCACCTAGGCTGAGTAGACAATCAACTTTCCTACCCGTCCCCACCTCTAAGAAGTCCATCGTTGATTAATTTACTAAAAAGATTTAACACATTTTTTGATATAAATGTTAACAAACACACATGAATCATCACATTGGTCTTTCCAGAAAAGTGACCTGTGTCAGTTCATTTCTTGCATAAAGAAATGTTAACAAACACACTCTGTCCTGACCAGCTGTGACACCTTAGACTGGCCGCTTAACTCCTCTGAATCTATTTCTTCACATGAAGATGAGAGTATAATGCCTGTCCCTCAGGGTTGTGCTGAGGTTATGTGTAAAGCCCTACGCACAATGTCTGGTTTCCCAGTAGTGCCTACTCTAACCTTATGGAGCACAGCCAGGTGATGCATCAGAACAAGGGTAAGACTCTAGAAACTGGACTTGAATTTACTTTGAGGTCTGCTTTGCCCTTGACCTGTGCTACTGTTAGAGACATAAAGATGAGAATAGGCTGACTCTTTCTCAAGAAGCTTTCAGGCTGGTGGGGCAGAAAAGCCCAGGAATGGAGTGGCGCTGCCACAGAGTGAGGACTGTGAGAGAGGCATGCACATGTTGAGAGCACGGGCACTGGGGTGCTGTTAGGGAAGGCATCCTGGAGAAGGTTGCCAGTGAACCAGGCTGGAACCCCCAGGGAATGGTGATGAGTGAGCTATCACCCAGTTGTCTACCATGGGAATGCGGACTAGCAAAGGGGACTGAGCCAAGGGTTTCAGGATGGAGACAAGCCAGTGTTACAGTTCCAGGAGAGTGACGTCCCTTAAGGCAGCTCACACAATGAAGACCCCAACCACTTTCCCCTACTTCACACTCACTTTGTCTGTCACTGACAGACCATTGGCAGCCCTTTCCATTGAGATAAATACAGGATGAGAAGGTAATTAGACTGACTAATCTCAGCCAGGAGAGCTCTCCCAGGACCCAATTTCCCTATGGTTTTTGCATTCAAATTGCTTTAGAACTGAGACTTACAGGGAACCTGGAATCAAGGGAAGAGAATGGAATGGAGGATGGACACAAGTCACAGAAGGACCCAAATATCATATACTGAACTCACCTAGGCTGAGTAGACAATCAACTTTCCTACCCGTCCCCACCTCTAAGAAGTCCATCGTTGATTAATTTACTAAAAAGATTTAACACATTTTTTGATATAAATGTTAACAAACACACATGAATCATCACATTGGTCTTTCCAGAAAAGTGACCTGTGTCAGTTCATTTCTCTCTGCATCTTAGCTTCTTCATCTTTATGAAATGAAAAGCTGCTTGCTCCTTGGAAGAAATGCTATGACAAAACTAGACAACATATTAAAAAGCAGAGACATCACTTTACTCACAAATGTCCATATAGTCAAAGCTATGGTTTTTCCAGTAGTCATATACAGATGTGAGAGTTGGACCATAAAGAAGGCCAAGTACCAAAGAATTGACGCTTTCAAATTGCGGTGCTGGAGAAGACTTTCAAGAGTCCCTTGGACCTCAAGGAGATCATGCCAGTCAATCCTAAAGGAAATAAACTCTGAATTTTCATTCAAAGAACTGATGCTGAAGCTGAAGATCCAATACTTTGGCCACTGGATGTGAAGAGCCAACTCACTGGAAAAGACTGATGTTGGCAAAGATTGAGGGCTGAAGAGGAAGAGAATGACAAAGGATAAGATGGTTGAATGACATCATTGACTGAATAAACATGAGTTTGAACAAACTCCAGGAGATAGGGAAGGACAGGGAAGCCTGCCATGCTGCAGTCCATGAGGTCATGAAGAATCAGACATAACTTAGGAACTGAACAACAACCTTGTGGTTTGGTGGTAGCTGTTTCCCTGGATTACAGAGTGCTTCATTTGATATTCAGCCTGGCTGTGAGGAATATTGATTCTTCTGACTCTTACCTGTGTCCCTAGTCTCTGGCACCATACTTGCCACATCGTCTTTATTCAGTGAAAGTTTATTCTGCTAGCTGAACAGAATACCCAGGTATTCCCAGGAGACAAGGGAAGAGACATTGAATGGGGACAGAGGGTAATCCAGTTCTGTCTTCTGGATTTCTCTACAGATAACTAATCATCTATTATGGTTGATTCTTATTAGTTTTCCTCTCAGAGGTTTAACTTATTTCTAGTCCTGCAAACATCTCCCTTTCCTGCTATATTCTGAGCACCTTTCCTCATGACTTGGGTGGAGGTCTTCTCCTTCCCCACTACCCTCTACCTTCTTTGTGGCCATGACAAAGTAGAGAAGAGGATTCACAGTGTGAGTCAACTTGTTTAGTATGTATCTTCAGCTATTTTATGCTTCTTAAATTCAGGCAGGGCAGGCTCCAGAGGTTCAAAAACTGTTTGATGGTTGGCAAATCTATTTAGAAGGTGAGATGCAAAAGTCAGTTTGGGTCAGTCTCTCCAAAGAGGCTAATCTTGACCATCTGCTTGTGGGAAAGAGATTTTTCATTCCTGAGCAGGGAAATAGAAGGGTATCTGTTCCCTCCTTTCCCGACCCCCACCACCATAGAGAGAAAGCACATGGCTTAAGTTTTTTATCAAAGGGCTTAAATTCAGAAAACCTTAATGGGATCTAAGACAGCAACGCTGTCCTGACAGCAAAGATGACCAGGCAACCCTCTTATTTGGAAAAGTCCTTAACCTCTATTACACTAAGTACCTTTTGATAAATTTCACATAAAATACACAACAGACTATATTCTTGAAAGGCGGCCAGGTACAGTAAGAAGATCATGGAATTTGAGACATAAATTTAACTTCAGGATCTGTTACTTCTTAACTCTGAATCTTTTTCCTTCTCTGTCAAATGGGAATAACTGCATCTATATGACAGCTATTGTGAGGATTAAAGGAGACTATTCATTTATTAATTCAACAAATATTTATTAAGCATTTCATTTATTAATCAGGATAAATAATTTCTGTGCCTCAGTAGAGAAGTCTCTAAATCTCAATGGTGCAACACAACAGGAGTCTGAAGGCTCTGACGTACACTGGCCAGGGTCCTCCCTATCAAGCGATGCAGGGATCCAGACTCCCTCCATTTTTCAATGCTTGCTGAGGCAGAAGAGAGAGAGATGGTGAGGTTAATTATCTCTTCTGTGCCTTGGGCCAGAAGTGACACACCTCTCCTACTTCTTTGTACCTATTTGCCAAAACTTAGTCATAGGCTTCCAACTTCACTCCAAGGAAGGCTGAGAAATCCTTCTCCATTTTATCTCAGGAAGAGGAAGTTGTTTGGAGAACAAACAGCGTCATCTCTGCCGCAGCATCTAAAGTGTGTCAAGAACTATGCTTAACAACGGAAACACAGAGGTAAGCAAACAAAGTCCCTGTCCTCAAGGAGAACATAGTCCAGAGACAAAACACCCAGCACTGTTAGCTCGTTGGATAATTCAATTGTCCCTTTTAATTCCGTAACTACACTAATTCAATTCAATTTTGTATTCAATTAATTCCATAACTTCATCACTGTTTCCTGCTCTCAGTGATTACTTATATTTGAAACATTCTGCTTTCTTAAAACTATATTTCATGCCTATAGGTTTCCTGTGAGTCATTCCCACCTCCCTCCATCCGTGGGGCAGGATCTATGTGATGATCCCAGTCACCTGTCAGTCCCCCACGGGGTCCACCAGGCAAGTGCCAGAGTCCCCTTCCCCCACAGTTATTGAATGTATTACACTTGTATCTTTTTGTTTCTTTCCTTCAATTTTATTTCTCCCTCAGCTCAGGGCTTCAGACAGAATAACAGAGGAGAGGAGTTTTCCCTCAGCCCAGCGCCTCCTGTGGTATGTTAGGCGGTGGGTGCCCTTATCCTGCGCCAAGAGAGAGGAATCACAGTCCTTCTCTTTCCGCTCTCACTGCTGGATTCTTTCCCCAGGAAATAGATCATCCCTGGGGGACCTGCATGGAGCTGTCCACAGTGTCCACAGGGGCAGGAAGAGACAAGCCAGTGGAGATTCTGGTCGCTCCAGGGAACCGCCTGAGGCGACTTCACGGGGGTCCTTCCTCTGAGGTCGCGGCCCACACCCTTCCCCACCCCCAGCCTCCACCCTCGGGGATGGGGGCGAGGCAGCGCCCCGGCCGCTGGCCCGGCTCCTCCTCCGGCGCCTGCGGTGCTAATCGCAGCTCACAGCTCTTAACATCTCAGCTGCAGGGTCCTGCCATGTTGGTGAACACGAACGGATTCGGCCTCCCCGTGTTCATCCTTACCCGGTACCTTTAATCAGGAGTGTTATCCGCGGCTTCTGCCCAGGCCTCATTTAGATTTCTTGTTTGTAGCAATAATACCCTTTTAATATGCTAAATGAGCGAGCAAATGAGCCTTCCTCCACTTGCGAGGTTTTTAAAAACATCCCTTCTTTAGTGGATGAAGGTCATTCTTTGGGCAGATTAATACTTAACTAGGAGGCCTTGTTTATTGTCTGGGGTCACTTCAGCGGCTGTCAGAGCATATTAAAGAGCGCAGGATTGCCAGTGCCGGAACAATGCCGCTGGGTGGGGGCGCGGGAGGGGCGGCCTGCGCCCGATTCCCTTCCCTGGCTCTCATTTCAACTCCGCAGCCGTTATTAATACCTTAATTTGTAGTGCATTAATGAATTCTAATCCCCATTATGTGTGGAGCCAGTGGACCTGTAGCAGGCTCTGTGCAACCCGACTGAATCTTGAGCTGTGGAAAGGCAGACTCATGGCTGGCTGGCATTGACCAAGGGGTAGGGACCCTGGACCTCTTTCAAAGGGGCCAACCAAGATCGACAGGGGCCTGCTGTTTCTGGGAGGTTCAGCCACAGAGGGGAAAAGAACAGGCGACGGTCTGGATGGCACTGTTCGAAACTTCAGCCTCCCTGTGCCAGCTCCAACTTTTGGAGCTTTGCAGTTACTGAGAACTCATCTTCGCCATTCAGGCTTCAGAAAGTTCCTCTTTGTATGTAAGAATAATCTGCCTACGATGCCAGAGACTTGGGATCGATCCCTGGATTGGGAAGATCTCCTAGACAAAGGAATGGCGACCCACCCCCAGATCCTTACCTGGAGAATTCCATGGACAGAGGAGCCTGGTGGGCTACAGTTAACGGGTTGGAAAGAATTGGAGACCACTAAGAGACTGCCGCTACTAGAGTATATGAGAATAGTACCCGCCTCATAGGACAGGCACACATACTAAATGAGCCTGTATAGTTAGGACACACGGCAAATGCTCCATCGAGGTTAGTGGTCATTGCAATAGCCAAACCTCCCTCTGCCCAAAGCCCCACCTGGTGAGCTGGGGAGAATAACTCCTTCCCTCTTCTGTCATACTTGTACTCACTTCTATGAGCCCTTCTCTGCCTGTGAAGGCACCCTGCTTATGAGCTTGACTGTCTAGGAAAGCAAATCCTCTTGAGAACAGGGACTCTGTCATTCTTATGTTTATGTTGTTCAATTGCTAGGTTGTGTCCAACTCTCTGTGACCCCATGGACTGCAACACGCCAGGCTTCCCTATCCTTCACTGTTTCTTTTTTTTTTAATTTAATTTATTTATTTATTTTTGGGTAGGGCTTGGGTTGGGGAGGGAGGGGAGCGGGCGGGCCACTTCTATTGGTCTTTCATTTCTCTATTTTCATCCGTCTTTGTTCCTTGGCTCCTGTGGGCCTCCCATCGCGGTGGCGTCTGTTGTGGCGGAGCGCCAGCTCTGGACGCATGCGCTCCAGAGCTCTGGCTTGGTAATTGGACACATCGGTCCAGCCGCTCCGCAGCACGTGGGATCTTCCCAGGCCAGGGATCGAACCGGTGCCCCTTGCACTGCAAGGTGGTGTCCTTATCCACTGGACCACCAGGGGAAGCCCTTTCACTGTTTCTTGAGTCTGCTCAGACCTGTGTCTTTATTTTTATATACCCCTTCACTCTGGCATCTAATAGCAGTGCTTGTCAGAAAGTATGTGCTTCATAAAGGCTTGTTGGGCAAGCATTTGAAAGAGTATAGATTGGGCTCTCCGTACTTCAGGGCCTCATGCTTTCCGTGAGCCCAGGGGGACAGTGTACGGGGCCACAGGGCTCTTTTTCTTGGCATGTCTAATTGTCACGGTAACAAACCTGGGGCTGCTCACCTCTGTGCACAAGGCCAAGCCATTGACATCAGGTCGTGAGGAAAGAAAGGGCAGCATTTATTGCAGGGCACCTGGCAAGGAGTTCAGGACAGTTAATGCTCAAAACACCTGAGCTCCTTGATGGGTTTCCGGAAAGCATGTTTTAAAGACCGGATGAGGGAGGGGCATCCCAGGCCCTGTGATCAGCTCCTGCACAGTTCTCTGAGCAGTGGATCGTGAGGTAATAGGGTGGTGTCACAGGGGTTAACATGTATCAGTCCTCAGGCACCAGTAGGTCTGGAGGCTACGTGCTCTTGATCAGCAAGTAGTCAACATCTTTCACTTGGTGGAGGTGGTAGCAACTGTAAAACAACTCAGGAAGTGTGCAGCAGGTACTGCTATCTAGGTACTTCAGAGAGGAGCTGCAGCAGAAGATGTGGGGAGGGGTCTGTCCAGGGAAGGCTCCTTAGGGAATTTGCCTGGTTATGCCAGCCTGTCCTCCCTCCTCTGGACTCTGAGCCTGTTTCCTGAGCTGTGCACAGACTGGGACCAGTTTGGTCACATCCTGCTCTTGGGCACGCCTTGGTTCTTATCCTTCACCTATGTGCCTAAGCCTAGTAGCCTGGGTCCATTTTAGATGAGCACAGTGACTTAAAGCCATATTTTTTTATATATATTTCACCATTCCAGTGCTTCATTCAATTCAAAAAACATACTAGCCACTATTTATGAGGCTTTACAATGCCTCTTAAATCCTGTTCTGGGCACTTCACTGCCCCATTCAGTAGTCCAGATTCTTAGAGCCAGAATAAGCCTTAAAGATCACTTGGAACAACTACTGAGGCTTTCTTGAGATGTCTGAGGCTCAGAAAGGTCTGTCGTTGTTCAGGGTCACTCAGTTCCCCTGGAACTCAGCCGAGTGCTCAAAGTCAGTTTCTTCACTATTCCCACTGTCTGGAGGGCTCCTGGCTTGGCACTTCAGGATGTGCTGTGCCAGGAATGGGACTGGACTGCACCAGAAGAACCCTGTTGGGTGGCCCAGGACTCTAAGGTCAACCTTTCCTGCCTCAGGGCCAAGAGGTATTGAGTCAGGATTGCTCTGATCTCCTTAGGAGATGGACTTACATGCCACAGCTTCCCAGGGCCTCAACTCAATTCAGCAAGTACTTCCTTAGTATCTGCTCTGAGGCAATAAGCCCCCAACTGAAAGCCAGAGGCTGATTGTAGCCCATCTCAATAAACAACCATTGAGGGTTCTCGTATGTGAGTTGTAAGTTGCTTATCAAGTGGCTGATACTTGAACTGGAGACTTCCGGGCCACACTGCCCAGCTCACCTGTGGCGGAAGGCTCCCCCACCCCCACCTGAGCCACTCGGAGACCACCTGCCCCCTGGATTCTAGCACGCATTTCTCCCCCTCTTCCTCTTTGTATCTTCTCTGGACTCAGGGTCCAGTTATTTGGAAGCAATGCACACCTTCCTGGTGTGTTGCGCACTCTTGAGGCCTTATACACCTGCCCCAGCCTCCAACTTGTGGGAGTCAATGAGCTGTGGTCTTCCACTCATGTGAGAATTTTGTTAGGCTCAGACTTTGCTCTGAATGGTACCAGACCAACAGTTTCCTTAGTCCTCTCTGCCCCCTGCCTCACAGTCCTGTGCGCCTCATTGCTCCTATTGGCAGAGGCATAATGGAGCTGAAGCTCAGTGAATCAGAAATCAAAAGGTGAAAGAGGAGGCGCTGATGGAGTATGCTCACAGAGGTGATGGTTTCTCTGGCTAAGTTGCTGTCTTGCTCATTCCCACCTATCAGTGTGAGGTCACCCAGCCAGCCTGGCCTCTGCCTCGGCTCCTAAGGTGTCCTCAGAGCCAATGGCAGCCTTGCCCTGCAGGAGATGCTAACTTTCCATCTGTGTGTCTGTGTGGGGGTGTTGGGGCGCTAGGAAGATGTAAGAATGTGTGAGTGGTGTGTGTAGCTGACATGTGAGGATCTGTATGCATGAGACCGTATGAATAATATGTGTGGTAGGTGGGGGAACATGAATATTATGAATGGGGGTTAGTTGTGTGTTCATGTTGGGGGAGGTAGGAAAGTGGTGAGTATTTGAATGTGTGTAATATACTGTTGGTGTTACATGAGTGCATGATGTTGTAACAGGAGGGAAAGGGGCAGGGAACAACTTTGGAAAGAATGACATAACCCAAGGACACAACACAAACCGATGAGCATCAAATGGGTCCAAGAAGGCAGACTAGACCTTGATCCCCAATCAGCAAGCTAAATGACACACCCAGAGCCGCCATGACAGTTCCACTCCTTCCCCAAAATAGTTGGAATAATCCTCCCACTCATTAGCATATGAAATTGCCCAGCCCATAAAAGCTGAAATGCCCAGACAGAACTGGAGACTTCCGGGCCACACTGCCCAGCTCACCTGTGGCGGAAGGCTCCCCCACCCCCCCCCGAGCCCCCCGGAGGCCACCCGCCCCCCGGATTCTAGCACGCATTTCTCCCCCTCTTCCTCTTTGTATCTTCTCTGGACTCAGGGTCCAGTTATTTGGAAGCAATGCACACCTTCCTGGTGTGTTGCGCACTCTTGAGGCCTTATACACCTGCCCCAGCCTCCAACTTGTGGGAGTCAATGAGCTGTGGTCTTCCACTCATGTGAGAATTTTGTTAGGCTCAGACTTTGCTCTGAATGGTACCAGACCAACAGTTTCCTTAGTCCTCTCTGCCCCCTGCCTCACAGTCCTGTGCGCCTCATTGCTCCTATTGGCAGAGGCATAATGGAGCTGAAGCTCAGTGAATCAGAAATCAAAAGGTGAAAGAGGAGGCGCTGATGGAGTATGCTCACAGAGGTGATGGTTTCTCTGGCTAAGTTGCTGTCTTGCTCATTCCCACCTATCAGTGTGAGGTCACCCAGCCAGCCTGGCCTCTGCCTCGGCTCCTAAGGTGTCCTCAGAGCCAATGGCAGCCTTGCCCTGCAGGAGATGCTAACTTTCCATCTGTGTGTCTGTGTGGGGGTGTTGGGGCGCTAGGAAGATGTAAGAATGTGTGAGTGGTGTGTGTAGCTGACATGTGAGGATCTGTATGCATGAGACCGTATGAATAATATGTGTGGTAGGTGGGGGAACATGAATATTATGAATGGGGGTTAGTTGTGTGTTCATGTTGGGGGAGGTAGGAAAGTGGTGAGTATTTGAATGTGTGTAATATACTGTTGGTGTTACATGAGTGCATGATGTTGTAACAGGAGGGAAAGGGGCAGGGAACAACTTTGGAAAGAATGACATAACCCAAGGACACAACACAAACCGATGAGCATCAAATGGGTCCAAGAAGGCAGACTAGACCTTGATCCCCAATCAGCAAGCTAAATGACACACCCAGAGCCGCCATGACAGTTCCACTCCTTCCCCAAAATAGTTGGAATAATCCTCCCACTCATTAGCATATGAAATTGCCCAGCCCATAAAAGCTGATAATGCCTCATTTCAGAACCACCACAGTTGCCCTTTGTGATAGCCCACACTCTGTCTGCAGAGTGTGCTTTTCTCTTAATCTGCATAAATCCACCTCCTTCCTATCACTTTGTCTCTCACTGAATTCTTTTCTGGGATGAGACATCAAGAGCCTGAGCTCCATTAGGTCCTAAAGCCACATACTGTGGGTTTTGGCTGGGTTTGAGTCCCAGCCACATGGGTTCCACAAGTACCGAACAGGATTTTGGCTGGGTTCAAGTCCCAAACTGGGTTTTGGGTTCAAGTCCCAATCCCAGGAAAATGGTTTCAGCATGGCTGTGTGTATAGAATTTACATTCTATTTTAGCTTCTACATTCTATTTTAGAATCTTTGGAATGTATGTGAATGGGGTGTCCATGTGTATGTTTTGATAGGTGGGCACTTAGGGCTTATGAGAATGGCATGTATATGAATATTTTACAACTCAAGACTAGTTGTGTTTGTATGAATAAGTATGTTATGTTAGGGTTGGTTTGTGAGTTTGAGGACTTCTACGGAGTATAAATTTGTGACGGTGTATAAGTAGCAGTGTGTGTTATGTATATCAAGGGCATATATGAACAACTTGTGTATTACGATGGGCAGATATGACTGTTGTAAATATGTGCACCAGTGAAAATGCATGAAGGTGCTAGTGGCGTGTATATTCCTGAGTGGGGGTTCAGGGACACACATGAGTGAGTGAATGACCGCATCTGGGTGTAGCAAATAGCTTGAGGGCTTCGTTATATATATACAGGAAAGCACAAGCAGGCCTATACTGGCTGGTGGGAGCGATTGTTAAACTCAGGGACAATGTTAAATGGCCCATAAGATCAGCCATTATGAAAACTTAAATTATATGTACTTATGATGACCTAAATTATGTAAGAAGAAAGATAATAATTAAAACTCAGCATTGGTAATTATTTTACATTTCACTCTTGTTTACATCTGCAGCTTGGTTACACCTAATCTCTATATGGTGGAATGGGGTGTAGCCTGTCCACTTTGCCCAGCTTCGAGTTCAGTGACATCTACTGGTAACTTGAAATGGGTCCTCATGGGAGTATTCACACCATGGAAGGTGCAAACTCTGCCAATCAGAGAGTTTTAATGACCTGGAGAGTTGGTTGTTAAGCATGTACCATCATACAACTCTACGTAAGTGAGAGTGTTGGTTATTATTGATACGATATTTAGGAGTGTGTGTGTGTGTGTGTGTGTGTGTGTGTGAATTAGTGGATAAGTGTAAATATAATAATGAATATATTTATTGCTATGTAAGTACCTATGATGGATAAGTCCAGATAAATTTTAAGCTAGGATTCATAGATATTTAAAGGTGTCCATAAGAATTCAGAGGGTCCATGAACTTGAAGAAGAAAAAGAAAATTAAATCTTTATTTAATTCCAACTAAACTAACTTCTAGCTAAAGTATAGCATTTCCTCCAGCATGAATGTAGGCAACAATCCACAGGAATATTAGCAGTGTCTGTTATTTTATTACCAATGGAAATCACAGATATTTCATATTATTTTACAGTTCTTGAAGACATATCAAAATATCATTTATAGCCACTATGACATTAGTTATAAAATCCATCATTAGATGTTATTTAAACCTTTAATAAGGGAGTATATATATTACCAAACCACTGATTCATTTTTAAAATATTTTGAAAACTGAACTTCAGTTTAATTATTTTCCTTTGTAATTCTACGTATTTTATTCCACACATTTAAAGAATGGTTTTCTGAGGGGACTCATGGGTCCCATCAGAATGCCAAAGGAATCTGTGGCACAAAACCTTGTTACATAGATGCTGTGTGTGGATGTGGTCAGCAGACCAATGAGTAGGGTGCTTGTGTGTGTGTGTGTGTGTGTGTGTGTTTAACTGTATATGTAGTTAAGAGTTGGGATGAGGGAATTTGACTTGTAAGCATTAAGAGCATGGGTGAGTAGGGAATGGAAGTGTTTATGATCCAATGCCTAGAAACAGATTCCTCCTTTTTCCCCAGGGAAGATGCAGGGAGTCTGGGGTAGTAGAGGAAGAGATGAGGAATGTTTTATTGAAGTGCTCACAGGCTGAATTCTAAAACTTATTTTTCTAAGACAGAATTACTCCCAGTCTCTTTGTGCAAGTATTGTTAGCAGGAAATAGGTTTATTTTCTGAATGCTGACTGTCTTACTGAGTATAGACAGGATGGCGATTCTCACCTGATTCATAGAAATTCTTGCCCCCACAGACAGCCTCAGATACCTGTGGACACAGCATGTTGGCCTCACCACTGACCTATTATTTTATTTGTTTATTTTCAAACACACTCACACCCATCCTAACCACCCATACTTAGCCCTCTTTGGTGTAGCTAAACACACTCCACTCCTCACTTCTAGTACTGTGCACACTCCCAGGCCTTCCTTCACATGATGTCACCTTTATTTGATCACCTCCACAGCGCTGCTTCCTGGCTGGGGTGTCTGCCAGGCTTAGCCAGGGGAAAGCTTTGGGGTTTTGCCAGGGAACAGCCTTGCCAACAAAGGGGAGGAAGAGGCAAAGGTAGAAAGGGAAGAGTGGACATAGGAGGGGATAGGACTGCATCAAAGGATGCTCAAAGGGTCCAGGCCCAGAGTGAAGGCTCTCAGAGTCTTGGCAGGTTGCCTCCTTCCTTGGCATTCAAATGATTTCACCCTGGTGTTTATTTGCCACGGGCCTCCCTAGCTAAAGGGAGGAACAGAGTTCTTCTTCTCTGGATTCCCAATCTACCTTCTTCCTCAAAGTGGGGTAAGATACTCTCAGATTTACCCAAAGGATAGACAGTGAACCTGCCCATAAGCCCCGGGAGAAGATGAAGCTCTTTACCCTTTTTAAACCAGGTCTCACAAGGCTTCCTCAAAAGCTTTTAAAACCCCAGATCCCTCCTGCTTCAGATTAAGCCTCTTGATCAGCCCTTGGAGGACAGAGAGCAAAGCTGTGTGATCTTCGAGTCTTGGCGGATAGCAGTCAGACTCTTTTGAGACAAGCCCGAGAGCATCACTAGGGCCTGACCTTGAGAGGTCTCTGTAGCCTCGAGTGGTCTGTCTTCACTTGTGTTGGGAGGCAGATGTGGTCTCTGAGTAGACCCTGTTTGGCTGCCTCTGCATTTGTGTCCTTTGTGGGAATGGATATCTGGTGGCCCCAGGTCTTGTGAGCCAAACTTGGGTGAAGATCACGTGCATAGCCAAGCACACAGCAATGCTTCTGGCCTCTGGACATGATCTTATGTGGGAACAATTTCTGTGGTTGTTGTTTCATTGCTAAGTGATGTCCAATTCTTTGGGACCCCATGGACTGAAGCCCACCAGGCTCCTCCTCTGTCTGTGGGATTTCCCAGACAAGAACAGTAGAGTGGGTTGGCATTTCCTTTTCTAAAGGATCTTCCCCACCAAAGGATCAACCCCAAGTCTCCTGCATTGATTGGAAGATTCTTTACCTCTAAGCCACCAGGAAAACCCAGAAACAAAACCAAAAGGGACCTTATTCACTGACTATAAGACTTCTTTAGTCACACTGTCCTTTTTGGCATACAAAATTGCGCTCAGATTGAGATGGTTTCTGGAATCTATAAAAGGGACCTTTCTTGGGAACAAGAATTGCAGCCTGCTCTTAGGACTTCCTTTGTGGCTCAGATGGTAAAGAATCTGCCTGCAATGCGGGGGGCCTAGGTTTGATCCCTAGGTTGGGAAGATGCCCTAGAGAAGGGAACCTTATTTCTATCTGTTCTATCTGCCAGGTTATTTCCAATTGTAGCAGCCATATATCTTCTAATCAGTGGTGCCCTACGTATACATATGTCCCCTCCCTCTTGAACCTCTCTCCTACCCCGTCCCCCTCCCATACTTCTAAGTTATCATAGAGCACTGGGTGAACTCCCTGTGCTATATGCCAACTCCCCACTAGCTATCTATTTCACATACATTATCATATATATGCTAAGGTATGTGTTTCTGTGCTATTCTCTCAAGCCATTCCGTCCCACCTTCCCCCAGTGTGTCCACAAGTCCATTTTCTATGCCAGCGTCTCTACTCCTGCCCTGCAAATAGGTTCATCTGTGCCATTTTTTCTAGATTGCATACATATGCATTGAGGATAGGGATTTTTGATGGTTCTATTTATTGTTGTAGTTCAGCACTTAGAAGAGCACTTGCTGTAGCTGTTTGATCACTCAGTCGTGTCTGACTCTTGGCGATGCCATCAACTGTAGAAGCCAGGCTCGTCTGTCCATGGAATTCTCCAGGCAAGAATACTGGAGTGGGTTGCCATTTCCTTCTCCAGGTGATCTTCCTGAACCAGGTCAAACCCACATCTGCTGCATTGCAAGTGGATTCTTTACTACTGACCCATTCTCAGAAGTAGTGAGTAAACACGTTGCATATGGAGAAAAGGAAGAAAATCTACATCAGATAAACTGCCTAACCCACAAAAGAAACCTGGAAAATACCAAACTATAGAAAAGTGAAAGTCACTCAGTCATGTCTGACTAGCCTGCCAGGATCCTTGGTCCATGGGATTCTCCAGGCAAGAATATTGGAGTGAATAGCCGTTCCTTTCCCCAAGGAATCTTCCCAACCCAGGAACTGAACCCAGGTGGCCTGCATTGCAAGTGGATTCTTTACCATCTAAGCCACAAGGGAATCCCAAAATATAGAAAAGCCACTTCCAAAACCCTAACACTGGAAAGTTACTACTTATCAGGTCTTAAACCTCTGAATCTGGTCCATAAAGTGCTTAATAAACTAAAATATTCACTATTCTCTTCTGGGGACCGGGACGGGAAAAATTGCAAATATTGCAGAAGTATAAGGTGAAGGCCAATGATAAATTAACTCGGATATTGCTTATCACGCTCTGAAATCAGCAATAATAAAACACAATACAAGACTCGAGTCAAGTGTCATCGGGGACTCTCATCCACCCAAACTTTTCCTAGAGGCAATTTAGTCTGCCTCTTCTCCCACAAAGACGTGGGCAAGTGTTTCTGTGATAAACACTTCTTAGCAACTCACTCAGGAAGCCTGTCTGTGGGATCACATGTGCAAAGAGGCAATAAAGCATGAGGCTGCACCCAGCATGGAAACTGATTTCTCTTCCTAAGGGTGAGTTTCACGTCAAATAACAGCACCATCTGCCAAGCGGATCTGAGAAATGGGTGCTGACTGAAGACTCTTTAGCAGCAAGGTGGGTCTTGTGTGGGGAGCTAGAAGCATGGATGGTGAGAAAATGAAAGTTAAAGGTGTGTGCAGGGACTTCCCTGGTGGCCCAGTGGTTAAGACCCCATGTTTCCAATGCAGGGTACATGGATTCCATTCCTGGTCAGGGAACTAAGATCCCTAATGCCGTGTGGTGTGTCCTCCCAAAAAAGTATGTAAATGGTTTCAAGCATGCAGATGGGCACTGATCCCAGGCTTAGCTTTTAAGCCACCCCCACCCAATCCCACACCTTGGAGCTGACAGTCAACAAATGCGAGACTTGCATTGTGCGTTCCTTACCAGTCATGGTCTGCACACCATCTACACACAGCATCTGTACCTCTGCACATTGGCTCTGATTCTCAGCTTCAACTCGCCACATTAACCCTCGTCCTACCTGCTGTATTTGCTGACTGACCTTGAGTTCTGGTTTCTACCCCAGTATCGTATAAAGACTTTGGCTTAGCCCTCCTAGCTGGATCTCTCCAAGCTTGCTCCCTGGACCTAAGACGCCTCCTCCCCTCCCCAGCCCCAGAAGCTGTATTCCCACAAGTCAGAGGAGCATAAAGCCAGGCCAGGTGATTTTCTAGCAGGATTTCTGTGTGTGCACCTTCAGCAGAGAGAATATGTAACTCAGGCAGCCAGGGTCACCTCATCTGATGAGCATCTCCTTGTTCTGTGTCTAATTCAACAAACTCCATGGCAACGCAGGGTCTTCTCAGCTTACCTGACCTTCCCCGACCTCACTGTTAACAACTCTGTCAGTTAGCTGAGTGTGGTGTGAGCCAACAGCCTCCTTTGCTTCCTGCCTGGCACTGCAGTGGGTGAAGGGATTGTCTCTGGACGAGAGAATGGGGAGGGAACCTGAGAGGGGAGATTCAAACCTGGGGGTAGAGCAGTGGGCACCCAGCCTGGAAACTGATTTCTCTTCCTAAGGGTGAGTTTCACGTCAAATAACAGCACCATCTGCCAAGCGGATCTGAGAAATGGGTGCTGACTGAAGACTCTTTAGCAGCAAGGTGGGTCTTGTGTGGGGAGCTAGAAGCATGGATGGTGAGAAAATGAAAGTTAAAGGTGTGTGCAGGGACTTCCCTGGTGGCCCAGTGGTTAAGACCCCATGTTTCCAATGCAGGGTACATGGATTCCATTCCTGGTCAGGGAACTAAGATCCCTAATGCCGTGTGGTGTGTCCTCCCAAAAAAGTATGTAAATGGTTTCAAGCATGCAGATGGGCACTGATCCCAGGCTTAGCTTTTAAGCCACCCCCACCCAATCCCACACCTTGGAGCTGACAGTCAACAAATGCGAGACTTGCATTGTGCGTTCCTTACCAGTCATGGTCTGCACACCATCTACACACAGCATCTGTACCTCTGCACATTGGCTCTGATTCTCAGCTTCAACTCGCCACATTAACCCTCGTCCTACCTGCTGTATTTGCTGACTGACCTTGAGTTCTGGTTTCTACCCCAGTATCGTATAAAGACTTTGGCTTAGCCCTCCTAGCTGGATCTCTCCAAGCTTGCTCCCTGGACCTAAGACGCCTCCTCCCCTCCCCAGCCCCAGAAGCTGTATTCCCACAAGTCAGAGGAGCATAAAGCCAGGCCAGGTGATTTTCTAGCAGGATTTCTGTGTGTGCACCTTCAGCAGAGAGAATATGTAACTCAGGCAGCCAGGGTCACCTCATCTGATGAGCATCTCCTTGTTCTGTGTCTAATTCAACAAACTCCATGGCAACGCAGGGTCTTCTCAGCTTACCTGACCTTCCCCGACCTCACTGTTAACAACTCTGTCAGTTAGCTGAGTGTGGTGTGAGCCAACAGCCTCCTTTGCTTCCTGCCTGGCACTGCAGTGGGTGAAGGGATTGTCTCTGGACGAGAGAATGGGGAGGGAACCTGAGAGGGGAGATTCAAACCTGAGGGTAGAGCAGTGGGCACCCAGCCTCTGTTCTTCCAGGAGTTCTGTTCTAGAAAACTCTGACGTAAGTGGAAAGTGTGCCTGTTTGTTGACTCTCAGATTCTATGAGGATCTGACATAGAGCATGTTCTGAGTCTTTTTTTCAGTCTTGGAGCAACTAGCCCAGTGGGTTGATGTTCAGGTCACTCAAGATGCTTCCTGACGGCTCAGTGTGAGAACACATCCTCTATTTTTCTTGACTCATCATTCAGACAGACACTTATATGCAGTTTTGAGACTTTTCTCCCCAAACTAAGGCTTTTTCAGCCATAACAAATGCCCGTAACGTGCTAACTGGAAGATAATTATCAGCTGTTTCATAGGCCCACTGATTTTTGCTGAATTTTTAAATCATTATTCTTTTTTATAATAAACATTTTTATCGTTTCACTATCCCTTTATTCTTAGGTTATATGTATAGACTTAGATGACTTTCAAAGCACTTTCTCGTACATCATCCCATTTGACTCTCACGGAGCTGAAAAAAAGAAGGTTGTGAACATGTTGGTGGGGGTGGTAAGTCCTCCTGAAGGTAGTCAGACCAAGTGCCAGGAGGCTAAAAGACCTGAGTGGTGTCTGGATGTGAACCCAGGCCCCACAGTTCCAAGTCTGACTTTCCCTTTTATACAGCCGGCTCATTCTGGTTTCGTGTCCTCACTGTGCTTCAGGAGGAGGGCTGAGTTCAGGACATGTGAACGTATTCAGTAATGAGATGAGTGGTAATGGGCTGATGTCCAGCAGCAATGGTATCACCCCATCCCTACTCCTTTCTCTTGAACAACCTCCCCCAGACAGAATCAATCTCTCCCACCTCTATTCTCCTGTACCACCTTATTTGAAAGTGCTAAGAACACACTTATAAGACTGTAGTACAGATAGGTATAAAGAGGTGGCTTGGCTGAGACCAGAACATGACAACTTGGATATCAAGCAACACTGCCCTTCAGGCCTCCTCTGTGCTCTGGGCAGAGAAAAATCACTCTCACTGCCATGAAATGTTCAGGGACTTGGTCACAGATGTCAAGCACCATCCTATAATTTCCCTGGGGCCTGGGAGCTCCAAGGGAAATAACCTGAAACATTACTAGATTTGGAATTCAGAACTCCATCAATGTATCTGATGGACTGTATGGGGAGGGGTTCCTACAGAAAGGAGAGAGAATGAGAACCGGTGGAAAGAAGTGTCTGGACATGAATAGTGAGTCTGGCAGGTGAGCTAGGCTCCGGCACGGGGTCTGAGGGTGAGGTGGGCTGAGCAAGCCTGCCCTGGACACCATCGCCACCTCTTCTAGTGACTCTATGATCCTTGCCCAGGAAGGGAGCAAGCCGGAGGCCTGTGTGAGTATGGGTCTTTCTGTCTGCTCAGGGTCCCCCCTGAAGGGTCTGGGCCCAATGATAATCTGTTTTCCCCACCAGCTACAGAGAGAGCTGATCAGTTGAGTCTGGCAGGAAGGGGCATTAAGGAGACTGCAGAAAAGCATACCGCTGCTCTAGGACCATCCAAACCTGAGTGTAAGCTGGTGACTCACTCTGTTGGCTTCCTGGCAAGCATCATCAGAAGCACCCAAGTTCTAAGATCCACAGAGATGCAAGGGCAAGACTGCTCCAAGTAGCAGTCATCACTCCGGCTGACTTGTGAAAGGCCCCAGCTCTATGGGGGTACTCCTATAGGGGCACCAGAAACAAGGCAGGCTGAGGCCTGGTGGCTACAAGGGCAACTCTTACACTGGTGGAATGGAAGTCAGCCAAAGACAGCAGACAGCTGAGTAGGCAACCCAACAAAGGGTTACATTGGTTCATGTGCTTCTCCCTCATTAACTATGACACTTACAAGACAGAAAGCAGATCCTATTTGTTTTTATAGGTGGAAGATACTTAATGATGATTATAGATACTTGTGTACAGAAGTAAAAATCTCTGTGAGTTTTTTTTTTTTTTAATTTTTGGCCTCTTTTATTTTTTATTTATTTATTTTCATCCATCTTTATTATTTGGCCTGAGTGGGTCTCCCATCACAGTGACCTCTCTTGTTGCAGAGCACCAGCTCTGGGTGCAAGCACTCCAGAACTCTGGCTCATAACTGGACATGCTGGTCCAGCCACTCATGGCACGTGGGATCTTGCCTGGCCAGGGATTGAACCGGGGCCCCTTGCACTGCAAGGTGGACTCTTTACCCACTGAACCACCAGGGAAGCCATCTGTGTTATTTATTTATTTATTTTTAAATTTTGTTGACATATGGTTCCTTTCCCATGTTGTATTAGTTTCTGCTGTACAGTAAAGTGAATCAGATATATATATATATACACACACACAATCTTTTTAGATTTTCTTCCCTTTTAGGTCACCACAGATAACGGAGGAGAGTTCCCTGTGCTAAAGAACAGGCTCTCATTAGCTGTCTATTTTGTACATAGTAATGTATATAGGTCAACCCCCGTCTCCCAAGTTACCCCACCCTCCTGCTTTCCCACTTTGTGACCCTAAGTTTATTCTCTACATCTGTGGCTCTATTTCTACTTTGCCAATAAGTTCATCTGTGCCATGTTTTGTTTTGTTTTGTTTTTTTTTTGCTTTTTATTTCAATGAATTTATTTTTAATTGCCATAAAATATTTAAAATTAAATGTGTCATTTTAACCAATTTTTTGGCCACTTCTATAGGTCTTTCATTTATTAATTTTCATCCATCTTTGTTCTTTGGCCTGTGTGGGCCTCCCAACGCAGTGGCCTCTCTCGTCGCAGAGCACTTGCTCTGGGCGCATTCACTTCAGAGCTCTGGCTCAGTCGTTGGACACATTGGTCCAGCCGCTCCGCAGCACGTGGGATCTTCCCAGGCCAGGGATTGAATCGGTGCCCCTTGCACTGCAAGGTGGTGTCCTTACCCACTGGACCACGAAGGAAGCCCCATTTCAACCATTTTTAAATGTATTAAGTTGACATTAAGTACATTCACACTATTGGAATATCATCACCACCAACCATCCACAGAATTTTTTGTCTTTTGCAAAACTGAAATTGTGATCCCATTAAGACAATAACTGCCCATCCCTCCTATCTATCCCCAGCCCCTGGCAACAGGATTCTGCTTTTTCTCTGTGTGAATATAACTGGTCTCTCGGACCTCATATGAGTGGAACTGTGCCATATTTGTTCTTTTGGTGACTGACTGATGTCACTGAGCATAATGTCCTTGAGTTTCATTCATGTTGTAGCATGTGTCAGGATTCCCTTCCTTTTAAAGGCAGTACTGTTCCATTGTATGCATATTATGCCGCCTCTTGTTTGTCCACTCACATGGCAGTGGACATTTGGGTTGTTTCTGCCCTTTGGCTATTGCATGGGTGTACAAATCTCTTCCTCTGTGTTGTTTTGTACATGATTTTTTATGCCCCATCCCATCACACTCTCAGCTCTCTCCCCCTGAGTAACTTAACCATCCTGCTGATTGTGCCTTCAATATTACTTCCTCCAGGAAGACTTCCTTGATTCTACAGACTAATCAGTTGCCTCTGTCCAGTTCCCATAGCTTCCCAAGCACACAGTTCACAGTTATTACCTATTTGTCCTTCCCATTTGCCTGCGAACCTCCTACAAAAGGAGCCCTACCTGTTTAGCTCAGCCTCGTATTTCTAAACCTCGCATACTGCCTGGACCACAGATACCCCAAGAAAGGTCTTGAATCTAAGAGCACATTTAGCAGGCCAGGCGGGGATGAACCGTGCAGTGCTCACACCCAATGGAAGCCTTGGGGGCTCCCTTTCTTCTTTGATGCTTCTCTTCATTTGACTGTGGCTCCTTCCCTGAGTACTAATGGAGAGTGCATTATATGCCAAGCCTATGTTGACCCCCGGGGGCAATTACAAGCTATGTAAATTGTGTTGCCTGAGTTTCTGGGGAGGGCATCCAGGCCAGTTGAAGAGACAAGAAGTAGATCTGGGAATGATGGCAGGCAAACGTGATGAGAAAGCAAACTGAGTGACAGAGGCACATTCAAAAAGTGAGAATGCAGAAGCTTCCTGGGGCTGATGTAACCAATTGCTACAAAATTAGTGGCTTAAAACAATACAAATGTACTCTGACATTTCTGAAAGTCAGAACTCTAAAATCAAGGTGTTAGTACAGCTGAATTCATTCTGGAGACCTCAGGGACACATTCATTTCCTTGGCTCATCCAGTACCTAGAGGCTACATGCATTCCTTAGCTCAGGGTCCCTCCTGCCACCTTCAAAGTCTATCGTCCCCTCCTCTGGTTCTGTGGTCACGTCTCAGTTTTCCGGATCTAATCCTCCCGCATCCATCTTACAAGGACAGGTGTGATTATGTTGGACCCACTCACAATCCAGATCATCGTCCCATCCCATGGTCCTTGACCTTCTCACACCCATGAAGTCCCTTTGACCATGTAAGGTAGCATAGTCATAAATGGGTGGGAATGGGACACAGATGTCTTTGGGGTCCATGACAGGAAATTTGGGCTACGGTCCATGAGGTTGCAAAGAGTCGGATAAGACTGAATGTTGCACATTTTCATTTGGGGCCTCCCAGGTGGGGCTAGTGGTAAAGGACCTACTTCCCAATGCAGGAGACTGAGGTTCAATCCCTGGGTCAGAAAGATCCCCTGAAAGAGGGCATGGCAATGCACTCCAGTATTCTTGCCTAGAGAATCCCATGGATAAAGGAGTCTGGCAGGCTTGATCCATGGGGTCGCAAAGAGTTGGACACCACTAAAGCGACTTAATAAGCATGCATAGAAATTTTAACGTGAGCCAAACCAGGCTGCTAATGGTGGGATTAAATGTGTGCCTTCAAGGATGTGGAAGATTTAGGAAGACTAAGAGGACACTTTGGCTGAGGAAGGGGTTCGGGAAATGCACGTGTCTGTGGGTAGAATGCTGAGGTCACGGCTGACTGGAAGAAAAAGGGTTTTGTGAAGTAGCTGTGTGAAGTAACGCTGGAAAGATGCAGGGGACATTTTGTCCGGATTTCCTTGGGCTCTGGCTGCTAGGCAGTGCCATCTGGTCTCCCTCTGATGGTCGTAAATACCCTTTGGCAGTTTCCGTGTAGGAGTTCTGCACCTCTCAGCTAGGTCTACTCTGGATCACCTCCCAGCATCCTTTTTTACATGCTTTTTTAACGAGCACTAAGATGAAAGTGGAATAAATCTCCTCAGACCCTTACGTGAGCACTTTTCTTGCTTCCCTGGCTGCCCTCGGCAATGGCAAGTAAATAAAAAATGACACTCAGGAGCTGGGGGCCTCGGTTCAGGGTGTGGAGCTCGGCCCTGGGGTTGGGTGCTCAACACAGGGCAGATGTCCACAAGAAAACTGTGTAGCCAGCTGTTTGCAGAGTGCCCAGGAGACAACAGACGGTGTCCTCCTCCCCAAGAGGAAGCTCTGTGATCCTACCCCCATCTGCAGCCTGGCTCTGGGCAGGGGTGTTATCTCTGCTCTGACTTCCTGTCCTCTGCCTGGGGATGAGGTCTGGGGAGATGCAGCAGCTGCTGGTGCTGGAGTGAGGATCTCAGCACTTTTTATTGCCAGAAACCCAGCTCCTGCACCACCTGGTGGGGCAGTGTGGGTCCCAGTTAACCTGTCATGGAGCCCTCCATCCCCAGCCTTCTCATCCTCCTTCAAGAAGAGGCCCAACACCGAGGCTACTATGTCTGCTCTGCTCCTCTGACCCTGCTTATTTCTTGCCAGCCCAGACTTCCACCACCATGCTGCAGACTGGACCCAGTTGGCTCCAGCCCTAAACTCCTGTGCAGCTAAGAGTTCGCCTTCTTCCTGCAGCCTAAATATAGACAGTCAAACATACCCTGCCCCTGACCACCCTCCATATCTTCCCGGTCCAGAGCATGACCATCCAAATCAAATCCCTTACCATCTCTTTGGTCTAATAATCACCTCCTAACTGCTCTCACTGCTTGTACCCTTGAACCTCTCCCATTAATTCTCACAAAGCAATTTGAAACACTAATCAGATCACATCCTTCCCCTGCTCAGAAATCTCCAGTAGCTCGTCCCCTCGGAATGAAATCTAGCCTCAGGTCTACGAGCCTGCCTCATCCGGCTCCCACGGGTCATCTGCATCTGCCTCCAGCTCCTCTCCCATTCCTCATCTGGCCTCCTTACTGGTCCTGGGAGACACCATGGTTACTCCCTGAAGCCTTCCTTCTGGCTATGCCTCTACTCAGGACACACTACCTCAGCATCTGCTCAAATGTGACCACTGCGCAGAGGTCCCTCCTGGCCACTCCATCTGAAGGTGTGCTGCCTTCCACCTGGCCTCATTTATCTTCAGGACCCCACTGGCGTCCGACAGTTATTAATGACGATGTGTTTGTCTTCCCTGTCATCCCTCACAAGAAAGTAAGCTCCGTGGCGGTTACTCTTTGTCTCGTTCATCACTGTGTTCCCAGGGCCTTGTATAGCAGAGTGCCCAGGAGACAACAGACGGTGTCCTCCTCCCAAGAGGAAGCTCTGTGATCCTACCCCCATCTGCAGCCTGGCTCTGGGCAGGGTGTTATCTCTGCTCTGACTTCCTGTCCTCTGCCTGGGGATGAGGTCTGGGGAGATGCAGCAGCTGCTGGTGCTGGAGTGAGGATCTCAGCACTTTTTATTGCCAGAAACCCAGCTCCTGCACCACCTGGTGGGGCAGTGTGGGTCCCAGTTAACCTGTCATGGAGCCCTCCATCCCCAGCCTTCTCATCCTCCTTCAAGAAGAGGCCCAACACCGAGGCTACTATGTCTGCTCTGCTCCTCTGACCCTGCTTATTTCTTGCCAGCCCAGACTTCCACCACCATGCTGCAGACTGGACCCAGTTGGCTCCAGCCCTAAACTCCTGTGCAGCTAAGAGTTCGCCTTCTTCCTGCAGCCTAAATATAGACAGTCAAACATACCCTGCCCCTGACCACCCTCCATATCTTCCCGGTCCAGAGCATGACCATCCAAATCAAATCCCTTACCATCTCTTTGGTCTAATAATCACCTCCTAACTGCTCTCACTGCTTGTACCCTTGAACCTCTCCCATTAATTCTCACAAAGCAATTTGAAACACTAATCAGATCACATCCTTCCCCTGCTCAGAAATCTCCAGTAGCTCGTCCCCTCGGAATGAAATCTAGCCTCAGGTCTACGAGCCTGCCTCATCCGGCTCCCACGGGTCATCTGCATCTGCCTCCAGCTCCTCTCCCATTCCTCATCTGGCCTCCTTACTGGTCCTGGGAGACACCATGGTTACTCCCTGAAGCCTTCCTTCTGGCTATGCCTCTACTCAGGACACACTACCTCAGCATCTGCTCAAATGTGACCACTGCGCAGAGGTCCCTCCTGGCCACTCCATCTGAAGGTGTGCTGCCTTCCACCTGGCCTCATTTATCTTCAGGACCCCCACTGGCGTCCGACAGTTATTAATGACGATGTGTTTGTCTTCCCCTGTCATCCCTCACAAGAAAGTAAGCTCCGTGGCGGTTACTCTTTGTCTCGTTCATCACTGTGTTCCCAGGGCCTTGTATAGTGCCTGGCCCAGAGCAGATACACAACAGTACTTATTGAATGAATAGATGAAGAAATCATTTACTTCATAGACAGTGACTGAGGCTCTGTGCCAGGCACTGTGATAGGTGGACAGTGTTTATTCTCTGGGAGCTCACAGCCTTTTGAGCAAAGGTAAATATATATATTTTTTTTTTCATAGAGTATGATAAATGCTATAAATGATGTATTCACAAAGCAGCATGGAAAAGCAAGTAAGGTGACAATGATTTTCCCCCCAAGGCTTAGGGAACTACTAGACAAAGCAGAAGAGCTCAGCTCTTGAACTGAGCTGCCTGCTCCTCATGAGAATGTCTGAAACATCCTTAGAACTAGCTGATTGCTCTGAGTCCTTAATATGAGCCATCATGGATAAAGGTGTTCAAAGCAAGGCTGCTCAGACCCCAAAAGGTTGGTGGCAAGATATCAGGGTCTGATAGTGACCTGCAGAGGCTTGCCCCTATGAAGTCAATGGTCTCAGGTCATCATCAGGAACCCCAAAGTAAGGGCCACTATTCCTAGGACCTCATCAGGGAAAGGCACCCAGAGGGTTACCCTCTATGTGTTACAAAGCCTTGAAGACTGACTCTTAGGCCATTTGTGGTGACCAATGCTGACTTGGCCTGGCCTTGTCATACAAAGAAATGTCTTAGCTGCTCATCCTGGGTGCTGGATGCCAGAGAAGCCTGTCTTGGCTAAGTGGCTTCTCCAGGCTTCCAGGTGTTTCTTTCAAGGGTAGGTAGGAGCACTCTGGCGTACAACCTGCAGATAGCAACAGTTACGGAAGGCGTAAGAGATGCAGGTGCAATCCCTGGGTTGGGAAGATCCTCTGGAGGACACACTACCTCAGCATCTGCTCAAATGTGACCACTGCGCAGAGGTCCCTCCTGGCCACTCCATCTGAAGGTGTGCTGCCTTCCACCTGGCCTCATTTATCTTCAGGACCCCCACTGGCGTCCGACAGTTATTAATGACGATGTGTTTGTCTTCCCTGTCATCCCTCACAAGAAAGTAAGCTCCGTGGCGGTTACTCTTTGTCTCGTTCATCACTGTGTTCCCAGGGCCTTGTATAGTGCCTGGCCCAGAGCAGATACACAACAGTACTTATTGAATGAATAGATGAAGAAATCATTTACTTCATAGACAGTGACTGAGGCTCTGTGCCAGGCACTGTGATAGGTGGACAGTGTTTATTCTCTGGGAGCTCACAGCCTTTTGAGCAAAGGTAAATATATATATTTTTTTTTTCATAGAGTATGATAAATGCTATAAATGATGTATTCACAAAGCAGCATGGAAAAGCAAGTAAGGTGACAATGATTTTCCCCCCAAGGCTTAGGGAACTACTAGACAAAGCAGAAGAGCTCAGCTCTTGAACTGAGCTGCCTGCTCCTCATGAGAATGTCTGAAACATCCTTAGAACTAGCTGATTGCTCTGAGTCCTTAATATGAGCCATCATGGATAAAGGTGTTCAAAGCAAGGCTGCTCAGACCCCAAAAGGTTGGTGGCAAGATATCAGGGTCTGATAGTGACCTGCAGAGGCTTGCCCCTATGAAGTCAATGGTCTCCAGGTCATCATCAGGAACCCCAAAGTAAGGGCCACTATTCCTAGGACCTCATCAGGGAAAGGCACCCAGAGGGTTACCCTCTATGTGTTACAAAGCCTTGAAGACTGACTCTTAGGCCATTTGTGGTGACCAATGCTGACTTGGCCTGGCCTTGTCATACAAAGAAATGTCTTAGCTGCTCATCCTGGGTGCTGGATGCCAGAGAAGCCTGTCTTGGCTAAGTGGCTTCTCCAGGCTTCCAGGTGTTTCTTTCAAGGGTAGGTAGGAGCACTCTGGCGTACAACCTGCAGATAGCAACAGTTACGGAAGACGTAAGAGATGCAGGTGCAATCCCTGGGTTGGGAAGATCCTCTGGAGGAAAGCATGGCAACCCACTCTAGTATTCTTGCCTGGAGAATCCCATGGACAGAGGATCCTGGACAGCTATGATGCATAGGATTGTAGAGAGGAAGACACGACTGAAGTCACTTAAGCATGCACTTACACTATCAGAGGCTTTTAGACATTCTGTAATTTGGTCCTCACAGCAGTTATGTGAGCTAAAAGGATCATATATTTAATCACACTTTCAATAGCATTTTCCCTCTTATAGCTTATTATTGAAAGTTTGGAATTTATGAAAAGATATGCTGAATAAGGGCTTCCCAGGTGGCACTAGTGGTAAAGAACCTGTCTGCCAATGCAGGAGATGTGAGAGACATGGGTTTGATATCTGGGTCAGGAAGATCTGCTGGAGGAGGAAATGGCAAGCCATTCCAGGATTCTTACCTGGAAAATCCCATGGACAGAGAAGCCTGGTAGATATCATCCATAAGGTCACAAAGAGCTGGACAGGACTAAAGTGACTTAGCACAGAACATGCTAAATAAAATGAAAATCACATATAACTCCATCATGCAAAGTATCTAGCATTAACATGTTGGTGTATCGTCCACCAAGATTTTCTCCTAAGGCATAAATGTACTAAGATATTGTCAAGTTATGGGTCATTCTGTTTTCAGAAAGCCCAGCTAAGTTTGGCTCAAATTCTTATTCCATGGCCCACTAGAGGTATGTTTGAAAATTCTTAGAGAAGCTTATAGTCTCGGGTTTGGGAGGCAGGGTTACCCTCTATGTGTTACAAAGCCCTAAGGGCCACTATTCCTAGGACCTCATCAGGAAAGGCACCCAGAGGGTTACCCTCTATGTGTTACAAAGCCTTGAAGACTGACTCTTAGGCCATTTGTGGTGACCAATGCTGACTTGGCCTGGCCTTGTCATACAAAGAAATGTCTTAGCTGCTCATCCTGGGTGCTGGATGCCAGAGAAGCCTGTCTTGGCTAAGTGGCTTCTCCAGGCTTCCAGGTGTTTCTTTCAAGGGTAGGTAGGAGCACTCTGGCGTACAACCTGCAGATAGCAACAGTTACGGGAGGCGTAAGAGATGCAGGTGCAATCCCTGGGTTGGGAAGATCCTCTGGAGGAAAGCATGGCAACCCACTCTAGTATTCTTGCCTGGAGAATCCCATGGACAGAGGATCCTGGACAGCTATGATGCATAGGATTGTAGAGAGGAAGACACGACTGAAGTCACTTAAGCATGCACTTACACTATCAGAGGCTTTTAGACATTCTGTAATTTGGTCCTCACAGCAGTTATGTGAGCTAAAAGGATCATATATTTAATCACACTTTCAATAGCATTTTCCCTCTTATAGCTTATTATTGAAAGTTTGGAATTTATGAAAAGATATGCTGAATAAGGGCTTCCCAGGTGGCACTAGTGGTAAAGAACCTGTCTGCCAATGCAGGAGATGTGAGAGACATGGGTTTGATATCTGGGTCAGGAAGATCTGCTGGAGGAGGAAATGGCAAGCCATTCCAGGATTCTTACCTGGAAAATCCCATGGACAGAGAAGCCTGGTAGATATCATCCATAAGGTCACAAAGAGCTGGACAGGACTAAAGTGACTTAGCACAGAACATGCTAAATAAAATGAAAATCACATATAACTCCATCATGCAAAGTATCTAGCATTAACATGTTGGTGTATCGTCCACCAAGATTTTCTCCTAAGGCATAAATGTACTAAGATATTGTCAAGTTATGGGTCATTCTGTTTTCAGAAAGCCCAGCTAAGTTTGGCTCAAATTCTTATTCCATGGCCCACTAGAGGTATGTTTGAAATTTCTTAGAGAAGCTTATAGTCTCGTGGTTGTCTCTGCCTCTAGGTTACCATTATCTTTTAATTTCTCTCAGTTCCACACAAGTTGTCATTGGCTTACCCCAGGACAATGCAAATGTGGAACTCAATAGTTTCCCCATTTCAACAGCCCAACCCCCTCCATATGTCTGAAAATCTATTCAGTCAGCATTTTCTAGTGTAAAAAAATGCTTTGGAGAGAAATGTTTAGAGAGAGAGGAGGCCTTATTGGCCGCAGTGTATATTAGCTTCACCATGCAGTTCAGCTGAATTTTCCCCTTTTCTGTTCTCTCCTAATTTCCCAGTGCTTTATTGACTTTTAACATAGAACACTTTAGGGATAGCTTTTGTTTACTAGTCACCAGTTCCCTTTGCCCTTGAACTCTTGCTTTTCAGTACAATCTGCTATCAAAACATTTTTAGCAAGCAAATGTTTTCTTCTTTATCCCATAAAGTTTTTTAGTTGCAAGCCACCTGAGATCAACTCAAGCAAAAAACAAAATTTATCAGTGAACATGGGGTATCTCACAGAATTGAGAGGGGGGATGAACTCATAAAGGACAGTAAGCAAAGTATCTTACAATAACAGATGGCTGAGTCACCACCACCATGATAACTTGGGCCTTTGCCAGTCCTTTTTTCAACCCACTCAAGATTCAGATTCCAGGGAGAGTATCTGATTGGCCTGGATTGTTTCATCTGCTCAAAGTTGGCCATGGAAGGCCAGGACACTTGACCTGACAATCTCACCAAGACCGCATTCAGGAAGATCTGCTGGAGGAGGAAATGGCAAGCCATTCCAGGATTCTTACCTGGAAAATCCCATGGACAGAGAAGCCTGGTAGATATCATCCATAAGGTCACAAAGAGCTGGACAGGACTAAAGTGACTTAGCACAGAACATGCTAAATAAAATGAAAATCACATATAACTCCATCATGCAAAGTATCTAGCATTAACATGTTGGTGTATCGTCCACCAAGATTTTCTCCTAAGGCATAAATGTACTAAGATATTGTCAAGTTATGGGTCATTCTGTTTTCAGAAAGCCCAGCTAAGTTTGGCTCAAATTCTTATTCCATGGCCCACTAGAGGTATGTTTGAAATTTCTTAGAGAAGCTTATAGTCTCGTGGTTGTCTCTGCCTCTAGGTTACCATTATCTTTTAATTTCTCTCAGTTCCACACAAGTTGTCATTGGCTTACCCCAGGACAATGCAAATGTGGAACTCAATAGTTTCCCCATTTCAACAGCCCAACCCCCTCCATATGTCTGAAAATCTATTCAGTCAGCATTTTCTAGTGTAAAAAAATGCTTTGGAGAGAAATGTTTAGAGAGAGAGGAGGCCTTATTGGCCGCAGTGTATATTAGCTTCACCATGCAGTTCAGCTGAATTTTCCCCTTTTCTGTTCTCTCCTAATTTCCCAGTGCTTTATTGACTTTTAACATAGAACACTTTAGGGATAGCTTTTGTTTACTAGTCACCAGTTCCCTTTGCCCTTGAACTCTTGCTTTTCAGTACAATCTGCTATCAAAAACATTTTTAGCAAGCAAATGTTTTCTTCTTTATCCCATAAAGTTTTTTAGTTGCAAGCCACCTGAGATCAACTCAAGCAAAAAACAAAATTTATCAGTGAACATGGGGTATCTCACAGAATTGAGAGGGGGGATGAACTCATAAAGGACAGTAAGCAAAGTATCTTACAATAACAGATGGCTGAGTCACCACCACCATGATAACTTGGGCCTTTGCCAGTCCTTTTTTCAACCCACTCAAGATTCAGATTCCAGGGAGAGTATCTGATTGGCCTGGATTGTTTCATCTGCTCAAAGTTGGCCATGGAAGGCCAGGACACTTGACCTGACAATCTCACCAAGACCGCATTCAATAGCAGGCAAGTAGTTCTCCAAGGCAAAAGGGGTTGGAAGTGGAGGAACAGAAACTTGACCCTCCATTCACTTCTCTGAGGAATCTATCTTTTAACCACCAATTTATTTGGAAGGAGATATCTTTATGCATATTTCCCTCCTTCTATATGTGCGTGTGTGTGTTGTGTGTGTGCTAAGTCACTGTAGTCATGTCTGGCTTTTTGAGACCCTATGGACCATATCCCACCAGGCTCCTCTGTCCATGGGATTCTCCAGGCAAGAATACCAGAGTGGGTTACCATGCCCTCCTCCAGAGCAGTCTTCCTGACTCAGGGATTGAACCTGCATGTTTTATGTCTCCTTCCCCGGCAGGTGGATTCTTTACCACTAGCACCACCCAGGAAGCTCCTCTGTTCCTATAGGATATACTTATGATGCTATAAGTCCATGTCACTTAGCTAACTCCCATTCATCCTTTTTCATTTAGTTCTCCATCTGTACTTTAATTTTCAGAGACATCCTCCATGATCCTCAGCTGAAATAAAGCTTAGGTTCTTCTGTTTTGTGTTGCCAGAGCACCACACAGGTTTTTCTCGATGAACTGAAATTCCCTCGACCTACAGGACCTAGGTAGGAACTAGCATGTAAAGTAGTGTCAGTTACTTAGTCACGTTCAACTCTTGTTGACCCCATGGACTGTAGCCCGCCAGGCTCTTCTGAGCATGGGATTCTCCAGGCAAGAATATTGGAGTGCGCTGCCATTTCTGTCTCGAAGCGTGTAGATCGTACACCTAAAATATTGAGGACTGGCTTGTCTGACATGAAAGAAATGTCCTCAGAGGACTTGCTCTTAGAAAAATAGAAGGAGATCTGGAATTGATCCTAGAGAAGAAAAGACACCTGACTCAGAATATAGTAGATGGACACACAAAGGAAACACACACACACACACACACACACACACACACTCCTATATTCCCTGCCCCCAAACCACAAAGGACAAAATGATTGGAGATAATTTTGTACATGCTCAGTCACTCAGTTGTGTCCAACTCTTTGTGACCCCATGGAGTCCACCAGGCTCCTCTTTCCATGGGATTGTCCAGGCAAGAATACTGGAGTAGGTTTCCATTTCCTTCTTCAGGGGCTCTTCCTGACCCAGGGAGCAAACCTGTGTCTCCTGTGGCTCTTGCATTGGCAGGTGGAGTCTTTACCACTGAGCCACCTCGGAAGCCCCTGAGACAACTGCAACTTGAAGCCATTGGCCAAACTGCATGTCATTTGGATTCCAGGAGGGTGAACTGTGGGGAAGCCCCTAGCAGGAGCACTGCAACATTCAGCCAGAAGACTGGAGGAAAAAAAGGTTTTCCTTCACTTTCAGTCATCTGAAGAAGGCCAAGAATGTGAGGCATAGGGAGGGGTATACAGATCCTACCAGTGTCCAGGACCAAAAAATATAAAATGAATTTTTATGGATTATTTAACTGAATTTGCTAGTCAATGCCTGGAGTGCTCACAAAAAAATATATATATATGAAGGGTCACCGCACAGGTCAGTGTGACAGATCTTCTTAGGTGAAATAATAACAGTTAACATTGAGTGAGTGTCCCTCATGTGCAAGTACTCTACTGAAGCCTTTTTTATACACAATCTTCCTGAAATTCTATGGGAGATACTATAGCCTGGTTTGCTCTATGTCCTCTCTTAACCCACTTCTAAGATTACTTCCTGGACGGCACTGGCTGAAAAGCTGAAAATAGATTTCCCAGAATGCTTTATAATCTGGAAGTGATTTTGGTTTATTCAATCAGAGTTCTTGAGACTTGAAATCCCTCATGAGTTAGGTAGGGAAACAAGGAGAGATAAGTGAGCCATTTATTCCCTGTGATGGATCCCGTTTGTATAATAGTTTGACCCTGAAATTTGCAGTTGTAAGAATTGCTTTCAGATTGCTCCATCTCAGGTGATCTTGGGACCAAGCATTCTGGTGACTTCCTGATTCTTGGAATTGATCTAAGATGATCTGATCTTGAATTGAGCAGTTAAGACAGTAAGCTCCTGTTTCCACAGCTTTCTGATGGCAGATGTGTAAGAGTTCTCTTCGTGGGCCAGTACCAGTTGGCTCAGTGGCTAAAGAATCTGTCTGCAATGCAGGAGTCAGCAGGAGATGTAGGTTCAATCCCTGGGTAGGGAATACCCCTTGGAGGAGAGAGTGGCAACTCACTCCAGTATTCTCACCTGGAGAATTCCATGCACAGAGGAGCCTGGTGGGTTGCAAAGTGCTGAACATGATTGAAGCAACTAAGCATGCACAGTGGTGGTGTTTTGGAATTTATTTGTAGAAGCTGAACCTAGAGCCTGCTCCTCTCATCATGCAACAATTTTGTAAGCACCTAATCAATTCTTTTCTGTGTAAAATCTTTGACTGTTTTATGTTATCAGCAGCTAAACCCTGACTATGCCAAGTGGGTAAGGCCCCATTTCACAGACAAGAAAACTGAGTCCAAGTGACATTACCGAGTAAGTGTGTAACTGTGTTTTGAACTCAGGAATTTTGCCTGGGTTCAGTGTCTGTTCACCACCCTGCTATTAATTCAAACGTTCATCCACAACTATTTACTGGAGACCTTCTACATGGCATATAATTTGTTCATCTCCAGTGATGCTATAGTAAAAAAGCAAAGTAGAAAATTCTTCATTCTAGCTCTCCTGACTTGTAATAGAAAGTAAGATAGTTATAAGTATATTTAAATAGTGATATATTTTGCCACAGGCTTGCATGAGAAAGAGACATGGAACTTTTAAAGGCAGGCACTCTATATCAAAAGGAAGTTGTAAAAGAGCTGGTTGCTAAAGGGATTCAATTCAAATTTTGGTTTACACATAATTCAGTCAAAATATTGATAACAATGAAAGAAGGAGCAAAGAAGAAAGAAAAGAAAAAAATGAGTTAGTAAATAGGTCGTAGCCTTTTATTTCATGAAGATCTTTGATCTCTCCCTGGATCTCACCAGCCCAGACCAGCAGCATTAAGTGACTACTTCCCATTTGGGATTCTGCCCTATGGATAAAGAAGAAGGTAAGTTACAAGTAGGGAACTTGAAAGGAGATAGTTTTCCCCCGCTGGAAATTTCTTTCTAGTGCTGAGATGGAAGAACTTGGTAGTTAGGTCATGTGAGATGTATGATCACTGCCGGCTGAGGAAGAAAGCGCTTGAGAAGCAAAGACTCTCCCAAAAGAGGCTTAATCTTCTGTTGGCAGAAGAAAGACTCCAGGGACATTCACATCTGGTGAAGTCACAGAAGCACTGGAGCCACAAATATGCCCCAGGAAGGAATTTAGACTCTGAGTTTCAAGACTGAAAGTGACTTGAAAGAAATGTACTCAAGGTTAGGGCAAGATAAACAATAATAATAAATAATTAGAGAGATACACAAAAATTCTTGGGGGATTTTATTTTCTTTGAAGACTTTTGCTTTCGCACTCGCCACATCTCTCCATGACATTTATTTACTTAAATAGAGAATCATCTTCTATAAGAGCAGGAAGCTGTATCTACTGGATGTCCATCTGTCCTGGCCACATGTTTATCCCTAAGGTAACAACTTAAAGGCGTTGGGTGCTAATTGCTGGCCAGGACCCAGGAAGAAATAAAAATTATTGTGCATCTTATGCTTATGATCTAAAGGTGAAAACAACTTAAAGGCGTTGTGGTGAAAACTATTTACTGGAGACCTTCTACATGGCATATAATTTGTTCATCTCCAGTGATGCTATAGTAAAAAAGCAAAGTAGAAAATTCTTCATTCTAGCTCTCCTGACTTGTAATAGAAAGTAAGATAGTTATAAGTATATTTAAATAGTGATATATTTTGCCACAGGCTTGCATGAGAAAGAGACATGGAACTTTTAAAGGCAGGCACTCTATATCAAAAGGAAGTTGTAAAAGAGCTGGTTGCTAAAGGGATTCAATTCAAATTTTGGTTTACACATAATTCAGTCAAAATATTGATAACAATGAAAGAAGGAGCAAAGAAGAAAGAAAAGAAAAAAATGAGTTAGTAAATAGGTCGTAGCCTTTTATTTCATGAAGATCTTTGATCTCTCCCTGGATCTCACCAGCCCAGACCAGCAGCATTAAGTGACTACTTCCCATTTGGGATTCTGCCCTATGGATAAAGAAGAAGGTAAGTTACAAGTAGGGAACTTGAAAGGAGATAGTTTTCCCCCGCTGGAAATTTCTTTCTAGTGCTGAGATGGAAGAACTTGGTAGTTAGGTCATGTGAGATGTATGATCACTGCCGGCTGAGGAAGAAAGCGCTTGAGAAGCAAAGACTCTCCCAAAAGAGGCTTAATCTTCTGTTGGCAGAAGAAAGACTCCAGGGACATTCACATCTGGTGAAGTCACAGAAGCACTGGAGCCACAAATATGCCCCAGGAAGGAATTTAGACTCTGAGTTTCAAGACTGAAAGTGACTTGAAAGAAATGTACTCAAGGTTAGGGCAAGATAAACAATAATAATAAATAATTAGAGAGATACACAAAAATTCTTGGGGGATTTTATTTTCTTTGAAGACTTTTGCTTTCGCACTCGCCACATCTCTCCATGACATTTATTTACTTAAATAGAGAATCATCTTCTATAAGAGCAGGAAGCTGTATCTACTGGATGTCCATCTGTCCTGGCCACATGTTTATCCCTAAGGTAACAACTTAAAGGCGTTGGGTGCTAATTGCTGGCCAGGACCCAGGAAGAAATAAAAATTATTGTGCATCTTATGCTTATGATCTAAAGGTGAAAATGACAGCAGCATCATAGATTTTGCAGACAACTAAGTCAAAACTTATCCTAAGAAGACATCTTGAATAAAACGTGGACTTGGGCAACACTTGAGTTAAATCTTAAAAAAACACGTGCCAGGTGGATGGTTTCATTTGTTTTAAAGAAATGGGCATCCCTGATCCTTTACTGTCAATTCATCAGTTGACATTTTCAGACACTTGCTATATATCACTGAGGAATTTCCCCTTCCATCACTTAACTCAATTCAAAATGTAGAGACATGATGAACACCTACTATCCATCAATAAAATATATACCTGCTTCCTACTATGTGCTCAATTCTAAGGGACACAAAAGATATGTCAGTCAAATACTCCATGATGGACAACTGAAATGCATGAAAGACTTAAAAGATAACTGTTTCTTCCTCTTCCCTTCCTGAGGGGAAATTATTCTTTCTTGCCCCAGTGAAGTCAGACTCTGCCTTGTGACTTTGGCCAATGAAATTTACAGGAAAGCAATGTGTGTCACTTTCAGGAACAAGCTGTAAGAGCCAATTCCTGCCTCACGGTAGGTTTCTTTCCTTTTGCTGTGGGGACTGGCGATGTTCCAATAACAGCTCCTTTGTCAGCCTGGTTCCTGGAGTATTGCAATATGCAGTTAACTCCTAACAGGGCTACAAGACACATGTAGCGTGGGTGCGAAATAACCTTTTGTTTCTATAAGAAGCAAGGTTTTGAGGTTACTCATTACCATAGCATAACTTAGCTTAATCGATTTATCCATGACATCATTCTGAAACTAACATTTATTGAGTGTTTACCATATCCTGAGCATAGGCTCAGGGCTTTATATGCATTATCTCACTGAGTTCTCATAAACCACCACAAAGTAGATACTATATTATTTCTATTTTATAGATGTTGAACTGAGTCCCAGAGCTAAGATCAGGCTATGTTGTTATGCAGTGTTAGGGCTGAGTTTTAGAATTTGGCTTACTTGAATCCAGAGCCCATAAACTTAACTATTATGTCATACTTCCATATGTAGTAGACTGAATATAACTTCAGGTTAAGAAGGAATTTTTGGAATAGACCAGAAGTGCTCTGGGCAAATTCAGAAGGGGAGAGATCAATATTCATAGAACTTTTCAGGAAGAGCTTTGTGAAAGAGGTGAGAGTTTAAAAATTGTTAGGTTGTAGATAGGAGAAAAGGAAGCTGTAATGGTCTCTGACCTTTCTGTCTGGGTAAAATAAAGCAATACAATGGATATGCCAAACCTGGGAATTGGTTTAGTTTACCCTTAAGAACTTCACAGTCAGAGAGAGACGATAAGGCATTTACCCAAATTGCTATCATAATTCAGGCAAGCTCCATTAGGAGACTTACTGGAATTTTCTAAACAGTGTATTAACTTATCAAGCCAAGACTTAGCAGAAACCACTTTACCAATGCATGACAGGAGTTTGGAAAGAACCAGTCATCTGCAGAGAAGGAGCCAGGGACCCAGATACAGTATTCTCAAGCTCATAGCATTCCTTGTCCCAAATCCAGAAGCTGCTGGTATAGAAATAATCCAGTTAAACTGATGGAAGATGGCAGGAGACATACTGCGTCCATGACAATTCCTACATCAGACCAAAAGGGCTGGGGGAGGGGAACAAAGACTGTTTCTGTACATTCTACATCTGCAGTGCTAGCTCAGAAATGGAATGAGGTCAAGGTTTTCTGGGTACTTCAATGGGGCAGCATAAAAGAAAGTGTTTCTGGGTCCTTTCCCCATAACATCTTGATTTAGGAGCCCTGGAGTTGCACCCAGGAATATTTTATGATCCTAATGTTGATAATCTTTGAATCTTATTAAAAACACACACACATTTACACATAATGGGCTTCCCACGTGGCACTAATGATAAAGAACCCATCTGCCAATGCAGGAGACATAAAGAATGCAGGTTCAATCCCAGGTTTGGGAAGATCCCCTGGAGGAGGGTATGACAAGCTACTCTAGTATACTTGCCTGAAGAATCCTTTGGACAAAGGAATCTGGTGAGCTACCAGAAGAACCTGATCCATGGGGTCGCAAAGGGTCAGACATGACTGAAGTGACTTAGCAAGGATGCATACACATAATAATAACAACAATAAAGAAAGCATTTCTCTAGAAGTTAAGGAAATATAGTGTTGAAGCTAACTGAAATTAGCAGGGAATTGTGTGTTGAGCTCTTTGAAAAAGATACCTTATGCTTTAAGAATTTGGTAGTCAAAAAGTACAATATAATTTAAAAATTAAAGCCTAATTCAATGATCAGCAAAAGGGAATGGAGGAGAGGATCTATGAACCTCTGAAATCATATGTAGATGTTCTGTTGGCTCATTTACATCTTTCCTGAAGAAAATCTATATATTCATCAGACTTTTTAAGGAGGTCATAACTCAGAATGTTTAAGAATCACTAACTCAGAGCTAATGCCATTTCACTTGAACTTCAAAGGGAGTCTGGAATTATAGCAATCAGAAATGGCAGTATTGGTGACAGGAATCACGAAATCAAAGGTACAGGGTCAGAAAAGCAATTATTTGTGATGCAGTAAATTTGGGAGTATGAGATGCTTATAAGACAGTTGTGGGAAACAATGCTTGGAAAGCAGGTAAAAACAAAATCCCAAAGAGCCTTGAATGGTAATTATTTGTAATGTGATAAGAAATCATTGAAGGTTTGGGTCAGAAAAATGATGCTTCAAAAAGAAAGGATGGAGGGAAGTGATGGAGAGAAAATGGTGAAGGTACTGAACAGCAGGAAGTAGTTGGTCTCAACAAGACAAATGATACTACTAATATTATAATGTTACAAAAATGACAATACTAAATGTCCAAGGTCGCATAGCAAATGATAGAGTTGAATCTTAAACCCACATCCTTAGGACCGATCACTTTCTAGTGCACCTTGAGGAATAGCTTATATACAGAGTGTCACTAGGAAATCTCTTCCTCTAAGCAAATACATGCTTTTAGAGTCTTTTCTCACCACCTGCTTTAGATCTCCCTCCTCAGTGGATAAGAAGTGCTCAAAGCTGTGCCTGGGGACCCACAGTGGCATCCAGACACAGGCACAGAAATGTTTCTTGGTGCTTTTAATCATTGAGTATTTTCCCATCACAGAAGGGATAGTTTTCTATAGGAGAAAAGGACTGATGGAACCCAGGCCCCTCTGCAGATCAGCTTAATACAATGTTTTCTGTTCTCAAAACTTCTACCTAGCAATAGAGTTTCTGGGCCTTCTCCTGAAATTTGCACTGGGTCACCTGGGATAGGGCAATTGGCTAGTGGAGGTGTACTCAGGAGAAAAGCAAACAGAAACAGGGACAAGCACAGGACAGTGACCTGAGAGGCTGGTCCTTGGGTTCCTGGGCAAGTAATTCTTGGAACTTATTCCTCTGTGTATTCTTATGGAATAAAAAATAGATCACCCCAGCCTAGTCACAAAAGTTTCTTCTAGGTCAGAAGAGGGACTGAGCAAAAGAACATGGATCAATAAGCAAAACTTTCCTCATTCCTAACAAGAGAGCTTGTTTTTAACAAAGACTTGTTTTGTACCTAGACTGTAGAGGAAATAACAAGAAGCAGTCTCTGCCCCTGACCCCCACAGGAACCCTAAGCCTAATAGAAGAATCAACACAAACTCACAGGAGTAGTTAAGTAAGAACATGATAAAAATGTCAAAGTGAGAGAGATAGAGGGTAACTGCAATGGGAGGAGTTTACCGAAGAAGGAGATGGATGTGAGTTAGATGTGCCTAGAGCTGTTTGGGGAAGGCCTTGAGGAAAATGCCATTGCATCAGGTCTAGAGGTACAGGTCATATTTGGACTGGCAAAGTAGAAACAGAATACATTGATGATGGAAAGAAAGAATGGTCAGGGCATGGCATTGCAATTATGAATAACAGTTCAGAAAATAAACAACTAATACTATTGGGAAATTAAGAGACTAAGTTGTATATCTGAAATATATAAAACTGCAGAGAGATTATCATACTTACAACAGAGTCTGCCTATGGATGCAAGAGAAATTCATCATTAGACAAAATACATGAGATAACAAGCAATGATAGACAGCAAAATGTATGGTAAATGTCAAATGTGTAGTTTGAACAGTGAAAATGCTAATGTGCCTGGGGACCCACAGTGGCATCCAGACACAGGCACAGAAATGTTTCTTGGTGCTTTTAATCATTGAGTATTTTCCCATCACAGAAGGGATAGTTTTCTATAGGAGAAAAGGACTGATGGAACCCAGGCCCCTCTGCAGATCAGCTTAATACAATGTTTTCTGTTCTCAAAACTTCTACCTAGCAATAGAGTTTCTGGGCCTTCTCCTGAAATTTGCACTGGGTCACCTGGGATAGGGCAATTGGCTAGTGGAGGTGTACTCAGGAGAAAAGCAAACAGAAACAGGGACAAGCACAGGACAGTGACCTGAGAGGCTGGTCCTTGGGTTCCTGGGCAAGTAATTCTTGGAACTTATTCCTCTGTGTATTCTTATGGAATAAAAAATAGATCACCCCAGCCTAGTCACAAAAGTTTCTTCTAGGTCAGAAGAGGGACTGAGCAAAAGAACATGGATCAATAAGCAAAACTTTCCTCATTCCTAACAAGAGAGCTTGTTTTTAACAAAGACTTGTTTTGTACCTAGACTGTAGAGGAAATAACAAGAAGCAGTCTCTGCCCCTGACCCCCACAGGAACCCTAAGCCTAATAGAAGAATCAACACAAACTCACAGGAGTAGTTAAGTAAGAACATGATAAAAATGTCAAAGTGAGAGAGATAGGGGGTAACTGCAATGGGAGGAGTTTACCGAAGAAGGAGATGGATGTGAGTTAGATGTGCCTAGAGCTGTTTGGGGAAGGCCTTGAGGAAAATGCCATTGCATCAGGTCTAGAGGTACAGGTCATATTTGGACTGGCAAAGTAGAAACAGAATACATTGATGATGGAAAGAAAGAATGGTCAGGGCATGGCATTGCAATTATGAATAACAGTTCAGAAAATAAACAACTAATACTATTGGGAAATTAAGAGACTAAGTTGTATATCTGAAATATATAAAACTGCAGAGAGATTATCATACTTACAACAGAGTCTGCCTATGGATGCAAGAGAAATTCATCATTAGACAAAATACATGAGATAACAAGCAATGATAGACAGCAAAATGTATGGTAAATGTCAAATGTGTAGTTTGAACAGTAACTACCACAATGAGGTCATTCCTGATTGAGATGGTCAAGGCTCTCTGATGGAACATCATTAAAGAAAAGTCAGATGTTCTTTGATAGGACATTCCCTGATTGCTGATTATTACCTTTTGCTATCACCCAAAGGTGAAAAGGGAGACTATTACTCTTGATGTTTACAGCCTTGGAACCATAGACCTTGCTTCTTAATTTCTGCCAGAGTGCTTTCTCAGTAGAACTATTGTGGTTAGACCACAGTAAAAAGTCTGCCTGTCAATGTAGGAAAATGGGAGAGATGTGGGTTTGATCCCTGGGTCAGAAAGATCTCCTGGAGATGGAAATGGCACCCTACTCCAGTATTCTTGCCTGGAAAATCCCATGGACGGAGAAGCTTAGCAGGCTAAGGTCCATGGGAGTTGCAAAAGAGTAAGACATGACTGAGTGACTGAGCATGCACAGACTCTATTCCAAATTCAAGTATGGGCTAGAATGCTTCTTTGTACTGATTCAAAGAGTTTTTATTTGGATTATTCCCAAAGCAGCAAAGTAGTGCAGCAGATAAAAATGAGATAAGCACAAAGATAAATCTCTATAGCTCTCAATTATTATGGTTGATTGTGAATATATATACCCAAAGTACAATTGAACTAACCATGCTCAAAAATGGTTAAAAAAAAATAGGGCTATGAACTCATTGTCTTCTTTAGACACAGCCAGAGCATCACCATCAGACTATAAATACTACTTATTTTATTAAGAGAACTGTGTCTCCCAGACCTAATGACCAGAATCTGGAACTTGATACTCAGGCTAAACCAACACTGGAACCATTTCCTATTAAGTGCACCTGCACTTCAAGTTGTAAGAAATTTTTGTTTATGACCACTCTGGTTTTTCAATGGAGATGCCTAACCACAGTCTATCATATAAATTACCATCACACTCATCCTACGAAAGAATGGCAGGGCATGGCATTGCAATTATGAATAACAGTTCAGAAAATAAACAACTAATACTATTGGGAAATTAAGAGACTAAGTTGTATATCTGAAATATATAAAACTGCAGAGAGATTATCATACTTACAACAGAGTCTGCCTATGGATGCAAGAGAAATTCATCATTAGACAAAATACATGAGATAACAAGCAATGATAGACAGCAAAATGTATGGTAAATGTCAAATGTGTAGTTTGAACAGTAACTACCACAATGAGGTCATTCCTGATTGAGATGGTCAAGGCTCTCTGATGGAACATCATTAAAGAAAAGTCAGATGTTCTTTGATAGGACATTCCCTGATTGCTGATTATTACCTTTTGCTATCACCCAAAGGTGAAAAGGGAGACTATTACTCTTGATGTTTACAGCCTTGGAACCATAGACCTTGCTTCTTAATTTCTGCCAGAGTGCTTTCTCAGTAGAACTATTGTGGTTAGACCACAGTAAAAAGTCTGCCTGTCAATGTAGGAAAATGGGAGAGATGTGGGTTTGATCCCTGGGTCAGAAAGATCTCCTGGAGATGGAAATGGCACCCTACTCCAGTATTCTTGCCTGGAAAATCCCATGGACGGAGAAGCTTAGCAGGCTAAGGTCCATGGGAGTTGCAAAAGAGTAAGACATGACTGAGTGACTGAGCATGCACAGACTCTATTCCAAATTCAAGTATGGGCTAGAATGCTTCTTTGTACTGATTCAAAGAGTTTTTATTTGGATTATTCCCAAAGCAGCAAAGTAGTGCAGCAGATAAAAATGAGATAAGCACAAAGATAAATCTCTATAGCTCTCAATTATTATGGTTGATTGTGAATATATATACCCAAAGTACAATTGAACTAACCATGCTCAAAAATGGTTAAAAAAAAATAGGGCTATGAACTCATTGTCTTCTTTAGACACAGCCAGAGCATCACCATCAGACTATAAATACTACTTATTTTATTAAGAGAACTGTGTCTCCCAGACCTAATGACCAGAATCTGGAACTTGATACTCAGGCTAAACCAACACTGGAACCATTTCCTATTAAGTGCACCTGCACTTCAAGTTGTAAGAAATTTTTGTTTATGACCACTCTGGTTTTTCAATGGAGATGCCTAACCACAGTCTATCATATAAATTACCATCACACTCATCCTACTCTTTAGAATGTAAGAAACCTTACCCATGTGAAAATTCTCTCAATGTAAACCACAGACAAGGAATAGTGTGGAGGATATTACAGGTAGAGAGTTACAGCTTTGTCCTACTTGGAAGATGTCCTTCACAAGGAGCTCCTCAGCTCTGGGCTACTTTTGCCCAGTGATCTCTGTTGGACAGAGATAGGACACTCTTGATTTTTACCTTTCCAGATAAAGACAGGTTCTATTTTTCAAAGATGCTGCCACAATACTCTCCACCCCACATCCTTTTTTGCAAGGAGACCTTGCAATAACCCCCATCGAGAGTAACAAGGAGGCAGTGGAGGTGGTGTTTTGTAACTTTCGAGACCACATCAGAAAAGACCATGCAATGCCCACCTCGTTCTCTTGGGAACTTCTCTTTGGGGACAGTACTCAGCTGCCATGCTGTGAGAAAACCTAGCCACACAGAAAGGCCATGTGCTGATATTGCCGTCGACAGCGGCCGTGGATCCCAGCATTCAAGCCAGCCACCAGACGTGTGAAAATCATGATGCCCAGAGATGTTTTGGTCATCCTAGCTTTAGGGTCTTCCCACCTGAGGACCCAGACACTGAGGAGCAGAAACAAAGTATTTCTGACTCACAGAATCTGCTAAAATAAAATGTTACTGTTTTACATCACTATATTTGGGATGATTTGTTACACAGCAAGAATACCTGGAACATGGTCCCAACCATGGGTTTGGGCTAAAATTACAATCCCTTTGCTTCCTCCTTTTTTCACATTTGTCAAAAGTCTAGTTTATTCTCATTTAATCTTTCCAATTTTCCTTGGGTTTCCCAAGTAGCTCACTGGTAAAGAATCTGCTTACCAAGGCAGAAGACTCAAGAGATGCTACTCAGGTTGGGAAGATCCCTTAGAGAAGGGCATGGCTATCCACTTCAATACTTTTGCCTGAAAAATCTAATGCACAGAGGAGCCTAGTGAGCTATAGTCCATTGTGTCACAAAGACTCAGACATGACTGAGTGACTGAGTAGCCACACATGTATGCAACTTTCCTTGGATATCTTAATAAATGCTTTTCTAGCTCCTTCACTTCCCCAACAGTAGAATTTTGTGTGTTTTTACCCATTATTAAGTTCTCATTCACTGATGAAAAACTACTAGAAACTTCAGAGTATTTTTAAAATTTTGGTATAGGAATGGTATAGGGTTTTTTTTGTTGTTGTTACAATTCTGGTATAGACTGAAAAAAATTTAGGGACTTTAAAGTCTTTTATGGAATGACTAAAAAAGTAAGGGTAGTTTAGCCTTGAGTAAAAGATAATAAATTATTAGGGAGGTGGAGATGGAATAATGAATTTAAAACTCACTATTATTAGGTGTGAGAGCCTAGGGAGAGCAATGAATATTATTTATTGGACTCTGAGGGGAAAACCATGACCAGTGGATACAGTGACAGACACATTTCAACTCTGTGTAAAGACCTTTCTAACTCTTGAAATGTCTAACAATAACATGGACAGTTGTAAGAAGTGAATTTCCCATCACTGTAGGTTTTAAGCAATGAGTAGATGTCTACTTGTAAGAGTAGTGTAGAGAAAATTCACCCATTGCAGAGTGGGAAGCAGAGGGTGGAGCATACTAGAAGAGATGACCTTGAGGGTCCCTCCTAACCCTGGATTCTATGGATATTTTATTTCAGGTTCATGGGAAAATGGCAACATTTATTTATAGAGCTATTGACATCAACAGCCGTTTTTGCCAGAAGCATGAGTCTTTGTATACTGGTCAAACTTTGTGGTGAGTAAACTGATCAATTCAGTGGAGAAGTCCCATGGATAAGGATGAAGACAAGCAGAAGGTAATTAAGTGAGACATGAATTAGTAGGAGGATTACCAAGGGTCGCTAAATCAGACTTTTGATTGGAAGGTGAGAAGAAAGTGATTTTTTGGGGGTAGTTTTAAATAAGAAATTATGGTGGAATTGGGGAGGACCTGTGAGCCAACAAAGCTGCTCTTCCCAGAAGGGTTATCAGGTCTTGCTTGGAGTAACTGTATCTTTAAGCTCCTTAAGGCTCTGGGACTTCCCTAGTGGTCCAGTGATTGAGACTTCCCTTTGCAATGCAGGGGGTGTGGGTTTGATCCTTGGTTAGGGAGCTAAGATCCAAAAAAAAAAAAAAAATTAATAAAGACTTAAAAAAAGAAACCCAATGCTGCCTCTGATGGAAATAAGCCAAAAGTACAAACACCTATAAGGGAACCTATCTCTGCATGAGTCAATAAACAGCACCACCCACCCAAGCAGAGTCTAAGAGACAGATTAAGGTCATATGTTAGCCCTCAGAGCTGCCATAACCCAGTGCAACAAACTGCATGGTTTAAAATAACAGAAATGTATTAGCTCACAGTTCTGGTGACTAGAGGTCTAAAATCAAAGTGTTGGTAGAGCCATACTTCCTCTGAGGGCTACAGAGACAAATCCTTCCTGTAACTCTTCTAGCTTCCAGTGATTGCAGACAGTCCTTGTTCTTCTTTGACTTGTAGCTGCCTCACTCTAATCTCTGCCTCATCTTCACTTGGCAAGTTTCCCTCCATGCGTATCTGCTTCTCACATGGTCTTCTTAAAATGACACCCCAAATGGGCTTCCCTGATAGTTCATACTGGAAAGAATCTGTCTGCATTGCATGAGGCCTCAGTTTGTTCCCTGGATTGGGAATATTCCCTGTAGAAGGGAATGGCAATCCACTCAGCATTCTTGCCTGAACAATTCCATCAACACAAGAGCCTGGTGGACTACAGTCCATGAGTCTCAAAGAGACAGACCAATGAACAGTTTCACTTTCACAGAAGTTCTGGGTGGAGATAAGTTTGTGGGGGGATGCTGTTGAAGCCAATACAATTAGGAACACAAAATGTTGTTCAGAGGTGTTTGAAACTAGATGAAAACAGAGTGAGAAGGGTATGAATCTGTGTCTATATGTTAGTCATTTAACTTTTTGACTTATCATTTTTCTTTCTTCAGCAACAGCTAGAGCTAATATTTGTTGAATTCTTTGTGTGTCTATTGCATAAAGTTCTTCATACATATTCTCTTAATCTTTACAAGATAAGTGTGATTATTTGCCCCATTTTATGGAAGAGATAGCTGAGGCTTAGAGAGGATAAATGAACTGCTGAAAGTCACTCAGTATAGTAAAAGCCAGAGTGAGGTTTCCAGTCAAGGTCTGTGTGACAGAAGAACAGTTAGAGATAAGTGAGTGATTATTGACTAATACATATTTATATTGTTATCTTTCTGAAGTAATGTTTATATGAACATCATAATTGGGTGGAATATATGCATTAGTCTCAAGATTCTTGGTTATCTCTGCTTGGGAAGGAACTTATTCTTTTGAACATTTGTTATCCATCCGCCTGTGGCAAGTATGTTGAACTAGAGGCAAATTCCCTGGGAAGAACCAAGCAGGCTGTTCTGCAGAAAAAGCATGTCAGATTCCACAGAATGGAAGCAGCTGAAGCATCTATGTTTACATACAGCATGTGGAAGATGCCCTCACGCCCACACAAAGGGAAATTGCAAATAATGAGCAGGCGATTCCTCACACAGGATTATTACTATCATTGATTTCTTTAAATCATTATTGTTTAAAATAGTAATTCTCAGCGAGGATGATTTTGCTTCCCAAGGGACACTTGGCAATGTCTGGAGGCATCGGTTATCACAACTGGAGAGAAAGTTCTGTTGCAGGTTGTGGATAAATGCCAGGGATACTGTGAAACTTCCTGCATGGCACAGAACAGTCCCCTGCAACAAAAAACAATCAGGCCCTGAATATCCATACTGCTGAAGTCCAGAAACCCTGGTTTAAGTGACACTGGTTAACTAAAGAGTGTCCCATAGGGGTCTTATCCCTGAGTTATCAGGTCTCACTGCTCCCCTCCAGCCTCTGACACTTTAATAGAGTTTCTCATGATCCTAAAATTATGTTAGTCATTACTTTGGGGGGATGCTGTTGAAGCCAATACAATTGGAACACAAAATGTTGTTCAGAGGTGTTTGAAACTAGATGAAAACAGAGTGAGAAGGGTATGAATCTGTGTCTATATGTTAGTCATTTAACTTTTTGACTTATCATTTTTCTTTCTTCAGCAACAGCTAGAGCTAATATTTGTTGAATTCTTTGTGTGTCTATTGCATAAAGTTCTTCATACATATTCTCTTAATCTTTACAAGATAAGTGTGATTATTTGCCCCATTTTATGGAAGAGATAGCTGAGGCTTAGAGAGGATAAATGAACTGCTGAAAGTCACTCAGTATAGTAAAAGCCAGAGTGAGGTTTCCAGTCAAGGTCTGTGTGACAGAAGAACAGTTAGAGATAAGTGAGTGATTATTGACTAATACATATTTATATTGTTATCTTTCTGAAGTAATGTTTATATGAACATCATAATTGGGTGGAATATATGCATTAGTCTCAAGATTCTTGGTTATCTCTGCTTGGGAAGGAACTTATTCTTTTGAACATTTGTTATCCATCCGCCTGTGGCAAGTATGTTGAACTAGAGGCAAATTCCCTGGGAAGAACCAAGCAGGCTGTTCTGCAGAAAAAGCATGTCAGATTCCACAGAATGGAAGCAGCTGAAGCATCTATGTTTACATACAGCATGTGGAAGATGCCCTCACGCCCACACAAAGGGAAATTGCAAATAATGAGCAGGCGATTCCTCACACAGGATTATTACTATCATTGATTTCTTTAAATCATTATTGTTTAAAATAGTAATTCTCAGCGAGGATGATTTTGCTTCCCAAGGGACACTTGGCAATGTCTGGAGGCATCGGTTATCACAACTGGAGAGAAAGTTCTGTTGCAGGTTGTGGATAAATGCCAGGGATACTGTGAAACTTCCTGCATGGCACAGAACAGTCCCCTGCAACAAAAAACAATCAGGCCCTGAATATCCATACTGCTGAAGTCCAGAAACCCTGGTTTAAGTGACACTGGTTAACTAAAGAGTGTCCCATAGGGGTCTTATCCCTGAGTTATCAGGTCTCACTGCTCCCCTCCAGCCTCTGACACTTTAATAGAGTTTCTCATGATCCGTAAACTGGTGACTTTTCTCTTGGTAGTAATGACAATTGATACTGATAGTTAATATTTATTGGGCTTGTACTATGGGCCAAGCACTGTTCTAAGTGCTTTTCACGGATGGACTCAGTCAGTCCTCACTCAGTGGCTCTTTTAGTAAAGTGCCATTATCATTCCATTGTACAAATGAGGAAATTCAGGCACACAGGTTGGAGAAACTTGCCCTAGGCTACAAAGCCAATGTAGGGTACAGGCAGGCTGTTGCGGCTGTACCTTTCATTCCCCCCTTCCCCTCTCCTCCCTCCACCGAGGGATTAGGCCGAATATTGGGGTGTCCATCTTGAAGAAGAGTACAATTGCTGGGAGTGGGACTCTCATCTAACAAGTAGGGAACCAGCAGCGTCAACAAGAGAACAAAACTGGCATAGTGCCCATGGGCATTAGCCAAAACCACTCTTACAGAAAGCTCAACCCATGTCCTTTTCCAATTCATATGCCACACATGGACTTTTTTTCCTCCCAAGAAGTCTTAACTAAAGCTTGAGTAATTCTAGTAGTACCAAATGTATACTGCTAGATAGCTGACTGGCTGGGTGGATGGGTGGGTGGATGGATGGATGGTTGGAAGGAAGCATGGGAAGACGGGCAGATGGCCAAATACTAAGCTACCAAGAAGGCTGAAGGAATGATAGGTTAAGGGAGAGGAACTTCACTTATAAGACTGAAACTATGATCAAGAGTCCCATGTTCTCGGGCTTCTCTGGTGGTCCAGTGGGTAAGGACACCGCCTTGTAGTGCAAAGGGCACCGGTTCGATCCCTGGTCTGGGAAGATCCCACATGCCACAGAGTGGCTGGACTGATGTATCCAACTACCTAACCGGAGCTCTGGAGCACATGCACCCAGAGCCAACAGGGGCCACTGCAATGGGAGGCTCACACAGGCCAAGAAAAAGAACAAAGATGGATGATAAATGAAAGACCAATAGAATTGGTCAAAAAACCCCCAAAAGTCCTACATTCTCAAAAGTGGTAGGAAGCTGGGAGTCTGCCAGAACTGGAAAGAGCCAGAGACCAGAGAGAGAAGCAAGAGTCACAATTTATTAAAGCCATATGCATAGCACATATTGAGAAGTGAGCAGCCTGGAAGTGAACCATCTTTTACTGTGTTTGTATTCTGTTTCTCTTTTTAGACCAGGATCTTTCAGCCTCAGCACTATTGACATTTAGGGCCGGATAATTCTCTTTTGGAGTCTTCTCTGTGTACTGTAGGATATTTAGCAGTATCCCTGGCTTCTACCCACTAATTCCAGTGGCTCCCACCCCGAACTCATGACCATCAAAAATGTCTCCAGACATTATCATATGTCTCTTGGTGGGACAAAATGATCCCCAGTTGAGAAAAATTGCTTTAGATTGTGAGTTCCTACAGGACAGGGCTTGGGTTTCTTGACCTTACTGGCAATTGTAAGCTTGGCCCGATATGCAGGAAATCAAGCGGGGGACTTCATCAACAAGTGCCCATGGGCATTAGGCCAAAACCACTCTTACAGAAAGCTCAACCCATGTCCTTTTCCAATTCATATGCCACACATGGACTTTTTCCTCCCAAGAAGTCTTAACTAAAGCTTGAGTAATTCTAGTAGTACCAAATGTATACTGCTAGATAGCTGACTGGCTGGGTGGATGGGTGGGTGGATGGATGGATGGTTGGAAGGAAGCATGGGAAGACGGGCAGATGGCCAAATACTAAGCTACCAAGAAGGCTGAAGGAATGATAGGTTAAGGGAGAGGAACTTCACTTATAAGACTGAAACTATGATCAAGAGTCCCATGTTCTCGGGCTTCTCTGGTGGTCCAGTGGGTAAGGACACCGCCTTGTAGTGCAAAGGGCACCGGTTCGATCCCTGGTCTGGGAAGATCCCACATGCCACAGAGTGGCTGGACTGATGTATCCAACTACCTAACCGGAGCTCTGGAGCACATGCACCCAGAGCCAACAGGGGCCACTGCAATGGGAGGCTCACACAGGCCAAGAAAAAGAACAAAGATGGATGATAAATGAAAGACCAATAGAATTGGTCAAAAAACCCCCAAAAGTCCTACATTCTCAAAAGTGGTAGGAAGCTGGGAGTCTGCCAGAACTGGAAAGAGCCAGAGACCAGAGAGAGAAGCAAGAGTCACAATTTATTAAAGCCATATGCATAGCACATATTGAGAAGTGAGCAGCCTGGAAGTGAACCATCTTTTACTGTGTTTGTATTCTGTTTCTCTTTTTAGACCAGGATCTTTCAGCCTCAGCACTATTGACATTTAGGGCCGGATAATTCTCTTTTGGAGTCTTCTCTGTGTACTGTAGGATATTTAGCAGTATCCCTGGCTTCTACCCACTAATTCCAGTGGCTCCCACCCCGAACTCATGACCATCAAAAATGTCTCCAGACATTATCATATGTCTCTTGGTGGGACAAAATGATCCCCAGTTGAGAAAAATTGCTTTAGATTGTGAGTTCCTACAGGACAGGGCTTGGGTTTCTTGACCTTACTGGCAATTGTAAGCTTGGCATAGTGATGAAATATTCATAAATGTCTATGGATTGATAGATTGCTTACCTCCTTTGGCAGGAAAAAAAGGTCAAATTTGCAGGGGAGAAAATTACAGGAGAAATAAGGGAGAAAAAGAAAAAGAGATGGAGGGAGAGAAGAAAGAGGGAGGGAGGGAAGGGAGAGAGGGAGGGATGCAGAGAAAACAAAAGAGGAAAATGAGGAAAAAGTAAGAAAAGGAGGTTGCTCATAAACGCCAGTGACGCTCTACCCGTGGTCCCTTCCTGTGGCTCAGCAACAGGTATGAAGTGAATTCAAACCCAGAAAGGAGCCTCAGATGACTTCTCTCCAGTTCGAACCAGAAAACTCACACATTTTTTTGCATTCATGTTGTTCAGAAGGGACCAGGGTTATCTTTCTGTGTATTTGGATATGTGTGTGTGTGTGAAAATATAATTACCCATCACTGATTAATCTTCAGACTGAGTCAAGCATTCATTGCAAATCCTTGAAACAAACAAGTCTATTTATATTTTAATTATTTTTTTGGATTTCAGGTTGATTTGTCTTTCTTCTGCATATTTATGAAGTTGTTGATCCTATGGTAACCTTATCCTTACCTCTTGTGGAGCAGAAGGAAGAGAGTGAGAAAAACAAAGAAACAGAGAAGCTGGCTATACCCCTTCCCTTCCCCAGCATGCTATGGCATTCCCATAGCTCTAGAGGACAGTGAGGGTGACACAGAGCAGAGACAGTTTTTAAATTAAGGTGTAATTAATTAATTGGGATCCGCTGCCAATGGCTGTCACTCTTATTTAAGGTGCTATCCCCTTATTTTTTAGTCCAGGATCTTTCAGCCTCAATTCTTAGGGCCGGATAATTCTCTTGGAGTCTTCTCTGTGTACTGTAGGATATTTAGCAGTATCCCTGGCTTCTACCCACTAATTCCAGTGGCTCCCACCCCGAACTCATGACCATCAAAAATGTCTCCAGACATTATCATATGTCTCTTGGTGGGACAAAATGATCCCCAGTTGAGAAAAATTGCTTTAGATTGTGAGTTCCTACAGGACAGGGCTTGGGTTTCTTGACCTTACTGGCAATTGTAAGCTTGGCATAGTGATGAAATATTCATAAATGTCTATGGATTGATAGATTGCTTACCTCCTTTGGCAGGAAAAAAAGGTCAAATTTGCAGGGGAGAAAATTACAGGAGAAATAAGGGAGAAAAAGAAAAAGAGATGGAGGGAGAGAAGAAAGAGGGAGGGAGGGAAGGGAGAGAGGGAGGGATGCAGAGAAAACAAAAGAGGAAAATGAGGAAAAAGTAAGAAAAGGAGGTTGCTCATAAACGCCAGTGACGCTCTACCCGTGGTCCCTTCCTGTGGCTCAGCAACAGGTATGAAGTGAATTCAAACCCAGAAAGGAGCCTCAGATGACTTCTCTCCAGTTCGAACCAGAAAACTCACACATTTTTTTGCATTCATGTTGTTCAGAAGGGACCAGGGTTATCTTTCTGTGTATTTGGATATGTGTGTGTGTGTGAAAATATAATTACCCATCACTGATTAATCTTCAGACTGAGTCAAGCATTCATTGCAAATCCTTGAAACAAACAAGTCTATTTATATTTTAATTATTTTTTTGGATTTCAGGTTGATTTGTCTTTCTTCTGCATATTTATGAAGTTGTTGATCCTATGGTAACCTTATCCTTACCTCTTGTGGAGCAGAAGGAAGAGAGTGAGAAAAACAAAGAAACAGAGAAGCTGGCTATACCCCTTCCCTTCCCCAGCATGCTATGGCATTCCCATAGCTCTAGAGGACAGTGAGGGTGACACAGAGCAGAGACAGTTTTTAAATTAAGGTGTAATTAATTAATTGGGACCCCCTGCCCATGGCTGTCACTCTTATTTAAGGTGACCTCAGCTCTCTCTTGCTGGAGTCTAATTTTAGTCCTAGTTCCTTTTGCTCCCTGTTTCCACTGCTCTCCATCATCCTGCATCTTTATTATATTCACTTTCCAAATGAACCAAGTTTGTTCTTAAAGAGTACAGATTTTTCTATAAAATTTGGTCAATACCTTCAGTTATCGGAGAAACTGCAGTTTTCTTTACTTGACAGCCCATTGCATCTGGACATGAAAAATCTGAATGTGAAATCAAGAGTGAAAGATTCAGATTAGCAGGTAAATTTCATTCCAGCAATAGTCCACAACAATGTCAAAATGACAACACACTTAGCAACTGGATCCAGTTGTAACTTGAGGTACATAGACTGACTTAACTAGTGCTTTGGCTTCTGTAGTAGATTATTTGTCAACAAACGTCTGCTCCCTCCATCAGACCCCCCTGAAGGAGTATATTCTCCCACCGAGGTGATGTATGGCTTGGTCTTTGACTTGCCTTGGCCTCATGATGAGAAGAGTGTGCTTTCCTGTTTCTCACTGTGACCAATGGGGTGTTCAACAGATGTGATGCAAGCAGAAGCTTGGGCTCATGCACTCCTGACTCTTACTCTGAAAGAACATGCCTTGGGAAGTCACTTGTCCAAAGAAGATGAAAGACACATCGACCTTGGATCAGACCTACAAACTGCCCAAGTGTTGATGAACCTATTCTAAATCAACTGAGCTCCAGGTGATCGGCACATGTGTAAGCAAGAAATGAATGCTGGTTTTACACCCCTGGGTTTTGGAATGAGTGTTACATAGTTTCAAAGTCTGATTGCCTGGACAGACCTAGCTTTCCCAAAAATGCCTTTTAAGACATATGATCTTGTGTTAGAATCAGACTTCAGGAAAGCAAAATCTGCACTTTTCACAGCACAGAAACATGGGCTCATCCAGGTCCATCATTTTTGTCTTTGTTGTTCAGATGCTAAATCATGTTCAGCTCTTTGCAACCCCATGGACTGCAGCACACCAGGCTTCCCTGTCCTTCACTGTCTCCCAGAGTTGGCTTAGACCCATGTCCATTGAGTCAATAATGTCACCCAATCATCTTATCCTCTGTCACCCCCTTCTGCTCCTGCTCTCAGTCTTTTCCCAGCATTAGGGTCTTTTCCAACGAGTCAGCTCTTTGCATCAGGTGGCCAAAGAATTGGAGCTTCAGCACCAATCCTTCCACTGAATATTCAGGGTTGATTTCCTTTAGGATTGACTGGTTTGATCTCCATCATTACATAATATCTGTTATAATTGTTATATAATAATTGTTTGCATAAGAATTACATGGTTTTTAAAGGACTTTGACCCATTTGTCTTATCTCACACATCAAGAGCATTAAGCTATATTCTGTTCGTCACCATGTTCCAAGTGGCAAGACTAGAGCTCAGGAAAATTAAGTGATCTGACTACAATGACACAATCTATAAAAGGAAAATCTTGGATCTAATTCTCCTTCCAGATCTCACCCTTGCATCACATTGGCTTCTTTGATGTACACAAATGTTAAATTGGGTGGTGACAACTGGTTAGGAGACAGGATGGGTTTTTAGTTTCGACCTGTTTTCCTGCTGCAGCTGCTTTTAACCCCATGGACATCAGGCAGGCGCACAGTCTCTCATTCCTTCAGAACCTCTTCTCTGATGAAAAGACAGAAATTTAGAGACTCACCCTCCTTTATCCCTTCCTCTTCCCTCCACATATCACCTGCCTCACTAAGAGGGACTCATCCTGGCTGAAGAGTCTCTGAACATCATGCAGGTGTGAAGTTCTGTTCTGGAAAAGTCGGTTCCACTTTGCATGTCTTATCAAATCAAGCAGGATGCTTGCTCTCAAGAAGTGATAGCAGAGGTTGGCAAACTCTTGCTATAAGGTACATATAGTCAGTTTTCTAGGACTGGGGGGCCATACACTCTCTGTGGCAAGTATTCAAATTTGCAACATGTGCAGCATGCAAGTGGGGAGAGACGATATGTAAATATACAGGCCCTCGAAGCTGATTTACAAAAACAGGTGGTGGACAGAAAGAACTAAGCCCAGGGGCTGTAGTTTGCCTACTCCTGGTTTATAGAATAATAGAGAAGAAACCTGAACACAGATTATTGCATCAGCCTCACCGTCTTTGAAGTTCTATCTTACAGTAAGACAACGTGGGTGCTTTTCCTTTTTCCCTTTCTTTATTTCTCTCTCTCTTTTTTTTTTTTTGCCTTCTAGTCTTTTCTTTTCTCTTTGTTCTTTTCTTCCTTTCTTTCTCTCTCTTCTTTTTCTTGGCTATTTCTCTCTCTCTTTCTATTTTTTGTTTCTACTCTTTTATCCTTTTCTCCTTCCATCCTTTTTTCCATCTTATCCAGAAATATTTATTGAACTCTTTGGTGCCAGGTACGGGGCACCCAGATCAGGCATTTCAGCCTGTGCACCTGAGCTCTGCTCATTCCTCCCACCTCTGCAAGCCCTGGGTGCTTGGTTTCCAGCAGTTCCCTGAGGAGCGAGGAGGGAGGAGGCACAGAGCAGAGAGTGCCAGGGAGGACAGTCTGGCTGGAAGAAGAGGACGGTGCTGGGGCCTCTCCCTGGGCATGAGGCAGAAAGGTACGGAACTTCTGCTCCCAAGTCTCTATTTCAAGCTCTCCTTTCATCTGGAGTAAGACTCTTTAATTTGTAAACATTAACAACCATTATTATTATTAAAAAGGAAAGAAAGTGAGTAGCCCTGTAACTAATTACTTTAAGTGTTCTCAACAAGGCACAGTTCAACTCCTTTATAAAACCTCCTGCTGTGAAGACCAGATTGTCATTATGATCAGATCCTTCCTTGGACCTATTAATTTTACCCAGAATAACAGCAGAACAGATGCAAGAAGAAGGCTAGTCTGATTAACATAATTCTTTTCAAAGACCATTTTCTCCCTAAGGGCCACCGTACTGAGTCTTCTATCTTGTCTCAGATCTAATTACATTCAGGAGAATTCAGACACTGACGGGCGATCTCAGCAGATGTCACTTCTCAGATTTGAAGCACACTTCAGGATATGAAACCTTATCAGAAAATCAATTGAAATTAACAATTCCCTCTCTCTTTCTCGCCATCTCTTCCCTCTGCCAACAATCCCTCTCCCCATGTCTATTCCTCCCTCTTTCCCTTTTCTTTGGCCAGATTAAAGTTGTTTCCAAACACTAACCTTTCTCAGGAGAAAGACAGCATTTCCGGGAATTCAATAAACCTGAAACTCAAGCCTACGCTTACCTTTTGAAGTGTTTCTCTGCTTCTCCCTGTCTCAGCATAATGAGCGTGTGTGTGTGTGTCTTCTTGAGGGTCTCTATAGGATATAAAAATAAGGTAAAAACAGGAGAAACGGAGGGAGCTTTCTGCAGCACACTGAAAAGATACACACCACAAGCTACCTCTTAAGTATCTGATCTCTCATTGAAACCAGAACCGATTTGGATCCCAGTGTCTGATCTTTGATGGGCAAGAGCCATGGGTTTACAATGGAGTCTCTTGCTGCTTTTAATGAAGTATTTGACTTTTCGCCTGCTGCTTTCAATTGAGCTCTGGGAGCTTTGGGTAGATGCTCTTGGGAGAGCAGCAAATGAGCGGGGCTGGGTTTGGGGCCTCTCCTGGGCATGAGGCAGAAAGGTACGGAACTTCTGCTCCCAAGTCTCTATTTCAAGCTCTCCTTTCATCTGGAGTAAGACTCTTTAATTTGTAAACATTAACAACCATTATTATTATTAAAAAGGAAAGAAAGTGAGTAGCCCTGTAACTAATTACTTTAAGTGTTCTCAACAAGGCACAGTTCAACTCCTTTATAAAACCTCCTGCTGTGAAGACCAGATTGTCATTATGATCAGATCCTTCCTTGGACCTATTAATTTTACCCAGAATAACAGCAGAACAGATGCAAGAAGAAGGCTAGTCTGATTAACATAATTCTTTTCAAAGACCATTTTCTCCCTAAGGGCCACCGTACTGAGTCTTCTATCTTGTCTCAGATCTAATTACATTCAGGAGAATTCAGACACTGACGGGCGATCTCAGCAGATGTCACTTCTCAGATTTGAAGCACACTTCAGGATATGAAACCTTATCAGAAAATCAATTGAAATTAACAATTCCCTCTCTCTTTCTCGCCATCTCTTCCCTCTGCCAACAATCCCTCTCCCCATGTCTATTCCTCCCTCTTTCCCTTTTCTTTGGCCAGATTAAAGTTGTTTCCAAACACTAACCTTTCTCAGGAGAAAGACAGCATTTCCGGGAATTCAATAAACCTGAAACTCAAGCCTACGCTTACCTTTTGAAGTGTTTCTCTGCTTCTCCCTGTCTCAGCATAATGAGCGTGTGTGTGTGTGTCTTCTTGAGGGTCTCTATAGGATATAAAAATAAGGTAAAAACAGGAGAAACGGAGGGAGCTTTCTGCAGCACACTGAAAAGATACACACCACAAGCTACCTCTTAAGTATCTGATCTCTCATTGAAACCAGAACCGATTTGGATCCCAGTGTCTGATCTTTGATGGGCAAGAGCCATGGGTTTACAATGGAGTCTCTTGCTGCTTTTAATGAAGTATTTGACTTTTCGCCTGCTGCTTTCAATTGAGCTCTGGGAGCTTTGGGTAGATGCTCTTGGGAGAGCAGCAAATGAGCGGGGGCTGGGGTTTGGGGCGCCTGGTGCCTAGGTCAAGTTATGGGTGACCCGGAGTTTCAGCAGCACCAGAGTCTCATCTCTGCTACCCAGCCTCACCCTTAGCTTCCGTGCCTTTTGTTCTGGGGTCTCAGAATATAGAAAATGAGGCCAGGAAACCTGAGCACCGGAAAACCAACTGCACTTTTCTCCCTCACTGCCACACTTAAGCTCCATAGGGTTCTGTGCTGCCCTGCCTCTCCAAAGCCTCCTGGATATGGGAAAATCATGCCACAGACAGGGGTATTTGAGGACATGACTGTAGGCAGAAACCATGGACAGGCCATCTATTTCACAGGTCCTGGGAGAACAATGAAGGAGGTAGAAAGCAGGAGTACGCAGCTCTATATTATGCATTTGCTTTCTGCGGTTTGCAGATGCTGTTCAGTGCCTTGCTGACACGGAACACGAGCCGGCCTCGGGTCCCCCAAGCCCCATTGTAGCAGCTGCTCTTGCCTGGCTGGGCCTGGCTTTGCATCCCTGTGGTGATGTTCCTCGGGGTGGCCAGCTGGGTGTTCTCCCCGGATAGCCCGCAGTCTTGGCACTGGCCCTCTGGGAAGCTGCCAAAGCAAGAGCCCTGGAGCAGGATGGGCACAGAGCATCACTTCGCAGGGACACTGAAAAATCTCCAGATCTTTACACCGGTGAAACTTTAGAGCTTGGGGGCAAAGCACTTGGAGTGGGAAAAGAGGTGGAGAGAATTGTGGAAACCAGGGAATTGCCATTTTCTGGTTTGCATTGTGTGTCTTGCTTACTATCCCATAGAGTGTCTGGGAGAATTTGACTTTTAAATACCTGTCCATGTTATATGGCCTTTCTAGGCTCTGGCCCTGAGAATGACACCAGCATGTACAGAATTGATGAGGGAAGGGCCTGTGGGCTCCTGAGAGATCGCGCTGTCTCAGGCTTTACCCTCGGGGGATTCCTAAGAAGGTTGAGACTTATGAAGTCATTGAGACAATAAAACCAGAGGAAATGAACCCGGGGTTCTCGTGCAGCATTCATTCACTGAGCGTAATGTCATCATGACACAGTCTGCTCTGGTGGGAGAGAGAGGAAGCTCATTACAGTGGAAGGCAGGCCCATGGCATTTCGGGGGGTCCTTAGCAATGGGTGGTTTCTGACACCATCTGTGCTGCCACAAAGCCTATAGGCGAGCGAATGCTTTAAGTTTGGCGTCTGGGCCTGTTAGGCATTTTCTCAGTGCTCAGCTTGCTGCTACCTTTGGTGAAAAGGAGTCCATCTGGGGATCCAAGGGAAGGGATGGAAGTGAGTCTCAGGAGTCCAGCTTCCACTTAGCCTTCTCTGAGTTAATACGAAGAGAAGGTAAGCACTGTCTGAATGGAAAAACGTGACACTTTGTGATTTCATCTTTCTTATGGATGTCTATTCAAAGATTCTCTGAAAAAGTAATTATGGAGTGTCTTCAGTGTGTAAATGCTTTCATTTACTCAGCACTTATTGAGCATCTGCTATGTCCACAGCAACACAAGAGTTACTAGGGAGAGGTGATAAGAAATAAGCGACAGCCTCTGACACTAAAATAGTTACAATATTTTAGACATGCACACTATGAAGAAGTGAAAACAGACAAAGATACTAATTAATATGGAGGAAACTGGTTTCCCTGGTAGCTTAGCTGGTAAAGAATCCACCTACGATTCAGAAGGCCCCAATTCAATTCCTGGGGCAGGAAGATTCCCTGGATAAAGGATAGGCTACCCATTCCAGTATTCTTGGGCTTCTCTGGTGGCTCAGATGGTAAAGAATCTGCCTGCAATGCAGGAGGCCTGGGTTTGATCCCAGGTTGGGAAGATCTCGTGGAGGAGGGCATGGCAATCCACTACAGTATTCTTGCCTGGAGAATCCCTATGGACAGAGGGGCCTGGTGGGCCACAATCCATGGGTCGCAAAGATTCAGACACAACTTAGCAACTAAGCATGCAAGAAAACAATCTGTTTCAAGGTTTCAACGGGGATTATAGTTTTTGTGCTATACGGGGCTGCTTTTATTTTAAAGTTACATTTTCCTTAGAAACAAATCTAATACTTGCTTAATAATGAAAATGTGGGAAGAAAGAAAAATTCCTCCCAGTTTCACACCCCAGAAATAATCACTGCTAATGATGCTACTTAGATGTCTCATATAAATCTTAAATACAAAAAGCTTATAACTGAACTCATAATTCCACACACACACACACATGTGTGCGAGCACACACACGGCCTGGACCAAATTTGCCCTGCTCTTCTGTCCTATCACAGCCCTCCTTCAATGACCCCATCATCTCCCGGGTTGTTTAAGGCAGAAACTGGGAGTCATATTGGATGAATCCTTCTACACGTCCCCCAATAACTAATTACCCCCAAGTCCTTTCTATTCTAACCTACAAAATATCATTCTATCTATTTCTCTCCCTCTTTATTGCTTTGGCTCAAACCAATCTCATGTAGATTACTTCATAATCTTTTACCAGCCCTACTGAGTTCACCCTTGCCTCTTCTGCTCTGTTATCCATATTGTGCTGTTTCTCTTTTCTTCTTTTTTTTTAAAGTGTAAGTTGGATCAACTCCTTTTCCCTTCTTGCACTTAGTAGGCATCTATTTAAGTAAGCGACAGCCTCTGACACTAAAATAGTTACAATATTTTAGACATGCACACTATGAAGAAGTGAAAACAGACAAAGATACTAATTAATATGGAGGAAACTGGTTTCCCTGGTAGCTTAGCTGGTAAAGAATCCACCTACGATTCAGAAGGCCCCAATTCAATTCCTGGGGCAGGAAGATTCCCTGGATAAAGGATAGGCTACCCATTCCAGTATTCTTGGGCTTCTCTGGTGGCTCAGATGGTAAAGAATCTGCCTGCAATGCAGGAGGCCTGGGTTTGATCCCAGGTTGGGAAGATCTCGTGGAGGAGGGCATGGCAATCCACTACAGTATTCTTGCCTGGAGAATCCCTATGGACAGAGGGGCCTGGTGGGCCACAATCCATGGGTCGCAAAGATTCAGACACAACTTAGCAACTAAGCATGCAAGAAAACAATCTGTTTCAAGGTTTCAACGGGGATTATAGTTTTTGTGCTATACGGGGCTGCTTTTATTTTAAAGTTACATTTTCCTTAGAAACAAATCTAATACTTGCTTAATAATGAAAATGTGGGAAGAAAGAAAAATTCCTCCCAGTTTCACACCCCAGAAATAATCACTGCTAATGATGCTACTTAGATGTCTCATATAAATCTTAAATACAAAAAGCTTATAACTGAACTCATAATTCCACACACACACACACATGTGTGCGAGCACACACACGGCCTGGACCAAATTTGCCCTGCTCTTCTGTCCTATCACAGCCCTCCTTCAATGACCCCATCATCTCCCGGGTTGTTTAAGGCAGAAACTGGGAGTCATATTGGATGAATCCTTCTACACGTCCCCCAATAACTAATTACCCCCAAGTCCTTTCTATTCTAACCTACAAAATATCATTCTATCTATTTCTCTCCCTCTTTATTGCTTTGGCTCAAACCAATCTCATGTAGATTACTTCATAATCTTTTACCAGCCCTACTGAGTTCACCCTTGCCTCTTCTGCTCTGTTATCCATATTGTGCTGTTTCTCTTTTCTTCTTTTTTTTTAAAGTGTAAGTTGGATCAACTCCTTCTTAGGGGCTGTAGTTTCAGTGGTTTCCAATTGCACTTAGAATAGGCATCTATTTCTGAGAATAAGAAAGCTGAGTTGTTTGGACAATTCTCTTGCTGAAAGCAACTAAAAATGATGACTAAATTTTTAAAATAGTCTTAAAATCATCATAAAAAAGTGACACTATGCTAAGAAATGACTACATGAAAATCAATGTGAAAACAGGCACCCAGAGAGTCAAGTAGGCTATTTGTGCCCTGATGCCATTTGCTGAATTGAATAAATTGATTACAGCCTTCTGAGTCAATGGAGACAGGAGCCAAATCCTCAAGCTTTCCCTAAGTAGGCATGTGATAGGATGCCTGTCACCATAAAGCTGGGACACCAACAACTATACCGTCAGGTATAGCTACCTCATCCCAGGAATTCAAAGGAGACTTCCTTGGCCTCGAGCTTATTAGAGGAGAGGAAGTAACCCATCCTTTAGAAGTTTTGAGCACAAAATGGTTTTCTTGTGAATCTGTGAACTAGAGTCACATGAACCAAAAGGCACATACATGGCTTGAATTTGCTTTGCTGTGGTCAAGCTCTAGGTACAAGCATAGACAAAACCAAGACAAAGCAAAACAAAAATATAAATTTTCTTTGCAGGAAATTATCCCAGGCTTAAAAAAATCTCCTTAAAGTAATTTTTTAATGATAATGAATAGTACATGGTAGAAAATACCAAGACAGACAGACAAAAGCATCATGTGGGAGAATCAGGATTAAAAACAGAGAGTAAAAACAAACTCACAAAAATTTTAGACTAAATTAACAGAAATATTTGATAATTTACTATGTTTATTTAGGAAAAAAGATAAACTTTAAAATATCTTCAGGGAACAAAAAATTATAAAAAGCAACAAAGAATTTATTTGAAAATAAAAACAAGTAGAACTTCTAGGAATGAAAATTACAATAATAGTGACTCAATGAGTTTTACAGCAAACGTGCTAATAAAAAAGAATTTGTGAACTAGAAAATAACTTGGACAGATACTATGGAGAGAGAAGTACCCAAAAAACAAGAAATGAAAATATGAAAAGGATTAAGAGGATTGAATGAGATTTGAGATTCATGTAATTCAAGATCTATATGGAGCGGAGGTACAAAATTAGGTTAAGATAAGGTTTGAAGAGATAATGGCTGAGAATTTTCCAGAACTCTTTAAAGGCAGATTCAAGAATTCTTATAAATCCAAATAATGTAAACAAAAATGAACATACTGTTAGGTACATCATAGGGAATGTTAGAACACCAAAGATGGTGTGATAATCTTAAAAAGAGTCAAAGGAAAAAGTATAATTACCTTCAAAAAAACAGGCAGTGATAATGACAAGTGAACTCTCAGACACTTTGCAATTACAATAAAATCTTCATCCCGTAAGGTAGCTGGAAGACCAGTGCTCTGAGGCACTCTCCTTTCCTGCCACCTGCAGTGCTATTCTCTCTCTCACTCCCTGACTCTGATCATGGTCTTCCCTCAAGTCCTCGAGCATATCATACTTTTGTAAGCTTTGCCCATTCTGTTCATCTAACTGGGATGGCCATCAGTCACTTTCTATCTGACCAGTTCCTTAGTATCTTTCAGATCTCAGCCTAAATGTTATTTCTTCAATGAAGTCCTTTCTGAACACTCAGTCTGGAGTAAGTGAGTCTTATTATTTTTCTCATATGATTTTATTTTTTCTGTATTCACTTGGCATGCCTCTTACCAAACTATATTCCATGAATTCCAGAGCAATTATAATTTTTGTTCACCCATCTGTACCTAACATCTTGAAGAATTTTTCACTTTCAATAAGAATTCAGTAATAATTGTTAAAAGAACATTCTAGAATTGATACTTCAGGTTTTTTTTCTTCCTAGATACTTTAGCTTGTAGGGTTAGATATGATATTTGCTTTTTATTTTTATAAATATGGCAGCAGTTCACTTTCTAGTCTACTTTAAAAATTTATCAGTGCAATATTACCATTTTCCATGGCTGGTAAATACTCTTCTATGACTTGATTTCTGGTAGCTGCATGATAATCCATCATAGAGAAATCATCATTTGTTTAGCCAGTCACTATTGTTGAGAGTTTAGATTGCTCATCTAAATTATGATGAGAATAAATTATCTTTTATTATTTACTCAGCAAGAACACTCAGGTTTAAATGCAAAGGGGGCAAAAAAAAAAAAAAAAGAAAGTATGCGTATGTGCTGAAAAATATCTCACATGTTCCTGTGTCCCAGACACCTAGTTCCCCTAAACAGGGGTAACCACTGTTACCAAGTTAAATGGCAATTTTGTCAAATTTTCCTTTCCTTTCCTGAAAGATGTACTTGAATAAGCCCAATTTGCTGCATCTTGGATTTTTTTTTCACTTAACAGTACTGTAGGGTATTATTTTTATATCATTGCATAAAGATTTATTACATTCTTTATAACTGTTACAGAATTTTCTACTACATGCTATGTGTATGTATTATGTTATAATGCATTTAATCAGTGTCCTATTATTTGCACATTCAGAATAAATTCCAAAATGTGAAACTGCATGTTTAATTTAATTGTATTGATTTTGTTAAATATCTCTCTTTAGAAATTATATTAAAACACCTTGTGACTGGCAACATGTTTCCTCATACACTCACCATCAATGTCTCATCAAACTGTCATATGCTTCCATATGTTACATGAAAAAATTGTATCTTTTATTGCTTGTTTTTCATTTCTCTTATGAAGAATGAGGTTGATAACCTTTTTATTTGTCAACCATTTGTATTTCATTTTCTATAAACTTTCCATTTATTTCTAACAGATTGTTTTTTTCTTTATTGATTTATAAACACTCTTTATATATTGTCCTGCAATGTCTTATCCACAACACTGATAACAAGAAGGGTTTTTATAGATTCAATAGCAAAGTTCATTTGATGGTAAAACTTGACCTGGACTAATATGAAGTTTTATCTATCTCACTTAACATGTGAATATTCATCTACTTGTGGAAATAATAACATATTTTAATCGAGAATGTTGACTCAGACTCTACTGGTACTGTTAAATAGTATTCAATATATTTATAATATTAGCCTTCCAAAAATGCTTTCAAATCCGATGGCTTCAGATAAGAGTCTGTGGAAATTATTGAGAAAACAAGAATTTTAATGATTCCCTCTCTCCAAAATATTCATAAACCAGAAAAATCTAGGAAAAGGGCAAAGTAAAAGTTTTTTTACATTCAATGTCTTATTCAAATTTTGTACTATTAGATCATAATCTTCCCATTTTATACACAGGCTTTTACATGAACGGCATTTCAAAACTATGATGGAATAAAAGTAGCCAATTGAAACTTCTTTATTTATATATTGAAGTTAGCAGATGAATCTGCTTACAGAAATATTAGTCACAGTAATCATAAATATTGGCTGTATTTCACAATATTTTTATCTTCTGTGATTTAATAAACTCTATATTTATGGAGACAAATTTTGAGACAACTTCATAGAAAGGCATTCCTCACTCTGAGGTTATAAATACTTGCTCCCATGTTTCCTGCTAGTATTTTATGGATTCCTTTTTAGTATTTTGTATTTGATCCACTTGGAATTTATTTCGGCAAAAGTGATAAGGTAAGATTCTGCCAATTTTCTATCCATTCAGAATAAATTCCAAAATGTGAAACTTTATTTTTTTTTCTCTCTTTAGAAATTATATTAAAACACCTTGTGACTGGCAACATGTTTCCTCATACACTCACCATCAATGTCTCATCAAACTGTCATATGCTTCCATATGTTACATGAAAAATTGTATCTTTTATTGCTTGTTTTTCATTTCTCTTATGAAGAATGAGGTTGATAACCTTTTTATTTGTCAACCATTTGTATTTCATTTTCTATAAACTTTCCATTTATTTCTAACAGATTGTTTTTTTCTTTATTGATTTATAAACACTCTTTATATATTGTCCTGCAATGTCTTATCCACAACACTGATAACAAGAAGGGTTTTTATAGATTCAATAGCAAAGTTCATTTGATGGTAAAACTTGACCTGGACTAATATGAAGTTTTATCTATCTCACTTAACATGTGAATATTCATCTACTTGTGGAAATAATAACATATTTTAATCGAGAATGTTGACTCAGACTCTACTGGTACTGTTAAATAGTATTCAATATATTTATAATATTAGCCTTCCAAAAATGCTTTCAAATCCGATGGCTTCAGATAAGAGTCTGTGGAAATTATTGAGAAAACAAGAATTTTAATGATTCCCTCTCTCCAAAATATTCATAAACCAGAAAAATCTAGGAAAAGGGCAAAGTAAAAGTTTTTTTACATTCAATGTCTTATTCAAATTTTGTACTATTAGATCATAATCTTCCCATTTTATACACAGGCTTTTACATGAACGGCATTTCAAAAACTATGATGGAATAAAAGTAGCCAATTGAAACTTCTTTATTTATATATTGAAGTTAGCAGATGAATCTGCTTACAGAAATATTAGTCACAGTAATCATAAATATTGGCTGTATTTCACAATATTTTTATCTTCTGTGATTTAATAAACTCTATATTTATGGAGACAAATTTTGAGACAACTTCATAGAAAGGCATTCCTCACTCTGAGGTTATAAATACTTGCTCCCATGTTTCCTGCTAGTATTTTATGGATTCCTTTTTAGTATTTTGTATTTGATCCACTTGGAATTTATTTTGGCAAAAGTGATAAGGTAAGATTCTGCCTTAATATTTTATCAGATGGGTACCTTGTTGTCCCAACCAGATTCATTCATGTTCCATCTTTACTCCATTAATTTGAAATGTCATCTTCATAATACACTAAATTCCTATGTGTATTAGAGTCTATTTCTGGGATTTTCTGCCTGTTCCTTTAATAAATCTGTGTAGTACAAAAGAAGGTAGTATGTTGCTCTCAGAAAGTTTCCATCAGTTTGCACTTTCATTGATAGTGTATGAACACCTTGCCCCTCCACATCCTTGACAGTGCGCCTGACATCACATTCTAAATCCTTTTCATTTGGAAAGATAAAAAGTATAATTTAATTATTTTATTTGAATTTATATTACTCTCAAGGCTGATGTGGTTTTCTTTTTGACTTACTGAACATTTATGTTTCTTCATTGATAAATTAGCTGTTTGTGATTTTGCCCACATTTCCAAGGAGACATTCAACTTTTTCTTGATGCTAAAGGTATCTTCAAAAAATGTAAGAGGCACAGCTGATGTCAAACACTTTTGGATGAAAGACCATTCTGAATAGAGGAGATCATTATAAAATCCATTTTCAATGGTCTGCCCAAAGGCAGGGGATCTTAGTTGGGGAGGGAGAGGAGCTAGATTTTAACAATCCCTGATATAGGCTGAATGTCTGCATCTCCCTAAAATTCTTATGATGAAACTGCACCCCAATGTGATACTCGACAGTGGGGCCTTCAGGAGCAAATTAAGTCTCCCCTAAAATTCTTAAAGGAATACACAGGTTTTACATCATTCAAAACTATGATGGAATAAAAGTAGCCAATTGAAACTTCTTTATTTATATATTGAAGTTAGCAGATGAATCTGCTTACAGAAATATTAGTCACAGTAATCATAAATATTGGCTGTATTTCACAATATTTTTATCTTCTGTGATTTAATAAACTCTATATTTATGGAGACAAATTTTGAGACAACTTCATAGAAAGGCATTCCTCACTCTGAGGTTATAAATACTTGCTCCCATGTTTCCTGCTAGTATTTTATGGATTCCTTTTTAGTATTTTGTATTTGATCCACTTGGAATTTATTTTGGCAAAAGTGATAAGGTAAGATTCTGCCTTAATATTTTATCAGATGGGTACCTTGTTGTCCCAACCAGATTCATTCATGTTCCATCTTTACTCCATTAATTTGAAATGTCATCTTCATAATACACTAAATTCCTATGTGTATTAGAGTCTATTTCTGGGATTTTCTGCCTGTTCCTTTAATAAATCTGTGTAGTACAAAAGAAGGTAGTATGTTGCTCTCAGAAAGTTTCCATCAGTTTGCACTTTCATTGATAGTGTATGAACACCTTGCCCCTCCACATCCTTGACAGTGCGCCTGACATCACATTCTAAATCCTTTTCATTTGGAAAGATAAAAAGTATAATTTAATTATTTTATTTGAATTTATATTACTCTCAAGGCTGATGTGGTTTTCTTTTTTCACTTACTGAACATTTATGTTTCTTCATTGATAAATTAGCTGTTTGTGATTTTGCCCACATTTCCAAGGAGACATTCAACTTTTTCTTGATGCTAAAGGTATCTTCAAAAAATGTAAGAGGCACAGCTGATGTCAAACACTTTTGGATGAAAGACCATTCTGAATAGAGGAGATCATTATAAAATCCATTTTCAATGGTCTGCCCAAAGGCAGGGGATCTTAGTTGGGGAGGGAGAGGAGCTAGATTTTAACAATCCCTGATATAGGCTGAATGTCTGCATCTCCCTAAAATTCTTATGATGAAACTGAACCCCAATGTGATACTTGAAAGTGGGGCCTTGAGGAGTAAATTAAGTCATGAAAGTGGAACCCTCCTGAATGGAATTACTGCCTTTAAAAGAAGGAAAAGGAAATCCTCGTGCCCTGTTGGTGCAAGTTTAAATTGATACAGTCACAAAGAAAAACAATATGGAGTTTCTTAAAAAAAAAAAAAAAAAAGAACTACCATATGACCCAGCAATCACACTACTGGGCATATATCCAGAGAAGACCAGAATTCTAAAAGGTATATGCATCTCAATATCCATAGCAACACTATTTGCAATAGCCAGGATATAGAAGCAACCTAAATGTCCATCAACAGAGAAATGGATAAAGAGCGTGTTTTATGTGTGTGTGTGTATACATATACATATATAATATATAATGGAATATTACTCAGCCATAAAAAGGAACAAAATAGAGTCATTTGGAGTCACTCTCTAGATGAATGGAGCTAGAGAGTGTTATACAGAGTAAAGGAGTCAGAAAGAGAAAAACAAATATCATCTATTAACTCATGTATGTGGAATCTACAAAAACAGTTTAGATCATCTTATTTTCAGAGCAAAGATAAAGACATGGGTGTAGAGAACAAATGTATGAGTACCAAGGGGGAAAGGGGAGGTAGGAGGAATTGGGACATTGGAATTGACACATGTACTCTATTGACACTGTGTATAAAATAGATAACTAATGAGAACCTACTCTATAGCACAGGGAACTCTATTTAAGGCACTTTGATGGCCTGAATGGGATGAAAGGGAGCAGATATATATATATATATATATATATATATATATATATATATATATATATGGCTGATTCACTTTGCTATACAGTAGAAACTAATACATTATAAAGCACTTATATGCCAATAAAAGTTAATTTTAAAAAAAGGCACACTTGAGAGCTGGCTTCCTTCCACTCTGGCCTCTGCTATATGGGGAAACAAGAAGAAGACAGCTGTCTACAAACCGGGAAGGGAGTCCTCACCAGAACTGGCTTATGTTGGCACCCTGGCTTCAGACTTTCTGGCTTCCAGGACTATAAGAAACAAATTTCTGCTTTAAGCCACCTTGTCTATGGTCATCCACTGTAATAGGCTGGAATAACTAAGTACCAAACATTTGCTAACCATTCATGTACCAGTACTTGTCAAGTTTCTATTCATGGTATCATCAGCCATACCAGGCAGCTGTCATAATCACCTCCCTTTCTCAGATAAAGTCCCTGTGGTTCAGTGTTTGAACAACAAACTCAAAGTTACTTAGTCAGAACATTACAGACTCACAAGTAAAATCCAGCTCTCTGACACCAAATGGATTCTAGTAATGTGTGTCTACACTGAATTCCAGCAGCTCCAGGCTAGTGGGAAAGCCAGATCTATTCGCACACAAAAGCATGAGGTAGACAAATTGGCCATCCCTGGATGACTTTCTGTACCCCTCACAAGATGGACAGGTGTCTTGTTCTCTGGGTCTGCCTGTCCCATCGTACCCTCTGTCCTGCCACCTCCAGGTGACCAGAGTCCTTGACCACTGCAAGCGTGAGGCCCAACCCCCACATATCCCTGAACCCTTCCTTTTTCTTCTCATCAAAATATCCCTGGCCTCTGAACTAAAAGCCATCATTTCTGCTAATTTGCTCGACTAAATTGGGCAGAGTTTTTAATGAATGCTAATGAATTAATATATTATTCACGGAGAAGGTCGGAAAGATAAAAGGAGAAGAAGAAACTGAGCAAAGTGTACCAAGTGACAGATGGGAGTTTGGCTTGCGAGGTAGTGTAGAATCTCATTTCCTGGGAATTCTTCTGAGGAGAAAGCAAGCACGGGTCCTAGGCTGAACAGGAGGAGGAAGGCCACGTGGGGACCAGCTGGACCTCAACTGCCAGGCACACGGTGTGCTCTTAGCCTGGCCCCTGGGCAGGCCCTGGTCTCCACAGTTTGTGGCCCACCTTGTCATGGCAGCTTTTCCACGCCAGGAGTCCAGCTGCTGGTGGAGTGGGGGCTGACAGTGCCGTGAGGGAGGCTGGCCTGGAGGGCTGGCGACAGTGCCCCCATAGGCGCAGCAGAGGCCGTTCAGCTCAGACCCAGGAAAGACGTATCCAGCCCCTAGCTTTCCTCTAATTGATCCGAAGGGTAAGAAAAGACCTGGATAACAGTGTGCATCCAACTCCATCTCCCAAAGCCTTTTAAACCTGAAGGCAGGTCCCATTCGCAAAAGACCTACCTTATTTGCCTCCCTGAGGATGGTCTCTGACGCTCTGACGTGAAAGATTGAGGCAAAAGGGCCAGACACAGGATGAGCGGGCACCTTTGTATCGCCCACCTTGGATCATACAAAGACCTCTGCTTTCGTAGAGGGCAGGGGTGGGCAAGGGTTACCAGATGGAGCTATGGTAGAGAAACTACCTGCCAATGCAGAACACATAATACATGTGGGTTTGGTTCCTGGGTCAGGAAAATGCCATGGAGTAGGAAAGGGCAACCCAATCCAGTATTCTCACCTGGAGAGTCCCACGGACAGAGGAGCCTGGCAGGCTGTAATCCATAAGGTCACAAAGGGTCAGACACAACTGAAGAGACTTAGCACACACGGAAGGGTACACAAGTGGGAGTGAGGAACTGAATGTGATGGATGCTCAGTTCTCTCCCTACTGAGTGCTCAGTCCTCAGTCATGTCTGACTCTTTGTGACCCTATGGACAGTAGGAATATCCCTGGCCTCTGAACTAAAAGCAAACGTTTTAATGGAATTTTAATGAATGCTAATGAATTAATATATTATTCACGGAGAAGGTCGGAAAGATAAAAGGAGAAGAAGAAACTGAGCAAAGTGTACCAAGTGACAGATGGGAGTTTGGCTTGCGAGGTAGTGTAGAATCTCATTTCCTGGGAATTCTTCTGAGGAGAAAGCAAGCACGGGTCCTAGGCTGAACAGGAGGAGGAAGGCCACGTGGGGACCAGCTGGACCTCAACTGCCAGGCACACGGTGTGCTCTTAGCCTGGCCCCTGGGCAGGCCCTGGTCTCCACAGTTTGTGGCCCACCTTGTCATGGCAGCTTTTCCACGCCAGGAGTCCAGCTGCTGGTGGAGTGGGGGCTGACAGTGCCGTGAGGGAGGCTGGCCTGGAGGGCTGGCGACAGTGCCCCCATAGGCGCAGCAGAGGCCGTTCAGCTCAGACCCAGGAAAGACGTATCCAGCCCCTAGCTTTCCTCTAATTGATCCGAAGGGTAAGAAAAGACCTGGATAACAGTGTGCATCCAACTCCATCTCCCAAAGCCTTTTAAACCTGAAGGCAGGTCCCATTCGCAAAAGACCTACCTTATTTGCCTCCCTGAGGATGGTCTCTGACGCTCTGACGTGAAAGATTGAGGCAAAAGGGCCAGACACAGGATGAGCGGGCACCTTTGTATCGCCCACCTTGGATCATACAAAGACCTCTGCTTTCGTAGAGGGCAGGGGTGGGCAAGGGTTACCAGATGGAGCTATGGTAGAGAAACTACCTGCCAATGCAGAACACATAATACATGTGGGTTTGGTTCCTGGGTCAGGAAAATGCCATGGAGTAGGAAAGGGCAACCCAATCCAGTATTCTCACCTGGAGAGTCCCACGGACAGAGGAGCCTGGCAGGCTGTAATCCATAAGGTCACAAAGGGTCAGACACAACTGAAGAGACTTAGCACACACGGAAGGGGTACACAAGTGGGAGTGAGGAACTGAATGTGATGGATGCTCAGTTCTCTCCCTACTGAGTGCTCAGTCGCTTCAGTCATGTCTGACTCTTTGTGACCCTATGGACAGTAGCCCGCCAGGCTCCTCAGCCCATGGGAGTCTCCAGTCAAGAGTGGATTGTCATATGCTTCTCTAGGGGATCTTCCCAACCCAGGGATCGAACCCACATCTCTTATTCCTCCTGCATTGGCAGGTGGGTTCTTTACCACTAGCGCCACCTGAGAATTCCAGATCCTCTCCAGCTGGATGCTTCTGTGCTTATGTCTGGCTTTATCTGAAGTGATGAACTGCTTTCCAAATAGGGAATGAGAATGCTCGACTGAATAAAAACGTTATTAAGACTAACCCCTCACATTTTCCTTATTACTGTGCTTTTTTCACTCTCTTGAGGCACTGTGATATTTCAAGGCTATCAGAGTTTAAAACAACCTTACCCTTAGCCCTTTGAAATAGGTAAGGTGTGCATCGCCCCTCTCCTTTTCACGGAAGAGGAAACTGAGGCCTGGGGTGGTACGGGGTCCTACCCAGAATCCCGCTGGGAGCCTAGGCTCCTCTCTGCCCGCTGGAGCTGTTTTCCACTGGCCGTGCCGCCCCACCCCCACCCCCCCTCACACGCGCTCTACTGATTAGAGTGGTTTCTTTTCTCCCAAGCCCCATCACATTGGACAGACGCATTAAAAGCCTCCCGGGTAGACAAATCCTGGGGCCGACAGGTAGCTTTCCATTAATAAAGCAAAAATACAAATTAAGCAGCCCTCTTGGTGATGCTCAAACAGGACGGGCCCCCTCCTCCCCCCGCCCCCCAGGAATTCACAAACACATTTTTAAACAACAAAAGAAAATTGAGTATCTGATGCAGTTAGCCAAGGCCCCGTGAGGGTTGGGGAGAGAGAAAAGAGTCTATTATTTTGCACCTGTCCTGCCCAATAGCACATTGTGCAGCAATATTTACTTAAAAAGCAGAGGAGGAAATCATTATTTGTTCTCAGTCCTGTGATTCCCATGGCTACACTCTTTGGAGGAAGTGCTTTGTTTTATTTCTTTTTTCCCCCTTCTACCATGCCTGAGATGCAAAAGGTAGAAGTGACAGTGCCTGGCGCATACGATATGGCGAATTGGCACCGAGGCCAGCTTAGCGTTCGCCTGTCCTGGTTCCTTTCATGTCTGGACGGCGATGAAGAGAAATAAGCTCAAAGGGAGCTCACTTTCTCTCTTCCTCTCTCTCTCCTTTCATTCTCTCTCTCCATTTATAAAAGCTTCAATACATTATAAATGAGTCTTCTATATGTGTGCGTACATTGAAGTACGTAAACATCCACACTTAGCGTAGTGCATGGTATACATGTACATTATATGTGTATTATCTAAACATTTTAAATAAATTTATCTAAACATTCAAAATTATATATGTATCTATGAAACACACATGCTTCTATACCCATGGATTACATGGCCTTCCTCCCCAATAGAAATGCTAGCGGAACCCTGAAAAAAAAATTTTAAAGTACACCACCTGGAGCAGAGAAAAAGGAAAAGCAACCCCCACCCCCCCCGTTTTAAATGTTCTAAGTATCTTCTAGTTACTAATGACTCCCCCTTCTTAATGGCTGTGTTTCTCCAGCTGGAAATTGGCAGCAATCAGCTTTACAAGTGTTGGGGAAAGATTTACTTGGACAGATGAAAGAAAATCATTTCCTCCTAAATGCCGGCACCCACCACAGATAATGCGGCACTCCCCGGCTTGGCAGAGGGCAGCACATTTTGAAGGAGCTTGTTTTCTTGGAAAATATAGTCATTGGGCCAGGAAGACAAAAATATGACTGGGTTGGTAAAAATGCTATTGTTAGAGTAATAAGGTGGTAAGGGCAGTGCTTTGCCAGGGGAAAGCATTTTCTAAAGCTTTGAGAGCAGGGTGGGCAGCAGATAAATGGTACCAGAGAGAGCTAGGCCCAGCAGGACTGGCTGACCTGTCTTTAGCAGTTTCTCTGCCCTCGGCATTCCTGAGCAACAGAAGTGCAGAAAGGGGCTGGCGCCAACACCTTGTCCCACCCCCTCATCTCTTCTGCCCAGAGAGGAGAGAAAGCCACTTGTCCATATCACCACGTAGATGCAGATGCAGCTGAGGCTGACAATTGTTAAGACTTCCAAATGCATGCAGTGTGTGTTCGTGAACCGCATCTCAGTGTTTTCCCCTCCTAATCTTGGCAACCCTGTCCCCTCTGCTTGTCTTGCCCCCTTCTTACTCCCTCTCCTCCCAGCCAGTCTGAACTATTCTTTTAAGTCTCAGCTGGGTGTCACTTCTGCCCACGAGTCTTCCCTATGTGCCCCCAACTCCAGAATGGCCAGGTCACCCAGGAGGGCTGCATGGCTGTTCCCTTGTTCTCTCTATATCCCCTGTTCCACCTACTTCACCTATGTGCTACTCACATGACGGATCTGCCTACCTCCTTGCCCCTGCCCCAGCTAGTAACTGTTTTAGTCTTTAGATCAGAACATCTCCACCATAACAGTCAAAGGTTTTAAGAATGTGTATGACTTTCCCTCAACTCCTGACCAGAAACCGAGGAGGCAAGGGAGGCTGAGAAATGTAGCCCACCAGCGCCAAGGCAGTGTCTGGAAGCACCCAGTCTCAATCATGGTCTCCCAACGAGCCCTTGGGGTCCTTCCTGTTACTCCTAGCCCATTCTCCATCCAGTAGCCAAGATCACGTTCCTAAATCACAATGTGGATTCCCCTGGATAGATGCTTCTCCTGCTCCTTTTTGCTCTCATGTTTCCTGGGAGAACACATGAAGCCTCCTTTCCAAGCTCACTTTTAGCATTCCTTCAAAGTCGTGTCACTCAGTCATGTCTGATTCTCTGAGATTTCATGGACGAGCCATGGAATTCTCCAGGCAAAAATACTGGTATGGGTAGCCTACCCCTTCTCCAGGAGATCTTCCCAGCCTAGGGATCAAACCCAGGTCTCCCACATTGCAGGAGGATTTCTTAGTGTCTGAGCCACCAGGGATGCCCATTAACATCCTTTACCATAGCCTCAGCTTGATACCATGTTATGGTTTCATGGACACACCATAATCTTTCTGCCTCTACACTTTTCCATAGGTTTTTCCCATTGTCTGGAAAGCACTTCTGCCTTTCGCTGCCAGATGAGCCCCACTTATTCAACAAGACCCCATAAAGGCTTCATGACTCCTGGGCCAACAGTGTCACCTCCTTCCCTGGGGTCTCTTCACAGTTATATATGTTTTGTCTACATCTGTGCCATCCAGTATGGCAGCCACTAGCCATGTGTGGCTCTTGGGTACTGGAAATGTGTCTAGTGCCACAAGCTGAAATGATAGTTCAGATTTATTGAGGCCAAAAAATTTTTTCTCTGTGCCATACCAGTATGGGCAGCCCTACTTAAGTCTCAGCTGGGTGTCACTTCTGCCCACGAGTCTTCCCTATGTGCCCCAACTCCAGAATGGCCAGGTCACCCAGGAGGGCTGCATGGCTGTTCCTTGTTCTCTATATCCCCTGTTCCACCTACTTCACCTATGTGCTACTCACATGACGGATCTGCCTACCTCCTTGCCCCTGCCCCAGCTAGTAACTGTTTTAGTCTTTAGATCAGAACATCTCCACCATAACAGTCAAAGGTTTTAAGAATGTGTATGACTTTCCCTCAACTCCTGACCAGAAACCGAGGAGGCAAGGGAGGCTGAGAAATGTAGCCCACCAGCGCCAAGGCAGTGTCTGGAAGCACCCAGTCTCAATCATGGTCTCCCAACGAGCCCTTGGGGTCCTTCCTGTTACTCCTAGCCCATTCTCCATCCAGTAGCCAAGATCACGTTCCTAAATCACAATGTGGATTCCCCTGGATAGATGCTTCTCCTGCTCCTTTTTGCTCTCATGTTTCCTGGGAGAACACATGAAGCCTCCTTTCCAAGCTCACTTTTAGCATTCCTTCAAAGTCGTGTCACTCAGTCATGTCTGATTCTCTGAGATTTCATGGACGAGCCATGGAATTCTCCAGGCAAAAATACTGGTATGGGTAGCCTACCCCTTCTCCAGGAGATCTTCCCAGCCTAGGGATCAAACCCAGGTCTCCCACATTGCAGGAGGATTTCTTAGTGTCTGAGCCACCAGGGATGCCCATTAACATCCTTTACCATAGCCTCAGCTTGATACCATGTTATGGTTTCATGGACACACCATAATCTTTCTGCCTCTACACTTTTCCATAGGTTTTTCCCATTGTCTGGAAAGCACTTCTGCCTTTCGCTGCCAGATGAGCCCCACTTATTCAACAAGACCCCATAAAGGCTTCATGACTCCTGGGCCAACAGTGTCACCTCCTTCCCTGGGGTCTCTTCACAGTTATATATGTTTTGTCTACATCTGTGCCATCCAGTATGGCAGCCACTAGCCATGTGTGGCTCTTGGGTACTGGAAATGTGTCTAGTGCCACAAGCTGAAATGATAGTTCAGATTTATTGAGGCCAATAAAATTTGTTATTAAAATTAATTTTAGCTTCTTTTTGCCTTTTTAAAATGTGACTACTAGAAAATTCTAAATTACCTTTGTAGTTCACATTTTATTTCTGGACAGCCCTGACTATAGTATTTCTCATGCTATAATGTAACTATTTGAATGCATGTCTGTCTCCAGTACTAGAATATGAGCTCGTCCACTATGGGGAAAATTCTCACTCCTCTTTGCATCTGGAGGCCCTTGAATGAAACCTTGTCCTTAGAATCTGCCCCTGCCCCACAAAGCGTGCTGCATGAGGAGTGAGCTCTATAAGGGAAACACAGATAGGGCATAGACAGGGATGGTTTTGACTGATGGAAAAGAGGAAGATGGAAGGAACGAGTTTTACAGGAAAAGCTAGTGTGAATAATGCAGAGATTTCTGAAAGCTCTGGAAGGAGGCAGAGAATGTGAAGGAAATGACTTGTCTTGAAGGCAGGGTTGTGGACAATAAGGATGCACAGACATGGAATGGGCACACTGAGAGGGCCTTCCCATGCCAGAATGAAAGGTCTGGACTTCCTTCTAAAACCCAGAGGAGGGGACTTCCCGTGGTGGTCCAGTGGTCAAGACTTTCACTTTCAATGCAGCCGGTGTGGGTTCAATCCCTGGTTGGAGAGAGAAAATCCCCACTGCCCTGTGGGCAAATAAGCCAAAATATAAAACAGAAGCAATATTGTAACAAATTCAATAAAGACTTTAAAAATGGTCCACTTTTTAAAAATTCTTTAAAAATAAAAATAAAATAAGAGCCGTGGAGTCACTGAGGATCTGTGAGCAGGCAGAAGCTGCCACGGTCAGGGTCACATATAAGACCACATTCCCGGGCAGCGTAGCTTGGAGGGTCAAGGCTACTTGTCAGTATGAATTGTTTGCTATTTTTTTCTGAAAGCACTTCTGCCTTTCGCGCATCCCATTATTCAACAAGACCCCATAAAGGCTTCATGACTCCTGGGCCAACAGTGTCACCTCCTTCTGGGGTCTCTTCACAGTTATATATGTTTTGTCTACATCTGTGCCATCCAGTATGGCAGCCACTAGCCATGTGTGGCTCTTGGGTACTGGAAATGTGTCTAGTGCCACAAGCTGAAATGATAGTTCAGATTTATTGAGGCCAATAAAATTTGTTATTAAAATTAATTTTAGCTTCTTTTTGCCTTTTTAAAATGTGACTACTAGAAAATTCTAAATTACCTTTGTAGTTCACATTTTATTTCTGGACAGCCCTGACTATAGTATTTCTCATGCTATAATGTAACTATTTGAATGCATGTCTGTCTCCAGTACTAGAATATGAGCTCGTCCACTATGGGGAAAATTCTCACTCCTCTTTGCATCTGGAGGCCCTTGAATGAAACCTTGTCCTTAGAATCTGCCCCTGCCCCACAAAGCGTGCTGCATGAGGAGTGAGCTCTATAAGGGAAACACAGATAGGGCATAGACAGGGATGGTTTTGACTGATGGAAAAGAGGAAGATGGAAGGAACGAGTTTTACAGGAAAAGCTAGTGTGAATAATGCAGAGATTTCTGAAAGCTCTGGAAGGAGGCAGAGAATGTGAAGGAAATGACTTGTCTTGAAGGCAGGGTTGTGGACAATAAGGATGCACAGACATGGAATGGGCACACTGAGAGGGCCTTCCCATGCCAGAATGAAAGGTCTGGACTTCCTTCTAAAACCCAGAGGAGGGGACTTCCCGTGGTGGTCCAGTGGTCAAGACTTTCACTTTCAATGCAGCCGGTGTGGGTTCAATCCCTGGTTGGAGAGAGAAAATCCCCACTGCCCTGTGGGCAAATAAGCCAAAATATAAAACAGAAGCAATATTGTAACAAATTCAATAAAGACTTTAAAAATGGTCCACTTTTTAAAAATTCTTTAAAAATAAAAATAAAATAAGAGCCGTGGGAGTCACTGAGGATCTGTGAGCAGGCAGAAGCTGCCACGGTCATGGTCACATATAAGACCACATTCCCGGGCAGCGTAGCTTGGAGGGTCAAGGCTACTTGTCAGTATGAATTGTTTGCATTTATGCATTTGGTTTGCTGTTTTTCATATGAATGCTTCAGGGTTAAAGCCCCAATTTCAGAATCCTCAGGGCAAACCCCTGCTCAAATTTCCATTGTCTATCTCAAATCCCTTGAGCCCAAACCTTTTTCAGGGAAGGGAAAAAAACCAGTTCCCGTGAGGACCTTCCCTGAAGTTTACTTTTTGTTCCCTGAGAGGTGACTGAGGAAACTCTAGGGAATTGGGCTGGAGGATTCCAGAGTTGTTTCAGGCTGTGGACTCAGAACTTTTGTTCCTTTGAACATAAATGCTTGGAAACAAGTTAGGAGTTGGCCAGAGCACCCAGCTCAGGACTTTGATTCTAGGGCTGCCGCGTCTTTTGATGAGTGTGTACTGGGGCCAGCCTTGGGGATAATTAAGGCTTTTCTTTTTCATAACAAGGACCAATTGGCTCCTTAATTATATCTTTCTTCATCTTATATTGTGAAAAAAAAGTGTAAATCACCTAGGTTGGCTGATCAAAACTCGTATAATATGTGGTGAGGAGAAGGAAAGGATCAGATTTCAATCTGAGCTCTGGATCTTTATTAGCAGATGAAAGCAGAAGCCTGGATAGTGAGATTGAATCCAGAAGTGGGATCAGAACAGAGTCTAGACAGCAGCCTGTGGCAGCTAATAAGCAAGTCTCCTTGGGGACACACAAAGCCTTGGATCAGAACATCAAATCCCCAGGACCTAAGCACAGGAGATCTTTTGGTCCTGAGCTTCACCCTGTACATGGGAAGCCTCAAGTCCAGAGAGGAATGGTCCCTCATCTAGGATCACACTTTGCATCATCCTAAGTGATGAGTTTCCTACTCCAAACAAAATCATGATATAATCAGATGCCTCTTTGCATATTATGTTATGCTTTTAACAGCTCTTTTCTAACCATTCTCTTGCTTGAGCCTTTCTAACAATCTTGGGAGCTAGTAAGTGTAGTAAGTGCTGCCTTTTTCTAAGAATCTGAATTCCAGAGTGGCTCAGCATTTGCCTGAAGCTACACAGTAAATGCTAGACCTGGGCAATGACAGAGGTCCATGCTCTTTACTGTGCAGCACTTTTGTCCTCTCATCACTGATTAATTCATTCATCAAGCACTCACTGAGAACCCAGAGCCAGGCTCTGTGCTAGGTGGGGTTTTTTGGTATCCCCCAACCTCTTTCTTCCAAGCCGTATTTGCTTTTGTGGAGTAATTTGGATTTTAGCTATAGGAAGAACTTGATCTGGTTCGAACTGTAGGAAAATCTGTTCCACGAAGTCTGAAAGATGCCATGAGGAGGGTAGACCCTAGAGGCAGAGAGACTAGAAACTAGAAGGTCAGCAAATAGGTGAGGAGACCCGGCATGCAGCAGAGTGATGAGAACTCGCCATGGAAGGGGAGCTTTGAGAAAGGTTTCCAAGTAGAATATAGGAAAAGAGAACAAAGCCAGGAAATCTAAAGAAGTCTGAGAGGTATAGTATTATTTCTTGGTGAGTCACAGGAGCACTAACCAGGTCTAGGCAGTAAAGAAAGAGACGGGTGTCTGAGGGTCATTCAGATAGAAATTCCTCACAATTAATTATAAGCACCTATGAGTCTAGAACCCAGTGGCTCCGTGATAAAGAATCCACCTGCAGTGAAGGAGATGTAAGGTTGATCTCTGAATGAGGAAGATCCCCTGGAGGACACCACAGCGACTTACCCCCACATACTTGCCTGGAAAACTTCATGGACAGAGGAACCGGGCAGGCTACTAGCCGTAAGTTTGTAAAGAGTCAGACACGACTGAACACACACGAACCCCAAGAAATGAGTCTGGAATTGGGAGAGAAGGAAGGCCTAGAATCCCAGGAGTTGAAGACAGTGGCTCATGGCAGTAAGTAGGACCATTGCAGAAAAACATGAAAAACAAGAGAGCTTGGGGTAGATTCTGATCTGGGTTTTGTTTCCAATGGACTCCTCTGGGCAAAGCCATTAACCTCAGTTCTGAAAAAGTTGGAATGAGTGACCCACATGCTGCTTCCAATGCTGACAGTCATCACGGCTGTGATGGGCTTCATACGAAGCTGCAGCGATGTTGCAGGAATGCAGAGTCTGGCCCCATGTCCCAGCCAACTGGACCTTCTGGTTGGGTGACGGCCGCCCTGCTGGCTCCCTACAGCCCCGAGATCAAGTGCCTCCCCAGCCTCCACTTCTCTGTTTCGTCTGTGCTCTGCCTCGGGTTTTATTACTCAGTGACTGATGTTTGCCTGGAAACATTTTCTTTATGACTTATTAATAAAAAGCAAGACGGGAGGAATGGGAGAAACGCAAGGTAAGAGACCAGGATTGAATCTAGTAAAACACTTTTCAAAGTGTCAAAAGGTCTTTGGGGAAATAGGAAAAATAAATGAGTCAAAGTGTGAGGTGAGAGAGAGACAGAAGACTTTGGCTCTAGGAAATAAGTCCTCAGCAACAGCAATTTGAACCAAAAACAAAACAAAACAAAATAAAACCCGACACAATGAAAACTAATAATAATCTCTGCCATATTCCTCATCATGGTCACCCTCACTACAAATGCCCATGTTGACATATTATTTTGAGACTGGAATGATCTGAAAAATGACTCAGTCGTGAGAGAGTAAAATATAAATTTGAGTAGGGTGGCAGGTGGATATAGGAAGAGGAGACTGACTCTGCTGGCCTCACCCCTGCCCGGGCCCCAGCACGTGGTGGACCTGAGGCCCATGGGGCTGGGGGGCATGTCCAGGGCTCAACAATACCTTGGATCAGGCTTTGTTTCAGAACCCAGAGTCTCCAGGGTTTCCAAACCTCCCCTGGAAGCATCTTCTCATTGACAAGGAGGAGGTAGCCGTGAAGACTGCAGATCCATGACTTGCAGGTGAAGTGAGAGAAGACAGAGGAGAGGAGGAGGCTGCCTTATTTTTTGCCTCACTTTCCAGTGGTGGCTCCTAGGCTAAACCTTCAGAAAAAGGTCTTCGAAAAAAATAAGGTGCAGGGCGATGATTGCAGCAAAAAATGGGACAGGGAGTCCTCTGGGCAAAGCCATTAACCTCAGTTCTGAAAAAGTTGGAATGAGTGACCCACATGCTGCTTCCAATGCTGACAGTCATCACGGCTGTGATGGGCTTCATACGAAGCTGCAGCGATGTTGCAGGAATGCAGAGTCTGGCCCCATGTCCCAGCCAACTGGACCTTCTGGTTGGGTGACGCCGCCCTGCTGGCTCCCTACAGCCCCGAGATCAAGTGCCTCCCCAGCCTCCACTTCTCTGTTTCGTCTGTGCTCTGCCTCGGGTTTTATTACTCAGTGACTGATGTTTGCCTGGAAACATTTTCTTTATGACTTATTAATAAAAAGCAAGACGGGAGGAATGGGAGAAACGCAAGGTAAGAGACCAGGATTGAATCTAGTAAAACACTTTTCAAAGTGTCAAAAGGTCTTTGGGGAAATAGGAAAAATAAATGAGTCAAAGTGTGAGGTGAGAGAGAGACAGAAGACTTTGGCTCTAGGAAATAAGTCCTCAGCAACAGCAATTTGAACCAAAAACAAAACAAAACAAAATAAAACCCGACACAATGAAAACTAATAATAATCTCTGCCATATTCCTCATCATGGTCACCCTCACTACAAATGCCCATGTTGACATATTATTTTGAGACTGGAATGATCTGAAAAATGACTCAGTCGTGAGAGAGTAAAATATAAATTTGAGTAGGGTGGCAGGTGGATATAGGAAGAGGAGACTGACTCTGCTGGCCTCACCCCTGCCCGGGCCCCAGCACGTGGTGGACCTGAGGCCCATGGGGCTGGGGGGCATGTCCAGGGCTCAACAATACCTTGGATCAGGCTTTGTTTCAGAACCCAGAGTCTCCAGGGTTTCCAAACCTCCCCTGGAAGCATCTTCTCATTGACAAGGAGGAGGTAGCCGTGAAGACTGCAGATCCATGACTTGCAGGTGAAGTGAGAGAAGACAGAGGAGAGGAGGAGGCTGCCTATCTTGTACATCTTTCGGAGATAAGGTGCACCCTGCCTCACTTTCCAGTGGTGGCTCCTAGGCTAAACCTTCAGAAAAAGGTCTTCATGAAAAGAAAATAAGGCAACTGACTTATCCTCTACTGCCTTACTTCTGAAAGTTCCCAATTTCAGGACATGTCCCAGTCTTTCCATACTGCCCTGTCACCTAAGTGTCCAGGACACTGGCCAATCCAAAGGGCATGTCTTTCCAGTCACTTTGCTTTGCCAACACTCACTTCTGTGGTTTTGTCCTTGCCGATTATGTTGATTCTTCTACTTAGAGATCCTCCTCATTTCCCATCCTCGTTCCCCATCCTGAAGTCCTACCCCTCTGCACAGATACAACATGATGCCTCCAAACAAAAGTGATTTCCTTTGCTCTGTTTCTGGGGTGAATATTACATTCATACATATTTTATAAAAATCTGTGCACAGCCAGGACTTGTCTTTCCTACTAGACCACAAACTCCCTCAGAGATGGGACCTGGTTTTATTTCTCTGAATAATGTTTAGGCCATAGAGCTAGGAGATTTTTCAGCTGCAAGAGTAGAGATTGAAAATGAAAAGAGCTGCCATTCCAACATGTAGAACCAGAGCCCAGCAAACTGAACTGAATGGCCTAAACACAACTTATCCTTCAAGGTCCAAGTCAAATGCCACCTTATTCTTAAACCCTTGCCAGATATTTACATTTGGAAGTAGACTTTCTCTTCTTGGATTTCCTATAAAGGGCATTAAAGCTATTCCCCAAATACTTCTAGTTGTTCTCGACACATGGTCAGATTGTAGTTCCCTGGCCCCTTTGAAGTTTGGTATGCTTGTTGTGACTTGCTTTGGCTACCAAATAAGGCAGTCATTTTTTGTATTACTTTTTTTTGGGAACTGTAAGTTTGCTTTCTATGTCTATAGGTCCATTTTTCTTTTCTAAACTAGTTCTTTTGTACCAGTTTTTAGATTCCACACATAAGCGATATCACATGGTATTTGTCTTTCTCTTTCTAACTTACTTCATTTAATATGATATCTATCTCTAGGTCCATCCATGTTGCTGTAAATGGCATAATTTCTTTCTTTTTATGGCTGTGGAATATTCCAATATTCCACCATATCTTCTTTATCCAGTCATCTGTTGATAGACATTAAAGTTGCTTCCATGTCTTGGCTACTGTAATATTTGTGTCTCTTAGGAGTGGAAACTTTCAGAGTCAGTGAAAGGTTCATTATGTCCTTCTTCTCACATCAGCCATCATGGAGGCACAGAGATAAGGCTTCCCTTTGCCTGAAGGTCTTAAGTGAGGACATCACAGGGCAGAATGCCCTGCTGACCCATGGTAGAAATATAGTGGAAGTAAGAAATAACACTTTCACTTCTATAAACCATTGAGAACTGGGGATGCTTATTATGTTGATTCTTCTACTTAGAGATCCTCCTCATTTCCCATCCTCGTTCCCCATCCTGAAGTCCTACCCCTCTGCACAGATACAACATGATGCCTCCAAACAAAAGTGATTTCCTTTGCTCTGTTTCTGGGGTGAATATTACATTCATACATATTTTATAAAAATCTGTGCACAGCCAGGACTTGTCTTTCCTACTAGACCACAAACTCCCTCAGAGATGGGACCTGGTTTTATTTCTCTGAATAATGTTTAGGCCATAGAGCTAGGAGATTTTTCAGCTGCAAGAGTAGAGATTGAAAATGAAAAGAGCTGCCATTCCAACATGTAGAACCAGAGCCCAGCAAACTGAACTGAATGGCCTAAACACAACTTATCCTTCAAGGTCCAAGTCAAATGCCACCTTATTCTTAAACCCTTGCCAGATATTTACATTTGGAAGTAGACTTTCTCTTCTTGGATTTCCTATAAAGGGCATTAAAGCTATTCCCCAAATACTTCTAGTTGTTCTCGACACATGGTCAGATTGTAGTTCCCTGGCCCCTTTGAAGTTTGGTATGCTTGTTGTGACTTGCTTTGGCTACCAAATAAGGCAGTCATTTTTTGTATTACTTTTTTTTGGAACTGTAAGTTTGCTTTCTATGTCTATAGGTCCATTTTTCTTTTCTAAACTAGTTCTTTTGTACCAGTTTTTAGATTCCACACATAAGCGATATCACATGGTATTTGTCTTTCTCTTTCTAACTTACTTCATTTAATATGATATCTATCTCTAGGTCCATCCATGTTGCTGTAAATGGCATAATTTCTTTCTTTTTATGGCTGTGGAATATTCCAATATTCCACCATATCTTCTTTATCCAGTCATCTGTTGATAGACATTAAAGTTGCTTCCATGTCTTGGCTACTGTAATATTTGTGTCTCTTAGGAGTGGAAACTTTCAGAGTCAGTGAAAGGTTCATTATGTCCTTCTTCTCACATCAGCCATCATGGAGGCACAGAGATAAGGCTTCCCTTTGCCTGAAGGTCTTAAGTGAGGACATCACAGGGCAGAATGCCCTGCTGACCCATGGTAGAAATATAGTGGAAGTAAGAAATAACACTTTCACTTCTATAAACCATTGAGAACTGGGGATGCTTATTACGGCAACATTACATAAACTATCCTGTCTGACACACACCATAATCCTCTCCAATAGCACAGGATTTGTGGAAATGTTATCTCTCTAATATGTTGAGCATTAATTGATCAACTCAGTTGATTCATTTACTTATTCTTTGACTCATCCAACAGCTCCTTATAGAGCACCCCACTATGTGGGCAGCGGGTTAGTTGTCCTGAGATAGCACAGTAAGCACAGCATGGCATCTGCCCTCAACAGGCTTTTGATCTAGGTGAGAGGGTAGAGAAGAAATCAGGCCGTGTTAGGGAAGTCTGAGGCATATCATGGCAGGGGCAGATTCAGGATACTATGAAAACACAGAGAGAGAGAGAGACCCTCAATTCTTAGAAGTTTGGGAGTGTCAGGAAAGTATCGCTGGAGAAATTTCCCTGGGCGACTTGAGAGACAGGTAGGAGTTATTCAGAAGAAGGGGTGAAGGCACGAGGAAAAACAATGAATGCAGGCAAAAGGTATAGAACAAGATGGAGAGAAGAAAACAGAGGATGTTCAGGAAACTGGAACATGGAGTCTGCTGGGCGGGGCGAGGCTATTCAGGTCAGCTGGCATTGATCTAGAAGAGCCCTGAACACCAAGTTAGTGACTTGAATTTGGAATTTATCATAAAGGCAACAGGGAGCAATTGAAAGGATTCAATGTAAGCAAGCAACATCATCATCTTGTGTTGAAGGCCAACCCAGTTGTTGCAAGGAGAAGGGACTGGAGTGGGACAGAACCTTGAGGTCTCTGACAGTAGAGTCTGGCCCCTCCTCTCAAGCCAAGGCCCCCAGAACCCATACACACTCCAGACATGCTCACCGAAGGAGAAGGTGACAAGAGGACCTATGTCCTCAGTCCTGGGGAGTCTTTTCTTGGTTGTGCTGGGGTCTTCGTTGCTACCTGCTGACTTTCTCTAGTTATGGTGAGCGAGGGCTACTCTCTAGCTGTGGTGAGCAGGCTTCTCCTTGCAGTGGCTTCTCTTGTTGAGGAACATGGGTTCTCCGTGCATGGGCTGAGTAATTGTGCAGCACAGGATTAGTTGCTCCACAGCACATAGGATCTTTCTGCACCAGGATCATACCTGTGTCCTCTGCATTGCAAGGCAGATTCTTAACCACTGGACCACCAGGGAAGCCCTCTTCTGAAGATCAGAGAGATCAGTCACTCACAATTGGTAGCCACTTGGAGTTTGGAGGTGAGTCAGTTTTCGATGCCAGGGTTCTATCCTGTACAATCTCGAGCAAGTCCTGACCCCTAATACCAACCAGCCTGTGTGGGGCCGTGCAGACCTGCCCTCCTCCCTAGGAAACAGAAGCATCTGGGCATTTCCAGAGGAAAACCAGCCAAGTTGCTGATGGCTGCAAGACTGGGAGGTTACAAGCTTCCCACACTGGACTTGTCAACATCACCCCTCAAGCTGGCTGCAGGCTCTGCACTCCTCCTAGACCCCTACATACCTTGCAGGCAAGTGGTCCTCAAGGAGGCTCCAAAGGCCACATAGAGGAAGGTGCTGTAACCCTTTGTAGGCCAGCTGGGGTCAGGAGGCGCCTGAACCCCATTATTTAAGGCAGGAGAGCTATGCGTTTCCCCGGGAGCTGGGCTATGAGCCCAGCCAGGTGCTGCCGAGCAGGAGGGCTGCTCCGACTCCAAGAGCCAGGCCGACAATTCCAGAAGGCACAACTTCAGTGTATTCCAATTTTCCAAAATAGAAAGAATAAAACAAATCAGAGCAGATGTTCCAACATGTAATTATCAACTAATCAGTTTGGACTTTTTTTCTTTCTTTAAAAAAAAGGGAAATTTCAAAATAGCTCCCAGATTTCATCAACTGCAGCCCTGGTGGAGGGCTGGCTGGTTGGTAAGGAGTGACTGCGGAGGGCTGCAGGTGCCCAGGTTGGGGGTGGGAGGGGGCAGTACGGGGCCAGGTGCTGCCACGGTGCTGCTCCTGATGCTGAGACTGCCACTGCTTCCGGTGCAGCCGAGGTGGGTGGGGAGCAGTGCCCAGCTGCACGGCCAGGTTGAGGCAGCTGGGCCTCGAGAGAAGCCGTTCCCCTCATAGGAACTCCTTGAGCTGAGATGAGTCAGCTCCGTGCCTCATCTTGCCCTAGATCTCGTCTCTGGCAGTCTCGTGGAATGGCTGGCCCGAGAGAACACAAGTTTTTCTCCTTCAGCTTAAGGCCTTGGCCACCGCCTATACGTACTCTTTCCTTTTCAAACTGTCAGATGCAGGAAAGAAACAGGACATGCTCTTGGACAATCAGCTGTCCTTGAGCTGTGGATGCCCTGGGCCCCCAGGTTGGAGTCGAGACTGAAATCTGCAAGGCTGAAGCTTCCCTTCAAATGCTGTCGGGACCTTTGAGTGATTCCCGAACAGCAGATAATAAGTGGGGGCAGCAAAGGAAAGGAAGGAATGGAGGAAGAAGGAGGAAGAAAAGAATGTGAAGGTGGACAGGAGGAGAGAGGGAGAGCAGGAGAGAGGAACTGGGACTCCATGGTGGAATCTACAATTAAATATTTACAAGAGAGCCTAAGATGTTAGGGATTGCTTGGAAATGGACAGGGTCTTTTTGCTGATCAGTACGTATATATGTGTAACTAGAGTTCTACAGATTATCTGCACCTTAAGCATGTTTGGTTTGCTGGAATGAGCGCTCTGCTTCCCTAGAAACCTTTGGGAACAAAGTGTTATTAACACACAAACACATTTCACAGCTTCCTGCAGGAGGTGCCGAATCTCAGGTTTCCTAACCCAGTGGGCAGCCCACACCCAACCCCCACTTGCTGCTATAATTTACCTTCAACCTGGTTCCCAGGTGAGAACTGGGCTGAGTCCACCTCCTGAGTACCTGCTCTCTGGGAATCAGTTTCCCAAGACCACCCAGGTGGCACGTTGGCACAGCTGTCTCCGGAGAGGCCCCACTGGCTGGTTGCGGGAGCAAGTCCCAGGCTCACTCCTCAGAAGCTGTGTGTCGTTGCTAAGCGGCTTAACCTTCCTGACTTCTGCCCCTCATCTCTAAAGTGAGCACAATGATGGTACTTATTGCCCAGGGCGGCTGTGAAGCTCACAGGAGAAAAGACACAGGCGTGTTGGCACACAGTTAAATGCAGGCCCCCTCTGAGCAGGATGCCTCCTGATGGCCTGTTGGCACAGGGCCTGGACCTGGAAGGTCACCTGACTGCAACGAAATGGAGAGTGTTCTGTGAAATGGCTACTCCCTTCCAGGGGAAGCTCCCCACGCCTGGAGACTCCTTAAGATTCTGCATCTTTTGATTCTGAGCCTTTGCAAGAGCATTCTTTCTATGGAGAACGTCATCTGATCTCCTTCTCGTCTTTGCCAAGTCAAATGGAGCTGACTCTGTGAGGCCCAGCTCACGGTCCTCCTCCTCCAGGAAGACCTCCCAGATGCTGAATTCCAAAGCCACCTCTTGCTCTCCTAAACATTCTTAGCACTTCTGCCGTGTATGCATGGCATTACGTGTGGTTCTCTAGTAGTTATCTGTGTACACATCTTAGCTCTCCTAAGAACCTACAAGATCCTTGAGGAAAGAGTCTCAACAGAGTCCATCTTGATGAGGACTCGGTCTCTCATAGGGACCCCAGTGCCTGCCACAAGGTGGGTGCTCAAGCCATGCTCTTGTGTGTGTTTGTGAAGACAACCGCTACTCTGCATGAAGACTGAGGAGTCAACCGTCCATGGAGAAGGCAGCCATGGGCCAGACTTCCAGCTGAACGTTGGCAAGGACCTACCCTCCAGGGAGGGGCAGATGAGCAAGGACAAACCAGAGGGGTTGTGCAGTGTCCTCTCTGCTGCCACACTCAGTGGGTGGGTGCGGTGGGGGGAGAGGTTAGTGTGTTAGAAAGAAAACAGTCTATCCTTGGCCTTTCGATGAAGAGAACTGCATGGACTTTGTTTACCTCCCTTTTAATTTGGGCAGTGGCTTCGCAGAGTGGTTAAAAAGAAGCCCTGGAATCAGACTGCCAGAGTTTGTACTCCAGCTCCACCACTTAACGGGAGGTGCAACCTTGTGTAATTTGCTTGGCCCCCTGGGCCTTCTCCTTAACTCTGCAATGTGGAGAAGACGCGTACCTGCCTCTGAGGGTTGTCGTCCAGATGGGAAGATACCAAATGCAAAGTGCTTGGGGCATGGACAGCACTGAGGCATTGGGTTTCCCTGGCGGCTCAGGAGGTCAAGAATCTGCCTGCCAAGTAGGACATCCCAGTCCAGAAGATCCCCAGGAGGGCACCACAGCCCACGCCTGTACCCTTGCCTGGAGAATCCCATGGACAGAGGGGCCTGGTGGGCGGCCTTCCATAGGGCTGCACAGAGTGGGAGCTGCTTAACGCAACTTAGACACACACGGCACAAGCACTGATGGATCATTATTGTTACAGACCACAGGTAAATCACACACACTGCTGGGCTTGTCTCTGAGGGCACAGATAAGTCAAGAGATCTAGGGAACCCCACAGCATTTAAGGTTCTCTGGCCCAGCTCACGGTCCTCCTCCTCCAGGAAGACCTCCCAGATGCTGAATTCCAAAGCCACCTCTTGCTCTCCTAAACATTCTTAGCACTTCTGCCGTGTATGCATGGCATTACGTGTGGTTCTCTAGTAGTTATCTGTGTACACATCTTAGCTCTCCTAAGAACCTACAAGATCCTTGAGGAAAGAGTCTCAACAGAGTCCATCTTGATGAGGACTCGGTCTCTCATAGGGACCCCAGTGCCTGCCACAAGGTGGGTGCTCAAGCCATGCTCTTGTGTGTGTTTGTGAAGACAACCGCTACTCTGCATGAAGACTGAGGAGTCAACCGTCCATGGAGAAGGCAGCCATGGGCCAGACTTCCAGCTGAACGTTGGCAAGGACCTACCCTCCAGGGAGGGGCAGATGAGCAAGGACAAACCAGAGGGGTTGTGCAGTGTCCTCTCTGCTGCCACACTCAGTGGGTGGGTGCGGTGGGGGGAGAGGTTAGTGTGTTAGAAAGAAAACAGTCTATCCTTGGCCTTTCGATGAAGAGAACTGCATGGACTTTGTTTACCTCCCTTTTAATTTGGGCAGTGGCTTCGCAGAGTGGTTAAAAAGAAGCCCTGGAATCAGACTGCCAGAGTTTGTACTCCAGCTCCACCACTTAACGGGAGGTGCAACCTTGTGTAATTTGCTTGGCCCCCTGGGCCTTCTCCTTAACTCTGCAATGTGGAGAAGACGCGTACCTGCCTCTGAGGGTTGTCGTCCAGATGGGAAGATACCAAATGCAAAGTGCTTGGGGCATGGACAGCACTGAGGCATTGGGTTTCCCTGGCGGCTCAGGAGGTCAAGAATCTGCCTGCCAAGTAGGACATCCCAGTCCAGAAGATCCCCAGGAGGGCACCACAGCCCACGCCTGTACCCTTGCCTGGAGAATCCCATGGACAGAGGGGCCTGGTGGGCGGCCTTCCATAGGGCTGCACAGAGTGGGAGCTGCTTAACGCAACTTAGACACACACGGCACAAGCACTGATGGATCATTATTGTTACAGACCACAGGTCAAATCACACACACTGCTGGGCTTGTCTCTGAGGGCACAGATAAGTCAAGAGATCTAGGCTCAAATCTGAACCTTTACCTATGAGTTCTAGAGGGGCTTACCTTCCTTGAGCATCAGTGCCTCGGTTTTCTCATCTATCAAATAAGAGTTCAATTTGTTCATTCCTAAAGGCTTCTTTGAAACTCTATTCGAAGTGCGTATGCACAGTTAGGAAAAGACCAGGCCCAGGAAGTGTGGTAAAGAATTTGCCTGTCAGTGTCGGAGACACAGGAGACGTGGATTCGATTTCTGGCTGGGGAAGACCACCTGGAAACGGAAATGGCAACGGCTCCAGTATTCTTGCCTGAAAAATCCCATGAACGGAGGAGCCCAGCAGGCTATAGACCATAGAGTCACAAAGAGTCAGACAGGACTGAGCGCACACACACACACACACACACACACACGCAGAGAGGCACAGGGAGAAAAGCCTATATATTGTAAAATGCTAACCTTTTCTTGGGACTTCCCTGGTGACTCAGTAAAGAATGTGCCTGCAGTGTGAGAGACCATAGTTCGATCCCTGGGTCAGGAAGATCCCCCAGATAAAGGAAATGGTGATCCACTTCAGTACTTTTGCTTGAAGAATTCCATGGACAGAGTAACCTGGCGGGCTACAGTCCATGGGGTCCCAAAGAATTGGACACACAACTGAGTGACTCACACACACACACACACACACACACACACACACACAAAACGTTTTCTCACCCTCGGTGTCTTATTTCTTATCTCCTTTGTCCTTTCTCTTTTCCACCATTTGTTACATAATCTCTAATCTGTTGTAGCTCTGTTTCTGTCTGTCTCAGGCACCCGCATGAAAAGCATATGTACTGCTTTCTTTTTCTTATTACTGCATTTAATCTTGTTCCTTTCAGAACTGGGTAAAGAGACCTGGGCCGGGGAGAAGCAGGTGGGCCTGGTCCATTGCTACAGGGTTCCCTTCAAGCAAGGAGCCTTCAGGAGATTAGACTTTATGAGACATCAGTGCCCTGGCTTTGCATAGGCTGAGCGTTGCCTGAGTCATCAAGAACCGCCTTCAGAGTAGATTAGACTAACACACACTGCTGGGCTTGTCTCTGAGGGCACAGATAAGTCAAGAGATCTAGGCTCAAATCTGAACCTTTACCTATGAGTTCTAGAGGGGCTTACCTTCCTTGAGCATCAGTGCCTCGGTTTTCTCATCTATCAAATAAGAGTTCAATTTGTTCATTCCTAAAGGCTTCTTTGAAACTCTATTCGAAGTGCGTATGCACAGTTAGGAAAAGACCAGGCCCAGGAAGTGTGGTAAAGAATTTGCCTGTCAGTGTCGGAGACACAGGAGACGTGGATTCGATTTCTGGCTGGGGAAGACCACCTGGAAACGGAAATGGCAACGGCTCCAGTATTCTTGCCTGAAAAATCCCATGAACGGAGGAGCCCAGCAGGCTATAGACCATAGAGTCACAAAGAGTCAGACAGGACTGAGCGCACACACACACACACACACACACACACACACGCAGAGAGGCACAGGGAGAAAAGCCTATATATTGTAAAATGCTAACCTTTTCTTGGGACTTCCCTGGTGACTCAGTAAAGAATGTGCCTGCAGTGTGAGAGACCATAGTTCGATCCCTGGGTCAGGAAGATCCCCCAGATAAAGGAAATGGTGATCCACTTCAGTACTTTTGCTTGAAGAATTCCATGGACAGAGTAACCTGGCGGGCTACAGTCCATGGGGTCCCAAAGAATTGGACACACAACTGAGTGACTCACACACACACACACACACACACACACACACACACAAAACGTTTTCTCACCCTCGGTGTCTTATTTCTTATCTCCTTTGTCCTTTCTCTTTTCCACCATTTGTTACATAATCTCTAATCTGTTGTAGCTCTGTTTCTGTCTGTCTCAGGCACCCGCATGAAAAGCATATGTACTGCTTTCTTTTTCTTATTACTGCATTTAATCTTGTTCCTTTCAGAACTGGGTAAAGAGACCTGGGCCGGGGAGAAGCAGGTGGGCCTGGTCCATTGCTACAGGGTTCCCTTCAAGCAAGGAGCCTTCAGGAGATTAGACTTTATGAGACATCAGTGCCCTGGCTTTGCATAGGCTGAGCGTTGCCTGATTCATCAAGAACCGCGAGCTTGACAAGTAGTCAGGACACTGGAGAACAATGAAAAAGGATTTTTAAAAACTTTTTAATAAATGGTTTTTTTAAAGGAAGAGGAATGAGGCTCCTTCCTGGCTTATGTCTCACCCCGGAGCAGGGCTGCGGGGAGGGGGCTTGCACCCACGTGGAGGGGCCACCCGACCCTGAGTGGCGGTCTCTGTCACCCTCACCCAGCTGACAGCCCACCCTGCTCGCTTGGGGTCGCTGACTGGGCCTGCTTTTCCTTCAGAGATCTCGTCCTGTCTCTCTCTCACTGGGCTGTGTCTCTCTCCATCCCCTTCTCAGTTGCTGACTCCTTTCTCTCTCTGCTCCCTCTCTCCACCACCCCCCTCCAGTCCCTCCCGAACCTTCACGGAGAGGATCCAATTAAAGCAGAAATGGCAGTTTGGCTCCTGAGCTGACATCCTCGTTGCCGCAGAAGTGCTCACAATTGACAGAAATCCTTGGCTTCCTTACCTCCTTATGTGCTACGTGGAAAAGAACAAAAATTACACAACCTCACCAACCCCATCGTGGCCTCCTTCCTCCCTCCCTCTCCTTCTCCAGCCTAGGTGCTCCCCCTACCCCTTCCCTGCCAAGCTCTTCCTCAAGCAGAATGGCATTCGAGCAGGGGGAGTGGGGTGGTGGGGTCGCTTATCAGTGGTTCCGAACTCTCTGCTCAGCAGTCACCAGTCCTGGCTGCTTCGCAGGGTGAAGTGTCGTCCATGTCTCACTTCAATCAGGGACTGAAGGAAGCGGCCCAGGCACCCAGCCTGATCTGGGGAACCCCATCGCCTGCCCGCTATTCAGAAGTGTCAGGTTTTGTAGTCTGGTTTTCCCAACACTGCTCACTAATGATTCCACTTGGTGAACATCACCCCAAAAGACTGGGCTGAGCGTCCTCCGAGTGCAGAGCCTTGTGTTCCCTTCGAGTCCCACATCCTCCAGCGCATCCCTTCCCAGAAATGTAAGCACCAGGCTCGGGGGCCACAGCACTGCTCTCTGTAGCTTCAGCAGTCCTGCACCTGTCTCCTGCCCAAGCCTGGTTTCTGGCCGCTGGCTCCACTGTGCTCCCTAGACTACTCATCACCCACCAGTGTGGCCAAGGGTGAGCTAATTATCTGTCCCCAACAACACTTCCCAACTCCCACCATCTCCACTGCCTCCTGCCCAATGACAATGTCACCGTTCTCTCGGTCCCCAAGCCATTTTCACACTTGCCATCCTTACTCGCCTCCCCAGCCCCACAGTCCCACAGCCCTGAAGCTACAGCCTCTGGAGCACCTCCAGGACCACCTCTCCCCACCTCGGCTTTCACGCTGTCTGTCTGTTACTGCTGCCATGGCTTCTTGACAGTCCCATTGCCCCTTACCCCATGCCACTTCAAGCCACTCTTGTCTCTTCTCCTAGGGGTTCTATTCCTAAACCCAGGCTGTTTCTTGTCTATCCCGTCCTTAAGAACTTGCAATGGCTCCCTAGTGCTTATGGATTAGAAGCCAAGCCCCTTTTCAATCTCCCATATCTCTCTACCCACCCTAACTGCTTCTCACCATCCCCCAAACTCTCCATGCTCTTGTCTGGCTCCCCATCTGTCTCCAGGCTATCTCCTCAGCCTGAAATTTCCTCCCCCCAACCCCCAGTCTGTCACTGTGTCATGTCTGACAATTCATGTGAATGGGATATCTTGCCTGAAAAAGGCACATGATAAATATTTGTAGCTTCAACTTTTAGAATCTAAAAGTCATTTCCTTGTTTAATAAATATGCTTTGAGTGGCTACTGCCCGCCTGGCTGTGCTAGTTGCTAAGTATACAAAAACAAGGAAGAAGTAGCCCCGGTTCCTACCTTTGATGTGCTCACTGTCTAGAAGGGCAGAGACAGAAACAAAGGAATTACAATGCAATATTATTTTGATAAATACATAATATACTGAATGTCATCATTTACTGAATGTCTACTCTGTCAGGAACTGTGAGAGAGACCAAAAACAGGCAAAGGAATAAGGCACAATCTTTACTCTTGAAGGGCTCCCATTCTAGTGGAAAAGACTGACAAGGAAAAGGGAAAGGGGGATGAGTTAATCCATACCTGCTCTGGAATGTGTACCAGGATTTTGATGCGGCCTTGGGCATTCACGGGGTGATGTCCTGGCTCGGGAATGGAGGTGAGCGGGAAGGGCCAGGCGCAGGAGCAGGGGGCGGGCTGGGGATCCATGGAGCAGAAGCTGATGTAAGCGAAGACCCAAGGGGAAGAAAGCAGTTCTGAGAAGCAGAAGCAAGGCCGGAGAAGTGGGGAGTTTGGGTGTGAGGACAGAGAAGCTAGTAGTGAGAAGAGAAGCTTAAAACCTGATCAGGGTTTAGGCATGTGGGTTTTATGCTGAGCGTCGAGGGGTTTAGATAGCACAGAGTGAGTTGATCAGATTTGTGCTTTAGAGCCATCACTGTACTGAGCTGCCTCATTCACTCAGTCGGTCATCGACTTGTTCAACGTGGGTGGAACACCTACGGCATGCAGGGGGGATGTTGGGCTTTGTGGGGAGGATGAAATTAGAGCTGAGGTTCAATTCAGAAGCTATAGCAAAATTCAGGACAGAGGAGACAGTAGACTGGGTTAAAATCATGAGAGTGGGCATGGAGCAGGTTCCGAGGTTGAAAGTTTAGGGCTTAATGATAGTTTCAGTGGCCTGTGTGGGGTGGGAGCTGCTGACAAGAATGGCAAACCTTGACCGAACTTTTCCTGGGCTTCCCAGGTGGCTCTGTGGTAAAGAATCTGCCTGCCAATGCAGGAGACATAAGAGACGTGGGTTCACTTCCTGGGTTAGGAAGATCCCCTGGAGGAGGTCACAGCAACTCCCACCAGTAGTCTTGCCTGGAGAATCCCATGGACAGAGGAGCCTGTCAGGCTGCAGTCCATAGGGTCACAAAGAGTCCAACAAGACTGAAATGACTAAACACACCCACAGACATTGAGCTTTTCCCATGTGGTAGGCATGATCCTAAGGACTAATATTCATCTCTTTAATTCTCAACAGCTATAGGAGGTAGATTCTATTATCATCCTCTGTTTCTGATGAAGGGAACTGCAGCACAGAGAGGCTGACTGACTTTTCCAAAGTCAAACAGCGAGCAAAGTACAGAGACGGATTTAAATATGAACAGAAGGAAAGAAAAGGCACATTCCTCAGATGGAAACAGCTTGATTAGAGGGAAAGTATAGAGGTGGAAAAGAGCAGAAACATGCATGTATTTCATGAAATTTGACAATTTGAGAGAAAGTAAAGGCAAAGCAAGGTATTGCAGATCCTTTGAGATTTGGAATGAAGCCATGTGGAGGCTGCTTTCCCAAAGCAAGATTTCCCAAAAAGTTTTAGGAGAATGAATTTAACCTGTGAAAATAAGGAGGCCCAGCCTGCTGAGAGGGGCCTGTATTTCCTCTAATCCAGACCACCCAAAGCAGAAGGGGACTTTTCTTTGTTAGGTTGGAACAGTCATCAGAAATACTTTAGATTATGTTTTTGCCTGGATTCTTTTTGTTTTGTTTTGATTTAATATTTATTCAGCTTCATTAGATCTTAGTTGTGACATGGGATCTTTTGTGGCTCCCAGACTCTCTAGCTGTATCGTGGGGCTTCCAGAGCACACGCGCTTCAGGAGTTGCGGTGCCCAGGTTTAGCTGCTCCCAGGTATGTGGGATCTTACTCCCCACAGAGGATCGAACCCTTGTCCCTTGCATTGCAAGGTGGATTCTTAACCATTGGGACACCAGCCAAGTCTCTGGATCAATTATCTTTGAATCCTTTCATTCCTTATCTCCTATTCTGCCCAACAACCCCAGGAAATTTAAAGCTTTGTATTCCATCCCATTCCAGTGTCTCCCTGGGCTTCCCAGGTGGCTCTGTGGTAAAGAATCTGCCTGCCAATGCAGGAGACATAAGAGACCTCGAAGTGGACCCTACCAGTAGTCTTGCCTGGAGAATCCCATGGACAGAGGAGCCTGTCAGGCTGCAGTCCATAGGGTCACAAAGAGTCCAACAAGACTGAAATGACTAAACACACCCACAGACATTGAGCTTTTCCCATGTGGTAGGCATGATCCTAAGGACTAATATTCATCTCTTTAATTCTCAACAGCTATAGGAGGTAGATTCTATTATCATCCTCTGTTTCTGATGAAGGGAACTGCAGCACAGAGAGGCTGACTGACTTTTCCAAAGTCAAACAGCGAGCAAAGTACAGAGACGGATTTAAATATGAACAGAAGGAAAGAAAAGGCACATTCCTCAGATGGAAACAGCTTGATTAGAGGGAAAGTATAGAGGTGGAAAAGAGCAGAAACATGCATGTATTTCATGAAATTTGACAATTTGAGAGAAAGTAAAGGCAAAGCAAGGTATTGCAGATCCTTTGAGATTTGGAATGAAGCCATGTGGAGGCTGCTTTCCCAAAGCAAGATTTCCCAAAAAGTTTTAGGAGAATGAATTTAACCTGTGAAAATAAGGAGGCCCAGCCTGCTGAGAGGGGCCTGTATTTCCTCTAATCCAGACCACCCAAAGCAGAAGGGGACTTTTCTTTGTTAGGTTGGAACAGTCATCAGAAATACTTTAGATTATGTTTTTGCCTGGATTCTTTTTGTTTTGTTTTGATTTAATATTTATTCAGCTTCATTAGATCTTAGTTGTGACATGGGATCTTTTGTGGCTCCCAGACTCTCTAGCTGTATCGTGGGGCTTCCAGAGCACACGCGCTTCAGGAGTTGCGGTGCCCAGGTTTAGCTGCTCCCAGGTATGTGGGATCTTACTCCCCACAGAGGATCGAACCCTTGTCCCTTGCATTGCAAGGTGGATTCTTAACCATTGGGACACCAGCCAAGTCTCTGGATCAATTATCTTTGAATCCTTTCATTCCTTATCTCCTATTCTGCCCAACAACCCCAGGAAATCCCTTAAAGCTTTGTATTCCATCCCATTCCGGTGTCTCCCTGGGTCATGTGGACAAGGCAACCGCACGTATCAATATGTCTTTAAAGTGCATTTGTTATGCATTTTAAATCCAGAGCCCCAGTCAAGATTAAAGTGACGGACCCCTTGCTCAGCAATTCTTAAGAACTTCAAGACAGCAACAGCAGAGCATTCAACCCCTCACAGGGCTCTTCTCAACGCAAGATCACTCACACACAGGTTGCCAGCCCATGAAGCTGGCCCTGCATGGATCAGCATTAAAAACTTTTTAGAGAAAGGATTATGATTTCTATCCAAAACAGAACTTTCGAGTGCAAAAAGCAGATTCATCAAATTTAGGGAAAACAGACAAGGGAATGGAACCCTTATGTTACAATACCAAGCCCTGTAGTGGGTATATTTGCTTGGTGAGTAAACAAAAGCTGAGTGATTTGCTGAAGGTTAATTACTGTTAATGAAGGACAGCATCCAGATGGGTGTACACATTTTTCTGCTCCAAATCCTATACATTTTACAATATACCCCACAGTAGAGGAATCATTCATACAAAGGGAGTATAAACCAGAGCCCTTGAAATTTCTATTTCCTTCCTCAAGCCACGAAGACCACTGAAACACTCAGGAGGGAAAGTTTGAGACAAGATTCCATTCTTGCCGAAGCCCCACTTGATCTTACCTGCGTGACTTCCAGTGTTTACTGGAATCAGAAAAGTTCACCTTAGATGGCTCAGGGACCTGGGGCGGGGGCTGAATCAGTAAGTATTGGCTGCAGACCTACTATGTACCTAGTCCTGAGCTATCGGCTAGAAATGGAGAACTCATACAGGATATTCAAGTAAGATGCAGGGGCAAGGCTAAGGATCTATCTGCACAATTTTAAATTTCTTAGCAAGAGCACCAGCCAAGTCCCCATGTGGGATCTTACTCCCACAGAGGATCGAACCCTTGTCCCTTGCATTGCAAGGTGGATTCTTAACCATTGGGACACCAGCCAAGTCTCTGGATCAATTATCTTTGAATCCTTTCATTCCTTATCTCCTATTCTGCCCAACAACCCCAGGAAATCCCTTAAAGCTTTGTATTCCATCCCATTCCGGTGTCTCCCTGGGTCATGTGGACAAGGCAACCGCACGTATCAATATGTCTTTAAAGTGCATTTGTTATGCATTTTAAATCCAGAGCCCCAGTCAAGATTAAAGTGACGGACCCCTTGCTCAGCAATTCTTAAGAACTTCAAGACAGCAACAGCAGAGCATTCAACCCCTCACAGGGCTCTTCTCAACGCAAGATCACTCACACACAGGTTGCCAGCCCATGAAGCTGGCCCTGCATGGATCAGCATTAAAAACTTTTTAGAGAAAGGATTATGATTTCTATCCAAAACAGAACTTTCGAGTGCAAAAAGCAGATTCATCAAATTTAGGGAAAACAGACAAGGGAATGGAACCCTTATGTTACAATACCAAGCCCTGTAGTGGGTATATTTGCTTGGTGAGTAAACAAAAGCTGAGTGATTTGCTGAAGGTTAATTACTGTTAATGAAGGACAGCATCCAGATGGGTGTACACATTTTTCTGCTCCAAATCCTATACATTTTACAATATACCCCACAGTAGAGGAATCATTCATACAAAGGGAGTATAAACCAGAGCCCTTGAAATTTCTATTTCCTTCCTCAAGCCACGAAGACCACTGAAACACTCAGGAGGGAAAGTTTGAGACAAGATTCCATTCTTGCCGAAGCCCCACTTGATCTTACCTGCGTGACTTCCAGTGTTTACTGGAATCAGAAAAGTTCACCTTAGATGGCTCAGGGACCTGGGGCGGGGGCTGAATCAGTAAGTATTGGCTGCAGACCTACTATGTACCTAGTCCTGAGCTATCGGCTAGAAATGGAGAACTCATACAGGATATTCAAGTAAGATGCAGGGGCAAGGCTAAGGATCTATCTGCACATTTTGTTTGTTAATTGTGTAAGATACAAGTTTCATTTTTAGATCAAGTTTCTGAAAGGTCCACAGCATAAAAATAGCCTCAATTATGAGGGCTTTGTGTGGATGTGTGTTTAGTAAAGCAGTGGTTCCTAATGTGTTTGCTCCTTTCAGTGCTAAAAATACTTCAAAATCTCATCAAAGCATTTTTCTTTGAGTTATCTGTTCACCAAAAAACTGAAAATGTGTTTTATTCATCACAGCATTGATAACAGTTAACAAATAACTGCACATCTGTATGTGGAAGCTATTGTACAAGTAGAGCCCAAGAACTGAGTTAGGTGCACATTCTAGCTCTAGGATTCACTCTCCCAAACATACCTAGATTCACATATATGCACATGTCTACATGCATACACACAGGAGAGAAACCCACAGTGCTGGTGCAAAGAGGCTCAGAGCTGAGCCTTGGCTTGAGCTGCAGCTCGTAGATGCCACCAGATGGTGAGTCAGTTCCAAGGTGTGCATGTTTGGAGAGTCTTGAGTGTCTATTTGCAAACCAGGTCCAGCCTGGTCCTTCCTAGGGTCTCCTGCAGGGGCGGCTGAGGGATGAGCTGCTTGATTGGCTGGGAGGAAGCCTGGAACAGCTAGCTACCTGGAGGGCAACCCAGACAAACAGCTGGAGAAGGAGGAAATGCCAGAGGGCAGCCCGGCAGCTGCTGGGTGGAACCTGTGATTACACCTTTTTGATTCTAATCAATGGGTAGATATAGCACCTCAGTCTAGTGTGGTTTTTCTTCCTGCAGCAGATTTTCCTGTGATGCAGATAGCAATTAGAGTCAGGGCTGCGGCCTAAATAGCTATCCAGTTGTTGTAGTCCTAAGAGCTGGCATTAAAAGGATGAATGGAGTGAGGGTGGCCCCAACCCCCAGCCCCAGGCCCTCAGTAGGAGACCTCCCTGTTGGCCTCTCTCCCCAGCGTCCAGTCATAAGCCCAGAGCTTGCCTATTTATAGTCAGAGTCTGCTGTCTTTGATGATTACCTTTCAGATCTCAAGTGTGAGGTCTACTTTATGGAAACAGCATGGTACAAACTAATTGCTGGGTTCAGGGTGCATCAATTTTTTCCCCGTTTTCTCTTATCTTGCTACCTCCTCCCTTCCTCCAGTTCTCCAAACCACTACCCAGTTTTCGCAAAGGTCAGAATCAGCTTAGTGTAACTGGGAACATGCTGAAATCCCACCATCTCCACGAACGCCTGGAAAGTGTAATTCTCTCAAGGGTGCCAAAATCTACCAGTCAGTTCAGTCACTCAGACATGTCCAACTCTTTGCGACCCCATGGACTGTAGCATGCCAGGCTTCCCTGTCCTTTATCATCTCCCATAGATTGCTCAAACTAATGTCCATTGACACAGTGATGCCATCCAACCATCTTGTCCTCTGTCGTAACTTTTCTGGTCATTTCTTAGCTTCTTGCTCAAAACCCAGCATAATTCCAACATGGTTCCTTAGCAACTTCGTCTTTGACAACACCTGGAAGGTCAGCTAGTCTAATCTTCTAACCTATGCATTACACAAAAGGAGAGAAACCCACAGTGCTGGTGCAAAGAGGCTCAGAGCTGAGCCTTGGCTTGAGCTGCAGCTCGTAGATGCCACCAGATGGTGAGTCAGTTCCAAGGTGTGCATGTTTGGAGAGTCTTGAGTGTCTATTTGCAAACCAGGTCCAGCCTGGTCCTTCCTAGGGTCTCCTGCAGGGGCGGCTGAGGGATGAGCTGCTTGATTGGCTGGGAGGAAGCCTGGAACAGCTAGCTACCTGGAGGGCAACCCAGACAAACAGCTGGAGAAGGAGGAAATGCCAGAGGGCAGCCCGGCAGCTGCTGGGTGGAACCTGTGATTACACCTTTTTGATTCTAATCAATGGGTAGATATAGCACCTCAGTCTAGTGTGGTTTTTCTTCCTGCAGCAGATTTTCCTGTGATGCAGATAGCAATTAGAGTCAGGGCTGCGGCCTAAATAGCTATCCAGTTGTTGTAGTCCTAAGAGCTGGCATTAAAAGGATGAATGGAGTGAGGGTGGCCCCAACCCCCAGCCCCAGGCCCTCAGTAGGAGACCTCCCTGTTGGCCTCTCTCCCCAGCGTCCAGTCATAAGCCCAGAGCTTGCCTATTTATAGTCAGAGTCTGCTGTCTTTGATGATTACCTTTCAGATCTCAAGTGTGAGGTCTACTTTATGGAAACAGCATGGTACAAACTAATTGCTGGGTTCAGGGTGCATCAATTTTTTCCCCGTTTTCTCTTATCTTGCTACCTCCTCCCTTCCTCCAGTTCTCCAAACCACTACCCAGTTTTCGCAAAGGTCAGAATCAGCTTAGTGTAACTGGGAACATGCTGAAATCCCACCATCTCCACGAACGCCTGGAAAGTGTAATTCTCTCAAGGGTGCCAAAATCTACCAGTCAGTTCAGTCACTCAGACATGTCCAACTCTTTGCGACCCCATGGACTGTAGCATGCCAGGCTTCCCTGTCCTTTATCATCTCCCATAGATTGCTCAAACTAATGTCCATTGACACAGTGATGCCATCCAACCATCTTGTCCTCTGTCGTAACTTTTCTGGTCATTTCTTAGCTTCTTGCTCAAAACCCAGCATAATTCCAACAGAGCATGGTTCCTTAGCAACTTCGTCTTTGACAACACCTGGAAGGTCAGCTAGTCTAATCTTCTAACCTGGATTTCTCCTGTTAGAACATCTGTCTGTCCATCATTTACTTGATGAAAATATGAGCTCACACTTTTCCATGCCATGTCTCTATATTTAAAGTAGTTCTAGTTGTTAGAAAGTTCTTATTTTGAACGATAATTTGTCTCTTTAGATACACTTTTGAAGAAAAAAGTGAGTATACATTTTCTCTCTTTTTTACATGATATCCTGCTACATACTCAAAGACAGCTAAGCTACTGTTGGGCTTGGCCTGGCTCCCAGCCTCTGCCACATCCTTCTTCATCCCCAGCTGGGGCTACTTGATCCTCACCTCTGGACTCTATTCTACCCTGGGGTGCTTGGACTAATCTTGGCCTTGGGCAAGAGGGATTTAAGGAGCTCAAACCCAACTGTGTGGTATTAAAAATCAATTTGCTTTCAGTGTTAATCTGGATAATGTGATTCTTGTATTGTGTTCTTTCTCCGATTAAACTGGCTTCTACTTATATTTGTGACAACAACGTCTATCATTTTTTAAATTTGCTATGTGCCAGGTACTGTGCTAAGCATGTTGCAGTTTATTTAATCTTACCAGCAATTCTCTACGGTTATACCAAACCCAGGTTTAGTTGCTTGCCACTGGAAACCCCATACATGAGAGACAAGGGCCGGTAGGAACAGATCTTGCTATATTCAGGAAATATATCCTTGCTATATTCAGGAGACTGTCAAACCAGGGAGAAGATGGACTCATGTCCAAAAACCACCTCTGAATATTGTGCTTGACCATGAAAGATTTTAAAGGGAGAATCGTTTGATGGGGTGGGTGACCAGAGTCTTCTACTATGTGCGGACTTTCTTCTGATTGGTTGATGGTGAGGAAACAGCGAGGTATCTGTGCTCAACCTGAAGTCACTATTCTCCATCTGGGTGAGGGTCTTAGTTCCCATAAAGAACTCAAAGAAATTGGAATGCCTATTCCTTGTGGAGGAACAAGGATCCTATCCCATGGCTGCACTATTGCTCTTATCTGCTAGCACCTCCTTTGCTTCTGTATCCCCTTCTTTCCCTGATAAACATCTGTTTGAATGAGACTCAGGAAAGATTAAAGAAGCTGATTGAAATCTATTTCCTACAAACAAGAAATGGGGGACACGGAAAGAATTTGTACCTAGGAACACCAGACAGGGTCTTACTCCATTTAAACATTGTTGCCCTCAGTGTCCAGACAAGAAAACTGAAGTTAAGAAAGTACTGTGACTTTTCCATGTTCACAGAGGTGATGAACCAAAGAGCTAAGGATGCAACCCAAGGAGGTTTCACTCTGCAGTCATGTGGTTAAGCCAGTCTAGTATAATGTCTTCTAGCCTGGCCTTTCTTGGTGCCTGCTGAAGGCCTGTGTCCCTGTTGGCATGTCTAAGCAGACAGAGTGCCCAGACTAGAGCCCTACTTGAGTCCAGGTCAGGGTAGGGCCCAGCCTTCTATTAGCAACGTCCCTGCCACTACCTGTCCACTCCCTTAGTCCCATCCAACTGGCATGCTTGGATTGTTTCTCACCATTCTCTCTTCCCATCCTGGTTTTGTTATTTGGTGTTTATGTGTGTTCTTCTCTTTGTGACCACAATAGTGAGGCTTTTGGAGAACAGATCTCTCTTTTTTATTTAAACTCCTGATGATCCCCTAAAAGTAACCTAAGGATTCTTATTTGGCCCATGGGAGAGACCTCTGGGACTCCTACTGAGAGAACCTCATCTCATCTCCTCTCATCTCCTACCTAAGGAGATGGCTCTGATTGTACCTAATCCCACTACCTCTTCAGTAACCAGGAGGGACATGTGTTCCTTGGCCCCCCCATTCCAAAGGGAAAGGAAGTAGAGTTTTATTCTAAAGAGGAGACACCCCCCGATAGATTTTTAAGAGATGTAAGGTCATAATTTCAAATTCTTTTGGCATTCATGGATTGAATCTGTCGGGTCTAGAGACAGTGCTCTGAAGGATGAGGAGTTGCCAAGGTATGTTCTTCCTCCAGGGGAAGCCTTTGTTCAGGAAGCCATGTCTCAAGGTCCAGAGCATTTTCCTAAAAGGACACAACAATATCAAGCTCTTTGTATCTGGGTGAGGGTCTTAGTTCCCATAAAGAACTCAAAGAAATTGGAATGCCTATTCCTTGTGGAGGAACAAGGATCCTATCCCATGGCTGCACTATTGCTCTTATCTGCTAGCACCTCCTTTGCTTCTGTATCCCCTTCTTTCCCTGATAAACATCTGTTTGAATGAGACTCAGGAAAGATTAAAGAAGCTGATTGAAATCTATTTCCTACAAACAAGAAATGGGGGACACGGAAAGAATTTGTACCTAGGAACACCAGACAGGGTCTTACTCCATTTAAACATTGTTGCCCTCAGTGTCCAGACAAGAAAACTGAAGTTAAGAAAGTACTGTGACTTTTCCATGTTCACAGAGGTGATGAACCAAAGAGCTAAGGATGCAACCCAAGGAGGTTTCACTCTGCAGTCATGTGGTTAAGCCAGTCTAGTATAATGTCTTCTAGCCTGGCCTTTCTTGGTGCCTGCTGAAGGCCTGTGTCCCTGTTGGCATGTCTAAGCAGACAGAGTGCCCAGACTAGAGCCCTACTTGAGTCCAGGTCAGGGTAGGGCCCAGCCTTCTATTAGCAACGTCCCTGCCACTACCTGTCCACTCCCTTAGTCCCATCCAACTGGCATGCTTGGATTGTTTCTCACCATTCTCTCTTCCCATCCTGGTTTTGTTATTTGGTGTTTATGTGTGTTCTTCTCTTTGTGACCACAATAGTGAGGCTTTTGGAGAACAGATCTCTCTTTTTTATTTAAACTCCTGATGATCCCCTAAAAGTAACCTAAGGATTCTTATTTGGCCCATGGGAGAGACCTCTGGGACTCCTACTGAGAGAACCTCATCTCATCTCCTCTCATCTCCTACCTAAGGAGATGGCTCTGATTGTACCTAATCCCACTACCTCTTCAGTAACCAGGAGGGACATGTGTTCCTTGGCCCCCCCATTCCAAAGGGAAAGGAAGTAGAGTTTTATTCTAAAGAGGAGACACCCCCCGATAGATTTTTAAGAGATGTAAGGTCATAATTTCAAATTCTTTTGGCATTCATGGATTGAATCTGTCGGGTCTAGAGACAGTGCTCTGAAGGATGAGGAGTTGCCAAGGTATGTTCTTCCTCCAGGGGAAGCCTTTGTTCAGGAAGCCATGTCTCAAGGTCCAGAGCATTTTCCTAAAAGGACACAACAATATCAAGCTCTTTGTGGAGGAAGGAGGAAAAGTCACATTGCAACTCACTCAGTAATTGCCTTGCTGACCCCAATCTGAGCTGGTTCCTCTTCTTCATCTAGATTCTACTATGTAGACAAAAATGAAGACTTCTTTCTGAGAGCATATGTTTTAAAAGGTAAATTAGAAGTGACAACCTAAATAGTCTAACTAAAAATAAAAACAAAGAAAGAACATCAAAACCCCAAACAAACAAACAAAGCCATAAAACAGCCTCTAGGCTCATCCTACACATGATTGAGTTATGATGAACAGTCAGCCACAGGGAATGGCAAGTTAATTGTCCCTATTACTGTAGGCCTCTTCAGCCTCTTAGGAAGGAAAGACTTGATCTTGTATCCTTTTAAGATGGGGCTCTAGACCTTAGGAACGTGCTGGAGCTGATAACATGGCTGAATGAAGGTTATAAAGGATCAAAAGCATAGACCTTGACAAACCCCAGAGCAAATCTCTCAACCTTGAGGCCAGATTCTCCAGGCCAGATCATGTGGATACAGCATATAGGGAATGAGAATGGTAGGAAATCATCTCTTAATGAGCTTTCTTTGGTCATATATGTGGGCTCATGTAGGAAGTCCCTCTTAACAAGCTAACTGAGAACTCTTGGAGGTTGGAGACTGCAACCAGGTGCATTGCATGGACAACCTTTTGAATATTCCCAAAATTGCCCTCTTGTATAGTAGCTATAAAGATGGGCTGAAATGTGCATCTTAAATAAGCCAATGAAATAATGGGATATGTTACACATCATCATTTTTTGGTTAGCAAATTTGGATTATCACTTTCTCTTCATCCCCTGAAGTGAGTGGGCTTAGAAATAAAGTCTTCCATCTTGTTTTTCCTGCACAAGTGACTCAAAACAAAGTTGGGAACAGGCCCAGACTAGAGTCAGAAAAATAATTACTGAGTATGTTGCAAGGTAGCAAATCCAGAATAATTGGTATGGGCCAGCTGGCCCCTGCCTCTGGCTATAGATCAGCCTATTTGTAGGAGGGAGAACTGTGGATAGGCGGGGTGGTGTAGACAGACCCATCTGATCTTACATGCGAGATGCTAATCTACAGGGAAAACCCTCTGGACCAGGAGGCCCAGTTTCACCAAGACCTCTCTGTGAATACACCACACCTTGAACCAGACGGTTCAGTGTCTGAAGAACATTCCTGATCCTCTCGTTTTCTTTCTCTTTCTTTTTCATCATGACCCACTTTGCTTTCCAGTGCAGAGGCTGAGTATATCAATCTCGACTTTAGATAAGAGCAAACTTATTTACTTAAACTTGATTAGAGATATCACACAACAAAAAGAATTAAAACCCAGGCATCATGTCATAGTATATTTGCGGATATAGACAGACACATCAAGTTTACAATTAGTGAGCAGATCCAAACTGAAAAGTTTGCCTAGGTCAGTGATTTCATCAGTAAGCACAAATATGCCACTTTTTCTTAGAAAAAAGTCCATACTTTTTTTTTGAGGACACTGGGTTGGACCAGTCAGTTGAGTTACCCTGTTCTCCTGGCCTGGGACTGGTTCAGAACGTGGACTCACAACCTATGCCAGGTCACCTCTGCTGTGACCCTTTCTTTAGATATTTCAAATGAGGTTAGATGGAAGATTTTACTTTTTCTCTTGCATTGTGAAGATGGAATTCGGGTCTGTCTGTGGCTAGGTTTCCTTCAAATAGAGAAACTCTAGGATTGCAGATGGAAATGGACTGAGCTGAAAGATTGAAGGATGGATGGAGAGAGGAAGAGAGAACCTAGAGTGGTAAAGAAAGAACTTTGATGACATTAGTCCAGTCCCATTCTTCCCAAACAGGTTTGACTATCAAGCAAATAAGGATCTTCCTCTTCTAATTGGCTTTTAAATCTTGGGATCCCCAAGGTTCATTCCCAGACCATTTTCTTATCTTTATCTATATTTACTTCCTTGGTGATCTCATCTGACTCCATGGCTCTGAGTACCATATCTGCTGACATCATTTAGGCCTCAGGTTTGACCCTAGTCCGCTAGAAAAAGCCATCTTGTTTTCCTGCACAAGTGACTCAAAACAAAGTTGGGAACAGGCCCAGACTATAAGGTAGGAGGGCAAATCCAGAATAATTGGTATGGGCCAGCTGGCCCTGCCTCTGGCTATAGATCAGCCTATTTGTAGGAGGGAGAACTGTGGATAGGCGGGGTGGTGTAGACAGACCCATCTGATCTTACATGCGAGATGCTAATCTACAGGGAAAACCCTCTGGACCAGGAGGCCCAGTTTCACCAAGACCTCTCTGTGAATACACCACACCTTGAACCAGACGGTTCAGTGTCTGAAGAACATTCCTGATCCTCTCGTTTTCTTTCTCTTTCTTTTTCATCATGACCCACTTTGCTTTCCAGTGCAGAGGCTGAGTATATCAATCTCGACTTTAGATAAGAGCAAACTTATTTACTTAAACTTGATTAGAGATATCACACAACAAAAAGAATTAAAACCCAGGCATCATGTCATAGTATATTTGCGGATATAGACAGACACATCAAGTTTACAATTAGTGAGCAGATCCAAACTGAAAAGTTTGCCTAGGTCAGTGATTTCATCAGTAAGCACAAATATGCCACTTTTTTCTAAGAAAAAAAAGTCCATACTTTTTTTTTGAGGACACTGGGTTGGACCAGTCAGTTGAGTTACCCTGTTCTCCTGGCCTGGGACTGGTTCAGAACGTGGACTCACAACCTATGCCAGGTCACCTCTGCTGTGACCCTTTCTTTAGATATTTCAAATGAGGTTAGATGGAAGATTTTACTTTTTCTCTTGCATTGTGAAGATGGAATTCGGGTCTGTCTGTGGCTAGGTTTCCTTCAAATAGAGAAACTCTAGGATTGCAGATGGAAATGGACTGAGCTGAAAGATTGAAGGATGGATGGAGAGAGGAAGAGAGAACCTAGAGTGGTAAAGAAAGAACTTTGATGACATTAGTCCAGTCCCATTCTTCCCAAACAGGTTTGACTATCAAGCAAATAAGGATCTTCCTCTTCTAATTGGCTTTTAAATCTTGGGATCCCCAAGGTTCATTCCCAGACCATTTTCTTATCTTTATCTATATTTACTTCCTTGGTGATCTCATCTGACTCCATGGCTCTGAGTACCATATCTGCTGACATCGTCATTTAGGCCTCTAGCCCTGATCTCTGCATGCATAGCTAAGCTGCCATTGGGTTGTCTGGTAGTCCTTCTGACCAGACAAGTCCAACAACACCTCTCCCTCCTCCATCCCTGACCTAGTCTTCTCTATCTGGTTAATGGCACCACCAAACACATTTTTCAGTTACTCAGATCAGAAAACTTAGTGTCATCCTTGACTCCTCCCTATCTTGCACCTCTGACTTCAATCTGTCACCAAATCCTATTGATTTTATATCTAAGATAAAATTTCCCGTTGTCTACTTCCTTCTATCTCCTTTTCCCCAGCCTGGTCTACCACAGCAGGCTCTTACCTGGTTTCCTGCTTTTACCTTTGACCTCCTATTATATTCTCCATCTCCACATAGCACATAGAGTACTCTTTTTAAAATTTGAATAAGTCACTTCTATGCTTAGCTTTGGGCTTCCCAGGTGGCACTAGTGGTAAAGAATCCACTTGCCAATGCAAGAGACGTAGAGATGCGGGTTCAGTCTCTTGGCATGGCAACCCACTCCAGTATTCTTGCCTGAAGAATCCCATGGAAAGAGGAGCCTTTCGGTCCATAGGATCCCAAAGGGTCAAAAATGACTGAATCAACTTAGCACACACACACACACACACACACACACACACACACACACAAACAGACGTGCTTAATTTCCTTGAGTGACTTTCACAATAATAAAACCCAGACTTCTTATCATGGTCCACAAAACTCTGTGATCTGGTCCTTTTCTATTTCTCTAACTCATCTCCTTAATTAAGTCTTCTCTCCTTGAAGCTGTCAAATTTATTCTCTGCCTCAGGGCACTTGAATTTGCTTCTCTTTCCAAAGAATGTCTACAGGACTGGCTTCTTTTCATCACTGAAATGCTTCAGAGAAGCCATCTCTGTCCCCCAAATTGAAGTTCTCTCTCCTCAGTAACACTTCTTATGCTGTTATTTAAGTATCTTACCACAATCTGGTATGCATTCTTACTATTTTGTCTCTCTCTACTAGAATGTAAGCATAAGACCTTGGAATCAAGGCTACCACCTCAGCATCTTTGACAGTTCCTGCCAAAGAGAAGTGCTTAATAAGTGTTGGTTGAACATGTGAATAAAGGCTATTTAATTGAGTTATCTCACTTGTAAGTAAAGGAGATTTTGAGAGATACAAAGGATTTCCCCATAATTCCACACAAAAATCAATTGATAGTTATGAAACTTAATAGGTTATAAAGCTGTATTGAATAACAACAAGAGTAGCAATAATGACACTATTTATTCAGCATTCACTATATCTCAGACATAGAATTTTACATTAGTGTAAATTAATCCTCACAAACTCTGTAACACAGGTATCTTAATCTTATTTTCACAGTGTTAGAAACTTAGACCCGGAGAGATTACATACTTGTCCAAATTACATAGAAAGTAAAATTTGGGGTTTTGAATTTGAACTTGGGATTTCTGATTCCAAAGTCAGCATTTACCCGTGACATCACACTGGCTCTCTAAATATAATAAGAGAGGACCAAAGATAAATAGTTAACAAAGTCAACTCTTTACTTCTCACTAGGTATGAGGTTTTCAGATACCTTGCTAAAACTTCACTGCTGAAAATGATAAAATAAAATACTAGACAGAAAGCACTTCATGGAGGAGTCTAAGAAAATGTTCAAATTCTTTGAACAATCAAAGATTATCAAAACTCTAAAGTTCATTATCTATCTCCCGTCTTAGCATAGTGTAGCATCAAAACAGATAAAATGTCCATATCTATCCAAGCGTTGCACAATGATGTTGAGATTTTGCGAAAGTTACTGTGAAAATATTTTGAGTAAGAAGAATTGTGACAAGCACACGTGAAGTTTCACCACTTTTAAACTGGCTAACACCCTAATCCCAGGGACAAATGTCTGTCCATCCAAGGAGCTGCAATCTTGGTTTCAGGGGGTGAAGATCCCATTTACCAAAGGGAAAATGGGAGACAGAGATACAGAAAGAGGAGACAGAGAGTGAGGAAATGGAAGGAAATAAACAAAAAGAAGGAAGGAAGGAATGGGAAAGGATTTAAAAGGAAGAGCGAGATCCCTGGCTGTTATTTAAGTATCTTACCACAATCTGGTATGCATTTTACTATTTTGTCCCTCTCTACTAGAATGTAAGCATAAGACCTTGGAATCAAGGCTACCACCTCAGCATCTTTGACAGTTCCTGCCAAAGAGAAGTGCTTAATAAGTGTTGGTTGAACATGTGAATAAAGGCTATTTAATTGAGTTATCTCACTTGTAAGTAAAGGAGATTTTGAGAGATACAAAGGATTTCCCCATAATTCCACACAAAAATCAATTGATAGTTATGAAACTTAATAGGTTATAAAGCTGTATTGAATAACAACAAGAGTAGCAATAATGACACTATTTATTCAGCATTCACTATATCTCAGACATAGAATTTTACATTAGTGTAAATTAATCCTCACAAACTCTGTAACACAGGTATCTTAATCTTATTTTCACAGTGTTAGAAACTTAGACCCGGAGAGATTACATACTTGTCCAAATTACATAGAAAGTAAAATTTGGGGTTTTGAATTTGAACTTGGGATTTCTGATTCCAAAGTCAGCATTTACCCGTGACATCACACTGGCTCTCTAAATATAATAAGAGAGGACCAAAGATAAATAGTTAACAAAGTCAACTCTTTACTTCTCACTAGGTATGAGGTTTTCAGATACCTTGCTAAAACTTCACTGCTGAAAATGATAAAATAAAATACTAGACAGAAAGCACTTCATGGAGGAGTCTAAGAAAATGTTCAAATTCTTTGAACAATCAAAGATTATCAAAACTCTAAAGTTCATTATCTATCTCCCGTCTTAGCATAGTGTAGCATCAAAACAGATAAAATGTCCATATCTATCCAAGCGTTGCACAATGATGTTGAGATTTTGCGAAAGTTACTGTGAAAATATTTTGAGTAAGAAGAATTGTGACAAGCACACGTGAAGTTTCACCACTTTTAAACTGGCTAACACCCTAATCCCAGGGACAAATGTCTGTCCATCCAAGGAGCTGCAATCTTGGTTTCAGGGGGTGAAGATCCCATTTACCAAGGGAATCTGTTGTCTTTCTTTAGAAACACTACTGGAAGAGACAGAGATACAGAAAGAGGGAGACAGAGAGTGAGGGGGGAAATGGAAGGAAATAAACAAAAAGAAGGAAGGAAGGAATGGGAAAGGATAAGAAAAGAAAGAAAGAGAAATAAAGAGGGACAGAGGCGGCGGGTTGTGGCGGGGGCAGCAGAGGGAGGAGGGGAAACGAAAGAGCTGGGAACCTTGTCTGCCAGGAGAGGAGCTCTCTGGGCTCCTCACCGCGGATCACTCGGTGCTCTCACGGTTTACAGATGCCCCCTCTGGCTGCTGCTGTCTTTGCTCCAGCGCTGGGACCTGCAGACTTGCCTCACATTTTCCTGCCGCTGTTTCCTTGGGTGCAGCCTCTCCGATGCCCCTCCTGCCTCAGGGCTCTGGAAGGACGACTGTAAGCAGTGGGCAGAGTACACTGGCTAATTTCCTTCCCTCCCAGGGAGACACACTATTGGACTGCAGTTCTGCCCCCATCTGGAATCTCAACATTTTCTCCTTGGTTCACTCTCCCCTCAAGGTGTCCATTTGTTTCTAATGGTCACACTTCATCACCGTCTCATTTATTCACGGCCGGCCTCCTCAGGACCACTCTCTCCTCTGATGTATTTGATGAAACTCTTCTTTTTCTTAACTCCTCTCCAAACTATTAACTCAGCCAGGATTTTTGCCAACCTTATCTTCTCCCAGCAGTCTTAACTGATGCAGCCAATTTTTTTTGCCCTCTTCCCTCTCATCTTCTCCATCCCTAGGACAGATGTTTCCTCCTCTTCTTATTAATTATCACAAATACCCAAATAAAACCTAAATATAGACTAACTTATTTTCTCTTCTCTATCAAGAGGAATTAAAGTACTGCTCTCCGTTCCTTCCTGTTACTAAAAAATCCCTGGGTAGAAAAATAAAAATAAAAACACTGAAATTACCCATTTATTTAATTACAAGGCACTTGCTTTCATAAGCCACATTTTCACTGCTGAGAAGATTCTGATTTGGCAACAAAAGGCAAAAGCTATTTCTAGTGAGAGCGGCAAGGAGTCGACGTTAGCAGCGCGAGAGTGTGAAGCAAGCGTGGGGAGCCGCTTTAATGGCTTTCTACCTTTGAGGGAGGGGCAGCCGGGGGTGGGAGAGACAGGCAAGGGAAGGCACAGACATGGAGAGACGGATAAAGTAAAGGCAGAAGATCAAGGGCCAGTACAAAATGTCAGAAAGGGAGAGAGCACCAAAAAGAAACTTAGAGACGAAACATAGAAGAGATGCAGGAAGTAAATGATGCAAAGTTGTAATGGGCAGGAAAAGGAAGAGACCTGGAAACAGAAAGAGATGAAGGCTCCAAGGCAAGTTCATTAAAAGTTGGTCACATTTTCCTGGGGACGGTGGCTGTGATTCAGGTCATTGTCACCTGACAGTAAAGGCAATTCTAGGGCTTCTCTGTTGCCATGTATCATTAAGAATCTCAGAGATAAACACTCACCATTCAAGTGTTGCTTGATATTTTTCTAATGCAGTAGCTTTCTGTTAAAGTAGGAATGTGTGTGAGATCTCTTTTAGAGGTAAATGAATATGCATAATATAAACAGAAACAAGACTTAAAGAAATTGAATGACCTAGGCACAATTGAGCTGTTATACTCAATTTAACTTTAGATTTGATGGGTTTTCAGTGTTACCATGGTTTCTGAAAAGATAGACCCCAAATTGGCTTTTTCGGGCCATAAAGAGCAGATCTAGAACTTGGCCTGGAAGCGGTTACTTTAAACTAGCTGTCTAGCTCTGAGGGCCTCAGAACATCATATGAAACTTGATTGTTTTAGTATTAAAATCTGTCATCACAGTATTTGACTATAAACGTTATCTACACCAAAGTTCATGGATGTTATCTAATCAAGTGGCTGGAATAAAATGTCTTCTCTGTCTACAGCTCACTTGAAAGGTTCACAGGATTCGTTCATCTCTGAAATGGTAAATAGATTTCATCTCAAGAGTAAACTCTGGTGAAGGGCCAAGAAGCTTTGCTGAGAAGGGATGTGTTAAGAATGAGTGTGTGTGGACAGAAAGGATGCTGAGCCTGACTAGCTCTGTGGGCATACACGTGGGAGGGGTGGTGGTGAGATGCTTGCTGTGAACGAATCAAGGGCCTCGTGGCTTGGCAGACACTTCCTTACTAACCCTTGTTTGTGTCAGTTTGACAAGTGTGAGGCTGTCCTCATTCTCTGCAAGTCTGCCAGGAGAGAAAATAGAAGAATGTGTGGAACTAGCCAGAAGAAGCAAGGTAAGTCCCCTTCTAGTTTCCACTGCACTCTTATTCCATCTTTGTAATTTCATACCGGTTTATCTCCAGTGGCAGTTGGGGCAGAAGGAACAATACATTTCATTGATTTCTATTAACATTAATGTAATGATTTCTGTGGGCTTCCTGGATGGTTCAGCGGTAAAGAATTCTCCTGCAATGCAGGAGACATGGGTTCGATTCCTGGGTTGGGAAGATCCCCTGGAGAAGGAAATGGCAGCCCACTCCAGTATTCCTGCCGAGGAAATCCCATGGGCAGAGAAGCCTAACGGGTTACAGCTCACAGGGTTGCAAAAGAATTGGACATGACTTTAACAACTGAACAACACCAGCAGCGACTAGGATATAGTAATTAGTATCACATTATTCCGTTCTCATAAAACTCACAGTCTAGTTGGGTGGGCAGAGAGATCAGTCAGATGAAGAATTATTTTAATACACTATGAGTCATGCAATAGTGAATGCCAGTCTCCTACACAAAACCTTTCTGTGACCTTTTGCTTCCTGCCTAAAGGGGAAATTTCTTACTCTGGCACACAGATCCCTATTCACATGGATTCCATTGACCTCTCCACCTTTTTCTCCCTGAACTCTGTGCTTCATTCTGCACTCAACTACTTCCAATTTCTGAAATAAATTATATTTCAGTCACCTCCAGACTCTTGCCAGACCATCCATCCCATCTAGAAAACTCTTATCTCCTTTCCAACCCCACGCCCTGCCTGCTCTGTTCACGGCTCATAGGCAGCCTTTCTCTAGAAAATCTTCTTGGACTTTGCTTATCTGAGTGATTCATTCTCTTATATGTCCTCACACCACATTCAGCTCTTAACTGCCCTAGAGTGTAGCTAGTTTGTTACCTGTCTGTTTTTGCCTACAGACTCTACTCTGTGAGGGCAAGGGCCATGAAACAATGGATTTCACCCTGTCCTCAAGTGTACACAGAACATTCTCCAGGACAGACCACATCTGGGGCCACAAATCTAGTCTAGTCATTTCAAGCATGTTTTCTGATCACAATGCTGTAAGGTTAGATATCAACTACAAGGGAAAAAACTATAAAAAACACAAACTTATGGAGGCTAAAAAATATGCTTCTGAATAATCAATATATTACTAAAGAAATCAAAAAGGAATCTACTTATTCATCCTTGTCTTCCCAACAAGTAGCACAAAGCCTGGTATAAACAAGGCTCTTAGTAGGTATTTGTTAGATAAATAAACAGGTATTTTAGCCAGTGGTTCACTATGTCTTCAGGTTACTATGGTTGGATATTGAACACAGAAGAGAGGTACAGATTTATTTGAATCCCAGAGAATAGAGTTGACCACATCTTCACCCCATTAGCTTCTAAATTTTTGAACGAATTTCCCTCTAACTCATTCCTTGATCCTTTTTTTCAGCTTCTAAGCTGCAAGATGATAACTAATATACATAAAACGTTATCTCTCCCCTGGATATTTGAAATTAAAACTTGGTTCTGAAAGGTAAAAAGTCTTCCAGGGCTGATTTAATGAAAAGCAATAATAATTAACATGTGCACATTTTCAAAGAGTCCAAATTATTGTTATTTGCTTCCTACAATCAACTGAGATCCAAGGTCACAAAGAGAAAGTGCCAGGAATCAAAGATGGGTGGATCTTTCTATGACATCACAACTTCTCCCTGAACTCTGTGCTTCATTCTGCACTCAACTACTTCCAATTTCTGAAATAAATTATATTTCAGTCACCTCCAGACTCTTGCCAGACCATCCATCCCATCTAGAAAACTCTTATCTCCTTTCCAACCCCACGCCCTGCCTGCTCTGTTCACGGCTCATAGGCAGCCTTTCTCTAGAAAATCTTCTTGGACTTTGCTTATCTGAGTGATTCATTCTCTTATATGTCCTCACACCACATTCAGCTCTTAACTGCCCTAGAGTGTAGCTAGTTTGTTACCTGTCTGTTTTTGCCTACAGACTCTACTCTGTGAGGGCAAGGGCCATGAAACAATGGATTTCACCCTGTCCTCAAGTGTACACAGAACATTCTCCAGGACAGACCACATCTGGGGCCACAAATCTAGTCTAGTCATTTCAAGCATGTTTTCTGATCACAATGCTGTAAGGTTAGATATCAACTAAAAGGGGAAAAAAACTATAAAAAACACAAACTTATGGAGGCTAAAAAATATGCTTCTGAATAATCAATATATTACTAAAGAAATCAAAAAGGAATCTACTTATTCATCCTTGTCTTCCCAACAAGTAGCACAAAGCCTGGTATAAACAAGGCTCTTAGTAGGTATTTGTTAGATAAATAAACAGGTATTTTAGCCAGTGGTTCACTATGTCTTCAGGTTACTATGGTTGGATATTGAACACAGAAGAGAGGTACAGATTTATTTGAATCCCAGAGAATAGAGTTGACCACATCTTCACCCCATTAGCTTCTAAATTTTTGAACGAATTTCCCTCTAACTCATTCCTTGATCCTTTTTTTCAGCTTCTAAGCTGCAAGATGATAACTAATATACATAAAACGTTATCTCTCCCCTGGATATTTGAAATTAAAACTTGGTTCTGAAAGGTAAAAAGTCTTCCAGGGCTGATTTAATGAAAAGCAATAATAATTAACATGTGCACATTTTCAAAGAGTCCAAATTATTGTTATTTGCTTCCTACAATCAACTGAGATCCAAGGTCACAAAGAGAAAGTGCCAGGAATCAAAGATGGGTGGATCTTTCTATGACATCACAACTTCCTCTAGACACTGAACAGAAATACGAGAGAGTTAATTGGGGATAGGATAAGTCTATGTGGTACCATCCACATTGCACAACGTAAGTGACTTCTTCTTCTGCCTACCATGAGCTGTTGAGAAGCTGTCGTTGGTGAGAAGATGTGGCAATGACCTTCTTGAATACCCATGAGTGAGTCCCAATCCGGGTTCAATGCTAAGCTGGTTGAGTGGATGTGGAAGCTTGCACTGGAGTCTTATGCCCTAAGGTGAGCATAAGATATTCACAGGTAGATGGTGGTCGGAGACAGAACCATGTCCATGCCAGGGCACTGTCCTAATTAGAAAAGAGTGTTTTCACTCATGGACTGCAGTGGATGTCAATTGATGGGAGACATGAACTCATGTCCTGGCAGAATGGGGTCTCTTCCAGATATTCATACAGTCATCAGAGAGCCAAAGCTAAGTTGGGCACTGGGGCCTGAAGAGATGGGCAACGATGGATCAAGAGTTTAATCTAGAGTTGGAAACCAGGTGCTATTTGGCTATAAGTGCATGCGTGCAGACTCAGTCCCTATGCCATGTCTGACTCTTTGTGACCCCAACCTCATGAACATAGACGGCCAAGCTCCTCTGTCCATGGGATTTTCCAGTCAAGAACACTGGAGTGGTTGTCATTTCCTCCTCCAGGGGATCTTCCTGACTCAGGGATCGAAAGCATGTCTCATGCATTGCAGGAGGATTCTTTACCACTGAGCCACCTGAGAAGCCCATTATTTGAATGTAAGAGACGGACTTAAATCTAAGAGACTGGGGCTTAGTGAATGAAGGGTAGCTATGAAGTAGGCAGGCAAGGGCAAAATGAGGGTAGGATTGTGTTGTGCTAGCTATAAAATTAAAAGATACTTGTTCCTTGGAAGAAAAACTATGACAAACCTAGACAGCATATTCAAAATGCCAGAAACATTTCCCCTTTGCCAACAAAAGTTGGTACTCAAAAGCAATAATAATTAACATGTGCACATTTTCAAAGAGTCCAAATTATTGTTATTTGCTTCCTACAATCAACTGAGATCCAAGGTCACAAAGAGAAAGTGCCAGGAATCAAAGATGGGTGGATCTTTCTATGACATCACAACTTCCTCTAGACACTGAACAGAAATACGAGAGAGTTAATTGGGGATAGGATAAGTCTATGTGGTACCATCCACATTGCACAACGTAAGTGACTTCTTCTTCTGCCTACCATGAGCTGTTGAGAAGCTGTCGTTGGTGAGAAGATGTGGCAATGACCTTCTTGAATACCCATGAGTGAGTCCCAATCCGGGTTCAATGCTAAGCTGGTTGAGTGGATGTGGAAGCTTGCACTGGAGTCTTATGCCCTAAGGTGAGCATAAGATATTCACAGGTAGATGGTGGTCGGAGACAGAACCATGTCCATGCCAGGGCACTGTCCTAATTAGAAAAGAGTGTTTTCACTCATGGACTGCAGTGGATGTCAATTGATGGGAGACATGAACTCATGTCCTGGCAGAATGGGGTCTCTTCCAGATATTCATACAGTCATCAGAGAGCCAAAGCTAAGTTGGGCACTGGGGCCTGAAGAGATGGGCAACGATGGATCAAGAGTTTAATCTAGAGTTGGAAACCAGGTGCTATTTGGCTATAAGTGCATGCGTGCAGACTCAGTCCCTATGCCATGTCTGACTCTTTGTGACCCCAACCTCATGAACATAGACGGCCAAGCTCCTCTGTCCATGGGATTTTCCAGTCAAGAACACTGGAGTGGTTGTCATTTCCTCCTCCAGGGGATCTTCCTGACTCAGGGATCGAAAGCATGTCTCATGCATTGCAGGAGGATTCTTTACCACTGAGCCACCTGAGAAGCCCATTATTTGAATGTAAGAGACGGACTTAAATCTAAGAGACTGGGGCTTAGTGAATGAAGGGTAGCTATGAAGTAGGCAGGCAAGGGCAAAATGAGGGTAGGATTGTGTTGTGCTAGCTATAAAATTAAAAGATACTTGTTCCTTGGAAGAAAAACTATGACAAACCTAGACAGCATATTCAAAAGCAGAAACATCACTTTGCCAACAAAAGTCTGTGTACTCAAAGCTGTAGTTTTCCCAGTGGTCATGTATGGATGTGAAAGTTGGACCATAAAGAAGACTGAGTGTCAAAGAATTGATGTCTTCAAACTGTGGTGTTGGATTCAAAGGAGATCAAACAAGTCAATCCTAAAGTTCAATCAACCTTGAATATTCATTGGAAAGACAGATACTGAAACTGAAGCTCCAATAATTTGGCCACCTGATGTTAAGAGATGATTCATTGGAAAAGACCCTGATGTTGTGTCAAACAGAAGGCAAAAGGAGAAGGTGATGACAGAGACAAGATGGTTGGATGGTATCACTGAGTCAATGAGTTTGAGCAAACTCAAGGAGATGGTGAAGGACAGGGAAGCCTGACATGCTATGGTTCATGGGGTTGCAGAGTCAGCCACAAGTAAGCAACTGAACTGAACCAAACTGAGTCTCTTTCAGGAAATTTAAGCTTTATAGCCCTGAAAGGTATCCACTCTGATCAGAGCCTCAGACATCTGACTGGGAAACCAGATGAGGGATTAGGAAGCTGAATGCAGAAGGATCGCTACTGCTAATTAATCCCATCTCTAAAATTCCTAAAATCTTTTCCTGGGCACCTGGACACAGAATAGGTATAATCCTCCACCACTTCCAGTTTCCATCCATTTGCAAGCCAGGATGAGTTTCTCTCCTTTCCTTCATCTCCTGGGATTGGCAACATGAGACAACTTGCTCTCCTTTCTGTCATTCAGCCTTCCCCTCCTTCAAGGAGAAAACTGCCTTTGATTACAACCTTCCAAATTAAAGCTTTAGGAAACTTAAGTGAGCAATTATTATCAGCTACAAAATGACCTGGAAATTGGTTATTAGGCAAGATCTTGTTGTTTACTCTAATAGCTTCTCAACTACTGTGTGAGCCAAGAGGATGGTTCCAAGGCAGTCTGATGGGTTTCCTGAATGTGCAGAAGCCCATTATTTGAATGTAAGAGACGGACTTAAATCTAAGAGACTGGGGCTTAGTGAATGAAGGGTAGCTATGAAGTAGGCAGGCAAGGGCAAAATGAGGGTAGGATTGTGTTGTGCTAGCTATAAAATTAAAAGATACTTGTTCCTTGGAAGAAAAACTATGACAAACCTAGACAGCATATTCAAAAGCAGAAACATCACTTTGCCAACAAAAGTCTGTGTACTCAAAGCTGTAGTTTTCCCAGTGGTCATGTATGGATGTGAAAGTTGGACCATAAAGAAGACTGAGTGTCAAAGAATTGATGTCTTCAAACTGTGGTGTTGGATTCAAAGGAGATCAAACAAGTCAATCCTAAAGTTCAATCAACCTTGAATATTCATTGGAAAGACAGATACTGAAACTGAAGCTCCAATAATTTGGCCACCTGATGTTAAGAGATGATTCATTGGAAAAGACCCTGATGTTGTGTCAAACAGAAGGCAAAAGGAGAAGGTGATGACAGAGACAAGATGGTTGGATGGTATCACTGAGTCAATGAGTTTGAGCAAACTCAAGGAGATGGTGAAGGACAGGGAAGCCTGACATGCTATGGTTCATGGGGTTGCAGAGTCAGCCACAAGTAAGCAACTGAACTGAACCAAACTGAGTCTCTTTCAGGAAATTTAAGCTTTATAGCCCTGAAAGGTATCCACTCTGATCAGAGCCTCAGACATCTGACTGGGAAACCAGATGAGGGATTAGGAAGCTGAATGCAGAAGGATCGCTACTGCTAATTAATCCCATCTCTAAAATTCCTAAAATCTTTTCCTGGGCACCTGGACACAGAATAGGTATAATCCTCCACCACTTCCAGTTTCCATCCATTTGCAAGCCAGGATGAGTTTCTCTCCTTTCCTTCATCTCCTGGGATTGGCAACATGAGACAACTTGCTCTCCTTTCTGTCATTCAGCCTTCCCCTCCTTCAAGGAGAAAACTGCCTTTGATTACAACCTTCCAAATTAAAGCTTTAGGAAACTTAAGTGAGCAATTATTATCAGCTACAAAATGACCTGGAAATTGGTTATTAGGCAAGATCTTGTTGTTTACTCTAATAGCTTCTCAACTACTGTGTGAGCCAAGAGGATGGTTCCAAGGCAGTCTGATGGGTTTCCTGAATGTGCAGAGTTCACACCTGAGATGAAATTACTCTTTAGAATTCAGGAGAGTCAGTTCCTTCACCTCCCTTTCAAAGGTAGCTTTAAATTAAGAAAGTAGGAATCTAGAGAAGAAGAGAAGATGGAGATCCCCTAATTTAATTCTGTCCATGAACAGAGATGATTGGATAGCATCATTGACTCAATGGACACGAACCTGGGCAAACTCCAAGAGACAGTGGAAGATAAGGAGACCTGGTGTGCTGCAGTCCAGGGCATTGCAAAGAGTTGGACACAACTTGGAGACCAAAGAACAACAACAACGTGAACAGAAATTCTTAACTATCCTTCTGTCACGCTGGGGACATTTAGAGGTCAAGTCCATCCCTGTGACTTCACACGGGACAGATTGTGTCTATAGCATGACCTTTCTTGTGGTTCTTGCCCTCAAACTCCTGGATTCTTAGATTTCACTGGATCCCTGCTTATTTTTCCAACCTGGTTCTCCAGGTTGGGTGCTGTGAGTTTCTGTCAGCTTTTCGATCATTATGAGACAGCCTTGCTGACTTCCATCACCTCTTACCCAGTGTGGTCAGTACAACAGTCACACCCAGCATCCTGAGTGCTTTTGAAATGCCGAGATGCTCATTCAGCTCGGTGGACCAAGGAGGTGTATCCGGATGCCACACGCAAAGCTGAATCTTGAAAGATACCACTACAAGGGGAATAAGGGAGAAGGGAGTCCCAGGGAGAAGGGCAAAAAGTGCAAGGCCAAGAAAAGAGAGGGAACTCAGTGTGGTTATGCAATTAAAAGGTTTGGCACATTCCTGAGCATAGGGCTCATAGGGGGAATAGTGGAAAATGAGCCTAGAAAAGTGGGCAGGAGACAGGAATCCATTGAGATCCAATTGGAGGGACTAAGCAGGAAGTGCTGAGTTAGGTGCTCAAAAGTAGAGTTAGGAGACCAGCAGGGACCTCAGAGCAGTCATCCTAGAAAGACAGGGGGAGTTTAACTGTAGGGAGATAGCACTTTGCAGGTGAAGTGGCAAAAGTAAAGGAAAAGAAACGGGCTCTGATTGAAATCGACAGGGACAGAAAAGCCAGCTGGGGGTAAATTGGAATGGAGATAGAAATTAGCATAGGTGCCCTGCAGAGAAATCCTGGGCCTGCAGAAGTGAGATATAGGAAAGGCTGAACTGAATGAAATGCCCTTAAAATAACCTCCTTCTCTTGCCCCGATTCCATGTCATTGGGTTGGCCAAAAAATCCCTTCAAGTTTTCTGTAAGATGCTGTGTAAGAACCCAGATGAACTTTTGGGCCACCCAATGCATGTAAATCCTGGAGCTTAATAATTAAGATTTCCTTACCCTTATCTTCATTTCCACCCAAACTTTCTATCTTCCCCTTCCTTGTTTCCCAAAATCTCTCTACAGAGCAATCCACCCTCTTTCCTCCAACACACAACCTGTGATCTCTCCTAGCAGCCTACAACCTGGAATTCCCTCTGTTCCTTTGCTCCTTTAGCTTCTACCACTTTGCCCAGGTGAAGTCACAGATATTCCAGAAAGCCTTCCCCAAGGACTCCTGCCTCCCCCTGTCCCTCTTACTGGACTTTTTACCACGTCTATAATCAGATCCATACAATAAACACTTTTTCTAAATATACTGCCTTATTGCTTTTCACTCAAGAAAACAATAACATTTTAGCCTGAGGGCAAGGACTTTGTCTTATTCATCTTTTGTTTAGCCTGTAAATTTAGCACAAGAGAGAAAAAAATTGCAGTAATCCAGAAAATACAGTAAAATCTATCATTAGTAGCTACAATTATTAGAACCTTACCCAGGGTACAGCACCTGAAGGCAAACTGGAATAAATTGGCGTCATCAAAAAGTCATATGAGGACTTTCCTAGTGGTCCAGTGGTTAAGAATCCACATGACAATGCAGGGGACAAGGGTTCAATCCCTGGTTCCAGAAGATTCCACCTGCCACAGGGCGACTAAGCCTCTGGGCCATAGCTACTGAGTCCACACACCCTAGAACCCATGTTCTGTAACAAGAGCAGCCACTTCAATGAGAAATCCATGCACTGCAACAAGAGTAGGTCCCATTTGCTGCAACTAGAGAAATTCTACAAACAGCAATGAAGACCCAGTGCAGCCAAGCAAATTAATAAATAAAATCTTTTTTACAGTCATATGAGAACAAGTTGAATCTGGAGATGTTTTGCACACTTCAAGAGAAACATGCAGGATGTGGTATTTGGAGAGCTGTCATGTAGTAGAGGTATTTAGGCTTGTTCTGCCTTACTAAGGTGTAAAACCAGAGTCATGAGTAAAATGATAGGAAGAGGGTTTTAGCTCAACATGAGATGCTTTCTCAAGGTCAGAGCTTTCAAAGAAAGAGCAGGATGCTCCAAAATGTTGTGAGTTCCTCTCTACTGGAGACTTAGGAGCTTCAGGACCAATAGCACATAGGTATTACCTACTCCCCCCCGAAAATCTCTACAGAGCAATCCACCCTCTTTCCTCCAACACACAACCTGTGATCTCTCCTAGCAGCCTACAACCTGGAATTCCCTCTGTTCCTTTGCTCCTTTAGCTTCTACCACTTTGCCCAGGTGAAGTCACAGATATTCCAGAAAGCCTTCCCCAAGGACTCCTGCCTCCCCCTGTCCCTCTTACTGGACTTTTTACCACGTCTATAATCAGATCCATACAATAAACACTTTTTCTAAATATACTGCCTTATTGCTTTTCACTCAAGAAAACAATAACATTTTAGCCTGAGGGCAAGGACTTTGTCTTATTCATCTTTTGTTTAGCCTGTAAATTTAGCACAAGAGAGAAAAAAATTGCAGTAATCCAGAAAATACAGTAAAATCTATCATTAGTAGCTACAATTATTAGAACCTTACCCAGGGTACAGCACCTGAAGGCAAACTGGAATAAATTGGCGTCATCAAAAAGTCATATGAGGACTTTCCTAGTGGTCCAGTGGTTAAGAATCCACATGACAATGCAGGGGACAAGGGTTCAATCCCTGGTTCCAGAAGATTCCACCTGCCACAGGGCGACTAAGCCTCTGGGCCATAGCTACTGAGTCCACACACCCTAGAACCCATGTTCTGTAACAAGAGCAGCCACTTCAATGAGAAATCCATGCACTGCAACAAGAGTAGGTCCCATTTGCTGCAACTAGAGAAATTCTACAAACAGCAATGAAGACCCAGTGCAGCCAAGCAAATTAATAAATAAAATCTTTTTTACAGTCATATGAGAACAAGTTGAATCTGGAGATGTTTTGCACACTTCAAGAGAAACATGCAGGATGTGGTATTTGGAGAGCTGTCATGTAGTAGAGGTATTTAGGCTTGTTCTGCCTTACTAAGGTGTAAAACCAGAGTCATGAGTAAAAATGATAGGAAGAGGGTTTTAGCTCAACATGAGATGCTTTCTCAAGGTCAGAGCTTTCAAAGAAAGAGCAGGATGCTCCAAAATGTTGTGAGTTCCTCTCTACTGGAGACTTCCAAGCAGAAGCTTCAGGACCAATAGCAACATAAGGGTATCAATATAGGACAGTGGCTCATGCATGGGCTTTGTTTTCTGAACTATACAATAAAAAAGACAATTTTTTCCTCACAGAATTGATGTCAGGATTAAATGAGATGTAAATACATGTAATGAATTTAGCAAAGTCTATTAAGGGCTCCGTGCAGTCGCTCAGTCGTGTCTGACTCTTTGCAACCCCATGGACTGCAGCATGCCAGGCTTCCCTGTCCTTCACCATCTCCTGGAGCTTGCTCAAACTCATGTCCATTGAGTCAATGATGCCATCCAACCATTTTGTCCTCTGTCATCCCCTTCTCCTTCTGCTTTCTATTTTTTCCCAGCATCATGGTCATTTCTTTTTTTTTTTAAAACATTTATTTATTTATTTATTTATTTTTATGGAGGGGGTGGGGAAGGAGGGGTACGGGTGGGCCACTTCTATTGGTCTTTCGTTTGTCTATTTTCATCCATCTTTATTCTTTGGCTCTTGTGGGACTCCCATCGCGGTGGCCTCTGTTGTCGCTGAGCACTGGCTCTGGGCGCATGTGCTCCAGAGCTCCAGTTCTGTAATTGGACACATCAGTTCAGCCACTCTGCGGCACGTGGGATCCTCCCAAGCCAGGGATCGAACCGGCGCCCCTTGCCCTGCAAGGCAGTGTCCTTACCCACTGGACCACCAGGGAAGCCCCATGGTCATTTCTGATGAGTCTTTTCCATTAATGGTAGCTCTTATTATTTTGTATTTTAAAAGAATTAATTAATAGGATCAAACTAGAGAGTAAAAATTGCATAGCCGAGAGCAAAAAAAAAGTCATATGAGAACAAGTTGAATCTGGAGATGTTTTGCACACTTCAAGAGAAACATGCAGGATGTGGTATTTGGAGAGCTGTCATGTAGTAGAGGTATTTAGGCTTGTTCTGCCTTACTAAGGTGTAAAACCAGAGTCATGAGTAAAAATGATAGGAAGAGGGTTTTAGCTCAACATGAGATGCTTTCTCAAGGTCAGAGCTTTCAAAGAAAGAGCAGGATGCTCCAAAATGTTGTGAGTTCCTCTCTACTGGAGACTTCCAAGCAGAAGCTTCAGGACCAATAGCAACATAAGGGTATCAATATAGGACAGTGGCTCATGCATGGGCTTTGTTTTCTGAACTATACAATAAAAAAGACAATTTTTTCCTCACAGAATTGATGTCAGGATTAAATGAGATGTAAATACATGTAATGAATTTAGCAAAGTCTATTAAGGGCTCCGTGCAGTCGCTCAGTCGTGTCTGACTCTTTGCAACCCCATGGACTGCAGCATGCCAGGCTTCCCTGTCCTTCACCATCTCCTGGAGCTTGCTCAAACTCATGTCCATTGAGTCAATGATGCCATCCAACCATTTTGTCCTCTGTCATCCCCTTCTCCTTCTGCTTTCTATTTTTTCCCAGCATCATGGTCATTTCTTTTTTTTTTTAAAACATTTATTTATTTATTTATTTATTTTTATGGAGGGGGTGGGGAAGGAGGGGTACGGGTGGGCCACTTCTATTGGTCTTTCGTTTGTCTATTTTCATCCATCTTTATTCTTTGGCTCTTGTGGGACTCCCATCGCGGTGGCCTCTGTTGTCGCTGAGCACTGGCTCTGGGCGCATGTGCTCCAGAGCTCCAGTTCTGTAATTGGACACATCAGTTCAGCCACTCTGCGGCACGTGGGATCCTCCCAAGCCAGGGATCGAACCGGCGCCCCTTGCCCTGCAAGGCAGTGTCCTTACCCACTGGACCACCAGGGAAGCCCCATGGTCATTTCTGATGAGTCTTTTCCATTAATGGTAGCTCTTATTATTTTGAAATAATTAATATAATAAGGAACTTTGCACAACAATTAATGAGGCATCAAACTAGATACTTTGGGAACTCCTGTGGTGATCCAGGGGTTAGGACTCTGTGCTTCCACTGTAGGGGGCACAGGTTTGATCCCTGGTGGGGGACCTAGGATCCCATATCCTGCAGCATGGTTAAAAAAAAATAGGTACCTTTGAAATCTCTCCCAAACCCAAACTTCCATGACTGTAAGATAAAGAGTGCCTAGTGGTGAAATCGAATTCACAGAGATGGTACACATTCCGTGGGGGTTGGCATCATACTTCCACTTCCCTAGTGAATTACAATGATCATTTTGGGCCCCAGAGTAACAAGAATCCTCAGAAATTCACTGGACCTAGAAGAGCTGATTTGTAGTTTGGAGTGGGATTATTATAATAAATATACAGGTAAGAAATCAGTAATCAAGGTTACCAAGTCAAAAACCTAATGTCAGTAATAGGGGTAAGGGTCAGAATCCAAACTGGTAAGGTACAGATTTAAGAGCATCTAGACATAAGAGTTTAAAGGAAGGCAAATGTAAAAAATGAGCAGATGGGGCTGGTGGAATCAGCAATGATCATTGTGATTAAAAACTTCGTTATAAGCAAGGGTTGCTTCACCCAGGACCCAATGACATGTTCCTGGATGGAGCAAGGCCTGGGTAGCTGATAAGTTTACACTCTCGAGAATTTGACCTTGACTCAGCCCCTCATCTTTGTTTCTCTCCTCCCATAACAACCGTAACATCTTGAAAGGGCATGACACCTGCCACTCTGCCTGAGTTATACCTACCAGTCCTGGGGCATAGAGTCCTCTTCCTACAGCAGTGCCCGGGTGGCCCAGCCCCCCATGGCAGTCCCCCAGAGGGGTCTCATTTCGGGCCACAGAGTGACATGCCCACCCTGGGCCTTTCTGTCCCACAGCTTCAAACAGCAGAGTATTGGGGAAAACTGATGAGAAGACACGGCAGTCTGTATCGGCTCAGAGAAATGGGAACCCTATTCACAGCCCAAGGTTTATTCCCGCCTTCCCTCACCTTTTTTTTGTTTTTGAAGTGAAATCATCTTATTGTCAACGTTGGTGAGGGTTAGCCTGTTTGACTGAAGCAGTAATTTGACAAGATGTGTCTTCGCTGTCATTCAAATTGTGAAATTGAGCTCTTAGCATATGCTGGGTTCATTCTCTCTGCCATCTCCATCTCTTTGTGAAACTTTGCCTTCCCCTTGGGGATACGCCTCCTTAAAGATTAAGAAAAAATAATGCATAATCCTGGGGGGTCAAGAGGGCACATGCTTAAATCTGCAATGACTCGGTGAGTTTCTAGGAGTCAAGAGGATCGTCAGTGCCAATGGGGGCTCTCTGGGGACAGGGAGGGGCAAATAAACCAAGACAGAGTAGCACAGATTCTTCTGGCAGAGGCTCCTACCCATCTCCATAAATCAACCCCAAAGAGTAAATTCCTTATTGAGAATGATGACTGAAGATGATGTGGCACTGGGGCTGGCTTGGTGAGGGACCAAGTTCACTGAAACATCCAAATGATTTGTCCCAAAGGTTGAAAGCAGGGGATCAAAGACAGGAAAGATTCCTGGCTGTGGGTGCTGCCCTGGCCACCCGAGAGCCCAAACATGCATGTTGAACTCCAGGCAAAATCTGGATTTTTTACTAATAAAATGCAGTAAAGGTTAAGATGTGGTATATATTAACATATATAATAGAATATTGTTCAGTTATTAAAAGGAATAAAATAATGCCATTTGCAACAATATAGATGGATCTGAAGATTATCATACTAAGTGAAGTAAATCAAAGACAAATATCATATGATCTCCCTTATATGTGGAATCTAAAAATGATAGAAATGAACTTACTTAAAAAGCAAAATTAGACTCACAGACGTAGAAAACAAATTTATGATTGCCATTGGATAATGGCAAGATGGGGAAGGATAAATTAAGAGTTTGGGGGTAATGTGTACACATTAGGATATATAAAATAGGTGACCAATAAGGATGCTCAGTCACTCATTTGTGTCTGACTCTTTGCAACCCCATAGACTGTAGCCCTCCAGGCTCCTCTGTCCATGGGATTTTCTACTAGAGTGGATTGCCATCCACTCCTCCAGGTGATCTTCCCAACTCAGGGATTGAACCCAAGTCTCCAGCGTTTTCTGTGCTATTAGCTGGATTCTTTACCACTGAACCCATCTGTGGTAAAGAATCCAGTTGCCAATTCAGGAGACACAGGTTCGATCCCTGGGTCAGGAAGATCCCCTGGAGAAGGAAATGGCTACCCACTCCAGTATTTTTGCTTGGCAAATCCCATGGACAGAGAAGCCTGACAGGCTGCAGTCCCCGCAGTTGCTAAGAGTCAGACATGACTTAGCAACTACACAACCACAACAATAAGGATTCACTATATAGCACAGGGAATTATACTCAATATTTTGTAATAATCTGTGGAAAAAGAATATGACTATATACAATCAAGTATATATATATATATATATATATATATACATATATATGTATGCATATATATATTATTTTGCTGTACACATGAAACTAACACAGCAGTGTAAGTCAGCGATTTTTTAAGGTATGACTTTTTAACCAGAACCAACTGGAATTTTAGCTTGTATCCTTGGATAATACCCATCCTGGAGCACTCAGTGAACGCTAGCTGGTACTATCATTCTATCACACGTGTTTCAAAGATGCATGTTGAACTCCAGGCAAAATCTGGATTTTTTACTAATAAAATGCAGTAAAGGTTAAGATGTGGTATATATTAACATATATAATAGAATATTGTTCAGTTATTAAAAGGAATAAAATAATGCCATTTGCAACAATATAGATGGATCTGAAGATTATCATACTAAGTGAAGTAAATCAAAGACAAATATCATATGATCTCCCTTATATGTGGAATCTAAAAATGATAGAAATGAACTTACTTAAAAAGCAAAATTAGACTCACAGACGTAGAAAACAAATTTATGATTGCCATTGGATAATGGCAAGATGGGGAAGGATAAATTAAGAGTTTGGGGGTAATGTGTACACATTAGGATATATAAAATAGGTGACCAATAAGGATGCTCAGTCACTCATTTGTGTCTGACTCTTTGCAACCCCATAGACTGTAGCCCTCCAGGCTCCTCTGTCCATGGGATTTTCTACTAGAGTGGATTGCCATCCACTCCTCCAGGTGATCTTCCCAACTCAGGGATTGAACCCAAGTCTCCAGCGTTTTCTGTGCTATTAGCTGGATTCTTTACCACTGAACCCATCTGTGGTAAAGAATCCAGTTGCCAATTCAGGAGACACAGGTTCGATCCCTGGGTCAGGAAGATCCCCTGGAGAAGGAAATGGCTACCCACTCCAGTATTTTTGCTTGGCAAATCCCATGGACAGAGAAGCCTGACAGGCTGCAGTCCCCGCAGTTGCTAAGAGTCAGACATGACTTAGCAACTACACAACCACAACAATAAGGATTCACTATATAGCACAGGGAATTATACTCAATATTTTGTAATAATCTGTGGAAAAAGAATATGACTATATACAATCAAGTATATATATATATATATATATATATATATATATATATACATATATATGTATGCATATATATATTATTTTGCTGTACACATGAAACTAACACAACATTGTAAGTCAACAATTTTTTAAGGTATGACTTTTTAACCAGAACCACCTGGAATTTTAGCTTGTATCCTTGGATAATACCCATCCTGGAGCACTCAGTGAACGCTAGCTGGTACTATCATTCTATCACACGTGTTTCAAAGTGTGCCTCTTGTGCCTACAAAAGACAACTTCATGATTTGGAATTGAGGGTTTATATAAGAATTGGGTGACCAATAAGGGAAACAGGAAATGAGAAAGGAATGTGTCTACTAAATGCTTATTTGAAATTGTGACTCCCTTCCTGGGTCTTGTCCCCTAACTTGGCTCTGTATTGTCTGACCTTATTCGCCAGAGCCCTTGTAAGATTACTTTTCCCCTGATGGGTGGACCCCTGAGAACCCTTGAATTCATTGTTGGAATTCTCTGCATGATCTTCTTTGAATACATTCCCAGCATACATTTGAGTGAGCAGTGTGCCAAGTTTCACTGTGGGCAGGAGGATATGAAGATGAAGGAGATATGCCCCCCACCGTGAGGGACCCACCCAGGGTGCAGGATGGAAACAAATGGGGAAGTGAATAGCAGTGAAGCCAGGTGGGGAGCACTGTGATGGAGATCAGCAGGTGAGTGCACCACGGGACAGAAAGGCTGCACCTCATGTGATCGCGATGGAGCCTGCCTCCAGAAGCCTGCCCCTCAGGGCGGGTTGAAGCCCACCTTTGTTATGAAGCCTTCACCAGTCAAATAAGTCTTTTTCCTCATTCCGCTGTCCCATAGTACCACCCACCTTAGCATTTAAATATTTGATTTCTTTTATATTTATTTTTTCTTCAGAACCAGAATTTAGTAAGGAGTAAACTAGATGATGCTCGTGAAGTACCTGACCCCCAGTCACTATGCAACAAAAGCTAGTGTTCTTTTATTTCTTCCTTCTTTAAGGGAGGTGTTTATGTCATAGATTTGGTTGAAGCATATGAAATTACCATGTTTGTATGCCTTAGGTGGTTGAATGTTGGTAATTTCAAATGGTCCAAGTTCATACTTTATTCAGTGACCCAAAACTGCTTGATGGATTAATGGATTTAGCTTAGGATAAAAAATGTTTCTTCCTGGTGATGACTGAGGGGTGACGAGCAGCCTTGTTCTATGTATCCAGCATGTTTTGAACATTAAACACATGCAAGTCACCATACAAGGACCTGGGGGTTGGGAGAGTGGGGAGGTAGAGATAGAAGGTCCTTGTTCTCCAGAAGCTGACCATCATCCCAGGAAGATGTAGACAAGCAAGGCTGCATAATTCAACATGATGACTAATGGATCAAAACTCCAGATAGTATGCTATAGACATGCAAGAAGGGGAAGGAGGAAAGGGGTTGAGGAGCAAGGCACCTGAAGCTAGGAGCTGCAGAGGCAGCTTTCTTAAACTGGGCATCCATCTGGGCACAGGGAGTAAAAGAAAGTCACACGCAGCAGGGTTTCCTTATGGTTTGGGAGGAGTGCTTTTCACCACACCACGTGGCTTACCAGATTTTATTAGTTCCCAACCAGGAATTGAACCTGCATCCTAGTAAAGTCCTAACCACTGAACAGCCAGAGAATTCCCCCCCCACACACACACAGCCATTTTAAAGAACAAATGGACCAATGCCGTCACCAAAAAATGTGAAATCACAAATACAAGTATGCTTTTACAATTCTTTTAAAAGAAACAAGTGCTTCTTTTTTTAAAATTATGTATTTTTAATTGGAGGATATTGTTTACCATATTGCGCTGGTTTCTGCCATACCTCACCATGAGTCAACCATAGGCGTCCACATGGCACCTCCCTCTTGAACCTCCCTCCCACTCTCCCCAACCCCAACCCACCCATCTACACTGACACAGAGCACCCTGAAACCAGAAACCAGTGCTTCTAACCAGAGAACCCGGTGATCCTGCTTGTTAGGATAGTGAACAACAAGGTCCCTCCCCTACCCCTTGCAAGGGAGTGGGTGTGCCCTCCCCTCGGATGGAGTGTTGGCTTCTGAGTGACTGGGATTTCCACAGGGCTAGCCTTGCCCTCCACCCTCCCATTAACCGCAAACAATAAGCTCAGTTCCTACAGGAAAGAAGTCGTTTCTTTGTCCTTCTTCTCATGGCCACACTGCAAGCCCCAGCAATATCTTATTGATGTTTCCCAGGTAGTGGTGTTCCATCACGCAGGCGTTGGATAAATCATAAATCTCTTTGGGTCATTTGTTTTGGCTTCTGACCCCACAGCATCTCACCTTTCGCCTCCAAGGCCTTTGTTAATTGGGGCAGCCTACCCCTCATCCTGACTGTCCTTGGGCCAGGCTATCTTCTTCCAACCAGACTGAGGTTGCAGACATGCCAGGGTATGACTGAAAAGGCACTGACATGGGAGAAATGTAGAAAGTGAGAAGGAGCCAAGTCCCAGGGAAGAGAGGTCCCTAGGAACTTCTGGAGAATGTGCACTTCCTGGGTGAGGGGCAGAGCCGGGGAAGGGGCCCAATAAAAGGACGCAGGTCTCTTTATAAGTTCCTCCTGTGTGGTCGGTCCTTGGAGTGTTTACCTAGAATAAATACACAGACACGAAACAGCACCTGTATTTCCCTAATGAAACATATTCTGTCGAAGGACTTTTAGGAAGAGCTGGGCAGTTGAATACATCTCAGCCCCTCTGCTCCACCACCAGCCCCATCCCAAATAAATATTTCAACAGAGTGCCCCCGGTGCTCTCAGTAAATAAACCAGGATCAATCGTTTGCTAGAGCCTCTGCTCAAATCCGCTTTAGATGGTAATATTTTAAAGATGATTGGATCTTAAAATTGTAAGAGGTCCGTGGAGTCATGACTTCGGTGGCATTATCAGCTCAGACACTGTCTTACCAAGCAATCTCTCACTGATGCCCAGGGCGCCCCGCCCCCGCCCCAAGTGAAGGCAGCCAAGGAATCTGCACCAGACACTCACTGGGAAGGCCCACCGAAGAATCCAGTGATGGTACAGTGAGGCTGCCTCTCCAAGCCCACCCGTGTGACCTTGGGAGTGCAGAACTCTCCTTGCAGCATCAAGGAAGGCTCCAGGCTTTTTTTTTTCTCTTCCTTCTTTTTTTTTTTTCATATGCCCGTTGACAGTGTCATCTCTCAACTTGATAAACTTGTCAGAGGGAGCTCTGGGAAAGTGTGACACAGAGATTGGACTGATTGCTGAGTGTGCAGGGAGAAGGGGCTGGGGAGATGTGGGAGGCACCAGGACATTAGCCTGGAGGCAGGCAGCTGGTCTGGGGTGTTCTTGGGCTAGAGAGTAATGTATGCCACCCCCTTGGCTTACTCTTAGCAGACCAGGACCCTGGAGAAGGGAAAGGGAGCTTCACAAAATGTGTTGGGAATGAAGGCAGATGCGAATGGACAGACTCTATCAGAAAGTGGTTGAGCCCGCATGTGTGTGCATCTGTGTGTGATGCTGTGTTAATGCATGGGGCATGTGTGAGATTAGCCATGAGGAGCTGTGGGGAGGGTGGGGTAGCTGAGCACAGAGACAGGATGGGGATGGGGGAAGGCAAAGGGCAGTAGAATTCTCTTGATAAAGCAAGCTGGAAACAATGACTTGGGTACTTTTTGCAACCCTTCTAATTTCTTCCCAAGAGATCTTTTCAGATACTCACCTGGAATCCACAGTCATCCATAGTCATGAAAGTGAGGTGAAGTGAAATTCGCTCAGTCATATCCGACTCTTTGCACAGCCATGGACTAGCCCACTAGACTCCTCAGTCCATGGAATTCTTCAGGCAAGAATACTGGAGTGGGGTGCCATTCCTTTCTCCAGGGGTTTTCCTGACCCAGGGATCAAACGTGGGTCTCCTGCATTGCACGCAGATTCTCCACCGTCTGAGCTATCAGGGAAGTCATAATCATGGAAGCTGAAAAATTCTCCATTGAGTACAAAGGTAAGCAGCTCGTAGCTTTAAAAACAGGCTCAGACACTCTTACCAAGCAATCTCTCACTGATGCCCAGGGCGCCCCGCCCCCGCCCCAAGTGAAGGCAGCCAAGGAATCTGCACCAGACACTCACTGGGAAGGCCCACCGAAGAATCCAGTGATGGTACAGTGAGGCTGCCTCTCCAAGCCCACCCGTGTGACCTTGGGAGTGCAGAACTCTCCTTGCAGCATCAAGGAAGGCTCCAGGCTTTTTTTTTTCTCTTCCTTCTTTTTTTTTTTTCATATGCCCGTTGACAGTGTCATCTCTCAACTTGATAAACTTGTCAGAGGGAGCTCTGGGAAAGTGTGACACAGAGATTGGACTGATTGCTGAGTGTGCAGGGAGAAGGGGCTGGGGAGATGTGGGAGGCACCAGGACATTAGCCTGGAGGCAGGCAGCTGGTCTGGGGTGTTCTTGGGCTAGAGAGTAATGTATGCCACCCCCTTGGCTTACTCTTAGCAGACCAGGACCCTGGAGAAGGGAAAGGGAGCTTCACAAAATGTGTTGGGAATGAAGGCAGATGCGAATGGACAGACTCTATCAGAAAGTGGTTGAGCCCGCATGTGTGTGCATCTGTGTGTGATGCTGTGTTAATGCATGGGGCATGTGTGAGATTAGCCATGAGGAGCTGTGGGGAGGGTGGGGTAGCTGAGCACAGAGACAGGATGGGGATGGGGGAAGGCAAAGGGCAGTAGAATTCTCTTGATAAAGCAAGCTGGAAACAATGACTTGGGTACTTTTTGCAACCCTTCTAATTTCTTCCCAAGAGATCTTTTCAGATACTCACCTGGAATCCACAGTCATCCATAGTCATGAAAGTGAGGTGAAGTGAAATTCGCTCAGTCATATCCGACTCTTTGCACAGCCATGGACTAGCCCACTAGACTCCTCAGTCCATGGAATTCTTCAGGCAAGAATACTGGAGTGGGGTGCCATTCCTTTCTCCAGGGGTTTTCCTGACCCAGGGATCAAACGTGGGTCTCCTGCATTGCACGCAGATTCTCCACCGTCTGAGCTATCAGGGAAGTCATAATCATGGAAGCTGAAAAATTCTCCATTGAGTACAGAGGGTAAGCAAGCCGGAGATCGCTGTCCTTCTGAGCCTTATGCAATGTTTTATGTCACAGCATTTGGTTAATATTAATTGAACACACGTTGAATCAATGAACAAAGAACTTCACTTTTGCCTGACCTAATTTGCTGGGATGTGGGGGGATGTGTGGGTCCTCTGGCCAACCCCCTGCACCAATCCCTTATTTTCACTGACAACCCACTCACCCTTCATTTTTTCTCTCTGGAGGGAAGGACCTGGCCATCTGCCAAAGGAACAAGTATCCTCTTTTCCTTTACTATTTAACAGGATGATAAACTTCTGCCCTGGTGCCTCCCAGTGATTAGAACACATCTCAGGAGCTGTCGTGAAGAGTCGAGGCCAAGAAATTCACCTCACCTGAGGAAGTGCAATCATCCTTCTACAGTGACCTGCCTGGAGTATGATATTTATAAGATAGGATTTCGGTCTAAAAATAAGGGAAGTTGTCAGAGCTCAGGGTTACTGATACAAGTGTGAGTGACAACAGTGACAGCTAACGTGAAGCGTGTTCGTTGTGTCCAGGCTTCTAAACTGGGAGGGAGGTTAAAATTAATAAATTAGGTCATTGACAAAATCCCTGGAGGGAGGGAATCCTCACCCCGGCTCCACGGCTCACCTTTCTGGCCTTCACACAAAGAGAACTACATTTGGGAAACACCGTGGAACTAAATACATACACCAAACGCACAGGGATAAAGTAGCTATTGTCATTAATGTATTAAACATACACCAAACGCACAAAAATCTTGGTCTTGACCCTTCTTTTCCCAAGAGATCTTTTCAGATACTCACCTGGAATCCACAGTCATCCATAGTCATGAAAGTGAGGTGAAGTGAAATTCGCTCAGTCATATCCGACTCTTTGCACAGCCATGGACTAGCCCACTAGACTCCTCAGTCCATGGAATTCTTCAGGCAAGAATACTGGAGTGGGGTGCCATTCCTTTCTCCAGGGGTTTTCCTGACCCAGGGATCAAACGTGGGTCTCCTGCATTGCACGCAGATTCTCCACCGTCTGAGCTATCAGGGAAGTCATAATCATGGAAGCTGAAAAATTCTCCATTGAGTACAGAGGGTAAGCAAGCCGGAGATCGCTGTCCTTCTGAGCCTTATGCAATGTTTTATGTCACAGCATTTGGTTAATATTAATTGAACACACGTTGAATCAATGAACAAAGAACTTCACTTTTGCCTGACCTAATTTGCTGGGATGTGGGGGGATGTGTGGGTCCTCTGGCCAACCCCCTGCACCAATCCCCTTATTTTCACTGACAACCCACTCACCCTTCATTTTTTCTCTCTGGAGGGAAGGACCTGGCCATCTGCCAAAGGAACAAGTATCCTCTTTTCCTTTACTATTTAACAGGATGATAAACTTCTGCCCTGGTGCCTCCCAGTGATTAGAACACATCTCAGGAGCTGTCGTGAAGAGTCGAGGCCAAGAAATTCACCTCACCTGAGGAAGTGCAATCATCCTTCTACAGTGACCTGCCTGGAGTATGATATTTATAAGATAGGATTTCGGTCTAAAAATAAGGGAAGTTGTCAGAGCTCAGGGTTACTGATACAAGTGTGAGTGACAACAGTGACAGCTAACGTGAAGCGTGTTCGTTGTGTCCAGGCTTCTAAACTGGGAGGGAGGTTAAAATTAATAAATTAGGTCATTGACAAAATCCCTGGAGGGAGGGAATCCTCACCCCGGCTCCACGGCTCACCTTTCTGGCCTTCACACAAAGAGAACTACATTTGGGAAACACCGTGGAACTAAATACATACACCAAACGCACAGGGATAAAGTAGCTATTGTCATTAATGTATTAAAAGTCGTGGATGAGCTCTACTTAGCCAAATAACATGGTAGGTAAAAAAAATCACCCCATTATTCTCTGAAAGGTGACCCCTGGGCAAATTATTATAACACCGCAGAATCTGGGTTGTCAGTAGGCTGTGACAGGAAACAGCATCAGGACTGTGTTCCCAGTTTTGATCAACCAGTCTTGTGAACTCTGAGCCTCAGTTTCCTCAACTGCAAAATGAGGGGGTTGGACCAGAAGACTTCTAAGGTCCCATTCAGTTTTCTGATTCTGAGGTTCCATTTTGAGTATGATTTCACTGGTCTTTTTGATGCAGAAGGTACCTGAAGATCCCGCGCTGTGTATGGTCGCCATTTTGAACATCAGTGGCCTTTGTCTGGAGATTGTCAGCTGATGGAGAGGCCTGGTTAATAGGATGGGAAATCACAGGGCTGACTCTTGTCACTTTCTTCTTTTCTGCAGCACTTCTGTCCTCGGGGAGCTAAATAAGACTGGTCGGTTTTGCTTTCTTTTTCTTTTCCCTTCTTATTTTCTAGTTTTTATCCATACCTCCAGCAGAGATTTTGGTTTTTCATTTCCTTTCACTGCAGGTTTCAGTCTGCCCCACCCCCAAAACAATATCTCCTATCCTATAGCATTAGCAAAGAAAAAAAAAAAAAAAACAACTTCAAATTGGCTCTGCTGCCTTAAGCTTTTGGACACTTTTTCTGTGCATGTCTACAAAACCTAAATTTGGGGCCTGCACTATTTGGTGGTGTCTCTTTGCCTTAGAGAAATCTTCTAGCTTTTTTCCATTTCAAAGCCCTTGAGTCCATACAAATGCTCTTGGAGAGAGAGCTTTTTTTTTTTTCCCCTCTTAGCAAAAATTCAGGTTTGTCACCAGGAGAGAAGAGGTTTTTCTGTGGAAAATCTTCCTCACGCTGGTTATAAAGCCACTCACATCTCAGTGTGAACTCTGCAGACTCGCTGTTGTCTTTGTGAGTGAGAAGTGAAATCCACACAAAGGTATAAAGAGCTGATCCATATAAAGATTGTTCTCTGGATTTCCATTGGGCAACAGCTTTCTGATGACTGCATCTTTGCTGCAGACAGCTGTGCAACTGAGACAGTAGCAGGGCTCCAGATGTGCTGGGACTTGCTAGGCAACAGACTCAGAAGTTTGGCCAAAGCAGCCCCAGATCATCACCAGAGGAGGGAAACATAACGCAGGGCTGGGCCAGAGTTTTCAGAGTTTTCAGCCTTTGTGGGGCTGGGGGATTAACCCAGTGGACAGAAAGGGAATGAATGGGGATGGAAGGTCTATTTCTCATCTGATGTGTAAAGCCTTTTTTTTTTTTTTTTTTGCCTGTTAGAAACTCCCATGGGCTTCCCAGGTGGCTCAGTGGTAAAGAATCTGCCAGCCAAGCAGAAGATGCAGGTTCGATCCCTGGGTTGGGAAGATCCCCTGGAGGAAATGGCAACCAGCTCCAGTATGCTTGCGTGGAGAATCCCTTGGACACAGGAGCCTGGCGGGGTCCATGGGGTCGCAAAAGAGTCGGACACAACCAAGTGACTAAACAACAGTAAGAAGCTCTTATAGGAGAACAGAGCTGAGAGGGCCCACCTAGAGAGAGAGCATCACACCGTGGCTGGAAATCTGGGTGCATGAGTCCCGCAGGCTTCAGTTTGAATCTTGATACAGCCTCTGACTAGCTGTGTGACCTTGGGTTACTCTATGGAGTTGATGCTTACAAGGCAATTAAATCACATTTAATTATAACACACTTAATTATAATAGTTCCTTCTTTTACAAGGATGAATTTAACAACCAGCAAGACACTGGTGATGAACATCAGCTAGTAGGAAGTAAAGATGTGTCTAAATGTAGTTTTCCTAACTCCCCAATCAGTATGATTTCCAGTGTATTAGTGTCTGCAAATTTACCTGATTGTAAGACTCACCCAACTAAGTAACTCTGGGACTGGTCCGAAGTGAGTCTTAAGACGGACAAGACAAATTTGAGAAAGACCTTTTCTGCATTATGTTTCACAGGATAGAATTTCTCAGGAAAAAGAAGCTTTCTCTCTCTTCTATCCATAGAGAGGACGGAGGGGGAAATGAATCATTCATTCCCAGAGGGAACAGGGATCCCACAGAGTTGTAAATAGTTCTGGGTGGTGTTTTTGCATAAACAAAGCAACTAATTTTTCACAGAGATTCAGGAGAGAAAATCCATGTGTGCTTCTTATGTGAGCCCTCTAACAGGGTTGGTTGAGAAGATGCATAACAGTCCTCTGTTGGGCATATTTTAGTGAGATCTATCTGCTTTGGGGTGATCTGGCTTTTCCTAGGATTTTTCTAGAAATCAGGGAACTCTTTGGGGCTTGTACAATTCAGGCATTCAAAGGAAAACACAGGAAAAGAGCCCCACAGGTGGGAACAGCAGAGGAACAGATGGTAAAAAATGTTCTTGGTGTCTCTTGAACATGAACGCCCTGGAAACTTTGTTTTAAATTGGGTTTTTATGGTTACTTTGGGCAACCACAAAGGATAATAGAACCATGGCAGCAGCGATGCTCGAAAAGGAGAAGTACGTGTCCTAAAGCACTTTAGGTACAAAGGCAGGTGGCTTCAGATCGACTGCAGGTTACGAAATGGAAAAGCCCATTGTCGTTTTGGACATTGCGGGAAGCCAGGAGTAAATAATACTTCTCGTATAGCTTTAGCCCCGTGCTATCTTAATTGCAATCTCTGGTGAGATTTGGAGTTATGCGTTTTTAACAAGCAAACCATAAAATAAGGTTTAATCTCCCCAGAGCCCCAGAGTTAATTTATCTGTCCACAGGCTAAGATCTTTTTAAAGGTTAAGAATACTTGGGTTTTCTTTCTAGGTCTCTGGGTTGGCTGGAACGCCTGCAGGTTTCTCCTACGGCTGGCAGTTGGAATCTGGCTTTCATCAGTGCTAAAGATCCAGCCCTTAGGAAACCCTGCAATAAGCATCCAATGTTGGATCCTAGCATCCACAAACTGTCCTGCATCCATGGGAAAATGGTATTCATGAGTTGGAAACATCTGGACTGTCCAGTGAGTCTTAAGACGGACAAGACAAATTTGAGAAAGACCTTTTCTGCATTATGTTTCACAGGATAGAATTTCTCAGGAAAAAGAAGCTTTCTCTCTCTTCTATCCATAGAGAGGACGGAGGGGGAAATGAATCATTCATTCCCAGAGGGAACAGGGATCCCACAGAGTTGTAAATAGTTCTGGGTGGTGTTTTTGCATAAACAAAGCAACTAATTTTTCACAGAGATTCAGGAGAGAAAATCCATGTGTGCTTCTTATGTGAGCCCTCTAACAGGGTTGGTTGAGAAGATGCATAACAGTCCTCTGTTGGGCATATTTTAGTGAGATCTATCTGCTTTGGGGTGATCTGGCTTTTCCTAGGATTTTTCTAGAAATCAGGGAACTCTTTGGGGCTTGTACAATTCAGGCATTCAAAGGAAAACACAGGAAAAGAGCCCCACAGGTGGGAACAGCAGAGGAACAGATGGTAAAAAGTGTTCTTGGTGTCTCTTGAACATGAACGCCCTGGAAACTTTGTTTTAAATTGGGTTTTTATGGTTACTTTGGGCAACCACAAAGGATAATAGAACCATGGCAGCAGCGATGCTCGAAAAGGAGAAGTACGTGTCCTAAAGCACTTTAGGTACAAAGGCAGGTGGCTTCAGATCGACTGCAGGTTACGAAATGGAAAAGCCCATTGTCGTTTTGGACATTGCGGGAAGCCAGGAGTAAATAATACTTCTCGTATAGCTTTAGCCCCGTGCTATCTTAATTGCAATCTCTGGTGAGATTTGGAGTTATGCGTTTTTAACAAGCAAACCATAAAATAAGGTTTAATCTCCCCAGAGCCCCAGAGTTAATTTATCTGTCCACAGGCTAAGATCTTTTTAAAGGTTAAGAATACTTGGGTTTTCTTTCTAGGTCTCTGGGTTGGCTGGAACGCCTGCAGGTTTCTCCTACGGCTGGCAGTTGGAATCTGGCTTTCATCAGTGCTAAAGATCCAGCCCTTAGGAAACCCTGCAATAAGCATCCAATGTTGGATCCTAGCATCCACAAACTGTCCTGCATCCAGATGGAGAGGAACTGGTATTCATCAGGACAGTGTCTGAGGCAGAAAACACATTTGGTTTAGCCTCAGAAGACCAGGGATTATCTTTATTTAGTAATTAGGAGCTGGGGGATTTAGGGGAAATTATTTAACCTCTCTGAGCTTTAGTCTCCTCATCTGTCAAACGGGTATAATCATATCTACCTTGAAATATTCAAAGAATTCTGTGAATGCTAAATAGAAAGTGAATGGCTTTTTCTTTAATAGTAAAGCACAAATTAGTTTTTACACTAGCTTTCTTACATAGCTATTCAAGCAAGTAGAATTTGCTGTTTTCATCAAAGAAAGCATTTTCCATGGAGTCATTCAGTACTAAGAAGTTCTTGGATATTCAGAAGACATCTAAAACCCAGCCCTGACTTCCAGCTGGCCAGCATAGGTTCATTGCCAAAATATGGAGAGCATAGGCTGTCACACAGCTCTTGGGCTTAATCACAGAATTAACATACATATATCACCTCTATCACTCAGCTCAGCAGGGCCGCCTGCCCTGGTCAAAGTACCTGGCCTGTTCTTGCCAGCCTCAGAGGCTGCACTGACTAATCCATCTTCATCAGGGAGAGGTCTACTCTCTCCCATGCTCAAGGCTGTGTCCCAGGGGAACAACATCAAGAGCGCTGCCAGCACTCTGGGTGGAAGTGGAGGAGGACTAACTCGGGAGAACAGGTTGACTCGGCCTGTTATTGACAAGCCTCTCCGGGGTCTCCCATCACCTGGAACTTACATCTGTGGAATATGGCTTCTCCACCTTCAAGTCCTGTTATAGCCTACCCACCCCTCCCTCCTCCCAACACATCAGGTTCTCCCCACCTCACCCACCAGTCACACGGGCTCTCCCCAGTTCTGATGAGTCTTTCCTGGAATGCCTCTTCCTTTTACTTCCTGCCAAATCATTTATCTATGATGCTCAGTCGCTAAATCATATCCAATTCTTTGGTGACCCCATGGACTGTGTCCATCCAGGCTCCTCTGTCCATGGGATTTTCCAGGCAAGAATACTGGGGTGAGTTGCCATTTCCTTCTCCAGGGGATCTTCCTGACCCACGGATGGAACCCATGTCTCCTGCATTGGCAGATGGGTTCTTTGTCTCAGAACCACCTGGGAAGCATCATCTTTTTAAAAAAATACAGTTCTTTAGCATGTTGAAAACAATCACATCAAAAAAGTATACATATAAGAAATGTCATAGATGACATAAGAAAATAGTGTGTGTGTGTGTATATATATATATATATATTTGCATGTATATGTGCATATATATATAAATCTACAGTATTTACCACTGTTGACATATATATATATATTGAAGCAGCTCTGGTGGAAGCATCATCTCTGATATCGTGATCACAAAGCCACAGTTATAGGAAGCCTTCCCAGTTAACCACATTCTTCTCTTGTCCTCATCTTCTGTTACGTGCAGGCTCCCTTTCATGTGTACATCTGGTTGGGTTGTTATGATACCTGTGCCCTGAAACTCAGCATGGCCCAGACAGGGAAGGGATGGTGCTTGATCAAGTGTCCTCCGAAAAGCCATTCTGTCATCTGTGCCCCACTCGTTTGAGCTTTGCTAAACTTGTCCACAGGGCCAGGTGTGAGAAGTAAAGAAGTTCATGCCATGGCTCTGGATTTCTCCTAAGTCACTCATTGTACTGTGTTTAAGTAGTCCTAGCTTTTTGGATGGCAAGCCATGCGGTAGGGATAAAGAATTAGGAACTATGTGCCCAAAGGGAGAAGAATTGTTCCTCTAGAATTTTATTCTAATTCTATCACTGCACATCTTCAAAGTCTTCCCCAGCTCCCCACAGCATGAAAAACAAAGGCCAGCTCCTCAGCCTGGTGGACAAGGTCTTCCTCTGTAGGGCCTCTCCATCCCTCCCCTCAGCCCTGCTTCAGCCCCCACAATACCTTCTGGGTAAGAGTACCCCCAAACACGCCACTACACCAGGGGTGGCCCCTTCAGCGTCTTCCACCTGTTGCTTCTGTCCAGAGCATTCCTCTGGGAATCCTTCCATTCCATCAAATGTCATGCGGGAATGGCGCATCCACACAGCTTTCTTTGCTCAGACCTCCCAGGCTGGAATCAAGTTTCCAAAATTTTTCATGCGGGAAATGGGGCCTTGGCATCCACTTTGTCTTCTTCAGGGATCTTCCTGACCCACGGATGGAACCCATGTCTCCTGCCTTGGCAGATGGGTTCTTTGTCTCAGAACCACCTGGGAAGCATCATCTTTTTAAAAAAATACAGTTCTTTAGCATGTTGAAAACAATCACATCAAAAAAGTATACATATAAGAAATGTCATAGATGACATAAGAAAATAGTGTGTGTGTGTGTATATATATATATATATTTGCATGTATATGTGCATATATATATAAATCTACAGTATTTACCACTGTTGACATATATATATATATTGAAGCAGCTCTGGTGGAAGCATCATCTCTGATATCGTGATCACAAAGCCACAGTTATAGGAAGCCTTCCCAGTTAACCACATTCTTCTCTTGTCCTCATCTTCTGTTACGTGCAGGCTCCCTTTCATGTGTACATCTGGTTGGGTTGTTATGATACCTGTGCCCTGAAACTCAGCATGGCCCAGACAGGGAAGGGATGGTGCTTGATCAAGTGTCCTCCGAAAAGCCATTCTGTCATCTGTGCCCCACTCGTTTGAGCTTTGCTAAACTTGTCCACAGGGCCAGGTGTGAGAAGTAAAGAAGTTCATGCCATGGCTCTGGATTTCTCCTAAGTCACTCATTGTACTGTGTTTAAGTAGTCCTAGCTTTTTGGATGGCAAGCCATGCGGTAGGGATAAAGAATTAGGAACTATGTCCCCAAAAGGGGAGAAGTATTGTTCCTCTAGAATTTTATTCTAATTCTATCACTGCACATCTTCAAAGTCTTCCCCAGCTCCCCACAGCATGAAAAACAAAGGCCAGCTCCTCAGCCTGGTGGACAAGGTCTTCCTCTGTAGGGCCTCTCCATCCCTCCCCTCAGCCCTGCTTCAGCCCCCACAATACCTTCTGGGTAAGAGTACCCCCAAACACGCCACTACACCAGGGGTGGCCCCTTCAGCGTCTTCCACCTGTTGCTTCTGTCCAGAGCATTCCTCTGGGAATCCTTCCATTCCATCAAATGTCATGCGGGAATGGCGCATCCACACAGCTTTCTTTGCTCAGACCTCCCCAGGCTGGAATCAAGTCTGCCTTCCCAAAGCTCCCAGAGTGTGTGGCTTGTTCTCATGCATTGGGACACCACCACCCCTGAGCCTGGGAGCCTGTGGTCTTCAGGGACTCCTTCCTCCTCCCAGCCTCACTCCCAGTGTCCAGGAGGTCACTCTATCTCGTAAGGAATTGAGTTAAGGTTATTGAATTAAGCTGCAGGACATCAGGGAAAACCATACTACCCTCTCAACTCTGTTCCATCACCCTGCCCCTCCTGTCCTTGCCTCCTCCCCCGTTGCAGCACCCACTGCCCGTAGGTGGGGCCTCATGTCCGCGGGGATTTGCAGAGCAGGCGGATTTGCAGGCCTCTTGTTAGGGCCCTGCTCTTGCCTCCTTGGCCCAAGACAGGAGGGAGTGGCTGCTGAAGGGGGACCAGGAGAAGGGAACCTGCATCCTTCGCTACCTCCTTCCATGCCTCATCCATTTGCCTTTGTCTGTGGCCTCGGAGTTTTTTGAGAGATACCTTGAGACAACTGGAGAAACAGCAATAATCCAATAGAGCATCTGACACTCTGGGCCGGTGGCACCTAGGAGGGGAGGAGGTGGGCATGGCAGGGCTGTTTCTGGTTCAGCCTGTGATATGTTTTCCTGGCTGTTGATTCCCACGGGGAAAACCCCAGCGGTCAGATTCGCAGGTAAAAACCAATGGCTTCTGTTACCTCCCTGGGGTGTTTTCACAAGAAATTGGTTTCTGGGCGGGGAGGGGACAAGATGCCTGCCTTTCCTTTCCCCACCTCGGTGGCATGCAGGCCGGCTTGAAAGACAAAGTCCTGGAGGGAGAGAAAGAGTAAACCAGAGGAACCAGCAGGGCTTGAAAGTCAGAGCCATCACCCGGCCGAGGAGTTTTCAGGGTGAGGGACTGAGCTCCTCCCTCTCCTGACTCTCCCTCCCTACGGCTGCTCCCCAAGAGGCACTGTCTCACTTTCTTCTCTCTCTTTCTCCTTTCATCTCTGGTCACTGTTCCATCTCTGGGAATTTCAGGGGGATCCTCTGGGCCCAGACAAAGCACAGGAAGTGTCCCCTGGAAATTAGAACAGAAGAACCCACGATCCAACCACTACGCCCTTCATTGTGGATATCAAAGCCCGTGGTGGGAAGTCGTTGATGGATTTGTTATCTCACGGGAGCAGGGCACTGTTAACTCTCCCAGTCATCCCAAGAGAAGTGGTTCCCAGCAGCCCTCCTGTCCAATTTCTGTCTGTCCACCTACCTTCCAGCCCTGCCACCCCACCAACCCCTTCCCAGGCGGACCTGAGCTAACACCTCCAGCCCCCACCTGCCAGTGGCCACAGCCCCCCACGCCCAACGCCAGGCCAGCTTGACTGTGTGGTGGGGAAAAGCAGCTCTTCCCTTCATTATCAGAAAGAGTTTTAGCTAAATTTGTCCCCCGGCCATCCTTCCTGACATTGCCAGGCGGATTTGCAGGCCTCTTGTTAGGGCCTCTTGCCTCCTTGGCCCAAGACAGGAGGGAGTGGCTGCTGAAGGGGGACCAGGAGAAGGGAACCTGCATCCTTCGCTACCTCCTTCCATGCCTCATCCATTTGCCTTTGTCTGTGGCCTCGGAGTTTTTTGAGAGATACCTTGAGACAACTGGAGAAACAGCAATAATCCAATAGAGCATCTGACACTCTGGGCCGGTGGCACCTAGGAGGGGAGGAGGTGGGCATGGCAGGGCTGTTTCTGGTTCAGCCTGTGATATGTTTTCCTGGCTGTTGATTCCCACGGGGAAAACCCCAGCGGTCAGATTCGCAGGTAAAAACCAATGGCTTCTGTTACCTCCCTGGGGTGTTTTCACAAGAAATTGGTTTCTGGGCGGGGAGGGGACAAGATGCCTGCCTTTCCTTTCCCCACCTCGGTGGCATGCAGGCCGGCTTGAAAGACAAAGTCCTGGAGGGAGAGAAAGAGTAAACCAGAGGAACCAGCAGGGCTTGAAAGTCAGAGCCATCACCCGGCCGAGGAGTTTTTCAGGGTGAGGGACTGAGCGCTCCTCCCTCTCCTGACTCTCCCTCCCTACGGCTGCTCCCCAAGAGGCACTGTCTCACTTTCTTCTCTCTCTTTCTCCTTTCATCTCTGGTCACTGTTCCATCTCTGGGAATTTCAGGGGGATCCTCTGGGCCCAGACAAAGCACAGGAAGTGTCCCCTGGAAATTAGAACAGAAGAACCCACGATCCAACCACTACGCCCTTCATTGTGGATATCAAAGCCCGTGGTGGGAAGTCGTTGATGGATTTGTTATCTCACGGGAGCAGGGCACTGTTAACTCTCCCAGTCATCCCAAGAGAAGTGGTTCCCAGCAGCCCTCCTGTCCAATTTCTGTCTGTCCACCTACCTTCCAGCCCTGCCACCCCACCAACCCCTTCCCAGGCGGACCTGAGCTAACACCTCCAGCCCCCACCTGCCAGTGGCCACAGCCCCCCACGCCCAACGCCAGGCCAGCTTGACTGTGTGGTGGCGGGAAAAGCGAAACGCTCTTCCCTTCATTATCAGAAAGAGTTTTATTCCGACTGAAGTGAACAATATGAAGAGACACTACAGAGCCCTGGCAGAGGATGAAAAGTTTCTTACATCCACAGAGCCACACTTCAAAGTGTCCTGTGAGAAGGTTCCACTTTAATTAGGGGGAGGAAATTGCCATGTAACTTAATTAATATCAAAAACAGTTTTTCCTTAAATACAAGACAGGAAGATGGCTCCATCGAGAGGGAGAGAGGAATTGACAACAAATCTGGACAGCCTGTTCATGTACAGAATAACAATAACCTTTGTTTTGAATGACTCCGCATACATCTCAGGTTGATTAAGAACTTGAAAGCCATGGCGGGTTCTCTATGGAACAGAGGTTTTCGTTTTCCAGCCCAACGCTGGCCTTTGTGCAAAATAAAGTGAAGACGAGGATGGTTATCTGGACATCTCAGAAGAAAAACACAAAAATCTTGTTTAATTTCAATGATATAAGAAGTATTTGCAGAGAATGGTTTGGAGAGCTGGGTCGTTGGGCTCCTTCATACCCTCCCTGGAGCCTCTTATGGGCACTGACCCTCCTGAAGGGCTCCCTGGCCCTGTCATTAGGTCCCACCTTCCTTCCACCCAAGCTTTCTGGAAAGAGTCCTTGGCATTTGCCTGATTTCTCTTCTCTTTCCATAACCAACCCATCAAATCCATAGTAGTAGTGGTAGTTTACTTGCTAAGTCAGATCCAACACTTGCAACTCCATGGACTGTGGCCCACCAGGCTTCTTTGTCCATGGGATTCTCCAGGCAGAAATACTGAAGTGGGTTGTCATTTCCTTCTCCAGGGCATCTTTCAGACCCAGGAATCAAACCTGAGTCTCCTGCATTGCAGGCAGATTCTTTACTGGCTAAACTATTAGGTAAGTAATCCTATCCATTCTGCCTCCTAATTACTACCTCTCAAGTCTATCTGCTACTCTGCGGCTACCATGGGCAGAGCCATCTCCTGTTTCTCCCAAAGGATTTCCACGTAGGCTCCTAGCTGATCTTCCTCTTTTCCCTCTTGTCCATTAGAGTCTCATCTCTACCTGACAGCCAGAGTGATCTTTTATAAGACAAAGTTACACCATTGCTCTGCTCAAAAGCTTTCAGTGGCTTCCTATCACTCTTCAGATTCCTTGCCAAGGAGCACAAGGCACCATACCATTTTACTTGTATACAACAAACCTAGACAGTGTATTAAAGAGCAGAGACATCACTTTGCCAACAAAGGTCCATATAAATCAAAGGTATGGTTTTTCCAGTAGTCATGTATGAATGTGAGAGTCGGACCATAAAGAAGGCTGAGCACTGAAGAACTGATGCTTTTGCATTTGAATGGTGGGGCTGGAGAAGACTCCAGCCAGTTGACCCTAAAGGAAAGCAAACCTGAACTTCATTGGAAGGACTGATGCTGAAGCTGAAGCTCCAATACTTTGGCCACTTTATGCAAAGAGATGACTCATTGGAAAAGACACTGATGCTGGGAAAGATTGAGGGCAGGAAAAGTGGGCAACAGAGGAAAAGATGGTTAGATAGCATCATTGACTCAATGGACATAAGCTTGAGCAAGCTCCAGTAGATAGTGAAGGACAGGGAATCCTGGAGTGCTGCAGTCCATGGGGTGGAAAAGAGTTGGACATGATTGAGGGACTGAACAACAGTAACAAAGTCACACAGAGTAGTAAAGGGTGGGTAGTCTGGCTCCTGGGTCCTGCTTTATCATTGGGGTAGGGTCAAATGGAGGTATGGTTCCACATTTGTGGAAATCAAGGAGAGAAGGGAGGGTATCAGAGGAGGAAGGTGGAAGGAACAAAAAAATAATCAGCCTAGGAATAGTTTCAGAATTAACCAGTGCTACCAGGCATAATCCCGTGGACCCAGTTCTCAATTTAGGGAGATACCCATTCCTACTTAGCACAATATGTCTTTAACATTCCCAGGAAAGATCCTAGCCTCATGATTTTTCCTAGATATGCCTCTTTATGGAATGAGTATAATCTGAAGATATGTCTTAAGAAAGTTAAGACAATTTTTCTCAACAACATTTCTCTCTCCGTTCTTTGCCTTTGTCCTAATTACTACCTCTCAAGTCTATCTGCTACTCTTACCATGGGCAGAGCCATCTCCTGTTTCTCCCAAAGGATTTCCACGTAGGCTCCTAGCTGATCTTCCTCTTTTCCCTCTTGTCCATTAGAGTCTCATCTCTACCTGACAGCCAGAGTGATCTTTTATAAGACAAAGTTACACCATTGCTCTGCTCAAAAGCTTTCAGTGGCTTCCTATCACTCTTCAGATTCCTTGCCAAGGAGCACAAGGCACCATACCATTTTACTTGTATACAACAAACCTAGACAGTGTATTAAAGAGCAGAGACATCACTTTGCCAACAAAGGTCCATATAAATCAAAGGTATGGTTTTTCCAGTAGTCATGTATGAATGTGAGAGTCGGACCATAAAGAAGGCTGAGCACTGAAGAACTGATGCTTTTGCATTTGAATGGTGGGGCTGGAGAAGACTCCAGCCAGTTGACCCTAAAGGAAAGCAAACCTGAACTTCATTGGAAGGACTGATGCTGAAGCTGAAGCTCCAATACTTTGGCCACTTTATGCAAAGAGATGACTCATTGGAAAAGACACTGATGCTGGGAAAGATTGAGGGCAGGAAAAGTGGGCAACAGAGGAAAGATGGTTAGATAGCATCATTGACTCAATGGACATAAGCTTGAGCAAGCTCCAGTAGATAGTGAAGGACAGGGAATCCTGGAGTGCTGCAGTCCATGGGGTGGAAAAGAGTTGGACATGATTGAGGGACTGAACAACAGTAACAAAGTCACACAGAGTAGTAAAGGGTGGGTAGTCTGGCTCCTGGGTCCTGCTTTATCATTGGGGTAGGGTCAAATGGAGGTATGGTTCCACATTTGTGGAAATCAAGGAGAGAAGGGAGGGTATCAGAGGAGGAAGGTGGAAGGAACAAAAAAATAATCAGCCTAGGAATAGTTTCAGAATTAACCAGTGCTACCAGGCATAATCCCGTGGACCCAGTTCTCAATTTAGGGAGATACCCATTCCTACTTAGCACAATATGTCTTTAACATTCCCAGGAAAGATCCTAGCCTCATGATTTTTCCTAGATATGCCTCTTTATGGAATGAGTATAATCTGAAGATATGTCTTAAGAAAGTTAAGACAATTTTTCTCAACAACATTTCTCTCTCCGTTCTTTGCCTTTGCCCCAATTCCTAGCCCCTTCACATCCTCCAACGTGAGGAGATGCAAGACATTTATAGAGTAGGGCCATAGCTCCCGAGCTGTGTACCATGGAGTCCTGGGTCACACAGTGAGCAGTGAACTCACACAGGATATCTTCATTCTGGTGCGAGTCACTCAACACCTGCCAGACTCTGAGCAAAGTGCTGTCTCAAGGAAGCCTATTGTTCTGACATTAGATCTCATGATTTCCTTTCAATTGGGTCATATGTTTACAAAGGCAGGTTTTCTGTGGTGGCTGTGATAAAAAGTAAAGTGCCACGTGAAGATTCACGTGGAACAAAAAATAAAGGCAGTAGTGGCCAAGGTCTGAGCAGTTGTGTAGTGCTCAACAGGTACACAGGTTCCACTGGTAGATAATTAGGAATATTTAAGAATGAAAGAAAAAATATTTTCTCTTTTATTTACACATGCTTCTGCTGCTTAGTCACTTCAGTCATGTTGAACTCTGTGCAACGCTATGGACTGTAGCCCACCAGGCTCCTCTGTCCACGGAATTCTCCAAGCAGGAGTACTGGAGTGGGTTGCTATGCCCTCCTCCAGGGGATCTTCTTGACCCAGGGATCACATTCAGCTCTCCTACATTGCAAGTGGATTCTTTACCACTGAGCTATCAGGGAAGCCCTATATGTATATGTATATAGATAGATAGATAACAGATACATACATATATATATTCAAATAACCATTGAGTTGTTAGGACATTAATACTTATTGCATTGTTTGGCCCTAGCTACTTTAAAGATGGAACTGTTAGTTCTCTTGTCCTCCGGGTACCATAAAAAACTACTGAGACAGAAGATATTGCCAAATAAGAAACTATTGGGACCTCTGGGATAGGGTGTCCAAGGGATTGGTGTTGGGATTGACATACTAATATGGCAGAGAGGGGAAAGACCTCTTCCCTTAAAGAGACCACCTTGGAGAGGACACACCTGTCCTCCGGGGTGACGTCTTCTTGGCAGATTACAGTGCCTTACAGAGAGTTAACCGGGAAGGGAAGAAACAGGCCAACTGGGAGCCACGCCCACCTGCTCTCTGCACCAGGCTCCTCCCTGGACGTGTGCACAGCCATCCACAGGCAGACCCCTCCGCCACCTGGCCCGGGGCTTGAAGGATGGGTTTGTAATTGACAGTATCTCTGCTGCCCTCGGAAAGCACTGCCTCGAGCTAGAGGTCTCTCCACAGCAGCAAAGAAAAGCCTCTTACTTCTTGCGCTTCACGCAAGGCCGTCTGTTATCAGCGCCGATGGGAGCTCGGCCGCCTCCCACTCCAGAGAGCTCAGTGGAAGCAGGCTTGGCAGGTGGACAAAACGGACAAGATGACAAGCACTGTTAAACGGCAGCACGTAGGTTGTTGCAACATGCGCTTAGGACCTTCCTTCTCTTGGTTTCCCCGAACCACTAGGGTGGCCAGTCAAAGAAGCAGCAGTGTGCCTCCCAATTCTGCAGGCTGCTGTGGGGGTCTGGTCCTCCGAGGCCTCCGCCAAGAGATGGCGCGTTCTTATGGGCCCTCCTAGTGGGTCCTCTCCTTCAAGGCCTGGGTCCCCTCGCCTAGGGAGATAAAGATACCCAAGAGGGGAAGCTCTGGGTTAATTTTAGACGCCTGTCCACTCACTCACTCCCACCTGCCCGGCACTGTTCACGGTTCTCAGCTCCTCTTTCCCTGGAGCTCAGCTGACACCTTAACCCAGAGGCGCGGTTTCAGCATCTGTAGTCTCTCAGTGGTTTCTCGTGGTGCCCTGAACAACTGGGAGGAGAGAGAGGTGAGTGGTCAGCAGCTGGTGGAGCTCTCTGCTTAGCCTCTTACAACAGCGTTCTCTCTTCTACAGTCCAGGAGGGCTCATCAAGAGCTGTGCAGACCCTCATCCTCTCCTCCTCCACCTTGAAAGCCCTGAATCCAACCAAGGGAAGCAAGCCCAGGCCAGCCTCTTGCCCTGCACTGCCCTAAACCCAAAGGCAGACCTTGTTTCCCCACCTGCGAGGCACAAAACTGGAGGGAAGTGGGAAGGAAAGGAGAGACAGACAGGGCAACAGCTGCCTGCGGCTGCCCACTCCAGTGGCCCCGGAGGCCTGCGTTCAGTCCACTGGTAGTTGGGCAGCCCCCTAGAGCGGACCTGCCACCCAGAGAATCTACCTCATTTCATCCGTGCCAGAGATATCTGTCTCGAGTTGCCATATCGTCATCCCCCCAGCTGTAGGACTTACTATAATTTCATACAGTTCTGTAGACAGATATTGAAAAGGCATCTGGAAAAATTGATAGCATATCAAGGCAAAGATTTCATAAAAGTCATTTTTTAAATGTCCAGCTGTAGGTAGGAGCATGCAGTCCTCGCAGACACATGTCCAAGTCCCCAAAGGCCTTTTTCCTGATCTCAGAGCGCCCCCTTTAGAAATGAGGCCCCTACTGCAACCGGTCTGGCAGCCTTCTTTGCACTGGTTTGAGCTTGGCTAAGGCAAAGGAGAAAGGCCAGGGAGGGGGAAGGGAGAAGGGAACGAGGAGAAGAGGGTAGGGCCAGAGGGAGAGGGAGCAGGCCTCCAGGGGGCACGTGGGAACACGTTCTCGTGTGCTGAGAACACTCAACATAGGTAGTGTCATTCAAAGCTCACACACAGGGCTTCTCTGGTGGCCCAGTGGGTAAAGAGTCCACATCGCAGTGCAAGGGGCACCGGTTTGATCCCTGGCCCAGGAACATCCCACATGCTGTGAAGCGGCTGGATCGGTGTGTCCAGTTACGAACCAGCACTCTGGAGCACATGCGCCCAGAGCCGGTGCTCTGCAACTGAGAGGCCACTGTGATGCGAGGCCCACACAGGTCAAAGAATCAAGATGGATGAAAATAAATCAATGAAGGACCAATAAAAGAGGCCAAATTAAAATATATATATATATCTCACACACAAAACAAGTCCCCAGCCCCAGTTTAGTAATGAAGACACAGAGACTCCAAAGCACAGAGGAAGAGTGGCCCTTAGAGCCATTGATTCCCAGGATGACCAGATTCATGCTCTTTGGTTGGAGGAAACTATCACCCGCTCCCTTCTCATCTCTTTCCACAGAAGGCTTTCACTTTCTCCACTGAAATCAAAATGAGAAGAAACGATCGTGTTCAAGGAACTAATGGGAAGTTTCACGGGGCTTTGACTGCACGTAGAGCGGGTGTTTGAAGTAACGGTAGATAAGGGCAGGTTTCACAAATGCACCCCCTTCCCAGCAGTTTTCCCTTGTTTTGCTTCCTCTCCAGCTTCAGTGAGCATGACCGTGAGTGAACAGGTGGCAGCCGCCCAGGCATGAAAAGAGCCCAGGATTGGGAATCAGACACCTGCTGTAGCACATGGGTTTTGGCCTCAGCAGGGTTTGGTCAGCAAGGAGAGAATCTGCTAGGGTTCAGGTTTGGAGGGGCAGGCAGGAAACGCTTTCAACAGCTGTCAAAGCCGAATCTAGCGATCACACAAAGAGAAGCAGGGAGCTAGTCCAAAGTGCAGGGAGAAACCCGGGATCCTGGGGTAAGAGGCCAAGTCAGGCGCTAGAGGGTGGCCGAAAGTGGACCTAGAAACAGGACAAGAGAAAAAAGGCAGTTCTCCAGAAGGGAGACCTTTGTTGAGTCGGGGCAAAGAGGGAGCTCTTATCTGGAAGCATCTTAAAGATCCGTTCCTTTGAGTGGGTCTGGGGATGCAGAGAGCCAGAGGAAGATCTGTGAGTGCTCAGGATGCAGTGGGGCACACAGGGTGTGAGCCTGACCTTGAACCCAGAGCTCTCTTTTGGAGTCTCCTTTGAAGGAGTCTGGGATAAGAACAGAGGAAGTCGTGCGCTAAGGTATCTCTTTGGCAAAAACGCGCTTCCCCGTGGACCTGCGCTTGAGCAGAAGCCCGGCTCCCCTGTTTTTTTCATGGCAGGGAGCGAATCTCAGGGTTAGTGAGCCTGAGAGCACTTTATTCATCCCTCAGCCTCCATGCCCCACTGCCTTCCAGTCCTTTCAACCACACCAGAGTCAATTCTACTTTGAATACGAGAGAGGGCTCGGAAGAGGGCTCTGGAAAGTCAGAAGAGGGAAGAGAGGCCGGCTCAGGCTCGATGATGGAAACTGAGGCCATTGATTCCCAGGATGACAGATTCATGCTCTTTGGTTGAGGAAACTATCACCGCTCCCTTCTCATCTCTTTCCACAGAAGGCTTTCACTTTCTCCACTGAAATCAAAATGAGAAGAAACGATCGTGTTCAAGGAACTAATGGGAAGTTTCACGGGGCTTTGACTGCACGTAGAGCGGGTGTTTGAAGTAACGGTAGATAAGGGCAGGTTTCACAAATGCACCCCCTTCCCAGCAGTTTTCCCTTGTTTTGCTTCCTCTCCAGCTTCAGTGAGCATGACCGTGAGTGAACAGGTGGCAGCCGCCCAGGCATGAAAAGAGCCCAGGATTGGGAATCAGACACCTGCTGTAGCACATGGGTTTTGGCCTCAGCAGGGTTTGGTCAGCAAGGAGAGAATCTGCTAGGGTTCAGGTTTGGAGGGGCAGGCAGGAAACGCTTTCAACAGCTGTCAAAGCCGAATCTAGCGATCACACAAAGAGAAGCAGGGAGCTAGTCCAAAGTGCAGGGAGAAACCCGGGATCCTGGGGTAAGAGGCCAAGTCAGGCGCTAGAGGGTGGCCGAAAGTGGACCTAGAAACAGGACAAGAGAAAAAAGGCAGTTCTCCAGAAGGGAGACCTTTGTTGAGTCGGGGCAAAGAGGGAGCTCTTATCTGGAAGCATCTTAAAGATCCGTTCCTTTGAGTGGGTCTGGGGATGCAGAGAGCCAGAGGAAGATCTGTGAGTGCTCAGGATGCAGTGGGGCACACAGGGTGTGAGCCTGACCTTGAACCCAGAGCTCTCTTTTGGAGTCTCCTTTGAAGGAGTCTGGGATAAGAACAGAGGAAGTCGTGCGCTAAGGTATCTCTTTGGCAAAAACGCGCTTCCCCGTGGACCTGCGCTTGAGCAGAAGCCCGGCTCCCCTGTTTTTTTCATGGCAGGGAGCGAATCTCAGGGTTAGTGAGCCTGAGAGCACTTTATTCATCCCTCAGCCTCCATGCCCCACTGCCTTCCAGTCCTTTCAACCACACCAGAGTCAATTCTACTTTGAATACGAGAGAGGGCTCGGAAGAGGGCTCTGGAAAGTCAGAAGAGGGAAGAGAGGCCGGCTCAGGCTCGATGATGCTGTGATGAAGGGAGACAGGAGATGATGCTGGTATACGAGGGATGAGCCTGGAGCTCGACATCTGCTCCTCAAAGCACCGAGCCTCTGTTTCTGTCTGACGACTGTCTTCATGGGCAAGCTGGTCAGTGCGTTGGGCAGAGAAGGCAGGTCTGCTTTTATGGCGCAAAGAGATGGGGTATTTTCTCGGGAGGACTTTGGTGGGGAGTCAGACATGGTAGGAATCAGGACATTCCCCCTTGCCCTGCCTAAACCTGCAAACTGACATGATCTCTTATAATAGAACACTGTGCTAAACAATAAAGCTCAGGCCACTACTGGAGCCTTATATGGGCAACTCAGTACTTCAAAGAAGAAAAGCATTCTTCCTAAGCCTTGCCCACTCAGAACCTTGCCTGTCAAATGTGAGTCATTGTTAAAAGCACTGTCTGTCACCCAATGGACTTCCCTGGTGGCTCAGACAGTAAGGAATTTGTCTACAATGCAGGAGACCTGGGTTCAGTCCCTGGGTTGGGAAGTTTGCCTAGAGAAGGGAATGGCAAACCACTCCAGTATTCTTGCCTGGGAAACCCCATGGACAGAGGAACACGTTCACTTTATCATCCAATGTCTCCTAAAAGAAGCCCCACATGAGGATTTCCTATCGGCATTTAGAATCAGGACATTTTGTATGCCCTAAAATGAGGGGCTAGTGGGCAAGTGCATTTCTCTCTTTTTTAAGTGATGGAAACTATGGAAATGTGCCTTGTTTCTTTTTCCCTTAGCTACCAGGGAGCTCCAATTTGATTTTGTGTTAATTGATAAACATGGCTTTGTTAATGCGCTAAGGTATCTCTTTGGCAAAAACGCGCTTCCCCGTGGACCTGCGCTTGAGCAGAAGCCCGGCTCCCCTGTTTTTTTCATGGCAGGGAGCGAATCTCAGGGTTAGTGAGCCTGAGAGCACTTTATTCATCCCTCAGCCTCCATGCCCCACTGCCTTCCAGTCCTTTCAACCACACCAGAGTCAATTCTACTTTGAATACGAGAGAGGGCTCGGAAGAGGGCTCTGGAAAGTCAGAAGAGGGAAGAGAGGCCGGCTCAGGCTCGATGATGCTGTGATGAAGGGAGACAGGAGATGATGCTGGTATACGAGGGATGAGCCTGGAGCTCGACATCTGCTCCTCAAAGCACCGAGCCTCTGTTTCTGTCTGACGACTGTCTTCATGGGCAAGCTGGTCAGTGCGTTGGGCAGAGAAGGCAGGTCTGCTTTTATGGCGCAAAGAGATGGGGTATTTTCTCGGGAGGACTTTGGTGGGGAGTCAGACATGGTAGGAATCAGGACATTCCCCCTTGCCCTGCCTAAACCTGCAAACTGACATGATCTCTTATAATAGAACACTGTGCTAAACAATAAAGCTCAGGCCACTACTGGAGCCTTATATGGGCAACTCAGTACTTCAAAGAAGAAAAGCATTCTTCCTAAGCCTTGCCCACTCAGAACCTTGCCTGTCAAATGTGAGTCATTGTTAAAAGCACTGTCTGTCACCCAATGGACTTCCCTGGTGGCTCAGACAGTAAGGAATTTGTCTACAATGCAGGAGACCTGGGTTCAGTCCCTGGGTTGGGAAGTTTGCCTAGAGAAGGGAATGGCAAACCACTCCAGTATTCTTGCCTGGGAAACCCCATGGACAGAGGAACACGTTCACTTTATCATCCAATGTCTCCTAAAAGAAGCCCCACATGAGGATTTCCTATCGGCATTTAGAATCAGGACATTTTGTATGCCCTAAAATGAGGGGCTAGTGGGCAAGTGCATTTCTCTCTTTTTTAAGTGATGGAAACTATGGAAATGTGCCTTGTTTCTTTTTTTTCCCTTAGCTACCAGGGAGCTCCAATTTGATTTTGTGTTAATTGCGATAAACATGCTAATTAATCCTTTGGATTTCTATGTTTGTTAATGCGCTCCTTCAACTTTGGTTTCTCTCTTTGATTTCTATTTCATTAGTATTATAGGTGTCCTTTGTTCAAACCATCTTTGGAAAGAGGTAGATATTTCCATAAGCTACGACACACTGCTTAATGCACATTCATGGCTACAGCTGGGTGAACCATGCAGAGAGTACATTTTTTTGGCAGGAACCCACATTACATCAGCACTGTCTTCAGAGATAAAGGACTGTCCTCCGCATGCCTCCCCTGTCCCTTCCCTTGCCACTACCCTCACAAGGACAAAGTGGCGAGGGCCTTCTTTAATCTCCTCGCTTCTAATTGGTGAGAGAAAGTAGTGCCACTCATCAGTGCTCTAAGTTGGAGGGATTTAATTAGATCTAATGACCAGATAAATGGAGAATTCTGAGTAAGGACCTTTGGGATCTGAATGGTGTGAAGAGGATTATGTTGTTATATTTCCCTGTGCTCGTTGCTGTGGCTGAGGCCGCGATGGAAAGAGAAGCAGGGCGCTCGTAAGTGTCAGATGTGGATGCTGTTGAGGGCCAGAAGATCATCTCTGAGCCCTGGTGGAGAAGGCCTTCAGAGCAAAGGGTGAGATGGGAGGGAGCCCTCAAGAGGCTCACATATTTGACTACACTGCCTGATTCATTCTCACTCTCAGGTGGATCCTGTCTTCTACTTGACTTGTTTCCCAGGCTTTCTGTCTCCCTGTGACCTGGCACCTTTCTTACCCTTGAGGAGTGCCACAGCTTGGTCCTCGAATGGGTAGAAGTGTTCCCTTGTCAGACTTCCCATGTGCAGCTGCTAAACCGACCTGTCCCCCTTTTGACAAGTTGCCTTTATCTAGTCTGAGCAGGATCATTGTGAATATCCGTGTGCTGTCACTTAGGGCCTGGAGTGTCAGATTTCTCTCTCCTCCAAGATCGTCTCTCACAGTGACTAGGGTATTCTAGTCCCAAGAGCCCCAAGGGAAAGTTCTTAGGGCTGAAGGGAAGTGTGGGGGAAAAGGGATTGAAATTAGCTTGCAAGTACTCCAGATCTCACTCATTCTCAAATTGTGGGTGAGGGGAGGAGTGATGACTTCTCCCCGAGAGAAAGGTCAGTTGAAGCTGTGAGGCTTAAGAGGAGGAGAAGGTCCTTTTATTGTGTTTTCACCATAAGTTCAACATTTGGTCAGATACAGCTATGATATCTGAGCTTCCCTGGTGGCTCAAATGGCAAAGAATCTGCCCACAATGTGGGAGACCTGGGTTCAGTTCCTGGGTTGGTTGGGAAGATCTCCTAGAGAAGGGCATTTTTCTTGCCTGGAGAATCCTATGGACAGGTTCGCAAAAAGCAGGACATGACTGAACAACTTTCACCTTACACCTGGTGTACCACTTCATTTTATAAAATTAGAGCTTGGTAAATAATACATCCTCGAAACTTTTAGTGAGGAATTTAATTAGGATTTTCTAATGACCAGATAAATGGAGAATTCTGAGTAAGGACCTTTGGGATCTGAATGGTGTGAAGAGGATTATGTTGTTATATTTCCCTGTGCTCGTTGCTGTGGCTGAGGCCGCGATGGAAAGAGAAGCAGGGCGCTCGTAAGTGTCAGATGTGGATGCTGTTGAGGGCCAGAAGATCATCTCTGAGCCCTGGTGGAGAAGGCCTTCAGAGCAAAGGGTGAGATGGGAGGGAGCCCTCAAGAGGCTCACATATTTGACTACACTGCCTGATTCATTCTCACTCTCAGGTGGATCCTGTCTTCTACTTGACTTGTTTCCCAGGCTTTCTGTCTCCCTGTGACCTGGCACCTTTCTTACCCTTGAGGAGTGCCACAGCTTGGTCCTCGAATGGGTAGAAGTGTTCCCTTGTCAGACTTCCCATGTGCAGCTGCTAAACCGACCTGTCCCCTTCTGACAAGTTGCCTTTATCTAGTCTGAGCAGGATCATTGTGAATATCCGTGTGCTGTCACTTAGGGCCTGGAGTGTCAGATTTCTCTCTCCTCCAAGATCGTCTCTCACAGTGACTAGGGTATTCTAGTCCCAAGAGCCCCAAGGGAAAGTTCTTAGGGCTGAAGGGAAGTGTGGGGGAAAAGGGATTGAAATTAGCTTGCAAGTACTCCAGATCTCACTCATTCTCAAATTGTGGGTGAGGGGAGGAGTGATGACTTCTCCCCGAGAGAAAGGTCAGTTGAAGCTGTGAGGCTTAAGAGGAGGAGAAGGTCCTTTTATTGTGTTTTCACCATAAGTTCAACATTTGGTCAGATACAGCTATGATATCTGAGCTTCCCTGGTGGCTCAAATGGCAAAGAATCTGCCCACAATGTGGGAGACCTGGGTTCAGTTCCTGGGTTGGTTGGGAAGATCTCCTAGAGAAGGGCATTTTTCTTGCCTGGAGAATCCTATGGACAGGTTCGCAAAAAGCAGGACATGACTGAACAACTTTCACCTTACACCTGGTGTACCACTTCATTTTTATAAAATTAGAGCTTGGTAAATAATACATCCTCGATAAGCATAAGATGAATAATTGAATTGTCCTGAGAGGTACCACCTTCATTGTCAAACAGAAGAGAAAACCAAGGCTTGGAAAGAATGAACAATCTGCTGCAGCTTACTTACCTCTGGAGCTAGAACTTGAACTGAGGTCTTTCAAGATTACTCTCATCCCAGTTTGACATGAGGGCAAGACATCGGCCACAGCCCTTTATGGACTGTCTCCAAGCCACAGACCCTTCAAACAAGGCAGAACATAGTTTGATATCATTAGACTTGAGTTTGCTCACTGATAAAATGGACTGGCTGGGGCTTTGTGCCAGTGTTTTGTGATGAAAGAAATAGCCACTGCTGTTTTCTCCCAGAGATACAGTAAAATCTGAGACAGTTGGTATGGAGGACACCTCTCCTCTAAATCCAAACTCCACACTTGGTGATAAACAGCATTAATGTGATAACTCTATGTATTATATATGACTACCTGAGCCAGGAGATAGATTTGCATATGTGCTAAATATACTTCACCAGGATCTCAAAGTGATGCTTTATAGCAATGCCTCTGGACGCCTCAAAGCAGCAGCTAAGGCCATTAAGGAAACAAACACACACACACACACACACACACACACACTGAAGCCACTCTTGGAACACAGAAATAAGAGACAGATGGGGAGAACTCTGGCAGGAAGGTCTCACAAATACAAATGAATAATAACTTCTTGTTCCAATGCTCTGTAAGCTTCTTAGAGATGAAGGACCTCTCAGGGTTATCTTACGCCTTTCCTTCTCAGAATTATTCAAATGAAAGTAGAGTTTAAGGTCAAATTATTTGAGCTGGCTATATCTCTGGTTTTGTTTGGCCAAGGAAAGATGCCTGTGGTTTTAAAGTAAAAAACCATGCCAGTTGGTGAGCCCCATGGCTTTAGTCCATGGGCTCCTGAAATACACTGATCACCCTCACTCTAAATAATTGCTAAATTTCATCAAGTATTCTGTCCCAGGACATACACCGAAGGCTCCAAATCAATGATCCTGTTGACATCTCATCCCAATCTTATGAGCTTTATTATGCTCTTTTACAGATGGGAACACAGAAACTTGGGAGATTAATAACTTGTCCATAAGCATTCAACTAGCTGATAATCAGAAGAAGAAATGTATGAACCCAAAACTGCCTGAGTCTTAGCTACACAAGACCACAGACTTCAGTCAGATGTGTATTTTTGAAGATACTGGACTGATGGAGTGAAAGCAAGAAGATTTACAAAAAAGAAATTTCACAATTTTTTTTACAGTCATGTACAGTCTACCAAGGAGAGTGTGTACCAGCATGGTTGTGTTGCCTCTTAGACTAAGTTCTCTAAGAGGTAGACAGAAACAAGTCATGATTCTCTTCCATTCATGCATTTCTTCATCCATGCTTCAATCCAGATATTGAACCAACATGTCCTGAACTATTCACTGGAAATTAATAACACCTGGTCTCTACACTTTGAAAGCTCACAGTCTAATGGGGGAAACCAACTTGTAAATTGATGACACTGCCATTACATGCTTTGGTACATGGAAACTATGCAAGCGAGAGGAGGGGCACACAGACTAGGATGGAGCCAAGGAGCAAAAGCCTTTGGATTAAAAAAAAAAAAAGCACCTTTATTTGAGTTCTGTTAGTGCAATCAAACCCTTTTTTTTTTGCTAGATTACAATAATATCAGTCTAATGATATTACCAATCCTAAAAGAGTTAGGTAGAGGATATAATGAGTTAATGGAAATGGTATTATTCTCATCATAATGGCAAAAATAGAAAATATAGGAAAGGTCCCAGTTGGTGCTAATGGTAAAGAATCTGCCTCCAGATGCAGATGACATAAGAGACATGGGTTCAATCCATGGGTTGGGAAGAGGGTTATCTTACGCCTTTCCTTCTCAGAATTATTCAAATGAAAGTAGAGTTTAAGGTCAAATTATTTGAGCTGGCTATATCTCTGGTTTTGTTTGGCCAAGGAAAGATGCCTGTGGTTTTAAAGTAAAAAACCATGCCAGTTGGTGAGCCCCATGGCTTTAGTCCATGGGCTCCTGAAATACACTGATCACCCTCACTCTAAATAATTGCTAAATTTCATCAAGTATTCTGTCCCAGGACATACACCGAAGGCTCCAAATCAATGATCCTGTTGACATCTCATCCCAATCTTATGAGCTTTATTATGCTCTTTTACAGATGGGAACACAGAAACTTGGGAGATTAATAACTTGTCCATAAGCATTCAACTAGCTGATAATCAGAAGAAGAAATGTATGAACCCAAAACTGCCTGAGTCTTAGCTACACAAGACCACAGACTTCAGTCAGATGTGTATTTTTGAAGATACTGGACTGATGGAGTGAAAGCAAGAAGATTTACAAAAAAGAAATTTCACAATTTTTTTTACAGTCATGTACAGTCTACCAAGGAGAGTGTGTACCAGCATGGTTGTGTTGCCTCTTAGACTAAGTTCTCTAAGAGGTAGACAGAAACAAGTCATGATTCTCTTCCATTCATGCATTTCTTCATCCATGCTTCAATCCAGATATTGAACCAACATGTCCTGAACTATTCACTGGAAATTAATAACACCTGGTCTCTACACTTTGAAAGCTCACAGTCTAATGGGGGAAACCAACTTGTAAATTGATGACACTGCCATTACATGCTTTGGTACATGGAAACTATGCAAGCGAGAGGAGGGGCACACAGACTAGGATGGAGCCAAGGAGCAAAAGCCTTTGGATTAAAAAAAAAAAAAGCACCTTTATTTGAGTTCTGTTAGTGCAATCAAACCCTTTTTTTTTTGCTAGATTACAATAATATCAGTCTAATGATATTACCAATCCTAAAAGAGTTAGGTAGAGGATATAATGAGTTAATGGAAATGGTATTATTCTCATCATAATGGCAAAAATAGAAAATATAGGAAAGGTCCCAGTTGGTGCTAATGGTAAAGAATCTGCCTCCAGATGCAGATGACATAAGAGACATGGGTTCAATCCATGGGTTGGGAAGATCCCCTGGAGAAGGAAGTGGCAACCCACTCCAGTATTCTTGCCTGGAACATCCCATGAACAGAGGAGCCTGGTGAAGTATGATCCATAGGGTCATAAAGAATTGCACACAGCTGAAGTGACTTAGCACTGTGACACACAAGTATGAAAAGGCATAAAAGTAATAAATGTCTTTATAATGCAGGATTAAGTAGCAATATAATAAAACAGGTATGGATGCGCCAAGGAAATGATTTGATATCCTTGGAACTTTGAAATCACTAGCCACCCTTTTAGGGATCAGATTTCTCCATTTGGAACTGAGGAGAAAAAGGATCTTCAGAAATTGGCAGGTGTACTTCTCTCCAGAGTAGGAGGACAAAAAACATAATTAATACTTTCCAACAGATCTCACCAAAATCAACGAATCAGATCCTTAGTAGGTACTGACCAGACCCACGTGCCCAGCACTGTGATGGTTTCTATGTAGAAATCCAAAGAGCTAATGAGTTAGTTGGAAAGAAATATGCAAATACATTAAACAATTAACTATCAAACTGAAACTAACTCTGGTCACTGTGGGTGAAGGAAATTTTAATGTAAACTCAAGCAATGAGAGGTGCTTTCATGGGAGTGATGGAAACATCTTAAAGAAAGGTTAAGATTTGAGGGCTCCCACTCAAGTGGTTAAGAATCTGCCTTCCAGTGCAGGAGATGTGGGTTCGATTCCTGATCTGGGAAGATCTCACATGTGTCAGAGAAAGCTAAGCTGGTGTACTACAACTATTGAACTTGTGCTCTAAGAGCCTGGAAACCACAACTACTGAGCCCACCAGCTGCAGCTACTGAAGCCCACTCACCCTACAGACCATGCTCTGCCACAAGAGAAGACACTGCAATGAGAAGCCCCCACACCACAGAGAATACCCACTGCTCACCACAACTAGAGAAAAGCCCACGCAACAACAAAGACCTAGCACGGCCCAAAATAAGTAAATAATTTAAGAAAAAAGAGAGAGAGAGACCACTAAGATTTAGGAGAGACAGAAGAGTAAGAGAGGAGAAAAAGAATGAAAGGGGAGAGGAGAGAGCGGTAGAATAAGTGAAGAAAAATAATGAAAAGTGGGAACAAAGAGCCGAGAGAAGTAAAAAGAGGGAGGAGCTCAAATAGAAGATTTAGAGCGTTTGCAGATGGAGAGGCTAAAGTGGATCTGGAAGGACTTGGTTGGAGGGCTGTTGAAGCAGAAGCTGTGACAGCAAAATAGGTTGGATGAAACCAAATCACATTCTGAGCTGAAGAGTCCGGATCTGATGCTTCTGCCCAATTGACTTTAGTCAGTTCATACTAGGCACTGTCATGATAGAAGTTTTGTTATGTAACAGGTTGAGCAGAATCCATGACAACAAAATAGGTTGGATGAAACCAAATCATATTCTCACCTGAAGAGTCCGGATCTGATGCTTCTGCCCAATTGACCGTAGTTAGTTCATACTAGGCACTGTCATGATAGAAGTTTTCTTATGCAACAGGTGGAGGGGTGGCTTGAGGAAAAACATGAGCAAGAAGCAGAAAGTCCAGACCCGAGACTCTCTGTGATCTCTGCTCCAATAATGAGGATACACCTGCAAGAACAAAGAAGAAAGGGCAGATCTGAGGGGAACTGAGAAAGACTGGGAATATTAGAAATAAAAATGAGAAATGGAGATGTTGAAAAGTCACAGAATCCTGCAAACAGAGTCTATTGAGGCTTGAAACCACTCAAGTGGTTAAGAATCTGCCTTCCAGTGCAGGAGATGTGGGTTCGATTCCTGATCTGGGAAGATCTCACATGTGTCAGAGAAAGCTAAGCTGGTGTACTACAACTATTGAACTTGTGCTCTAAGAGCCTGGAAACCACAACTACTGAGCCCACCAGCTGCAGCTACTGAAGCCCACTCACCCTACAGACCATGCTCTGCCACAAGAGAAGACACTGCAATGAGAAGCCCCCACACCACAGAGAATACCCACTGCTCACCACAACTAGAGAAAAGCCCACGCAACAACAAAGACCTAGCACGGCCCAAAATAAGTAAATAATTTAAGAAAAAAGAGAGAGAGAGACCACTAAGATTTAGGAGAGACAGAAGAGTAAGAGAGGAGAAAAAGAATGAAAGGGGAGAGGAGAGAGCGGTAGAATAAGTGAAGAAAAATAATGAAAAGTGGGAACAAAGAGCCGAGAGAAGTAAAAGAGGGAGGAGCTCAAATAGAAGATTTAGAGCGTTTGCAGATGGAGAGGCTAAAGTGGATCTGGAAGGACTTGGTTGGAGGGCTGTTGAAGCAGAAGCTGTGACAGCAAAATAGGTTGGATGAAACCAAATCACATTCTGAGCTGAAGAGTCCGGATCTGATGCTTCTGCCCAATTGACTTTAGTCAGTTCATACTAGGCACTGTCATGATAGAAGTTTTGTTATGTAACAGGTTGAGCAGAATCCATGACAACAAAATAGGTTGGATGAAACCAAATCATATTCTCACCTGAAGAGTCCGGATCTGATGCTTCTGCCCAATTGACCGTAGTTAGTTCATACTAGGCACTGTCATGATAGAAGTTTTCTTATGCAACAGGTGGAGGGGTGGCTTGAGGAAAAACATGAGCAAGAAGCAGAAAGTCCAGACCCGAGACTCTCTGTGATCTCTGCTCCAATAATGAGGATACACCTGCAAGAACAAAGAAGAAAGGGCAGATCTGAGGGGAACTGAGAAAGACTGGGAATATTAGAAATAAAAATGAGAAATGGAGATGTTGAAAAAGTCACAGAATCCTGCAGAGAGTCTATGAGGCTGGGAAACTGGAAGAAAAATGGTGCCTCCGGAAGGGAAACAAGCATTTGGAAAGAGGAAATGTAGTGCCTTTATGTTCAAATGTACCCGTCTGAGGTGCTGGGAAAGTCATTCCAGTGGGGAAAATCGTATCATGTAAGCAGCCAGGATAATGAGATCCAAATGGCAGCAGTGAGATCAGGGCTGGACGTGTATACAACAGGGACATACTGGAGGTGACAGGACATCAACAAGTCCTTGGAAGAAGCAGTTGGAGGGACAAAGGGAGAGGGGCTAAAAACAAAAGGTCTCCAGAGAATCCTCACCTTCAGGAAGGCAGGATGAAAATGAAACATTAACGAAGACAGATAAGGAATAATTCAAGAGGGTGGGAGAAGAATCCCCCCAAATCTGATATATCAAAGAAGGTGACAATGTCAGGAATGAGGGACTTGTCAGTGGTGCCACACAGCAGAGATCAAGAACCAATAGAGCAGAGGGCTGAAAGATCTATTTGATCTGCAAGATGGCATAGCACTCTAATTACGGAGCAAATGCCAGCCTGTACTGAATTTCTCAGGTGGCTTGGTAAAAAATTCACCTGCACTGCAGGATACTTGCAGGATATGTGGGGTTGATCCCTGGTTAGGGAAGATCCCCTGGGGAAGGAAATGGCAACTCGTCCAAGTGAAAAAATCCCATGGACAGAGAAGTCCGGTGGGCTGCAGTCCAGGGGATTGCAAACAAGTTCGACACGACTGACCAATTAAACAACAACAACCAGTGTCTATGGAAACCAAGGTTAGGATATTAATAAGTGACAACATCTACAAAGACTGTAAACTGAAAAAGTTAACCAGGAAAAAAGGAAGAGGGGAAATTAGAAAGTATGATAGCATCAAACAAAGGGCTTTCTGAGATGTGGAGACTGTAATACATGGGGAGAAAGAGACTGAAGCTGACGGATATGGAGGAACTAGCTATATCTGGTGGAAGCTAAATTCCAGAGGAAACGTGGGTGATCTCTGCTCCAATAATGAGGATACACCTGCAAGAACAAAGAAGAAAGGGCAGATCTGAGGGGAACTGAGAAAGACTGGGAATATTAGAAATAAAAATGAGAAATGGAGATGTCGAAAAAGTCACAGAATCCTGCAGAGAGTCTATGAGGCTGGGAAACTGGAAGAAAAATGGTGCCTCCGGAAGGGAAACAAGCATTTGGAAAGAGGAAATGTAGTGCCTTTATGTTCAAATGTACCCGTCTGAGGTGCTGGGAAAGTCATTCCAGTGGGGAAAATCGTATCATGTAAGCAGCCAGGATAATGAGATCCAAATGGCAGCAGTGAGATCAGGGCTGGACGTGTATACAACAGGGACATACTGGAGGTGACAGGACATCAACAAGTCCTTGGAAGAAGCAGTTGGAGGGACAAAGGGAGAGGGGCTAAAACAAAAGGTCTCCAGAGAATCCTCACCTTCAGGAAGGCAGGATGAAAATGAAACATTAACGAAGACAGATAAGGAATAATTCAAGAGGGTGGGAGAAGAATCCCCCCAAATCTGATATATCAAAGAAGGTGACAATGTCAGGAATGAGGGACTTGTCAGTGGTGCCACACAGCAGAGATCAAGAACCAATAGAGCAGAGGGCTGAAAGATCTATTTGATCTGCAAGATGGCATAGCACTCTAATTACGGAGCAAATGCCAGCCTGTACTGAATTTCTCAGGTGGCTTGGTAAAAAATTCACCTGCACTGCAGGATACTTGCAGGATATGTGGGGTTGATCCCTGGTTAGGGAAGATCCCCTGGGGAAGGAAATGGCAACTCGTCCAAGTGAAAAAATCCCATGGACAGAGAAGTCCGGTGGGCTGCAGTCCAGGGGATTGCAAACAAGTTCGACACGACTGACCAATTAAACAACAACAACCAGTGTCTATGGAAACCAAGGTTAGGATATTAATAAGTGACAACATCTACAAAGACTGTAAACTGAAAAAGTTAACCAGGAAAAAAGGAAGAGGGGAAATTAGAAAGTATGATAGCATCAAACAAAGGGCTTTCTGAGATGTGGAGACTGTAATACATGGGGAGAAAGAGACTGAAGCTGACGGATATGGAGGAACTAGCTATATCTGGTGGAAGCTAAATTCCAGAGGAAACGTGGGTGCAGAGTTTGGGAGAAGCAGTTAGCTTTAAATAAGAGGGAAAAAAACCCTTCTCTTTTGAGAATAAAGGGGAAAAAGTCCACCTCAGAAACAGAGCTTTTATGTTGTGAGGATGAGTACATGAGATGTTCCCAAAGATGACTTTTGTCTCCCACTGATCTAAAATGACCACGTATCACAAGTGAGGAGGAGCTCTTTGATGACTTAAGTTACCCAGATCTTCAGATTGTTACTGCAGCATAGCCCAGCCCATCCTGGCTGAGCACAAGGAGAAAGCTGCCTCCTGAGATGAGAACGGTAGGAAGAATGAAGGTTTTAAGGGGAAAATAGGTATGAAATCACAACTGCAGTAGTATCCAAGTGATTCAAAGAGTCTTTTTTCCACCATGTGATTCCAAATTTTCAAACCTACAGAAAAGTTCAGAAATAAGTATAGTGACCACCTATAGACCCTTCACCCCAATTCACCCACTCCTAACATTTTGCCGCACTTTTTTAGTCTCTCTCTGTGTAATGTGTAGACACACACACACACACACACACACACACACACACACTTTTTTCCCTCTTTTCTTCCCCTTTTCTTCTTTAAAAAGAACATTTGAAAGTAAGTATTCAGCATTACACCAGTTCACTCAGAGTGTTTCAGCACATGTCTTTTAAGAATGAGAAAAAGGATGCATATCCACGTATGACTGAGTTCCCTTGCTGTTCACTTGAAACTGTCATATTATTAATTAGCTATACCCCAATACAAAATAAAAGGGTTAAAATAAAATAACAATACTCTCCAATAGAACTGCAATACCATTATTAAACCAAAAAGTTTAATGTTAACATAATAATTTTATCTAGTGTACATCCATGTTCAAAACTTCCCAACTGTTTTTAAATCTACTTCATAGTTATTTCCACCACCACCCCTCCAATTACGATCCCATCAAAGGTCGCACACTGGAGTTGGTACATATGCGTGCTGAGTTGCTTCAATCTTCCCCAACTCTTTGTGATTCTATGGACGGTAGCCTGTAGGCTCCCCTGTGCATGGGATTCTCCAGGCAAGAATACTGGAGTAGGTCGCCATGCCCTCCTCCAGGGGATCTTTCCCATCTAGGGATCGAACTTGTGTCTCTTAGGTCTCCTGCATTGGCAGGCAGGTTCTTTGCCACTAGTGCCACCTGGGAAGCCCCATTTGGTGTGTGCATATATATATATATATATATACTCAAGAGCAGTAGGGTTGCCTAAGGAGAATTTGGCTAGGCTGAGCCATTCATGAGCCAGACTTGCTCTATGGGTAACTAGAAGCTATAGCATGTATGGAGATTGGCTCTGCTGAAGAACACAGGCCTTTGCCTGAGGTCATCTGTCATGGAGTGGTGGTGATGAGAAGATGGAGGAGGAGGATCAAAGAAAGCTGCCTCCTGAGATGAGAACGGTAGGAAGAATGAAGGTTTTAAGGGGAAAATAGGTATGAAATCACAACTGCAGTAGTATCCAAGTGATTCAAAGAGTCTTTTTTCCACCATGTGATTCCAAATTTTCAAACCTACAGAAAAGTTCAGAAATAAGTATAGTGACCACCTATAGACCCTTCACCCCAATTCACCCACTCCTAACATTTTGCCGCACTTTTTTAGTCTCTCTCTGTGTAATGTGTAGACACACACACACACACACACACACACACACACACACACTTTTTTCCCTCTTTTCTTCCCCTTTTCTTCTTTAAAAAGAACATTTGAAAGTAAGTATTCAGCATTACACCAGTTCACTCAGAGTGTTTCAGCACATGTCTTTTAAGAATGAGAAAAAGGATGCATATCCACGTATGACTGAGTTCCCTTGCTGTTCACTTGAAACTGTCATATTATTAATTAGCTATACCCCAATACAAAATAAAAGGGTTAAAATAAAATAACAATACTCTCCAATAGAACTGCAATACCATTATTAAACCAAAAAGTTTAATGTTAACATAATAATTTTATCTAGTGTACATCCATGTTCAAAACTTCCCAACTGTTTTTAAATCTACTTCATAGTTATTTCCACCACCACCCCTCCAATTACGATCCCATCAAAGGTCGCACACTGGAGTTGGTACATATGCGTGCTGAGTTGCTTCAATCTTCCCCAACTCTTTGTGATTCTATGGACGGTAGCCTGTAGGCTCCCCTGTGCATGGGATTCTCCAGGCAAGAATACTGGAGTAGGTCGCCATGCCCTCCTCCAGGGGATCTTTCCCATCTAGGGATCGAACTTGTGTCTCTTAGGTCTCCTGCATTGGCAGGCAGGTTCTTTGCCACTAGTGCCACCTGGGAAGCCCCATTTGGTGTGTGCATATATATATATATATATATATACTCAAGAGCAGTAGGGTTGCCTAAGGAGAATTTGGCTAGGCTGAGCCATTCATGAGCCAGACTTGCTCTATGGGTAACTAGAAGCTATAGCATGTATGGAGATTGGCTCTGCTGAAGAACACAGGCCTTTGCCTGAGGTCATCTGTCATGGAGTGGTGGTGATGAGAAGATGAGGAGGAGGATGGAAAGGAAGATGAGTGAGACACAGTATCAAAGGAAAATTTGATAATTTTCAGACATTAAAGGACCAACAAAGAAAAAATCAGAAAGATGATTTGGCAATACAAAAACTAATATTAATTAGATTCTTTATGCTCTACTAAAAATGTTTAATTATATGCATTAAATGAGGAGTCATTAAACATACGTGAAATTCATTTGTTCTCAGGTCTCTCAACATACATGGTCAGCGTGCAAGTAGCAACTCCTCCCAGCTTTAATTAGAGTTGGCATTGATGACGGTATTATTTACGGACCAGGTGCCATTAAAGAGGAATGGGCTATGTTTACTGCAGGGAATACTAGAGGGGCTGGAGATATGAGAGACTGAGAAACCTAGGATCTCAGAGCGAGTGTGGCCTTTGTGATTATTTCTTTCAGTAGATCCCTTTATATCACAGGAATCTATGGCAGCTACAATACAAGGCTATGTCCTGTTCTCAATATTTCAAGATGACTAACAGAAATGCTAGATTTACTCATGATAAGGCTACACAGGCTAGATAAAATATCAGCCTTTTTTATTTTTGTTTTATCTTTGCCCGTAATTACATTAATCTTTAAAGTCCAATCACAGTTAACTCTGTCTTTGAGGGATAGAAAAAAGATGCGCAACAAACTCTTCTTTAATCAATAAATTAATTTTGGTAGAAGAGATTTTCTGAAGCAAGGGAAAGGGCAGGGTGCAAAGGGAATAAAAGAGCAAGTCCTCCGAGTCAAAGATGGAAAAATACTCTTCTCACCACCAAGCTCTCGTTCTATAAGACGATGAGATTGCCCAAGTGACATCTCTAAGTTCATGCGGTTATTTACCAGAAGCAATTAACAGCAATCTCCTAGCACATCAAAGGTTAGTTGAGGAATAAATTTAGTGAGCCACAAGTGGAATATCCCGGGTGACAGAAAGTCCGGTTATTTACCAGAAGCAATTAACAGCAATCGTCCTAGCACATCAAAGGTTAGTTGAGGAATAAATTAGTGAGCCAGGGTAACTGAAGCTATAGCATGTATGGAGATTGGCTCTGCTGAAGAACACAGGCCTTTGCCTGAGGTCATCTGTCATGGAGTGGTGGTGATGAGAAGATGAGGAGGAGGATGGAAAGGAAGATGAGTGAGACACAGTATCAAAGGAAAATTTGATAATTTTCAGACATTAAAGGACCAACAAAGAAAAAATCAGAAAGATGATTTGGCAATACAAAAACTAATATTAATTAGATTCTTTATGCTCTACTAAAAATGTTTAATTATATGCATTAAATGAGGAGTCATTAAACATACGTGAAATTCATTTGTTCTCAGGTCTCTCAACATACATGGTCAGCGTGCAAGTAGCAACTCCTCCCAGCTTTAATTAGAGTTGGCATTGATGACGGTATTATTTACGGACCAGGTGCCATTAAAGAGGAATGGGCTATGTTTACTGCAGGGAATACTAGAGGGGCTGGAGATATGAGAGACTGAGAAACCTAGGATCTCAGAGCGAGTGTGGCCTTTGTGATTATTTCTTTCAGTAGATCCCTTTATATCACAGGAATCTATGGCAGCTACAATACAAGGCTATGTCCTGTTCTCAATATTTCAAGATGACTAACAGAAATGCTAGATTTACTCATGATAAGGCTACACAGGCTAGATAAAATATCAGCCTTTTTTATTTTTGTTTTATCTTTGCCCGAAATTACAATAATCTTTAAAGTCCAATCACAGTTAACTCTGTCTTTGAGGGATAGAAAAAGATGCTAACAAACTCTTCTTTAATCAATAAATTAATTTTGGTAGAAGAGATTTTCTGAAGCAAGGGAAAGGGCAGGGTGCAAAGGGAATAAAAGAGCAAGTCCTCCGAGTCAAAGATGGAAAAATACTCTTCTCACCACCAAGCTCTCGTTCTATAAGACGATGAGATTGCCCAAGTGACATCTCTAAGTTCATGCGGTTATTTACCAGAAGCAATTAACAGCAATCTCCTAGCACATCAAAGGTTAGTTGAGGAATAAATTTAGTGAGCCACAAGTGGAATATCCCGGGTGACAGAAAGTCTCGAGCGGGGAAGTCAGTCAGGAAACTTGCTTACAAACCAAGCAGGACAAGGGTGTCCTGAGTCAGGCAGCAGTTGGACGGAGTCGTTTACGTAGGACGGATAATCCGTAGGCCTCAGTGACGGAGGAGCTCTTGGCTTGGGAACTCGAGTATGGAGGCAAAGGAAAGAAAGCATCAGGCTTGTGTACACAGGTGGGGAAGGAGAGAAGGGGACAAATGGAGAGAAGAGCATGGAAGCATATATACTGCCATATGTAAACTGGTAGTCAGCGGGAATTTGCTGTGTAACACAGGGAGCTCAGTCTGGGTGCTCTGTGACAACTTAGAGGAGTGGAATGGGGTGGGGGTTGAGAGGAAGGTTCAAGAGGGAGGGGCATATGTATATCCATGGCTGATTCATGTTGACGTATTGCAGAAAGCAACACAATATGGTAAAGCAATTATCCCCAACTAAAAACAAATTAATTTTTTAAAAAAGACATTCAGAGTCTAAGTGGCAGTTTTTGTCAAGGGAGGAGCCCGAGAGGGGAAAATAGAATGGCAGACAAATATTAGAAGATGACCTGAGAAGACCGACATTCTAAGATTTACTTCTGGTCCTAAAGGGTTCTTGGGCCTTTCTGAAGCCAGGGTCAGGAAGATGGAGAAGCCTAATATCTCGTTCTGTGCCTGCAGTTAGAGGCCTCTGCTCAAGGCAGACACCAGGGGTCAGTGCAGCCCCGGCTTCTCTAGCTTCTCTAGAAGGAGCTATCGGTCCCTTTCCCAGAGCGTCTGTTCATTAGCAACAGAATTTAAGAGAACTCGAAAAGGCAGATTCGTTTATGATCACAGCATTTAAAGCAGTTGTAATTATGGTGTATGGAAAACAATTATTCCCTCCTAAAATTGCTCTTTTAATTTTCTCTTATATTTCCCATAGTGAACGTTAAATAAGCCTCATTGCCTCACATACTGCCTGGCATACATCACGCGCACATTACACAGACTGGCCAGGACCGCATGGCAGGCGCCCCCTGTGGAACTCCCAACCCAGCCCCATCCTGGGCACAGTTCTGAGATGTACAAAACCTTCTGCACAGCCGCTTAGGAAACATCCAGTCCTCCCCCAAAATCCAACTCAAGAGTCACGTCTGCTATGAAAACATTTCCTCTTTCACCCCCAAATAGGCCTAGCCACCTCATTCTTTATGCCACCATGTGCCCTGAGCAGACATTTTTCACCTGAGAAACTTTCATCAGTTTCTTTGTTTACATGTCCGTCTTTACCTACAAGATATTACATACTTTGAAGGCAAAAACCTTACCTCCTATGTTACCAGGCCCAGATGCCTGGCACCCAGATAAGCCTGAGAAATCAGTTTGGGGTTAAACAAATGCATGATTAAGTCTGAAAAGGACTAGCCAGTGTATATGGAGAGACAAGAAAGAAGACAGGGCATAGCACCAATGAAGACCTTTGACACAAAGGAAAAAAATCACAAGAGGGGCCTGACTTGGTTTAGGGTCCTTCTAGAGACGTAATAGACATGATGCACAAGACTACAGTGTCGGGTGCTCTGGGTGTCAGGCAGAGAAATTTCAGCTTAATGAGACACATGATAGAGAAGATCATCGTGAATTTGAGTTCTGGGTAATTGTGAAAAATAGCTGACTTCTGATTTCTCTCTCAGGCGAGAGCTGAACACACTGCTCTCCTCACAAAGGTCACAGAACTGGCTGCCTTCCCAAAATGTTGGCTTGTGAACAGCTCAGTTTCCATATTTCCTACCTCCGCCAAGGAAAGTACGAGAAGACAGGAGTCGGGAGCTGAATGTACCTCCTGAGGACTTCCCTGGGGGCTCAGGCATTTTTGCAGACATGCATCCCATTTCAAAGTGTCCTGAGATGGGGAGCAAAGAAACAATGCACAACAGGGTCTCTAATTCTAGCTTTCAAGAGAGTCGGTATCCAGAGGAGATGGGCTGGGATGAGAAACAAAACAAGTCTTCACAACCAGGAGCAATGACATTTAATAAAGTGATTAGTCAGTGACATTAAATAAGTTCTCAGGCCATCTTGGAGTGATTAATGTGGGTGGATAGAGGCCTGAATCTGTTCCTGGAAGGATGTTCTTTAGATTAAAAAGGGTGTGTTGAGGCGGGGGGAGGGGTAAATTTCAGGGAAGTGTTGTTATTAATTGGTTGTCCTTGGCCGTAAGATGGTCTTGACTATTAAATAGCTCTCTCTTTCTCCACAGTAGGAGAGTGAGTGGGAGGGCGAAATTCCATGTGAGGGACAGAAGGAAGGTACTGGCGCCAGGAGTCCTTTGCCCAAATCAGACACTTGGTGATTTATAAACACTCCAGGCTATTTGTCTGCTTATATTTCCTTGTTTTCCTTCAAATGCTAAAGGAGCTTCTGAATTCCTTCCATTTCCTTTTTCCACCAGTGGATGGACAGGCCTGAGGATCACCATAGCTTTTTATCTGAGTCCCCATCTATAACCCCCTGCTGGTAAGAGTGGAGACGAGACTGGAATTTGTATTCTCCATCTGGTGTAGAAGCTCCATGATAAAAACCAAGGGAGATAAAGGAAGATGGATAGAACTTTTGTTAAGCATAGCCTGCAGTAGTTTGTTGAGAGCAGTGACCCTGAGGAAAGTACTCTGTCTACAGAATTTCAGAATAAATGAGAAGCTGACCATTTCTAGGACTTAGGATTTCATGAACCTGAGAAAGTTTTCGGGTTTCATGGGCCAGTAATTTTTCATTTTTTTCAAGAAGGAACATCAAGTCTTTATACCACCAAATAAAGAAATAACAGATAAATTACCATTCACCACTAACACAATTATATGAAATATGAAAGGTAGGAAGAACATAAAATGATGAAAGAAAATTAAATATAATACAATTTGCTTTATGAGAAATTTGGTCTTTATTCTAATTTTGTAGTTTACTTTTTGACCAGTCAAATAGTCCTCCCCATCAGTGGGAGAAGGCTCAGCATAAAGACAGTCCCTGACATACCAGCACAGACAGACTTGATCTGCAGAATGCAAAGGGCTGACGCTCCATGGGCACTCATTAGCTGCTAATAAAGTAGAGGTAATATAACTTCCAATGGTTTGTTTTATATCGATTTTTACATGTATTAATTCATCTCATCTTTACAACGCCCCTAGCAATGACCTCTATTATTACCCTTACTTTACAGAGAAAACACTGATGTACAGAGACATGAAGTGACTCACCTAAACCTTACAGCAGGGCCTGGTGAAGCCAGAATTCAAACCCAGGCCATCTGGAGGAGGCTCAGAGCACCGCCAGGGTTCAATGTGCATGTCTTTTCCACAGTGGATGGACGAAATTCCATGTGAGGGACAGAAGGAAGGTACTGGCGCCAGGAGTCCTTTGCCCAAATCAGACACTTGGTGATTTATAAACACTCCAGGCTATTTGTCTGCTTATATTTCCTTGTTTTCCTTCAAATGCTAAAGGAGCTTCTGAATTCCTTCCATTTCCTTTTTCCACCAGTGGATGGACAGGCCTGAGGATCACCATAGCTTTTTATCTGAGTCCCCATCTATAACCCCCTGCTGGTAAGAGTGGAGACGAGACTGGAATTTGTATTCTCCATCTGGTGTAGAAGCTCCATGATAAAAACCAAGGGAGATAAAGGAAGATGGATAGAACTTTTGTTAAGCATAGCCTGCAGTAGTTTGTTGAGAGCAGTGACCCTGAGGAAAGTACTCTGTCTACAGAATTTCAGAATAAATGAGAAGCTGACCATTTCTAGGACTTAGGATTTCATGAACCTGAGAAAGTTTTCGGGTTTCATGGGCCAGTAATTTTTCTTTTTTTTCAAGAAGGAACATCAAGTCTTTATACCACCAAATAAAGAAATAACAGATAAATTACCATTCACCACTAACACAATTATATGAAATATGAAAGGTAGGAAGAACATAAAATGATGAAAGAAAATTAAATATAATACAATTTGCTTTATGAGAAATTTGGTCTTTATTCTAATTTTGTAGTTTACTTTTTGACCAGTCAAATAGTCCTCCCCATCAGTGGGAGAAGGCTCAGCATAAAGACAGTCCCTGACATACCAGCACAGACAGACTTGATCTGCAGAATGCAAAGGGCTGACGCTCCATGGGCACTCATTAGCTGCTAATAAAGTAGAGGTAATATAACTTCCAATGGTTTGTTTTATATCGATTTTTACATGTATTAATTCATCTCATCTTTACAACGCCCCTAGCAATGACCTCTATTATTACCCTTACTTTACAGAGAAAACACTGATGTACAGAGACATGAAGTGACTCACCTAAACCTTACAGCAGGGCCTGGTGAAGCCAGAATTCAAACCCAGGCCATCTGGAGGAGGCTCAGAGCACCGCCAGGGTTCAATGGCTAAAATGGAAACAATCTGCATCGGCAGAGCCAAGTAATACATGTGCATTCAGGATGGAATTAGAAAGAGGAGAGAGAGAGATTGTGTGTGTGTGTGTGTGTGTGTGTGTGTGTGTGTGTGTAGAGGAGGTGGGATGTGGACCTGTGTACATGCCCTTCATCCAGTGATTAAAAGAAAATAACTTACATCCTCAGATCTCATTTGAGTCTTCAAATTGAGTGACAGAGTGAATTTTATGACATCCATTTTAAAGATGGAGCAATCTGTAGGAAAATAAGATACTTGTATTAATAACTCTAACACCTCATGCTTACTATCCCTTTCACATGTGTTCATTTTAGTCTTCACGATAGCCTAAGCAGTTTCCTGAGATTATTACAGACTGTGTGTTCAGTCACTTCAGCCGTATCGGACTCCTTTGCAACCCCACAGACTCTAGTCTGCCAGGATCCTCTATCCATGGGACTCTCCAGGCCAGAATACTGGAATGGGTTGCCCTTTCCTTCTTCAGGGGGTCTTCCTCATCCAGGGATTGAAGCAGTGTCTCTTATGTTTCCTGCACTGTCAGGCAGGTTCTTTACCACTAGTGCCACCTGGGAGGCCCCGCATTTATTAGTGCTGCTTTAGTATTTAACCAGATCCGTGCTGTTTTACAGATTGAACTCAGAGAGGTGAACTGAATCACCCAAGATCACCAAGTGAGTGGATGGTGCTAGGATTCTAATCAGAGACAGATATGAGTTCCTTGTGGCTGGATCTTCCAGAGCTTTCTGGGAAAAAATTTAATTCATGATTAAAAAGACAACATTAGGTGTCAAAGTCAAGACTCATTTAGAAAAGAAAGGAAATTGTAGCAAATTTACACATTTTTAAAAGTTGATACAAACTAAACATTATAAAATCCAGAAAAATAACATTTTTATTAACTCCCTATATCTCTTCCTTCCTCATTTTCCTGGGGGGTTGGGGGGGTGGGTTATGACTCTTTGTTTTTCAGGTTTTTCTCTGTGTGTGTGTGTGTGTGTGTGTGTTTAACTATAACAGAGCGATTTTATTCAAAGAACATACATGGATTTGTAACAGCAATTTGATCTTAACACATTTTCAGAAGTTGGTTAAACATTTTGTAAGGCTCATTCTTCACATCTCCTGCTGGAACAGGTTACTGGGGAGACAGACAGGAAGGGACGGTGGATATAAAGAGAAAGATCCGGGACAAACTGGTGCCAACATCGCGAGTTGAAAACCCATGGAATGGACAGAAAAATCACCTTTGTTCTTGCCGCCTCTGACAAAGTGGTGCTGATCTCTGGCAGAACTGAGGTCTTGCATCTTTATTTATTATCAGTTTATTATGCATACCTGCCCCTAGGTGGTGTAGAAGCTGCCAGTGTATCCAGGGGATGCTAGAGTCATTTGGTCCACCTGCTGCTGCCCTAACGCCAAGTTGATTCACCAGATCAACACCAACATGCTGCTTCACTTCCCCCTTCTAATCTTCCACAAGAACCTCCCTGTGGCCTGTCACAATTGGAAATATAGGTGATTGAATATTCTGTAAAATGTATTTCAGTCTATCTAAGTTGACACTTAACAAAGCCGTGCCATGTTTTCTGCTGATATTGGTTAAGAGTTAATGCCAGTCCTGTCCAGTTGGTTGACAGTGTTGAGTGCTTTATATCAACACTGATTATCTGTCTATATGTGATGTCAAGTTTTGAGAGGAGGGGTTGAGTTCTCTAACTGTATTTGTGTTGTTTTCTGTTTCCCCTTTGCTGTTTTACAGATTGAACTCAGAGAGGTGAACTGAATCACCCAAGATCACCAAGTGAGTGGATGGTGCTAGGATTCTAATCAGAGACAGATATGAGTTCCTTGTGGCTGGATCTTCCAGAGCTTTCTGGGAAAAAATTTAATTCATGATTAAAAAGACAACATTAGGTGTCAAAGTCAAGACTCATTTAGAAAAGAAAGGAAATTGTAGCAAATTTACACATTTTTAAAAGTTGATACAAACTAAACATTATAAAATCCAGAAAAATAACATTTTTATTAACTCCCTATATCTCTTCCTTCCTCATTTTCCTGGGGGTGGGGGGTGGGTTATGACTCTTTGTTTTTCAGGTTTTTCTCTGTGTGTGTGTGTGTGTGTGTGTGTTTAACTATAACAGAGCGATTTTATTCAAAGAACATACATGGATTTGTAACAGCAATTTGATCTTAACACATTTTCAGAAGTTGGTTAAACATTTTGTAAGGCTCATTCTTCACATCTCCTGCTGGAACAGGTTACTGGGGAGACAGACAGGAAGGGACGGTGGATATAAAGAGAAAGATCCGGGACAAACTGGTGCCAACATCGCGAGTTGAAAACCCATGGAATGGACAGAAAAATCACCTTTGTTCTTGCCGCCTCTGACAAAGTGGTGCTGATCTCTGGCAGAACTGAGGTCTTGCATCTTTATTTATTATCAGTTTATTATGCATACCTGCCCCTAGGTGGTGTAGAAGCTGCCAGTGTATCCAGGGGATGCTAGAGTCATTTGGTCCACCTGCTGCTGCCCTAACGCCAAGTTGATTCACCAGATCAACACCAACATGCTGCTTCACTTCCCCCTTCTAATCTTCCACAAGAACCTCCCTGTGGCCTGTCACAATTGGAAATATAGGTGATTGAATATTCTGTAAAATGTATTTCAGTCTATCTAAGTTGACACTTAACAAAGCCGTGCCATGTTTTCTGCTGATATTGGTTAAGAGTTAATGCCAGTCCTGTCCAGTTGGTTGACAGTGTTGAGTGCTTTATATCAACACTGATTATCTGTCTATATGTGATGTCAAGTTTTGAGAGGAGGGGTTGAGTTCTCTAACTGTATTTGTGTTGTTTTCTGTTTCCCCCTTTGCTGTACATTTCAAAATATTTCCAATAAAAATGGAAAATGCTGATCTCACTTATATGTGGAATCTAAATAAGACAAAACAACAAACTTGAAGATCCAAAGAGCACACTGGTGGTTTCCAGAGGAAGTGGGATGTGGGGGTAGAGTGAAATAGATGATGGAGATGAAGAGATACAAACCTTCAGTTATAAAATATATAAATCATGGGGAGTAATCCATAGCATAAGGAATATATTCTACTAGTCTGTAATAATCGTGGAAGGTAACAGATGGTTACTGGACTTGTGGTGGTCATTTTGTAACATATTCGATTGTCAGATCACTGTGTTGTATACCTTAAACTAACTTAATATGTATGTTATATATAATATATGTATCTATACACACGCACATATATATATCCACTTAATCAATGTTTGCTGTTTTAGTGCTTATTTACTCTTTGATTGCCTCTTTTGTTTTAATTTTTATTTTACTTTTTACTTTTACAGAGTTTTGTTGTTTACAGATATGTATGATCCCAGATTAGTCATAAGCATATCCCCTCCATCCCACCCCTCCAGGTTGATTGCCTCTTGACGTAAATCTGGGCAGAAATAGCCCTTAGTCTTAACCCATTGCATTTATATTTACATATATATGCACATACAATAAAATAACTAAATAAATATATTTACAAAATACACATTTTTATAGTTTGTATGTTTCTTGTATATTTCTCTAGTGTTCTTTCCTGGAGAATTCCATGGACAGAGGAACCTGGGAGGCTACAGTCCATGGTATCACGAAAGACTTGGATATGACTGAGCAGCTCATATACACTTCTATAAATACATAGATGGACCTAAACTTGGGCAAACTCCGGGAGATGGTGGGGGACAGGGAAGCCTGCCATCTCAAATATTGGCTGTAAACCAAGAACCTCCCTGTGGCCTGTCACAATTGGAAATATAGGTGATTGAATATTCTGTAAAATGTATTTCAGTCTATCTAAGTTGACACTTAACAAAGCCGTGCCATGTTTTCTGCTGATATTGGTTAAGAGTTAATGCCAGTCCTGTCCAGTTGGTTGACAGTGTTGAGTGCTTTATATCAACACTGATTATCTGTCTATATGTGATGTCAAGTTTTGAGAGGAGGGGTTGAGTTCTCTAACTGTATTTGTGTTGTTTTCTGTTTCCCCTTTGCTGTACATTTCAAAATATTTCCAATAAAAATGGAAAATGCTGATCTCACTTATATGTGGAATCTAAATAAGACAAAACAACAAACTTGAAGATCCAAAGAGCACACTGGTGGTTTCCAGAGGAAGTGGGATGTGGGGGTAGAGTGAAATAGATGATGGAGATGAAGAGATACAAACCTTCAGTTATAAAATATATAAATCATGGGGAGTAATCCATAGCATAAGGAATATATTCTACTAGTCTGTAATAATCGTGGAAGGTAACAGATGGTTACTGGACTTGTGGTGGTCATTTTGTAACATATTCGATTGTCAGATCACTGTGTTGTATACCTTAAACTAACTTAATATGTATGTTATATATAATATATGTATCTATACACACGCACATATATATATCCACTTAATCAATGTTTGCTGTTTTAGTGCTTATTTACTCTTTGATTGCCTCTTTTGTTTTAATTTTTATTTTACTTTTTACTTTTACAGAGTTTTGTTGTTTACAGATATGTATGATCCCAGATTAGTCATAAGCATATCCCCTCCATCCCACCCCTCCAGGTTGATTGCCTCTTGACGTAAATCTGGGCAGAAATAGCCCTTAGTCTTAACCCATTGCATTTATATTTACATATATATGCACATACAATAAAATAACTAAATAAATATATTTACAAAATACACATTTTTATAGTTTGTATGTTTCTTGTATATTTCTCTAGTGTTCTTTCCTGGAGAATTCCATGGACAGAGGAACCTGGGAGGCTACAGTCCATGGTATCACGAAAGACTTGGATATGACTGAGCAGCTCATATACACTTCTATAAATACATAGATGGACCTAAACTTGGGCAAACTCCGGGAGATGGTGGGGGACAGGGAAGCCTGGCGTGCTGCAGTCCACACGGTTGCAAAGAGTCAGACATGACTTGGCAACTGAACAACAATATAAATACATATATACATGTATTTATAGAAAGGCCCATCCTAGGGCCTTGGAAGGAACCCATGAAAATCAAGGACCCTGGCTTACATTTTCTCCTTTGATTCTAGTTCAAGTCTGTCTCCAAAACCCAGCCTCTTGACCACTCTATTGTCTCTTGAGTGAGAGAATTAGGACAGGAATTCAGGTGTGACTTAAATACACTCACCCTCTGCTCTGTTAAAAGAAAAGCTGCGGGGGCTTTCCTGGTGGTCCAGTGGGTAAGGACAATGTCTTGCAGTGCAAGGGGCGCCAGTTCAATCCCTGGCCTGGGAAGATCCCACGTGCCGCGGAGCAGCTGGACCAATGTGTCCAATTAACTAAGCCAGAGCTCTGGAGCACATGCACCCAGAGCCAGTGTTCTGCAACAACAGAGGCCACTGCAATGGGAGGCCCACGCAGGCCAAAGAACAAAGATGGATGAAAAATAGATAAATGAAAGACCAATAGAAGCGGCCCACCCACCCCCCTCCCTTCCCAACCCACACCCACACACACCCCCGAAATAGCTGTGTATCCCAGACTCCCATTGTGATCCAGTTAAAGCACTCACATATCTCAGTAAATTCATTCATGCTTGTCAAAGAATGTGTCCTTCTTGCTCAAGAAAAACATAACCACTCAAGGAAACCTCCCAATACTATGTTAAAGGAGAAGAAAATGAACATTTGAAACAAAGTTGAGATTGTGATTCCTGCTTTAGAAAACTGGACCAGATAATTCCAAATTGCCTGCCAGCAGAGTCATTCCACTTTTCTCTACCTTCCCCAGCAGCAAGAATTCTACCTGAGTGGAATCTGTACATCTAATTCTCATTCAGCCACAAAATCTGCATACATCAGATTTACTCCATGAACATCTATCATATACTTGATATAATAATGAATAAGATAAGTATGGTTGCTGGTAAACTTAAGCGTGATAGGATCTGACAGAGCCCTGTTGGGTATAAGCTATCGGTTAAAGATCCGGCAGGATCCCTTCCATCAGAACTGGTGGTAAAAAGAGAACATAATAATGAAAACAGCCATAGGATCTTACATTTTTGAGTAGTGGCCATATATACCTGGTGCTTTACAGAGCACATTATACAATACATCTCATTAAATATCCCTAATAACCCTAGACGTAGATACTTAACCACCATGCAATCCTGGAAGCAATGTCCTTCCAGCAAATGACAGCCATACTCTTGGGTCAGTGAAATTCACCTAGGACTTAGAAGAGTTTAGTAAATGGAGATGAACTAAAAGTTTCTGCGACCGATACCAACATCAGCTCAGAATCTGCCCACAAATATTTTCATTCCTCCAGAAACTTTATTCTCTCCACTCTGTGGCAGGGAGGATGAGGGGACTTTTTAATAATCAATGTCTTTTAATGCCAAGGGCAATCAGACAAAACTTCCCGTGAAATTTTGACCACCATTGCTTGCAATTTTTAATCAAGGAAAACACCCCTATATTCCTTCCCCACTGAATTCTGGCCTCGTCCACCCACATTAATCACTTCAAGATGGCCTCAGAACATATTTAATGTCACTGCTTAATCACTTTATTAAATGCCACTGCACCTGAGTGTGAATATTTGTTTTGGTCTCATCTGTGACATCTCCCACAGAGCTCTAATCTAAGAACCCTAACTCTTTTCCAAAAGAATATGCATTTCCCATCATGCACCCTAGCTTTCACTTCTTGCCCTAGAGCCCACATGGTACAAACTGAGGTACATTAGAAAAACCACTCTTTCTGATATATTTCCCTTTGGTCTTATTGTCTGAAATCCTATTATAGAAAACTTTTGCTGTAGATTAAGCTTGGCCCTTTCCAAATCCCTCCCTTATAGAGTAACAAACTTTTTTTTTTCATTTTTCATTAGTATTCTTTGGTCTGAGGAGAGAAAGGGACATGGGACTTCTGAAAACTTCAAGAATGAGAGGTTACTAAGAGAAAAAAAAGTGGAAAACAGATAAAGCAATCATCAAGAGAAATGTTACCAAAGCAGAGTTTCTGTTCTGTTGACTAAAACCAAAATATTGGGCTTCTCCTGGCGGTCCAGTGGATAAGGACACCGCCTTGTAGTGCAAGGGGCACCGGTTCAATCCCTGGCCTGGGAAGATCCCACGTGCCGCGGAGCGGCTGGACTGATGTGTCCAATCACGGAGCCGGAGCTCTGGAGCACATGAGCCCAGAGCTGGCGCTCTGTTACAACAGAAGCCACCGCGATGGGAGGCCCGCAGGAACCAAAGAACACTGACGGATGAAAATAGAGAAATGAAAGACCAATAGAAGTGGCCCGCCCACTCCCCTCCCCAACCCGACCCCCGTCCAAAATAAATAAATAAATAAAAATAAAAATAAAAAAAAAAATAAAAAATAAAATAAAACCAAAATATTGTTCTATCACTGGCATAAGACATGCCCTGTCCACATCCAGTGGAGGAACTATAGAAGGCTGATGGGCTACATCACTGCCACAGGAAGACGGCTCTGGAGGGAGATGGTAGTTCCCATGTCCTTGATATTATTTTGGAGAAAAAAGGAAACCAAACTCTATTAAGTGTACAGATATTTTTTTTGTCCTCTTTTATTTATTTATTTTTTATTATTTGTTTATTTTCATCCATCTTGATTCTTTGGCCCATGTGGGACTCCCATTGCAGTGGTCTCTTAGGTTGCAGAGCACCGGCTCTGGGCACTTGCGCTCCAAAACGCTGGCTCATAATTGGACACACTGGTCCAGCCTCTCCACAGCACTTGGGATCTTCCCGGGCCAGGGACCAAACCAGTGTCCCTTACACTGCAAGGCGGTGTCCTTACTGAACCACCAGGGAAGTCCGTGTACAAATATTTTAAACTCTATAGATATTTTTGCTCCGGGGATGGAAAATTGGTTTCCATGTGCCTATCCACGCCACGTGATTAGTAATAGGGTTTTTGCTCGGGAGCTGGGGAAAACTGTGATGCAAGTCTATTGTTAATCATTAAAAATATTGGGCTTCTCTGGCGTCTGAGGAGAGAAAGGGACATGGGACTTCTGAAAACTTCAAGAATGAGAGGTTACTAAGAGAAAAAAAAGTGGAAAACAGATAAAGCAATCATCAAGAGAAATGTTACCAAAGCAGAGTTTCTGTTCTGTTGACTAAAACCAAAATATTGGGCTTCTCCTGGCGGTCCAGTGGATAAGGACACCGCCTTGTAGTGCAAGGGGCACCGGTTCAATCCCTGGCCTGGGAAGATCCCACGTGCCGCGGAGCGGCTGGACTGATGTGTCCAATCACGGAGCCGGAGCTCTGGAGCACATGAGCCCAGAGCTGGCGCTCTGTTACAACAGAAGCCACCGCGATGGGAGGCCCGCAGGAACCAAAGAACACTGACGGATGAAAATAGAGAAATGAAAGACCAATAGAAGTGGCCCGCCCACTCCCCTCCCCAACCCGACCCCCGTCCAAAATAAATAAATAAATAATTTTAAAAAAATAAAAATAAAAATAAAAAAAATAAAATAAAACCAAAATATTGTTCTATCACTGGCATAAGACATGCCCTGTCCACATCCAGTGGAGGAACTATAGAAGGCTGATGGGCTACATCACTGCCACAGGAAGACGGCTCTGGAGGGAGATGGTAGTTCCCATGTCCTTGATATTATTTTGGAGAAAAAAGGAAACCAAACTCTATTAAGTGTACAGATATTTTTTTTGTCCTCTTTTATTTATTTATTTTTTATTATTTGTTTATTTTCATCCATCTTGATTCTTTGGCCCATGTGGGACTCCCATTGCAGTGGTCTCTTAGGTTGCAGAGCACCGGCTCTGGGCACTTGCGCTCCAAAACGCTGGCTCATAATTGGACACACTGGTCCAGCCTCTCCACAGCACTTGGGATCTTCCCGGGCCAGGGACCAAACCAGTGTCCCTTACACTGCAAGGCGGTGTCCTTACTGAACCACCAGGGAAGTCCGTGTACAAATATTTTAAACTCTATAGATATTTTTGCTCCGGGGATGGAAAATTGGTTTCCATGTGCCTATCCACGCCACGTGATTAGTAATAGCTTGCTGCATCATTGCTTTGAAAAAGATTCTGAAACCTCAGCAAGCAGAGCTGGGGAAAACTGTGATGCAGTCATAAGGTCTACTGCGGAGAGAGGAAAGGAATGTCATGACTTCCAAGTACTTGCTAGCCCTGCATGGACATATCGGTTAATCCCCCAGTGCTTCCTTGAGGAGAAGAGAATACAGGTAACAGACACTCACCAAGGCCTCACCTTACATTTCATTCAACCCTGAAATCTCCTTCCTCAGAGAAATTTGAAATTGATATTGTTGGTTGCACACAGACTTGTATTGTGCCTCTTTTTCTTGTCACCCTATAAGAAATCCATGATTACAGATACTGCCCCATACCCGATGCAGCCCCTCCCACCTCCCCGGTCGCTCTCTGTTATAGAATCTTATTTTCTCTTAGTAATTACCACTACTTGAAATTATTTTGTTAACTGTTTCTTCAGTGTCTCTTTGAACAGAATATAATTCCAGGAAAGCACACAAAATGAGGAGAGGTCTGACAAATCCTCTGCCTCTCACTCCTTACTTTATGAATAAGGAAACTAAAAACAGAAGAAAGAAGTAACTTATTTATTGTATCTTTAGGTTCCAGGTTTTCTTTTTTTTTTCTGTGTACCTTTCTGCAAGTAGGGTCATTTCATTGTATATAATAAAACATATTTTCAAGAGGGTCACTGCAAAATAAAGATTTCAGAATGTTAAGCTTTTCTGTTGACATCTATTATAGAAATAAAGATGCCTTTCTTTATGGAGAAGAATTATTGGCTATTGAGAGAATTTTGTTTAAGGACTTGAAAATATGGGAAGAAATCACAAGTTAGAAACTCAAAACTAAGTGTGATATTCATAATGAAATAGAAATCTTTTACTACAGAATGTAAAGACTTGTTTTAATGCTAAAAACTTTACATTTTTCCTCATTTGGTCCACACCCATAAGAAAGTATTATGATTTCCTCTCCGTTTAACAGGGAGCGTGCTGCAGAGAGCACACCAGTGCAGGACTGACACTTGTATGCAGGCTTGTCTTGCTCAATAGTTTGGGCTCTTAAACTCCTCTGTTATTGCCTCCTTCTGTGACCTTTGCCAAAGAAGCAGCATCTGATCCTCCATGGAATAATAAAGAGAATTCACATGTATCACAGAGTCTGAGAAATCCACTCACCGGGCCCAGGAAAGAACACAGCCATCAACTGGAGAGCTGGAGGAAACATTAAATGGTGGATATGAGAAGTCAAGAGGGGGGGTTGGCTGCTTCTGGTGCTCAGGAGTCAGGATGTGATGATACTAGACAGATTTCATCACTCTTTCATCCCCGTCCACTTCAACCCATTCCTGGAAGGATGAAGGTGTGAGCCATGGGGAAATACTCTAGGGAAAAGATGTCTTATCATACAACTATAAAACTCTGGGTTCAGGTAGGCAGTATTTTGTTTCAACTAAGATTGGGACTTGAGAAAAGAAACTAGTTCAACAACCCACCAAGTAGTTTGATTTCTTTCTAGAGCTAGATGATAGATGGGGAATCGATTGATCGAGCGATAGATAGAGAGAGAGAGTTAGGTAGACAGTTTTGGTGTTCTTGTGTTTAGTAGCTCAGTTCTGTCCAACTCTTTTGCAACCCTGTGAACTGTAGCCCGCCAGGCTCCTCTGTTCATGGGATTCTCCAGGCAAGAATAATGGAGTGGGATGCCTTGTCCTCCTCCAGGGGATCTTCCTGACCCAGGGATCAAACCCATGTCTCCTGAATTAATAGGCAGATTCTTTGCCACTGAGCCACCTGGAAAGCCTCCAGAGAGGTAAATACATCGTGATAGACATAGATAGACAGATAGATGTTGATCGATAGACAGATATAAGGAAACAAAAGCTATCTGCAAAGCTAGTATTACAGGATGACATTTGGTTTAGACTTTCAAGATTGTGGTTTAAGACACTGAAAAGTTGGGCCTCTTAGCAAAGGAAAGAGCACACATCTAGGATATGCAGGCTACCTAGGTGCTTATTGATTTCTCAAGCAGACTTTACACTAAAAATAGACACAGAGAAAGAAAAACTCCCAGAAGAGAATCTGGGCAGAATCTATAACAAGAGAAGAAAAATAATTTTGAAAGGGATTCTAGTATTTTATAATGGAAATAATCCCAAGAAAACTCAAGCAAAAATAAATATGTGTAACCTTAGTGCATTCCACACACAGTTCCTAAGTAATAAGCAAAGATAGGCATCATCCCTCTGTGAAAGCTTTCTCATCAACACACAAATATCTACTAACGCTCCTATTTTTTAAAAATCCTATTTTCTTAAATGTTTTATCTTATATTGGAGCATAGCCAATTAGGGCTTCCCTGGTAGCTCAGCAATAAAGAATTTGCCTGCAATGAAGGAGATGCAGGTTCAATCCCTGAGTTAAAGCTAGATGGGCCCCTATCCCGTCCACTTCAACCCATTCCTGGAAGGATGAAGGTGTGAGCCATGGGGAAATACTCTAGGGAAAAGATGTCTTATCATACAACTATAAAACTCTGGGTTCAGGTAGGCAGTATTTTGTTTCAACTAAGATTGGGACTTGAGAAAAGAAACTAGTTCAACAACCCACCAAGTAGTTTGATTTCTTTCTAGAGCTAGATGATAGATGGGGAATCGATTGATCGAGCGATAGATAGAGAGAGAGAGTTAGGTAGACAGTTTTGGTGTTCTTGTGTTTAGTAGCTCAGTTCTGTCCAACTCTTTTGCAACCCTGTGAACTGTAGCCCGCCAGGCTCCTCTGTTCATGGGATTCTCCAGGCAAGAATAATGGAGTGGGATGCCTTGTCCTCCTCCAGGGGATCTTCCTGACCCAGGGATCAAACCCATGTCTCCTGAATTAATAGGCAGATTCTTTGCCACTGAGCCACCTGGAAAGCCTCCAGAGAGGTAAATACATCGTGATAGACATAGATAGACAGATAGATGTTGATCGATAGACAGATATAAGGAAACAAAAGCTATCTGCAAAGCTAGTATTACAGGATGACATTTGGTTTAGACTTTCAAGATTGTGGTTTAAGACACTGAAAAGTTGGGCCTCTTAGCAAAGGAAAGAGCACACATCTAGGATATGCAGGCTACCTAGGTGCTTATTGATTTCTCAAGCAGACTTTACACTAAAAATAGACACAGAGAAAGAAAAACTCCCAGAAGAGAATCTGGGCAGAATCTATAACAAGAGAAGAAAAATAATTTTGAAAGGGATTCTAGTATTTTATAATGGAAATAATCCCAAGAAAACTCAAGCAAAAATAAATATGTGTAACCTTAGTGCATTCCACACACAGTTCCTAAGTAATAAGCAAAGATAGGCATCATCCCTCTGTGAAAGCTTTCTCATCAACACACAAATATCTACTAACGCTCCTATTTTTTAAAAATCCTATTTTCTTAAATGTTTTATCTTATATTGGAGCATAGCCAATTAGGGCTTCCCTGGTAGCTCAGCAATAAAGAATTTGCCTGCAATGAAGGAGATGCAGGTTCAATCCCTGAGTTGGGAAGAGTGCCTGAAGGAGGACATGGGAATCCACTCCAGTTAGTTCTTGTCTGGGAAATTCCATGGACAGAAGTTCCATGGACAGAGGAGCCTGGCAGGCTATGGTTCATGGAAGTTGCAAAGATTTGGACATGACTGAAGCAACTGAGCAGCAGCAGCATAGCCAGTTAACAATGCTGTGATAGTTTCAGGTGGACGGCAAAGAGACTCTCCCATACACATGCATATACAAGTATCCATTCTCCCCCAAGGTCTCCCATGGTGCAGCAGTAAAGAATCTGCCTGCCAGTGCAGGAGACTCAGGTTCAACCTCTGGATGGGCAACATCCTCGGGACTAGGAAATGGCAACCCACTCCAGTATGCCTGCCTGGAAAATTCCATGGACAGAGGAACTTGGCAGGTTACAGTCTATGTGGTCAGAAAGAGTTAGATATGACTAAGTGACTGAGCACACGTGCTCTCTGAAACTCCTCACCAATCCAGGCTGCCACATAACATTAAGCAAAGTTCCCTCTCCTGTCTAGTAGGTCTTTGTCAGCTATCCATTGTAAATACAGCAGTGTGTACATGGTGATCAGGAATAGCCTCTTTTGATCCCTTTGTCTCCAACCCATCTCTCTACTCTTCCTTATGACTTGGAAGAGTCACCAATTTTCCTTGTTTCCTGTACCTATTCAGTCAAACCAATTTTCCTTATTGACTCACCAAAATACCAATGACTTCCAGGTTATAAAATCAAACAGTCAGTTTTCAGCTTACTTGAAGGAAGAGTAGAGCAAATATCCAACCATATGCATAGCTGTAGCCATACCAGTTATTAAAATACTAAAATATTCCCGCATCATTGATAAATAGCCACATTTTTGAGCCCTTTGAGTTCTCTTGCCAACCACTGCTATTCACTGGAATCCATTTATTATCTTCTCAAAATCCAGAAATTGAAGGATTATTTAATGGGCATGAACTTGGGCAAACTCTGGGAGATGCTGAAGGACTGGGAGACCTGGTGTGCTACTATCCATGGGGTTGTAAAGATTAGGACATGACTGAGCAACTGAACAACAACAATCCTAGGCATTGCAGTGGGCTCCAGGTCCCTGCTTCAACACTAAAATCAGATTCCTTTCCCAATTGTGGATAACGTAAGTGTCTCTTATATTCCCTAAGGAATTTGGCTCCTCTGTCCACCCCTAAGCAGAGGAGACCATGGCCTTCCCACACTGCACAGCCCTGAGGATCTCCAAGTGATAGTGTTCAGGAGGTTACTGGAACACCAGCCCACCCACCGAGGTTCCCATGAACTGTGATCCAGGCTCTAGCAGACCCAGGGATTTGGAGGAATCATCCCTGGTGGCACTGATATTCACATAAGCAAATGCCTAGGCTCCATCTGGCTCCCAAAGTTCTGGCCTAGTGCTGCTAGTGCTCGTCCTGAGGTCACTTTCACATGGCTGCTAGGACTGGAGCCCTCATGGGACTTCACCTCAAAAAGGATCTTGGATGCCAAACTATTATATTTAGGATGAATATGTCACAAGTTCCTGCTATGCAGAACTGAACAACTGAGCAACACAGCCCAGGCAACTATATTAAATATTTTGTGCCAAATCATACTGGAAAACATGAAAAAGAATGTGTGTGTGTGTGTGTGTGTGTGTGTGTGTGTGCGCGCGCATACACCCCGTCCCCCCAGGGATCAAATCAGATCTCCTGCATTGTTGGCAGATTCTTTACCATCTAAGCCACCAGGGAAGACTATATAGTGTGTGTGTGTGTGTGTGTGTATATATATATATATATGTATCTGAAAAAGATAAAACCGAAACTCTTTAAAAATGAAACAAAGGATTTGGTAGGTGCAAGGAGAACAGGTGAGGAGGAAGGAGTAGATGGGCCCTTGAGGACAGTTGGAGGTCAAGAATACCCAGAATGTAGATGACTGTTGAATTTCACCTCCATCTAATTTTATCAGCTCATTAAAATCTATCAAACACCCATCACAAGAATTAGCCCGCATCATTAATAATTTTATTAATAAAAATGAGAGCAATCACTTACAGTATTTGCTCAGGCTGGTAAATATCAACTCATTTAAGTACTTAACGCTCATTATCATCTCCACATTTACAGATAAGATATCTGAGACACAGAGAGGTTACTTAAATGGCAGAACTAAGATTCCAACTTCATATGGCTCATGGCCAAGGCTCTAAGCAGCTATAGAGCTTTCCTCTTCTTTGGCCTGAAGCATCATATTCTACCCAATTAAATATGACATTCCAAAATGCTCTTCTTTACTTAGTTGATAATAAAGATTTTTAATACACAAAATCTCAGTAATATAAGGGCTAAAACATTTGGAAGGGCAAAACATCTTTAACAGAATTGCTTTTCAAAAGAAACTGAAAGAGGATTTGGCATCATGATCTATATAATTGATGCTAATTTGACACTCTTAAGTCACCAATGACTATTAATTTAGCGTGAAAGTTTTTGTGTGTTTGATCCAGTCTCTTTCATCAAAGCATAGCTCACAGGGGTATCATTTAGCTGGTGACAGCCTCTTCAAGGAAAGACCACACCAACAATTTCTAAAAATTAACAAATGACTTGGAATGTATTGCAATGATCTGATGAACAATTTATACTGTGAGTATGACACATGACCGAATTATATTTAGCTTAGCTTTTTTGTTTCTTTTTGAAGGGCTTCCCTAGTGCCTCAGATAGTACAGGATCTGCCTGAAATGCAAGAGACCCAGGCTTGATCCCTGGGTCAGGAAGAGTCCCTGGAAAAGGGAACCGCTACCCAGTAGAATATCCAGTATTCTTGCCTGGAGAATGCCATGGACAGAGGAGCCTGGAGGACTACAGTCCATGGGACCCCAAAGAGTCAGGCATGACTGAGCAACTAACGCTTTGCACTAGGTTTTTAAGGATAAAGGTTATTATATATTTATATCAATTCATTTGACCAAGCTGTTCACCTCACCTTCTGCTAACAGTTGACACATTTAAAACACATTTTCAATTGACTTGAATGCAACACACTCTTGTTTTCCTTCTGCCTCACCATGGAACCTCTCAGTTTCCTGTGCTGCCTCTCTGATCTCCCAACCTTAAACTGTATATGTACTCCTTGATTTCTGGACTCTTCGAAGCCAGCCACACAACATCTTTAAATTTCCCTTCCTTTGTCCTCTGCTTTCATTGTTATCTTGTCTTTTCTGACTCTGACACTCCTATCAACCTGTTATAGGGCCTCTTATTATCATATTGATCCAGAAACACTAATCCACGATAATCTCTCCATTTCATGATCCTTAATCACCTCTGCAAAGTCACTTTTGCCATAATAGGTAACAAAATTACAGAGTCTGGGGTTTAGGTCATGGATGTCTTTGGGTGCGTTATTTAGTCCACAACAGTGCCATTCTTAGTAGACCTTCTCCATGTGAAAGTTAGGCTTACAGATCTCATTCCTTCACCAGAAAGCTCTAGCCTCCTTTTTTGCTTAATTTTTCTCCATAGCATGTATCATCACCACCAGACACACTGTGAGTTTAAAATGTGCCTATATCTAGAATAAGGGTAGGTGGGCTTTGTCTCTTCAGTTTGCCGCTAGCTCACAGGGTATCATTTAGCTGGTGACAGCCTCTTCAAGGAAAGACCACACCAACAATTTCTAAAAATTAACAAATGACTTGGAATGTATTGCAATGATCTGATGAACAATTTATACTGTGAGTATGACACATGACCGAATTATATTTAGCTTAGCTTTTTTGTTTCTTTTTGAAGGGCTTCCCTAGTGCCTCAGATAGTACAGGATCTGCCTGAAATGCAAGAGACCCAGGCTTGATCCCTGGGTCAGGAAGAGTCCCTGGAAAAGGGAACCGCTACCCAGTAGAATATCCAGTATTCTTGCCTGGAGAATGCCATGGACAGAGGAGCCTGGAGGACTACAGTCCATGGGACCCCAAAGAGTCAGGCATGACTGAGCAACTAACGCTTTGCACTAGGTTTTTAAGGATAAAGGTTATTATATATTTATATCAATTCATTTGACCAAGCTGTTCACCTCACCTTCTGCTAACAGTTGACACATTTAAAACACATTTTCAATTGACTTGAATGCAACACACTCTTGTTTTCCTTCTGCCTCACCATGGAACCTCTCAGTTTCCTGTGCTGCCTCTCTGATCTCCCAACCTTAAACTGTATATGTACTCCTTGATTTCTGGACTCTTCGAAGCCAGCCACACAACATCTTTAAATTTCCCTTCCTTTGTCCTCTGCTTTCATTGTTATCTTGTCTTTTCTGACTCTGACACTCCTATCAACCTGTTATAGGGCCTCTTATTATCATATTGATCCAGAAACACTAATCCACGATAATCTCTCCATTTCATGATCCTTAATCACCTCTGCAAAGTCACTTTTGCCATAATAGGTAACAAAATTACAGAGTCTGGGGTTTAGGTCATGGATGTCTTTGGGTGCGTTATTTAGTCCACAACAGTGCCATTCTTAGTAGACCTTCTCCATGTGAAAGTTAGGCTTACAGATCTCATTCCTTCACCAGAAAGCTCTAGCCTCCTTTTTTGCTTAATTTTTCTCCATAGCATGTATCATCACCACCAGACACACTGTGAGTTTAAAATGTGCCTATATCTAGAATAAGGGTAGGTGGGCTTTGTCTCTTCAGTTTGCCGCTATGTGACCAGTGCCTAGAAGAGTACCTAGAATGTAATAGGCACGCCATAAAAACTGTTGAATGAATGTGAAAGACACTTCATAAATAATAACCATGTTGGAATGAGACCCAATTGGACTCTGCTCATGAAATGTTCACGCAGAAGATACTAACGTTTGCCAATATCTAGTTCTGCCCCTGTTGGCTCGTGGAAGACCACATTCAGCTTCTTCAAGGTTGGTTTAGACCATGTGACTATTAATAATTCTGGCCTTTGACATGTGACATATGTCATGTATGAAACAATGGAAAGTCCAAGCAATGTTCATCAGTCCCACTCCCCTGATGAGACAACTGAGAAACTGGTTCTTTCTGCTGGCTCAGAGGCTGAGGGCAGAACCTCTGACAGACGGGGTTTCTGAGTGGCCATGCCAAACAGAGCCCTCCCTTTGGCCCTACCAAGCAGCACAGTACATACGATGGGATCAAGAGATCCACTTTTGTTGTCTTAAGACACTGCAACTTTGGATTGTTTGTTATCAGAACCTAACCTTATCCTTTCTTGTTAGGCCACAATTTCTGACCAGAAATCGGATGCCCTTGTAGAAAAAATAACCCCAAATAGGTGGCACTGGTTTCACAGTTAGATGGTCATTGGCAAGGATGCTGAGGACAGAGGCTAGAAAGGCCGTGACCTATGTTTTAAAATGACCAAGTATCTTGTAAAACTGTCATTCATGTGACTTGAGAAATAGATCATGATTTGAGTGAACTCTAGGGAAAAAGTTTTTCCACGATTCCTCCATTTCATGATCCTTAATCACCTCTGCAAAGTCACTTTTGCCATAATAGGTAACAAAATTACAGAGTCTGGGGTTTAGGTCATGGATGTCTTTGGTGCGTTATTTAGTCCACAACAGTGCCATTCTTAGTAGACCTTCTCCATGTGAAAGTTAGGCTTACAGATCTCATTCCTTCACCAGAAAGCTCTAGCCTCCTTTTTTGCTTAATTTTTCTCCATAGCATGTATCATCACCACCAGACACACTGTGAGTTTAAAATGTGCCTATATCTAGAATAAGGGTAGGTGGGCTTTGTCTCTTCAGTTTGCCGCTATGTGACCAGTGCCTAGAAGAGTACCTAGAATGTAATAGGCACGCCATAAAAACTGTTGAATGAATGTGAAAGACACTTCATAAATAATAACCATGTTGGAATGAGACCCAATTGGACTCTGCTCATGAAATGTTCACGCAGAAGATACTAACGTTTGCCAATATCTAGTTCTGCCCCTGTTGGCTCGTGGAAGACCACATTCAGCTTCTTCAAGGTTGGTTTAGACCATGTGACTATTAATAATTCTGGCCTTTGACATGTGACATATGTCATGTATGAAACAATGGAAAGTCCAAGCAATGTTCATCAGTCCCACTCCCCTGATGAGACAACTGAGAAACTGGTTCTTTCTGCTGGCTCAGAGGCTGAGGGCAGAACCTCTGACAGACGGGGTTTCTGAGTGGCCATGCCAAACAGAGCCCTCCCTTTGGCCCTACCAAGCAGCACAGTACATACGATGGGATCAAGAGATCCACTTTTGTTGTCTTAAGACACTGCAACTTTGGATTGTTTGTTATCAGAACCTAACCTTATCCTTTCTTGTTAGGCCACAATTTCTGACCAGAAATCGGATGCCCTTGTAGAAAAAATAACCCCAAATAGGTGGCACTGGTTTCACAGTTAGATGGTCATTGGCAAGGATGCTGAGGACAGAGGCTAGAAAGGCCGTGACCTATGTTTTAAAATGACCAAGTATCTTGTAAAACTGTCATTCATGTGACTTGAGAAATAGATCATGATTTGAGTGCACCTACAGCTCTAGGGGAAAATATGTTAGAATGTTTGTTTAGTGATATTTACCATGTTTGGCTAGGTCTTATAAGAAAGACATAAACCCAGGAGAAAATTGCCTAATTTGAAAGCAGAAATGAAAGGAAACTGAGAGATTTAGGAGTTGGGACTTTGCAAGGTTGAAAAAAAGAACAACTGCTTCTAGGTCCCAAATAGTAAAATGCAAGAGTCAGAAAGCAATTTTAAGGAAGATGCTAATAAAATCTTTCAACAGATTATATTACCTAAGGGCAAGAATCAGATTAAGGATATATTGCTCAGTAAATCTTTCTCAATTTTATAAAATTACTCATGTCAAATATTAAGGGTAAAGCTTGCCCACAGAAGTGGGATAGAGAAGAAGAGCTTTGGGAATAAAAATGCAAAGAAACATACTAGAAGCCTGTACTGAAAGGAATTATGGGATTTTTTTTTCTCCTCCCTTTCCTTTTTGAACAGTTTGGTCTTAAAGCCATCAAGTGAGTAGAGGAAGGTGCATCTGTATATCTGGTACCTGGTGTGGGGTGAGGGCAGCCACAAGGGCCCAGAGGAAGGTACTGGAGTCTGAGCTGAATTAGGAGATCATCTGAATCGGATGACTGCTCAAGTCTGAGCCTGACTGAGGGGAAGAGGGTGTCCACCTGAAGGAAGGAGGGCAGGGGTCAGAGCCGCAGAAGGGTGAGGGGGCCTCCCTGTGGAGGGAAGTCTTGGCAGGTGGTATCAGAGTCCAAGGAGGCTGAAGAATCTTTCTGGAAGAGTGGCCTGGCATGGGGTATCAGAGGGCATCTCTGTGGGGAGCACACATTGGCATAGAGAGTCAGAGCCCATGTGAACCAAGAAGATCATCCATAGTGATGGGGTGGAAAGTTGGCATATCAGGCACAAAGTGACAAATCCTGAACTAGGTGCAGATGACACCCCCATGTCGGGTGGCTTTGTGGAGCCCAGAGTGAAAACAGCATTCCAAGTATGGGAGTCAGAGACCCAGTGGCAACCTAGCATGGTATCAGATCTTGAGTCAACTGAGGGCTGCATCCACACTAGAAAGGCAGATTGGGTCAGGCTGTCAGAGCCTGAATGCCGTAAGGAGGGCATTCCCACAGCAAAGACAATAACAATGGTTAATTGTCAAGAGCTTGTTGAAATAAAGATAAGGGGAGGTGGGTGTCTCATTGTCAGAGACCTGTTTTAGCTGTTGAGTTGTGTCCATCTCATAGACTGTAGCCCGCCAAGCTCCGCTGTCCGGGCAAGAATACTGGAGTAGGTTGCCATTTCCTACTGCAAGGGATCTTCCTGACCCAGGGATGAAACCCACATTTCCTGCACTGGCAGGAGGATTCTTTATCACTGAGCCACCACATTGCAAACAAGGCACTTCACACACGAAAAGGGAGAAAATTAGAATGAGGCTTGTGATGCATCAGGTGAACCCAGATAGATGTAAATGTGTGTATTGATACGTGTGTGTGCATGGATATACATACATACACTGATTCTTTAGCTCTATCTGAGACAGCTTAGGAAGAGCAGCGTTGGACTTACATTGAGCACACTAGTGCCTAGACCACAGCTTCTATATACCCAATCTCCACCGAAAGGAACCAGGGTTCCTGGGAGAAATGACTGATTCTAGGGACGAGGCAAGAAAAGTACAAAATAAACTTGGAATATTGTATTGCTAACAAGAAATAGCTAAAAATGATATAGGCATGTCAAAAGAACACAGGTGCCTGCTTGAAGGGCCACTTGTTGATCAAATCTTGGACAATTTAATTATCAAAATAAATAATTGTGGTAATGGATTATAATTCATTAAAGTGAAAAACATATGTATTCTAAATACAAATTAATGAATAAATTGAAAGTTTGATGACAAGTGGGATATGCATATAGTTCTAAAGTAACTTCCGACAATAGTTATTAGTTACAAACAGAAAAAGAATGACTTTACAGTGGAGAAGCAATATGGCAGACATCATCTCATTCAAGTGATCAAAGTGAAAAAATCAAACTGTAGATCATGAACACAACATCATCTCTGTGATATTCTTATCAAAATGTACCACTTGAATCTGATAATGGGGAAACATCAAACAAATGCAAATCAAGGGACATGGTACAAAGTAATCGGTCTGTAATCTTCAAAAGTGTCAAGGTAATGAGAGGGAAGGAGGGAGGAGGAACTGGGTCACCATCAGGGACATCAGGAAGACATGAGGATGAAAAGCAACTCATGATTCTGAGCTGAATTCTTTTGCAGTAAAAGGGCATTTTAAAAATATCAGGCAAATTGTGAATGTATCTGAGGATGCAATGATAGTAACATACCAATGCTGATGTTCTGCTTTTGATGATTCTATTTTAGTTACACAGCAGAACATCCTTGTTAGTAGGAAATGCACACACCGGGGATCATCTGATCAGTGAGTTGCTGTCAAATGACTCAGAGAAAAGAAATGCCATACTTTCAGCTTTTCTATGCATTTGAGACACTTTTTCAAAAAACCCCCGAAAAGGGAGAAAATTAGAATGAGGCTTGTGATGCATCAGGTGAACCCAGATAGATGTAAATGTGTGTATTGATACGTGTGTGCATGGATATACATACATACACTGATTCTTTAGCTCTATCTGAGACAGCTTAGGAAGAGCAGCGTTGGACTTACATTGAGCACACTAGTGCCTAGACCACAGCTTCTATATACCCAATCTCCACCGAAAGGAACCAGGGTTCCTGGGAGAAATGACTGATTCTAGGGACGAGGCAAGAAAAGTACAAAATAAACTTGGAATATTGTATTGCTAACAAGAAATAGCTAAAAATGATATAGGCATGTCAAAAGAACACAGGTGCCTGCTTGAAGGGCCACTTGTTGATCAAATCTTGGACAATTTAATTATCAAAATAAATAATTGTGGTAATGGATTATAATTCATTAAAGTGAAAAACATATGTATTCTAAATACAAATTAATGAATAAATTGAAAGTTTGATGACAAGTGGGATATGCATATAGTTCTAAAGTAACTTCCGACAATAGTTATTAGTTACAAACAGAAAAAGAATGACTTTACAGTGGAGAAGCAATATGGCAGACATCATCTCATTCAAGTGATCAAAGTGAAAAAATCAAACTGTAGATCATGAACACAACATCATCTCTGTGATATTCTTATCAAAATGTACCACTTGAATCTGATAATGGGGAAACATCAAACAAATGCAAATCAAGGGACATGGTACAAAGTAATCGGTCTGTAATCTTCAAAAGTGTCAAGGTAATGAGAGGGAAGGAGGGAGGAGGAACTGGGTCACCATCAGGGACATCAGGAAGACATGAGGATGAAAAGCAACTCATGATTCTGAGCTGAATTCTTTTGCAGTAAAAGGGCATTTTAAAAATATCAGGCAAATTGTGAATGTATCTGAGGATGCAATGATAGTAACATACCAATGCTGATGTTCTGCTTTTGATGATTCTATTTTAGTTACACAGCAGAACATCCTTGTTAGTAGGAAATGCACACACCGGGGATCATCTGATCAGTGAGTTGCTGTCAAATGACTCAGAGAAAAGAAAGTTCTTTATGCCATACTTTCAGCTTTTCTATGCATTTGAGATTATTTTAAAATAAAATTTAATTGGAAATATTTGGTTCCAGATCCTGGATCCACGTCTTACAGGGTTAAGATCTCAATCCCTTGTTCCTCTATTTTGGTGTCACAGACCCAGTTAGAGGTACCTTTAGGTCAGAGATCAGTGAACTAAAGTTCCACTACAAACTTTAGTAAACAGAATAGATCTCATTTCCTAAGGAACTCAGGAAAATATGTCTGAAGCCCAGTCTGGAACTGGCACAGTAAGAGAGCATTATTGTAGCCAGTTGTTTTCAACCTATGCCTTGTATGGGTAAAACTGATTGAGGCAATCCCAAAGACCCGGAAATAGGAAGCTGACTGTGTCTCTAGCAGTTAGAATTATGGAAAGAATCAGCATATGAATAAGGTATGAGAAAGGATAAGAAGTAAGAACTTGGGCTTCCCTGGTGGTCCAGTGGGTAAGGACACCACCTTGCAGTGCAAGGGGCGCCGGTTTGATCCCTGGCCTGGGAAGATCCCACATGCCGCAGAGCGGCTGGACCGATGTGCCCAATTACCGAGCCCGAGCTCTGGAGCGCATGCACCCAGAGCCAGTGCTCTGCGACAACAGAGACCACTGCGATGGGAAGCCCACACGGGCCAAAGAACAAAGATGGATGAAAATAGATGAATGAAAAACCAATAGAAGTGGCCCGCCTGCTCCCCTTCCTCCCCACCCCACTCCCACCAACAATAAATAAATAAATAAATCTTTAAAAAAAAAAAAGAAGTAAGAACTTTCATTCCACTTGTTGGAACAAATACTTAAAGTTTCCCAAAGGGTAAGATGTCTGGCTAATTTGTCAGCAACCTCGCTCTTTTGAAACTCCGCAGAATAAAGAAGAATGCAAGACTGTTACTACCTTGATCCTCATCACATACCCCTGCCTGACTATATAACCTCTCCCTATTCACTAGGGAGGTGAGCACAGTTCATGAGATGGTAGCCTACTGTGTTCCCTCTTTGCCAGGCAAAGAAATAAAGCCACTCTTTCTCCTCCTCCATACAAAAATAATAAAGGCTCTTCCATAGTGGTCCCGTGGCAAAGAATCCACCTGCCAATATAGGAACCACAATTTCTATCCCTGATCTGGGAAGATTCCACATTCTGCAGAGCACCTAAGTCCATGTGCCACAACTACTGAGTTTGTGCTCTAGAGTCTGGGAGCCACAACTACTAAACCTATGTGCCAAAACTACTGAAGCCTGTGCACCTTAGAGCCTAGGCTCCACAACAAGAGAGGCCACCAGAGTGAGAAGCCTGCACACTCTCTACAGCTAGAGAGTAGCTCCTACTGTCTGCAACTAGAGAAAAGCCCATGTAGTAACTAAGACCCAGTGCAGCCAAAAATTTTTTAAAATATTTTTAAAAATAATAAAATTTAATAACAATAGAAATATAAAAATGATTTGTGAATGTAGGTATAGTTTCTGGCGCTTGAAGATGATTGGAATCAAATGGCAAGAAGCTTTCTATGTTTCTTAAAGGCTGTGAAAAACTGTTGGCTCCCCATCTTTTCTAGCTGGAACATGCGTTGTGAAGTCTGCACCATCTTCATACAAGGTCTATTTGCCAAAGTCAACATGAGTTGTGGTCTCCAAGGAAAATAGTAAAAGGAAAATCTCTCAAAGCCTGGAGCCTGGGAAACAAAAGGACCAGGAGGCTTTCAGGGAACAAGATCCCCACAATGTCTGCCAGGGAAGCTGAAGAATTCCCATGGGCCAGATCACCTTCCCTTTGGGATGCTGCACCCATGTCAAGCAGATAATCTGCCTTTTTTATCTGTAGTTTCCAGATGAGGAGGATCCAGACCCGGATCTGAAGCAGAGACTATGATTCTTCCTGAGGAGCCTCTGGGTTTTGAGCCAGGACTCCACGAGCGGCCAGGATTTCAGGCTGTCTCCCTGGAGGAGGGTCTTTGAAGAAGAGCAAACTGAATATTGGTGAGTAGAAGAGAGACTATGGTCATCATTATGCATATCCACCCAAACCTGACTTTCCTCCCCTTTTGTGTATACAGAACTCAGCAACTATTAGTGCACATGGCTTGTGCCTATTTCAGGCCAACGAAAGGGGGGCAGAAACAACATGTACTACTTTTGCACAGAGGCAGTGGAGGGCCCAGTGGCTATGCCCCCATCTCTCTTTCCCTGCTGTGGTGATGGAAGAGGACATGTGCTCAGATGCTGCAGCAGCAAGAAGATTCTCTATCAGCCTGTGTCCTGAACATCACCACAGAGTCAGATATCTAATAGAACCTAAAAATAAAGAAGACAAGTAAGGCAAGTAAAAGACGGTTCTGGGTATTAAACCACTAAGTTTGGAAGTTGTTCATTGTTGTAGTGTAATCTAGCCTACAGAGATACTGAATTTCTAAAAGAAACTGGGCAGAGGTAAAGTAAAAGATATGGCCATCAAATTGAAGATGAAAGAAAAGGAGGAAGAGTCATAGCTTTGTGGAATATAACTATGAATTAACCAAAGAGATAGGGGATCTGAATCTCTTGATGGATGTAACAATGCTAGGATAGCAACAAGACAAAAAATTTGCTTTATTTAGATGTGTGTATGTGTGTGTTGTGCGTTAAGTCGCTTAGTCACTCAGTTGTATCCAAATCTTTGCGACCTTATGAACTGTAGCCTGGAACATGCGTTGTGAAGTCTGCACCATCTTCATACAAGGTCTATTTGCCAAAGTCAACATGAGTTGTGGTCTCCAAGGAAAATAGTAAAAGGAAAATCTCTCAAAGCCTGGAGCCTGGGAAACAAAAGGACCAGGAGGCTTTCAGGGAACAAGATCCCCACAATGTCTGCCAGGGAAGCTGAAGAATTCCCATGGGCCAGATCACCTTCCCTTTGGGATGCTGCACCCATGTCAAGCAGATAATCTGCCTTTTTTATCTGTAGTTTCCAGATGAGGAGGATCCAGACCCGGATCTGAAGCAGAGACTATGATTCTTCCTGAGGAGCCTCTGGGTTTTGAGCCAGGACTCCACGAGCGGCCAGGATTTCAGGCTGTCTCCCTGGAGGAGGGTCTTTGAAGAAGAGCAAACTGAATATTGGTGAGTAGAAGAGAGACTATGGTCATCATTATGCATATCCACCCAAACCTGACTTTCCTCCCCTTTTGTGTATACAGAACTCAGCAACTATTAGTGCACATGGCTTGTGCCTATTTCAGGCCAACGAAAGGGGGGCAGAAACAACATGTACTACTTTTGCACAGAGGCAGTGGAGGGCCCAGTGGCTATGCCCCCATCTCTCTTTCCCTGCTGTGGTGATGGAAGAGGACATGTGCTCAGATGCTGCAGCAGCAAGAAGATTCTCTATCAGCCTGTGTCCTGAACATCACCACAGAGTCAGATATCTAATAGAACCTAAAAATAAAGAAGACAAGTAAGGCAAGTAAAAGACGGTTCTGGGTATTAAACCACTAAGTTTGGAAGTTGTTCATTGTTGTAGTGTAATCTAGCCTACAGAGATACTGAATTTCTAGAAAAAAACCTGAGCAGAGGTAAAGTAAAAGATATGGCCATCAAATTGAAGATGAAAGAAAAGGAGGAAGAGTCATAGCTTTGTGGAATATAACTATGAATTAACCAAAGAGATAGGGGATCTGAATCTCTTGATGGATGTAACAATGCTAGGATAGCAACAAGACAAAAAATTTGCTTTATTTAGATGTGTGTATGTGTGTGTTGTGCGTTAAGTCGCTTAGTCACTCAGTTGTATCCAAATCTTTGCGACCTTATGAACTGTAGCCTGCCAGGCTTCTCTGTCCAAGCGATTCCCCAGGCAAGAATACTGGAGCATGTTGCCATTTCCCACTCCAAGAGATCTTCCTGACCCAGGGATCAAATCCAGGTCTCCTGTATTGCAGGCAGATTCTTTCCTGTCTGAGTCAACAGGGAAGCCCTTATGTAGATGTAGGGGCTATAAAAGAAAAGTGCATTCTTTTGATTCCTGGCTCTTTAAATGTTTGGATTCTTGTCACCTGAAATGGATCTCCTACTAGTTTTTGGTCTTAGGATTTCTGTCCCCTCACCATTTCTGGTCGTGGTAACAATCCTCAAATGGTATATATCTCTGGATTTGGTGTACTGAATTTCTTACAGGACCTGAATCCTACTAGGAGTTTCAAGGTTTGTTTTTTTGTTTTGTCTTGTTTTTAATTTATTTGATATATTATTTTTCTTTTTGGCCATTTCTATCGGTCTTTCATTTATTTATTTTCATCCATTTTTGTTCTTTGACCTGTGTGGACCTGCCATCGCAATAGCGTTTCTCCTTGCGAGCACCAGCTCTGGGCACATGCACTCCAGAGCTCTGGCTCGATAGTTGGACACAGTACAGCTGCTCTGCGGCACGCGGGATCTTTCAAGGCCATGGATCGAATCATTGACCCTTGCACTGCAAGGCAGTTTCCTTACCCACTGGATCATCAGGGAAACCCTATTTGATATTCTTGACAAAAATATTCTGACTCACTGAACAGAAGTAAAGATACGAAAACTACCTATCACCATAACTAGTTACTGCACATGCTAGGAATACTCACTTAATAAGAGTCAATGCCCCACTGCTAAGGGTACAGCATGGTTGCCAAAATTATACAAGATCATTTGTAGTAGAAATTCAGCAAACATAGATTTTGGCCAAATGCCCAAAGGGCAAGGGTGAAAACCATCATTCAGCTAAAGCTAAGCCAAAACCAGAAATAGCCATCTTAGAAGGCAGCTATAGGATGTAAAATATTTTGCTTTATATATATGTACACAAATTTTGTATGTATATAAAATATATTATTTATATTTTATAATGCAGCAAAAAATATTATTACTATTGCAAGTTTATCACTAAACTTAGAAGTAAAATTTGACCTTTTAAGCTTATCATGTGACCACAGGAGCAGTATTTGCTTAGCATGGTCCACTCATACACACAGTACATTTGTGAGACAAAGTAACTCATTAAAATTGGTAAAAGAACAAAAAATTAGGAGGCATCTAATTTTTCTCTAGTGTTTTATTCTTGTATTCTACTCCAGTAGTTTTCATTATAACTAGTTTTCAGTGATTTTGCAGTCTTCTCTACTCATGAAATTTGAAGGTCACAAAGCTGACATTCTTACTTCATTCTCACAAGACATAAAGAATTCCCAAAAGAAACTTTTCTTGAGAGAATCATACCCTAAATGGAATTACAAAACTAAGATTTAAACATAGCTCTGAAAGCCTAATTTAATGTCTAGTCATTTTATAAATATTAGAACTATGACATAGTATTTTCATTTTTCTGCTTTGTATTATTTAAATTCTCATAAATATGTGTTTGTTGATGAAGGTCAAATTCCTAAAGTTACCCAGTTTCTCTTAATTTTTGTACTAACTAGTAACCTATGTCCTTATATTTACATATTCTTGGGTTTTCTGGGTGGTCCAGTGGTTGAGAACCAATTTGTCAATGCAGGCGTTGTTGAGGGGGCGGTTCATTCCCTGGGTGAGGGAGACCCCACATGCCACAGGGCAACTAAACCCCTGTGTCCACAAGTGACACCTACTGAAATCTGTGTGCCTAGAACCTGTGTTCCAAAGTAAGAGAAGCCACTGCAATGAGAAATCCTCACACTGCAGTAAGGAGTAGCTCCTGCTCACCACAACCAGGGAAAGCTTGTGCGGAGCAATGAAGACCCAGCAGAGCCAAAAATAAATTTTAAAATTTAAAAATAAAATATATAAAATCAAAAATAAATATTCTTTATTTTTATACAAGAAATGAACAGCTTTCATAATAATAGCTCCATTTATAATTGCGATAATAAATATGCCTTCATAATTTTAATGGGCTGAGAATGTTCATAAACAAAATACAGAAAGAGATTTTCATTCTAAGTAACACCTAGATTGCTCACTTACATTTAAAGGTATCAATGATAAAGCTAAATAACATGTCATATTGTATTACTTACATTGCTAAAGAAGTTGAACATAATAGTAAATCACAGGATGAAGTTTTTATTGATCATGGAAAGATTAAAGGTGCCAAAAGTCATGCCTAAACATATCTAGGCTATTCTGACATTCAAAAGCCAAGACTGATGATGAGACCAAAGCTCAATATCAGGTGTTTTGGCCAGACTCCTAAGGTGAAGTCAAAGTTCGGTGTATCTCTAGTGGGTGCAGATGACACTTCAAAGACAAAGCTTCTATCTAGAATTTACAGAGCTTCCCAGGTGGCACAGATGGTAAAGAACCTTCCTGCCAATGCAGGAAAGGTAAAAGACACTGGTTCCATCCCTGGGTCAGGAAGATCCCCTAGAGGAGGGCATGGCAACCCACTCCAGTATTCCTGTTTAGAGAATTCTATGAACAGAGGAACCTGGCAGGCTATGGTATATTGGGTCACAAAAGAGTCAGACACAACTGAAGTGACTTTAACATGATGAAAAACCCCGGCATTCATGTTTGCCAAGTTTCTCATTTTGTACTAACTAGTAACCTATGTCCTTATATTTACATATTCTTGGGTTTTCTGGGGGGTCCAGTGGTTGAGAACCAATTTGTCAATGCAGGCGTTGTTGAGGGCGGTTCATTCCCTGGGTGGGGAGACCCCACATGCCACAGGGCAACTAAACCCCTGTGTCCACAAGTGACACCTACTGAAATCTGTGTGCCTAGAACCTGTGTTCCAAAGTAAGAGAAGCCACTGCAATGAGAAATCCTCACACTGCAGTAAGGAGTAGCTCCTGCTCACCACAACCAGGGAAAGCTTGTGCGGAGCAATGAAGACCCAGCAGAGCCAAAAATAAATTTTAAAATTTAAAAATAAAATATATAAAATCAAAAATAAATATTCTTTATTTTTATACAAGAAATGAACAGCTTTCATAATAATAGCTCCATTTATAATTGCGATAATAAATATGCCTTCATAATTTTAATGGGCTGAGAATGTTCATAAACAAAATACAGAAAGAGATTTTCATTCTAAGTAACACCTAGATTGCTCACTTACATTTAAAGGTATCAATGATAAAGCTAAATAACATGTCATATTGTATTACTTACATTGCTAAAGAAGTTGAACATAATAGTAAATCACAGGATGAAGTTTTTATTGATCATGGAAAGATTAAAGGTGCCAAAAGTCATGCCTAAACATATCTAGGCTATTCTGACATTCAAAAGCCAAGACTGATGATGAGACCAAAGCTCAATATCAGGTGTTTTGGCCAGACTCCTAAGGTGAAGTCAAAGTTCGGTGTATCTCTAGTGGGTGCAGATGACACTTCAAAGACAAAGCTTCTATCTAGAATTTACAGAGCTTCCCAGGTGGCACAGATGGTAAAGAACCTTCCTGCCAATGCAGGAAAGGTAAAAGACACTGGTTCCATCCCTGGGTCAGGAAGATCCCCTAGAGGAGGGCATGGCAACCCACTCCAGTATTCCTGTTTAGAGAATTCTATGAACAGAGGAACCTGGCAGGCTATGGTATATTGGGTCACAAAAGAGTCAGACACAACTGAAGTGACTTAACATGTACGCATTCATGAATGCCAAAGACCACATCCACACGAGGCACAATTTAACAGGGAAAGGGTTCATGTTCTCTTAGCCAATCAGCTCAAGCTCATGGGATTGAACTGCATTTTCATCAGGCTTCAGGGGTGACTAAGAAAGCAATATTCACAGACACAAAGAAAGGATGGAGAAGCACAGGCCTAGCTTTGGTAAAGCAGAATATTTATACTAAATAGAAAACTCATCTAAAATGTCTAACCAAAAATAAGGACTAAGAGGGACTTTCCTGGTGGTCCAGGGGCTAAGAATCTTCCTTCCAAGCAGGGGATGCAGGCTTGATCCCTGGTTGGGAAACGAAGATCCCACATGCCATAGGGTGACTAAGTCCAAGTGCCGCAACGAGGGTCCTACATGCTGCAACTAATACCCCCAAATAAACAAATGAAACAGGCATCTTAGAAAATATTTTTTAAAAAAAGAACTAGGAAATAGACAATGAGGCAAAGGTCTGGACTATCTTCCACCTTCCTCTACATATTGACTTCTCTGCTGTAACCCACCATCAAAGTCTTTCCTATCCATAAAATGTAGGTAACATTTTAATCCACCTAACTCACCTAAGCTGGAATTTACCATCTATAAAATGTAGGTAACATTTTAACCCACCTAATCCACCTAAAGCCGGACTTTCCCATCTATATTAGCAAAATGGTAAGTATAAGAAAGGTAGAGTTTCATCAATTCTAAATTTCTACATGAAATAAACGGATTTTGAATATCCAAAGAAGATTCTCATTTAAAAATATTTTTCTATTCTGTTTGCTCCTTCAGCTTTCCAATTTGATTGGTACTATTTTGATCATGCTTACATGTTACAGTATAAAAGGAATATTAGAAAATATGACCATAATTCCCATTTTACAGATAAGAAAACGGAGGCACAGAGCTAAGATTGCCTACCTAAGAAGCATCATAACACACATAGCTCACTGATATCAAATTTTCTTTAGTAGTACAAATAATGCACAAGAAATGACTCTGTTTTCTTCCATCGCCATCTTACAGTGATATAAGGAAGCAAGCTGGTGAGGTGTGTAAACTCCAGTAAAATTTACATCAGTAAAAGAGTTAAGGTTTTGATCTCCATCCTTCTATTTGCTCCTCTCAGTTGGTTTCAAATTCAAGAGGGAAACATAGGGGTGTAATTTATTAGAACCCCTTAAGCCCTACACCTGTGTCCAAGATTCACTGCTCAACAGATATACGTGATAATGAGTTAGTGATTTAAACCTTCCATGTCTCTGTTTTCTCATCCATAAAATGGGGATAATAATAGAAAAGACTTCAAGGATCATTTGGCAGGATGATAGGGTATAACCCAAGTAAAGGATTTAGCTGAATGACTGGCACTTTTCAAGTGCTCAAGAAATATTGTCTGTTACATTTATAAGCTAACGTTTTAAATTCACTTGAATTTTGATATTTGCTCTGGAAATGTATTGTTCTGTTTTTCTTTAAAAAACATTCTTCCAACACTGGGACTTCCCTGGCAGTCCAGGAGTTAAGACTTCACCTTCCAGGGCAAGGGGTATGGTTTCAATTCCTGACTGGGGAGCTAAGCAGCCACATGCCTTAAAACTAAAACATAAACAACAGGAGCAATATTGTAACAAATTCAATAAAGACTTTAAAAATGATCCACATCAAAAAATATTTTAAAAATGAAAACATTCTCCCAGCATTGATACCAGTTAATGCCCCAACCCTATCTCCAACCAGTCCATGGGGAAAGGGATTTGAGACATTAGCCGATATGAGTGAAGATAGGTTTGAGCATTAACTGACGTCAGTGGAGACGGGATTGGCCTATTACTGATATCAGCAGTGATGAGTTTAGGGCATTTAGCTGATAGCAGTGTAGAAAAGACTGGTTTAAAAGGAAAACACAGTACTAAAACTCCAGGGCAAAGATCGAAATGGGACTATTGTCAGAACACGGAAAATAAAAGAAATCCGATTGCATAAAGGAAGAAACAAGTTTTACAATGTGTGTGTGTGCATTCTAGGAGGTCTTGTGAGAGTCAGGTAAATCAATACCTTGCGAATCACTGGCACTCAGAGGTTAGCGGGTTATCACTTCCCGAGAGAAAAGAGAAGAGGCAGGTTTTAGAAGCATGCTTTCCAGCAATACCACAAACAGACACAGATGGTGCCCACAGAGGACCACTTAGGTAAAGCTCAAATACAGAGAGACAGATGCTTGTAAGAAAGACCGGTATGACAGGGTGCCATAACTACTTTCCTCTTGTAGGTGATCACCCCAGATACCTCCTGCACGTTTAAGATGGAGTTTCTGCTTGATATCGGGGAAAGCAATTGATGTCAGTGGCAACAGCAATGATAATTATGATTGACGGCACCACCTAATGCTTATTGACTCCTGTGTGCCAAGCCAAACAATGTGTGTTCATTCTCTCATTTCATCTTCACAACAATCCTACAAGATAGAAATAATTTTAACTCCTTCATTTTTCTAATGAGGAAACTGGTCAGAGATGTTTAAGTGGGTTTGCCTGCATTCACAAAGCTGGAAACATATAGATTTGGCTACAAATCTAGCTTATCAGTGAGCAAGAAAAATTCTCACGTAAGAAATAAGAAATTCTTTTGTAAAAATACAATGGTAGAAGGAAATGACTCATAGGAAGTGGATTTTGAAAGATCGTAAACAGCAGAGGTTAAAAATGAGAGCAAGAGAGAGAAACCTTTATATTCATACAAAGAGTTGAGGCCCTTTTGTAGAAGATTATTCTGAATATGCTAAAAGATTTCAAAATGCTTGTGGAAATGCAAAGAAAAGAAGAAAAGTTCCCAAACACCACAGAAGGAAGAGACACACAAATATTATTAAAGCTCCCTGCTATACTTCAGACAAGTGACCACTGAGTCACACAGGGACATGGCCTTATTTTCCTGGAGAAGTAGCCAAGAACATTAACGATAGTACGGATTGGCCTATTACTGATATCAGCAGTGATGAGTTTAGGGCATTTAGCTGATAGCAGTGTAGAAAAGACTGGTTTAAAAGGAAAACACAGTACTAAAACTCCAGGGCAAAGATCGAAATGGGACTATTGTCAGAACACGGAAAATAAAAGAAATCCGATTGCATAAAGGAAGAAACAAGTTTTACAATGTGTGTGTGTGCATTCTAGGAGGTCTTGTGAGAGTCAGGTAAATCAATACCTTGCGAATCACTGGCACTCAGAGGTTAGCGGGTTATCACTTCCCGAGAGAAAAGAGAAGAGGCAGGTTTTAGAAGCATGCTTTCCAGCAATACCACAAACAGACACAGATGGTGCCCACAGAGGACCACTTAGGTAAAGCTCAAATACAGAGAGACAGATGCTTGTAAGAAAGACCGGTATGACAGGGTGCCATAACTACTTTCCTCTTGTAGGTGATCACCCCAGATACCTCCTGCACGTTTAAGATGGAGTTTCTGCTTGATATCGGGGAAAGCAATTGATGTCAGTGGCAACAGCAATGATAATTATGATTGACGGCACCACCTAATGCTTATTGACTCCTGTGTGCCAAGCCAAACAATGTGTGTTCATTCTCTCATTTCATCTTCACAACAATCCTACAAGATAGAAATAATTTTAACTCCTTCATTTTTCTAATGAGGAAACTGGTCAGAGATGTTTAAGTGGGTTTGCCTGCATTCACAAAGCTGGAAACATATAGATTTGGCTACAAATCTAGCTTATCAGTGAGCAAGAAAAATTCTCACGTAAGAAATAAGAAATTCTTTTGTAAAAATACAATGGTAGAAGGAAATGACTCATAGGAAGTGGATTTTGAAAGATCGTAAACAGCAGAGGTTAAAAATGAGAGCAAGAGAGAGAAACCTTTATATTCATACAAAGAGTTGAGGCCCTTTTGTAGAAGATTATTCTGAATATGCTAAAAGATAAAAAAATGCTTTTGGAAATGCAAAGAAAAGAAGAAAAGTTCCCAAACACCACAGAAGGAAGAGACACACAAATATTATTAAAGCTCCCTGCTATACTTCAGACAAGTGACCACTGAGTCACACAGGGACATGGCCTTATTTTCCTGGAGAAGTAGCCAAGAAAAACTGGAGAGTCTCAGCAATCCTATGAGAGTACAGAGAACACATTAAAGAGAGAATGTCATTGTGAAATGAAGTAAATTAAAGATCATCCTAACTTTCATTGCTTCCTATCAACAGGTATATCTTTAAAGATAAACGGTGTATAGTAAACTGAATTATTAGCATTTGGCACTGGCCAAAGTCAGTCTCCTAAACTATGACCAGTGCCAGTACAATGAGTTCTTTGAAGAAATTAAAAAGAAAACTAAACAAATAAAGAAAGTCCTGTGTTCACACATTGTGGAGGAAACAAGATGAATTAGCTTTGATCTAAAAGTTGCTCATTACACAAATAATGGAACTGCAAGCCACTCCAGTACTCCATATTAGAGTGGTACTATTTTACTGTGACTTCCTTTCCTTGAAATTAATTAGAGAAGAAGAGTATGAGGTACAGAGGGTATCAGTGAGTGTTGTTAACTTTGCTGAAGAAGATAATAATAGACATTAATAATAAATAAAAATTATTAATAAAAATATTGTTGTGTATTTCTACTGTTCCAAACTTATTTTACTGAATACTTTAAATCAATCCTAGAAAGTAAATCCTATTATCTATTATACAGATGTTGAAACTGAAGTCCACAGGGGTTAAACAAATTGTTCAAAGATACAGAATTAGTAAGGGAGAGAGCTGGGATTCAGATTCAGACCATCCAGAACCCAGTCTCTTAATCAGTATTTGATCGTGATTACATTCATTCATAGGCAGATACAATCCTCATTCATTCACTCATTCAGCAATTACACACTGAATGGCTCCTATTTTCATACAACTGTGCCAGCCTTGGTAGATGAACAGCAAAATAAGACCAGAGCTCAGTCCTTAAAGTAGCATTCAATGACTGTGTTTCTCCTTTGACAGACATTCTCAGAGCAATCCACCCAAAGGTTTGTGTTCGTCCTGCTGGTAAACTCTCAGCCAACTCTCTCAGACCTCAGACTTTTCCTGGGGCTCCAAACACCTCCACAACAGACCCAGAAGGAGGATCCCCTGGGCTCTCATCCAGTCCTGGCTGAAGCAGAGAGAGCTATAGAGAAGATGGAGGAGGAAACCTCAACCTTGCCACAGAGGACAAGTGGGGAAGGTATGTCCCAAGCACTATGTGGTGTGTTTGCTTGTTCCTGATCTCACTCTTCTCAGATTCTTCTCCTTAAGATAATAATGTAGCATTATGTCAAATTTGCACATGAAAAAAAAAAATTGGCATTAAGTGAATTTCTGAAGGTCTCATCCAACTAGTTAGATAGAGGCCCAGATAATTAAGACAGAGATGAATAGAAGAACATTTATATTCCACCTATATTTCAGAACATTTTAATTTCATCCTTCATCACGCCTCTCCTCCTATTCCTGGGGCAATTCTATGTAGGAAATGGAATGACCTTCCTTGAGCGTGACAATTCCTGTTTTCATGAATTGCAGTAAGAAGAGAAGGCATCGAGACCAAGTTTTACTGGATCCAGGTGAGGGTAGAGACAAACTGCCTGGTGATCAGGTCTCACTAAGGCTGCTTTTCCTTGTCCTACTTGCTGATGAAACTTCCTATGAGCTACCTGTCTTGAGAGTTGCTTCCCATAGTATCTTATGTTGAGGATTCAGCCATGTGATAGGTTTAGATGAGAACTGAGGAGGGACATAAAGAGAGCAAATGGACAAGCGTAAGCTGCTTGAGCTCAGGGAATAGAGTAGACAGAGAGTACTGTAGGATATGATTGCTAAATTGATCTTATTGACAGATGCCAGGATGGGTATGTTAGACTTACCTGGGAAGACTATTTAAAAATAGAGATTTCTGAGCATCACCCAGAAAATGTCTTACTTGTTTGGTCAGAAGTTGGGTCTGTCTATCAATGTTTTTTATAAGCTTCATAGGTAGCTGCAGTACCCAGGATTTTGGAGGAGCTGACTTGAAAATACCCTTGTAGACCCAGAGAACAGACTTGTGGACACAGTGAGGGAAGGAGAGAGTGGAATGAACTGAGAGAATAGCATAGAAACATAAACCTTACCACATGTAAAATAGAAGATGTATAGCTCAGAATTTGCTGTATAGCTCGGGGCATTCAAACTGGTACTCTGTGACAACCTAGGGGGGTGGAATGGGGTGGGAGACAGAAGGGAGGTTCGAGAAGGATAGGACATATGTATGCCTGTGACTGATTCATGTTGACGTATGGCAGAAGCCAACACAATATTGTAAAGCAATTATCCTCCAATTAAAAATAAATATTTTTTTTAATTAAAAATAAAAGAAAATACCGTTTTAGGAGAAAGCACTAACTCTCAGAGTGTGGCCTACAATAGCTACTTAAGGCCCCAGGAGGTGTTTGGGCAGTTCTCAAAGAAAAACACTTAAATATTTTGTTACTTATATGTCATAGATTTGAAATGAATTGCATTTCGTTCTTCCCCTCCTTAGGCAAGTTTGAGGTTGATTGCTATCACCTGTTTTTTTAAAAAGTCTTGTCTAATGCAGAGGACTACAGCCATTAGGATGTTACATAATTGTCAGAGAAAGCACAGTAAACTCTCTGCTAAAGCAATCTATATTTTTGCAGAACAGGAACAAAATATTTCCTTCTAGTACAAACTTGATGAATTCTGTCAATAAAGTCAAAGTAAAGATTAGAATTACTAAGCTATCATTCCTTACTGCACTCCTGATAATGAAAAGAGGTACATGTCAAACCACAAAACTAACCACAAGTTAATGACAAATACGGTTAGTGCTAAATCAGAAGGAACGGTTTGCAAAATTCCTTTATCAAACGATACTATTGTGCAAACACATGGTCAACAGCATATAATGTGAATTGGAAGGTGTGTACTAGAGTACATTTTGCTTTACAGTAGGTTGGAGTGACAGATATGTAGGGTGTAAATAAGCCCTTGGCATCTGTGCAGCATTTATAAGAGACTGAAGCACTTGATGGCCTTTAGCTTCTGGTTGCCATTGAAAACTCATTCTGGAGATGGAGAATTTTCATGTAAGTTACTTTGTGAGCTGTGGTGTAGAATGAGCATTGGGATTCCTCCTACCAGGACAGCCTCTATGTGTGCAGTACGACTTACACCTGAAGCCAATTCACACACTGCTTACTAACAGAGAACAGTTAGACTTTCTTTTTTTTTTTTTTTTTTTTTTTACCAATACATCTCCTAATGGTGACTCATCATGAAAGAAAATTAAGAATTCAAGACACAGCCTACTGTGCAACTAAGACTATTTCACTTTAATGTGTTAAGCAAAGACATGAACTGCTGTGGATTTCAGCACTGATGTTTATTCTCCATGAAAGAAAAAGAACACACATCATGTAAAAAACACAAAATATTAAATTTACCACCTTAACTTCTTTTAAATGTTCAGTTCAGTAACTTCAAGTATATGTGCACTGCTGTACAAGAGGTCTCTAAAACTTTTGTCTTGTGGCACCAAAACTCTACACCCACTAAACACTGGCTCCCTTTCTCCACACCTTAATAATCATGTCTGTACTTCTTGTTTCTATGATTTTGACTACTTTAGACACTTCATATTAGTGGAATTATACACTATTTGTCCTTTTGTGACTGGCTTATTTTGCTTAGCATAATTTCCTTGAGGTTCATCCATGTTATAACATATGTCAAGATTTCCTTGCTTTCCCTAAGACTTCTATTATGTTCCATGGCATGTATATACCACATTTTCTTCATTCATTCATTCATCAGTAGCCATTTGGATTGTCTACATATCTTGGCTATTGTGAATCATGCTCAGTGAACTTGGGAGTGCACATACCTCTTTGAGATCCTGATTTTAGTTCTACTGGATATACCCAGAAACAGGATCAGTGGGTCATATGCTAATTCTATTTTTAACTTTTTGAGTAACCCTCATACTGTTTTCCACAATAAATGCACCATTTTACATTCCCAAGTGCACAAGAGTTCCAGTTTCTCTGCATCCTCACCAACATTGTTCTAACAGTGGCCATTCTGATAGGCATGAAGTGATGGCTCATTTTGGTTTTGATCTGCTTTTTCCTAATGATCACTGATGTGAGCATCTTTTCACATGCTTGTTGGCCATTTGTATATCTTTAAAGAAAATCTAGTTGATTCTTTTGCCTATTTTTTCCTCTGAAAAAGTGAAAGTCAAGTCACTCAGTTGTGTCTGACTCTTTGTGACCCCATGGACGAGCCGTGGAATTCTCCAGGCAAGAACACCAGAGTGGCTAGCCTATCCCTTCTCGAGTAGATCTTCCCAAGCCAGGGATTGAACCCAGGTCTCCCACATTGCAGGCATATTCTTAACCTTCCAAGTCACCAAGGCATGTCACTAACCTGGTGACTGACTATGCCATGAGGGCCACAGCCAGTGAATAAGGTAAGAAGTTACTCTTCAAGGACTCTAACACACTAAAGCAATAACTGATGCCCAGGTGGTTCACCTGGTAAATAATTCACTGAAGAACTGATGCCTTTGTGTGGGGCTGGAGAGGACTCCTGAGAGTCCTTTGGACTGCAAGGAGATCAAACCAGTCAATCCTAAAAGAAATCAACCCTGAATATTCATTGGAAGGAATGATGCTGAAACTGAAACTCTAATACTTTGGTCACCTGATGCAAAGAGACACCTCATTGGAAAAGACACAGATGTTGGAAAAATAGAAGGCTAAAGGAGAAGGGGATGGCAGAGAGCAAGATGATTGGATGTTATCACTGAGTCAATGGACATGAATTTGAGCAAGTTCCAGGAGATGGTGAAGGACAGGGAAGGCTTGTATGCTGCAGTCCATGGGGTTGCAGAGAGTCAGACACAACTGAGTGACTGAACTGAACTGAATGCATGAGACCCCAGTTTGATCCTTGTGTTGAAAAGATCCCAGAGAAGGGAATGGCTGCCCACTCCAGTACTGCTGCTCAGAGAATTTCACTAGAATTAACTCAAGCCTCAATCCTTTGCCCATTTTTTAATCAGGTTATTTGTTTTGTTACTATTGTTATGTGGTAACTCTTACTTATATATTGTGGATATTAACCTTTATGAGATGTATGATTTGATTCTTTTCTCCCCCTCTTATAGACTTGTCTTTTCACACGTTCTTTCTCTGCCTGACTTACTTCACTAAGTGTCATGTTCTCTAGGTTTATCCATGTTGCTGCAAATGGCATTTTTTACTGTTGAATAAAAGTCCATTATATATGTACTATATCACCTTAATCCAGCTATCTGTTGTTTCCATGTCTTGGCTACCATGAACCCTTGCTGCTATGAACATTGGATGTATGTATCTTTTTGAATTAGAGTTTTAATTTTTTTCTGAGTATATACACAGGAGTGGGGTTGCTGATTCATATAATAGCTTTATTTTTACTTTTTTAAAAAATTTTTTGGCCTCTTTTATTTATTTATATATTTTCATCCACCTTTATTCTTCAGCCTGTGTGGGCCTCCCATTGCAGTGGCCTCTCTTGCTACAGAGCACCAGCTCTCGGTGCATGCACTCCAGAATAAAGGTAAGAGTTACTCTTCAAGGACTCTAACACACTAAAGCAATAACTGATGCCCAGGTGGTTCACCTGGTAAATAATTCACTGAAGAACTGATGCCTTTGTGTGGGGCTGGAGAGGACTCCTGAGAGTCCTTTGGACTGCAAGGAGATCAAACCAGTCAATCCTAAAAGAAATCAACCCTGAATATTCATTGGAAGGAATGATGCTGAAACTGAAACTCTAATACTTTGGTCACCTGATGCAAAGAGACACCTCATTGGAAAAGACACAGATGTTGGAAAAATAGAAGGCTAAAGGAGAAGGGGATGGCAGAGAGCAAGATGATTGGATGTTATCACTGAGTCAATGGACATGAATTTGAGCAAGTTCCAGGAGATGGTGAAGGACAGGGAAGGCTTGTATGCTGCAGTCCATGGGGTTGCAGAGAGTCAGACACAACTGAGTGACTGAACTGAACTGAATGCATGAGACCCCAGTTTGATCCTTGTGTTGAAAAGATCCCAGAGAAGGGAATGGCTGCCCACTCCAGTACTGCTGCTCAGAGAATTTCACTAGAATTAACTCAAGCCTCAATCCTTTGCCCATTTTTTAATCAGGTTATTTGTTTTGTTACTATTGTTATGTGGTAACTCTTACTTATATATTGTGGATATTAACCTTTATGAGATGTATGATTTGATTCTTTTCTCCCCCTCTTATAGACTTGTCTTTTCACACGTTCTTTCTCTGCCTGACTTACTTCACTAAGTGTCATGTTCTCTAGGTTTATCCATGTTGCTGCAAATGGCATTTTTTACTGTTGAATAAAAGTCCATTATATATGTACTATATCACCTTAATCCAGCTATCTGTTGTTTCCATGTCTTGGCTACCATGAACCCTTGCTGCTATGAACATTGGATGTATGTATCTTTTTGAATTAGAGTTTTAATTTTTTTCTGAGTATATACACAGGAGTGGGGTTGCTGATTCATATAATAGCTTTATTTTTACTTTTTTAAAAAATTTTTTGGCCTCTTTTATTTATTTATATATTTTCATCCACCTTTATTCTTCAGCCTGTGTGGGCCTCCCATTGCAGTGGCCTCTCTTGCTACAGAGCACCAGCTCTCGGTGCATGCACTCCAGAGCACTGGCTGGTAATTGGACACAATGGTACAGCCACTCTGAAGCACGTGGTATCTTCCCAGGCCAGGGATCTCACCAGTGCTCCTGGCACTGCAAGGCAGACTCTTTACCCACTGGGCCACCAGGGAAGCCCCGATTTCTGATTCTTAATGAAATCTAGAGAACAACTGGTTACCAAATTTCACATAATTACCTTAATCACAAAAACTGCTATTATAATTCCACTGTTTCCTCTTACATTTCACGTTTTTCCCGAACTTGAATTATCTAGACTACTCCTTTCCTTACACTTCTTAAATTATGAATGATGATCTTTTGCTATTCTGTCATCATACTCAGTACTAGAAACAATCCTTTAAATTTGGTTTTCTCTTCATAGAAGTATTATTCACCAATATCAAAAAGATGGAAACAACCCAAGTATCCAGATGACCGAATGAACAAAATGTGGTATATACGGAATACAATGGAGTTATTCAGCTTTAAAAATGTAAGGAAATTCTAACATGTGCTACAACACGGATGAAACTCAAAGACATTATACTAAGTGAAATAAGCCAGTACAAAGAAAAAATAACATATAATTCCGCTTACGTGAGCTACCTAGAATGTTTAATTCATAGAGACAGAAAGCAGAACAGTGGTTATCTGGGTTAAGTAGGGATGGGGAATTATTGATCAATGGATATAAAGTTTCTGTTTCAGATGATAAAAATCCATTATATATGTACTATATCACCTTAATCCAGCTATCTGTTGTTTCCATGTCTTGGCTACCATGAACCCTTGCTGCTATGAACATTGGATGTATGTATCTTTTTGAATTAGAGTTTTAATTTTTTTCTGAGTATATACACAGGAGTGGGGTTGCTGATTCATATAATAGCTTTATTTTTACTTTTTTAAAAAATTTTTTGGCCTCTTTTATTTATTTATATATTTTCATCCACCTTTATTCTTCAGCCTGTGTGGGCCTCCCATTGCAGTGGCCTCTCTTGCTACAGAGCACCAGCTCTCGGTGCATGCACTCCAGAGCACTGGCTGGTAATTGGACACAATGGTACAGCCACTCTGAAGCACGTGGTATCTTCCCAGGCCAGGGATCTCACCAGTGCTCCTGGCACTGCAAGGCAGACTCTTTACCCACTGGGCCACCAGGGAAGCCCCGATTTCTGATTCTTAATGAAATCTAGAGAACAACTGGTTACCAAATTTCACATAATTACCTTAATCACAAAAACTGCTATTATAATTCCACTGTTTCCTCTTACATTTCACGTTTTTCCCGAACTTGAATTATCTAGACTACTCCTTTCCTTACACTTCTTAAATTATGAATGATGATCTTTTGCTATTCTGTCATCATACTCAGTACTAGAAACAATCCTTTAAATTTGGTTTTCTCTTCATAGAAGTATTATTCACCAATATCAAAAAGATGGAAACAACCCAAGTATCCAGATGACCGAATGAACAAAATGTGGTATATACGGAATACAATGGAGTTATTCAGCTTTAAAAATGTAAGGAAATTCTAACATGTGCTACAACACGGATGAAACTCAAAGACATTATACTAAGTGAAATAAGCCAGTACAAAGAAAAAATAACATATAATTCCGCTTACGTGAGCTACCTAGAATGTTTAATTCATAGAGACAGAAAGCAGAACAGTGGTTATCTGGGTTAAGTAGGGATGGGGAATTATTGATCAATGGATATAAAGTTTCTGTTTCAGATGATAAAAATATTGTTGGGGATAGATCATCATGGTGACTTCACAATATTGTGAATGTAATTAAAACCACAAAAGTGTACACTTAAAGTGGTTTAAGGGGTAAATTTTATATGATGCACATTTTAACAGTAACTTTTTAACTTGTTTCCTCCTACCTTAAACTTTCCTTGCAGTATAAGTGGGGTCATCTATAGAGAACAGCTGATACTGGGTTTTTTGTTCTTGTTGTAGTTCTCCTCTAGCAAATGTAGTTTAAGAACATGTTAATCTGATTGGCAATCACATAAACAGGTGGATGGACATTCTCAGTGCTATATGCAACAGTCATGTCCCAGGCATCAATAATACCCACATTGAAATCCTCAAAAATTTCCCTCATGATGAGATTGTGAATATAACCATGGAAGTCACTGAACAGCTCTGCATTATCAAGCATACTCCTGGTGTTCTCAGTTTTTAGGATCACCTTGGTCTCTGGGCTTCGCAAGAATAGACGTTCAATGGCCTTTTGAATGTTGATGGCCCTACGGATAAAACTTTTGATGGGGAAGAGCCTAAAGTGCTGGCCGAGAGTGATGACAATGGCGGTGTCCTTGTCTCCTGCTATCCGGTCAATTTCCCGTGGGATGTAATTGTCATCCTTCACTGAGAACAGACTTCGGGTAATAAACGGATGACTATGCTTTTTCCACTGAATCAAAACATGTCTTTCAGCATCCAGAAGCACACGGGTTTTAAAAGGCCCAACTCCATGAAGATCAAAATATTTTAAGGCTGATGGGAAAAAAATTAATAAATCTTTTAACAAAAGGAAAATGATATAATTTTTAAATAGGCATATTTGTAAAACTGTAGCCAAGATCACTTCTAACCATAAAAGCATTGCCGCCTATGGGAGGAAGAGAACTTTACCAAATGCATTAAAATCTTCACAAAATGTTGAGCTTATTATCAGCATAGAGAAAGAGGAAGAAAATGTTGATATTTGTGAATAAAAAGAAAGAATCTGGCTTTTGGTTAAAAGCCCAAATCCAAATGTTTGCCATATTTTTAAAAACAATAAACAGTAGAAAAGGAAAATGAAGACTTCTATTATAAAAATAACGTAAGAAGGCAATTATGATTTCAAAATAAAAATAAGATACACACTTTTTACCATTATTGGCAAATATTCAATCCACTGACGCAGTGTTGAATCTCCCATGAGATAAATAAGTTTTCTCTTCAAGCAGTCATTTATAATGTTTATTCCATTTAACTCAATCTGTTTACAAAATGCTGCAATCCACTTTCTTTTCACAGTATAACCACTGGGGAAAGGAGTCTTCATGCCGACATTTTGTTTCTATATTCTTACTCTCTGGTGATAAAAATTCCCACAGTCAGCAATTTTTATTATCACAAATTATTTCAGAGGCACTTTGCTAATTTTCTTCCTCTTTTTCCCCTTTCCCTCCACCCTTCCCTATTGCTGCCGCCCTATCTTCTCAAATATGTACTTAACAAGATCACTGAACAGCTGTTGCATTTTCAGTTTAGGATCACCTTGGTCTCTGGGCTTCGCAAGAATAGACGTCAATGGCCTTTTGAATGTTGATGGCCCTACGGATAAAACTTTTGATGGGGAAGAGCCTAAAGTGCTGGCCGAGAGTGATGACAATGGCGGTGTCCTTGTCTCCTGCTATCCGGTCAATTTCCCGTGGGATGTAATTGTCATCCTTCACTGAGAACAGACTTCGGGTAATAAACGGATGACTATGCTTTTTCCACTGAATCAAAACATGTCTTTCAGCATCCAGAAGCACACGGGTTTTAAAAGGCCCAACTCCATGAAGATCAAAATATTTTAAGGCTGATGGGAAAAAAATTAATAAATCTTTTAACAAAAGGAAAATGATATAATTTTTAAATAGGCATATTTGTAAAACTGTAGCCAAGATCACTTCTAACCATAAAAGCATTGCCGCCTATGGGAGGAAGAGAACTTTACCAAATGCATTAAAATCTTCACAAAATGTTGAGCTTATTATCAGCATAGAGAAAGAGGAAGAAAATGTTGATATTTGTGAATAAAAAGAAAGAATCTGGCTTTTGGTTAAAAGCCCAAATCCAAATGTTTGCCATATTTTTAAAAACAATAAACAGTAGAAAAGGAAAATGAAGACTTCTATTATAAAAATAACGTAAGAAGGCAATTATGATTTCAAAATAAAAATAAGATACACACTTTTTACCATTATTGGCAAATATTCAATCCACTGACGCAGTGTTGAATCTCCCATGAGATAAATAAGTTTTCTCTTCAAGCAGTCATTTATAATGTTTATTCCATTTAACTCAATCTGTTTACAAAATGCTGCAATCCACTTTCTTTTCACAGTATAACCACTGGGGAAAGGAGTCTTCATGCCAAGCCGACATTTTGTTTCTATATTCTTACTCTCTGGTGATAAAAATTCCCACAGTCAGCAATTTTTATTATCACAAATTATTTCAGAGGCACTTTGCTAATTTTCTTCCTCTTTTTCCCCTTTCCCTCCACCCTTCCCTATTGCTGCCGCCCTATCTTCTCAAATATGTACTTAACAAGATCACGTTAAAGGGATTGGTTAAAATTTAACACTTTTGAATAATCTCAGTAACAAATGGTATTTCCTAGTGTGGGATTGGGACTTCCTAGGTGGCTCAGTGGTAAAGAATCTGCCTGTCAAAGCAGGAGACACAAGAGACTCAGGTTTGACCCCTGGGTCAGGAAGATCTCCTGGGGTAGGAAATGGAAACCCACTCCAGTATTCTTGCCTGGAGAATCCCATGGACAGAAGAGCCTTGCAAGCTACATTCCATAGGATCACAAAGAGTTGGATATGACTGAGCACACACACACACGTGCAGGTAGGGGTTAGATTTTTTTTCCTTGTGCTGTTACAGTGTTTCTCAGGGCTTCATCTTGTTCCTAAAGTCACATAGTTGTGAGATAGCTAGCCAAAATCAGGGTGGGAAACCTGTGGTGGCAAAAAGTAGGACACAGTAGCCCAGGTAAATGTCATTCCCATGACACTGGCCAGGCAGGATGGAACATCTTCTGCTCCTCAAACTATAAAACAACGGAGAAAACTTGAACACATTTACGAAACGACTGATACATGTTACTCTGTATATATCAAAACGGTATTTTCTAGTTAACAGGAAAACTCCTTCAACGTTTCTTCCTTCTACCAGAACTGAACTTAATATTCTGTGTGGTCTGATTAGTGCAGAAAAAGAGAAGAATAGTACTTGCTTATTCCGAATGTTCCATTTTGAAAGTGGCCTAAACTGAACGCACTGACTCATACCCAGCTCACAGGCCAGCTGGTCCAGTGGTTAAGAATTTTCATGCCAATACAGGTGACAGTTTCATCTCTGGCCAGGAAAGATCCCACATGCCGTGGAGCAACTAAGTTCAAGTGCTGCAACTATTGATTTTTTGTCCTTATAACCTCTGTTTCACAGCAAGAGAAATCATCACCATGAGAAGGCCGTGTACTGCAACAGAGTACACGGCCCTGTTCACAACTAGAGGAAGCCCATATGCAGCAACAAAGAAACAGTGCAGCCAAAAAATAAACAAATAAAAATGTTTAAAGCCACATCTTTTGTCATCTGTCTACATTGTTCAGACTTGGGGTATATGTTTAGGAACTCAAGTTTATCCATATTGAATTATATCAGATTTATAAATGGTGCCAAAAATAAGTCTGATACTGTTTAACAAGACTTTACTAGAAATTACTGTCTAGGCAAGAGGGAAACCAAGCAGGTCTGCTAAGACAAATCAAATGACCTCAGGAGTCAAAGAACTGTCTTTGGTGCAGAAGTTAGGTATGGATGATGGTTGCCATGGCAGGGAAGGGAACTGTCTATCTCATAGCCTGTGAGCTTTAGATCTGGATTCCTGCTTTATTTATTTATTTTTTTAAAGATTTATTTATTTATTTATTTTGGTGGGGGTGGGGTGGGGAGGGAGGAGAGCAGGCGGGCCACTTTTATTGGGCTTTCATTTGTCCATTTTCATCCATCTTTTTTCTTTGGCCCGTGTGGGTTTTCCATCGTGGTGGCCTCTGTTGTTGCAGAGCACCGGCTCTGGGCACATGCGCTCCAGAGCTCCGGCTCGGTAATCGGACACATTGGTCCAGCCTCTCCACGGCACGTGGGATCTTCCCAGGCCAGGGATCGAACCGGCGCCCCTTGCACTGCAAGGCAGTGTCCTTACCCACTGGACCACCACGGAAGCCCTGGATTCCTGCTTTATTTATATACCCACAGGGTTTAGCAATGTTCTTTGCCTATAGCAGGTCCTAAATAAATATTTTCCAAATATGTGACAAAGGGCAATAGATTAATATATGCCCTATTGACTGTTAAAATAGAAGTAATGTGCTTTTCTGAAGTGCACTTTAATTTCAGCGTAGCAGAAACATTAGTTTGATAACTAAGAGGGCTTTGAATTGACGACTGAAGTTTTTGTAATGAAACTGAAAAAAAAATCCATGGGAATTGCTAGCTTGTGGAACTTTAACTGAGATGTTTTGGCTGAAAGATAGATTAGAAACCATCAACGAAATTTCCAAGCTCTGTAGTTCATTTGAGACATTTTCACCCGTACCCAATTATTGGTTTTTCAGGAACAAATCCCAAGTTGAAATACAGATAACCTGTACATTTTGAGAGAAGGCAGCTGAAATGAAGGGTTGCCTAGACTTTTATAGCTAAATTAAAATGAAAATTGGTTTATATTGATATGAAAATAATTTCCAAGAATAAAATCCTTCTGTAAAACCCAAGATGATTAATACTATTTTTCCCCAAAATGAAAGATCGAAATGGTTAACATTTAAGAAATAGCTCTTAAAGTAAGAATGTCCATTGAATTATATCAGATTTATAAATGGTGCCAAAATAAGTCTGATACTGTTTAACAAGACTTTACTAGAAATTACTGTCTAGGCAAGAGGGAAACAAGCAGGTCTGCTAAGACAAATCAAATGACCTCAGGAGTCAAAGAACTGTCTTTGGTGCAGAAGTTAGGTATGGATGATGGTTGCCATGGCAGGGAAGGGAACTGTCTATCTCATAGCCTGTGAGCTTTAGATCTGGATTCCTGCTTTATTTATTTATTTTTTTAAAGATTTATTTATTTATTTATTTTGGTGGGGGTGGGGTGGGGAGGGAGGAGAGCAGGCGGGCCACTTTTATTGGGCTTTCATTTGTCCATTTTCATCCATCTTTTTTCTTTGGCCCGTGTGGGTTTTCCATCGTGGTGGCCTCTGTTGTTGCAGAGCACCGGCTCTGGGCACATGCGCTCCAGAGCTCCGGCTCGGTAATCGGACACATTGGTCCAGCCTCTCCACGGCACGTGGGATCTTCCCAGGCCAGGGATCGAACCGGCGCCCCTTGCACTGCAAGGCAGTGTCCTTACCCACTGGACCACCACGGAAGCCCTGGATTCCTGCTTTATTTATATACCCACAGGGTTTAGCAATGTTCTTTGCCTATAGCAGGTCCTAAATAAATATTTTCCAAATATGTGACAAAGGGCAATAGATTAATATATGCCCTATTGACTGTTAAAATAGAAGTAATGTGCTTTTCTGAAGTGCACTTTAATTTCAGCGTAGCAGAAACATTAGTTTGATAACTAAGAGGGCTTTGAATTGACGACTGAAGTTTTTGTAATGAAACTGAAAAAAAAATCCATGGGAATTGCTAGCTTGTGGAACTTTAACTGAGATGTTTTGGCTGAAAGATAGATTAGAAACCATCAACGAAATTTCCAAGCTCTGTAGTTCATTTGAGACATTTTCACCCGTACCCAATTATTGGTTTTTCAGGAACAAATCCCAAGTTGAAATACAGATAACCTGTACATTTTGAGAGAAGGCAGCTGAAATGAAGGGTTGCCTAGACTTTTATAGCTAAATTAAAATGAAAATTGGTTTATATTGATATGAAAATAATTTCCAAGAATAAAATCCCTTCTGTAAAACCCAAGATGATTAATACTATTTTTCCCCAAAAATGAAAGATCGAAATGGTTAACATTTAAGAAATAGCTCTTAAAGTAAGAATGTCCATTAAATGGATGAATTGTGGACACCATAGACTTACTGTCACATGGTAAGACCTTGATGGAGGTAAAGTGCTTCATTATTTCCACCCCTACGTTGGACCTTCCAGAAACGAGAAAATAAATTAGCCTGATAGCTGTTGAGGCATTAAAGTAAAACTTAGTCATGGGGGCTTAGAGAGATCAAACCACTCTCAATTCTCTGCAAATACTTTTTTCTTTATGTTGATGTATTTTAGATATTCTGCAGAAAGTAAACAGGCCAGGATTCTGTAAAACTGTTATTCTTCAAACCTGAGTCTCTTGTGTTCTTCTACTAATGATAGGAATCCAGGGATCCAGAGAGCCTCTCACCTCGCATGCAGAATTAATCAAACAGGTATCTTTGATTTTACCTTCCAAATGATTGTTTTACTACATTCTACCACATTCAGCACTCATAGTAATTTAGTCCTTCATGGATCTTTTCCTAGGCAAGCACTTTCTAACTCAAGCTTTCATCAGAATCATCTAGAGTGCTTTTTATAACTCAGATTTCTGAGCTTCATCTTCAGCGATTCTGATATGAGTTTCTGAGAAGTTAAAGAGCTATCTGTAGTTCTATGGTCATAGCAGCATTATTCACAATAGCTATGATATGGGAACAACCTAAATGTCTATCAGTGGATGAAGAGATAAAGAAAAATGAAATGTTACTCAGCCTCAAGAAAGTTCCACCATTTACAACCATACGGATGACTCTGAAGGGCATTTCACTAAAAAAAATAAACCAAATATAGGAAGACAAATATTGCATGATCTCACTTTTATGTGGAATCTAAAAAAAAACTGATCTGAGACAATAGAAACAGAGAGTAGATGGGCTTCCCTGGTGGTCCAGTGGGTAAAGAGTCCGCCTTGCAGTGCAAGGCACTGGTAGGGGAGACAAATATTGCATGATCTATAGACAAAGTAACCTGTACATTTTGAGAGAAGGCAGCTGAAATGAAGGGTTGCCTAGACTTTTATAGCTAAATTAAAATGAAAATTGGTTTATATTGATATGAAAATAATTTCCAAGAATAAAACCCCTTCTGTAAAACCCAAGATGAAAAAAAAAATCGAAATGGTTAACATTTAAGAAATAGCTCTTAAAGTAAGAATGTCCATTAAATGGATGAATTGTGGACACCATAGACTTACTGTCACATGGTAAGACCTTGATGGAGGTAAAGTGCTTCATTATTTCCACCCCTACGTTGGACCTTCCAGAAACGAGAAAATAAATTAGCCTGATAGCTGTTGAGGCATTAAAGTAAAACTTAGTCATGGGGGCTTAGAGAGATCAAACCACTCTCAATTCTCTGCAAATACTTTTTTCTTTATGTTGATGTATTTTAGATATTCTGCAGAAAGTAAACAGGCCAGGATTCTGTAAAACTGTTATTCTTCAAACCTGAGTCTCTTGTGTTCTTCTACTAATGATAGGAATCCAGGGATCCAGAGAGCCTCTCACCTCGCATGCAGAATTAATCAAACAGGTATCTTTGATTTTACCTTCCAAATGATTGTTTTACTACATTCTACCACATTCAGCACTCATAGTAATTTAGTCCTTCATGGATCTTTTCCTAGGCAAGCACTTTCTAACTCAAGCTTTCATCAGAATCATCTAGAGTGCTTTTTATAACTCAGATTTCTGAGCTTCATCTTCAGCGATTCTGATATGAGTTTCTGAGAAGTTAAAGAGCTATCTGTAGTTCTATGGTCATAGCAGCATTATTCACAATAGCTATGATATGGGAACAACCTAAATGTCTATCAGTGGATGAAGAGATAAAGAAAAATGAAATGTTACTCAGCCTCAAGAAAGTTCCACCATTTACAACCATACGGATGACTCTGAAGGGCATTTCACTAAAAAAAATAAACCAAATATAGGAAGACAAATATTGCATGATCTCACTTTTATGTGGAATCTAAAAAAAAACTGATCTGAGACAATAGAAACAGAGAGTAGATGGGCTTCCCTGGTGGTCCAGTGGGTAAAGAGTCCGCCTTGCAGTGCAAGGGGCACTGGTTCAACCTCTGGCCTGGGAAGGTCCCACACGATGAGGAAAGGCTGGACTGGTGTGTCCAATTACGAGCCAGCAGTCTGGAGTGCATGAGCCCAAAGCCAGTGCTCTGCAAAGGGAGAGGCCACTGCAATGAGAGGCCCACACATGCCAAAGAATAAAGATGGATGAAAAATAAACAATGACTTAGAGGCAAAAATGATAATAATAATAATAAACAGAGAGTAGAATGGTGATTGCCAAGAGTTGAGCATTGGAGAAGGGGGGGGATAGTGATTAAGGGGCATAAGCTTTCAGTTTTAAGATGACAAGTTCTGGGAATTTGATGAGCAGCATGGTAAGTATAGTTAATAATAATGCATACTTGAAATCTGCTAACATAGTAGATATAAAGTGCTCTCACTACACAAACAAAAATACAAACTATGTGCAGTGACAGATACGTTAATCAGCTTGATTTTAGTAATCATTTTATAACATGTACAGGTATCAAAATGTTATGATGCACATCTTAAATATATACAATTTTTGTTTGTCAATCATACCTCAATAAAGCTGGAAAAAAATAGCTCTGGGGTGAGGTCCACAAACTTGGATTACTAACAAACTCTCAAGTGATGTTGATATTGTTGATATAAGGACATTAGAGAACTACATCCTAATTGTTATAATATTGTCTTTCATTGTATTCTATTCTTCCCCAATCATAATAATCATTACACTATTAAATTTCATATATATTTTTTATATCCTTTGCTGAGCTTCCCTAGTGGCTCAAGTGGTAAGGAATCCACCAGCAAGTGACTGTGGTCCCATAGTTTGGGAAATGCTGCTCTAGAATGCCCTTGGTTTCGTAAGGTGTGTTCAGAAGAGCAAGTTGGATAACATAATATTCTGGATGACTCTGAAGGGCATTTCACTAAAAAAAATAAACCAAATATAGGAAGACAAATATTGCATGATCTCACTTTTATGTGGAATCTAAAAAAAAACTGATCTGAGACAATAGAAACAGAGAGTAGATGGGCTTCCCTGGTGGTCCAGTGGGTAAAGAGTCCGCCTTGCAGTGCAAGGGGCACTGGTTCAACCTCTGGCCTGGGAAGGTCCCACACGATGAGGAAAGGCTGGACTGGTGTGTCCAATTACGAGCCAGCAGTCTGGAGTGCATGAGCCCAAAGCCAGTGCTCTGCAAAGGGAGAGGCCACTGCAATGAGAGGCCCACACATGCCAAAGAATAAAGATGGATGAAAAATAAACAATGACTTAGAGGCAAAAATGATAATAATAATAATAAACAGAGAGTAGAATGGTGATTGCCAAGAGTTGAGCATTGGAGAAGTGGGGAGATATTGATTAAGGGGCATAAGCTTTCAGTTTTAAGATGACAAGTTCTGGGAATTTGATGAGCAGCATGGTAAGTATAGTTAATAATAATGCATACTTGAAATCTGCTAACATAGTAGATATAAAGTGCTCTCACTACACAAACAAAAATACAAACTATGTGCAGTGACAGATACGTTAATCAGCTTGATTTTAGTAATCATTTTATAACATGTACAGGTATCAAAATGTTATGATGCACATCTTAAATATATACAATTTTTGTTTGTCAATCATACCTCAATAAAGCTGGAAAAAAATAGCTCTGGGGTGAGGTCCACAAACTTGGATTACTAACAAACTCTCAAGTGATGTTGATATTGTTGATATAAGGACATTAGAGAACTACATCCTAATTGTTATAATATTGTCTTTCATTGTATTCTATTCTTCCCCAATCATAATAATCATTACACTATTAAATTTCATATATATTTTTTATATCCTTTGCTGAGCTTCCCTAGTGGCTCAAGTGGTAAGGAATCCACCAGCAAGTGACTGTGGTCCCATAGTTTGGGAAATGCTGCTCTAGAATGCCCTTGGTTTCGTAAGGTGTGTTCAGAAGAGCAAGTTGGATAACATAATATTCTGGAAATTCAAATTCAAATCCAATTCAAACATTATGATGATGCAAGGGGAGGGGCAGGATACAACAGACTCTACCTGGCCACAAGATTTCCCTTCCACTCCTCGGTCACGTTTACTTCTTTTTGTTTTCCTGGTCAAGGTTGTGAAAAAATCCATTGATCCTATTGCTCAACCAAAAGAAGCTGGACTTTCTGAAATACATATTTTACTAATAACTAAAGAAAACACAGTCATGGAGACATAAAGGTCTATAATCACAAAGACATAGAGATCTCCTTGCCTTGAAAGTCTTAGGACCACGTCTCAACTTTATGGGCAGACACGACCTGTGCTGATTCCATATTCCCTGTTGGCCATATCTGCTCCCTCTTGAGGTGGTCCTCCTTGCAACTTGGGATGAAAGAATCCTCCTGGCACACTCTCCTATCCGCTCCCAGGAATGCTAAATCTTTGGTTTGGCAGGTCTGCAGATCTGTATTTTTGGTCTAATCATCTTCTCAAGTGAGCTGTGGTCATGACAGTAATCTCCTGGACTCAATTTTACTTTCCCAAAGACACATTTCCTTTCTGCATACCCTGCTCAATTCAGACCATCTCTCCCTACCTCCTGTATCCCACCCATCAATGCATGGACATAGAGATCTGAATCTGCTCACATATACAGTTGACTTCACAGGTGATTCTGAATCCAAGAACTCACATACATCATTCTGTCACAGAGCTCTAGCACCCCTTCTTAGGTCCAAGCCAGGTTCTGTGGCATCTTTAGTTCCCATAAGTCTAGGGACAAAGCCTATTTCTCTCACACATAGTATGGGAGTGAAATGACTGAGTGCAGGAAATATTTGGAAGGTATAATTCACAGGACTTGGTGATTCATTTGATGTAGAGGATGAAGTAGACTAACGATAGCATTCACTCCTTGTGGGTTTTTTCTTTGTTGGGGGTTTTAGTTATGGTGATTGTTTTTTTGTTTGTTTTTGTTTTTGCTTAGCTTCTATTAACACTCTGTAGGATTGGCATTCCATGGGACACATTATGGAGAATATCGGTCTCCAGAAAGTTACTGAATCTGGAAGTATTACAAGCCCTGGAGAACTACAGGCTGACATACATGGCTTCATGGTTACACTCTTTTTTACAGAGTTCAGGATGACTCAAACCACAGTTGTGGTGGTGACCTGTATGGAGCCCCGTGAATTTATTACTATCCCACTGCGTCTGATTGTAACCTCATCAATTCATTGACATAAGGGAGCCTGATGATGAAACATTAAGCAGAGTGGGTCTGAACCTAAGTCTCCCTCTTTGTATTGATGATTGTATTTGAAGGCCTGTTTACCTGTTGAAAAGGGCCCATTCTTTCTGTTTAATATAGGAAATGTTTGCATTCTTGGTGGTCACATGAGTCAGTGCCTCACAGGGAACCTGGGGAGGCTTCACACAGTAGAAGGCTTCCTGGTCGCGATAGTCCAGGTATTTGCACAGTTCGGCACCCGAGTGGAGGGTTAGGCCACACTTAGAGAAGACCTGGGAGGTGCCATTGAGAAACTGGCCTGTGAAGATCACCCTGTCATAGCCTTGGTTCCTGGCCCTCCAGAGAGCCGACACCCCTTCACTGGGGTGGATGAGCCGGAGAGACAGGGACACCTGGCCCTCCCAGAACAGGGTGAAGCTCACCAGGTAGGTGCCATTGTTGAAGTCTGTCACCCTTCCCGAAGCACCTGCCTTCAGGGCTGGGGAGAATATCCTGGCCCTGAGGAAATCCCCGCCATATTCCTTCCTTCGTCCCAGGTGGTCTCTCGCCTCCAGCAGGACGTCTAGCTGGTACCCCCTGCAGTATGAGTCTCGAGGACTGAGGAGGGTGGCTCTGCTGTGCGCGGCGCTGGTGGTGGAGCTCACGTGGGTGAAGGGTCTGGGTGGGATCATCTGGTCTAGTGTCTCCATGATCCTCTTTATTCTCAGCTCAGTCTCTGTTGGTGAAATTTGGGTTTCCAGGTAGGTGGATTTTCTGAAGGTATTCCAATGATTCAAAGAGATAGAGTTTCTCAAGCTGAACAAGAACTGAAGGATTAATGAAAAAGGGATGTATTATCAGCAAATAATATGACTTGCTTTTCAACATGAATTATTATGGTTTAGTTTATACACGTCAATTGATGTAATCACATATATCAAATGTGGATTTTAACTAGTTTTCAGTTTGGGAATCACAGGACTAATTTCCATGAAAGGCAACTTCCTCAGCTGCAGCTGATGATTTCTTTTAGAAGTTATTGGCTTAAAAATTAAATATATAAAATATTTATATAATGTCAAATGATTGGCTGTTAAAGCGTTTCCCTTCACCATCTCTTCACTTGGCCTATTTTTCCTTATGAAAATCATATAGCCACATCATAGGCAATAGGAAAAACAGCATGTTTCTAACAGTATGATCTTACCTAAGCTTTGCTATCTTTATGGTGTTTTTGGATTATTATGTCCACTCTTTCATTTTCCTTCCATGCATATATTTTATCTAGTTGTACTCCTACTAAAAATACAGTCATAATACTTGTTTGTTGATTATACCATGTATTATAAATATTTTAATATTGCTAGATAATTTTTATGATCAGTTTTAATGGTTGCATGATACTCCATCAAGAAAACGCAAAATGGATTGTGTGACCAGTGACACTGGACAATCAGATTATAGTTGTTCACTTCTATTTTACATCACATTTGGATATTTTCCAACTTTTCAAACATAGGCTACTTCCTTATGATGGGATGGGTATACCAGATCATATATTACTGAATTATCTGTCAATCAAAGAATTAATTGTCAAATATATACTCTCAAGATTTTATATTGCCACCAGCAATATGTAAGACTAGCTGTCATGCATACTGCAGCAAAGTATGAGTTAAGTACAAAGTTCCTTAACGAGTACTGGCAGTTATTTCTAATCAGATCAGAAGTTTATTTAACTGACAATGAATGCATGTTTTCAGCTGTACAATGAAGTAACTGGAGAAAACATCGCCATCAATTTAAAGTCTGTTCAGGGATGTCTCAAGTTCCAGGGAGGTACATTTAGCCATGGCCTAAAATAACATGGGGGAAGCCAGGGTTGGGAAACAACTCCTGTTTGTTTCTTAATTGGCTTGTGTTTTGTTTTACTTTGTTTTGCTTTTTAAGTTGACTGCTGTTTAAAATTTATACAGAAAGGCTTGAAGCTCAGATGTCTTATTTTCTCTGTCATAAAGACACATGTGGGAGATGCAAGAGGCATGGGTTCAATCCGGTATTGGGAAGATCCCTTGGAGTAGGAAATGGCAACCCGCTCCAGTATTCTTGTCTGGAAAATTCCATGAACAGAGGAGCCTGCCACGCTACAGTCCATGGGGCTGCAGAGTTGAACACGCCTGAACAACTAAGCAGCACCTCTACTATAGTTAAGGATTTTTCTGGAACAAGATGTTTTTATCAGTTCATCTTGACATTTTTTTAAAAGTACTTAATATTTACAGTAAAAGCACTGGAAAATTCCTTTGTAATATACTTCTACTGTTTCTAATCTTAGACTGTTCTCCACACTTTCATTTTCTAAATATTCAATTCTACTTTTTTAAACACAAAAAAATGTTTATTTAGTGGATAGAGATCATTAGAGAGCAAAATTTTGAGAAAATGTTTGTTTTATAGGAATTAACTCTGCTGAAAAATCATGAAAAATACGTAATTTTAAGTTATAAACAAGTACCTTTGTACTAAGTTTACCAGGTGCAAAGTGAAAAGAAAAATCTGCTATTTTATTGAGAAAAAATCTAGTCAGCCAAACTAGATCACTTCTATTTTACATCACATTTGGATATTTTCCAACTTTTCAAACATAGGCTACTCGATGGGATGGGTATACCAGATCATATATTACTGAATTATCTGTCAATCAAAGAATTAATTGTCAAATATATACTCTCAAGATTTTATATTGCCACCAGCAATATGTAAGACTAGCTGTCATGCATACTGCAGCAAAGTATGAGTTAAGTACAAAGTTCCTTAACGAGTACTGGCAGTTATTTCTAATCAGATCAGAAGTTTATTTAACTGACAATGAATGCATGTTTTCAGCTGTACAATGAAGTAACTGGAGAAAACATCGCCATCAATTTAAAGTCTGTTCAGGGATGTCTCAAGTTCCAGGGAGGTACATTTAGCCATGGCCTAAAATAACATGGGGGAAGCCAGGGTTGGGAAACAACTCCTGTTTGTTTCTTAATTGGCTTGTGTTTTGTTTTACTTTGTTTTGCTTTTTAAGTTGACTGCTGTTTAAAATTTATACAGAAAGGCTTGAAGCTCAGATGTCTTATTTTCTCTGTCATAAAGACACATGTGGGAGATGCAAGAGGCATGGGTTCAATCCGGTATTGGGAAGATCCCTTGGAGTAGGAAATGGCAACCCGCTCCAGTATTCTTGTCTGGAAAATTCCATGAACAGAGGAGCCTGCCACGCTACAGTCCATGGGGCTGCAGAGTTGAACACGCCTGAACAACTAAGCAGCACCTCTACTATAGTTAAGGATTTTTCTGGAACAAGATGTTTTTATCAGTTCATCTTGACATTTTTTTAAAAGTACTTAATATTTACAGTAAAAGCACTGGAAAATTCCTTTGTAATATACTTCTACTGTTTCTAATCTTAGACTGTTCTCCACACTTTCATTTTCTAAATATTCAATTCTACTTTTTTAAACACAAAAAAATGTTTATTTAGTGGATAGAGATCATTAGAGAGCAAAATTTTGAGAAAATGTTTGTTTTATAGGAATTAACTCTGCTGAAAAATCATGAAAAATACGTAATTTTAAGTTATAAACAAGTACCTTTGTACTAAGTTTACCAGGTGCAAAGTGAAAAGAAAAATCTGCTATTTTATTGAGAAAAAATCTAGTCAGCCAAACTAGATCACTTAGACTACTCAGAAGAAGAAGGGGACAACAGAGGACAAGATGGTTGGATGGCATCACTGAGTCAGTGGATATGAGTTTGAGCAAGCTCCGGGAGATGATGAAGGACAGAGAAGCCTGGTGTGCTGTGGTTCATGGGTAGCAAAGACTCAGACAGGACTGAGCAATGGAACTGAACTGACTGAAATTATCAGGATAATTGCCTGCTTTGTATTTATTTTTACATTTTAGTACATTATTTTCATTCTTTTTTATTACCATATGATCATAACTCCACTGTCTGATAAATAATTGCTCCCTTTGTTTTTTTAATCTTAAGTAGGATAACAACTTTATTACTTCTTGTTGAGATTATAGCTCCTTTTAAATATTTTATTTATTTATTTGGTTGAGACGGGTCTTAGTTCCAGCACACAGGATCTAGTTTCCTGACCAGGGGTCAAACTTATATCCCCTGCATCAAGAGTTGGAGTCTTGGCCACTGAACCACCAAGGAAGTCTGGATGATAGCACTTAAAAAAAAAAAAGAACTTTTTATTTTGACCTGGGGTATAGCAGATTAACAAAGCTGTGATAGTTTCAGGCTAACATTCATTTTTATCTAAATCATTCATTTTATCTAAGTTGTCAAATTATATTCATATAGTTGTTTGTGCTTTGCTCTTATCCTTTAATGTCTGTAATTTCCTTAACAATGTCTTTTGTCAGTTCTGATATTGGTTATTTATGCCTAGTCTCATTTTTATTTATCAGTTTCACTAGTTTTATCAATTCTATTAATCATTTTTTCTATTAATCATTTTAAAGAATCAGCTTTTGTTCTATTGATTTTCTCTATTGTATTTGCTTCCAGCTTTACGGATTTCTATTATTTCCTTCTGTCTGCTTCCTTTTTTTGTATTTCAGTGTGGAAAATTATATTACTGTTTTGGTAGCTTTCCTTTTTTAAAATAACCATTTAATGCTATAAATTTTGCTCTAGGTACTGCTTTAGTTGTACTAGAAATACAAAGAATATTAATATTATATTGCCATTTTTGTTTCATTCAAAATCTTCTCTGATGTCCCTTGAAGTTTATTATTTGATTCATGGATTATGCAGCAGTGTGTCACTTATGCTGGGAGATTTGCCAGTTGTTGTTACTGATTTCCAGTATATTTTCATTACAAAGAACACCCTTTGTGTAATTTCAATCACTTTAGAGTCTGTTAAGATTGTTTCTAGATATGTTCTATCTTGTTGAATGTTTTATGTGCACTGAAAAAAATCATATGTTATTCTGTTGCTAGGTGAAATATTATATAAATGTCAAACAGATTCAGTTAATTGTATTCTTTAGTTCCTGTTCAGTTTTGCTGTTTTAGCTTCCTAGGGCCACCCACTGTCTGATAAATAATTGCTCCCTTTGTTTTTTTAATCTTAAGTAGGATAACAACTTTATTACTTCTTGTTGAGATTATAGCTCCTTTTAAATATTTTATTTATTTATTTGGTTGAGACGGGTCTTAGTTCCAGCACACAGGATCTAGTTTCCTGACCAGGGGTCAAACTTATATCCCCTGCATCAAGAGTTGGAGTCTTGGCCACTGAACCACCAAGGAAGTCTGGATGATAGCACTTAAAAAAAAAAAAGAACTTTTTATTTTGACCTGGGGTATAGCAGATTAACAAAGCTGTGATAGTTTCAGGCTAACATTCATTTTTATCTAAATCATTCATTTTATCTAAGTTGTCAAATTATATTCATATAGTTGTTTGTGCTTTGCTCTTATCCTTTAATGTCTGTAATTTCCTTAACAATGTCTTTTGTCAGTTCTGATATTGGTTATTTATGCCTAGTCTCATTTTTATTTATCAGTTTCACTAGTTTTATCAATTCTATTAATCATTTTTTCTATTAATCATTTTAAAGAATCAGCTTTTGTTCTATTGATTTTCTCTATTGTATTTGCTTCCAGCTTTACGGATTTCTATTATTTCCTTCTGTCTGCTTCCTTTTTTTGTATTTCAGTGTGGAAAATTATATTACTGTTTTGGTAGCTTTCCTTTTTTAAAATAACCATTTAATGCTATAAATTTTGCTCTAGGTACTGCTTTAGTTGTACTAGAAATACAAAGAATATTAATATTATATTGCCATTTTTGTTTCATTCAAAATCTTCTCTGATGTCCCTTGAAGTTTATTATTTGATTCATGGATTATGCAGCAGTGTGTCACTTATGCTGGGAGATTTGCCAGTTGTTGTTACTGATTTCCAGTATATTTTCATTACAAAGAACACCCTTTGTGTAATTTCAATCACTTTAGAGTCTGTTAAGATTGTTTCTAGATATGTTCTATCTTGTTGAATGTTTTATGTGCACTGAAAAAAATCATATGTTATTCTGTTGCTAGGTGAAATATTATATAAATGTCAAACAGATTCAGTTAATTGTATTCTTTAGTTCCTGTTCAGTTTTGCTGTTTTAGCTTCCTAGGGCCACCCATTGCAAATTGTCATTAATTTGGTGGCTTAATACAACACCAATTTATTCTCTCACAGTTATGGAAGCCAGAATTCTAAAATCAAGAAGTCAACAGAGGGGCTTCCCTGGTGGTCCAGTGGGTTAAGAGTCCACCTTGCCGTGCAAGGGGCACCAGTTCAATCCCTGGACCGGGGAAATCCCACGTGCCATGGAGTGGCTGGACCGGTGTGTCTAATTATGAGCCAGCACTCTGGAGTACATGCACCCATAGCCAGTGCTCTGCAACAAGAGAGACCACAGCAATAGGAGGCCCACACAGGCCAAAGATTAAAGATGTATGATAATGGATAAATAAAAGACCAATAAAAGAGGCTTTAAAAAAAATTTTTTTTTAAAGATGTCAACAGAGATGATTTCTTCTGGGGATTGAGGAATAGTATACTCCATGCCTTTCTTCTAGCTCCTGATGGACATCAGCAACCCTCGTTCTCGGCCTACAGGTGCATCACCCCAGTCTCTGCCGTCACATTTACTTCTCCTTCTCCTTGACTGTCTTCTCCCTTCTTCTTTTTTAAAAATACAGTTGTCATTGGCTTTAGGGTCCACCCTAATCCAGGATGATTGGATCTCAATATCCTTAATTTAATCATATCTGCAAAGAGTATTTCTAGATAGGTTAGATTCAGAGGTTTGAGGTAGATTCAAAAAGGTTTGAGGTTAGACATGAGTCAATAAATATGTTTTTTATTAATACTTAAAATTTGCCATTTTGTTTCATTCAACATCTTCTCTGATGTCCCTTGAAGTTTATTATTTGATTCATGGATTATGCAGCAGTGTGTCACTTATGCTGGGAGATTTGCCAGTTGTTGTTACTGATTTCCAGTATATTTTCATTACAAAGAACACCCTTTGTGTAATTTCAATCACTTTAGAGTCTGTTAAGATTGTTTCTAGATATGTTCTATCTTGTTGAATGTTTTATGTGCACTGAAAAAAATCATATGTTATTCTGTTGCTAGGTGAAATATTATATAAATGTCAAACAGATTCAGTTAATTGTATTCTTTAGTTCCTGTTCAGTTTTGCTGTTTTAGCTTCCTAGGGCCACCCATTGCAAATTGTCATTAATTTGGTGGCTTAATACAACACCAATTTATTCTCTCACAGTTATGGAAGCCAGAATTCTAAAATCAAGAAGTCAACAGAGGGGCTTCCCTGGTGGTCCAGTGGGTTAAGAGTCCACCTTGCCGTGCAAGGGGCACCAGTTCAATCCCTGGACCGGGGAAATCCCACGTGCCATGGAGTGGCTGGACCGGTGTGTCTAATTATGAGCCAGCACTCTGGAGTACATGCACCCATAGCCAGTGCTCTGCAACAAGAGAGACCACAGCAATAGGAGGCCCACACAGGCCAAAGATTAAAGATGTATGATAATGGATAAATAAAAGACCAATAAAAGAGGCTTTAAAAAAAATTTTTTTTTAAAGATGTCAACAGAGATGATTTCTTCTGGGGATTGAGGAATAGTATACTCCATGCCTTTCTTCTAGCTCCTGATGGACATCAGCAACCCTCGTTCTCGGCCTACAGGTGCATCACCCCAGTCTCTGCCGTCACATTTACTTCTCCTTCTCCTTGACTGTCTTCTCCCTTCTTCTTTTTTAAAAATACAGTTGTCATTGGCTTTAGGGTCCACCCTAATCCAGGATGATTGGATCTCAATATCCTTAATTTAATCATATCTGCAAAGAGTATTTCTCTAGATAGGTTAGATTCAGAGGTTTGAGGTAGACATATCTTTTGGAAAAGAGGGTCTTTCAACTTACTACACTGACTTTCTGTCTACTGTTCTATGAATTACTGAGAGCAGTCCAGGAGTCAATAAATATGCTTTGGGGCTTGTCTTTTTTTTTTTCTTTGACTTGCATGTGCTTTTCTTGAAATATTTTGAAGCTGTCAGAAGCATATAAATGTATGGTGGTTATAAATCAAGGATGAATTGACCCTTTTAGGGGCTTCCCTGATGGTCCAGTGGGTAAGGACACCGCCTTGCTGTACAAGGGATGCCAGTTCAATCCCTGGCCTGGGAAGAACCCACGTGCCGTGGAGCAGCTGGACTGATGTGTGCAATTACCAAGCCGGAGCTCTGGAGCACATGCGCCCAGAGCCGGTGCTCTGTGACAACAGAGGCCACCGTGATGGGAGGCCCACACGGGCCAAAGAACAAAGATGGGTGAAAAAATGGATAGATGAAAGACCAATAGAAGTGGCCCACCTGCCCCTCTCCCTCCCCAGCCCACCACCCCACCTTGAAAAAAAAAAAAAATGTCAAAATAAAAAAAAAAAGATTTGACTCTCTTATTATTATTATAACATGATCTGATTTACCTCTAGGCTTCCCTGATGGCTTAGATGGTAAAGAATCTACCTTAAATGCAGGAGACTCAGGTTTGATCCCTGGGTTGGGGAAATCCCCTGGAGAAGGGAATGGCAACTGACTCCAGTATTCTTACCTGTAGAATCTCATGGACAGAGGAGCCTGGTGGACTACAGTCCGTGGAGTCACAAAGGATCGGACATGACTGAGTAACTAATACTCTTGCTTTCACTTACTTCTGGTAGTTTTTCTTTTTCTAAAATCGACTTTGTTATTAGTAAATCCATACAAGTATAATTTTGGTTAATATTTGCATGACATGTCTATTTCTATCATTTTACTTTTAATGATTGTATTTAAAAAGTATATATTATAGACAGCTTATGGTGGCTCATTGGTTTTTTAATCCATTCTGATAATCATTGCCTTTAAATTGGTATGTTCGGACTATTTATATTTAATGTACTTATTGATACATTTTTGTTGTTGTTTTGGTTTTTTATATTTATTTTTATTTTGCTTTTACAGAGTTTTGTTGTTTACAGCTATACATAAACCCAAATCAGTCATAGGTATACCCTTGACCTCTCCCACTGAGCCCCCCTCTCACTCCCTCCCCACCCCACTCCTCCAGGTTGTTGCACGGCCCCCATGGAAGTTCCCTTAATCTTTCAGCATATTCACAGTGGTTGTCTCCTTTACATATGGTAGTGTAGGTTTCCATGTTACTCTTTCCATACCTCTCACCCACTCTTCCTGCCCCACATGTCCATAAGTCTGTTCTCTATGTCTGTTTCCCCACTACTGCTCTGCATATACTTTTATCTTTCTAGATTCCATATATATGTACTAGTATACTATATTTATCCTTCTCTTGCTGACTTAGTTCCCTTTGTATAATAAACTTAGGGCTGCCATTTTCATTGTTTCCTCCTCATTCTTTCTCTTTTTAATTCTCCTCTTGCCATCTTGAGATATACCAGCTCTGTTCTCCTTAACAAGCTTTACCCTCAAAGGAAACCATTTCCCCAGAACTTAAGTTACTTGGGTTCACCAAAGCCTAACCAACCTGACAGAAGGAAAATACCCAAATCCAGCTCCCCTCTAACTTTCTTATTTCATCTAAGGAGTGTGGTGGGGAAAGAGAGACAGGAATCTAAGAAGCAATTATGAAGGCCATAGCTTAAGAGCACAAGCTCACTAAAAGTCAGGAGCTAGAAGATTAGCCCCTCCCTGGGACTGTAGAATGCTCCCCCTCCCCCATACTTACCATATCAATAGTGATCCTGTTTAAAAATAGGCAATGATAAGCAAAAGCACTGGAAGCTTCAGTGTTTGATATTTGAAAAAGCACCTCTAGGAAAACCCAGAGACAAAGTCTCAGGAGGAAATAAAAGCCAGGACTCTAGAGGAAGCTATCCTCTGACACCATATTTGTAGCCAACAGTAAATACAGTCAAACTCTTATCCAGATAAACATAAAACTTCACACTAAAGGACTAACTGTGTCAGTTACCCAAATTATCAGGACCTGCTTTCAATATAAAAATTACAGGCATGCACTCAGCCAGAGGATAGCCCCCACTCTCTGCAACTAGATAAGAGCCTGCAGCAGCAGTGAAAACCCAGAGTAGCCAAAAATAAATAAATAAAATGAGCGATGTTGAGCATCTAAAAAAAGAAAAACAGTTTGAAGCAGATTCAGCTATAACAGAGATTTTGAAATTATCAGACCAGGAAATTAAACAAGTATAACTAATGTGCTAAAGTTTCTAATGGGGAAAGTGGGCAACATACAGGAACAGATAGGCAATGTAAGAAGAGATATGGAAACTCTAAGAAAGAATCAAAAGCAAATGCTAGAAGTCAAACATCATAAGAAAAACAAAGAAGGCCTTTGATGAACTTGTTACTAGACTGAACACAGCCAAGAAAAGTACCAATGAGCTCGAGGGTATGTCAGTAGAATAAACTGAAAAGCAAAGATAAAAGGGAACAGAGCACCTACAAACTATGGGACAAATATAAAAACTGTAACGTATACATAAGGGAAACATCAGAAGAAAAAGAAAGAGAAAACAACAGAAGAAATATTTGAAATAATATTATCCAAATTATCCAAAACTAATAACAAACACCAAATCCTAGATCCAGGGAACTCAGAAAACACCACAGAGGATAAATAATTTTTAAAATCTACACCTAAGCATACCACCTCAAGCCACAGAAAATCCAAGACAAAGAGAAAAATCATGATAGAAGCCAGAGGGAGAAAAAACATCTTACATATTGAGGAAAACACGTATCCGTGTTTCTATTGCACAAAATTTATGTATATGGTAGGTTACATGACAAAAGCAAATTAAAATCACTGATGCAATGAAAGTTGCTAATCAGCTGACCTAAAAAGGTAGGTTTCAGACAAAAGCACCTCTAGGAAAACCCAGAGACAAAGTCTCAGGAGGAAATAAAAGCCAGGACTCTAGAGGAAGCTATCCTCTGACACCATATTTGTAGCCAACAGTAAATACAGTCAAACTCTTATCCAGATAAACATAAAACTTCACACTAAAGGACTAACTGTGTCAGTTACCCAAATTATCAGGACCTGCTTTCAATATAAAAATTACAGGCATGCACTCAGCCAGAGGATAGCCCCCACTCTCTGCAACTAGATAAGAGCCTGCAGCAGCAGTGAAAACCCAGAGTAGCCAAAAATAAATAAATAAAATGAGCGATGTTGAGCATCTAAAAAAAGAAAAACAGTTTGAAGCAGATTCAGCTATAACAGAGATTTTGAAATTATCAGACCAGGAAATTAAACAAGTATAACTAATGTGCTAAAGTTTCTAATGGGGAAAGTGGGCAACATACAGGAACAGATAGGCAATGTAAGAAGAGATATGGAAACTCTAAGAAAGAATCAAAAGCAAATGCTAGAAGTCAAACATCATAAGAAAAACAAAGAAGGCCTTTGATGAACTTGTTACTAGACTGAACACAGCCAAGAAAAGTACCAATGAGCTCGAGGGTATGTCAGTAGAATAAACTGAAAAGCAAAGATAAAAGGGAACAGAGCACCTACAAACTATGGGACAAATATAAAAACTGTAACGTATACATAAGGGAAACATCAGAAGAAAAAGAAAGAGAAAACAACAGAAGAAATATTTGAAATAATATTATCCAAATTATCCAAAACTAATAACAAACACCAAATCCTAGATCCAGGGAACTCAGAAAACACCACAGAGGATAAATAATTTTTAAAATCTACACCTAAGCATACCACCTCAAGCCACAGAAAATCCAAGACAAAGAGAAAAATCATGATAGAAGCCAGAGGGAGAAAAAACATCTTACATATTGAGGAAAACACGTATCCGTGTTTCTATTGCACAAAATTTATGTATATGGTAGGTTACATGACAAAAGCAAATTAAAATCACTGATGCAATGAAAGTTGCTAATCAGCTGACCTTAAAATAAGGAATACTGAATTACATTGAGTTATTCAGGTAGGCCAAAAATAAGCACAAGACTCCCCAAAAATAAAAATAAAAGAAGTAGGAGGACCTGAGAGATGGCTGAGAAGAATTTGCCCTAAAGTTGCTGGCTTTGACAATGGAGGAGCCAAGGACAGCTAACAAGCTCTAGAAGCTGGAAGAAGCAAGCGCATGAACTCTCCCACAGAGCGTCCTAAAAGGTGTGCGCACTGCCAACACCTTGATTTTAGCCCAGGGATCCTCACTCTGGAATTTCGACCTCAAGAAACCTCACATAAGGTCGGTTCTCTTTGAGCCGACCAGCTGTTCTGATAGCGTCAGTTCTCCTTTGAGCCGACCCGTTGTTCTACCAGCGTCTACCATGCCGATTCTCCCTTAAACTCGCCCGCTTTACTGGCAGCGACTCTCCCTTCCCCCACTCGAATAAACTTTACTTTCCCTTCACAAAAAAAAAGGGAAACCTCACATAAAATACATTTGCATCATGTAAACCACCAAGTTTATGATAATCAGCAGAAAAAAACTAATACAATTATAACTATGGTCTTCAAGTTTTTGATAATTGCAATATCTACATTATCTCAGGGTTGGTAACAGTTTATTCTAATGCAAGCTGTAATTTCTCTGGTTCCTCACATGCTAAACAGTTTTGGCTCATATCCTAAACATTTTAATGATTATGCACTGAGATTCTGAGTCTTGTTTAAACCATAAAGATACTGTGTTGTTTTTTTTTTTAACCAGGAAGTCAAACCTATTATCCAAATTATCCAAAACTAATAACAAACACCAAATCCTAGATCCAGGGAACTCAGAAAACACCACAGAGGATAAATAATTTTTAAAATCTACACCTAAGCATACCACCTCAAGCCACAGAAAATCCAAGACAAAGAGAAAAATCATGATAGAAGCCAGAGGGAGAAAAAACATCTTACATATTGAGGAAAACACGTATCCGTGTTTCTATTGCACAAAATTTATGTATATGGTAGGTTACATGACAAAAGCAAATTAAAATCACTGATGCAATGAAAGTTGCTAATCAGCTGACCTTAAAATAAGGAATACTGAATTACATTGAGTTATTCAGGTAGGCCAAAAATAAGCACAAGACTCCCCAAAAATAAAAATAAAAGAAGTAGGAGGACCTGAGAGATGGCTGAGAAGAATTTGCCCTAAAGTTGCTGGCTTTGACAATGGAGGAGCCAAGGACAGCTAACAAGCTCTAGAAGCTGGAAGAAGCAAGCGCATGAACTCTCCCACAGAGCGTCCTAAAAGGTGTGCGCACTGCCAACACCTTGATTTTAGCCCAGGGATCCTCACTCTGGAATTTCGACCTCAAGAAACCTCACATAAGGTCGGTTCTCTTTGAGCCGACCAGCTGTTCTGATAGCGTCAGTTCTCCTTTGAGCCGACCCGTTGTTCTACCAGCGTCTACCATGCCGATTCTCCCTTAAACTCGCCCGCTTTACTGGCAGCGACTCTCCCTTCCCCCACTCGAATAAACTTTACTTTCCCTTCACAAAAAAAAAGGGAAACCTCACATAAAATACATTTGCATCATGTAAACCACCAAGTTTATGATAATCAGCAGAAAAAAACTAATACAATTATAACTATGGTCTTCAAGTTTTTGATAATTGCAATATCTACATTATCTCAGGGTTGGTAACAGTTTATTCTAATGCAAGCTGTAATTTCTCTGGTTCCTCACATGCTAAACAGTTTTGGCTCATATCCTAAACATTTTAATGATTATGCACTGAGATTCTGAGTCTTGTTTAAACCATAAAGATACTGTGTTGTTTTTTTTTTTTTTTTTAACCAGGAAGTCAAACCTACTAAGGTTGAAGCCATAAATTTCAAGCCACTTTTATGGGCTCAAGTTTCAAGGTCTGTTCAGTTCTCTAAGCCTTTGGCTGTACTATTTGAATCTGTCCTATGCATGTAACATCTTGTGGCCATCCTGGGAAGTGGGCAATGGTCCTTGCATCCCCAGATCCTACATGCCACAACTAAGACCTGGTGCTAGTGCCCATGCTCAGTCTCTTTGGTTGTGTCAGACTCTTTGCAACCCTATGGACTGTAGCCCACCAGGCTCCTCTGTCCATCAGGAGTCTCCAGGCAAGAATACTGGAGTGGGTTGCCATTTCCTTCTCCAAAGACCTGGTACAGCCATATATATATATATATTCTTATAAAACAAACAAACAAAAAGATCTAGGGTTTCCCTAGTGGCTCAGTGGTAAAGAATCTACCTTCCAAAATAGGAGATATGGGTTCGATCCCTGATCCCAGACGATCTCACACGCTGCAGGGCAGTTTTGCCCATGTGCCACAACTATTAAGCCTGCGCTGTAAAGCCCAGGAGCCACAACTACTGAGCCCTCACACCATAGCTACTGAAGCCCGCACGCCATAGAGGCCGTGCTCTGCAACAACAAAAGCCAGTGCAATGAAAAGCCAATGTACTGCAACTAGAGAGTAGCCCTGGCTCACCTCAGCTAGAGAAACGCCCACACAGCAACAAAACCCAGCACAGCTGAAAATAAATTAATTTTTTAAAATTTTAAATCCAAATATATATATATATATTTTTAAATAGTCAAATGGGAATTCAACTTTCTGTTACCCTGCCCTACTTAATTGTACCCATGTCTTTTTTTTTTTTTTTTAAGATTTATTTATTTATTTATTTTGGGGGGGGGTCGGGTTGAGGAGGGAGGGGAGTGGGCGGGCCACTTTTATTGGTCTTTCATTTCTCTATTTTCATTCGTCTTTGTTCTTTGGCTCCTGTGGGCTTCCCATCACGGTGGCGTCTGTCGTTGCAGAGCATGAGCTCCAGAGCTCTGGCTCGGTAATTGGACACATCCATCCGCCGCTCCGCGGCATGTGGGATCTTCCCAGGCCAGGGCTCAAACCGGCGTCCCTTGCACTGCAAGGCGGTGTCCTTACCCACTGGACCACCAGGGGAAGCCCTACCCATGTCTTTTTTATTAATGCTTCCTATTTATTTCTGTTACATTCGTTCCATAAGAATTTAAATGTATTTACATATCTCCCATATTATACAAAGAAATGCTATACTAATTTTTGTTTATTACCTAACCCTACCCAGTTAAATTTCTCAGAAGTTCTTGTCAGTCTCTTTCTCTCCTACCACTGGCTTAGCAAAACAGTGCTTTTTTTGTTCCTTGGGGTAATAACACTAGCAACTGTTTATTTCTTTTTTAAAAAATTTTACTGGGATGTAGTTGATTTACATTGTTGTTTTTGTTTCAGGGGTACAGCAAAGTGAATCCATTATGCATATACATGTAACCGTTCTTTCTTAGATTCTTTTCCCATGTAGGTGATTACAGAGTGCTGAGTAGAGTTCCCAATGCTGAATAGTAGGTCCTTTTCTTTTCACTCTGTAGCTCACTCAGGGAATTGTCACCGACATCAATGAGCTAAGCTGCCATTTACATCCTAACGATTCTTAAATCCATTTTTCTAAACCGCATCTTTCTTAGCTTCAGATTTGTATATTTAAGTCCCCTGAAGCAGCATCTCTGTTGAGATGACCTGAAAGCACCTCAAACATTGACTGTTCAGGGACTTCCCTGGTGGTCCAGTGATTAACACTCTGTGTGCCCAATGCAGGGGGCCCAGGTTCAATCCCTGGTCAGGCAACTAGATCCCACATGCTGCAACTAAGACCCAGCACAGCCAAATATATAAATAATAAATAATAAAATAATAAATAATATTTTAAAAACATATCTAAACTTATCTTTTTTCTTCCAAAACTATTTCACTTATTCTATTCTATACTTCAATGAATGGCATCACAAGCCAGGCACCTGTACATATCTGGAACAGTTCCTACTTAATTCCATCTCCTCACCCCCACTTCACAGTCAATCCATTCCTGTCAATTTCTATCTCAAATTCTTTGACTTTTTTCCATCCCATTGTTAGTACCTTATTTCCAATCATCACTATATCTCACCTAGATTACTGAGCAGTCCTTACTTTGTAATTTAAAGTTATTTGTTAAGCACTCATTACGTGCCAATCCCTGTTCTGGGTACTTGGGATATACCAACAAATAAATAAACATAAAAATCCTTTTATGGATGTCACCTTACAGCAAGCCAAGATAGACCTTAATCAATGTACTAGCAAATAAATAAATTATATAGTATTTTACGAAGTGAAAAGCATCATTATATAAAAAAAAACCATCAAACACAGTAAGGGAAATACTAAGTGGTGGGGTAAGGGCTGTTTCTAATGCTAGAGAAAAGTGATGACATTTGAGCAAAGACCTGAAGGAAGAGCATTAACTATGTGAAAACCTGGAAGAAGAACTAGCAGAGGAAACAGGCAGCGCAAGAATGCGTTGGTCCAGGCTTTTGCACCCTTTCATAAAACGCCTGACTGAGACACTGTGCCAGGAAGTCTGAGAGCCCTGCCATGTCCCCACTGAAGTTGAAAGCATGGCATTTTCTTTTAGAAACAGAATCTCAGTCTCTTGAACACAAAAAGATGATCTCGTATATTTCTGTATCCCTAATTCCTTATTTAGCCCTGACACACAGTTTATATGCAACAAAGGTTTGTTGGATGAATGATTAGAGCAAATTTTAGTCAGATTTGTATATTTAAGTCCCCTGAAGCAGCATCTCTGTTGAGATGACCTGAAAGCACCTCAAACATTGACTGTTCAGGGACTTCCCTGGTGGTCCAGTGATTAACACTCTGTGTGCCCAATGCAGGGGGCCCAGGTTCAATCCCTGGTCAGGCAACTAGATCCCACATGCTGCAACTAAGACCCAGCACAGCCAAATATATAAATAATAAATAATAAAATAATAAATAATATTTTAAAAACATATCTAAACTTATCTTTTTTCTTCCAAAACTATTTCACTTATTCTATTCTATACTTCAATGAATGGCATCACAAGCCAGGCACCTGTACATATCTGGAACAGTTCCTACTTAATTCCATCTCCTCACCCCCACTTCACAGTCAATCCATTCCTGTCAATTTCTATCTCAAATTCTTTGACTTTTTTCCATCCCATTGTTAGTACCTTATTTCCAATCATCACTATATCTCACCTAGATTACTGAGCAGTCCTTACTTTGTAATTTAAAGTTATTTGTTAAGCACTCATTACGTGCCAATCCCTGTTCTGGGTACTTGGGATATACCAACAAATAAATAAACATAAAAATCCTTTTATGGATGTCACCTTACAGCAAGCCAAGATAGACCTTAATCAATGTACTAGCAAATAAATAAATTATATAGTATTTTACGAAGTGAAAAGCATCATTATATAAAAAAAAACCATCAAACACAGTAAGGGAAATACTAAGTGGTGGGGTAAGGGCTGTTTCTAATGCTAGAGAAAAGTGATGACATTTGAGCAAAGACCTGAAGGAAGAGCATTAACTATGTGAAAACCTGGAAGAAGAACTAGCAGAGGAAACAGGCAGCGCAAGAATGCGTTGGTCCAGGCTTTTGCACCCTTTCATAAAACGCCTGACTGAGACACTGTGCCAGGAAGTCTGAGAGCCCTGCCATGTCCCCACTGAAGTTGAAAGCATGGCATTTTTCTTTTAGAAACAGAATCTCAGTCTCTTGAACACAAAAAGATGATCTCGTATATTTCTGTATCCCTAATTCCTTATTTAGCCCTGACACACAGTTTATATGCAACAAAGGTTTGTTGGATGAATGATTAGAGCACGCTGAAACCAGAAGCTGGGAAATTAAAGAGAGCACTATTTCAACACCGTAGATGAGAAATGACAAGGGACCTGACTAAATCAAAACTCTTAGGATACAAATAAAATGAGAGATTTGAGAGACTTAGGAAGTAGAATTTAGGAGATTAGTGGCTGATTGCTGTGAAGTTTTGGTTTGGTTGACTAATGGGCTGTGGCAACATAGGAGAGAAAGGAGAAAGAGCAGAGAGTTTGTTTCCATAAGATTCTGTTCTGCCAAGGAGGGTGTTGAGGAGCAAGGTGAACTCAGTGTGCTTTCCTTTGCACTGGTAACACTGGTGGAACTGGGCTGAAGATAACCAATGAATGTATTTGAGAGTGGGACACAGAAGAGAGCTGGCCCCGGAAATACAAGGCCAGTGATCCTCGAACTTTAGTGAATGTGAGAATCAGCTGGGGGACTTGTTAAAATGTTTCATTTTGTTCATTTTTATTGGGGAACAGTTGATTTACAATGTTATATTAGTTTCTGACATTTAGCAAAATGATTCAATTATTTACATATATATTCTTTTTCAGATTCTTTTCCATTATAGGTTATTATAAGATATTGAATACCATCCCCTATTTTATACAGTAGGTTCAGTTGTTTATCTCTTTTGCTGACTGTGCTGCCCAGCATGTGGGATCTTTAGTTTCCTGAGCAGAGATCAGTCTCCCTGCAGTGGAAGCACAGAGTCTGAACCACTGGGACACCGGGGTCCCTCTACTTTGTATATAGTAGTGTATATCTGTTAATCGTAAACTCCTAATTAACTCCACCCCCACTTCTCCCTTTAGCAAACTTAAGATTGTTTTCTATGTCTGTGAATCCATTTCTGTTCTGTAAATAGCTTCATTTGTATCATTTATCATATTCCACAAATAAGGGATATCATATATTTGTCTTTGTCTGAAATGCTAACATAAACTTAGTATGATAAACTCTAGGTCCATCCATGTTGCTGCAGATAGCATTATTTCATTTTTTTGTATGGCTGAGTAATATCCCATTGGATATGTACACCACATCTTTTTTATCCACTTCTTTGTTGATGGACACTTGGGTTGCTTCCATGTCTTGCCTATTGTAAATAGTGCTGCTATGAACACTGGGGTACATGTATCTTTTCTGATTTGAGTTTTCAAAGCTTCACCATTTTAGGCTCAAGCCTAGAGATTTATTTTTAGTGGCTCCAGAGGAGTCTCATGAATCTGCATTTTACATACATGTACAAACACGGGTATTCCAGTGCAGATTGTCCAGTCCTCACTTTTTTTTTTTGGTCACTTCTATTAGTCTTTCATGTATTTATTTTCTTTGTTTTTTGGACTGTGTGGGCCTCCCATCACAGTGACCTCTCTCGCTGCAGAGCACTGGCTCTGGGCGCATGCGCTCCAGAGCTCCGGCTCGGTAATTGGACACATTGGTCCAGCCGCTCCGCGGCACATGGGATCTTCCCAGGCTAGGGATCGAACCAGCGCCCCTTGCACTGCAAGGCGGTGTCCTTACCCACTGGACCACCAGGGAAGCCCCAGACCTCACTTTAAGAGACACAATATTGGTAGACCTAAGCACATGAATTAAAAGAAACAAGCGTGAACAAGAAGGGAATTGACAGAGGAAATCTAGAAAACATTTATTTAAGAGAGGGTTCCCAGAGAGAAAGTTCTGAGCTGTGGTTTGAGAACTCTACAGTTTACCAGTTCTCTCTGTTGCCTGAACATCCTAGATTTGTGGTCCTTCTTGTTTGGAGCTGAGAGTTTGTATTAGACAAAGGCAAACTAGATACTTTGAGAAGAATTTGGATTCAAATTTAAAAGAAATTTGAATGGTTAAGGAGTTGATCTCAGCACTGCCCTCTGTGGAAGCCATTGGTGAAAGTTTTTGATCAGGACAAGAAGATGATGAAAACAGAATTTTTGGAAGATTGGATTTGTATTGAATGCTTGAGAAGAGGAAAAAGTATAGCAAAATCTGTTTTTAAGGAAAACTGAAGAAAATGAAAATTAAGAAATATAAACTGAATTATGTAAACAATTATTAAAAAAAAAAAACTGAAAGAGGCAGGCGCTGACATGGAGATTTAATTGGATTGGAGGGTTAGAGGCCACGGTTGGAGAGAATACTTAGGCAGTATGGTAAGCAGTGCCAACACTACACAGAGTCTGCAAATCCACCTGTTGCTCAAGTAATAATAGAATAATCATAGAATACATATTGTCAAAGGAATTGCTACTGAACAAAGGACCCTCTCATCCACATCTGCTGCTAAGATGACATGCCTTGAACATTTAATTCTTGTGTTAATTACAGTGAATGTTTCAAGTCACTGTGACCTTTTCTGAAATTCTGAAAAAGGAAACAATTCCTACCTTTTTGTGGTCTGTGAAAGAGAAGTGAATGACCCAGAAAACTAAGATCAACATCAGCATCAGCAGTAACTTACGAGCCATGGCATGTGGAAACAAAAATAGGATCCTATAAGAGAGGACAGGAGAAATAAACACATGTTAAATCAAATAAATATGACATTGCTCCGCATCCCTAACTTCCTCCTCAGTACTTTTCCAGAATGTTCTACACAGCTGCTGTCTTGTGGGTCTCCAGGAATTTCCATCAGATGTTCTATTATGAAATAAGAAACAGCTGTCTTCCCCAAAGCAGGGAGCTGAACTGAGTGATACAAGAAAGAACTCCTGGCTCCTGGCTGTTAGATGACCTCTTTCATTTGAGCCATATCAGGGCTCTGAGCCTTTTCTCTCATCAAGGGCTCAGCAAGTGTAGCAAGGTTTTACAACTGTTTGCCCTAAGAAATACTTTTTTTTCCTGGTGCCTTCTAATGAATTCTGGCCTCTAAATCTCTCTCAGGTACACACACACACAAACACATACACACATACACACAGACATACACATATGTACATATACACTATCTGTTATCCTCTCTCACTGGTCTTAGCTGCTTCTGGTGTTTCCTTCTAAATCCCCCCTTTGCTTTCATACAGCTTGTTTCCACTTCAGGTTTTTTTTTTTTTTTTTTTTGCCACTTCTATTGATCCTTCATTTATTTATCTTTGTTCTTTGGCCTGTGTGGGCCTCCCATCACAGTGGCCTCTCTTGCTGCAGAGCACCAGCTCCAGGCGCATGTGCCCCAGAGCTCCAGCTTGGTAGTTGGACACATAGGTCCAGCTGCTCCACGGCACATGGAATCTTCCCAGGCCAGGGATTGAACTGGCGCCCCTTGCACTGCAAGGTGGTGTCCTTACCCACTGGACCACCAGGGAAGTCCCACCTTGGGTTTTTAACTGCCTCATGTTGAAGTAGTTGAGAAATACTACCATGAACATATTCTTTAGAGAAGGTCACTGTTGAGTGGCCAGAATTTTAGTTTCAATTTTGCAAACACAGAATATCAAAAGTATGTGACAAAGAGCTAAAGTATAGCAGCATTTTCCAAACTTCTTTTGCCTGGGACACACAGTAAGATCATCATAGCAAATTCTGCTTCAGAGCACACACACACATCCACACACATACACAAGTTTCATAAAACAATCCTTATCCTTACAGCATGCAAGCTACTATGATGTTTTCTAATTATTCTATGCTACTCTTTGGTATTCTATTTCATTTTTGATGTATTTTTCATGGTCCAATAAAATCATTTTTACCCCCTATGGGGTTGCACCATTTGAAAAGCACTGACTGGTCTATGATTCTCCCTCCTGTCTCTGCCATTAAGCCTACAAATAAGAGTTGGATGGTACCTATTAAAGAATGTCTTCTCCATAATATTCTCCCACAGGAATTACAGCCGTCCAAAGTTTCTTTGGATAGAGCAGTCTTTGCATTTATTTCAGGACTGGAGTTTCCCTATAAGCTTCATTGATCAAAAGCTGAAATACCATTGGTGGCTAGAGTGTGTCTGATAGGATCAAAGTCCTACCCTGCTCACTCCACAGAGTCAGAGAAAGAAGCCAGGAAGAGGAGGAAGTTCATTTGAGAAAACAGTCATGTCTAATCTCACTCAGGGTCACCTTTTATTATGGTCTTAACCTTTTTACATATTTGCATATTTACACAGTGCATTTTCCTTGCTTATGCCCCCATTTCGCTGTCTAGTAGAACTCGTTACTTCCAACAGCAGAAGTACCTAAAAAAGTGGAAAGAAGGAAAATAGCTGTTGTCCGTAGTTGCTGAATGACTAAGATTTGGTTTGGCTGGTTCTTCTCAATGCTCAGGATGTGTTCTCTGTAAACTCTTGCCCTTGTTCTAACCAACTACATCCACTGGGCACTCCAACAACGATGATCTAAATTAAACCTCAAGCCATAAGAGGAGGGGCCATAGGTCTATATCCCACTGTACCCTGCATCTGTAGCAGAGCAAGAGAGAATCCAAAACCAGAAAATTCCATGGACATGGGGATCATCACCGCTATAACAGAAGTCACAGTGCAGCCATCTACCCATAACCGTTTATTCACCAGCCATCTACAATTTGCGTTGCTCTGTGTGGGGCTTCCCAGGTGGCGCAGCAGTAAGAATTTGCCAGCCAATGTAGGAGACTTGGGTTTAATTCCTGGATTAGGAAATGGCAGCCCACTCCAGTGCTCTTACCTGGACAGTTCTATGGACAAAGGAGCCTGGTGAGCTACAGTCCATGGGGCTGCAAAGAGTTGGATGTGACTGGGTGAGCTACAGCATCTATTTTTTTGCTACTCTTTGGTATTCTATTTCATTTTTGATGTATTTTTCATGGTCCAATAAAATCATTTTACCCCTATGGGGTTGCACCATTTGAAAAGCACTGACTGGTCTATGATTCTCCCTCCTGTTCTGCCATTAAGCCTACAAATAAGAGTTGGATGGTACCTATTAAAGAATGTCTTCTCCATAATATTCTCCCACAGGAATTACAGCCGTCCAAAGTTTCTTTGGATAGAGCAGTCTTTGCATTTATTTCAGGACTGGAGTTTCCCTATAAGCTTCATTGATCAAAAGCTGAAATACCATTGGTGGCTAGAGTGTGTCTGATAGGATCAAAGTCCTACCCTGCTCACTCCACAGAGTCAGAGAAAGAAGCCAGGAAGAGGAGGAAGTTCATTTGAGAAAACAGTCATGTCTAATCTCACTCAGGGTCACCTTTTATTATGGTCTTAACCTTTTTACATATTTGCATATTTACACAGTGCATTTTCCTTGCTTATGCCCCCATTTCGCTGTCTAGTAGAACTCGTTACTTCCAACAGCAGAAGTACCTAAAAAAGTGGAAAGAAGGAAAATAGCTGTTGTCCGTAGTTGCTGAATGACTAAGATTTGGTTTGGCTGGTTCTTCTCAATGCTCAGGATGTGTTCTCTGTAAACTCTTGCCCTTGTTCTAACCAACTACATCCACTGGGCACTCCAACAACGATGATCTAAATTAAACCTCAAGCCATAAGAGGAGGGGCCATAGGTCTATATCCCACTGTACCCTGCATCTGTAGCAGAGCAAGAGAGAATCCAAAACCAGAAAATTCCATGGACATGGGGATCATCACCGCTATAACAGAAGTCACAGTGCAGCCATCTACCCATAACCGTTTATTCACCAGCCATCTACAATTTGCGTTGCTCTGTGTGGGGCTTCCCAGGTGGCGCAGCAGTAAGAATTTGCCAGCCAATGTAGGAGACTTGGGTTTAATTCCTGGATTAGGAAATGGCAGCCCACTCCAGTGCTCTTACCTGGACAGTTCTATGGACAAAGGAGCCTGGTGAGCTACAGTCCATGGGGCTGCAAAGAGTTGGATGTGACTGAGCAACGGAGCATGGACCCACGCTTACATGGAGACAGTTATAGAGATAGATATCTAGGTAAAGATACATAGTTAGTGCAATTTAATCACTAAGTCACATCCAACTCTTTGCAACCCTACAAACAGTAGCCCATCAAGTTCCTCTGTCTATGGGACTTTCCAGGAGAGAATACTGGAGTGGGTTCCCATTTATTTCTTCAGGGGATTTTCCTGAGCAGGGATCAAACCCAGGTCTCCTGCATTGGCAGGTGGATTCTTTACTGAACCTACAGGGAAACTCATATATACATAGACCTATGTATATTTCACATATATATGTATGTATGTACACATAACAATTGTGTGTTTGCATCTGTACCAATCTGTGCATATAGCTATATGGACATCAGGGATGTGATCACAGCGTGTAGCAGATTCTTACAGAGACAGAGCAGGTAATTTCTTAAGGAATATATTGAAAGAAAAGAGATCTAGATCCTGCCAATGTTTTCCCGCCCCTTTCTAAGGCACATTGTCTACTGCCTTGTACGACCATATTGTGACAATGATAACAGTGGGTCCAGGCTGTAAACCCTAACAATCTTCTCTCTTGTATAGAAATAAGTGAAAATGCTTGGCTCCCTATGTCTTTGATGATAAACGTGTGCTCTGAGCCATGGTACAATTACCACAACCCCATAAATAATAGCATGGTAAAGAGATAAATTCTTTGTCCTCCTAAAATATGTGACTAACTCATTTTATTTTCATAAGAGTTGCTGAGCTAGTCAGGACAGATACTACCACACTGGAACACGGAGAGACGCTGCAAAGCTGGCCAGAGGTCACTGCATGGGCCACTGAGCTGAGGTTAGAGCTTCCAGCCCTTGATTTGTGTGAGCCTGCAGGGCACAGGAATGGGTGTGGTCGTTTCAGGGTGGGGTACCGCATCCTGGAGACAAATCTGAGAGGAAATAAATGTAATGAAGGAGTGCTGTTTGGGGGTTGAAATAAAAAGATCTTGGCTTTTGCTTCTCAAGTTAAAAGTATTTTGCCCAACGGCAGGAGTAGCGTGAGGCCACAGTTGAGGGGAAGAAGGCCCATAGGTACTCCAAGTGTACACTTTCAAATTGGGTTCATTTTACTCAGTGCTTTGGTGGGGGAGGAGGGATTAAAGCTATTTCATTGGAAAACAACTTAAAGCATTTTGTCAATTTAAACTTTAGCATACCCCAAGGGGAATACAACTGGCATAAGTTTTTTTTAAGATTTAAAAAAAAAAAGGCCAAGGAATCTTAATGCTTTAACAGTGTCTCTTTTAGCCACATCCATAAGCCCCAGGAGCTTAAAAGTCTCTTCTAGTCTGCTTTTGGAATACATTCACAGAGTAGTTTGAGCTAAACTCAGAAAAAAACACCCCTGGCCCACATGTAAGAAACTATGACAAAGTGTGAGCCTATTGCCAGCACCCTTATGGGAGAGATGGCCTTGACCTCATGATCATAATCATCCAGCGTGGGAACAGGGCAGGAAGGGGACGAGCATTTGCTCCCAGGAGAACATTAAGAACCCACTCCTTACATTTGCATCTATTTGGACGGACCATACTGATGTTTTTAAAAGAAGGTACCCAGTCTCCTCCGCTTCTTCCTTTTCAAGAAGGTCTGGTTTGGTGTGTGGCATTGCCTGAACAGAGTAGGTAAGGTTTTATAATTCTGGGGTTCGTATTAGAAAGGTCACTTACCTACAGATATAAGCCACCTTCATCCAGTGTTTAGTCAAAACCCAAACCCATAAATAATAGCATGGTAAAGAGATAAATTCTTTGTCCTCCTAAAATATGTGACTAACTCATTTTATTTTCATAAGAGTTGCTGAGCTAGTCAGGACAGATACTACCACACTGGAACACGGAGAGACGCTGCAAAGCTGGCCAGAGGTCACTGCATGGGCCACTGAGCTGAGGTTAGAGCTTCCAGCCCTTGATTTGTGTGAGCCTGCAGGGCACAGGAATGGGTGTGGTCGTTTCAGGGTGGGGTACCGCATCCTGGAGACAAATCTGAGAGGAAATAAATGTAATGAAGGAGTGCTGTTTGGGGGTTGAAATAAAAAGATCTTGGCTTTTGCTTCTCAAGTTAAAAGTATTTTGCCCAACGGCAGGAGTAGCGTGAGGCCACAGTTGAGGGGAAGAAGGCCCATAGGTACTCCAAGTGTACACTTTCAAATTGGGTTCATTTTACTCAGTGCTTTGGTGGGGGAGGAGGGATTAAAGCTATTTCATTGGAAAACAACTTAAAGCATTTTGTCAATTTAAACTTTAGCATACCCCAAGGGGAATACAACTGGCATAAGTTTTTTTTAAGATTTAAAAAAAAAAAGGCCAAGGAATCTTAATGCTTTAACAGTGTCTCTTTTAGCCACATCCATAAGCCCCAGGAGCTTAAAAGTCTCTTCTAGTCTGCTTTTGGAATACATTCACAGAGTAGTTTGAGCTAAACTCAGAAAAACACCCCTGGCCCACATGTAAGAAACTATGACAAAGTGTGAGCCTATTGCCAGCACCCTTATGGGAGAGATGGCCTTGACCTCATGATCATAATCATCCAGCGTGGGAACAGGGCAGGAAGGGGACGAGCATTTGCTCCCAGGAGAACATTAAGAACCCACTCCTTACATTTGCATCTATTTGGACGGACCATACTGATGTTTTTAAAAGAAGGTACCCAGTCTCCTCCGCTTCTTCCTTTTCAAGAAGGTCTGGTTTGGTGTGTGGCATTGCCTGAACAGAGTAGGTAAGGTTTTATAATTCTGGGGTTCGTATTAGAAAGGTCACTTACCTACAGATATAAGCCACCTTCTCCAATTCCAGCTTTCTTACAAGTAACATTGAATGTGGGGGTGGAGTATTGTTCTCCATTTGCCTTTTTCTAATGCCTCAACTCATTCAGAACTCAGACTACAAGAAAGATTTTATGAGAACCCTTTTTTAAAAAAACAAAATATGGATTTCAAAACAAACAAAAACCACATGGATTTCCTCGGTACTGCCATTGTTTGCATGATGCTGGTGGCATATCTTCTTTTATTTCTTTGGTTGTGCAGGGTCTTAGTTGAGGCACATGGAATCTTCCATCTTTGTTGCACCATATGAGATCTTTTTTAGTTGTGGCATGCGGGATCTCTAGTTGTGGCATATGAGCTCTTAGTTGCGGCAGGGACTGAAGCCAGGTACCCTTCACTGAGAGTGTGGAGTCTTAGCCACTGCCCCACCAGGAAAGTCCCTTCATTTCATTCTTATATACTTGGAGAGTTAGAAGGCATCACCCCCAATACATAGATGAAGAAACTAGACTCAGAAAAGTAAAATCATTTGCTTTTGCTTGCATAAGCCCATGACAATACCTGAACCTAAACTCAAAGGAGAGAAGTACAGTATAAACCATGGTCAGGGACCAAATTTGATCTGTGTCCTGCTTTTGTAAATAACATGTTCCTTGGAAGACAGCCACTCCTGTTTGCTTACATATTATATAGGACTGCTTTTCCCCCTGAAACAGCAGATTTGAATAACTGTGACAGAGATCACATGACCCAAAAGGCTGAAATCTTTTACTATCTGGCCATTGATGGGAAAATTTCTCTTTGATTCCAGCACCCTTATGGGAGAGATGGCCTTGACCTCATGATCATAATCATCCAGCGTGGGAACAGGGCAGGAAGGGGACGAGCATTTGCTCCCAGGAGAACATTAAGAACCCACTCCTTACATTTGCATCTATTTGGACGGACCATACTGATGTTTTTAAAAGAAGGTACCCAGTCTCCTCCGCTTCTTCCTTTTCAAGAAGGTCTGGTTTGGTGTGTGGCATTGCCTGAACAGAGTAGGTAAGGTTTTATAATTCTGGGGTTCGTATTAGAAAGGTCACTTACCTACAGATATAAGCCACCTTCTCCAATTCCAGCTTTCTTACAAGTAATATTGAATGTGGGGTGGAGTATTGTTCTCCATTTGCCTTTTTCTAATGCCTCAACTCATTCAGAACTCAGACTACAAGAAAGATTTTATGAGAACCCTTTTTTAAAAAAACAAAATATGGATTTCAAAACAAACAAAAACCACATGGATTTCCTCGGTACTGCCATTGTTTGCATGATGCTGGTGGCATATCTTCTTTTATTTCTTTGGTTGTGCAGGGTCTTAGTTGAGGCACATGGAATCTTCCATCTTTGTTGCACCATATGAGATCTTTTTTAGTTGTGGCATGCGGGATCTCTAGTTGTGGCATATGAGCTCTTAGTTGCGGCAGGGACTGAAGCCAGGTACCCTTCACTGAGAGTGTGGAGTCTTAGCCACTGCCCCACCAGGAAAGTCCCTTCATTTCATTCTTATATACTTGGAGAGTTAGAAGGCATCACCCCCAATACATAGATGAAGAAACTAGACTCAGAAAAGTAAAATCATTTGCTTTTGCTTGCATAAGCCCATGACAATACCTGAACCTAAACTCAAAGGAGAGAAGTACAGTATAAACCATGGTCAGGGACCAAATTTGATCTGTGTCCTGCTTTTGTAAATAACATGTTCCTTGGAAGACAGCCACTCCTGTTTGCTTACATATTATATAGGACTGCTTTTCCCCCTGAAACAGCAGATTTGAATAACTGTGACAGAGATCACATGACCCAAAAGGCTGAAATCTTGTTACTATCTGGCCATTGATGGGAAAATTTCTCTTTGATTCCAGGTCTAAGCAATCTTGCTAGATTATTAAGAGTGAAAAAGTGAGGAGGCTACAGGAAGAAAATAAGAATGTACTCATAACAGGGGTTATGAAGGGGCAGAGACATTATGCCTAATGCTTTAATAGTATATTAAGCTGTAATATATGCTCATGGGTCTGACTCTCTGAAGTGATATAAAGAGGAAGATTATTGGATCGAAAAGGCAAGAAACCATGAGGGTTTAGGTGTCAGATGTGTCATCAAGGTGACTATTGAAAACACACAGAGTGAGATCAGAACTTAGGGTGGAGAAGAAGGTCATGAACTCAACACTGAACTCTATTACCATGTAAGGGAGAGATGGCTAGATGCCCAATAAAGGGAGGTGGGGACGGGTATTAGCAGAAGAGAATGATCCTCAAAATGAGGAGGAATTCTACCGAAGTGGAGATTCGAATGTTTGAAAGCAGCTCTGTTGATGGCAACCCTCACTGTCCCACTTGCTCCTTTCCATGTACATTGAAATACCTGGGACCCAGCACCTACCTTAGGCCATCAGAGGTCATAGTGATCTACCAGCTGACATGCCGTCTTATATCACTAAAAAATTTTTAAGCATTTTTATTTAATTGTTGCTAAACTTTGCTTCCACATCATGGCTATTATAAACAGTGCTATAATTTCAAAGCAGTATTTACAATAGCCAAGACATGGCAGCAACTCATTATAAAATGTCTAAAGGAATATGTTCATTCTTATATACTTGGAGAGTTAGAAGGCATCACCCCCAATACATAGATGAAGAAACTAGACTCAGAAAAGTAAAATCATTTGCTTTTGCTTGCATAAGCCCATGACAATACCTGAACCTAAACTCAAAGGAGAGAAGTACAGTATAAACCATGGTCAGGGACCAAATTTGATCTGTGTCCTGCTTTTGTAAATAACATGTTCCTTGGAAGACAGCCACTCCTGTTTGCTTACATATTATATAGGACTGCTTTTCCCCCTGAAACAGCAGATTTGAATAACTGTGACAGAGATCACATGACCCAAAAGGCTGAAATCTTTTTACTATCTGGCCATTGATGGGAAAATTTCTCTTTGATTCCAGGTCTAAGCAATCTTGCTAGATTATTAAGAGTGAAAAAGTGAGGAGGCTACAGGAAGAAAATAAGAATGTACTCATAACAGGGGTTATGAAGGGGCAGAGACATTATGCCTAATGCTTTAATAGTATATTAAGCTGTAATATATGCTCATGGGTCTGACTCTCTGAAGTGATATAAAGAGGAAGATTATTGGATCGAAAAGGCAAGAAACCATGAGGGTTTAGGTGTCAGATGTGTCATCAAGGTGACTATTGAAAACACACAGAGTGAGATCAGAACTTAGGGTGGAGAAGAAGGTCATGAACTCAACACTGAACTCTATTACCATGTAAGGGAGAGATGGCTAGATGCCCAATAAAGGGAGGTGGGGACGGGTATTAGCAGAAGAGAATGATCCTCAAAAATGAGGAGGAATTCTACCGAAGTGGAGATTCGAATGTTTGAAAGCAGCTCTGTTGATGGCAACCCTCACTGTCCCACTTGCTCCTTTCCATGTACATTGAAATACCTGGGACCCAGCACCTACCTTAGGCCATCAGAGGTCATAGTGATCTACCAGCTGACATGCCGTCTTATATCACTAAAAAATTTTTAAGCATTTTTATTTAATTGTTGCTAAACTTTGCTTCCACATCATGGCTATTATAAACAGTGCTATAATTTCAAAGCAGTATTTACAATAGCCAAGACATGGCAGCAACCTAAATGTCTATGGACATAGAAATGAATAAAGAAGATACGGTACATATATACAATGGAATATTTGATGTTGTTTAGTTGCTAAGTCATGTTTGAGAACATAAACTGCCAGAGCATTTTTCTTTATTGATCACATCATATAATAAGCCTTGGGGGTGGGGGGGGGAGTGAAAGTGTTTGTCACTAAGTCATGTCAGACTCTTTGCAACTCCATGGGCTGTAGCCCCTGCCCAGACTCCTCTGCCCCTTGAATTTACCAGGAAAGAATATTGGAGTGGGTTGCCATTGCCTTCTCCATGATATCTTCCCAACCCAGGTATGAAACTCACATCTCCTGCATTACCAGGTAGATTCTTGACCACTGAGCCACCATAGAAGCCCCACTGTGTATTATTATTCAGCCATAAAAAAGAATGAAATGGGGCTTCCCTGGTGGTCCAGTGGGTATAGAGTCTGCCTTGCAGTGCAAGGGGTGCCAGTTCGATCCCTGGCCTGGGAGGATCCCACGTGCCCTTGAGCAGCTGGACTGGTGTGTCCAATTATAAGCCAGTGCTCTGGAGTGCATGCCTCCAGAGCCGATGCTCTGCAATGAGAGAGGTCATTGCAATGGGAGGCCCACACAGGCCGAAGACTAAAGATGGATGAAAATAAACAAATGACCAATAAAAAGAGACGAAAATTAAAAAAAAAAAAAGAATGAAATGATGCCATTTACAGTAACATGGATGGACCTAGAAAAGATCTAAGCGAAGTAACGCAGAAAAAGACAAATATCAAGTGACATCACTCATATGTAGAATATAATTTTTAAAATTATATGAATGAACATTATAAAACAGATTAGACTTATAGATATCAAAAACAAACTTCTGGCTAGCAAAGAAAAAGCATAGGGGGCAGGGATAAATCAGGAGCTTGTGATGAACATACACACACAACTATATGCAAGATGCATAACTAACAAGGACAGACAGTACAGCACAGGGGCCCTCCTCCCAGGGAACTTCTCAACCCAGGGATCAGAATTGCATCTCTTGTGTCTCCTGAATTGCGTATTCCTTCTCAAAACACTGAGAAGTTGTCTCTGGATTGTTACTGTTTTCAAAAGCATCCCTGAGGGTAGGGCGTTGCTGTGGATCTCTACACCAGCTCAGCCCCCATCTAGCTGCCATTCCGCATGGCTAGTGCTCCAAGGAGCCGGCAGTACAAAGAGAGCATCTCTGAGTTAAAATGTCAGCGAGTCCACTCTTACTATCAAGATCCAGTCGTTTTTCTCAAATAAATGTTTCTATATTTATTGCATGCATTTGGTAACTTTCAAGATCTGAAATAGTTGTTTCGATCATTTTGTCCAGTTGGTTTTGAGGGGAAGAATTTTCCAAGGTTCTAATTTCATTTATCCATCAGTCATGTCCAGTAGCTTCATTTTTTTTTTTTTTTTTTCAAATTTTGCCCTCTTTTTATTGATTTTTTGTTTATTTATTTTCATCCATCTTTATTCTTCAGCCTGTGTGGGCCTCCCATTGCGGTGGCCTCTCTCATTGCAGAGCACCAGCCCTGGGCACGTGCACTCCTGAGCACTGTCTCACAATTGGACACACCGGTCCAGCAGCTCCACGGCACATGGGATCCTCCCAGGCCAGGGATCGAACCGGCGCCCCTTGCGCTACAAGGCAGACTCTTTACCCACTGGACCACCAGGGAAGCCCCAGTAGTCTCATTTTTTACTTAGTGTGTCCATTAAAAGATTAACAAACTAATTACTGATATTTTGTAAAGAAAATATGAAAACAAGTCACAATCCCTGTCCTCTCCCATTACCTTCTTATGTCACTCCTTTCCCCACTTCCCCGATGTGCCTGCTCAGGTTCTAAATTACCTTGTGTTCACTCATGCCTTTGTGACTTTGTTCTTTCTCTTCCTTCTGTCTGGGGTACACTTCACTCTTTTACCTGATTAATCCCTAGCTGTATCAATCAGGGCCCATTCAAGAAAACAGAGACCATACACTAGCTATTCCAACAGAGAGAAGTTAGTGAATAAGTTAAACAGATGTTGGTGGAATCAAAAAACCCCAAGAAGAGGAACCGTGAGACACATGAGACAGTAACTGCAGAAATCAGTCATCACCCTAGGGCTCAGAAAGCCTGGGAGAGAAGTGGGTTATTAAGACCCATAAGCTTCTCAGAGAAACCCAGTGAAGTAGGGTCCACGAAACTAAGAGGAGAGAATTCCCTTATGGATATTTGAAAGTCCGAGAAAAGGGCAATAAGAGTAGTTTTTTAAGAGTTTAATTTTTTATTGGAGGATAATTATTCTACAGAGTTGTGCTGGTTTCAGCTGTACAGCAAAGCGAATCAGCCATACGTATGTATGTGCGTGTATATCTATATCTATCTATCTATATCTATATATACCCTGTTTTTGGATTTCCTCCACATTTATGTCACCACGTAACACTGAGGAGAATTACGGGTGCTATACAGTAGGTTCTCATTAGTTATCTGTTTTATACACAACTGTGTATTTTTTAAAGACTTGTCTTTTTAAAAGGAACAGTATCAAAGAATTTGTACACATACTTTAAATTCAGCTTCCACCTAGTACAGAAACTGACCTATAGCTTGTTTTGTTTTAATTGACAAATGAATGGCCTCACATTGAATCAACACTTAAAAGTCTGTAACTTCAGAGTGACGCTTCAAATCACTGTTTTAAGAGAGACTTGTCTAGTTGTTGATTATAATTAGGTTAATAAAGAAACACTTCCTTCTTTTTTTTTTTAACTTCTATTTTACTTTTAACTTTCACAGAGTTTTGTTGTTTACAGATAGGATTAGCCATATGTATATCCCCCCAACACTTCCTTCTTTTACCTTCACTTTGCTACTCTGTTTCTCAGTCTTCTGACTTGCAAACTAACAGGAATGAATTAGAAAAATCCAGAAAGATTCCTTCAAGTTCTAGAAGAGCAAAACCAGCACAGTTACTCTGTCAGTCAGAATCTGGATCTTCATGAAAATACCTATGGATACTTGAGAACTCCCTGGTCCATAAGGCTCTCATAACATGGTAGAACAGCACCCCGCCTATAGTATGCTCAATAATATTTTGCTGAAAGAATGACCAGTGTTAGGGACTGAATATGTGTGTCCTCTCCCCTCACAGATTTACATGTTGAAATTATAACCCTTGGTGTGAAGGTATTAGTAGATGGGGCCTTTGAGAGGTGATAAGATTATAAAAGTGCAATCCTTATGATGGAATGACTGTCCTCATGAAAGGAACCCGAGAGAATGGCCTTGCCTTTTTTTTGCCACGTGAGGACTCAGTTGCAGAATGAATTCTATAGCCCAACTGGAGGGCCCTAACCGGAACCCAAGCATGCTGGCAGCCTGATAGCAGATTCTGAGTCTCCAAAACTGAAAAAATACATTTCTGTTGTTTAAAAGCTGCCTAGTCTGTGGTAATTTGTTATAGCAGCTCAGATGAACTAAGGAAAGCATGTACATACTTTAAAGGTGGGGAGCTTAGGTGTTCTTTAATGTTTGTCAATTGAAAAAAATGCACAACAGGAGACTCATGACTTAAGCTTTATTTGGGGCAGAATGAGAACTACAGCCTGGGAGACAGACTTTCAGATAGCTCTGAAGAACTGCTCCAAAGGGGTGGGAGGTGTCAGAGTACATATGATTTTGGTGAAGAAATACCTGCACTCAAGCCCACATCTCTGTAGGTTTCAGCTCGTCACAAGAACCAGATGTCTCTGTTAACGATTTTAGTCCTTTTCTAATTATAAGAAGTTGCTCATAAAATCTTTTCCTGAAACATACCTAACTTTCTGAAAGCCTGTTCTGCCTATTTTACCCGGAGCACCGAGTGCCCCATTCCTGATCTCTGCCCTAAACTCCTTTTAGGGTATGTTGAAGGTCAGCAACTGCAACGGCTAGTGACTTCATCCTTGTAGAGGCAGATGGTGAACGACAAGTTTGGTTAACACCTTCAGTGTTGCATTTGTGTTCCTGAGCTGTGTACATATGGATTTGTTTTCTGTGCCTGCCTCAGCCCATTAGTAACCAAAGTTATAGACCAGCCCTTGTGGTTCTTACTGTGAGTGCAAGACACTGTTCTGCAATAACCATCAGGAAACTTTGAAAAAATGAAGATTTATTACTTACAAGACTTGGAAATGACACAGCACACCTGGGGTCAGGAGGTCATAGGCAGAAGGCGTGGTCCTTCTTTTATTGAGGTCAAAGGTGAGGGCCTAGTGTTTTGCAGGCCCACTCTTTACTGTCAAAGTTAAAACATAAAAGCGGGAATTCAAAGCCTGAGAAGGAGAAAAAATAAGGTGCCTAAGTTGGGGGAGGTAGCCTGGTTGTTTATCTAGCTTTGTGCTGGCAACATGTTTTTTCAAGATGTCGTCTTTGAAGAGAATATCTCCGTGGTCACACTGGATGTGTGTAGGTGTGTGTTTTATGTATGTTTTCTATAGAGGTGTATATATTACAAAAGAGGTGTTTGTTTTTCCTTTGGTCATTTTTTCCATCATGACTGAAAAGAATTCAGTTCAAACAAAGGCTGTAAATACAAGGAAAACATTACATTAAGAGAACATTCTGAGACAAGCTGTCTACTATCAGTAAAAATTAATCACGTGCCTTCTTTCACAATCTAGAATGAGACTGGGGTCCCTAGGGCCTATTTAGAAACTATTTGACAAAACTATGACTGATTTTTCATACAAAGAAGACAAAGTTCAAGACAATTATATGATTTACTGAAGGCCATATAGCTATTTCAACAATGGATTTTGGATAGAACAAGTCTCTTAATTACCAGTTCATTGACACAACTGAGCACTCACACACACACACTGGACTTCAATTATACTATGTTACCATTTCTGGGGAAAAAAAACCCAAAAAACTATCTTTTGTTTGAGAGTCCATAGAAAATATTTTAAAACAAATCAGAGCTGATCTAGGGATGCACCTTTTAAACTTTGATAATGATAATCAAGTTGAATTTTTTTATGGGAAAGATTTTTTTCCCCATCCCCTGATTAAGGATAATGATGGCACCATGTGGCTTTCACTGTAAAGAAGACCTTGACGTTGGCTCCAGCTAGCAAGAAATGTTGTAAAACTGAAAATGCTGATGTATAACATCAGAAAAATGATAATACAGAAAAAAAAAAACAATGAACCTGTTCCAGGAGAGAAAATGTGTGTACCTTTAAAAAAAAAAGCCAAGAGTGGGAATCTGTGAGACAAGGCCTGGGTTGGGGACAGTCCCTTCTGATGTTTAGAAGGTGCCACAAATCACAAAACTAAAAAGGAGCTAGGTTAGTGAAAGAGTGGTATGATTGTTGAGGGCAGTGGAAAGTGTCCTCAGAAGAAAAAAGTGCAGTAGGGCCAAAATAACTGCTGTGCAGTTCCTCATAAGATGCAAGACAGCTCTGTGGTCCAGTTCTGTTCGATTCCTGACCTGGGAAGATGTCGTCTTTGAAGAGAATATCTCCGTGGTCACACTGGATGTGTGTAGGTGTGTGTTTTATGTATGTTTTCTATAGAGGTGTATATATTACAAAAGAGGTGTTTGTTTTTCCTTTGGTCATTTTTTCCATCATGACTGAAAAGAATTCAGTTCAAACAAAGGCTGTAAATACAAGGAAAACATTACATTAAGAGAACATTCTGAGACAAGCTGTCTACTATCAGTAAAAATTAATCACGTGCCTTCTTTCACAATCTAGAATGAGACTGGGGTCCCTAGGGCCTATTTAGAAACTATTTGACAAAACTATGACTGATTTTTCATACAAAGAAGACAAAGTTCAAGACAATTATATGATTTACTGAAGGCCATATAGCTATTTCAACAATGGATTTTGGATAGAACAAGTCTCTTAATTACCAGTTCATTGACACAACTGAGCACTCACACACACACACTGGACTTCAATTATACTATGTTACCATTTCTGGGGAAAAAAAACCCAAAAAACTATCTTTTGTTTGAGAGTCCATAGAAAATATTTTAAAACAAATCAGAGCTGATCTAGGGATGCACCTTTTAAACTTTGATAATGATAATCAAGTTGAATTTTTTTATGGGAAAGATTTTTTTCCCCATCCCCTGATTAAGGATAATGATGGCACCATGTGGCTTTCACTGTAAAGAAGACCTTGACGTTGGCTCCAGCTAGCAAGAAATGTTGTAAAACTGAAAATGCTGATGTATAACATCAGAAAAATGATAATACAGAAAAAAAAAAACAATGAACCTGTTCCAGGAGAGAAAATGTGTGTACCTTTAAAAAAAAAAGCCAAGAGTGGGAATCTGTGAGACAAGGCCTGGGTTGGGGACAGTCCCTTCTGATGTTTAGAAGGTGCCACAAATCACAAAACTAAAAAGGAGCTAGGTTAGTGAAAGAGTGGTATGATTGTTGAGGGCAGTGGAAAGTGTCCTCAGAAGAAAAACGTGCAGTAGGGCCAAAATAACTGCTGTGCAGTTCCTCATAAGATGCAAGACACTGGGCTTCCCTGGTGGTCCAGTGGTCTGGTTCGATTCCTGACCTGGGAAGAGCCCATGTGCTGCAGAGCGGCTGGACCGGTGTGTCCAATTGCCAGCTAGCACTCTGGAGCGCATGCGCCCAGAGCCGGTGCTCTGCAGTGAGAGAGGCCACTGCAATGGGAGGCCCACGCAAGCCAAAGAATAAAAGATGGATGAAAATAAATAAAGTTAAAAAAAAAAAGAGGGAAAAATTTAAAAAAAAGAAAAGATGCAAGACATGGTAGAACACTGACTAGGGAAGGGATATTGGAATCAAAACTATATTCCTGACATTGCTACAAGCTCAGTTTCTTCTGCTGTAAAATGAGAATAATAACAACTGCACACAGGTTTGTCACAAATATTAATGTTTCGGTGAGACAAAAGGTCCTAGCGCGGCATCCGTATTCAAAAACGGTAGCTTTGGTTAAAGTGAGGTAATCTAGGAAGAGGCAGCTTCAAGGAGGAGCTTCTCATTTTGATGGTCAGTTCTTTTCTGAATCCCTAGATCCCGACCTTGACGTTGCCACCTACACACTCAGCATTTATGATTGCAAATTATAAATTCTTCCTAACTATTCCCCACCTACACTGACTCATAGCAATGGGTTCTCACTGTCCGTGTCCTGACCAATAACTCTCAATGTTAACGATGTGGGCCTCAGAGAAGTGGTTGAAATAATTTAAAAGTTACGTGTCCTTTTGTGTGCTTTGAGATCTTCAGACTTTATAAACCCTTTTATCTTTCAAATTGATGTATTAAGTATTACCAAGCATGCATGCATGATATTCAGTCATGTCTGATTCTTTGCAACTCTATGGACTGTAGCCCACCAGACTCCTCTGTCCATAGAATTGTCCAGGCAAAAATACTAGAGTGAATTACCATTTCCTCCTCCAAGGGGATCTTACCCACCCAGGGATCAGAACCCACATCTCCTGCATCAGCAGCCAGATTCTTTACCACTGAGCCAACTAGGAAGCCCAAGTACTACCTTAATCCCTAGCAAACTATGATTACCAAAGGGCAAAAGCACACACTGTGCCCACAAAGTTTTTAAACATTAAACAAGTTCAGGCCATGCATTTTTTGCTAACAGATCATCAAGATGTGATGAGCTGACAGCATTCTAATTAGAGAGCTTGTCTGAGCAAAGAAAAAAAATCAGCATCTAAAATTAGTTGTCATATGTGCAGTGATCGTATGCAGTCACTCAGTTGTTTTTGACTATCTGTGACCCCATGGACTATAGCCCACCAGGCTCCTCTGCCCATGGGTTTTCCCAAGCCAAAATACTGGAATGGGTTGCCATTTCCTTCTTCAGGAGATCTTCCTGACTCAGAGTTAGAACCCAGGTCTCCCACATTGCAGGCAAATTTTTTTACCGCCTAAGCCACCTGGTAAGAAAATATTTTTGAACTAATCTTAAATAGATATTCTGTTTTTTTAATCAAGATGTTCTGTGTTTCACCAAAAAATAATAGGGGATGGCATTATATGTCTATAATGAGAATAATAACAACTGCACACAGGTTTGTCACAAATATTAATGTTTCGTGAGACAAAAGGTCCTAGCGCGGCATCCGTATTCAAAAACGGTAGCTTTGGTTAAAGTGAGGTAATCTAGGAAGAGGCAGCTTCAAGGAGGAGCTTCTCATTTTGATGGTCAGTTCTTTTCTGAATCCCTAGATCCCGACCTTGACGTTGCCACCTACACACTCAGCATTTATGATTGCAAATTATAAATTCTTCCTAACTATTCCCCACCTACACTGACTCATAGCAATGGGTTCTCACTGTCCGTGTCCTGACCAATAACTCTCAATGTTAACGATGTGGGCCTCAGAGAAGTGGTTGAAATAATTTAAAAGTTACGTGTCCTTTTGTGTGCTTTGAGATCTTCAGACTTTATAAACCCTTTTATCTTTCAAATTGATGTATTAAGTATTACCAAGCATGCATGCATGATATTCAGTCATGTCTGATTCTTTGCAACTCTATGGACTGTAGCCCACCAGACTCCTCTGTCCATAGAATTGTCCAGGCAAAAATACTAGAGTGAATTACCATTTCCTCCCCCAAAGGGGGATCTTACCCACCCAGGGATCAGAACCCACATCTCCTGCATCAGCAGCCAGATTCTTTACCACTGAGCCAACTAGGAAGCCCAAGTACTACCTTAATCCCTAGCAAACTATGATTACCAAAGGGCAAAAGCACACACTGTGCCCACAAAGTTTTTAAACATTAAACAAGTTCAGGCCATGCATTTTTTGCTAACAGATCATCAAGATGTGATGAGCTGACAGCATTCTAATTAGAGAGCTTGTCTGAGCAAAGAAAAAAAATCAGCATCTAAAATTAGTTGTCATATGTGCAGTGATCGTATGCAGTCACTCAGTTGTTTTTGACTATCTGTGACCCCATGGACTATAGCCCACCAGGCTCCTCTGCCCATGGGTTTTCCCAAGCCAAAATACTGGAATGGGTTGCCATTTCCTTCTTCAGGAGATCTTCCTGACTCAGAGTTAGAACCCAGGTCTCCCACATTGCAGGCAAATTTTTTTACCGCCTAAGCCACCTGGTAAGAAAATATTTTTGAACTAATCTTAAATAGATATTCTGTTTTTTTTTAATCAAGATGTTCTGTGTTTCACCAAGATAATAGTATTATCATAAAGTGGGAATGGCATTATATGTCTATAATGAAACTTGGAAAATGAAAGATAATAAATAAGATAAAATAATATATGATATCATGCATCTAAGTATGTACAAAATTATATGCATGCCCCTTTAAGGAATATGTACCTTCAAGGCGCCCTTTTCTTTATGGTGTGGAGAACAGTCTGACAGGAACAAATGTGGAAAATGACACTCCTGTCCAGATTTTTTCAATTAAATTTATTGAGGTCTAATTTATATACAGTATAAGTCACTGATTTTAGTATTCACCAATTATGTGGGTTTTGACAGTAATATGGCCATGACCACAATCAAGATATGGAACAGTTCCATTACCCTTCTCATGTTCCTGTGGCCAGTCCTTGCTCCAACCCCTCACAACCTCTTAATCTATTTTCTATTTCTATGGTTTTGTCTTTAACACCATCAAATTAACACAAAATTAACCTTCACAGCCATCAGAGAGATACTTCATCACTGTAACAATACTTGTCTTATATAGTTCCAATATCTGGATTATATGTGAGTCTGATTCTATCGATTGCTTTGCTTTTTACCATGGATTGTTTTTTCTCACTTTTTCTGTATTTGCCTCATATTTTATTCACTGTCATAAACAACATTTGTAAGAATGTAGACTGAAACAAATAATATTTATGCATAGAAAGGATGTACCTCTTTTTGACCATTAGAGTATGTTGGAGGCTGGGATTGGGTTACGTGGTGGTTCACTCAACTTAGTTAGAAGTTGAGCTGAGTTTAGAGTTTTTGTTGCTATGGTGACGTTAGGTCCACCATTAGCTTCAAATTTCTCTGGAATATTGTTTACTTTATTTTTTTACTCAAAATTAAATATTATAGCTTTATTTTTAATTAACTTTATTGGAACATAGTTGCTTTAAAATGTGCTGTTTTCTACTGAACAGCAAAGTGAATCAGCCATACATATAGATACATCCATTCTTTTTGGATTTCCTTCCCATGTAGGTCACAACAGAGCATTAAGTAGGGACTGAAGCCTGCCAGGCTCCTCCGTTCATGGGATTCTCCAGGCAAGAATACTGGAGTTGGGGCTTTCCTGGTGGTCCAGTGGTTAAGGAGTCCACCTTGCAGTGCAAGGGGCACTGGTTCGATCCCAGACCCAGGAGGATCCCACGTGCCACGGAGGGGCTGAGCCGGTGTGTCCAATTGTGAGCTGGCACTCTGGAGCACATGCGCCCAGAGCCGGTGCTCTGCAGTGGGAGAGGTCACTGCAGTGGGAGGCCCGCACATACCAAAGAATAAAAGATGGATGAAAATAAATGATGACTTAGAGACCAAAAAAAAAAAAAAAAAAACAAATGCTGGAGTTGGAGTTGGTTGCCATTTTCTCCTCCAGAGTAGCTTCTTGACCCAAGGAAGGAAACTGCATAACCAAGGGCTCCTGCATTAAAAGATTCTTTACTGCTGAGCCACCATAGGTTCTCATTAGTTATTTATTTCATACGATCAGTGAAAGTCCTTGCTCCAACCCCTCACAACCTCTTAATCTATTTTCTATTTCTATGGTTTTGTCTTTAACACCATCAAATTAACACAAAATTAACCTTCACAGCCATCAGAGAGATACTTCATCACTGTAACAATACTTGTCTTATATAGTTCCAATATCTGGATTATATGTGAGTCTGATTCTATCGATTGCTTTGCTTTTTACCATGGATTGTTTTTTCTCATTTTTTCTGTATTTGCCTCATATTTTATTCACTGTCATAAACAACATTTGTAAGAATGTAGACTGAAACAAATAATATTTATGCATAGAAAGGATGTACCTCTTTTTGACCATTAGAGTATGTTGGAGGCTGGGATTGGGTTACGTGGTGGTTCACTCAACTTAGTTAGAAGTTGAGCTGAGTTTAGAGTTTTTGTTGCTATGGTGACGTTAGGTCCACCATTAGCTTCAAATTTCTCTGGAATATTGTTTACTTTATTTTTTTACTCAAAATTAAATATTATAGCTTTATTTTTAATTAACTTTATTGGAACATAGTTGCTTTAAAATGTGCTGTTTTCTACTGAACAGCAAAGTGAATCAGCCATACATATAGATACATCCATTCTTTTTGGATTTCCTTCCCATGTAGGTCACAACAGAGCATTAAGTAGGGACTGAAGCCTGCCAGGCTCCTCCGTTCATGGGATTCTCCAGGCAAGAATACTGGAGTTGGGGCTTTCCTGGTGGTCCAGTGGTTAAGGAGTCCACCTTGCAGTGCAAGGGGCACTGGTTCGATCCCAGACCCAGGAGGATCCCACGTGCCACGGAGGGGCTGAGCCGGTGTGTCCAATTGTGAGCTGGCACTCTGGAGCACATGCGCCCAGAGCCGGTGCTCTGCAGTGGGAGAGGTCACTGCAGTGGGAGGCCCGCACATACCAAAGAATAAAAGATGGATGAAAATAAATGATGACTTAGAGACCAAAAAAAAAAAAAAAAAAACAAATGCTGGAGTTGGAGTTGGTTGCCATTTTCTCCTCCAGAGTAGCTTCTTGACCCAAGGAAGGAAACTGCATAACCAAGGGCTCCTGCATTACAGACAGATTCTTTACTGCTGAGCCACCATAGGTTCTCATTAGTTATTTATTTCATACACAGTATCAGTAGTGTATATATGTTAATCCCAATCTCCCAATTCGTGGTGGGATAAATTAGATATTGTTTAGAGAGAGGACTCTCCCTGGTGTTCCTATTTCACCCTTAGTTTTGCCATTTCCTATGTACCTGGGTATCCAAGTCACTCCGCTCACCTGGCCCCTTCTCTTGTGGGCCACAGTGGTTGCCTCTCACTTGCCCCTACCCAGCAATGGAAAGAAGAAATGGCACTTCTGTTGCTCTGGCTCAGCCTCCATCTTAGGCAGGCCCTGTGCCCCTGGATTGGGCAGGAATTGGGGGGCAACGTTCTCAGTGATCTTGGTGCTTCTCTCCCCACAGCATTAGGAAATCTCTAATGGCCTAGATCCCCCTCCACACCCCCATAGAAGTTTACACTTTTCTTTCTTCTGCACTTCCCCAGCAGGAGTCAGTTTTCGCCTGTGTTCTGGGAAGGGTTCACTGTCCTCCCCCAGGGGCACTGGCGCTTGTTCTTAGGGGAGGAGGACCCAGGGGAGCCTAGGTACCTTCCCCATTCAGGAGCTGCCTTCTCCTCCAGGCCTGGGCCACCAAGGGAGACTTCATCCAGCCTCCTGCCTTGACCCTTGCCTTTCTCCTGAGTGCTTGGTGGAGGTCCAAGGAGAAGAGTCTGCAGGTAGGCACAAACTCTCCTCATGTCTTCAGGCACAGAAGCTCTCTACCCTTACACTAGCTCATACTCAGCATTTAGCAATTTGTTTTTGTTTTTGTTTTAAAGATTTATTTATTTTGGGCGGGGGTCGGGTTGGGGAGGGAGGAGAGCAGGGGGGCCACTTCTATTGGTCTTTCATTTCTCTATTTTCATCCGTCTTTGTTCTTTGGCTCCTGTGGGCCTCCCATCGCGGTGGCGTCTGTTGTTGCAGAGCGCTAGCTCTGGGCGCATGCGCTCCAGAGCTCCGGCTCGGTAATTGGACACATCAATCCAGCCGCTCCGCGGCACGTGGGATCTTCCCAGGCCAGGGATCGAACCGGCGCCCCTTACACTGCAAGGCGGTGCCCTTACCCACTGAGCCACCAGGGGAAGCCCAAGCAATTTGTTTTTTTAAAAAATTCAGTTTTTCTTACCCATCTTTCACCACCTCTCTACCAACTGCCAGACGTGAGTCACTGTATTCCTTCTGTTTCTTGGAACTACTCTGCTTTTCTTCAATTTTTAAATTAGGTAATTGACCTGTGACCCCAGTTTCTGGTAATTAAGCAACAAAAGTCATCTTTTTGCACATTATCTGGAATCTTCCTCTGACTGTGGGAGTTCCTGGTGGCCAACTTCATTGTAGGCTTAAGTTGGAAGTACTCTAGGGTTTATTTCAAAGGTAAAAAATGGTTTTAGGAAGCCAAAGATTCTCAGACCAGAGAAGAAAACCTTATAGAAAGCACGTCTTCAGCGAGGTGATTGGACATTAATTATCTACAACTAAAAGTAAACCTGTGTATATTCTCTTCTAATTGAGAAAGGTAATATTAAAGAGACAAAGTTTTGCCCAGAATGCAAGTTTGAGATGGTATTTTAACTGAAAGTAGTATATTTACTTAAGTGTTAGTCACTCAGTCATATCCAACTCTTTGCAACCCCATGGAATGTAGCCAGGCAGGCTCTGTGGTCCATGGAATTTTCCAGTCAAGAATATTGGAGTGAGTTGCCATTCTCTTCTCCAGAGGGTCTTCCCAACCCAGGGATTGAACCCGGTCTCTTGCACTGCAGGTGGATTCTTTACCATTTGAGTCACTAGGGAGACCCATACTTATCTAAATTAATGGGAAAATATACTACAGTAAGTATAAGGATAGGGGTTCTTAATTATTTTGTGTGCCAGAGAATGCTTGTAAAATCTATAAACGTTTTCTCAAAATTAAGTGCATGAATTAAAATATACAGGATTAAAAAGGAAAATAATTTTACTAAATTTTAGTGTTCAGAGTATTATAAAATATGATATAGAAATATGTACCCTTCCAATTTACCACATCAAATAACAATGGTTTATAATAATTTCAAAGCAGTGGCAAGAATTAATACTGTTTTATAAAATCTGCAATAATGGACACAAATGAAATTTTTGAGACTTTTAATGGCTTAAATAGTAGATATTACTCACACTATTGAGCTTTATTATTTGCATACAGAATTCTTTAAATGCAGGCTTTCAGTGAGATGTTAGCAAAAATAAAGATGTAACTTCTGCCCATCTAAATTCACATACTCCTCTGGTTTCCATCTATGGATCCCCCAAGGACTCTTGGATTAAGAAACCTCTGTGCTGGAAACATAAAACCATCCAAAGCAATCAGAGGTGGAGGAGAAAAGTCAGAAAAGGCTTTTGAAAACTCCAGGTGGAGATCACAGCATCTTCAAATATATGCAGATGAGGATCCGGGTAGTATGTTCAGAGAAGTGAGAGTAACTCAGTGTTTTGGGACACAGTCTTATTACTACCACTAGTTACCATTCACTGAGGACTTTTTAGATACCGAGTATGTACTGCATTAAGTATGTACTGAACCCTTTTCATGTAATTAAGTCCTCACAACACCTCTTTGAGGTAAACAAACTTAATTTCCGTTTATCTCTCTAATTGAGAAAGGTAATATTAAAGAGACAAAGTTTTGCCCAGAATGCAAGTTTGAGATGGTATTTTAACTGAAAGTAGTATATTTACTTAAGTGTTAGTCACTCAGTCATATCCAACTCTTTGCAACCCCATGGAATGTAGCCAGGCAGGCTCTGTGGTCCATGGAATTTTCCAGTCAAGAATATTGGAGTGAGTTGCCATTCTCTTCTCCAGAGGGTCTTCCCAACCCAGGGATTGAACCCGGTCTCTTGCACTGCAGGTGGATTCTTTACCATTTGAGTCACTAGGGAGACCCATACTTATCTAAATTAATGGGAAAATATACTACAGTAAGTATAAGGATAGGGGTTCTTAATTATTTTGTGTGCCAGAGAATGCTTGTAAAATCTATAAACGTTTTCTCAAAATTAAGTGCATGAATTAAAATATACAGGATTAAAAAGGAAAATAATTTTACTAAATTTTAGTGTTCAGAGTATTATAAAATATGATATAGAAATATGTACCCTTCCAATTTACCACATCAAATAACAATGGTTTATAATAATTTCAAAGCAGTGGCAAGAATTAATACTGTTTTATAAAATCTGCAATAATGGACACAAATGAAATTTTTGAGACTTTTAATGGCTTAAATAGTAGATATTACTCACACTATTGAGCTTTATTATTTGCATACAGAATTCTTTAAATGCAGGCTTTCAGTGAGATGTTAGCAAAAATAAAGATGTAACTTCTGCCCATCTAAATTCACATACTCCTCTGGTTTCCATCTATGGATCCCCCAAGGACTCTTGGATTAAGAAACCTCTGTGCTGGAAACATAAAACCATCCAAAGCAATCAGAGGTGGAGGGAGAAAAGTCAGAAAAGGCTTTTGGAAAACTCCAGGTGGAGATCACAGCATCTTCAAATATATGCAGATGAGGATCCGGGTAGTATGTTCAGAGAAGTGAGAGTAACTCAGTGTTTTGGGACACAGTCTTATTACTACCACTAGTTACCATTCACTGAGGACTTTTTAGATACCGAGTATGTACTGCATTAAGTATGTACTGAACCCTTTTCATGTAATTAAGTCCTCACAACACCTCTTTGAGGTAAACAAACTTAATTTCCCGTTTAGAGGTGAGGAAATTGGGGTCCAGAGATTTTAAACAATTTTCTGAAGATCGGCTAGCTTGTATGTTGTAAAGCATGTATATAAACTGACATCGATTTTATTCAAAGCTCATGAGGGGCTTTGGCTGGGCCTTCATCTGTGCGGGAGGGAAGCATTTCAATCTGGAAATTCTCAGGGGTGAAGAGTCTTGAATCACTAGGAGAGTGATCATACCCTCAAAGTCAGTGTGGGTTGAGGAGTGGCCTCTGCTTTCAAGCTTCACCTCCTGCTTCTTCACAAAAACCTTGGTCAACCTGTACCACCACCATGTCCAAACATAATTTGATTTTCCCATCTTTTTGTTTTGTCCATTCTTTCCCCTCTTTCCGGTATGCCCTCCTTCTGATAGGGACAGAGTAGAATAGGTAGGTGGTTGTAGTAGGGAATGGTAGGTAGAAGGGAGACACCTGAGAAAGGTTGGGAGGCCGGTGAGTTGAGGATAACTCAGGAGAGCTGCTCCTTGTTCAGTAAAGCAGGCTCGACTGGGTATAAACAGCTGATGAAGGAGGAGCTGGTGAAGAAGCAACCAATGATGTATGTTCTCATCTGTGTCTACTTGAGGGGGGCGGTCTTTTACCATCCTATATATATTGCTGCCCACTCAATTGAAGAGAGCAGAGCAGAGCAGGGCTTTCCTGCCTGCCTGCTCGCACCTCTTCCAAGTACCCTATCCTAATAAATCCTCTTCTTGCCTATCTGCCTCTCACTGAATTCCTTCTGCATTGAGACATGAAAAACCTGAGCCTCAGAGGGTCCAGACATTGGGTGAGTGCTGGATTAAGTCCCGGCCATGAGGGTTCAAGTCCCAGACAGGGTTTTGGCTGGGATTGAGTCCTGACTATGTGGATTCACACCCCAAGCAGGGTTTTGGCCGGGGTTAAGCCTTAGCCACGTGCGTTTGAGTCCCAAACCAGGTTTTGGCTAGGTTCAAGCCCCAGTCACATGGGTTCAAGTCCCAAACAGGGTTTTGGCCAGAATTCAAGCTCCAGCCATGTGGGTTCAAGTCCCAAGCAGGGTTCAATCAGGTCTGGGCCCTGGGTTTAAGTCTCAAATTGAGGTAAAACCCTTTCACTTCCAGATTTGCCTTTGTCTCCTGGCTAACTAGGACTCTTCTTTCAAGACTTCACAGGGAGTTCCTCTCTAGGTCACAGATGTAGATACCATTCTTATTTAAGAAAGCCACGATCTTAAGCTTTCTAGATGCAGGTGGAAAGAAAACCAGGATAAGGACAGTCCCATAAGAAAAGAGAATGCAGTATAGTGTCACGAGCAGCAAAGGGTAAAATATGTAGATTTAAGCTACCCCTGGTGGCTCAGACAGTAAAAAATCCACCTAAACTTAAATGAGAAAGGCAGGCTCCGGTCACCGTACCAATGTCAAAAATTGGTTTTGTCCATTCTTTCCCCTCTTTCCGGTATGCCCTCCTTCTGATAGGGACAGAGTAGAATAGGTAGGTGGTTGTAGTAGGGAATGGTAGGTAGAAGGGAGACACCTGAGAAAGGTTGGGAGGCCGGTGAGTTGAGGATAACTCAGGAGAGCTGCTCCTTGTTCAGTAAAGCAGGCTCGACTGGGTATAAACAGCTGATGAAGGAGGAGCTGGTGAAGAAGCAACCAATGATGTATGTTCTCATCTGTGTCTACTTGAGGGGGGCGGTCTTTTACCATCCTATATATATTGCTGCCCACTCAATTGAAGAGAGCAGAGCAGAGCAGGGCTTTCCTGCCTGCCTGCTCGCACCTCTTCCAAGTACCCTATCCTAATAAATCCTCTTCTTGCCTATCTGCCTCTCACTGAATTCCTTCTGCATTGAGACATGAAAAACCTGAGCCTCAGAGGGTCCAGACATTGGGTGAGTGCTGGATTAAGTCCCGGCCATGAGGGTTCAAGTCCCAGACAGGGTTTTGGCTGGGATTGAGTCCTGACTATGTGGATTCACACCCCAAGCAGGGTTTTGGCCGGGATTAAGCCTTAGCCACGTCGCTTGAGTCCCAAACCAGGTTTTGGCTAGGTTCAAGCCCCAGTCACATGGGTTCAAGTCCCAAACAGGGTTTTGGCCAGAATTCAAGCTCCAGCCATGTGGGTTCAAGTCCCAAGCAGGGTTCAATCAGGTCTGGGCCCTGGGTTTAAGTCTCAAATTGAGGTAAAACCCTTTCACTTCCAGATTTGCCTTTGTCTCCTGGCTAACTAGGACTCTTCTTTCAAGACTTCACAGGGAGTTCCTCTCTAGGTCACAGATGTAGATACCATTCTTATTTAAGAAAGCCACGATCTTAAGCTTTCTAGATGCAGGTGGAAAGAAAACCAGGATAAGGACAGTCCCATAAGAAAAGAGAATGCAGTATAGTGTCACGAGCAGCAAAGGGTAAAATATGTAGATTTAAGCTACCCCTGGTGGCTCAGACAGTAAAGAATCCACCTACAATGAGAAAGACCAGGGTCTGTTCCTGGTTTGGAAAATCCCCTGGAGAATGGAAAGGCTACCCACTCCAGTATTCTTGCCTGGAGAATTCCATGACTCATCCATGGGTCACAAAGAGTTGGACACACCTGAGCAACTTTCACTCACTCTAGGTCAGAAAGAAAACCATCAAAGAAGAATCAAGAGGAAAATTAGATGGTTTATTGCCTGTGTAATAAGATTGTTGAGCTTACAAGAAATATAAAAGTAGCATATGCTGACTGAAGGGACTGCCATTTCTTTGGACAATCCTGTCTGGAATCAGCCCTACCTAATATGTTTATAGTATTTGTTTAAGATTTCTTTTGCATCTCTAATCTTCAACCATTAGATCTCAAACAGCAGTGTTATATTTTAACATCTGTTTCTCTCAACCCTTTTATAAATTCAAAATTTATGAAACTGGGAAGTATTGGTATACATTCTTCCTAGAAAAATTTTCTATCAAAAGTCCATCATTCAGCCTGGAGGGGTGGGATGGGGAGATATGCATACGACTAATCTGGGATCATACATATCTGTAAACAACAAAACTCTGTAAAAGTAAAAAGTAAAATAAATTTTTTTTAAAATCCATCATTGCACCAATATTTAGCTGGGAACTTAAAAATATGTAGGGCACTCATGGGACATGAATTGATGAGTTTTACAGCAGGAATCTCTGAGATCCTAAGCAGAAGCTGCAAATTTGCATTCCACTGTGATAGTGTATTTGCTCCAGATTTTTAAGAATATAAAAATTCAGAAGATTTCACATAATTATCTGGATTCTAGCTTCAATTGAATAAAATTGGTAAATTGACACCCTTGGGCTTACAGTTCTAAATGGAAAAGACTGGAGCTGAAATGGTCCACCTTTTACAGACCAGGCACATGCTTTGCAGTGTACCATGGGAACTACCAGACTGCCAACCTGCAGTCTCAAAATGGAGAGCCGTTCTTGACCTTGCCTTCGCTCTCAACCTTCACATTCAATCAGGCAATGAGTCAATTGAGTCTCCACAGCCTTATCCTTTGCTTCCACTCCCTCCTTTTCGCTCTAACTTCCTGGTCTTTATTACCTTCTAATGAGAATAATAATAGCTAACATACACTGAGCAGCACTCATTGCACTAAGTCTTTTATATGGGCCATCTCATTTAATTCTCATATCAGCCCTGTAAGATAAACTTCATTGTAGAGAAAAGTGAGACACTAAAAGCTTCATGCTCCTGCCCAAGATCCCACAGGCTGCAAGAGGTGGACTTGGACTCTCAAAACTATACTCTTATCTCTAGAAACACTGTAAATTATGAAGAATGAAGATGGCTTCACGTTTGAATACAAGTAGCCCTGGTACCTTGATTGGTGGCTCAGATGGTAAAGAATCTGCCTGCAATACAGGAGACCTGGGTTCAATCCCTGGGTTGGGGAGATTTCCTGGAGAAGGAAAGGCTACCTTGCTTAGTTAGGGTTAGCTATTTCAAACCAGCACATAAATTCATACTTGCATGCATGTGCACTCAATCATACAGTCATGTCCAACTCTTTGCTACCCTATGGGCTGTCCTGTCAGGTTCCTCTGTCCATTGAGTTTCCCAGGCAAGAATACTGGAGAAGGTTGTCAATTTCTCCTCCGAGGGACCTTCTCAACCCAAGGATCAAACTCACATGTGCTGCATTGGCAGACTGATTCTTTACCACTGAGCCACCTAGAAAACCTGAAACTACACTCGGCTTTTAACAATTCATTTACGTGAATTGATGAGTTTTACAGCAGGAATCTCTGAGATCCTAAGCAGAAGCTGCAAATTTGCATTCCACTGTGATAGTGTATTTGCTCCAGATTTTTAAGAATATAAAAATTCAGAAGATTTCACATAATTATCTGGATTCTAGCTTCAATTGAATAAAATTGGTAAATTGACACCCTTGGGCTTACAGTTCTAAATGGAAAAGACTGGAGCTGAAATGGTCCACCTTTTACAGACCAGGCACATGCTTTGCAGTGTACCATGGGAACTACCAGACTGCCAACCTGCAGTCTCAAAATGGAGAGCCGTTCTTGACCTTGCCTTCGCTCTCAACCTTCACATTCAATCAGGCAATGAGTCAATTGAGTCTCCACAGCCTTATCCTTTGCTTCCACCCCACCTTTTCGCTCTAACTTCCTGGTCTTTATTACCTTCTAATGAGAATAATAATAGCTAACATACACTGAGCAGCACTCATTGCACTAAGTCTTTTATATGGGCCATCTCATTTAATTCTCATATCAGCCCTGTAAGATAAACTTCATTGTAGAGAAAAGTGAGACACTAAAAGCTTCATGCTCCTGCCCAAGATCCCACAGGCTGCAAGAGGTGGACTTGGACTCTCAAAACTATACTCTTATCTCTAGAAACACTGTAAATTATGAAGAATGAAGATGGCTTCACGTTTGAATACAAGTAGCCCTGGTACCTTGATTGGTGGCTCAGATGGTAAAGAATCTGCCTGCAATACAGGAGACCTGGGTTCAATCCCTGGGTTGGGGAGATTTCCTGGAGAAGGAAAGGCTACCTTGCTTAGTTAGGGTTAGCTATTTCAAACCAGCACATAAATTCATACTTGCATGCATGTGCACTCAATCATACAGTCATGTCCAACTCTTTGCTACCCTATGGGCTGTCCTGTCAGGTTCCTCTGTCCATTGAGTTTCCCAGGCAAGAATACTGGAGAAGGTTGTCAATTTCTCCTCCGAGGGACCTTCTCAACCCAAGGATCAAACTCACATGTGCTGCATTGGCAGACTGATTCTTTACCACTGAGCCACCTAGAAAACCTGAAACTACACTCGGCTTTTAACAATTCATTTACATTTTCACTGGTTTCTTCTTTCCTTTTTCAAATGCTTTCTTTTCTTTTTCCTGCATTTTCACCAAAGATAAAAGGTTTTGTGTTTTCTCATCTCTTCTTGAAGGATATTGTTCCTCCTTGGAAGTTGGGTCATTGAGTTGTCTTGCTGCTTGAATTCTCTAATGTACTCGAGAAAGTTATACTTTTGTAGATTATCTGACCTTTTCCCAATGTGAGGATAAGCATGTGTTTTCCACAGCTTGTTCTGTTTTCTGTAGAACAGATGTCTTTATTGACTTTTAAAAATATTACTTTATTGAGACATAAAAATAGTACGTATCATATAGTTCAAGTGTACAGTTGAGCCCTCTTTCCAAATACACACACCCACCCACCTCGATTGCTGTAACTGAGAAGAGTGTAGCCCTTGGAAGTGTGCCAGATCATGGAAAATGGCTTGGTAAACATTAGCCCAGAGACAAAAGGTGCTATGTGAACCTGGATTGGTCCCTTCCTTGGGATCCTCTAATTGTTTCCTCCTAGCTGCTTCTGTGCCTCCAGTCCTCCTCCATTTCAACCTATTTTGCATTTCATGACTGTGTGCAAACACCACCATAAATCAGTTTTAGAGCATGTTCATCACCCCAAGATGATCCTTTGTGCCAATTTACTCCTACTCCCTTTTCTTATCTCGTCCTTTATCTCAACTCCAAGCAACCATGGACCTAGTTTCTGTCTCGAAACCCTTACCTTTTCCGGACATTTCAAATTTCATGTTGCAAGTGAAATGTATGATTTCTTGTGTCCGAGTCTTTGATTGAACAAAGTAATTTTGAGGTTCATCCAGATCCTGACATGTATCAGTAGTTCATTCCTTTTTACTGCTAAATTCTACTTCCTTGTTTAGCTATACCTCATTTTGTCTGTATTATATTCACTAGTTACAAGACATTCAGGTTGTCTCCAATATAGAAGCCACTATGAATATTGCTGCTATGAATATTTATGTGCAAATCTCCATGGAGTTCATTGAATTTTTTAGCTATATCTCTTTGTTTTATTAAAAGTAGTTGCTCATCTCTTATAAGCTATGGTTCATAGGCCCAAACTGATCCATAGCTTGTTTTTCTAAAGTTTTTTGGAACACAGCCCTTCACAGGTTTTCATATAATCTATGGTTGCTTCCACATTGTCCCTCAACAGAGAGTTGAATACTCATGACAGACACTCCATCCTATAAAGCCTTCAATATTGACCATATGGCCCTCTGTTGATAAAAATAAATTGTCCAACCTGCTGTCAAGTTTATAACATGTGTCTTTAACTTATGATAGTCTATTTTCAAATAATGTACTACTCCAAAATTAATATAGGAACCATACAATAGTATAATTCCACTTACTCTCTGCTACCTTTTGCACTCTTGTTGTCATATAGTTTTATTTCTATCTCTGCTACAAACTCAGTAGTGTATAATAGATACACAAACTATAAGCTATGTTTCTGTGGAGAATCCTGACTAACACACCTTGTATATCATGTGTCTTTTTCTTGGACTCCGTATAGGAGTTCTCATCTTTGCTTCTTGACAGTTTGGCTAAGATATGAATAGTTGAAAGAGTCTGTTTTTTTGCATTAGGGGCCCAATGAGCTTCTTATATCTGTGAGTTGATATCTTTCCTCAGTTTGGGAAAGTACTAAGTCATTATCTCTTCAGATATATCTACTACTCTGTTATCTCCTCCTTCTCCTTTTAGGTCTCTAATAACTTATATATTGGGCCAGTTGACATTGCCCCACATATTATATTCTATTCTTGGATATTTTGCCTTTCTTCTTTTGATTCTTCATTTTGTGTAATTGCTATTGGCCTGTCTTCCAATTTGTTGCTTCTTTCTTTTGAGTCCAGTCTGTCATAATACAAATAAATCTCTCAGTTCTGCATTATTTTTTCATTTTCTACAGTTTCATTTTGAGTTCCATCAAAATAACTCTGTCTTTTTCATAATTTTGATCTCTCTGCTAAAATTTCCCTATATATTTACATTGTCCAGTTTTTCCACTAGAGCCTTTGCTATATGTTTGCCAAAGTTATGTGAAAGTCTCTGTCTCATAACTCCAACAAGCCCATTTTTGATTCTTCCTTATGTGACTCATAAGGAAGAATGTGACTCTTCCTTATGTGACTCATAATTTCGATTCCGTGTCAGATATTCTATATAAATAAATAGTAGATATTGAAGGAGATATTACCTCCCCTCCCGCAAAAATCCTTCTTTCAAGGTACTAGAATGCAGGATTGAGTCAACTTAATTCCACATTGAGCTGTGCCTGGGTTTTTTTATAGTTTTAGTTTGATTCAATTCATCACTGACTTTAAAAATTTCAAAGGCACATTTGCAGCAGCATGGATAGACCTGCAGGTTATCATATACTGTGTGAAGTAAGTCAGACAGAGAAAGAAAGACATCATATGACATCACTTATATGAGAATCCTCCTCCCCCTCCATAATACGAACTAATTTAAAACAGAAACAGACTACAGGCTTACGGAATGAAAGGGGAGAGAAATTGGGAGGTTGGGATTAACCTATACACTCTCCTGTATTTAAAATATATAACCAACAAAGACCTACTGTATAGCACAGGAAACGCTGCTCAATAGTCTGTAATAACCTAAAGGGGAAAAGAATTTGAAAAAGAATAGATACATATATGATATATAATTAAATCACTTTGTGGTACACCTAAAACTAACACAACATTGTTAATTAACTATGTGCTAAGTCACTTCCATTGTGTTCAACTCTGTAACCCCATGGACTGTAGCCTGCCAAGCTCCTCTGTCCATAGGATTCTCCAGGCAAGAATACTGGAGTGGGTTGCCATACCCTTCTCCAAGGGATCTTCCCCACCCAGGGATCGAACCCATGTCTCTTACATCTCCTGCACTGGCAGGCATTTTTTTTACTGCTCGTACCACGTAAGAAGCCCTCATCAACTATGCTCCAATATGAAATAAAAACTTTAAAAAATTTTGGAGGCCAGATCAGAGATTCCTCCAGTTAAATCTGATCAAACATAAGACTCCGTAGGTTCCCTTTAAAGGCGAGCCACCAGCTTTCCAACTCATGATGATTTTTACATTGTCCAGTTTTTCCACTAGAGCCTTTGCTATATGTTTGCCAAAGTTATGTGAAAGTCTCTGTCTCATAACTCCAACAAGCCCATTTTGATTCTTCCTTATGTGACTCATAAGGAAGAATGTGACTCTTCCTTATGTGACTCATAATTTCGATTCCGTGTCAGATATTCTATATAAATAAATAGTAGATATTGAAGGAGATATTACCTCCCTCCCGCATAAAATCCTTCTTTCAAGGTACTAGAATGCAGGATTGAGTCAACTTAATTCCACATTGAGCTGTGCCTGGGTTTTTTTATAGTTTTAGTTTGATTCAATTCATCACTGACTTTAAAAATTTCAAAGGCACATTTGCAGCAGCATGGATAGACCTGCAGGTTATCATATACTGTGTGAAGTAAGTCAGACAGAGAAAGAAAGACATCATATGACATCACTTATATGAGAATCCTCCTCCCCCTCCATAATACGAACTAATTTAAAACAGAAACAGACTACAGGCTTACGGAATGAAAGGGGAGAGAAATTGGGAGGTTGGGATTAACCTATACACTCTCCTGTATTTAAAATATATAACCAACAAAGACCTACTGTATAGCACAGGAAACGCTGCTCAATAGTCTGTAATAACCTAAAGGGGAAAAGAATTTGAAAAAGAATAGATACATATATGATATATAATTAAATCACTTTGTGGTACACCTAAAACTAACACAACATTGTTAATTAACTATGTGCTAAGTCACTTCCATTGTGTTCAACTCTGTAACCCCATGGACTGTAGCCTGCCAAGCTCCTCTGTCCATAGGATTCTCCAGGCAAGAATACTGGAGTGGGTTGCCATACCCTTCTCCAAGGGATCTTCCCCACCCAGGGATCGAACCCATGTCTCTTACATCTCCTGCACTGGCAGGCATTTTTTTTACTGCTCGTACCACGTAAGAAGCCCTCATCAACTATGCTCCAATATGAAATAAAAACTTTAAAAAAATTTTGGAGGCCAGATCAGAGATTCCCTCCAGTAGAGCTTGAGTCTGATCAAACATAAGACTCCGTAGGTCTTCCAAGCTTAAAAGGCGAGCCACCAGCTTTCCAACTCATGATGATAGCTTCTTTGGATCTCGGGGGATGTTTATTTGCTCTCCAGTTTCACTTTACGCCTCAGCAGTTCTTTTACATCCAGCTTCCTTGTCTCTAACCTTTGGGGAACACTACAGTGCAGCAGATGAATGCAGCCCGAAGTGTCTTGCAGAGATTTCTCTTGGATCTCCCTGTTTTTCTTCCCTCTGACAGGCCACTTGAGGAAATTTGGAGAAAGCTCAGATTGCTGCAGAGTCATGTGGCACAGCTCTCCTACTCTGTCCTTGCTTCAGCAGGCCACTGCCTTTCACTTGAAAGGCACTGCTCGTCTCAAGAGAATTCTCTTAGCCTTGCTCTGAAATCTCAAGTGTAATGTCAGTTAAGTGTGGTATGAGCAGATAGCCTTGACTTGCTCCTGATCCTACAGAGAATGAATTCTGCCTTGCTCCATTAAGCATGGTGTTAATATTGCTTAGTGTAGCCAGAAAAGGGGAAATATTGTATGGCATCTCCTTGTCTGTGGAATCTAAAAAGAAAAGATACACATGAACTTACATGCTCGACAGGCACAGACTGACAGACTTACAGAATGAAGTTATGGTTGCTGGGGGGAAGGATGAAGGAAAGGGATAGTTAGGGAGTTTGGGATGAACATGTATTTTTACACACTTCTATATTTAAAATGGATAACCAACCAGGACCTACTGTGTAGCACATGGAACTCTGCTCAATGTTATGTGACAGCCTGGATGGGTGGGGAGTTTGGGGGAGAATGGATACGGCTGACTCCCTTCACTGTTTATCTGAAACTATCACAACATTGTTAATTGGCCATACTCCAGTACAAAAGAAAAAGTTTTAAAAACATATTGCTCCCTATAGATTACAGCAACCTTACTATAGGGCTTCCCAGGTGACTCAGAGGTAAAGACACACCTGCAATGCAGAAGACGCAGGTTTGATCCCTAGGTTGAGAAAATCCCCTAGAGAAGGGCATGGCAACTCCCTCCAGTATTCTTACGCAGAGAATCCCATGGGCAGATGACCCAAGCAGGCTACAGTCCATAGCGTTGCAAAGAGTTGAACAAAACTAAAGCTTCTGAGACCCACAACCTTATTCCATGCCAAAATTTGTAACATACATCTAATAAGAACTTAGGAGGAAATTTGCTTTGAATACATTTATTAAAATTAGGTAACTCTTGATCTTAAGAAACCAAAAGAGACAATCTCAACAAACAAATCTGCAAGGAATCAAAAATTATGAGAATCAAAAAGCAATAAAAAGTGTGTGGTTTTATCCTGACACCAAACATGTGTCGTTTATCTACATACCAATCTATTCTTTAACACGAACTAGTTGTCTAACCATTTAATTCGATTCTATCATTAATTGTTCAGAGTTAGCACAAACTCCACAGGTTAAAAGTTCAGTCTCACAAGACACTCCCCATATCACACACTGGTCAAAGTGCCAGGGGCCACTTGTACTTCTGATCAACCAGCTAGAAATGGGAATTCCCACAACCCTTTCTTCAGACTTGATTATTTACTTGAATGACTCACAGAACTCTGAAGAGCACTTTATGTAGTATTGCCTGTTTATTAAAAAGGATACATCTAAGGAACAGTCAAATGATAGAGATGCATAGGACAGGGAGGGAGGGGGAGACCTAGAGTTTCTGTGCCTGTTCTGGGCACATCATCTTCCAGTACACTGATGTGTGTGCACCAACCCAGAAGTCCTTCAAACCCTAGTGTTCAATCTCCGGTCACTCTTGCGTCCCCGGGGGTTGGGAGACAGGGCTAAAAGTTCCCACTCTTTAATCAAGGCTTTGGTCTTTCTGGTGTCCAGCCTCCAGCCTAAGTCACCTCATTAGCTTAAATGCAACTGAGGTCTAAAGGAGCTCATTATGAATAACAAAAGACACTCCTAGCACTAAAAAAAAAAAAAAAGAAGAAGAAGAGTTTTAAGAGCTTTGTGTCCAAAACCTGGGACAATAGCTAAACACATTTATTATACCACAGGAGTATTAACATAAATCTAATCTTCGAAAGACAGAGAAAGACTGATCAAAAGAGTCTTAACGAACAAAATAGAGAATGAGAATAAATCTACATACTCCAGACGCTAACAGAGAAGGGCATGGCAACTCCCTCCAGTATTCTTACGCAGAGAATCCCATGGGCAGATGACCCAAGCAGGCTACAGTCCATAGCGTTGCAAAGAGTTGAACAAAACTAAAGCTTCTGAGACCCACAACCTTATTCCATGCCAAAATTTGTAACATACATCTAATAAGAACTTAGGAGGAAATTTGCTTTGAATACATTTATTAAAATTAGGTAACTCTTGATCTTAAGAAACCAAAAGAGACAATCTCAACAAACAAATCTGCAAGGAATCAAAAATTATGAGAATCAAAAAGCAATAAAAAGTGTGTGGTTTTATCCTGACACCAAACATGTGTCGTTTATCTACATACCAATCTATTCTTTAACACGAACTAGTTGTCTAACCATTTAATTCGATTCTATCATTAATTGTTCAGAGTTAGCACAAACTCCACAGGTTAAAAGTTCAGTCTCACAAGACACTCCCCATATCACACACTGGTCAAAGTGCCAGGGGCCACTTGTACTTCTGATCAACCAGCTAGAAATGGGAATTCCCACAACCCTTTCTTCAGACTTGATTATTTACTTGAATGACTCACAGAACTCTGAAGAGCACTTTATGTAGTATTGCCTGTTTATTAAAAAGGATACATCTAAGGAACAGTCAAATGATAGAGATGCATAGGACAGGGAGGGAGGGGGAGACCTAGAGTTTCTGTGCCTGTTCTGGGCACATCATCTTCCAGTACACTGATGTGTGTGCACCAACCCAGAAGTCCTTCAAACCCTAGTGTTCAATCTCCGGTCACTCTTGCGTCCCCGGGGGTTGGGAGACAGGGCTAAAAGTTCCCACTCTTTAATCAAGGCTTTGGTCTTTCTGGTGTCCAGCCTCCAGCCTAAGTCACCTCATTAGCTTAAATGCAACTGAGGTCTAAAGGAGCTCATTATGAATAACAAAAGACACTCCTAGCACTCAAAAAAAAAAAAAAAAAGAAGAAGAAGAGTTTTAAGAGCTTTGTGTCCAAAACCTGGGACAATAGCTAAACACATTTATTATACCACAGGAGTATTAACATAAATCTAATCTTCGAAAGACAGAGAAAGACTGATCAAAAGAGTCTTAACGAACAAAATAGAGAATGAGAATAAATCTACATACTCCAGAAGCTAACAGAAAGAATGATATAAAGCTGATTATCCAACAAATTCAAGAACTAAAAGAAATGAAACTTTTCTGGAAAAAGAGAAAATGCCAAATTAGTTTAAGGAGAAAAAGGAAACTCAAACAGAGGGGTAAGCACTAAGGAAATAGAAATGGCAATTAGAGACTCCTCCTTGAAATAAACACTGGATTTAAACAGTTTTATAAGGGACAGTGGTTAAACTTTTATAGAAGAGATATCATATAAGATTTTTTCAGAAAACAAAGGGAAAGCCTGCAATTCATTCTATGAAATCTTATGCCAAAGCTAATAAAGATAGCACCATAAGGGGCTTCCCCTGGTGGTCCAGTGGGTAAGGACACCGCCTTGCAGTGCAAGGGACGCCGGTTCGATCCCTGGCCTGGGAAGATCCCACGTGCCGCGGAGCAGCTGGACTGATGAGGCCAATGACCGAGCCGGAGCTCTGGAGCGCATGCACCCAGAGCCGGCACTCAGCGATGATAGAGGCCACGCGATGGGAGGCCCACAGGAGCCAAAGAACAAAGACGGATGAAAATAGAGAAATGAAAGACCAATAGAAGTGGCCGCCCATCTCCCTCCCTCCCACCCCACCCCCAAAAGATAAATAAATAAAATAAATCTTTAAAAAAGAAAAGATAGCACCATAAGAAAAATTACAGGCTCATTTGACATAGGAACATAGACATGAAAATCCTAAGTGGAGCATTTAGTTACCTTAATCTAAAACCATGATAATAAGATCAGAATCTTTAATCAAGGCTTTGGTCTTTCTGGTGTCCAGCCTCCAGCCTAAGTCACCTCATTAGCTTAAATGCAACTGAGGTCTAAAGGAGCTCATTATGAATAACAAAAGACACTCCTAGCACTCAAAAAAAAAAAAAAAAAGAAGAAGAGTTTTAAGACTGGTCCAAAACTGGACATAGAGAAGAGTTTTAAGAGCTTTGTGTCCAAAACCTGGGACAATAGCTAAACACATTTATTATACCACAGGAGTATTAACATAAATCTAATCTTCGAAAGACAGAGAAAGACTGATCAAAAGAGTCTTAACGAACAAAATAGAGAATGAGAATAAATCTACATACTCCAGAAGCTAACAGAAAGAATGATATAAAGCTGATTATCCAACAAATTCAAGAACTAAAAGAAATGAAACTTTTCTGGAAAAAGAGAAAATGCCAAATTAGTTTAAGGAGAAAAAGGAAACTCAAACAGAGGGGTAAGCACTAAGGAAATAGAAATGGCAATTAGAGACTCCTCCTTGAAATAAACACTGGATTTAAACAGTTTTATAAGGGACAGTGGTTAAACTTTTATAGAAGAGATATCATATAAGATTTTTTCAGAAAACAAAGGGAAAGCCTGCAATTCATTCTATGAAATCTTATGCCAAAGCTAATAAAGATAGCACCATAAGGGGCTTCCCCTGGTGGTCCAGTGGGTAAGGACACCGCCTTGCAGTGCAAGGGACGCCGGTTCGATCCCTGGCCTGGGAAGATCCCACGTGCCGCGGAGCAGCTGGACTGATGTGTCCAATTACTGAGCCGGAGCTCTGGAGCGCATGCACCCAGAGCCGGCACTCAGCGATGATAGAGGCCACCGCGATGGGAGGCCCACAGGAGCCAAAGAACAAAGACGGATGAAAATAGAGAAATGAAAGACCAATAGAAGTGGCCCGCCCATCTCCCTCCCTCCCCACCCCACCCCCCAAAAGATAAATAAATAAAATAAATCTTTAAAAAAAGAAAAGATAGCACCATAAGAAAAAATTACAGGCTCATTTGACATAGGAACATAGACATGAAAATCCTAAGTGGAGCATTTAGTTACCTTAATCTAACCATGTATAAGGTAAATAAAATACCTATCTTAGTGATCAATAACGATTCAGGTATCAGACTGCAACTAAAGGGTTTTATTTAATATCAGTACCTCAACTTATGTGGTCTCATGCTTGTCTTATGAGGGTCATTTTCGACTTACGGCACCTTGCCAGTAGGTGTACCCTATGAAATGAGGTCCACCATGGAGCCTACCTTTGCAGGAATGCTGTTGCTGCCTCTTCTTTCAGGCAAATGAGCTGGTTTACAGCACTCCTGATCCCAGATCTGATGCCCCTTATTTGTCAGCTTATCCAGTGAATGTGCCTTGTTTTCATCATGTTCTTTTGTTACATTTTTTCTTCTTGAATTTTGTTCTTCTTCCCTGTACCCCAGTGTTCATTGCAGCTCTCTATACAATAGCCAGAACATGGAAGCAACCTAGATGTCCATCAACAAACGAATGGATACAGAAGCTTTGGTACATATATACAATGGAATACTACTCAGCTGTTAAAAGAAATGCAGAAGACTCAGTCCTAATGAGGTGGCTGGCTCTAGAACCTATCATAAAAAGTGAAGTAAGTCAAAAAGAGAAAGACAAATACAGTATACTAACACACCCACTTGGGGCGATGGTCTGGAGGGATGGGAAGGGGGGAGGGTCCAGGGATATACATATGAATAATCTGGAAACATACATGTTGGTGAACAACAAAACTCTGTAAAATCTTTAAAATAAAGGAAAAAAAATTAAAAAAAAAAAAAAAGACTGAATCACACAAGCATCAAGAATTATATAAAATGCATCTTTGTGAGCACCATCTTAAGGGCAAGCCGTGTCACTGCTTAAAAAGAAAACTCCTTGGGGCTTCCCTGGTGGTCCAGTGGGTAAGGACCGCCTTGCGGTTCAAGAGGCGCCAGTTTGATCCCTGACCTGGGAGGATCCCACGTGCTGCGGAGCGACTGGACCAATGTGAAAATAGATAAATGAAAGACCAATAGAAGTGGCCAAAAAAACCAGAAAGCTCCTTAATGAGAGAAGGTAAGACTTATCATGGGTTTCCCTGGTGACTCGGACTGCAAAGAATCCACCTGCCATGCAGAAGACTGGGGTTCAAGCCCAGAGTCAGGGAGATCCCTGGAGAAAGGAACGACTATCCACTCCAGTATTCTTACTTGGTAAATCCCAGGGACAGTGGAGCCCGACAGCTACAGTCCATTAGGTTACAAAGAGTCTGACATGACTGAGCAACCAACACTTCCACTTTTTTCTTCAAGACTTATTTTATGATGTGATTAAGAAAGAAAAATGCTTTTGTTCTCATAATCATTCTAACTATGGAAGTAATTGTGCCTATTTGAATGGTATTTGGGGTCGTTATAGTAAAAATAAATATTATTTTGATGCTGAGAATACTTAAAATATTTTCTCATTGAAATTAATAGTAACCATGAGATTATTATACAATAATTATAAAAGTGACTTCCTGAGAAGTCACTTTTATGATTCAGGTTTTTCAAAAACAGATATATTCTTCTTATAAGGTGAAGTAATCATAAGCTCATGACAAAATTAGATTTATCTTAGGAATGCAAGTATCTTTTAAAAAATAGAAAATCTGTAAATGTAATTAATGAAATCTCATTAAGAATAAAAACTAATGCTTATTTTCATAGATCCACAAAACTATTTGATAAAGTTATTTACATTCATTTATAATAGATATTTATTTTTTAAATTCTCAAAAAAATACGAGGTCTCATACACTTTTTAAAACATTTTATTGGAATATCGTTGATTTACAGTGTTGTGTTGCTTTTATCTATACAGCAGAGTGCATCAGTCACACCTATACATACATCCACCTTTTATTAGACTCTTTTCCCATATAGGCCATTACAGACTATTGAGTAGAGTTCTCTTTGCTAAACAGCAGATTCTTATTAGTATCTATTTTATATATAGTAGTATGCATATATGTCAATCCCAATTTCCCAATATATCTCTTCTCCCTTATCCCCTTAGTTTGTTTTCTTAGTAACCATTAGTTTGTCTTCTACATCAGTGACTCTGCTTCTGTTTTTTAAATAAGTCCACATGTACACTTTTATTTAGATTCCACATATAGACAATATCATATGATATGTGTCTTGTGTCTGACTTACTGCACTCAGTTTGACAATCTCTAGGTCCATCCATGTTGCTGCAAATGACGTTATTTGTTCCTTTTTATGGCTGAGTAGTATTCCATTGTATATATATGTACCATATCTTTCTGGTTCATTCCTCTGTTGATGGACATTTAAGTTGCTTTCAGAGACTTGCCTGGGAGTCCAGTGCTTAAGACTCTGTGTTCCCACTGCAGGGGGTGTGACTTGATCCCTAGTCAGGGAACTTAGGCTTCCACAAACTGCAGTACACCATGCAGCCAAAAAGTAAAAATTAAGAAAAAATTATTTAAAAAATTAAATTGCTTTTGTGTCCTGGCCATTTTAAATAGAGGGAGCATTCACTTTTAAGGGGGCTATCTGCCAGAATTCTACAATGGTTATGAAACTTCAGAAATAGTTTTTAAAAGACAGAAATAACAAAGATGCCCACTATCATCCCTGATTAACACAGAAAGGTGAGAAAAATGATTTTAAAATACATAAGCATTTGAAAAGTAGGCAACTCATTATTTGAAGAGCATGTGATATCTGCATTTAACCTAGCGAAATTAAGAGATACGTCCTCTGAAGTACTAGTCAATAGATAAAAAGGCTAGGTCAAAGGTTAGCACATATTCAGTTTTACTAGATATTTACAAAACTGGTCTGTCCTCCCAAATTGACACACAAGCAATGTATAAGTGTTCTTTAGGTCAAATATTTGACTCCCCATTGTAACTTTAATGCAATTTGGCTATACAGCAGAGTGCATCAGTCACACCTATACATACATCCACCTTTTATTAGACTCTTTTCCCATATAGGCCATTACAGACTATTGAGTAGAGTTCTCTTTGCTAAACAGCAGATTCTTATTAGTATCTATTTTATATATAGTAGTATGCATATATGTCAATCCCAATTTCCCAATATATCTCTTCTCCCTTATCCCCTTAGTTTGTTTTCTTAGTAACCATTAGTTTGTCTTCTACATCAGTGACTCTGCTTCTGTTTTTTAAATAAGTCCACATGTACACTTTTATTTAGATTCCACATATAGACAATATCATATGATATGTGTCTTGTGTCTGACTTACTGCACTCAGTTTGACAATCTCTAGGTCCATCCATGTTGCTGCAAATGACGTTATTTGTTCCTTTTTATGGCTGAGTAGTATTCCATTGTATATATATGTACCATATCTTTCTGGTTCATTCCTCTGTTGATGGACATTTAAGTTGCTTTCAGAGACTTGCCTGGGAGTCCAGTGCTTAAGACTCTGTGTTCCCACTGCAGGGGGTGTGACTTGATCCCTAGTCAGGGAACTTAGGCTTCCACAAACTGCAGTACACCATGCAGCCAAAAAGTAAAAATTAAGAAAAAATTATTTAAAAAATTAAATTGCTTTTGTGTCCTGGCCATTTTAAATAGAGGGAGCATTCACTTTTAAGGGGGCTATCTGCCAGAATTCTACAATGGTTATGAAACTTCAGAAATAGTTTTTAAAAGACAGAAATAACAAAGATGCCCACTATCATCCCTGATTAACACAGAAAGGTGAGAAAAATGATTTTAAAATACATAAGCATTTGAAAAGTAGGCAACTCATTATTTGAAGAGCATGTGATATCTGCATTTAACCTAGCGAAATTAAGAGATACGTCCTCTGAAGTACTAGTCAATAGATAAAAAGGCTAGGTCAAAGGTTAGCACATATTCAGTTTTACTAGATATTTACAAAACTGGTCTGTCCTCCCAAATTGACACACAAGCAATGTATAAGTGTTCTTTAGGTCAAATATTTGACTCCCCACATTGTAACTTTAATGCTTTCAGATTTGGCCTATGTGATGAGTGTGACATGTTTGTCACTGTGATTTCAATTTGCACCAACTTATGAACTAGTAATGTTTAATATCTTTTCACATATATTTATTAATCATTCAAATATCATCTTATATAAATTGTTTATTTGTATGTCTTGCCTGTTTCTGTATTCGATCATCTAACCCTTAGCTTTAGTCATAAATATATTCTTTTGCATTTTCTTCTAAAAATTTTAAAGTTTGGCTTGTCACAATTTAATAATGAACCTATCTGGAATCTGCACGATGTAGGAGAGGAATCTTATAAAGTTTTCCTTTTTTTTCCAGTACTAATAGTTGTTCATTAATTGTGTATCATTTTCATCAACTTGTAATGACAACTTTGTTATTTTTTAAGGTTTCTGAGCAGTTGATTTATGAGCTTTTTATCCTATCCCAGTGATTAATCTGTTTATAGATGTAAAAATACCAGACAATCTTAACTACAATTTCTTTTTAATAGGTTGATATCTGGTAGGGTAGGCCCTTTATTTTGAGCTGTTTCTGTAGATTTGGTTACTGACTTTTGGCCTGTTGCTCTTCCGTATAATAATTAGAGTCAGCTGATAGAGGTTGGATTGAATTGGGGAGAGAATTGCAATCAACATGATATTAAACTTCCATATTCATAAACATGACATACTCCTTATTTCTTCAGATCTTCTTTTATGTCCTTCAGTATTTCATAATGTCGTCCATAAAGAATGTTTTATATCCTGTGCTAATTTTAAATGTTATTGCAAATAGAATTTTTTACTATTATATATTTAATTGGTCATTATTCCTGCTTAGAATTCAGTTGATTTTATATGTTGATTAGCTTCCTAGGGCTGCCATAACAAAGTTCAATAAACTGTGTGGCTGAAACCACACACATTTATTGTCTCACAGGTCGGGAGGCTAGAAGTCTGAAATCAAGATGTCAGCAAGGGCTTCCCTGGTAATCCAGCAGGTAAGAACACCACCTTGCAGTGCAAGGGGCGCCAGTTCAATCCCTGACCTGGGAAGATCCCACATGCTGCGGAGCAGCTGGACCAATGTGTCCAGCTACTGAGCCGGAGCTCTGGAGCACATGCTCTCCAAAGCCAGTGCTCTGCAGCGAGAGAGGCAACTGTGACAGGAGGCCCACACAGGCCTAAGAACAAAGAAATAAATGAAAAACCAATAGAAGTAGCCAAAAAAAAAAAAAAGATGTCAGCAAGATGACACCCCTTCTGAAGGCTCCAGGAAAGAAACCTTGCTGTCCTATCTCAGCTTCCGGTGGCCCCAGGCGTTGCTTGACTTGTGCCAGCATGACTCCAGTCTTGGCCTCCATCTCCACCTGGCCTCTTCCTCTCTGTGTCCTCTCTTATTTTCACAAGGGCCTTGGTCACTGAATTTAGGATCTAACCTAAACTGAGAATGATTCCATCCTGAGATCCTTAACTAGTTACCTTTGCAAAGACTCTATTTCCAAATAAAGTCATAGGTCTTTTTTTTTGGTTATTTTTTAAGGTTTCTGAGCAGTTGATTTATGAGCTTTTATCCTATCCCAGTGATTAATCTGTTTATAGATGTAAAAATACCAGACAATCTTAACTACAATTTCTTTTTAATAGGTTGATATCTGGTAGGGTAGGCCCTTTATTTTGAGCTGTTTCTGTAGATTTGGTTACTGACTTTTGGCCTGTTGCTCTTCCGTATAATAATTAGAGTCAGCTGATAGAGGTTGGATTGAATTGGGGAGAGAATTGCAATCAACATGATATTAAACTTCCATATTCATAAACATGACATACTCCTTATTTCTTCAGATCTTCTTTTATGTCCTTCAGTATTTCATAATGTCGTCCATAAAGAATGTTTTATATCCTGTGCTAATTTTAAATGTTATTGCAAATAGAATTTTTTACTATTATATATTTAATTGGTCATTATTCCTGCTTAGAATTCAGTTGATTTTATATGTTGATTAGCTTCCTAGGGCTGCCATAACAAAGTTCAATAAACTGTGTGGCTGAAACCACACACATTTATTGTCTCACAGGTCGGGAGGCTAGAAGTCTGAAATCAAGATGTCAGCAAGGGCTTCCCTGGTAATCCAGCAGGTAAGAACACCACCTTGCAGTGCAAGGGGCGCCAGTTCAATCCCTGACCTGGGAAGATCCCACATGCTGCGGAGCAGCTGGACCAATGTGTCCAGCTACTGAGCCGGAGCTCTGGAGCACATGCTCTCCAAAGCCAGTGCTCTGCAGCGAGAGAGGCAACTGTGACAGGAGGCCCACACAGGCCTAAGAACAAAGAAATAAATGAAAAACCAATAGAAGTAGCCAAAAAAAAAAAAAAGATGTCAGCAAGATGACACCCCTTCTGAAGGCTCCAGGAAAGAAACCTTGCTGTCCTATCTCAGCTTCCGGTGGCCCCAGGCGTTGCTTGACTTGTGCCAGCATGACTCCAGTCTTGGCCTCCATCTCCACCTGGCCTCTTCCTCTCTGTGTCCTCTCTTATTTTCACAAGGGCCTTGGTCACTGAATTTAGGATCTAACCTAAACTGAGAATGATTCCATCCTGAGATCCTTAACTAGTTACCTTTGCAAAGACTCTATTTCCAAATAAAGTCATAGTCTGAGGTGCCAAGCGGACATGAATTTTGGGTGGACAGTATTCAAGTCACAATCTTATATCAAACCACTTGATCCAGCTCTCCCATTATTTCTACTAGCTTGTGGATTGTCTAGGTGGCCTTTTATGTCTTCATCAAACAGGAAGGTTTCTCATTTTCTGTCATTCCCCTCACCCCCCAAACCCCCACCCCACTTAGGTCCTCTTACTTTTGCTGCCACTCCAGGACAACACTGAACAAAAGTGGTAATGACAACGTCAATGTGCTCCTAATTTTAGTATGAGTTCCACTAAGAGTTCAGAGGTAAGTGTAATGTACTCATGTAGGGTTTTAATAAATATCCTGTATTATACTAATCATTTCTTTCAATGCCTTGTTTGCTGAAAGATTATTTTAACATTGTTTTGTTTCTAAATTATGAATGAATGCGGCATTTTGTTGACCTTTTTAATATCAATTGAAATGATCCCATTTCTTTTATTGAAATGTTAACGTGTTTATCAGGGAGGAAAGTTGTTCCTCTGACTTCCTGTGTTCAGTAGCTGGAGGCCTATATAGTTTGTCTTTTGCTCTTGATCAGATTTACTAGAAAGTTACTTGTTTGTTCTAAGAATTAGGTTTTTATTCTGTCAATCTACTGTTTCTTTGTCTTATCACCTATAACATTTCTACTGCCTTATGATTTCCTTACTTCAGGTTTACTACGTTCTTTTTCTGTTCTTGGCTTGGACCTCTAACTCATATAGTGTTAATTCTTATTGCTATTTAATAGCTGCATTTACTTACATAGTTTCCTTCAGCATAACTTGGTGGCCTTTTGTCAGCAAGATGACACCCCTTCTGAAGGCTCCAGGAAAGAAACCTTGCTGTCCTATCTCAGCTTCCGGTGGCCCCAGGCGTTGCTTGACTTGTGCCAGCATGACTCCAGTCTTGGCCTCCATCTCCACCTGGCCTCTTCCTCTCTGTGTCCTCTCTTATTTTCACAAGGGCCTTGGTCACTGAATTTAGGATCTAACCTAAACTGAGAATGATTCCATCCTGAGATCCTTAACTAGTTACCTTTGCAAAGACTCTATTTCCAAATAAAGTCATAGTCTGAGGTGCCAAGCGGACATGAATTTTGGGTGGACAGTATTCAAGTCACAATCTTATATCAAACCACTTGATCCAGCTCTCCCATTATTTCTACTAGCTTGTGGATTGTCTAGGTGGCCTTTTATGTCTTCATCAAACAGGAAGGTTTCTCATTTTCTGTCATTCCCCTCACCCCCAACCACCACCCCCACTTAGGTCCTCTTACTTTTGCTGCCACTCCAGGACAACACTGAACAAAAGTGGTAATGACAACGTCAATGTGCTCCTAATTTTAGTATGAGTTCCACTAAGAGTTCAGAGGTAAGTGTAATGTACTCATGTAGGGTTTTAATAAATATCCTGTATTATACTAATCATTTCTTTCAATGCCTTGTTTGCTGAAAGATTATTTTAACATTGTTTTGTTTCTAAATTATGAATGAATGCGGCATTTTGTTGACCTTTTTAATATCAATTGAAATGATCCCATTTCTTTTATTGAAATGTTAACGTGTTTATCAGGGAGGAAAGTTGTTCCTCTGACTTCCTGTGTTCAGTAGCTGGAGGCCTATATAGTTTGTCTTTTGCTCTTGATCAGATTTACTAGAAAGTTACTTGTTTGTTCTAAGAATTAGGTTTTTATTCTGTCAATCTACTGTTTCTTTGTCTTATCACCTATAACATTTCTACTGCCTTATGATTTCCTTACTTCAGGTTTACTACGTTCTTTTTCTGTTCTTGGCTTGGACCTCTAACTCATATAGTGTTAATTCTTATTGCTATTTAATAGCTGCATTTACAGTTACATAGTTTCCCTTCAGCATAACTTGGTGGCCTTTCATAACATTTCATATAAAATATCTTCATTGTTATTCACTGTCAAATGTTTTGTGATTTCGTTGTGCTTTACATATAAATGATGAATTTAAAAGTTGTTGAGATTTCTCTTGAGACCCGCTAGTTTTGATTGTCACATGTACTTAAAAGTAATGCAGTGTCTCTGTTGCCTTGATTTTTACCCTACCTTTCTGAGATTATTAAGTATGGATATTGAATTTTTGTTTCTTTGCTTCATATCTTTTAATTTGCCTGTTACATTCTTTCAACTCCTTCTTGATGATTTCTGGAGAGTTCTTCAACCTGATCTGCCAGGTTACTAATTTGATTATTGTATACGTTCTACTCCTGCACTCGATTGTTATTTATCTGTTATTATACATTTTAGACCAAGACTCTTCCACTTGTTCTTATTTATGACTGCTCATTTCTGTTTTATAGTCAGGCAACTGGTATATCTCTTCTTTCTCTCTCTTGAATGATATTTATTATGCTTAATTCTAATTCTTGCTCTAGTTGGCTCATTACTTTTATCCTTTCTAATATAAGGATTGTGCTCTGATGCCTCATTATTTTTTCCTGTGAGGTCACATTTCCCTGGGATTACTGGCTATCTGTGATAATGTCTTCCTAGGAGAAAACAGTTTCCAAATCTTAGCTTGTGCCATTGGTAGTGGATTTGCAGAGGTTCTTAGAAGATTTCTTTAGTGCTAAGGGCTTGTTTTTTTATTATTATTATTATTGAATTATAGTTGATTTACAATGTTGCATTAGTTTCATATGTACAGTGAAGTTATTGCTATACATCTTTTACAGAGTTTTGCCGTTTACCTGTTTACAGCTATACATAATCCCATATCAGTCATAGGCATATCCCTGACCCCTCCCATCTGAGCCCCCGCTCGCTCTCCCCTTTTGTCCTACCCCTCCAAGCTGTTGCATAGCTCCCATAAAAGTTCACTTAGTCTTCATCTGTCCTCAACAGCTTCCCACTCTGTTGCTCACACACCCAGCCCCCAGGGACTTTTCTCTGACTCCATCCAAGTGCTGCTTTCCCAAAAGCTGGTATCCTCCTGTGACCTAGTCAGGTATTTGGAAACATGTTGGGGAAATTCAGGGGTTGCTCCAAGGACACTTGTTACCAAAGAATTTAAGGCAAGGGGCTAGGAATGCTAAGCATGCATTATTATAAGGCATAGAAAAATCCCACACAGTGAAGTGCTATTCCAACAAAATGACAGTCATGCCCCCAGTTATGGGAAGAGGGACGGGAAGAGGTTAAAAATTAGGAGGAATTCATTCATTGGCCCAAGCAGGCTTCTCCTCTCTATCCTCAGGGTCCCCTAGTGGTGCCCAATGTCACTGCACTGCCTCTCCACGGTGCTGGGAGAGGTTGCTATTTCTCTGCCCTGCAGTAACAAGATGTGTGAGCGTGAGAGGTAGACTATTTGGTAAACTATTTAGTACATGATGTGGGGGGAAATGAACCTTTTCATGGAAAAACATATGATTTTCTCCCCTTGAGAAAATTTTTAAACTTTTTATTCTGAAATAATTTTATTGTTACAGAAAAGTTTCAAAAAGAATACAGAGTTCTCATATCCCCTTCGGCCAGCTTCTTTCAATGATAGCATCTGGTATAATCACTGTAAAATGGTCAAAATCAAGAAATTAGCATTGGTCCCTTAGAGGCTAGACTACAGACTTTATTTGAATTCACCAGTGTGTTCATGAATGGCCTTTTTCTATATCAGAATCCAATCTAAGGAATCCACATCACATTCAATCATCGAGCCTCCTTAGTCTCTTCCAATCTCTGAAAACTGTTTCATTTGTATTATTTTTCATGACCATGACACTTCTGAAGAGTATTAGTGCATCATTTGGTTAAATGTCCCTCCATTTTGTCCTCTCCAATATTTTCTCATATTTAGATTGGGATTGTGCATTTTTCTCAAGAAAGCCACAGAAGGGGTGCGCCCCGCAACATCATGAAAGGAGATCTGTCTTGCTACTTCTAATATTAATCTTGACCACTTGCATCAGCCAGTACCTGCTGATTTTCTCCACAAAGTTACTGTTTTTCACTTTGAAATTAACAAATGTATTGGTAGAAAGATATTCTTATTTGTCCTCAAACATCCACCCAGTGATTTAAGGGTTCATTAGCAGATCTTGACTATCATGATTATTATTACAGTGTTCTCACACAGAGAAATGATGTACTAACAATGAATCTACTTACAGTGTGTAGGGGGTTGTGTCCTTCAGCCATGTCTGACTCTTTTGTGACCCCATAGACTATAGCCCACCATGCTCCTCAGTCCATGGAATTTTCCAGACAAGAATACTTGAGTGCACCCAGTACATTGTCCAATCAGCAATGATCCTTAAGGCCCCCATGCCACTCCTTAGACCCTAGCTATAAAAGGAATCAAAGACCCCTGCTTAACGTCGGTTCTCTTTGAACTGACCCATTGTTCTGATAGTGTTGGTTTTCCTTTGAGGCGACCTGCTGTTCTAGCAGCGTCTTCCATGCTGATTCTCCCCTAAACCGGCCTGTTGTACTGGCAGCGACTCTCCCTTCCCCCACGCTAACAAACTTTACTTTCCCCTCAAAAAAAAAAAAAAAAAAAAATACTGGAGTGGGTTGTCATTTCCTATTCCAAAGGGTCTTCCTGACTCAGGGATTGAACCCATGTCTCTTGCATCTCCTGCATTGGCAGGTGGATTCTTTATCATTACACCACCTGGCAAGCCCTATTTATGTTAGAAAATTGAATGCTTTTCATTCTGAAATGTCTGTATTTAAGTGACTCCACTTCATTCTTGTTTTTCATAAGAAAAAAGGGGGCATATATTTGCTTTACAATAATATAACTAAAAAGGACCAGGGCTTCAGTCAACCCTGAATGGTAAGACTGCTTGTATATTTTAAAACAATTTCCTCTTCATTTTGTCTTGGAGGTAAGGTCTCAGCCAGACAAGTCTGTTATTCAATGTTTGGTCAAAACTGAGGGGAGGAGGCTTCCTGGTAGCTCAGTGGTAAAGAGTTGGCCTGCCAATGCAAGAGACACGAGTTCAATCCCTGATCCGAGAAGACCCAACTTCGGCATCAGCCTGTACCTGCTGATTTTCTCCACAAAGTTACTGTTTTTCACTTTGAAATTAACAAATGTATTGGTAGAAAGATATTCTTATTTGTCCTCAAACATCCACCCAGTGATTTAAGGGTTCATTAGCAGATCTTGACTATCATGATTATTATTACAGTGTTCTCACACAGAGAAATGATGTACTAACAATGAATCTACTTACAGTGTGTAGGGGGTTGTGTCCTTCAGCCATGTCTGACTCTTTTGTGACCCCATAGACTATAGCCCACCATGCTCCTCAGTCCATGGAATTTTCCAGACAAGAATACTTGAGTGCACCCAGTACATTGTCCAATCAGCAATGATCCTTAAGGCCCCCATGCCACTCCTTAGACCCTAGCTATAAAAGGAATCAAAGACCCCTGCTTAACGTCGGTTCTCTTTGAACTGACCCATTGTTCTGATAGTGTTGGTTTTCCTTTGAGGCGACCTGCTGTTCTAGCAGCGTCTTCCATGCTGATTCTCCCCTAAACCGGCCTGTTGTACTGGCAGCGACTCTCCCTTCCCCCACGCTAACAAACTTTACTTTCCCCTCAAAAAAAAAAAAAAAAAAAATACTGGAGTGGGTTGTCATTTCCTATTCCAAAGGGTCTTCCTGACTCAGGGATTGAACCCATGTCTCTTGCATCTCCTGCATTGGCAGGTGGATTCTTTATCATTACACCACCTGGCAAGCCCTATTTATGTTAGAAAATTGAATGCTTTTCATTCTGAAATGTCTGTATTTAAGTGACTCCACTTCATTCTTGTTTTTCATAAGAAAAAAGGGGGCATATATTTGCTTTACAATAATATAACTAAAAAGGACCAGGGCTTCAGTCAACCCTGAATGGTAAGACTGCTTGTATATTTTTAAAACAATTTCCTCTTCATTTTGTCTTGGAGGTAAGGTCTCAGCCAGACAAGTCTGTTATTCAATGTTTGGTCAAAAACTGAGGGGGAGGGGAGGCTTCCCTGGTAGCTCAGTGGTAAAGAGTTGGCCTGCCAATGCAAGAGACACGAGTTCAATCCCTGATCCGAGAAGACCCAACATTCTGCAGAGGAACTAAGTCCATGAACCACAACTATTGAGCCTATGCTCTAGAACCTCGGAGCCACAACTGTTGAGCCCATGTGCCGCAACTACTGAAGCCTATGTGTCCTAGAACCCAAGTTCCACAACAAGAGAAGTTAGCGCAACAAGAAGCATGCTCACCTTAACTAGAGAGGAGCCCCCACTCTCTGCAACTTCTTAGAGAAGAGCTTGCAGCAGCAGTGAAAACCCAGACAAATAAATTTTTTTTTTAACTGAGGATCTTCCTGACCCAGGAATCAAACTGGGGTCTCCTGAATTGCAGGCAGATTCTTTACCAGTTGAGCTACAAAAGAAACCCCCCAAACTGACTAGGTGGCCAGATACCCATATTCTCCTGTTCAGACTAGGCAGACCCATCCAAGTTGTTAGAAAACCAGACACATCACTCTCTGAACAAGTCTGTTCATTTAGTCAACCACGAAAATCCCTGGACACCTGCTGTGAGGATCCCCAAAATATTAAAATCAAGGGCATTTGAAAAAGATGCTCATGGTTTTCTTGTGTGTTATTTTTTCATCTTCCTGAAAAAGATGCTTCCTCTTGCCTGTGAATAAAAACCTAATGATTTGTGTCTGCAATATGGGTAGCTGGTCTCATGTAAATTGGACATTATCCCTCACATTTCAGAGTTGAATCCTGTCTGAGAATCTAGAGAGTGAGATAAAAGTTTTCCACCCAGGCTCCCAACATGCTCCAGCACCTCACAGGGATGGAAAGATTGCAGAGAACCTAGCTGGAAGGCCCTTTAGGTGAGTAGTTCCCAACTTTTTATGCACCAGGGGCCAGTTTTGTAGAAGACAATTTTTCCAACAACAAGGCAGAGGGGGAAGGAGGAGAGGAAGGATGGTCTGGGAATGATTCAAGTGCATTACATGTATTACACACTTTATTTCTATTATTATGACATCAGCTCCACCCCAGATCATCAGGCATTAGATTCTGGAGGTTGGTGACCTTTGCTTTAAGACGCTATGGAGGCATGGTAGTGGGCTAGGAGACACCTCAGCAGTAGGCATAGATTTTCATTGTGCTCTATCAGGTAGAGACTTTGGGTCTCTGCTTCTCCTACTTCTGCTGTGAATATCTAGCTAATCTGTACTGTCTCTCTGCTCTATAGATGCTGCTGCCTCCTATCTTCTACTATTTCATGACTGCTGACTGTACCTTGGAGTGGACTGGCATGCTGATTTTGTTATCCCAGCTAATATTTAAGCATTGTCCTCATCTGAGAATGGTGATGTCCTCATAGTGAAGCTCTGAGGGTTAAGTGGCTTAGTGTATAAAGAACACTAGATAAGTGCCTGGCCAGTAATAAGTCCTCGCATCTTGCACAATTAACCCACCAACTACTTCCTTCTCCACATACTTGTGTCTCTTTCAAACTGCAGCAAATAGAAGACCTGACTGCAGGCCATGACCATCGAAAGGGAGCTCTCCTATTTGGCAAGGTTCTCATGCAGGTTCTCAACCTGTTGCCTTTGAAGCAGGGGCCCGTCTTTGACACAGGTGGCCAGGTAACAATGACTTAAGCATAATGAAGCAGATTATACCACTATTTCATGACCTTTATAGAGAAGGAAACAGCAACCCATGCCAATGTCCTTGCCTGGAAAATCCCGTGGACAGATGAGGCTGGTGGGCTACAGTCCATAGATTCATAAAGAGTTGGACACGACTTACTGACTGGGCATGCACACATGCACCACCTTTTAAAAAATTGTTTTTTACTTTTATACAGTTTTAAAGGTTATTTTCCATTTACAGTTATTCCAAAATATGGAATAAAGCCCATATTCCATGGTGTGTTGTACAACACATCCTTGAGCCTATCTTAGACCCAACAGTTTGTGTCTCCCACCTCTCAACCCCTATGTTGCCCCTCCCTCCCACCAGTAATCACTTGTTTGTTCTCTAAATATCTGTAAGTCTGCTTCTTTCAAGTTATATTCACTGCTTTGTTGTATTTTCTAGATTCTACATATAAGTGATATACAGTATTTATCTTTGTCTGATTTATTTTTCTTAGCATAGTACCCTCCAGGGCCATCCATGTGGTTGCAAATGGCAACATTTTGGGGCTTTTTTATGACTGAGTAGTAGTCTATTATATGTATGTGTAAGTATATACAGCTGGATCCTATGACGGTTCTATTTTTAGTTTTTCGAGACACCTCTATACTATTTTTCAAAGTGACTGCTCCAATTTACCTCCCTACCAGCCATGTAGGAGGGTTCCCTTTTCCCACATTCTCACTCACATTTATAATTTTTAGGCCTTTTGATGATAAGTCATTCTGGCAGGTTGGAGGTGCTATTGTGGTTGTAATTTAATTTCCCTAGTGATTAGTGAAGTTGAGTATCTTTTCATGTGCTCATTGGTCATCTGCATTCCTCCTTTGGAAAAATGTCCCATTCTTCTGTCCATTTTTTAATAGAGTTGCTTGGTTTCTTTGATGTTGAGTTGTATGAGCTGGTTATATGTGTTGGATATTAATCCCTTATTGGTCATATCAATTGCAAACCTTTTCTCCCATTCAGTAGGTTGCTTTCTCATTTCATCAATGGTTTCCTTTGCTGTGCAAAAGCTTTTAAATTTAATTAGGTCCCATTTATTTATTTTTGCTTTTATTTCCTTTACTGTAGGAGAAGGATCCAAAACATCATTGCTTTGATTATGTCAGGAGTGTTCTGCCTATGTTTTCCTCTAGCAGTTTTACAGTATCTTGTCTTACATTTAAGTCTTTAATCCATTTTGAGTTTATTTGTGCATATGGCATAGAGAATGTTCTCATTTAATTTTTTTACATGTATCTGCCAGTTTTCCCAGCACCACTTATTGAAGAGACTCTCTTTTCTCCACTATATATTCTTGCCTCCTTTGTCACAGATTAATTGACCATAGTGTGTGGATTTATTTCTGGACTCACTATCCTATTATATTGATCTTTGTGAGTGGTCTGTGCCAGTACCATACTGTTTTTATTACTGTAACTTTGTAATACAGTCTGAAGCCAGGGAGTCACCACCTTTTTAAAAGAGAGTTAGGTGCATAGCAGTCGGTCTGAACTTTCCTACAATACCTGAAAATGGCACAGAGGCCATGACCATCTGTTGCTAGTAAATCTGGGCTCATGGTGAGCCATCTACCCATGTGTCAGCCTCAGCATTGACTTTCCCCTTCCTCAGCATGGCTGAGCTGCACAGCTTGCGTCCTTCACTATTAGAGTGTGACATGGAGTCCTATGCCAAGTTCTCACTGCTGGACCGTTGATGTTACTGCATCTTCTATCATCCTTCAGGGCACAAGGATTCTCTCTTTGCACTCAGGTCCCATGGACATGAGACTTCCCACTGTTAAGCGTGGCCTCCTTGTCAATGAGGTGCATAAATGTAGGGGAAAGAAAGCTATTCAACAATGATGAGGAAACCACATATTAACTGTAAAGAGAGCAACATGTTGTTCTCACACCAGACTTTTGAGCAAATTAAAAGAAAATTTGGCAAAAAAAAGAGAGACATTTCTTTGAAGTATAATGGATAATAAATATATAAACCACAGCATCTACCTGAACTTGGTTCTACTGTTTGTTTTGGAGTCATGATGAGTAGTAGAAAAGGCTCGAAATCAGAGGTCCACATGGCAGGAATCCTGTTTCAAAGCTCACTAGGTGACCTAGACAAATCACAGAAACTCTCCTCTGCCCCCAGTTCTTCAAGCCAAACATATCATTATAGCAACCTCAGGTTAACATTAAATATCAGCATTGATATGACTAAAGCAAATGAAAATCCATAAATCTATGTATCTCAGAGTAAGCCAAGAAGTTGGATGATTACTGGAACCAGTTTCCTATGGAGCAGCCAAACCAGACCTACTATAAATATGTATCTCTTATTAAAGGCTCTCTAGGGAAGAAGGGAGCAACCTTAACCCAGTCCTATAAGGCTGAAACAGCTTTTCCATCACTTGTTATGCAAAGACATAAAGAAGTATTGTTGAGACCAGTTCCACAGAATGTGGTCAAGGATGTTGGGAGGATTGTCAAAATCCTGAAGATTCTTATGAGATAGGTCTTGAACTCTTGCTTACACCTATGAATGGAAGGGTTGTTATAGATTTTAAAAGGTGTTTAGCTTCTTGTGTGGGACAGCATAAATGAATGTGTGGAGGGATCCTCAATGTAATCAACTATGGCTTCCTATGAACACTGGTGCATTTGTCCAGGACACCTGCTTTTTCTGGCATCATTGCTACCAGTTCAAGAATACAAATCCCAGGCTTCCCTGGTGGTCCAGTGGATAAAGACACCACGGGTGCCGGTTCAATGCCTGGCCTGGGAAGATCCCATGTGCCACAGAGCAGCTGGACCTATGTGTCCAATTACCAAGCCAGAGCTATGGAGCATGTGCACCCAGAGCTGGTGCTCTGCAGCGAGAGAGGTCACTGCAATAGGAGGCCCACACAGGCCAAAGAACAAAAAAGATGGATGATGAAAGACCAATAGAAGCGGCAAAAAAAAAAAAAAAAGCCACAAATCCTAGGGACTTTCCTGGTGGTCTAGTGGCTAAGGCTCTGCACCACCAATGCAGGGGGCTCAGGTTCAATCTTTGATCAGGGAGCTAGATCCCATGTGATGCAACTGAGAGGTTGCATGCTGTGATGAAAAAACCAAATAAATATATGAATAGCAGTTTTTTAAAAGGAATTCCAATCGCAGACAGACTCAAACCCTTCACAGTAAGTTGTCACTCTGTTGTCTTGCCTACATTGTAATTGAGGTTCTTTCCATTTAATTCAGCAAAATGTGAGTACTTCCTCTGTAGCAGATAATATGCCCTTGAATCCTGAAAGCTGGGTCTTGATGGTGAAGCTCAGATGGAAACTAGGTGGTTCAGCTTCCCAAAGATGAGTGTTTACTCAACCTTCGAGACTCATTCACACTTTTTCTTGTTGGGTATTTATGGTACACTTACTAAGATTAGACTGATAAAGTCTAAGAGCATGAAAATTGTGTCATCTAACCATTCTGAGAATTTAATTTCTCCTCCCCACCTCTGCATAAACTCAGAACTGAGCTTGTGATCCGTACTTCCTTAAGGTGGAGCTGGCAACTCACCTTTACCTGAACCAAGCAGAGGCTTGTGGATCTGAGCTCATTGTATGCCACTGATTTGTCATGGCACAGAGGAGTACTCCAGCACAATACACGGTTGTCTTCAAAACAAAGTCTTACCAGTCAGCTTACCAGAGTTCCTGTGTATGGAGTTGTGCAACAGCTTTAAACTAAAGGTATGAAAATATTTGCAAAACTGGGGAGGTCAGGGAAAGGGATAACATTTATTCTGGACTGCAGAAACCTCTGATGTCTTTGTATAAACAGGGGATCTAGGGTAGACGGTGCTTAAAGCGAATTAGGACCTCAATGCCTGGCCTGGGAAGAGCCAGCTGGACCTATGTGTCCAATTACCAAGCCAGAGCTATGGAGCATGTGCACCCAGAGCTGGTGCTCTGCAGCGAGAGAGGTCACTGCAATAGGAGGCCCACACAGGCCAAAGAACAAAAAAGATGGATGATGAAAGACCAATAGAAGCGGCCAAAAAAAAAAAAAAAGCCACAAATCCTAGGGACTTTCCTGGTGGTCTAGTGGCTAAGGCTCTGCACCACCAATGCAGGGGGCTCAGGTTCAATCTTTGATCAGGGAGCTAGATCCCATGTGATGCAACTGAGAGGTTGCATGCTGTGATGAAAAAACCAAATAAATATATGAATAGCAGTTTTTTAAAAGGAATTCCAATCGCAGACAGACTCAAACCCTTCACAGTAAGTTGTCACTCTGTTGTCTTGCCTACATTGTAATTGAGGTTCTTTCCATTTAATTCAGCAAAATGTGAGTACTTCCTCTGTAGCAGATAATATGCCCTTGAATCCTGAAAGCTGGGTCTTGATGGTGAAGCTCAGATGGAAACTAGGTGGTTCAGCTTCCCAAAGATGAGTGTTTACTCAACCTTCGAGACTCATTCACACTTTTTCTTGTTGGGTATTTATGGTACACTTACTAAGATTAGACTGATAAAGTCTAAGAGCATGAAAATTGTGTCATCTAACCATTCTGAGAATTTAATTTCTCCTCCCCACCTCTGCATAAACTCAGAACTGAGCTTGTGATCTGTACTTCCTTAAGGTGGAGCTGGCAACTCACCTTTACCTGAACCAAGCAGAGGCTTGTGGATCTGAGCTCATTGTATGCCACTGATTTGTCATGGCACAGAGGAGTACTCCAGCACAATACACGGTTGTCTTCAAAACAAAGTCTTACCAGTCAGCTTACCAGAGTTCCTGTGTATGGAGTTGTGCAACAGCTTTAAACTAAAGGTATGAAAATATTTGCAAAACTGGGGAGGTCAGGGAAAGGGATAACATTTATTCTGGACTGCAGAAACCTCTGATGTCTTTGTATAAACAGGGGATCTAGGGTAGACGGTGCTTCAAGGAGACAGAAAATCTTGCAGCATGAAAAATTTTTGAAGGGAGAGAACAGGAAGCCTATTAGATGATGCATAGCCTGGAAACTTCCCCCTAAGCATGAGCAACCCTGCGGCCATCAGGTCCTAAGCTCCTCAATTTTTACAGTCTGTGATGGACTTCATCCACAGAACAGCGCTTCTTTTGAAGGTCCCAGCTGATACAAAGGCAGCTGGGACACCACTGGAGCAGCAGGAAAACCAAGTTTCCATTCTGGAAGCAGCTCATCTGAGGACAAAAAGAATCAAGAGGCATACACATTTCAAGTATTTCTGCTTTCTTTCCTGGTGTGGTATGTTTGTGCCTATTTTTGTCTTGTCTCTTTTAGGATGCCAGTCATGACAATGAGAGTAACAAACCACAAGTCACTGTTGGTATTATTATTTATGTTAACCTCCTGGATCACTTTTGCAGTTCTCCTAAACACCATGAAGGTAGGAATTGCTTTCTTTCTGTGTTTCACAGAAGCATATTTTTACACGACACTTTATTTGTTCTAGGAAAGTGCAAACGAGCAGACCTATAGGTTGTAGGACGGGAGTTTCAACAGCTGACACAACCTTTAAGAGTCAACGTACTTGGTAGTCACCTCAGTATGGGTGAAAATAATATTGAGTGTGTGTGTGTTTCCTCTGCCACTTATTTCTGCACTGCAACTGTGTTGCATTTCTTCCCAGTGTTCGTCTTGTCTTTACACCTACCCTAAGGAACTTTTGTGGAGTAGGAAATGGCAACCTGCTCCAGTATTCTTGCCTGGAAAACTCCATGGACAGAGGGGCCTGGTAGGCTACAATACATGGGGTTGCAAAGAGTCAGACACAATTTAATGCACATGCACAAGGAACTTCTGAACAACAGAATATTTTCAGGTGTATACAGTAAAATGTATCTGTGTGTTTTCACATGCTTTTGAGTTCCTTGTGTATGGAGTTGTGCAACAGCTTTAAACTAAAGGTATGAAAATATTTGCAAAACTGGGGAGGTCAGGGAAAGGGATAACATTTATTCTGGACTGCAGAAACCTCTGATGTCTTTGTATAAACAGGGGATCTAGGGTAGACGGTGCTTCAAGGAGACAGAAAATCTTGCAGCATGAAAAATTTTTGAAGGGAGAGAACAGGAAGCCTATTAGATGATGCATAGCCTGGAAACTTCCCCCTAAGCATGAGCAACCCTGCGGCCATCAGGTCCTAAGCTCCTCAATTTTTACAGTCTGTGATGGACTTCATCCACAGAACAGCGCTTCTTTTGAAGGTCCCAGCTGATACAAAGGCAGCTGGGACACCACTGGAGCAGCAGGAAAACCAAGTTTCCATTCTGGAAGCAGCTCATCTGAGGACAAAAAGAATCAAGAGGCATACACTTTTCAAGTATTTCTGCGTTTCTTTCCTGGTGTGGTATGTTTGTGCCTATTTTTGTCTTGTCTCTTTTAGGATGCCAGTCATGACAATGAGAGTAACAAACCACAAGTCACTGTTGGTATTATTATTTATGTTAACCTCCTGGATCACTTTTGCAGTTCTCCTAAACACCATGAAGGTAGGAATTGCTTTCTTTCTGTGTTTCACAGAAGCATATTTTTACACGACACTTTATTTGTTCTAGGAAAGTGCAAACGAGCAGACCTATAGGTTGTAGGACGGGAGTTTCAACAGCTGACACAACCTTTAAGAGTCAACGTACTTGGTAGTCACCTCAGTATGGGTGAAAATAATATTGAGTGTGTGTGTGTTTCCTCTGCCACTTATTTCTGCACTGCAACTGTGTTGCATTTCTTCCCAGTGTTCGTCTTGTCTTTACACCTACCCTAAGGAACTTTTGTGGAGTAGGAAATGGCAACCTGCTCCAGTATTCTTGCCTGGAAAACTCCATGGACAGAGGGGCCTGGTAGGCTACAATACATGGGGTTGCAAAGAGTCAGACACAATTTAATGCACATGCACAAGGAACTTCTGAACAACAGAATATTTTCAGGTGTATACAGTAAAATGTATCTGTGTGTTTTCACTGTTAATGCTTTTTGAGTAGTAATAAACCTTTCCCTACATCTATGTCAAATTATTTATCTAAATATTCTACTTACAGTTTTAAAGGTTGCTTTATTTAAGCATTGAGCTCTGTAATGGATCCAGATTTTTTTTTCTTTTATTTCTGTGTGGATAGCCACTTTTTCAGCTCTTTTCATTTTTGTAATCCTTTCTTTCCAAGCTGATTTATCATGTCATTTTTGTTGTACATCAGTTTCTAACAAGTACAGGTCCCTATGTGGGTTCTCCATTCTGTTCCATTGATCAGTTTGTCTTCCCTGTATCAATACCACATGGCTAGAATTAACAGATTTTCATAATCAGTTTTGAAAACTTGGAGTTCAAGTTAACCTTGCTCAACCTACTTTAGGTTTTCAGCCAGTCTTGACCCTCTACTCGTACATGTTTTAGAATCAGCCTGTCAAATTTAGTGAAATATTCTACTTAAATTATACATGCATTACATTAGCCATATAGATCAAACTGACATGCTTATAATATTATTTTGCTGTTTATCAACATGTCATCTCTCTCCACCTGTACAGGTCTTCTTTAAGATCATTCACGGAATTTTATAATTTTGCATTCAGCTCTTACACATCTTTTGTTAGACTCATACCTTGATACTTCCTAATTTCTCGTTGCTATTGTGATGTGTCCTTTTAAACACATTTTCTAATTGCTTGCTGCTGGTAAAAGGAATTCTTCTGATTTTGCATAAGGAACAGTAGGCTTTTATCTTCCAAGATCGCAAAAGCCTCATTAGTTCACAGATCCAATATCTGTGAGCCTAGACCTCTCTGAGAACAGAAAGTATATTTGTTCTAAAACTTTGTTTGGATTTTCTTTTTTTTTTGATTAATTCTGTTCCTTCCCTTGGGTGTCTTCCCTCTGATGAACTTGCAAATACCTCTCTCTCGTGAGTTACTTTTAATTTTTGACCATGCTCGGTGGCACACAGGATCTTAATTCCATGACCAGGAATGGAACCTGTGCCTACAGTGGAAGTGCAGAGTCTGACACTGGACATCTAGGGAAGTTCCTCTCATGAGTTACCATTCATGAAAATTGTTTGCTAATTCTTGGCTATGTACAGTCTTACACCTGAGGTTCTGTGGTGGCCAGTATGGAGTGCCATCATCTGTTTCCCCCAGTGTATCTGTGGCAGAGATGTAAAAAGTGCTGCCAGGCAACAAATGTTCCCTGTTTATCTATAAAGTGTTACCAGGCACACTGGGTCCTACCGACCTCCCCAACTTAAGTATCTATGGTTTTAACTATAGATACTGTAGATACAATCTGCAATCCTAGCTGCCTGACCCAGGCACAGGTGGGGAAATAGGAAGGTATCAATCTGCATGGCTTGTCCTCCTGTAGGGCTGCCCTTCACCCTCTCCTATAGCAGTTAGCAACCTCCTCCACGTTGGCAATGTCCCTGCAGGGACTTCCTTCTTGATAGAAGCCTCCTCTACATGAGTTTGCAGCCCTGAATTTCTTCCTTGATCTAATCTCACCTGCCTCTCATTTTTCAGGGGTTGCATATAAGTTCTGGTCCATATAAAGTGTTTCTTCCTATTTCCCAGAGTAGTTAGAAAATTGTGAAGGGTGTTGTTTTTTTTTTGTTGTTTGTTTGTTTGTTTGTTTGTTTGTTTTTTGCTGCTGCTGCTGTTTATTTGATTTTATTGTAGGAAATCAAGGCTATAATATGTGCTCATTCCTCCATTTTGAATCAGAATTTTCCTGTTGCTTTTCTACCAAAAAAAGTTTGTGCAGAGAATTTTATTCTACCATACAGAAAATCACATACGATTTTCACATGAAGTTGAACCTATTTTCTATACATTCACTTTCAGCCTATAGGTATCTTAATACTTAAACTACATTCCTTGTAGATAGCAAGTAGTTGGGTCTTGCTGTTTTATCTCTGCCTTTTTAAAAAATTTAACACTTCGTTTATTAGATATTCTAATAAAACTTTTTCTAGAATGTGTTACTAATCTCATAGCTGGAAATATAACAGCTTCATCTTTTTATAAATGAATTATCTCAATACTGGAAACTTAAAACCTCTCTCGTGAGTTACTTTTAATTTTTGACCATGCTCGGTGGCACACAGGATCTTAATTCCATGACCAGGAATGGAACCTGTGCCTACAGTGGAAGTGCAGAGTCTGACACTGGACATCTAGGGAAGTTCCTCTCATGAGTTACCATTCATGAAAATTGTTTGCTAATTCTTGGCTATGTACAGTCTTACACCTGAGGTTCTGTGGTGGCCAGTATGGAGTGCCATCATCTGTTTCCCCCAGTGTATCTGTGGCAGAGATGTAAAAAGTGCTGCCAGGCAACAAATGTTCCCTGTTTATCTATAAAGTGTTACCAGGCACACTGGGTCCTACCGACCTCCCCAACTTAAGTATCTATGGTTTTAACTATAGATACTGTAGATACAATCTGCAATCCTAGCTGCCTGACCCAGGCACAGGTGGGGAAATAGGAAGGTATCAATCTGCATGGCTTGTCCTCCTGTAGGGCTGCCCTTCACCCTCTCCTATAGCAGTTAGCAACCTCCTCCACGTTGGCAATGTCCCTGCAGGGACTTCCTTCTTGATAGAAGCCTCCTCTACATGAGTTTGCAGCCCTGAATTTCTTCCTTGATCTAATCTCACCTGCCTCTCATTTTTCAGGGGTTGCATATAAGTTCTGGTCCATATAAAGTGTTTCTTCCTATTTCCCAGAGTAGTTAGAAAATTGTGAAGGGTGTTGTTTTTTTTTTGTTGTTTGTTTGTTTGTTTGTTTGTTTGTTTTTTGCTGCTGCTGCTGTTTATTTGATTTTATTGTAGGAAATCAAGGCTATAATATGTGCTCATTCCTCCATTTTGAATCAGAATTTTCCTGTTGCTTTTCTACCAAAAAAAGTTTGTGCAGAGAATTTTATTCTACCATACAGAAAATCACATACGATTTTCACATGAAGTTGAACCTATTTTCTATACATTCACTTTCAGCCTATAGGTATCTTAATACTTAAACTACATTCCTTGTAGATAGCAAGTAGTTGGGTCTTGCTGTTTTATCTCTGCCTTTTTAAAAAATTTAACACTTCGTTTATTAGATATTCTAATAAAACTTTTTTTTCTAGAATGTGTTACTAATCTCATAGCTGGAAATATAACAGCTTCATCTTTTTATAAATGAATTATCTCAAATACTGAAACATGGATCACAAATTCATTAAATAAAAATTCTTTCAAAATTTGATAAAACCATAACTTTTAATATCAAAATATTTTGGAATATTAAAGTATACACAAATGAATGTATTGATAACAAAGCACTATTTTATTTATATGTACTCCTTTTAAAAATCTGCAAACTCTACTATTCCAAAGCAGTATTTTCTTTTTCTTCTGAGTCTGATACATTACTTTAATCCCAGGAGGAGTGTTATCTTTGCCCTTTAATGAAGTGTTTACTTTACTTGCTTTTAATGAAATGATTAATATGAGTGGATTTAGGTCCACAGTTTTGCTATTTGTTTTCTGTTTGGTCATTCTGGTTTTTATTTTTTAACCATTTTCTGCCTTCTTTGGGGTTGATTTTTAAGTATATCCTTTTAGTTTTTCTGGTTTTTTTTTAAATAGGGTTTTGTTGTTTATTGTAGTATTTCTCTATTATTTTTATAGTTCTAAGTTTGTTTTTTTTTAAGTGGCTTCTCTAGAGATCACAATGTACATTATTAACTTTTACAGTTTATATTACTCTATTTCACATAATCTGTAATAACTTTTTAACTATTCATTACCACTTACTCTCCAGTTCAGTCATTATTCTATAGCTATTATTATTATTACAAAATTATAGTTTTTTTTAAATAATTATATGCATTTTAAAGAAGTTAGGAGATAAACTTAAGAGTGTTTTATGTTAATCTATATATTCACTATTTCTGGTGCTTTTCATTCCTTCCTGAAGACCTATGTGTCATTTTTGTATAATTTCAGTTCAGAGTGAAGAAATTCAACTGGCACTTTTTATTATACAACTCCAGTGTTGTTCTTTTTTTTTTTTCTTTCAGAGTTCAACTCTCCTCTGGTGTCTGTCAGCTTGTGGTCACTCTCCAGTGGCTTTTTTTTTTTTTGGACACTTTTATTGGTCTTTCATTTATCTATTTTCTTTGTTCTTTGGCCTGTGTGGGCCTCCCATCACAGTGGCCTTGCTCGTTGCAGAGCACCGGCTCTTGGCGCCTGCGCTCCAGAACTCCTGCTCTGTAGTTGGGCACATCGCTCTAGTCGCTCCGCGACACGTGGGATCCTCCCAGGCCAGGGAACAAACCGGCCCCTTGCACTGCAAGGTGGTGTCCTCACCCACTGGACCACCAGGGAAACCCTCTCCAGTGCTTTTAAAAGAGAAGATTTGTTGGGGGCGAAAGGGGTGTCTAGAACATATCATTGTTATCTACAGGAGAGTTAGTCCAATACAAGCTACCCTGGGAAATTCAGAGATATTACTGTGACTTACTGAGTTCTCATTGCCACATGTGAGCTCCTTAGTTCCAGCATGTGGGATCCAGTTCCCTGACCAGGGATCAAAACCAGGCACCCTGCATTGGGAGCATGGAATCTTAGCTGCTGGACCAGCAGAGAAGTTCTCCCATAGCTCAATTTTAGAGATACTTGCCTGGGATTAAAACCTGACTCGGTTAGTGACCAGCTGTGCAAGCTTGGCTAAGTTCCTTAAAACTGGGAGGTGAACCAGTTTCATTGCATGAAAACTGGGTCATAAAAATAAATATATCAGATATTATTGTGACGATAAATGGGCTAACATATGAAAACAATTTAGAGTGGTACCTGGTACATACTTCTTGCTATTATTATCTCTATTATTTGATAAATAAAAGAGGTGTTTATTTTTAAAAATATGAAAATGTCAAATAATAAAATGATAATAATGTTAACCACAAAGATACTAGTCAAACACAAGATACTCTGCCTTTATTGGAAGTTCAGAGATATTACTATGGAAGATATATACTTAAGTGTCCATTATATAATTATATGTAATAGAGAAAAGCTGAATACAATAAATTTCCAAAAAGATAGAAATGGGTGAAATATTAAACTATGTCCATAGGCTGGCATATCATTTGGACATAAGGTGGAAAGGTTTAATGACACTATATTCTAATCAAAATTCATTGGCAAATATTCCATGTGTTCACAATCATCTGAAATGGCTACACAGCATGAGATAAAATCACCAAAATGGTCAAGAGTAGTTATCTGTAGTTGGTGTGATCATGACTGATCCTTATTTCCTATAGAATTGTGGCATTCCCTCACTTTTAGTAATAAATCATGTTATTTTATGACTAGAAAATAAATATTTATAACTCTATGCTTCTTATGTCCTGTTAGCTAAAACTTAAATAATCTGAAAATTACGACTAAATATCACACTCTTTAATCAAACTATAAAAAATGCAATAGAAAAAAATAATTAACTGTATATTATATAAAATCCCTAAGCTTCTTGAAAGTCTTCTTAAGGATTTAGTTAAATGACTAAATTCTAATTTTAAGATAAAAATAACAGAACAATAAGCATTTGTTCTCTGCTATGCAGTTAAAATGCATTTTCTCATTTGGTCTTCACAATTGTCCAGTGAAAGTATATTTTATGATCACACGTTAAAGAAGATCCTAGAGTTCTTTGCAGTAGAGTGGCTCACTCAAAATAGATTAGCCAGTGATGAGAATCTGCCGACGATCCAGTGGTTAAGACTTGCTGCTTTCACTATCAAAGGCCTGGGAGTTCAATCCCTGCTTGGGAAATGATCCCACGAGCTGCCTGGTGAAACACGCAACAACCACAACAACAGAATAAATTAGCTGGTGAAAAGTGGAGTTCCACCACCAGATTTAAGGAAAATCATTGTTCCTGTGAAACATGGATGATAATGAAATTTCAATATTATTTTATTTTGAATTTTTATAAGAGACTTTGACAAACGTACCACCACTATCGCATTAAGTAGATACATTTTTCTATGTTCTCCATTGTATTTCTTGTCGTCTCAGTTATGGACTGTACTCAAGCTGCCCTCTTCTCTCCATCACTGGAATTTCATCATGAAAACACAGCCTGAAGCACCAGTGAATCCAATAGTTTCACCAACAGAGACTGAGCTGAGAATAAAGAGGATCATGGAGAAACTAGACCAGATGATCCCACCCAGACCCTTCACCCACGTGAGCTCCACCACCAGCGCCGCGCACAGCAGAGCCACCCTCCTCAGTCCTCGAGACTCATACTGCAGGGGGGACCAGCTAGACGTCCTGCTGGAGGCGAAAGACCACCTGGGACGAAGGAAGGAATATGGCGGGGATTTCCTCAGGGCCAGGATATTCTCTCCGGCCCTGAAGGCAGGTGCTTCAGGAAGGGTGACAGACTTCAACAATGGCACCTACCTGGTGAGCTTCACCCTGTTCTGGGATGGCCAGGTGTCCCTGTCTCTCCTGCTCATCCACCCCAGTGAAGGGGCGTCGGCTCTCTGGAGGGCCAGGAACCAAGGCTATGACAGAGTGATCTTCACAGGCCAATTTCTCAATGGCACCTCCCAATTCAGTACTGACTGTGCCTTGGTTTTGAATTCAAGTGCTGAGCTGTGCGAGTACCTGCATATCCGAGACCAAGAAGCCTTCTACTGCCTGAAGGCTCCCCACATTCCCTGTGCTGCACTCACCCACATGCATTCCAAAAACAAGGACGTGTCTTATCTTAGCAAACAAGAAAGAAGCCTCTTTGAAAGGTAAATAATTATTTCTGAAGACTACCGTGGCAAATATAGTAACGAGTTGGCCTATCTGTTGATCCAAAAGAAATCGCTATTAATTAATGGTATATTAACATATCAATTTTGGGACTCAATGAAGAGCCATTTTAGAAAAGATCTGTGAATTCATCTGGGGACAGTGCTCACTCTCCAGTTATCCCTAAAGGTTCTGGATATTTAACCCTTATCACTGAAGCAAAAAAATACAACCAGAATAAAAATTTTAAGGGGGTGAGAAATATACATATGTGAATATGCATAGGCTCTAATATATTCTTTCTGCCTCTCAAAAAATTACCATATATACCTTCTAGGGATCTGTATTCCCTTGATTAATAAGCCAAAAAATAAAAAAAAGAAAATTTAATGAGTCTGGAATTGTGGGCAACGTAGTCAGTTATTATTATAAGAAATAACTGAAACAATGGCTAATGGGATTCTCGTGTATCCTGATCTTGGGGTCACCTGACAATTACTTTTTATATTTGTCTCTTTAAGGTCAAATGTGGGTGTAGAGATGATGGCAAAGTTCAACGCCATTACTGTCTCCCAATGCAACTGTAAGTCCTCCCTTGGTTTGATTGGTGGTTGAGGCTTCTCAGGCAGTTCAGGGGTAAAGAATCCACTTGCCAGTGGAAGAGATGCAGGTTTGATCCCTGAGTTAGGAAGATCCCTGGAGTAGGAAATGGTAACTCACTCTAGAATTCTTGCCCGCAGAAACCCATGGACAGAGGAGGGAGGCTACAGTGCATGGGGTCACAAAGACACATCTGTGCAGCTGAGCACACGCACGCTTAGCACTCATCCCATTTCATGGGCACTTATTCACTACTATCAATTGTATGCTGCTCCTCTCATCAGGCTTGTCTGTGACGGACCAAATGCCAATTACCTAAGTGAATAAATGACTGGAATCCTAAACCTAATTTGTAACCCTCATCACCAATATCATCATTACCTATCAGGCAACAGATTACTGGCCCACCAGACACAGCAGCCTTCAGATGCCCAAACTCTCTCCGAGCTTGCCCCTAGGTCTCATCTTCCCCAGCTACCACCATCTGCAGTACAAGCACAAGAATAACCATTTAGAGGTTTCCAACCTGCCATCTGTAATTCAGTTCATTCCAATTTCCCTCACTTTGTCTTTGCCACCTTTCAAACCATTTGAACATATAAAATAGCATTTCCATACTTACATTTATTAATTGCTCTTCCATTACTTTGGCTCAAAGTGTTAGTCTCTCTGTCCAGTTGGACTCATGGGCTATAGCCCTCCAGGTTCCTCTGACCTTGGAATTCTTCAGGCAAGAGTATTGGAGTGGGTTGCCATTTCCTACTCAGGGATCTTCCTGACCCAGAGATCGAACCCCTGATCTCCTGCACTGAAGGCAGATTCTTTACTATCCACCAGGGAACATCCTGGAAATTTTCTATCTAGAGTGACTTAAGCCAAGAATTTTTGTAGCCCTTTAAGTTCAGTATCAGCAGCTTGCTAATTGCTACTAAACTCATTGACAGGGCAACGTAGTCAGTTATTATTATAAGAAATAACTGAAACAATGGCTAATGGGATTCTCGTGTATCCTGATCTTGGGGTCACCTGACAATTACTTTTTATATTTGTCTCTTTAAGGTCAAATGTGGGTGTAGAGATGATGGCAAAGTTCAACGCCATTACTGTCTCCCAATGCAACTGTAAGTCCTCCCTTGGTTTGATTGGTGGTTGAGGCTTCTCAGGCAGTTCAGGGGTAAAGAATCCACTTGCCAGTGGAAGAGATGCAGGTTTGATCCCTGAGTTAGGAAGATCCCTGGAGTAGGAAATGGTAACTCACTCTAGAATTCTTGCCCGCAGAAACCCATGGACAGAGGAGGGAGGCTACAGTGCATGGGGTCACAAAGACACATCTGTGCAGCTGAGCACACGCACGCTTAGCACTCATCCCATTTCATGGGCACTTATTCACTACTATCAATTGTATGCTGCTCCTCTCATCAGGCTTGTCTGTGACGGACCAAATGCCAATTACCTAAGTGAATAAATGACTGGAATCCTAAACCTAATTTGTAACCCTCATCACCAATATCATCATTACCTATCAGGCAACAGATTACTGGCCCACCAGACACAGCAGCCTTCAGATGCCCAAACTCTCTCCGAGCTTGCCCCTAGGTCTCATCTTCCCCAGCTACCACCATCTGCAGTACAAGCACAAGAATAACCATTTAGAGGTTTCCAACCTGCCATCTGTAATTCAGTTCATTCCAATTTCCCTCACTTTGTCTTTGCCACCTTTCAAACCATTTGAACATATAAAATAGCATTTCCATACTTACATTTATTAATTGCTCTTCCATTACTTTGGCTCAAAGTGTTAGTCTCTCTGTCCAGTTGGACTCATGGGCTATAGCCCTCCAGGTTCCTCTGACCTTGGAATTCTTCAGGCAAGAGTATTGGAGTGGGTTGCCATTTCCTACTCCAGGGGATCTTCCTGACCCAGAGATCGAACCCCTGATCTCCTGCACTGAAGGCAGATTCTTTACTATCCACCAGGGAACATCCTGGAAATTTTCTATCTAGAGTGACTTAAGCCAAGAATTTTTGTAGCCCTTTAAGTTCAGTATCAGCAGCTTGCTAATTGCTACTAAACTCATTGACACTGAAATATATTTATGCATCTACAGATAGAAATGGCATTTTTCACCCAGAATACACAAGAATACTGGAGTGGGTTGCCATACCCTCCTCCCAGGGATACTCCCAAGGCAGAGATCGAACCCTGCATCGAGATCCATTCCTGCATTACAGGTGAATTCTTTACTGTTTGAGCCACCAAAGAAGCCCAAGGATACTTCTACCAGTCATTAAAACATTAAATCACTTTCTCTGATTGGTGGATAATCACAGCTCCACAACTGCCAAGGATAGACACCTCAATGCATCAGATTCCCAGACTCTTCATAAACCAATGACTAATAGTTAATACTCAGCTTGTCCAGGAATCTGATTCAGCCTACAGCCATATCCATGTGAACTGTCCAGGTCTCAAACCAAATTAGTTGTTAATTTTTTTATACTCCACTCACTGAAAGCATTAACAGTTTGATGGTGGCACTTAAGACAGTGTGTGATAAACTTCTAGGCAAATTGGGCTAAAGGACAAGATAAGTATGTTTTTATTACTCAGCAAGAATTGATGTCTTTCTTTTCATAAGAAGGGCTTCTCTGGTGGCTCAGATGGTAAAGAATTCACTTGCAGTGTGGAAGACTGGGGTTTGAACCCTTAGTTGGGAAGATCCCCCAGAGAAGGGAATGGCAGCCCACTCCAGCATTTTTTTTTTTAAAGAGATGGTTGGCCTTTATTTTTATTATTATTTTTTTAACATTTATTTATTTATTTATTTTGGCGGGGGTGGGGAGGGATGGGGGTGGGCGGGCCACTTCCACTGGTCTTTCATTTGTCTAGTTTCATCCATCTTTGTTCTTTGGCCCGTGTGGGCCTCCCATCGCGGTGGCCTCTGTTGTCGCAGAGCACCGGCTCTGGGCGCACATGCTCCAGAGCTCCGGCTCGGTAATTGGACACAACGGTCCAGCCGCTCCGCGGCACGTGGGATCTTCCCAGGCCAGGGATCAAACTGGCGCCCCTTGCACTGCAAGGCAGTGTCCTTACCCACTGGACCACCAGGGAAGCCCCACTCCAGTATTCTTGCCTGGAGAATTTCCATGGACAGAGGAACCTGGCAGGCCCCAGTTTGTAGGGTTGCAAAGAGTTGGACATGACTGAATAACTAGGCACACACATGCCTTTCATAAGGAGGCAAACAAGTACTTAAATTTTACCCAGAAGGCCTCTTTTTCCTGGGCGAAAACATGTTACCTATAATGAACATTAACAGGTATCACTTAGAAAATTCTCATCAGAGAATTTTTTCCTGAAAATTAACTATTCCCTTAAGAGGATGAGCCTCCAATTAGACTTTTCCTCCACCCTCACACTCTATTTAAAGGATACCTAGAAGACAGTTGGTTCTTACTAAATACTGATGGATGAAGTGATACTTAGAAGACCCTATCTTGTTGATTCTTTAGCAGAAAAGACAGCTCCAGTGAAAAAGCAGTGCAAGTCTGGAATGGCATCCACAATTCCCAGTGGACATGTCTGGAAAGACACATGGATTCCTGTCTCCTGTAGTTTAGCTGCTATCGAAATGAAAGAATGCCTGAGAGAAAAATTCATATATCTATTGGGAGATTCCACGATCCGCCAGTGGATGGACTACTTCAAAAGCAGTATCAACAGTAAGCCTTTGTCTAAGCTTTTATTCACATCCCTTTCGGAAACTTCTTTTTCATTTCAAGGGGAGAAAAGAATATAGGGAATGCCTCATTCATATTTGTTAATCACAGCACACCAACACTTTTCACAAGATATTGTCTTCTCTTTACATGTATTGACTAGAAGGAAGCCAGGATAGAAAAGGTTTACTCCATCCTTATTCCTGCAGAATTTATAGCTCAGTATTTGTGCAGGATACTTAGAATATCATGCACAGACCTGATGATAACAAGATAATATATTGTCTACCTTCTATAGGTGGCATGAAGGTTAAGGGTGTGGATTCTAAACCCAGATGTCCTGGGATTAAAATACAGCCTCCACCTATCTAGAGAGCCTTGGGCAAGTTACAAAAATAGGTTTTTGTCCATAGTCTCTTCATCTGTTAAAAGGAAGATGGAAATAGTACCCACCTGATAAAATGAAGTACTATACCCAATGCATTTAGAATACCGCTTACTGCATAGTAAGCACTCTTTGGTGTAAACTGTCATCAAGATTTCATGGAAGAATAGATGCTACAAGTGAGGGGATGGCTTCATACCAGAATGGCATAATGGTTAAACGCAGGGGCTTTGGAGCTTAACAGACCTCAACTATGCCACTTGGAAGACCTGCCCTTGGGCATAGTATTTATTTTCCTCGTCAATGAACGAGAAACAACAACAACATCTGGTGGTGATTATGAAGATTAAATGAAGTAGTAAGATATTTAACATATTGCAAGGCACATAGGCCCTTCGAAAGTACCCAATAAACAATAGCTATTGTCTTATTATCATCAGTTCATATTACAGTTGGGCTAGAATCCATTTGCTGGAACCCTAGTCCAGTTGCTCCTTTCACCTAACTAAGAATGCATCAATAATAACTCAATCACTAGTAGATCTTGGCACTCTTTTCTGGAGAACTGGTCTCACTGCCAGCCCTCTGTCCTGGGCTTTGGCTCTTACCACCAGGGACAGCACCACTAGTGTGGCTCCCCACTGGCCTTCTTAACACAAGGCCACTCATGTGATTTCCAACTCAGAGAGCAGACTGGCTCTCCGAGTAAAAAGGGAAAATAAATAGAGTCTTGAAGCCCCTCCAATAGAAGGGGAGGGGCTTGGATTTTTAATTTTTACTGGAACATACTGGCTTTACAATGTTGTGATATTTTCTGCTGTGCAGAAAAGTGAATCAGCTATACATGTGTGTGGATATATATATTATATAAACCCCCTCTGTTTTGAATTTTCTTCCCATTTAGGTTACTACACAGCACTGAGTAGGGTTCCTTAAGCGATACAATAGGTTCTCGTTAGGTATCTATTTTATACGTAGCAGTGTATACACGTCAATGCCAGTCTCAAAAGGGAGAGTTTTAAATTGTGATCCTCAGTAAATGACTCCTCTAGATCTCAGTTTCCTCTCTATAAAATTAAGGATCTCATGCTAACCACTTAGCTGCACGTTCTGCAACAGGGGAGCCTCTTATTTTATAGACACTATTGAATTACTGTGTTCCCTACCTTCTTGACTGACCTTTGAAACTGCAATAACAAAACATCTGTTACATAGAAATGAAGTATATCCTGCTTAGAATACCGCTTAATGAAGCCGAAGAAATTCATGAAAATGCTACAAGTGAGGGGATGGCTTCATACCAGAATGGCATAATGGTTAAACGCAGGGGCTTTGGAGCTTAACAGACCTCAACTATGCCACTTGGAAGACCTGCCCTTGGGCATAGTATTTATTTTCCTCGTCAATGAACGAGAAACAACAACAACATCTGGTGGTGATTATGAAGATTAAATGAAGTAGTAAGATATTTAACATATTGCAAGGCACATAGGCCCTTCGAAAGTACCCAATAAACAATAGCTATTGTCTTATTATCATCAGTTCATATTACAGTTGGGCTAGAATCCATTTGCTGGAACCCTAGTCCAGTTGCTCCTTTCACCTAACTAAGAATGCATCAATAATAACTCAATCACTAGTAGATCTTGGCACTCTTTTCTGGAGAACTGGTCTCACTGCCAGCCCTCTGTCCTGGGCTTTGGCTCTTACCACCAGGGACAGCACCACTAGTGTGGCTCCCCACTGGCCTTCTTAACACAAGGCCACTCATGTGATTTCCAACTCAGAGAGCAGACTGGCTCTCCGAGTAAAAAGGGAAAATAAATAGAGTCTTGAAGCCCCTCCAATAGAAGGGGAGGGGCTTGGATTTTTAATTTTTACTGGAACATACTGGCTTTACAATGTTGTGATATTTTCTGCTGTGCAGAAAAGTGAATCAGCTATACATGTGTGTGGATATATATATTATATAAACCCCCTCTGTTTTGAATTTTCTTCCCATTTAGGTTACTACACAGCACTGAGTAGGGTTCCTTAAGCGATACAATAGGTTCTCGTTAGGTATCTATTTTATACGTAGCAGTGTATACACGTCAATGCCAGTCTCAAAAGGGAGAGTTTTAAATTGTGATCCTCAGTAAATGACTCCTCTAGATCTCAGTTTCCTCTCTATAAAATTAAGGATCTCATGCTAACCACTTAGCTGCACGTTCTGCAACAGGGGAGCCTCTTATTTTATAGACACTATTGAATTACTGTGTTCCCTACCTTCTTGACTGACCTTTGAAACTGCAATAACAAAACATCTGTTACATGTATTTTTAAGAGTTAAATTGTATGGTTATAGTGTGCTTTGGAAAAGGAAATTGAAATATGTTGGAAACAATTAAGAAAAAATTCTCCCGTTTTCCTCCACCCAACCCTTCAGCATCACCATTTTCAAACTTCACTGGGTTAAGACTTTAAGTGCAGCCCTTTACTTCTAAGATGGTACATGTTACAGAGCATTAATATCCTTTACCACACATTTTCCTCAGAAGTTCTAGCTACAAAGCAGCTTGCCTTGGTAGTCTGACAAGGGTCTAAGTAATATAGTGAAAAATGAATGGACTCCATTTTCTTAGGTTCATATTATACTTTTCAAAAGTTTTAAGACTGAGTAGATGATTTTTATAAGAATTAGGAGGACAGAGCTTCCCTGGTGGTCCAGTGGGTAAAGAGTCCACCTTGCAGTGCAAGGGGCACCAGTTCGATCCCTGGCCTGGGGAGATCCCACGTGCCCTGGAGTAGCTGAACCAGTGTGTCCAATCAGGAGTCAGTGCTCTGGAACACATGTGCCCAGAGCCAGTGCTCTGCAAATGAGAGAGGCCACTGCAGTGGGAGGCCCACACATGCCAAAGAATAAAGATGGATGAAAATAAATGATGACTTAGAGAAAAAAAAAAGAAAAAGAAATACTCAATTCAAAAAAAAAAAAAAGAATTAGGAGGAATGTCAAGTTTAGGTACAGAGACTACTACTCACTGGTTATGTAATCTTGGCAGGTCATTTCATCTATTGATTTTCTTTTCTGTAAGATGGCAATTAAATATGCATATGCATATCTAAGGAGCTTAAAAAAATAGAATAAAGCATAATGCATTTACTTACGATCAATCATCTATTTTATAGGCAGTGTATACACGTCAATGCCAGTCTCAAAAGGAGAGTTTTAAATTGTGATCCTCAGTAAATGACTCCTCTAGATCTCAGTTTCCTCTCTATAAAATTAAGGATCTCATGCTAACCACTTAGCTGCACGTTCTGCAACAGGGGAGCCTCTTATTTTATAGACACTATTGAATTACTGTGTTCCCTACCTTCTTGACTGACCTTTGAAACTGCAATAACAAAACATCTGTTACATGTATTTTTAAGAGTTAAATTGTATGGTTATAGTGTGCTTTGGAAAAGGAAATTGAAATATGTTGGAAACAATTAAGAAAAAATTCTCCCGTTTTCCTCCACCCAACCCTTCAGCATCACCATTTTCAAACTTCACTGGGTTAAGACTTTAAGTGCAGCCCTTTACTTCTAAGATGGTACATGTTACAGAGCATTAATATCCTTTACCACACATTTTCCTCAGAAGTTCTAGCTACAAAGCAGCTTGCCTTGGTAGTCTGACAAGGGTCTAAGTAATATAGTGAAAAATGAATGGACTCCATTTTCTTAGGTTCATATTATACTTTTCAAAAGTTTTAAGACTGAGTAGATGATTTTTATAAGAATTAGGAGGACAGAGCTTCCCTGGTGGTCCAGTGGGTAAAGAGTCCACCTTGCAGTGCAAGGGGCACCAGTTCGATCCCTGGCCTGGGGAGATCCCACGTGCCCTGGAGTAGCTGAACCAGTGTGTCCAATCAGGAGTCAGTGCTCTGGAACACATGTGCCCAGAGCCAGTGCTCTGCAAATGAGAGAGGCCACTGCAGTGGGAGGCCCACACATGCCAAAGAATAAAGATGGATGAAAATAAATGATGACTTAGAGAAAAAAAAAAGAAAAAGAAATACTCAATTCAAAAAAAAAAAAAAGAATTAGGAGGAATGTCAAGTTTAGGTACAGAGACTACTACTCACTGGTTATGTAATCTTGGCAGGTCATTTCATCTATTGATTTTCTTTTCTGTAAGATGGCAATTAAATATGCATATGCATATCTAAGGAGCTCTGAAGTAAATAACTATATCAGTTCTAATAAATGCTTTATAAACTGCAAAGTCCTTCACAAATGAATAGTAATATTATTATATTTCAGATAGTGTATTCAGTACCACTTCATACATATGTGAAAGAAACACAGAAATATCAAATATCATTTCAGTCTCCAGGGAACTTACAGAGGACTTGGGGAAGCAGGTTTATTTACTTGTATTTCAAAATATAAAGACATCAACTGGCACCCTTCTCTCTCTTCAAAGAAGCTTAGTTTATAGTTTAAAAAATGTACAGAACTAATACCCACCAAAGTGACTCCATCAACCTCCAGTCAAGTGACCTCAAGGCTCTCTACTAGCAGTCCATTTGGTTGTACATGGCTCTACAGAGGGGCAGATATAATTTCTTATTTCTGCAACATTTTTGATTGCTCAATAATTTCCAAACTGTTCTCTCATTTAAACCTACCAAAAATTAGTAAGGATTAACATTTCATTATAAACGTCAAAACGTTTCTTCTAATTTTATGACCTTTATAACTTTATTCTTCTTTCATTTTGGGATTTCCTACTTGTCATCAGCCCTGAAGTCAGTGGATCTGCATGAACATGGAAAATTTCAAAAGCAACTTGCCGTGGACTTGGGCAAGAATATCAATATCCAGTGGCAAAAACATGGTTACCCCTTGATTGGATCATTGACCTATTCAGTCAAAGACATTGAGTACCTCACCCAGGTTATTGATAGAACTGGAGGAGATAAAAACACTATCATTGTTATTTTCCCTTCCTGAACCAGTGTGTCCAATCAGGAGTCAGTGCTCTGGAACACATGTGCCCAGAGCCAGTGCTCTGCAAATGAGAGAGGCCACTGCAGTGGGAGGCCCACACATGCCAAAGAATAAAGATGGATGAAAATAAATGATGACTTAGAGAAAAAAAAAAGAAAAAGAAATACTCAATTCAAAAAAAAAAAAAAGAATTAGGAGGAATGTCAAGTTTAGGTACAGAGACTACTACTCACTGGTTATGTAATCTTGGCAGGTCATTTCATCTATTGATTTTCTTTTCTGTAAGATGGCAATTAAATATGCATATGCATATCTAAGGAGCTCTGAAGTAAATAACTATATCAGTTCTAATAAATGCTTTATAAACTGCAAAGTCCTTCACAAATGAATAGTAATATTATTATATTTCAGATAGTGTATTCAGTACCACTTCATACATATGTGAAAGAAACACAGAAATATCAAATATCATTTCAGTCTCCAGGGAACTTACAGAGGACTTGGGGAAGCAGGTTTATTTACTTGTATTTCAAAATATAAAGACATCAACTGGCACCCTTCTCTCTCTTCAAAGAAGCTTAGTTTATAGTTTAAAAAATGTACAGAACTAATACCCACCAAAGTGACTCCATCAACCTCCAGTCAAGTGACCTCAAGGCTCTCTACTAGCAGTCCATTTGGTTGTACATGGCTCTACAGAGGGGCAGATATAATTTCTTATTTCTGCAACATTTTTGATTGCTCAATAATTTCCAAACTGTTCTCTCATTTAAACCTACCAAAAATTAGTAAGGATTAACATTTCATTATAAACGTCAAAACGTTTCTTCTAATTTTATGACCTTTATAACTTTATTCTTCTTTCATTTTGGGATTTCCTACTTGTCATCAGCCCTGAAGTCAGTGGATCTGCATGAACATGGAAAATTTCAAAAGCAACTTGCCGTGGACTTGGGCAAGAATATCAATATCCAGTGGCAAAAACATGGTTACCCCTTGATTGGATCATTGACCTATTCAGTCAAAGACATTGAGTACCTCACCCAGGTTATTGATAGAACTGGAGGAGATAAAAACACTATCATTGTTATTTCTCTGGGCCAACACTTCAGACCCTTTCCCATTGATGTTTTTATTCGAAGAGCCCTCAACGTCCGTGACGCAGTTCAGCGCCTTCTTCTGAGAAGCCCAGACACTGTGGTTGTCATCAAGACAGAAAACACCAGGGAGATGAACATTGATATGGAAAGATTTAGTGACTTTCATGGTTACATCCAGTATCTTGCTATCAAGGACATCTTCCAGGATCTCAATGTGGGCATTATTGACGCTTGGGATCTAACAGTTGCATATGGCACAAACAGTGTCCACCCACCCTCATCTGTAGTAAGAAATCAGATTAAGATATTATTAAACTTTATTTGCTAGATAACACATATCTCTGAAATTTATTCAGTTAATTAAAAACATCTATTAAGTATATGCTATCATGCCAGATGCTGTTGGCTCTGAACTCTCAATTAGCAAGAGAAAATCTGCACTATGGCTGATTTATTAGCCAGCAATTCAGCCACATCAGTTGTTTCTAATGTGGGCTTCCACTTACAAATAAACACAAAAACTCTTATGAAAAAAGCTACCCTTCTTGATCAGAGTCATACAAACAGGAAGTCAAAACACCTAAAAATTAAAAGCTCTCTCTAATACATAGAAATTCACAGCAATAAAGTCATTATAAAATAAATATTTGGAGAAAGAAGTATCATTTCATTATTTCTAAGACAAGTTCAAGATGATTTCCAGGACTCCCCTGGTGGTCCAGTGGTTATAATTCTGCACTTCCAATGCAGGGGGCATGGGTTCAATCCCTGCTTGGGGAATGAAGATCCAACAAGCCATGGGGAAGGGTCAAAAAAAATGACTTTCAAGTAGAAGAGGAGGTTTCCTGGGGGGTCAGTAGCAAAGAATCCACCTGCCAATTCAAGAGATGCTGAATGCATGAATTCAACCCCTGGGTCAGCAAGGTCCCCTGGAGAAGGAAATGGCAACCTACTCCAGTATTCCTACCTGGAAAATCCCATGGACAGAGGAGCCTGGCAGGCTACAGTCCTTGGGGTCATATAAGAGTCAGACCCAAGTTAATGACTAAGTAACAACAAGTAGAAGTCTTATGAGGCAATGTCTCATGTGCACAGTACTAAAGGAACAGAGGAATTGTAAATTTTGAAGCAAGACCGTTTGAATACTAAAAGTCTCTGACTTTTCTTTCCCTGGAAGGATTCCCTGCTAGGAGCTAATCTGTTCTATAGAAAAGATCTTTCAGGAATACAGGATAAAACAGTTGAAGGCACAGTGCTCTAGGATTCAGGGAGCTGGGCTTCAGTCCTTTTGTTGACAATACTTTTAGAACTTTGGATAAGTCACTTCAGCTCACTGGGCTCAGTTTCTCAAGCAAAGATGTTGATATGAGATTTGTGATTTTTCAAACCTTGCTCTGTGCAAATCTGGGTACCATAGGTGGCCTTTAGGTGCTACCTAGAAGGACAGGAGTTAGGAGAAGTGTTTGGTGAGCAGGGTACCAGTTCTTCCATGCCACTTCAGCTGGAATATCAGTCATTTCTATCAGTCTCTGTTTGGGGCTTCTGTGTGGCCTTTGATTGAAAAAAAGTCCGACTGCTTAAAATATGTTAGGAAACTATTATGTAGATAATGAACAACACTGGCTTCTCTAATCTGCACATAGAGGTAACATTTAATAGTAATTTAGAATTTAAATTAAGATAGCAATTTTAATTAATCACTCGCACACTTTAATAGGCCTCCCAAAATTTGACCAAAGAAAGAGAATGATACGAGAATTTCAGTTGATTAGGGAAATATAATTACTACAAAGCAATTTGGTATTATATTCTTTCGTAAGTTTTCCTTTTGACCAAGTCCCCAGATAACAGTGGGCCCCTGACCTACTCTCTTGCTGCATCTAGGAAAAGACAATTATGATAGGAACATCTTAAATCCATTTATTCAATTTCCTCCAGGAAAGGGATAATCATTTTTTAAAATTCTTTGTTCATGAGACACAATTCACAGTTCAGTGCCCAGTAAACAGATGGTCAGAAATATTGAGCCCCTTACCATGAGCCAGGAACTATTCTAGTCCTTAGGGATACAGTAGCCAAAAGGCACATGAATTCTCTGACATCAAAGAATCCTTATTGCAATAAAGGAAAAGATAAATAGCCAAAAAGATATAAAATAATCCTACACTACTAATGTAGTACAAACATACCATACTACAAAGAAGCATAACAAGGTGTGTAACAGGGTGATACAATGGTGGTGACGGAGGTGACTAGTCAGAGCAGTTAGAAGCAACTGAGAGAAGACTTTTCCAAATAATGGAGAGGCAGCACCCATGAGACAAAGTGCAAAGAGTGATCCTTAAGAAAGAATGGCAAAGGCTTACCTGGTAGCTCAGTGTTGAAGAGTTCGCCTGCCGATGTAGGAGACATGAGTTCAATCCCTGATCCGGGAAGATCCCACATGCTGCAGAGCAACTAAGCCCATGAGCCACAACTATAGAGCCTGTGCTCTAGAGCCTTGGAGCCACAACTATGGAGCGCATGTGCCGCAACTACTAAAGCCCATATGCCCTAGAGTCTGAGTTCCACAACAAGAGAAGTCGCCACAAGAAGCCTGCTTGCCTCAACTAGAGAGTAGCCTTCACTCCCTGCAACTAGAGAAGAGCCTGCAGCAGCAGTGAAAATCCAGAATAGCCAAAAATAAACAAATAAATAATTTACCAAAAAAAAAAAAGAGAAAGAATGGCAAGTGCCAGACCCCTGAGACATGATAGAGCTTGGTTTATCTGAAGAACAGGATACCATTATGTCTGGAATATTGTCAGTAGAGGGACAAGAAGTTAGAGGAAGGCACAGGTGGGTCATGTGTGGCCTTTGTAACCTATGGCAAAGAGTCAGAATACTATCCTAAGTATAATGGGCTTCCCAGGTAGCACTAGAGGTAAAGAATCCACCTGCCAATGCAGGAGACCCAAGAGAAGTGGGTTCAATCCCTGGATTGGGAAGATCACTTAGAGTAGGAAATGGCAACCCACGAGTATTTTTGCCTGGAAAATTCCATGGGCAGAAAAGCCTGGCAGGCTACAGTCCATGGAGGCACAAAGAGTCAGACGCAACTGAGCACTTCTAATTATAATGAGGAGATAGTTGAGGGAGGCAGAAAAGGAACGAAGGAAAATGAGAGGGTGGAAAAGAGAGAAGGAGAAAAGAAACAAAGAGAAGGAAAAAGGGAGAGAAAGAAAGGGAAGGGCAGAAGGAGGAAGGATAAAGTGAGAGAGATGGGAAGAGAGGGAAGAAGGACAGAAAAGAAGGAAAGGAGGGAGCGAGGGATTGGTAACATAACTCAGGCCTCACCACGACTGCTGTAGTTGCCAAGGTCAGAATGAACAGGAGTTGTGAAACTATGGAACTTTGGAACAGCATCTGTTTCTTCTATTAATAAAGTGATTTTCCATTACCACTCTCCAACTGGGTAAGGCTGGATAAGGGTCATGCTAAAAGGGCAGATTTTTTCTGTTTAAGAATACAGAGGACTACCATTTTAGAAGATGGACTAAAATTAGAAGGTGACCCACAGATTTTTTTTTTTTTGAGAAAAGAGAAAAGGAGAAATATACATTTATAATGTGTGAACCCTAGGAAGAAATGAAAGCTCAGGATAATGCGTTCAGTATGACATCCCTCAGAAATTAGCACTTTCTGGGGAAATCCAAGAAGAATTAGCAGTTCTTCCCAAAATGAGTCATGATAAACACAGAAGTAACTGTTGCCATGTCTGCTTGAGGTTTGATGGCCATTTCCTGTCTGAGATGATTCCTCGTCTTTCTACAGAAATCACAGGTTGATCTTCCAACAGGAGAAACAAGTAAAAATGACTAGCACACAGCATTCTGGACTGAATGAAATCTTAGACAAGATGAATAAATATTCCTAAAGGAAACAAAGAGGTAAATATTTCTAAGGGAAATGATAATTACAAAGCAAGGATGTTTAAGAGTAGACTGAGAAGAAACTGAGACGATTAAGAATTACATGGGGCTTCCCTGGTGGTCCAGTGGGTAAGGACACCGCCTTGCAGTGCAAGGGGCACAGGTTCGATCCCTGGCCTGGGAAGATCCCACGTGCTGTGGAGCGGCTGGACCAATGTGTCCAATTACTGAGCCGGAGCTCTGGCGCGCATGAGCCCAGAGCTGGTGCTCTGTGACAACAGAGGCCACCGCGATGGGAAGCCCACACAGGCGGAAGAACAAAGATGGATGAAAATAGAGAAATGAAAGACCAATAGAAGTGGCCCACCCATCCCCCTCTCTCCTCAACCCGCCTCCTCCCCCCAAAAAATATAAAGAAAGAAAGAAAGAATTACATGCATGGGAATCTTTCCAAGAAGGAGGCTTCAAAAAGTGGTGCATTCCAAATACCCTCGGGTGCTGAATTCCTACAGTTATACTCACTCTTATGATTGTATCCTATGGATCCAACTAGGACATAGAAACCACATTATGGGCTAATCAGGGAAAGTCTAATATAAAAAATTAATACACTCAGATGAATGAGTGACTAAGAAGGAATCTCTTTCTGGTTCCCTTAAGGGAAGAAGGAGGGTATCCATGGAAGGAGCAACTTGGAAGGGGCCCTCCTCAAGGCTGGAGTTCAGACCTTGCTGGGGAAGGTGTAGTTCAGCCCATGTGGCAGCCGAGTAGATGACTGGTTTGCCCAGGTCTGAAACTGCTGGGCAAGCAGACAGTGACCCTCTGTAGTGTGAGTAGGGTACAGGCGACCAGCAGGCAGGGGTGTGGGTGTGCAGATCACATGAGGGCCAGGACAGCCAAGCTGCCCAGTGACCTGCAGAGAGAATCAGTGCCTGTGTAAGCAGGACGCCTTCACCAACAGGAAGCCATGAGGTGTTGTCTTCTATGTGGCAAAGGCCAGGGAAGATTATCGTGGCACCAGGACAAGCCTACAAGGTGACCAAGGAAGTTCCTGGTTCTAGGAATAAGATACGAAGAGCTCCATTGGAAGTTTCCATATCCATAATGCCCACGCTCCATGCAATCACAGAAAGGGGATGGCTCCTTCCTCCTGCAATGCCCCTCCAGTGCCCTCTGCTAACAAAGCTCTAAATGTGCTCACTGTTAAGGAGGGATGCTTAGAAGAACTCTGTCACTGCAATACACTATCACGTGTAACACAGCTAGCTAGTATGAAGCTGCGGCATTGCACCAGGAGCTCAGTTCGGTGCTCTGTGATGACCTAGAGGAACAGGGTAGGCATAGGACAGAGGACCAAGACGACGGGGATATATGTATGCACAGAGCTAGTTCACTTTACTGTACAGCAGAAATGAAGACAATATTATAAAGCTATTATGCTCTAATAAAAAAATACATTGGGGCTTCCCTGGTGGTCCAGTGGGTAAAGACACCGCCTTCAAGTGCCAGGGATGCTAGTTAAATGGCCTGGGAGGATCCCACGTGCCGCAGTGTGGCTGGACCGATGTGTCCAACTCCCAAGCCAGAGCTCTGGAGCGCATGTGCCCAGATCTGATGCTCTGCGACTAGAGAGGCCACTGTGATGGGGGGCCCACACAGGCCAAGGAACAAAGATGGATGGAAACAGATAAATGAAAGATCAATAGAAGTGGCCGATATATATATATATATATATGTGGGTGAATTTGGAGCTGAGAGTCAATACAGAGTCAATACATTGCTGTCACAATCATCAACCCATGCCTTTTTATTGGGCCATTTCCTTAGGAAACAAACGTGACCATGCTCTAATAATAGCTATACTAGTTTGCATCTTTAAAAAAAAAAGAAAACTAAATAGAAATTATATGCATCCTCTGATATTATTTTTCTCTTCAGAGGTCGACACGTATCTTCTTTTCTTTGCATAAAACCCTCTTTAAAATGTCCTCAATGCCTCTTCTTCCCTGTTACAACACGTCTGAGTTGGACTTGTGTTCTGCATTGCTAACCTATGTAGAATTAGGAAGATGAATTAAAAAAAAAAATGACATGGGCTTCCCTGGTGGCTGAGCAGTAAAGAATCTGACTTCAATACAGAAGACATAAGAGATGCGAGATCAATCCCTGGATTGGGAAGATTCCCTGAAAAAGGAAATGGCAACCCATTCCAGTATTCTTGCCTGAAAAATCTGATGGACACAGGAGCTTAGAGGCTACAGTCCATGGAGTCACGAAAGAGTTGGACATGACTTAGCAACTAAACAACAACAACATAAAATGACATGGCATGGGGGTTTCCTTGGTGGTCCAGTGGGTAAAGAGTCCACCTTGCAGTGCAAGGGGTGCGGGTTCGATGCCTGCCCCAGGAAGACCCCACGTGGCACGGAGTGGCTGAATCGGCGTGTTCAATAAGGAACCAGTGCTCTAGAGCACATGCACCCAGAGCCTGTGCTCTGCAACGAGAGAGGCTATTCTCATATGGCTCCCATGTTAGACTGAGTCAGAAATAATTCTATATGTATCTGATAATACAGATAACATTGAAACTAAATCATATCTTTCATGAGGGCAGAAAATAATCCCCCAGTGACTCATCCCAGCCATGGAATTTTCCAGTGACTCATCCATGGGTGGACGATAGCCTTTCCCTGGAGTGGCTAGCCTATCCCTTCTCCAGGGAATCTTCCCAACCCAGGAATCAAACTCAAGTCTCCCACATTTCAGGAGGATTCTTACCCATCTGAGCCACCAGGGAAGCCCAAGAATACTGGAGTGGGTAACCTATCCCTTCTCCAGCAGATCTTCCTGACCCAGGAATCAAACTGGGGTCTCCCGCCTTGAAGGCAGATTCTTTACCAGCTGAACTACAAGGGAGCCCAGTATCTTTCTCACCTACAAACAATCCCAGATCTTCAGAGACTATGTGTGGACTCCTGGTTATTTCCAAGTTTGCAACTGAAGGCATGCAATTCATGACTGGGACTAAATAAATAAATGAGGGAACAAATAAATACCCTATTTGACTCATACGGGGAGAAGGCCAATTTTCTGGTAAATCTTCCACCAAGATAAAGAGATGCAACGGATACGTGACAGAAAGTATGACTCCCTCTCATATTTGCCTTCATCTGCATTGTCTTTTATATTGAAAATCTGTGATTTCTGTCATGAAAAATGCTCCTCGTAACAGGACCCCTCTTTCAAAACCTTCCTTGCTTTATATTCTCAGGTGGAATTGTCAGCCTTGCAATTCTGCCACTCTCTGGATCATATTCTTGCCTGAAAAATCTGATGGACACAGGAGCTTAGAGGCTACAGTCCATGGAGTCACGAAAGAGTTGGACATGACTTAGCAACTAAACAACAACAACATAAAATGACATGGCATGGGGGTTTCCTTGGTGGTCCAGTGGGTAAAGAGTCCACCTTGCAGTGCAAGGGGTGCGGGTTCGATGCCTGCCCCAGGAAGACCCCACGTGGCACGGAGTGGCTGAATCGGCGTGTTCAATAAGGAACCAGTGCTCTAGAGCACATGCACCCAGAGCCTGTGCTCTGCAACGAGAGAGGCTATTCTCATATGGCTCCCATGTTAGACTGAGTCAGAAATAATTCTATATGTATCTGATAATACAGATAACATTGAAACTAAATCATATCTTTCATGAGGGCAGAAAATAATCCCCCAGTGACTCATCCCAGCCATGGAATTTTCCAGTGACTCATCCATGGGTGGACGATAGCCTTTCCCTGGAGTGGCTAGCCTATCCCTCCTCCAGCAGATCTTCCCAATTCAGGGATCAAACTCAAGTCTCCCACATTTCAGGAGGATTCTTACCCATCTGAGCCACCAGGGAAGCCCAAGAATACTGGAGTGGGTAACCTATCCCTTCTCCAGCAGATCTTCCTGACCCAGGAATCAAACTGGGGTCTCCCGCCTTGAAGGCAGATTCTTTACCAGCTGAACTACAAGGGAGCCCAGTATCTTTCTCACCTACAAACAATCCCAGATCTTCAGAGACTATGTGTGGACTCCTGGTTATTTCCAAGTTTGCAACTGAAGGCATGCAATTCATGACTGGGACTAAATAAATAAATGAGGGAACAAATAAATACCCTATTTGACTCATACGGGGAGAAGGCCAATTTTCTGGTAAATCTTCCACCAAGATAAAGAGATGCAACGGATACGTGACAGAAAGTATGACTCCCTCTCATATTTGCCTTCATCTGCATTGTCTTTTATATTGAAAATCTGTGATTTCTGTCATGAAAAATGCTCCTCGTAACAGGACCCCTCTTTCAAAACCTTCCTTGCTTTATATTCTCAGGTGGAATTGTCAGCCTTGCAATTCTGCCACTCTCTGGATCATATCCAAAGGACTCTACTCCCTGCTAAGTGATTGGTCCTAGCAGAGCCCATTGAAACCGTTGTTTGGGTTTTTCCTGTGACTTAGTATAAATTCTGAAGATATATGGATCTCTCTCATTGTGAGATCTTCCAACACAGAAGACCGTGTGTGTGGCTTAAGCCTCTTGGAAGCAGATGGAAAAGGATCAGCCTGAGAACAGATCCAAGGAAAGAGAACAGTAGAGCCTAGGGGCTTAGAGAGTTTGATTACCCCTGTTTGAACCCCTAGATGAGTCATAAATGTTTTTCTTCCTTGAGTTGGCATGGAAACGACTAGCATAAATTGGAAACTACAACTGGAAGAGTCCTGGATAATGTGTTTCTGTGAAGTCAACTTGCCTGTGGAGAGTAATAAATTTAAGAGATCACAGATGCAGTTGGGAAAGTCATTACAACATAGGAGATTAGCAGAATTAAACAGTCCCAGGATTTATGTTTGACATCGAAGAGAACTTTCTACCTACTCTAATGGGAAGTAATTGAAGTGAGTATTTATATCTTTTGTTATGAGTCTGACTGAAACGAGTAAAAGTGGACACACAGTTTATAAGAAGACTAAGTGATTTTATTTCAGATTTATTAGGAAACAAAAAGTGAATGAAAGAGATTAAAGGAACCACTAAGCACATGTATGTATAATTTTACACTTATTCCTCCAAGCCCTAAGAAGTTTATATTGTTAAAACATCCCACTTTATAGATGAGTAAGTTCTGCTTTAGGCTTCCCAGTGGTAAAGAATTTGCCTGTCAGTGCAGGAGATGCAGGAGACATGGGTTCAGTTTCTGGGTCTGGAAGATTACGTGGAGAAGGAAATAACAAACCAGTCTGGCATTCTTGCCTGGAAAATCCCATGGTCAGAGGAGCTTGACAGGCTATGGTCCATGGGGTCGCAAAGAGTTGGACACGACTGACCAACTGAGCACACACACATGCAAGTTCCACTTTAGGAAGTTAAAGATTGTCTAAGATTCTAAAGCCAGTGTACTGAGAACCTTATGTTTATCAGTTATTGGGTAATAATATCAAACAGACTCTAGTAATAAAAGTAAGTAACAGTACAAAGAGATAACAAGAGATTAACAGTATGAAGTAGAATGGGGAAAAAAAATCTGGAATTTATTCAAAATCGTGGAGCCTTACCTCTCAAATAAATCCACAGAAATTTCTGGAAGGAGACTGACAAAGTGCTAAAAGAGAAGAACTGCCTTCAACAGAACAAAGACTGTGCATGTGTGCTCAGTCGTATCTGACTTTTGCAATCCCATGGACTGTAGCCTGTCAGGCTCCTCTATCCATGGGATTTCCCAGGTAAGAATACTGGAGTGACTTGCTATTTCCTACTCCAGGGAATCTTGCTGACTCAGGGATCAAACCCATGTCTCTTGCATCTCCTTCATTGGCAGATGGATTCTTTACCACTGTGCTACCTGGGAACCCACAGAGAATGTGAGAAAATTCTAAAAGACTGAAATTAGAAGAGATTAAAGTATGTGATTACAGTTCAAGATTAATTTAGGACTAAACTGCCACAGGAATTTCATATGCCAGGGTAAGGAGGATGATTGACAGAGAAGCCAAGAAGTCTGACCCCCTCCACATGTCATATGAAAACACTGAAGCTATATGCTTGAGTCAAAAAGACAAAACAGTACCATGCATGACATCTAAGATAAGGCAGCCCAGACTTTGGAAAGTCTAGGTGTTGACACATAGCACCAGGCAATATTTCTAACAACTCTCCCAGAAACAAACTGCAGTAAAGCAAACATTTACAGAGAGGCTAGCAGGGGACCTCGAATTCAAAGATAAACACAATCAAAACTAAACAATCATTTGGAAACATCTAATACTAGAAAAAATGGCATTAAGCACAACAATCAGAAGAAATTTACACACCTAGGAAACAGAGCACGTCAAATAGGAATTTTAAATAGATAAAATTAATTTCTAGACTGACATGAGAAGCTGTTGCAGCTATATTTAGAGTTAACTAGATGTTGGTTAAAGTAAACTCAGGGTGGTTGAAATAAAGAAAAACTTAAGGGACACACTGAAAACCAAAATGAAACCAATAAAGTGGTGAGATGAAATAATAACTCACCTATTCCTCCAGAATATAGAATGAAACAAAAATGTGATCAAAATTATGAAAAATAAGCTCACAGATATTAGATCTCAGCTTTAAAGGGTCATGAGGGCTTAAAAGTGCCAGGCAAGATGAAGATAAAAAGATCTACATACATTTTGCAAGATCAAGGACTCAGAGAAAATTGTAAAAAGTTCTAGAATGATGTTAACTTTGATATCTGATATTTTAGCAGTCACATAAGATTACAAAAAGAAACTGAAACGTTGTCTTCAAAGCTAGGAGGAAAATAGTTTTCACGTTAGAGTTCTATACCACATAAACTTAACTATTTGTAGAGGCAAAGCAAAAACATAGTGTACATTTCTATAGTGTACTTTTCTTTTACCACATTTTGAACTTAAAAAAAAAGAATGTGAGAAAATTCTAAAAGACTGAAATTAGAAGAGATTAAAGTATGTGATTACAGTTCAAGATTAATTTAGGACTAAACTGCCACAGGAATTTCATATGCCAGGGTAAGGAGGATGATTGACAGAGAAGCCAAGAAGTCTGACCCCCTCCACATGTCATATGAAAACACTGAAGCTATATGCTTGAGTCAAAAAGACAAAACAGTACCATGCATGACATCTAAGATAAGGCAGCCCAGACTTTGGAAAGTCTAGGTGTTGACACATAGCACCAGGCAATATTTCTAACAACTCTCCCAGAAACAAACTGCAGTAAAGCAAACATTTACAGAGAGGCTAGCAGGGGACCTCGAATTCAAAGATAAACACAATCAAAACTAAACAATCATTTGGAAACATCTAATACTAGAAAAAATGGCATTAAGCACAACAATCAGAAGAAATTTACACACCTAGGAAACAGAGCACGTCAAATAGGAATTTTAAATAGATAAAATTAATTTCTAGACTGACATGAGAAGCTGTTGCAGCTATATTTAGAGTTAACTAGATGTTGGTTAAAGTAAACTCAGGGTGGTTGAAATAAAGAAAAACTTAAGGGACACACTGAAAACCAAAATGAAACCAATAAAGTGGTGAGATGAAATAATAACTCACCTATTCCTCCAGAATATAGAATGAAACAAAAATGTGATCAAAATTATGAAAAATAAGCTCACAGATATTAGATCTCAGCTTTAAAGGGTCATGAGGGCTTAAAAGTGCCAGGCAAGATGAAGATAAAAAGATCTACATACATTTTGCAAGATCAAGGACTCAGAGAAAATTGTAAAAAGTTCTAGAATGATGTTAACTTTGATATCTGATATTTTAGCAGTCACATAAGATTACAAAAAGAAACTGAAACGTTGTCTTCAAAGCTAGGAGGAAAATAGTTTTCACGTTAGAGTTCTATACCACATAAACTTAACTATTTGTAGAGGCAAAGCAAAAACATAGTGTACCTTTCTATAGTGTACTTTTCTAAAAGAATTACTAAAGAACTTACAAGATGAGAAATGAATCCAGTATGTAGGAGTGGCTTTTAGAAGCAATATTGGTTAAAGAAACCAGGAAAACAATATTGATGTAGTTGTGAGTGAAGAAAAATGTGAAAATTACTCAACGATAAATACTGGTCATAGAGTGGTGCATGTAGTAGTTGGTGATAATTGCTGACTTTATACTAAGCGTAGGGCACTATTCTAAATGTTGTACATATATTCATTTAATCCTTATAACAACTGTATAAGAAATTGGAAATTGATGATACTAAAGCATAGAGAAGTTGAACCATTTGCATTTGTCACAGAGTTAGTAGGTAGGAGGGCCATGATGTAAACCTATAAGTAGCACATCTATAAATAGAAATTCCAGATTATATTAACATGTATTATGGACTCATTGTATTCCCCCAAAATTCATGTGTTGAAGTCCCAACTCTAAATACTTAGAATACAGCATTTGGAAACAAGGTCTTTAAAGAGGTGATAAAGTTGAAATAAGGCCCTCTGGATGGGACACAAAGAAGCTGGTTTTTTACATACATGCAAACAATGCCTGGCATTTGGCAAGGCTGTAAAAAAAACATTAGATTAATGAACAGATGCTATTAGAAAATTATAATAATAGTGAACAGTTAGGAGAATGTAAAACAAAGTTAAGTAAATACTATAGATAAAAGAAAAAAAATTAGTATATAAAAATGGGAGCTAAGGCTTTCTGGATGGAAGAGCAGATCTTAAGTTCTGTTAAAACTTCAGATACAGATTTTAAGTTTTGCCAATTATGAGGATTACATTTCAAAATTTCATTCACTAGATAAGCAAAATAAATATATATACTATTCCATTAACTGTACATATATCTAATAAACTACAATGTATATAAAATTAAAACTTCTCAAACTAGGAAGGGGATAAACAGAAGAATGAAAATATAATCAAGAGAATAAGAGGATAAGCCACAGGCCAAGGGAAAATATTTGCAAAAGACATATCTGATGAGGGATTATTATCAAAAATATACAAATAATTCTTGTATATTAACAATAAGAAAAGATTCCAATTTAAAAAATGGGAAACAAAAAATAAAAAAAGTAAAATAAATAAATAAATAAATAAATATGGGGAAAACAAACCTGAACATACACCTCACTAAAGAAGATAGACAGATGGAAAATAAACATATGAAAAGATACTCAATACCGTATGTCATTAAGAAATTGAAAATTAAACCTATAATGAGATACCACCATGCACCTACTAGAATGACCAAAATTCAAAACATTGACCACATCAAATGTTAGGGAAGATGTGAACTAACAGGAACTCTCATTTATTGCTGGTGGAAATACAAAGTGGTATAGCCACTTTGGAAAAGTTTAGCAGTTTCCTAAAAAACTCAACATACTCTTACCATATGATCCAGCAATTACACTCATTGCTATTTACCCATATTATCTGACAACATATGTCCACACAAAACCCTGCACATGGATGTTTATAGCAGTTTTATTCATAATTGCTGAAATCTGAAAGCAACCAAGATGTCCACCAGTAGGTAAATGGATAAATAAACTGTAGTACATACAGACAATAGAATATTACTCAGAGCTAAAAAGAAATGAGCTATAAGACACAGAGAAAACCTAAATGCAAATACCTAAGTGAAAGAAGCCAACCTGAAAAGTCTATGTGACATTCTGGAAAAGGTTTAACTATGGATACAATTAAAAAAAAAAAAAAAAAAAAAGGATTGGTGGTTATCAAGAGTTAGGGAGAAGCGGATAATGAATGATCTATAGTTGGAGCACAAAGGAGTTTCAGGGCAGTGAAATTATTTTGTGTGCTATTATAATGGTGGATATATATCATTATATATTTGTCAAAACCCAGGGAATACACAATACCCTGAGTGCCCATGGACTTTGGAATTGCACAGTACGCTGGGTGTGTACGGACTTTGGGTGATAATGATGTGGCAATACAGGCTTATCACTTGTAACAACGTACCACTCTGGTGTATGATGTTGATGTGGGATATGAAGCACATGGAAAATCTCTGTACTTTCCCCTCAGTTTTGTGGATATAAAACTGCTCTAAAAAAATGGAGTCTACTTTTTCAATCATTCCAGTAGAAGGACAGAAAAGAAGTAGAAAAGAAGAGGATGGGAAATATTTGTTATTTTTGTTAATGGTGAAAAAAATACAAATATATTAGCAATCGTAGTAACTTTAAGTGGACCAGATTCTTTTTGGGGGGGGGGGGGGCGGGCGGAGGGCGCATTGGTTGGGAGACGGGCGGGCCACTTCTGTTGGTCTTTCATTTATCTATTTTCATCCATCTTTGTTCTTTGTCCCGTGTGGGCCCCCCATCGCGGTGGCCTCTGTTGTCGCAGAGCACCGGCTCTGGGCGCATGCGCTCCAGAGCTCCAGCTCAGTAATTGGACACATTGGTCCAGCCGCTACGTGGCACGTGGGATCTTCCCAGGCCAGGGATGAAACCGGTGCCCCTTGCACTGCAAGGCGGTGTCCTTACCCACTGGACCACCAGCCCTGGACCAGATTCTTCATGCTAAATGTCAGTGGTATATAAATTAGAATTAAAAAATAAAATTCTTTTTAAACTGTTCAAAAGGTGCATCAGACACATAATGACACAGAAAAGTTGAAAGCCAAAGAATGGGCAAATAGCATAAACAAAAGCAATGGTGAAATATCTATTTCAACATAAAGAAATCTTGGGAGAGCATAATGACAAATTTTGTTGTCCTCTAACAGCTGCTTTGACTCAGACCATATTCCTGGATCAAGAATCAGGATGAGCACATTTGCCATTCTGGATCTGGCATCTGAAAGGTAAGTTGCCAGAAGGTACACTGTCCTCAGGAAATGTCTAGGCACAAGAATAGTGCTTGGGAGGCTGGTGAAGCTCTGGGTAAGATGGGATGTCCTAAGTCAAGCTTGTTAATACTGTAAAGATTACATTCTTGGAATCACTAGACTATGAGATTCTATCTTTTGGTGGGGGGAGGATGGCACTTCTATTGATCTTTCAACCATCCATTTTCATCCATCTTTGTTCTTTGGCCTGTGTGGTCCTCCCATCACAGAACACCGGCCCTGGGTGCGTGTGCTGCAGAGCTCCGGCTTGGTAGCTGGACACATAGGTCCAGTCACTCTTCCCAGGCCATGGATAGAACTGGCGCCCCTTGCACTGCAACGTGGTGTCCTTACCCACTGGACCACCAGGGAAGCCCTAGACTATGAGATTCTTAACAGCAAGAAACTTATGGTTGCCAGGATAGAAGGATGAGGAGAAGTGACATTTAGGGAGTTTGGGACTGACATGCACACACTGCTGTATTTAAAATGGATAACAAACAAGGAACTACTGTGTAGCACAGCAAGCTCTGCTTAATGTTATGTGGCAGAATTGATGGGAGGTGAGGTTGGGGGAGAATGGATGCCTATATACGTATGGCTGAGCCCCTTCACTATCCACCTGAAACTACCACAACATTGTCAATCAGTTATACTCCAATATAAAATAAAAAGCTCTGAAAAAAATAAAAATACAATAAAAGGATAGTATTTTATTATTCACGCTTGAATCATTAGCACCCAAAACCTCATGGTGTTCAGATGCTAAGTCATGTCCGCTCTTTGCACCTCCAATAGACTGTAGCCCACCAGGCTTCTCTGTCTATGGGGTTCTCCAGGTAAGAATACTGGAGTGGGCTCCCATTTCCTTCTCCATAAAACATTATAGGTACTAAGTAAATGTTGGATGAATAAATGAGTGAATTAATTCAGTACATACTATTGTATAATCATTTAACTCTTGATTATCATTATCAAATTCATCCATACAAAAATTACTGCTGTACTCTCTCTGTACCAAAGGCCTGTGACTTTCAAAAGGAATGTAAGGTCTCAGAATCCCTAGACAAGTCCTGCACTGGCTTCTCTTGCTCCACGCTTGTTCATGCTTCCCATTTTTCACCTGTAGTCCCTACCCTGAAATGCATTTCTACCATCTTTTTTATTACACAGCCTTTCCTCTATAACCGGGCTTCTCAAGGGATGGTCTACAGACACACATGTACAGATCGTGTCCCAGAGCATCAAGATATGTACAGAAATTAAGAGTAAGCATTTGAAACTTTCTAGACAGTTTCACATTGCCATAATGTTCATGCGAGGTTTTATTGTGTTTTCAAAAGTCATGCCAGGGACTTCCCTGGTGGCCCAATGGTTAAGAGTCTGTCTTGCAATGCAAGGGATGTGGATTGATCCCTGGTCAGGGAACTAAGATCCTATGTGCTGTGGAACAACTAAGCCCATGCGTCACAAGTGGAGAACCCACATGCCACAACTATTGAGCTCACATGCTCTGGAGCCCATCTGCCAAAACAAGAGAGTCCACGGCCGCAACAAAAAATCCCACATGATGCAATGACGATCCTGTCTGCCGCAACTAAGACCCAACACAGCCAAATTAATTAAGTAATCATAAATAAATAAATCTTTTTTAAAAGTCATGGTAGGAAAAAAAGTCACAGTAGATGATAGTTTGGAAATAAATAATTTGTCCTTCACCACAGATAGCTTGAAAAGATATATACCAGGGCTGTTTGCTAAATGTATGTCCCTGGTGATCTTTGATACCAAATCTTAGAAAATGGCACATAGTTTAGACACCCAGGCATGAAAAGAGAATGGAAGTTAAGAGTCACATGACAAAGCTGAACGTGCTAAGTGGGGAAGGGCCTGAGGCATGGGCTCTCCTGAGCAAAAAAGTGAACTACACTCCCTTTCACTAACCTACAGAGCAAGCAATCCTTCCCCTTTTATCAGATTCTTTTCAAACTGGCAGAACTACCTCAACCATCCATCAGGTCTCTGCATGGTGTCCATAGACAATATGTCTTTTTATTTGGGGTTGTCTTAAGGCTCAGGTTTTCAGGGGACTTCCCTGGCAGCCCAGGGTTAAGACTCCATGCTTCCACTGCAGGGGGCAGAGGTATGATCCCTGGTTGGGGAGTTAAGATTGTTCATGCTACGGCACAGCCAAAGGAAAATAAAAACTCTGGGTTTTCAGAGGAAAGTCTTCTCACACAGTAGAAGCACTGGGAGTATCATTGCACTATGACCACATGAACCTTAGCTATCTTAGAACTAAGAGATTTCTCTTCTCGGGGTCGTATGTACAGATCGTGTCCCAGAGCATCAAGATATGTACAGAAATTAAGAGTAAGCATTTGAAACTTTCTAGACAGTTTCACATTGCCATAATGTTCATGCGAGGTTTTATTGTGTTTTCAAAAGTCATGCCAGGGACTTCCCTGGTGGCCCAATGGTTAAGAGTCTGTCTTGCAATGCAAGGGATGTGGATTGATCCCTGGTCAGGGAACTAAGATCCTATGTGCTGTGGAACAACTAAGCCCATGCGTCACAAGTGGAGAACCCACATGCCACAACTATTGAGCTCACATGCTCTGGAGCCCATCTGCCAAAACAAGAGAGTCCACGGCCGCAACAAAAAATCCCACATGATGCAATGACGATCCTGTCTGCCGCAACTAAGACCCAACACAGCCAAATTAATTAAGTAATCATAAATAAATAAATCTTTTTTAAAAGTCATGGTAGGAAAAAAAGTCACAGTAGATGATAGTTTGGAAATAAATAATTTGTCCTTCACCACAGATAGCTTGAAAAGATATATACCAGGGCTGTTTGCTAAATGTATGTCCCTGGTGATCTTTGATACCAAATCTTAGAAAATGGCACATAGTTTAGACACCCAGGCATGAAAAGAGAATGGAAGTTAAGAGTCACATGACAAAGCTGAACGTGCTAAGTGGGGAAGGGCCTGAGGCATGGGCTCTCCTGAGCAAAAAAGTGAACTACACTCCCTTTCACTAACCTACAGAGCAAGCAATCCTTCCCCTTTTATCAGATTCTTTTCAAACTGGCAGAACTACCTCAACCATCCATCAGGTCTCTGCATGGTGTCCATAGACAATATGTCTTTTTATTTGGGGTTGTCTTAAGGCTCAGGTTTTCGGGGGACTTCCTGGCAGCCCAGGGTTAAGACTCCATGCTTCCACTGCAGGGGGCAGAGGTATGATCCCTGGTTGGGGAGTTAAGATTGTTCATGCTACGGCACAGCCAAAGGAAAATAAAAACTCTGGGTTTTCAGAGGAAAGTCTTCTCACACAGTAGAAGCACTGGGAGTATCATTGCACTATGACCACATGAACCTTAGCTATCTTAGAACTAAGAGATTTCTCTTCTCAAGGGTGTCTGGTAATGTATGAGGAGAAAGACAGGAATCTCGAAGAATTTCTGGGAAATACCTAGTTAGCAGTGCCTGTGGAATTATACTGCCATCTATGTGTGAGACTGTCTGGGTGGAAAACATATGATTATGCTACAGGAACTCAGACCATGGGAGAGATCAATGGTCTAGGATTATTCTGGAAAGGTTTCCTTGGATATGGGTCCTCAGTTGGGACTATGTGATTATAGAGTTTGGAGGGATGTAGGTACAAGCCATCCCAGGTGGGCAGCTGGATGCATCAGAAACCAAGTCAGAAAAGCAGGAAAAAAAAAATTATTGTCTTTGACTATGCATCTATTCTTACATGCCTTGTGTGTGTGTGTTTGCCATTTATGTAAATAATTTTGCAATAAAGATTTGTAATATTTCTTACTTTCTTCACTTGGTACTGTTTTTAAAAGACTATCTAATTTTCTGCAACTACACATACAGATATACAAGCAAGTATATAATTTTGTACATGATTCTTTGCAGACCTAAGAAGTCCTCTGCAACATGCCCAAATTGGATTGATTGAACTTAGGTCACAGGTATACACAATTTCAAGTAAAAAACAAACACAAAAACTACTGTCATGTTGCTTTCAAAAATGATCCTATGCATTTATATTCAAATCAGCAATACCACTGAGTTACATATAAAAATGCAATATATATTATGACCCAGCTGGGTGTAAGCCAGCAAGGTTGTGTTGTTTTGCTTTAAAAAAAATTTAAAGATAAAGGAGAAAATTAAATTATCTCAATAAATCATAAAAAGCCTTTGACAATGATTCAGCTTCCATTCATAATAAAAACACTTGGCAAACTGTTTTCAGAAGAGAGCTTCCTTAATCTAATAGAAGACATAAAATAAACAGCAAATATTGAACATCAAATGTCACACATTCAATCAACATCATGAAATACTACAATTAACATTGGTAAGTAGTCAAAGCTGCCTAGTACAGTCACTTATAATCATCTTTGTTCTGCATATAGTGCTGACACACAAACACTACAAAAATAATAAAGCACAGTAAGTGCAGGAAGGGGATAGAATTGATTGGGAAATGGCGCAAAGGAACTTTAGGAGTAATAGATATATTCTATATATTCATTCTACACATGTGTATACATGTGTTATTACTCATAAAAATACTATATACTCACAGGAATCTCGAAGAATTTCTGGGAAATACCTAGTTAGCAGTGCCTGTGGAATTATACTGCCATCTATGTGTGAGACTGTCTGGGTGGAAAACATATGATTATGCTACAGGAACTCAGACCATGGGAGAGATCAATGGTCTAGGATTATTCTGGAAAGGTTTCCTTGGATATGGGTCCTCAGTTGGGACTATGTGATTATAGAGTTTGGAGGGATGTAGGTACAAGCCATCCCAGGTGGGCAGCTGGATGCATCAGAAACCAAGTCAGAAAAGCAGGAAAAAAAAAATTATTGTCTTTGACTATGCATCTATTCTTACATGCCTTGTGTGTGTGTGTTTGCCATTTATGTAAATAATTTTGCAATAAAGATTTGTAATATTTCTTACTTTCTTCACTTGGTACTGTTTTTAAAAGACTATCTAATTTTCTGCAACTACACATACAGATATACAAGCAAGTATATAATTTTGTACATGATTCTTTGCAGACCTAAGAAGTCCTCTGCAACATGCCCAAATTGGATTGATTGAACTTAGGTCACAGGTATACACAATTTCAAGTAAAAAACAAACACAAAAAACTACTGTCATGTTGCTTTCAAAAATGATCCTATGCATTTATATTCAAATCAGCAATACCACTGAGTTACATATAAAAATGCAATATATATTATGACCCAGCTGGGTGTAAGCCAGCAAGGTTGTGTTGTTTTGCTTTAAAAAAAATTTAAAGATAAAGGAGAAAATTAAATTATCTCAATAAATCATAAAAAGCCTTTGACAATGATTCAGCTTCCATTCATAATAAAAACACTTGGCAAACTGTTTTCAGAAGAGAGCTTCCTTAATCTAATAGAAGACATAAAATAAACAGCAAATATTGAACATCAAATGTCACACATTCAATCAACATCATGAAATACTACAATTAACATTGGTAAGTAGTCAAAGCTGCCTAGTACAGTCACTTATAATCATCTTTGTTCTGCATATAGTGCTGACACACAAACACTACAAAAATAATAAAGCACAGTAAGTGCAGGAAGGGGGATAGAATTGATTGGGAAATGGCGCAAAGGAACTTTAGGGAGTAATAGATATATTCTATATATTCATTCTACACATGTGTATACATGTGTTATTACTCATAAAACTATGCACTTAAAAATGCATGTACTCTGTCTGCAAATCATACCTCAATAAATTTTAAGAAAAATAATTGTTACAAATTCTTGAGAAAGACCTCAGAAATAACTGTACCAGGTAGCAATAGCAATGATGGAAAAGAGACTACAAATTGACGTGAAAGTTAATAGTAGATGTACGCTGGTTAAGTCGCTGAGAAAAAAAGAAAAAACTTCCAAAATGCAATGTGCAATAACTCAAACAAGATAGGGGTTAATCTCTCATGCACCTGGGTTCTATTCCTTAAAATCATGCAGGAAGCCAAGGATCCACCATGGAAGCTCTGTCATCCTCTGCCAGTGTTCTTAATGTGAGGTCGATGGACCTCAAGTGGGCCGATGTACAGAATTTAGGAAGTCTATAAACTTGAATGAGAAAACAGCTACACCTATATGTTCACTAGCTTCTCCATGAGGTTTACCCATCTCTTCAATTATGAATAGTGACTACAAATCATTATTAACAGTAGCACTAACAATACCTGTGGCCCAATTGTCAATTGAAATCAGATATTTTCAATTCACAACAAGTTATTACAGAATCTAGAAATATCACTTGCACTTAGCATCACTTAATCTTATTATAAAATATTGGATCTGACTGCTAAATTTTGTCATTTACTGTGTTAATAAAGAATTGCTAAAAAAAAAAAAAAATTATATAACAAATTGTTTAGTCAGCTAAGTGGTGTCCTACTCTTTGTGATCCCATAGACTCTAGCCCACCAGGCTCCTCTGTTCATAGGATTTTCCAGGTTTAAGAATACTGGAATGGATTGTCATTTCCTTCTCCAGAGGATCTTCACGACCTAGGGACGGAACCCATGACTCCTGCATTGGTAGGCAGATTTGTTACCACTGCGTCACCTGGGAAGCCCCATGTAACAAATTAGGTTATTTTCAAATATTGATAATTATACTTGGACATAATTATTTTTTGCTTTAAATATATATAAACTTCATTACAGTTTCAGCTCTCCCAGATATGAAATCTGAAACCAGCCAATAAAGAATCACCTGATTAGCACTTCTTAGGTAATATGCTTAGTAGACCCCTGCCACCCCTGAAGAAAACGAACCTTGCACAAGCAACCTGTGTTTTGTGCCTAATAACTTCCTCTGTTCTCACTTCCTTCTGTCTCTGAAAATCTTTCATTCTGTACAGTTCCTCAGAAATCCCATCTGCTAGATTGGATGCTGCTCAACTCACAACAATTTCGGCTCAAATAAAATCTTGAAGTTTTCAGTATGCCTCCTCTATCTTTCAGCAGTTCTAGTGTCAGCAGAGGGAACCCAACGAGGCCCTGATGGCCTCCCTCCCGGAGCAACAAGCCACAACGAGCAACCAGGCAAAGGCACCTGTTGAGTCCCTGGAGTTTGCTGTTTTCCTGTTGCCTCCGGAAGTGGTGGGTATGTCCCTTTAGCACCATAGCTCCCTGGCTTTTGTGTGATGAGCTTTTAGACTTTTTCTTAACATTTCCTCTTCCAGACTGGGTTCAGAAACCAACCAGCATAAGACTAGGTCTGATTTTAAAACTGGAAAAGTCTAAGGTTAAATTCGGTTCTTTTAAACGGTTCTCAGTGACTACAAATCATATTAACATGCACTAACATACTGTGGCCCAATTGTCAATTGAAATCAGATATTTTCAATTCACAACAAGTTATTACAGAATCTAGAAATATCACTTGCACTTAGCATCACTTAATCTTATTATAAAATATTGGATCTGACTGCTAAATTTTGTCATTTACTGTGTTAATAAAGAATTGCTAAAAAAAAAAAAAAATTATATAACAAATTGTTTAGTCAGCTAAGTGGTGTCCTACTCTTTGTGATCCCATAGACTCTAGCCCACCAGGCTCCTCTGTTCATAGGATTTTCCAGGTTTAAGAATACTGGAATGGATTGTCATTTCCTTCTCCAGAGGATCTTCACGACCTAGGGACGGAACCCATGACTCCTGCATTGGTAGGCAGATTTGTTACCACTGCGTCACCTGGGAAGCCCCATGTAACAAATTAGGTTATTTTCAAATATTGATAATTATACTTGGACATAATTATTTTTTGCTTTAAATATATATAAACTTCATTACAGTTTCAGCTCTCCCAGATATGAAATCTGAAACCAGCCAATAAAGAATCACCTGATTAGCACTTCTTAGGTAATATGCTTAGTAGACCCCTGCCACCCCTGAAGAAAACGAACCTTGCACAAGCAACCTGTGTTTTGTGCCTAATAACTTCCTCTGTTCTCACTTCCTTCTGTCTCTGAAAATCTTTCATTCTGTACAGTTCCTCAGAAATCCCATCTGCTAGATTGGATGCTGCTCAACTCACAACAATTTCGGCTCAAATAAAATCTTGAAGTTTTCAGTATGCCTCCTCTATCTTTCAGCAGTTCTAGTGTCAGCAGAGGGAACCCAACGAGGCCCTGATGGCCTCCCTCCCGGGAGCAACAAGCCACAACGAGCAACCAGGCAAAGGCACCTGTTGAGTCCCTGGAGTTTGCTGTTTTCCTGTTGCCTCCGGAAGTGGTGGGTATGTCCCTTTAGCACCATAGCTCCCTGGCTTTTGTGTGATGAGCTTTTAGACTTTTTCTTAACATTTCCTCTTCCAGACTGGGTTCAGAAACCAACCAGCATAAGACTAGGTCTGATTTTAAAACTGGAAAAAGTCTAAGGTTAAATTCGGTTCTTTTTAAACGAGATGGATCCTCAGTGACTAATATTTTGTTTTAAGGCTGATCAAGCAGGTTAACCCTACCAAAGATAATACTGAATTACAGTGGCCACAGTGGAAAACTTCTAACTTATACAAGTTTATCTATTTACCAGGTGTCCTAGAGAAAAAGAGTCTCAGACAAGCACTAGGCATAAAAGGTAGAAGTAAAATTATTTTTCCTCCTCCACAGTTTCTGATGAGCAGGATGAGACCTGCTGGAACACCCCACTCACTATACAGCCTGCAGATGGGATCCCAGGAAAACTAGCAAAAACTAGGAAAAGTTTTCTTGCTTTCCAGGTGAAAATTCTTCCCAAAGTTAACTCTCTCAGATTTCTATCTGTGGTGCCTGGTCAAGAAAAACAAATTTTCACACTGTTCCTTCCTTTCCAAATTCAGATTGGCAGGAAAAAAAAAATATTTGTTAAGAATCAGATTTTTAGGGACTTGCCTGGTGGTCTAGGAGTTAAGACTTCACCTTCTAGACAGAGGGTACAGGTTTGATCCCTAGTCAAGGAACAAAGATCCCACATGTTTGACAGCCAAAAAGTCAAAACATAAAAGAGAAGCAATATTATAACAAACACAATAAAGATTTTTTTAAAACCATACACATTTAAAAAAAAAAAAAAAACCTTAAAAAAAAGGAATTAGATCTTCAGATTGTGGTTCATGAATTTGATTTCCCAGGGAAATCAATCCTGAATATCCACTGGAAGGACTGATGCTGAAGCTTAAGCTCCAATACTTTGGCCACCTGATATGAAGAGCCAACACACTGGAAAAGATCCTGATCTGGGAAAGACTGAAGGCAAAAGGGGATCGCACAGCATGAGATGATTATACAGCATCACCGACTCAATGGACATGAATTTAAGCAATCCAGAGCTGGAAGACAGAGGAGCCTCCGGAAGTGGTGGGTATGTCCCTTTAGCACCATAGCTCCCTGGCTTTTGTGTGATGAGCTTTTAGACTTTTTCTTAACATTTCCTCTTCCAGACTGGGTTCAGAAACCAACCAGCATAAGACTAGGTCTGATTTTAAAACTGGAAAAAGTCTAAGGTTAAATTCGGTTCTTTTTAAACGAGATGGATCCTCAGTGACTAATATTTTGTTTTAAGGCTGATCAAGCAGGTTAACCCTACCAAAGATAATACTGAATTACAGTGGCCACAGTGGAAAACTTCTAACTTATACAAGTTTATCTATTTACCAGGTGTCCTAGAGAAAAAGAGTCTCAGACAAGCACTAGGCATAAAAGGTAGAAGTAAAATTATTTTTCCTCCTCCACAGTTTCTGATGAGCAGGATGAGACCTGCTGGAACACCCCACTCACTATACAGCCTGCAGATGGGATCCCAGGAAAACTAGCAAAAACTAGGAAAAGTTTTCTTGCTTTCCAGGTGAAAATTCTTCCCAAAGTTAACTCTCTCAGATTTCTATCTGTGGTGCCTGGTCAAGAAAAACAAATTTTCACACTGTTCCTTCCTTTCCAAATTCAGATTGGCAGGAAAAAAATATTTGTTAAGAATCAGATTTTTAGGGACTTGCCTGGTGGTCTAGGAGTTAAGACTTCACCTTCTAGACAGAGGGTACAGGTTTGAACCCTAGTCAAGGAACAAAGATCCCACATGTTTGACAGCCAAAAAGTCAAAACATAAAAGAGAAGCAATATTATAACAAACACAATAAAGATTTTTTTAAAACCATACACATTTAAAAAAAAAAAAAAAACCTTAAAAAAAAGGAATTAGATCTTCAGATTGTGGTTCATGAATTTGATTTCCCAGGGAAATCAATCCTGAATATCCACTGGAAGGACTGATGCTGAAGCTTAAGCTCCAATACTTTGGCCACCTGATATGAAGAGCCAACACACTGGAAAAGATCCTGATCTGGGAAAGACTGAAGGCAAAAGGGGATCGCACAGCATGAGATGATTATACAGCATCACCGACTCAATGGACATGAATTTAAGCAAACTCCAGGAGATACTGGAAGACAGAGGAGACTGCTGGGCCATAGTCCAGGGAGTTGCGAAGAGTTGGACACAACTTAGCAATTGAACAACCACCACCAGCTATGGTTGTCTATCCTTTCTCTCCCAGGGATGGCTACCGCCTTCAAATTTGCTTTGTGTCCTAAGAACCTATCTTGTCCCTTGTTCTGTGTCCTGAAAATCTGACTTGGCAACTATCTGGTTGGGGGCCCCCCAAACATGGCCAGACATAATTGTGTTTCATACCCCATTGAACAGATATGGCTACACAGAAATATGATTTTGCACTCCATTTACAGCTAGGGTTCAACTAATTGCTGCCACCTCTCAGGGCTATTGTCTTTCTTTCTCTTGGTTATCTTTTTGGATATTGGGGAAGTAATAGCTTTTATCTTCTTTGGGAACACCTCTTACATCCATGGAGTTGTTCAATATTGCTGGGAGCGTTTACAATCTGTCCTGACTGAAACTTGCTAAGTTATTTGAAAGAATTTTTTACAATAGCTTTGTGGTCAGAAGTTGGCCAAATTAAAGACTGATATACAGAGCCTAAGAGGAACTTGCTGTTTAGGTCACATCTCTAGGCCAAAATGAAACTACGCGTCCAGAAAGAAAGAAAAACATTCTGAACCCTTTGTGGGAGGACTTACTGAAACATTCCAAAGACAAACACTTCTAAATCTAGAACACAGGAATATTTTCACTTCTGTCTTAGCATATTATTTACTGTTTTTATAGGGGCTTTGGGGGTTTTTGTGGGGAGGGGGGTTGTTTGTTTTTGTTTGTTTTTCAGAAACCAATGTCTGTGGCTAACAATCTGCTACATAAGTGAATATTAAAATGTCTCTGGTAAGTAAGGTTCAGGTAGCAAAAGATGTGTTAATATGTCTCTGGTCAATGAAGACCTTCTCTGAAGATAATGTATAGATAGTGTATTTATGTGGGTAGGTTACCACATTGATATCGCTCAGTTTTCCACCCAAATCTTTAAGGAATTTATAAGAGCTGTCCAACAAATTGAGGACAACTTGTCCAACCTGTCTTATGAATTGAGCCTTTACAAGAACAAAGAAGGTCAGCTATCCTTTTTACCTATCCCCAAACCTCCCCTAATTCATCTCAAAAGGTTTGTAGGTATTGAAAAATCTCTGCCTTTAGGAATCCAAAGTCCTTCTAAGAGGAACTTGCTTACTTTCTCTGTGCCTTTGAGATATAACTATTCTACTCTGTCTTCTCTAGGAACTGAGGGTCATCTCTTTAAAATGCAAATATCAGGGAGGTTATTCTTATCGGAAGCGGAAAAGAGAGGGGGAAAAGGCATTTCTAAACTAAGGAAATGAAAAATCTTAAAACTCTTCACTACAAGTGTTAGTGAAAATTTTAAGCCACTTGAACAAGCCAGATACATGTTTGGGATAACTGTTTTTTTATAAACTAAGGTTTATAAAAATTTAGCATTATCACATCTGCCTCACAGCTGAAATTTTAAAGTAAAAATGATACTGTGCAGGGCCCCTTGGGCCTCCTGGGCACAAAGGCTTTCTGTGTCTCCTGATTATAGGAAACAGCTTTCACTCAGCCTCCATGATCTGCCCTGAGTTCCAAAAAGCAGATTCAAGCAGTTGTTAACTAGGGAAGGGAGAGAATGAGAGACCAGGGAGAAACAAACAATCAAGAGCAGTCTTGGAGCAAGGTCCTGTTTCCTCATCAAAGGATACTCACAGTATCTTTCAGCTACTTTGCAGAAACCGAAACTCCCTCCAGGTGGGATAAGTTAACATGGTTAATGACAACATGCTGTCCACAAGCAGATAGACCCCAATTCAATTAGACCTGAAAGCTGATGATGCTGACACCTACTTACCTCACCACCAACCCACCAGAAGAATGTCCACAAGCTGATCATTCATCTTTGATTAATTTCTATTAATATAAAACTTGTTACTACCTTCCCTAAATTGGGACACATGGTTTTGAGGGCATTAGCCTGTTGCGTCCCCCTATGCCCAGTCTGAAATTCCCTTTCTTGCATATCCTTTTCTTTTCTTTCTTTTTTTGGCCACTTCTACTGGTATTTTCATTTATTTCCATCTTTGTTCTTTTTGACCAGTGTGGGCCTCCCATCACAGTGGCCTCTCTCGTCTCAGAGCACCGGCTCCGGGCACATGCACTCCAGAGCACTGAATCAGTAGTTGGACACATCAGTCCAGCCGCTCAATGGCACATGGGATCTTCCCAGGCCAGAGATCAAACTGGCGCCCCTTGCACTTCAAGGTGGTGTCCTTACCCACAGGATCACCAGTGAAGCCCTCGCATACCCTTTTCTACTCACTGAAAACTCTGTCTCTGAGATTGGATTCAGCAATAGTGTACAGAGAGGCTGAGCTTTCAGAATCAAAAGCCGTAAGATCTCTGTTGGCATCAATGTTTATGTATGTCTGTGTGTGCATATTATAGACATGTGATTATTGTTCTACTCTGGGTGGTATTGCCAAACTGAATTTGTAAAGAGCTCTGTTTAATTGACTTAAATTAAACATATTTTCAGAAATATAGAAACTAGAATGTTCAATCATTGGTAAAGTAAAAATGATACTGTGCAGGGCCCCTTGGGCCTCCTGGGCACAAAGGCTTTCTGTGTCTCCTGATTATAGGAAACAGCTTTCACTCAGCCTCCATGATCTGCCCTGAGTTCCAAAAAGCAGATTCAAGCAGTTGTTAACTAGGGAAGGGAGAGAATGAGAGACCAGGAGAAACAAACAATCAAGAGCAGTCTTGGAGCAAGGTCCTGTTTCCTCATCAAAGGATACTCACAGTATCTTTCAGCTACTTTGCAGAAACCGAAACTCCCTCCAGGTGGGATAAGTTAACATGGTTAATGACAACATGCTGTCCACAAGCAGATAGACCCCAATTCAATTAGACCTGAAAGCTGATGATGCTGACACCTACTTACCTCACCACCAACCCACCAGAAGAATGTCCACAAGCTGATCATTCATCTTTGATTAATTTCTATTAATATAAAACTTGTTACTACCTTCCCTAAATTGGGACACATGGTTTTGAGGGCATTAGCCTGTTGCGTCCCCCTATGCCCAGTCTGAAATTCCCTTTCTTGCATATCCTTTTCTTTTCTTTCTTTTTTTGGCCACTTCTACTGGTATTTTCATTTATTTCCATCTTTGTTCTTTTTGACCAGTGTGGGCCTCCCATCACAGTGGCCTCTCTCGTCTCAGAGCACCGGCTCCGGGCACATGCACTCCAGAGCACTGAATCAGTAGTTGGACACATCAGTCCAGCCGCTCAATGGCACATGGGATCTTCCCAGGCCAGAGATCAAACTGGCGCCCCTTGCACTTCAAGGTGGTGTCCTTACCCACAGGATCACCAGTGAAGCCCTCGCATACCCTTTTCTACTCACTGAAAACTCTGTCTCTGAGATTGGATTCAGCAATAGTGTACAGAGAGGCTGAGCTTTCAGAATCAAAAGCCGTAAGATCTCTGTTGGCATCAATGTTTATGTATGTCTGTGTGTGCATATTATAGACATGTGATTATTGTTCTACTCTGGGTGGTATTGCCAAACTGAATTTGTAAAGAGCTCTGTTTAATTGACTTAAATTAAACATATTTTCAGAAATATAGAAACTAGAATGTTTTCAAGTTCATGTGATCTTGGATAATCTTTAGTAAATAAAAGCCAGTTTAAGTTTGTTTGGTCAGTTAAAACAGGAATATCTTTAGAGTTTTCAGTGTTCAAATATAATGCAGACACATAACTTGTATTCTACCTAGATTTACTAAAAGCTAAATGAGCTCACATTGTCTTTGTTATATAATTTGCCAGCAAGAAATATAACTTAAGATGATAGTGTTTTAATGTCTCATAAAATTTGTATGAGTAATCTAAACGTAATTGTCAAGAATAAGTAAGTTAGGGCTTCCCTGGTGGTCCAGTGGGTAAGGACACTGCCTTGAAGTGCAAGGGGCACCAGTTTGATCCCTGGCCTGGGAAGATCCCATGTGCCGCGGAGCGGCTGGACCGATGTGTCCAATTACCGAGCCAGAGCTCTGGAGCGCATGCGCCCAAAGCCGGTGCTCTGTGACAACAGAGACCACCGCGATGGGAGGCCCACATGGGCCAAAGAACAAAGACGGATGAAAATAGATAAATGAAAGACCAATACCCAACCCGCTCCCCCCAGCAAAAATAAATAAATAAATAAATGTTTAAAATAAAAAAAGAAGTAAGTTAAACAGATATAAGGGAAAACTTTATAAATGAACTTTTCAACAGTAATTATGCTTTATGATAAGTCTACATAAAAATTGTTTCCAAATCTTTTTAAAAACTTGAAACAAAGTTATATTGATATAAATTAAAGATGGCTATTCATTGAATAGCTAGATCGTTTTTAACTAAGATAAAATACTGAAAAATATTGAACATAGGTGGTGTCCTTACCCACAGGATCACCAGTGAAGCCCTCGCACCCTTTTCTACTCACTGAAAACTCTGTCTCTGAGATTGGATTCAGCAATAGTGTACAGAGAGGCTGAGCTTTCAGAATCAAAAGCTTAAGATCTCTGTTGGCATCAATGTTTATGTATGTCTGTGTGTGCATATTATAGACATGTGATTATTGTTCTACTCTGGGTGGTATTGCCAAACTGAATTTGTAAAGAGCTCTGTTTAATTGACTTAAATTAAACATATTTTCAGAAATATAGAAACTAGAATGTTTTCAAGTTCATGTGATCTTGGATAATCTTTAGTAAATAAAAGCCAGTTTAAGTTTGTTTGGTCAGTTAAAACAGGAATATCTTTAGAGTTTTCAGTGTTCAAATATAATGCAGACACATAACTTGTATTCTACCTAGATTTACTAAAAGCTAAATGAGCTCACATTGTCTTTGTTATATAATTTGCCAGCAAGAAATATAACTTAAGATGATAGTGTTTTAATGTCTCATAAAATTTGTATGAGTAATCTAAACGTAATTGTCAAGAATAAGTAAGTTAGGGCTTCCCTGGTGGTCCAGTGGGTAAGGACACTGCCTTGAAGTGCAAGGGGCACCAGTTTGATCCCTGGCCTGGGAAGATCCCATGTGCCGCGGAGCGGCTGGACCGATGTGTCCAATTACCGAGCCAGAGCTCTGGAGCGCATGCGCCCAAAGCCGGTGCTCTGTGACAACAGAGACCACCGCGATGGGAGGCCCACATGGGCCAAAGAACAAAGACGGATGAAAATAGATAAATGAAAGACCAATACCCAACCCGCTCCCCCCAGCAAAAATAAATAAATAAATAAATGTTTAAAATAAAAAAAGAAGTAAGTTAAACAGATATAAGGGAAAACTTTATAAATGAACTTTTCAACAGTAATTATGCTTTATGATAAGTCTACATAAAAATTGTTTCCAAATCTTTTTAAAAACTTGAAACAAAGTTATATTGATATAAATTAAAGATGGCTATTCATTGAATAGCTAGATCGTTTTTAACTAAGATAAAATACTGAAATATTAATTATTGAACATAGGTTTATTCATTTTGGCTTCCTTTTACAGAGGAACTAAAGATATTTGAGTTTAAGAGTAAACATGCTTTTGAGACATTGAAAATTTTACTATATGGAAAAATATACTTCTAGAAATTATTAATGTATTTATAAATTTGGTAATCCACAAGAGTGCTAATGTAACAGACAGTCCACATTTGCTAACTTCTTAGTTTCCACTAGGACTTAAAGATTCTAAGGGCTAAGAATTCTAATCAGCAGGAGATCAAGATGGCAGAGTAGGAGAACGTGGGGCTCACCCCCACCCCATACACAAACATATCAAAAATACATCTACATATGGAGGAGTTTGTACTGAAAACAAACTGGAAACTGGCAGCAAGACTCTTAAATAGTCAAAGTTGCTAGAAAGATCCATGAGAAGTCAGGTAGGAAGGGAAGAGAAATGATCAAGTTGGGACCAGCACCCGTGGTAGAGGACATAGATAAGGAGTAGAATTACATGAGCTATCTTCCCTGGGGGGAGTGAGGTAAGCTGGTAGAGCCACGTATTGGGTAAATCCAAACCTGGGGTCTGACACCAGGAAGATGAGTCCACTTAGCTGGTTTGAAAATCAATGGGACAAACAGGAGAGTTGTAAGAAAGCTAGACTCTGCTTGTGAAACACACACACATACACATACCTACTTGCTCCCAAAACAAGGAGGAGGAAGTAGCTGAAATTGCCAAGGACTCTAGTCAATGTCCCACAATCACCCCAGTGTAAGCCCCAGCCTCAGCTGAGCATGCACTCTTGCCTTCTGGCAAAGCTCCACAGGAGAGCGAGAGCTGCAGCTGCTGAGGGGATTGTGCTGTTGTGAAGGACAGAGCTAGCTCAGATCCAGAATGGATCTGAATGGGGCCCAGAGAGGCCATTACTGGCCCTAGTGGAGGCAGTATATAGGGAAGTTGTCCAGAACTCTGACTGGGGGCAGAACTGCCACAGCCCATGCCCTACCTATACCAATTGCCTCCAATATCCCCTCACCTCTAGGGCAAGGGTGCTAAAAGCAGGGAACACACCCGTAGAGGGAATAGAGCCCACTTAGACCCAACCCCGAAGGTTTCTGCTCTAGCAACTAGAGATAAGACCACATGCCCAATAAGGAGGTGGTGGCCATGGAGCAGAGGCGAAAACTTTTGACTCATCTGTGGCTCTGGCTCTAGCCCTTCCATCTTCAGCACTACCTCTTTTGAAGATGACGGCTGCCAGCAAACCCTGGGGAAGACATGATTCATGCTTATGTCAGATCCAGCTCTCTGACCAAAGCCACTGAGAATGCATAGACTGTATAACGATACTTCTACATATGGAAACTGCTTCAAGATCAAAACAGGTAACTGGTTCACCTAATTTCACAAAGAAGAGAAGGATAACCAAAATGAGAAGATAGGGGAATTTGTTTCAAACAAAAGAACAAGAAAAACTCCTTTTAAAAACTAATGAAACAAGGACTTCCCTGATTGTACAGTGGATAAGAACTTGCCTGACAATTTAGGGGACACAGGTTCAACCCCTGGTCTGGAAAGAGTCCACATATCATGGGCAGATAAGCCTGGGTAAGACAACTACTGAGCCCACAGGCCACACCTACTGAAACCCATGTACTTAGAGCCTGGGTTTCACAACAAGAGAAGACACCACAATGAGAAGCCTGTACACTGCAGCTAGAGAGTATCTCCAACTCTTTAAAGCTAGAGAAAGCCCATGTGCAGCAATAAAGAACCAGGGCAGCTAAAATTAAACTAAATAAATTAAAAATTTTATTTTTAAGACTATTTTTTTTTAAAATATAGGGAATGCTGGAAGAAAAACTAATGAAACTGAAATAATTTACCAGATACAAAAGTGAAAGAACTATTAATAAAAACACCAATATAATTAGAAAATACATTGACACAGAACTGTAACAAGGAATTGGAGAATACAGAAAAAAGAACCGATCAGACCTGGAGTACAATAACTGAAATGAAAAAAAAGAAAAAACTATGGGTACTTCCCTGGTGGTTCAGTGGGTAGGGACACCACTTTGCAGTGCAAAGGGCACCGGTTCGATCCCTGGCTGGGAAGACCTCATGTGACGCAGAGCGGCTGGACCCATGTGTCCAACTACCCAGCCGGAGCTCTGGAGCACATGTGCCCAGAGCCTGTGCTCTGCGACAACAGAGGCCACTGTGATGGGAGGTCCACACGGGTCAAAGAACAAAGATAAATGAATGAAAGATCAATAGAAGTGGCCAAGAAAAAAAAAAAAAACACTACAAGGAATTAACAGCAAGTGATACAGAAGAATGCATAAGTGATCTGGAAGACAGAATAATGGAAATAATCCTATCAGAACAACAAATTGAAGAACAAGTTAATAAAATGAGAACAGTTTAAGAAACTTGTGGTATAACAACAAGAACATTAATACTGCAATTGGAAGGAGCTCAGAAAGAGAGAGAGATAAAAGGATCAAAAATGTATTTGATGAAATTATGGCTGAAAACTTCCAAAACATGGAAAAAGAAACAGATATTAAGGTACAGGAAGCACAGAGGGTCCCAAATAAGACAAACCCAAACCGACTCACAAGACATGTAATTAAAATAACAGAAGTTAAAAAGAGAGAATTCTAAAGGCAACAAGAGAAAAACATACAATCATATACAAAGGAAGTCCCATACAGTTATCAGCTGATTTTTCTGTAGGAACACTGTAGGCCAAAAAAGAGTACCAGGAGATAATCAAAGTAGTAAAAGGGAAAAATCTGTAGCCTAAGACACTCTACCCAGGCTTATTATTATTCAGAACCAAAAAAGAAATACAGAATTTCTCAGACAAGCAAAAGCTAAGAGTTCATAAATACTAAACCTATCTTCAGAAAAATGTTAAAGGGTTGTCTCTAAGTGATAAAGAAAAGGCTACAACTAAAAGTAAACTATGACAAACCTAGACAGTGTATTAAAAAGCAGAGACATCACTTTACCAACAAAAGTCAGCATAGTCAAAGCTATGGTTTATCCAGTAGTCATGTATGGATGTGAGAGTTGGACCAGAAGGCTGAACACAGAATAATTGATGCTTTCAAACTGTGGCGCTGGACAAAACTCTTAAGAGCTCCTTGGTACCCGACAAAAACAAAAACTATGGGTACTTCCCTGGTGGTTCAGTGGGTAGGGACACCACTTTGCAGTGCAAAGGGCACCGGTTCGATCCCTGGCTGGGAAGACCTCATGCGAGAGCGGCTGGACCCATGTGTCCAACTACCCAGCCGGAGCTCTGGAGCACATGTGCCCAGAGCCTGTGCTCTGCGACAACAGAGGCCACTGTGATGGGAGGTCCACACGGGTCAAAGAACAAAGATAAATGAATGAAAGATCAATAGAAGTGGCCAAGAAAAAAAAAAAAAACACTACAAGGAATTAACAGCAAGTGATACAGAAGAATGCATAAGTGATCTGGAAGACAGAATAATGGAAATAATCCTATCAGAACAACAAATTGAAGAACAAGTTAATAAAATGAGAACAGTTTAAGAAACTTGTGGTATAACAACAAGAACATTAATACTGCAATTGGAAGGAGCTCAGAAAGAGAGAGAGATAAAAGGATCAAAAATGTATTTGATGAAATTATGGCTGAAAACTTCCAAAACATGGAAAAAGAAACAGATATTAAGGTACAGGAAGCACAGAGGGTCCCAAATAAGACAAACCCAAACCGACTCACAAGACATGTAATTAAAATAACAGAAGTTAAAAAGAGAGAATTCTAAAGGCAACAAGAGAAAAACATACAATCATATACAAAGGAAGTCCCATACAGTTATCAGCTGATTTTTCTGTAGGAACACTGTAGGCCAAAAAAGAGTACCAGGAGATAATCAAAGTAGTAAAAGGGAAAAATCTGTAGCCTAAGACACTCTACCCAGGCTTATTATTATTCAGAACCAAAAAAGAAATACAGAATTTCTCAGACAAGCAAAAGCTAAGAGTTCATAAATACTAAACCTATCTTCAGAAAAATGTTAAAGGGTTGTCTCTAAGTGATAAAGAAAAGGCTACAACTAAAAGTAAACTATGACAAACCTAGACAGTGTATTAAAAAGCAGAGACATCACTTTACCAACAAAAGTCAGCATAGTCAAAGCTATGGTTTATCCAGTAGTCATGTATGGATGTGAGAGTTGGACCAGAAGGCTGAACACAGAATAATTGATGCTTTCAAACTGTGGCGCTGGACAAAACTCTTAAGAGTCTCCTGGACTGCAAGAAAATCAAACCAATCTATCCTAAAGGAAATCAACCCTGAATATTCACTGGAAGGACTGATGCAGAAGCTAAAGCTCCAATACTTTGGCCACCTGATAGAAACAGTAGATTCACTGGAAAATACCCTGATGCTGGGAAAAATAGAAGACAGAAGGGGAAAGGGACAACAGAGGACAAGATGATTGGATGGCATTACTAACGTAATGGACATGAGTTTGAGCAAGCTCCAGGAGATGGTGAAAGAACAAGGAAGGCTGGCGTGCTGCAGCCCATGAGGTTGCAAAGAGTTTGACATGACTGAGTAACTGAAATGAACCGAATACAATTCACTACTTTAAAAAACCAATTTTAAAATGGACAAAAGACCTGAACAGACATTTTTCCATAAAAGACTCCTAGATGACCAACAGGCACGTGAAAGGATGTTCAACATCACTAATCATCAGAGAAATAGAGATCAAAACCATGATGAAACAGTTCCTCACACCTATCAAAATGTCTATTGTAAAAACATCTACAAATAACAAATGATGGTGAGGATGTAAAGAAATGGGAACTCTAGTACACTGTTAGTGGGAATGTAGATTGGTATATCCAGTATGAAAAACATTATGGAGGTTCCTTAAAAACTAAAATAGAGCTACCGTAAGATATAGCAACTCCACTCTTGGGCATCAATCTGGAGAAAACTCTAATTAGAAAATGTTTATAGCAGCACTTTTACAATAGCCAAGATGTAAAAATAACTCAAGCACCCATCAACAGATGACACTCTACCCAGGCTTATTATTATTCAGAACCAAAAAAGAAATACAGAATTTCTCAGACAAGCAAAAGCTAAGAGTTCATAAATACTAAACCTATCTTCAGAAAAATGTTAAAGGGTTGTCTCTAAGTGATAAAGAAAAGGCTACAACTAAAAGTAAACTATGACAAACCTAGACAGTGTATTAAAAAGCAGAGACATCACTTTACCAACAAAAGTCAGCATAGTCAAAGCTATGGTTTATCCAGTAGTCATGTATGGATGTGAGAGTTGGACCAGAAGGCTGAACACAGAATAATTGATGCTTTCAAACTGTGGCGCTGGACAAAACTCTTAAGAGTCTCCTGGACTGCAAGAAAATCAAACCAATCTATCCTAAAGGAAATCAACCCTGAATATTCACTGGAAGGACTGATGCAGAAGCTAAAGCTCCAATACTTTGGCCACCTGATAGAAACAGTAGATTCACTGGAAAATACCCTGATGCTGGGAAAAATAGAAGACAGAAGGGGAAAGGGACAACAGAGGACAAGATGATTGGATGGCATTACTAACGTAATGGACATGAGTTTGAGCAAGCTCCAGGAGATGGTGAAAGAACAAGGAAGGCTGGCGTGCTGCAGCCCATGAGGTTGCAAAGAGTTTGACATGACTGAGTAACTGAAATGAACCGAATACAATTCACTACTTTAAAAAACCAATTTTAAAATGGACAAAAGACCTGAACAGACATTTTTCCATAAAAGACTCCTAGATGACCAACAGGCACGTGAAAGGATGTTCAACATCACTAATCATCAGAGAAATAGAGATCAAAACCATGATGAAACAGTTCCTCACACCTATCAAAATGTCTATTGTAAAAACATCTACAAATAACAAATGATGGTGAGGATGTAAAGAAATGGGAACTCTAGTACACTGTTAGTGGGAATGTAGATTGGTATATCCAGTATGAAAAACATTATGGAGGTTCCTTAAAAACTAAAATAGAGCTACCGTAAGATATAGCAACTCCACTCTTGGGCATCAATCTGGAGAAAACTCTAATTAGAAAATGTTTATAGCAGCACTTTTACAATAGCCAAGATGTAAAAATAACTCAAGCACCCATCAACAGATGACTGGATTAAGAGGTGGTATATAAATACATAATAGAGTACTACTCAGCATAAAAAAAAAAGAAGGAAATTTTGCCATTTGCAGCAATATGGATGGACCTATAGATTATTATACTTAGTGAAGTCAATCAGAAAAAGACGATTTTATATGATCTCACATGTGGTATCTGAAAAATAATACAAATAATCTATACAAATGAATCTATGTGCAAAATAAGATCAGATTTACAGACATACTAAAGAACACAAATTAGGGTTACTAAATGGGGAAGAGGGTCTAGGAAGGGATAAATTAAGAGTACGGGATTAACAGATAGAGATCAAATAGCTAAGCATTTATTGTATAGTATGTGCCATGTGTCCAGTCATGTCCAATTCTTTGGAACTCCATGGACTGTAGCCTGCCAGATTCCTCTAGCCATGGGATTTCCCACACAAAATTACTGGAGTTTATTGACATTTCCTCCTCCAAGGGGTCTTTCCAATCCAGGGATCAAACCTGCCTCTCCTGTGTCCTTGTATATTGCAGCCAGATTCTTTACCTGCTGAGCCATTGGGGAAGCCCCACTCTATAGCATAAGGAATAATATTCAATATAATGTAACAACCTATAATGGAAAATAATCAGAAATATATATGAATGGATACAATCTAATCACTTTACTGTATACCTGAAACTAATACAATGTTGTAAATGCATTGCACTTCAATTTAAAAAGAAATATGTAAAAAAGAAACAAAAAAAGAAATACATAGAACTTTCCATTATTTGTGGGAAAATTAACAAATTTATAGTATGAAGCTCTGCTATTTTAATTTTTAATTTTTTAAAAATATATTTGTTTATTAATTGGGCTGCGTCAAGTCTTAGTTGAGGCACACAGGGTCTTCCTTGTGTCATGCTGGATCTTTTTGTGGCAGCACACGGACTCTAATTGTGATGCTCCAGCTCAGTATTTGTTGATTCAGAGCACATGGGCTTCAGTAGTTGCAGCACACAGGCCGAGTTGATCTTAGTTCCTGACCAGGAATGGATCCTGCGTCCCCTGGATTGCTAGGCATATTCTTAACCACTGGACAACCAGGGAAGTACCAAGCTCTACTATTTTTAAAAATGTTAAAGTGTTTTGAAAGGGTTTGACCTCGATTTGAGTCTTAAACCCAGGGCCCAGGCCTGATCGAACCCTGCTTGGGACTTGAACCCACGTGGTTAAGGCTTAACCCAGCCAAAACTGGTTTGGGACTTGAACCCACATAGTCAGGACTCAATCCCGGCCAAAACCCTGTCTGGCACTCGAACCCACGCGGCCGGGACTTAATCCAGCACTTACCCAATGCCTGGACCCACCGAGGTTCAGGTTCTTCCTGCCTCAACACAGAAAGAATTCAGTGAGAAGCAGAGTGATAGACAAGAAGAGGATATACTAGGATAGGGTTCTTGTAAGAGGTACAAGCAGGCAGGCAGGAAAGCTCTGCTCTACTCTTCAATTGAGTGGGCAGCAATATATGTAGGATGAGTAAGACCTTGTCCAATCTTTGGAACTCCATGGACTGTAGCCTGCCAGATTCCTCTAGCCATGGGATTTCCCACACAAAATTACTGGAGTTTATTGACATTTCCTCCTCCAAGGGGTCTTTCCAATCCAGGGATCAAACCTGCCTCTCCTGTGTCCTTGTATATTGCAGCCAGATTCTTTACCTGCTGAGCCATTGGGGAAGCCCCACTCTATAGCATAAGGAATAATATTCAATATAATGTAACAACCTATAATGGAAAATAATCAGAAATATATATGAATGGATACAATCTAATCACTTTACTGTATACCTGAAACTAATACAATGTTGTAAATGCATTGCACTTCAATTTAAAAAGAAATATGTAAAAAAGAAACAAAAAAAGAAATACATAGAACTTTCCATTATTTGTGGGAAAATTAACAAATTTATAGTATGAAGCTCTGCTATTTTAATTTTTTTTTTTTAAAAATATATTTGTTTATTAATTGGGCTGCGTCAAGTCTTAGTTGAGGCACACAGGGTCTTCCTTGTGTCATGCTGGATCTTTTTGTGGCAGCACACGGACTCTAATTGTGATGCTCCAGCTCAGTATTTGTTGATTCAGAGCACATGGGCTTCAGTAGTTGCAGCACACAGGCCGAGTTGATCTTAGTTCCTGACCAGGAATGGATCCTCGTCCCTGGATTGCTAGGCATATTCTGAACCACTGGACACCCAGGGAAGTACCAAGCTCTACTATTTTTAAAAATGTTAAAGTGTTTTGAAAGGGTTTGACCTCGATTTGAGTCTTAAACCCAGGGCCCAGGCCTGATCGAACCCTGCTTGGGACTTGAACCCACGTGGTTAAGGCTTAACCCAGCCAAAACTGGTTTGGGACTTGAACCCACATAGTCAGGACTCAATCCCGGCCAAAACCCTGTCTGGCACTCGAACCCACGCGGCCGGGACTTAATCCAGCACTTACCCAATGCCTGGACCCACCGAGGTTCAGGTTCTTCCTGCCTCAACACAGAAAGAATTCAGTGAGAAGCAGAGTGATAGACAAGAAGAGGATATACTAGGATAGGGTTCTTGTAAGAGGTACAAGCAGGCAGGCAGGAAAGCTCTGCTCTACTCTCTTCAATTGAGTGGGCAGCAATATATGTAGGATGGTAAAAGACCGCCCCCCTCAGGTAGATGTAGATGCAGGACATACATCATTGGTTGCTTCTTCGCCAGCTCCTCCTTCATCAGCTGTTAATACCTAGCCAAGCCTGTTTTACTGAACAAGGAGCAGCTCTCCTGAGTTATCCTCAACTCACTGGCCTCCCAAACTTTCTCAGGTGTCTCCCTTCTACCTACCATCCCCTACTAGGACTCTACAACCACCTACCTATTCTACTCTGTCCCTATCAGTTTCACTCAAGGTCTTTTAAAAATATTCTTCAAAATAGTTTTCAAAATGCCTTTATCACAGTCAGAGATTATTTTCTATTGTATTTTCTGATGATTATCACTGTTACAGATAAATACTATTTTTACAAGTTTATTTTATACCCAGCTCCTTGCTGACTCCCTTAATACTAATAATTTGCTAACTTTAGTGGGGGTTTTTTGGTGGACAATAACAACATCTACAAAAAGCAAAATGAAAAATAAGAAAAACAAAAAATAAGACAATATGCTTCTTCCCTTACAATTCTCATACACTTAATTATATGTTTGTTTCATTTTGTTTTATTGTTCAGGACTTCTAAACTGGCAAACATCTTTGTCTTATTCCTCACCTTGAAAGGAACTTGGGCTCTGTTCATCTTTATTTTTAATTATATCTCATTTTCTTGTTTCTTGTCCCATTTAGTTTATTCCTTTGTATTCCCACAAGGGTTTTATTGATTGATGTTGGGATGCAATGGACCTTTTTTTTTAAGCTATATGTGCATTCCAAAGTATGAGAGGGTTCTCAACCACCAGTCTATAACTATTGTTCTCATACTTGTCTGACCTGATTGTAAGTGAAGCTTTTGAGAACAAATAATAATAATAATAAACTCTTTGGCAAGGTATTTAGTGATTATGATTCAGCTGATCTGGGCTGCAGCTTGAGAATCCATATATTTTTTTTAAAGTTTGCAGGCACCTCTGACCATCGACAAGATTTGAAAATCACTGAATCTGAATACCTGTAAAAATATGGTCAAGTGCTAAAAGGATAAAAAGGAACCACTAAGGTTCTAGGATCTCTCAGTAAGAAGTTAGCAGATGTTCAGGTCCCTTGGGGTGAAATGTGAAGGTGGCAAGCCATCCAGAAGAGGAAATTGTATTAGTAAAAACCAAGAGCTGACGGAAAAGAAGGTCACTCCATAAAATACAGTTACTCTTGAAAATGCAAAATGCAGAGAAGGAGTGGCAGGAACAAGAGAGTTTAAGCAGACGCCATAGCCTAAAGTCAAATGAAGACTGAACTTTACTCCCAAGAGTAATCGGAAGTCACTGGAGCTTCCGATGGGGGGGAGGGGGAGGTTAAACAGGAAGGGATACAGGAGTAGAGTTTTACCTGAGGACTAATTTAGCAACAATGGAGACAATAAATTGGAGAGACAGCAGGACGGAAGCCTTGAACCTTGGGATGACCATTACAATTTAGGCAATAAATGATGGTGACTGGAACTATAATATAGTTAAAGAAGAAAAGACTATTAGACAGATGTAAAAGATGTGCATACGTAGAGCAAACGGAGGAAATGATGACTAGTCATAAGATACATAGCACAAGGAAGAGTAAATGCACTGGAATCAATTCATTACTCATAAGTATTCTCTGAGTTCTCTATTTTGTATTTAATATTCAGGACTTCTAAACTGGCAAACATCTTTGTCTTATTCCTCACCTTGAAAGGAACTTGGGCTCTGTTCATCTTTATTTTTAATTATATCTCATTTTCTTGTTTCTTGTCCCATTTAGTTTATTCCTTTGTATTCCCACAAGGGTTTTATTGATTGATGTTGGGATGCAATGGACCTTTTTTTTTAAGCTATATGTGCATTCCAAAGTATGAGAGGGTTCTCAACCACCAGTCTATAACTATTGTTCTCATACTTGTCTGACCTGATTGTAAGTGAAGCTTTTGAGAACAAATAATAATAATAATAAACTCTTTGGCAAGGTATTTAGTGATTATGATTCAGCTGATCTGGGCTGCAGCTTGAGAATCCATATATTTTTTTTAAAGTTTGCAGGCACCTCTGACCATCGACAAGATTTGAAAATCACTGAATCTGAATACCTGTAAAAATATGGTCAAGTGCTAAAAGGATAAAAAGGAACCACTAAGGTTCTAGGATCTCTCAGTAAGAAGTTAGCAGATGTTCAGGTCCCTTGGGGTGAAATGTGAAGGTGGCAAGCCATCCAGAAGAGGAAATTGTATTAGTAAAAACCAAGAGCTGACGGAAAAGAAGGTCACTCCATAAAATACAGTTACTCTTGAAAATGCAAAATGCAGAGAAGGAGTGGCAGGAACAAGAGAGTTTAAGCAGACGCCATAGCCTAAAGTCAAATGAAGACTGAACTTTACTCCCAAGAGTAATCGGAAGTCACTGGAGCTTCCGATGGGGGGGAGGGGGAGGTTAAACAGGAAGGGATACAGGAGTAGAGTTTTACCTGAGGACTAATTTAGCAACAATGGAGACAATAAATTGGAGAGACAGCAGGACGGAAGCCTTGAACCTTGGGATGACCATTACAATTTAGGCAATAAATGATGGTGACTGGAACTATAATATAGTTAAAGAAGAAAAGACTATTAGACAGATGTAAAAGATGTGCATACGTAGAGCAAACGGAGGAAATGATGACTAGTCATAAGATACATAGCACAAGGAAGAGTAAATGCACTGGAATCAATTCATTACTCATAAGTATTCTCTGAGTTCTCTATTTTGTATTTAATATATCTATCTACAACTGTTGAGGCATTCTCCAAAAGCCTGAGGTTAAAGATACATGTTTACATCTTATTCAAAATTGTCAGAGTTTAAATGAAATTAATGATAATATATATATAAATATCCAAAATCAATAAATAAAAATAATTTGAATGGGTTCATTTCAAAATTGTTAATGTTCAGTCACTCAATTGTATCTGACTCTCTGTGACCCCCATGGACTTCAGCACACCAGACCTCCCTGTCCTTTAGCATCTTTTGGAGTTTGCTCGAACTCAGGTCCATCGGAGCAGTGATGTCATCTGACCATTTCATCCTCTGTCACCCCCTTCTTCTCTTTCCCTCAGTCTTTTCCAGAATCAGGATGTTTTCCAATAAATCAGCTCTTCACATCAGGTGGCCAAAGTATTAGAGCTTCAGGTTCAGCATCAATCCTTCTAATGAATATTCAGGGTTGATTTCCTTTAGGATTGATTGGTTTGATTTCCTTGCTATCCAAGGGACTCTCAAGAGTCTTCTCCAACAGCAGTTCAAAAGCATCAATTCTTTGGCACTCAGCCTTTTTTATGGTCCAACTCTCAAATCCACACATGACTACTGGAAAAACCATAGCTTTGACTATACTGACTTTTGTCAGCAAAGTGATGTCTCTGCTTTTTAGTATGCTGTCTAGGTTTGTCATAGCTTTTCTTCCAAAGAGCAAGCATCTTTTAATTTCATGGCTGTGTCACCATCCACAGTGATTTTAGAGCCAAGAAAATAAAGTCTGTAACTGTTTCCATTTTTCCCCCATCTATTTGCCATGAAGTGATGGAATCAGATGGCATGATCTTAGCTTTTTGAATGTTGAGTTTCAAGCCATCTTTTTCACTCTCCTCTTTCACTTTCTGCCACCAGGGTTGTGTCATCTGTATATCTGAGGTTACTGACATTTCTCCCAGCAATCTTGATTTCAGCTTGAATTTCATCCAGTCTGATATTTCACGTTTTCCCCATCAGGAAGCCCCTTCTATCAGGAAGCTTGCTCAAGCCTCTTATCCTCATGCATCAGAGGACAGACAGAATGAAAACCACAATCACAGAAAACTAACCAACATGACCACATGGATCACAGCTCTGTGTAACTTAATGAAACTATGAATCATGCTGTGTGGAGCCACCCAAGACAGATGGCCCAGGGTGGAGAATTCTGACAAAACATGGTCCACTGGAGAAGGGAATGGCAAACCACTTCATTGCATAGTATTCCAGCTTAGGTCTAGTCTAACTTTCTAGGGAAACCTCCATCATTGGAACAGCTCCACAAAGTCCCTAAAACACCACCAACCCTGTTAAAGTCAACAACCTCAAAGTTGAGAATAAAGAGGATCATGGAGAAACTAGACCAGATGATCCCACCCAGACCCTTCACCCATGTGAGCTTCACCACCAGTGCCACGCACAGCAGAGCCACCCTCCTCAGAACTCGAGACTCACACTGCAGGGGGGACCAGCTAGACGTCCTGCTGGAGGTGAGGGACCACCCAGAAGGTATATGGGGGGATTTCCTCAGCACCAGGATGGCCTCCCTTGGAGGCAGATGCTCCAGGAGAAGCAATAGGCTTCAACAATGGCACCTACCTTGTGTGCTTCACCCTGTCTCTCTTTTTCATCCACCCCAGTGAAGGGGTGTTGGCACTCTGGAGAGCCAGGAACCAAGACTATGATAGGGTTATTTTCAAAGATAACATTGTTAGTGGTACCACCCATGTCCTCACTGAACATGACCTGATGCTTAATCCAGGTGCTGAAATGTAACTACCTGGACACTTGAGATCATGAAGCCTACTACTGTCTGAGGCCCTTAACGGGTACTCTGTGAGGTCCTGACTGCTATGACCACCAGTAACTGAAAAATTGTTTATCTCACTGTCAAGGAAGAAATCCTTTTCTCACAGGTAATTATATCTTTAGATACCTGAGAGGTGCACAAAGGCAGAGCTACAATGTCTGCCTCAGTTAATATTGAGCATGACCCTCTCAGATGCCTCTGCTACTCAAGGTCTGACCAGGTATGAGGTGTCTTCCTGAGCCCCTCACTCATAACTCCCACCACCAAGGTTGGCATTCTCACTCAGATGTTCAGTAAAAGAGGGTTGTCCAACATATAACTGTGATTATATACGTCCTTTTCCATCATGACCTACAGTAATCTCAGATCCAGTCACTTCTGTTACTGTTGACCTAGGCTTTACAAAATAAAACCTCAATGAAGAGGTATTCCGCTCTATGTTAATAAATGTTACACCAGAAACGTTCTCCTTGATAAGTGTATGAAAACTCCATGCTTGTTCGTCTCCCATATCATATTCTATAGACCCTACCTCTTAAGTATCATCTGCATTTCCCCATTTCTCTCCATGCCTTGTGTTCATATCTTAATTCAGGTTGTCGTCATCTCCTAGATTACTTGTTGCAGCTTCTGTTCTGCCTTTCCTACCCTCTCTAATCCACTCTCCACACTGCAGCCTGACCCATCTTTCTAGAAATCAAACTCTTTCTTGTGCTGTATGTATTGTCCCCAGTCACATCTGAGTCTTTGCCACCCCATGGACTGTAGCCTGCTAGACTTCTCTGTCTATGGGATTTCCCAGGCAAGAATACTGGAGTAGGTTGCCATTTCCTTCTCCAGGGATTTTCCCAACCCAAGGATCAAATCCACGTCTCCTGAGTCTCCTTCATTGGCAGGCAGATTCTTAACCTCTAGCACTACCTGGGAAGTCCATCTTCAATTGATCTCAAGAACAGATACTCTTAGATATCAGGTTGGAGGAGTTCTTCATACTCCCTGAGTTGTGATTCAGTAATTCTTAGAAGCCACAAGTTGAACAAGCTTCCACAAACTGGGGTGTAAGCAAGTTTTTCATATCATTCATAGCAACGTCAATGCCAAACCTCTCTTCCCTTGCTCACAAACAGATGCTCACTTCCTATTCGGCCAGGTCTACACTAAGCTGCAAAACCCTCCCTGAGCCACTTTGGGAATTTGCAAAGAGTATATGCCACCCTTGGTAACCACAAAATCCAAAACCTGGGGGCCAATCCCTAAGACCACCTATCAGTTTCAGACTCTTTTGCTAACTTGCTGTAAATCTCACTGGAGTTCAGTCCAGTTCTATTTCGTTTTCCCTTTCCAGTCTTTTTCCCCTGAGGGATTCTCTTTTTTTTTTTTTTTTTCCTGTGGATTCACTTTCTCTAAGTTTGGCCACAGTGGAATGCTAGGTTCCCAGCAGCCCCTTTCTAAGCAGTTTTCTTGTTTTAATTTTTTTTTTTTTATTTTATTGGAGTATAGCTGATTTACAGCAAAGTGAACCAGTTATACATATACCTACTCTTTTTTAGATCCCTTTTCAATATAAGTCATTGCAGAGTATTAAATAGAATCTTAGCAGCTTTCAAAATTAAGTTTACAGTTCTTTTCCCTGAAGTTTCCAAAAAATATGATAAGAGAAGGTAAAGTATGGATAGCAAACATAGAAAAATAACATGCATTCCAAATCTTACATAGTTATCCAAGTGTTGGCTCCTGATCCACAGTCCTTGATTCCCTTTTGAAACAAGTAAAAGCACAGTTGGCTTTCTGCTCTTTCCCTTTGATCTCGGATGGCACACCTCACCAAATCTCCTCCTAACCACTAATTGTCCCTGGGTTGGGAAGATCCCCTGGAGGATGGCACAACGATATACTCCAATATCCTTGGCTGGAGAATCCCATGGACAGAGGAGCCATGGAGTTGCAAAGAGTCAGACAAGACTGAAGTAATTTAGCACATGTGCACAGACTGAGCAGAACTTTCTGCCATCCTCTTTGAGAGATGTTAGGGACATAGCAGTAGTCCAGGTAAATGCATTGCCTTCTTTCAGAAAGCTTACAATCCTCAGAAAGCAAGTGTCTAGAAAGAATGGAAGGTAAACATAGCAGAAAACATACATAAAGAGGTAAACAGGAACCTGTGATAAGAGGTCTTCATGGAGCCTGAACTCCTTTGGTAAGTGATGGGAATTTCACATAAAGGACTATAAAATAAAGGATTTTAAGCAGTAAAGCAGTTGCATGTGCAATTAAAAAGGACACTTTGGCAGTTGTGTTGAAGAATCTAGATGGAATAACATGGAGGCACTCTGGCTAGAGGCTTACAGTAATCTAAGAAAAATGTTATGAGCTTAAATAAGTGATGTGTAAGTAGCAAAAGAGAAGAGAGCTTGCAGGTTAGATAAATATTCTGAATCAAAGATTCTTGGACACACTGATTTTATGTGACAGAAGACCAGAGCTGCCCTGAACTCAAGGCTTTCTTAGAAAGGTATTTCCCTAACTCATATACAATGGATATATAAAATAAATCCCTATTCATATAAAATAAATCCCTATTCATATACAATGACCAATAGATATAAAATATACAATGATAATACTTTTCAGTTGCAGAAAATTTTAAATGATCCTTCACTCACAAGTAAGTAGCTTCCATTACCTATACCGTATGAACAGAAAGCAGGGTCATTTGTTGTCTTGTGAAGGTCCAGGGTGGGAGCTGAAATGATGAAGCAGCTTAGCCACATTGATGGTTCCCAATGTAACAGAGGGTTTGCCTTGTCCCATGGCAGGCAATGCTTAACATCCATCTTCTAAGAAACATTCTGATGCGAAGGAAACCTTATCAGCATCCACCCTAGCAACCACAAGGATTTCCAAGGGCACAATTCCTATCAGGTGTCTGTGAGGTCAATCCCCTTGAATCTTAGAGAAAAATCAATTCAAGAAAATTATTTCAAACTCTTTTGATAATAGATTTCATTTCAGTTTATTCCAAAGGGGAAAGGATTCGTATCTTCCCTCCATATTTAAACCCAATAGTGTATCTCCCAGACCCAGTGATTCTGTCTGGGGAACATTCTGAGCAAATCTTTAATGGATATCCACAGCTTTGAAGTAGGAACATTTTGATTTAGTTAGCTTAAGACAAGACAATCCTGCAGAAAGCTTCTACCTTTGAGAGATGTTAGGGACATAGCAGTAGTCCAGGTAAATGCATTGCCTTCTTTCAGAAAGCTTACAATCCTCAGAAAGCAAGTGTCTAGAAAGAATGGAAGGTAAACATAGCAGAAAACATACATAAAGAGGTAAACAGGAACCTGTGATAAGAGGTCTTCATGGAGCCTGAACTCCTTTGGTAAGTGATGGGAATTTCACATAAAGGACTATAAAATAAAGGATTTTAAGCAGTAAAGCAGTTGCATGTGCAATTAAAAAGGACACTTTGGCAGTTGTGTTGAAGAATCTAGATGGAATAACATGGAGGCACTCTGGCTAGAGGCTTACAGTAATCTAAGAAAAATGTTATGAGCTTAAATAAGTGATGTGTAAGTAGCAAAAGAGAAGAGAGCTTGCAGGTTAGATAAATATTCTGAATCAAAGATTCTTGGACACACTGATTTTATGTGACAGAAGACCAGAGCTGCCCTGAACTCAAGGCTTTCTTAGAAAGGTTTTTCCCCTAACTCATATACAATGGATATATAAAATAAATCCCTATTCATATAAAATAAATCCCTATTCATATACAATGACCAATAGATATAAAATATACAATGATAATACTTTTCAGTTGCAGAAAATTTTAAATGATCCTTCACTCACAAGTAAGTAGCTTCCATTACCTATACCGTATGAACAGAAAGCAGGGTCATTTGTTGTCTTGTGAAGGTCCAGGGTGGGAGCTGAAATGATGAAGCAGCTTAGCCACATTGATGGTTCCCAATGTAACAGAGGGTTTGCCTTGTCCCATGGCAGGCAATGCTTAACATCCATCTTCTAAGAAACATTCTGATGCGAAGGAAACCTTATCAGCATCCACCCTAGCAACCACAAGGATTTCCAAGGGCACAATTCCTATCAGGTGTCTGTGAGGTCAATCCCCTTGAATCTTAGAGAAAAAATCAATTCAAGAAAATTATTTCAAACTCTTTTGATAATAGATTTCATTTCAGTTTATTCCAAAGGGGAAAGGATTCGTATCTTCCCTCCATATTTAAACCCAATAGTGTATCTCCCAGACCCAGTGATTCTGTCTGGGGAACATTCTGAGCAAATCTTTAATGGATATCCACAGCTTTGAAGTAGGAACATTTTGATTTAGTTAGCTTAATTCTCTGTGGGCATAACTTCCTAACCTTTAGTGGATCCACTAAAAAGTTATATATGGCGTTTTTCATTTCATTAAATGCGTTTCAGTGGCAAACACAAAGCTACGCTAGGAAAGAACAATGTTTATACTTAGCTTTAATAGAACTTTCTTTAAAGCCTATGAGTTTACCAATAACAATCATTGTGAGATTTACTTCAACTGATGTATTGCCTAATATTTATTCATTTATTCAGCAAATGTTTATTGAGATTCTAACAGATATGAGGCATTAAGGGCAAATAGAGAAAAATAAATGTTCAGTGAGGTTGCAATCATTTAACATTTAACCTACCAATTCTATGAAGGAAGTAAAAAGGCAGAAGGGCTTACAGTAAGGTGGTATTTGACTTAGCCCCGAAGGATATCTGTAGACCCGAAATGGAGTGAAAAATAAAACTCATAAAGATCATGAGTTAGGTTGCCAGGTTTAGCAAACAATAATACAAGGGAATTAGTTTAGTATCAGTCATTTCTAATTGCCTATGCATATTCCATGAGATAAATGAAAAGCATTGTTTGGAAACTACTGACCCTAAACAGTTATTACTCATTAGAAGTAATTCAAATTCAATTTAGTATTCTGTAGTTTTTATCTGATAACTCTAGTCAGGACAAAACTATCATAAACTTTGTTCAACAGTCCAGAGGAGTGAGAGCAGTTGGCGGGGTGCAGGAAGAATGAGGCTAAGAGGAAGAAACTAAATCAGGGAGGCCCTCGAGTACAAAACTGAGGATTTTAGTGTTTATTCAGTAGGTTTTTGAAAGCCACAAAAACCAATTAAGGAAGAGAGTGATACGCTCCATTTTGTACTTTAGAGAGTGAATTCACAATTTAACAAAATGCTCATGACCTATATAAAGACCATCTAAAATGTTGCTATGTGATATAGAATAAAATTTATATAAATGAAAAAATACTATTGCTTCTGGGTGGATGACTTGATATTGAGAAAATGCCAACCGTCTCTCTGTTCTTGTCTTTTCGTTGGTGTAACAAAGTGGCTTGAACACTGGGAGTGTATCATCTTGCAGCTCTGTGGTTCAGTAGCTCAACCTCTGTCTCACCAAGCTAAAACTACTGTGTAGCTGGGGCCGCATTCCTTTCTGAAGGCTCTGGGGGAAAATCTGTCCCCTTGTCTTTTAGGCTTCTAGAGCTGCCCACATTCCTTGAAGCCCCCTTCCTCCCATTTTCGGAGCTGCAGTGGTCAGTCAAGTCTTCACACCACTATTTCTAAACCATTCTTCTGCTTCCCTCTTCCACTTTTGAAAACTAAAGAGATTTAGATTTAGATAATTCAGGATATGGGGCATCTTGGGGGGGCACGGTTCTACTGGCAAAGAATCCCCTGCCAATACAGGAGACATAAAAGACACAGGTTCGATCCTTGGCAGGGGAAGATCTCCTGGAGGAGGGCATGGTAACTCACTCCAGAACTTTTGCCTCGAGAATCCCATGGACAGAGGAGCCTGTGGGCTACAGTCCATAGGGTCGCAGAGTTGGACACTACTAAAGCAACTTAGCATGTATGCACACATGCAATCCAGGATATCTCCCATCTCAGATTCAATACCCTTCATTACATCTGGAATGGAATGTAACATGTTCACATGTCCCAGGGATTATAAGAAAATATCTTTTGGAGGACCATTAGTTTGCCTGCCACCATCTCTAAACTAATCAATAAAACAATGGAATCTTAAGTCTATGACTGAGATGCTATTTAAAATACTCAAGCCTAGGGCTTCCTTGGCAGTCCAGTGGTTCCAAGAACTCTTAGCTTCTAATGCAGGGCACACGGGTTCAATCTCCACTTGGGGAGTTAAGATCCCACGTGCTGTGTGTAGCCAATTTTTTTTTAAATAAAAATTACTTAAGCCTATTCTAAAATGATCAAGTAAAATAAATATGTAAGATTTATCATAAGAGAATTTTTTTTACAGCTGAAATAGGCCTACAGAGTGCTTAGTCAGACACTTGGTAAAACATGTATCTTGACACATGGCTACCATATAAGATATGGTTTATAATAATGAATTCAAAAACTATATTCTTACCAAACTATGGCAGGCATTATTAGGATGAGTGTTAAGCTTCCAGGGTTGGGACACTCAGCCATCCAGGATGTGTTGCTGTCAAACATCAAAGAAGCCCAACTCTGTCACATGGAAATTCCAACATAATTATAGGATTCTGAAAACTCTAACAGGACTTAAGAATCCCTCCAGGTCATCAAAGAATAGAATTTTTTGATCCTATTTTAGAATTTTTCCAGTTCTTCCACCAGCACCTTTTTCTAAACCATTCTTCTGCTTCCCTCTTCCACTTTTGAAAACTAAAGAGATTTAGATTTAGATAATTCAGGATATGGGGCATCTTGGGGGGGCACGGTTCTACTGGCAAAGAATCCCCTGCCAATACAGGAGACATAAAAGACACAGGTTCGATCCTTGGCAGGGGAAGATCTCCTGGAGGAGGGCATGGTAACTCACTCCAGAACTTTTGCCTCGAGAATCCCATGGACAGAGGAGCCTGTGGGCTACAGTCCATAGGGTCGCAGAGTTGGACACTACTAAAGCAACTTAGCATGTATGCACACATGCAATCCAGGATATCTCCCATCTCAGATTCAATACCCTTCATTACATCTGGAATGGAATGTAACATGTTCACATGTCCCAGGGATTATAAGAAAATATCTTTTGGAGGACCATTAGTTTGCCTGCCACCATCTCTAAACTAATCAATAAAACAATGGAATCTTAAGTCTATGACTGAGATGCTATTTAAAATACTCAAGCCTAGGGCTTCCTTGGCAGTCCAGTGGTTCCAAGAACTCTTAGCTTCTAATGCAGGGCACACGGGTTCAATCTCCACTTGGGGAGTTAAGATCCCACGTGCTGTGTGTAGCCAATTTTTTTTTAAATAAAAATTACTTAAGCCTATTCTAAAATGATCAAGTAAAATAAATATGTAAGATTTATCATAAGAGAATTTTTTTTACAGCTGAAATAGGCCTACAGAGTGCTTAGTCAGACACTTGGTAAAACATGTATCTTGACACATGGCTACCATATAAGATATGGTTTATAATAATGAATTCAAAAACTATATTCTTACCAAACTATGGCAGGCATTATTAGGATGAGTGTTAAGCTTCCAGGGTTGGGACACTCAGCCATCCAGGATGTGTTGCTGTCAAACATCAAAGAAGCCCAACTCTGTCACATGGAAATTCCAACATAATTATAGGATTCTGAAAACTCTAACAGGACTTAAGAATCCCTCCAGGTCATCAAAGAATAGAATTTTTTGATCCTATTTTAGAATTTTTCCAGTTCTTCCACCAGCACCTTTTTTCTGCTGTTCAGTGGTAATACAGACAGAACAACCATGCTGATGACTATTCTGTGGACACTGCTGATCAGAGCCCGCAAGGCCTACGGAGGCTCAGGATGGAGAGTGACGCAGAGACTGCAGGTGGTCTCCAAAATCCATTCCCCTCTTCTTTAGTAACTGAACATCATAATTTTAGCTGGGTCCATTGTCACCAAACCAAAGGCCACAGTCTTCCCTGCAACTAGTTATGGCCATGATGAGGTTTCTGCCAGGACTGTGAGTGGAAGTGATATGGGAAACTTCTAGGCTATGTCTTTAAAAGTAAAACAACTTGCCCTCCCCTTCCTCCTGGCTGAACTACAGACATAATGCTAAGAGATGGAGGCCATGTTAGGTTACGGGATTAACCATTGGACTGTATGTTCAAGCACAGGTTAAGAGTGGCACCTTAATTGTGATGATGACACCAGGGGTTTTTGCTCAGTCACTCAGTCGTGTCTGACTCTTTGCAACCCCATGGACTGTAACCCACCAAGCTCCTCTGTCCATGGGATTCTCCAGGTAAGAATACTGCAGAGAGTTGCCATTTCCTACTCCAAGGATCTTCCTGACCCCAGAATCGAACCTGTGTCTCTTGCATTTCCTGAAATTGACAGGCAGATTCTTTACCACTGTACCATCTGAGAAGCCCCAGGGGTTTGTTTACGCATGGTCAGGCCTAGCAGAGTGAAAATAAATATGTAAGATTTATCATAAGAGAATTTTTTTTACAGCTGAAATAGGCCTACAGAGTGCTTAGTCAGACACTTGGTAAAACATGTATCTTGACACATGGCTACCATATAAGATATGGTTTATAATAATGAATTCAAAAACTATATTCTTACCAAACTATGGCAGGCATTATTAGGATGAGTGTTAAGCTTCCAGGGTTGGGACACTCAGCCATCCAGGATGTGTTGCTGTCAAACATCAAAGAAGCCCAACTCTGTCACATGGAAATTCCAACATAATTATAGGATTCTGAAAACTCTAACAGGACTTAAGAATCCCTCCAGGTCATCAAAGAATAGAATTTTTTGATCCTATTTTAGAATTTTTCCAGTTCTTCCACCAGCACCTTTTTTCTGCTGTTCAGTGGTAATACAGACAGAACAACCATGCTGATGACTATTCTGTGGACACTGCTGATCAGAGCCCGCAAGGCCTACGGAGGCTCAGGATGGAGAGTGACGAGAGACTGCAGGTGGTCTCCAAAATCCATTCCCCTCTTCTTTAGTAACTGAACATCATAATTTTAGCTGGGTCCATTGTCACCAAACCAAAGGCCACAGTCTTCCCTGCAACTAGTTATGGCCATGATGAGGTTTCTGCCAGGACTGTGAGTGGAAGTGATATGGGAAACTTCTAGGCTATGTCTTTAAAAGTAAAACAACTTGCCCTCCCCTTCCTCCTGGCTGAACTACAGACATAATGCTAAGAGATGGAGGCCATGTTAGGTTACGGGATTAACCATTGGACTGTATGTTCAAGCACAGGTTAAGAGTGGCACCTTAATTGTGATGATGACACCAGGGGTTTTTGCTCAGTCACTCAGTCGTGTCTGACTCTTTGCAACCCCATGGACTGTAACCCACCAAGCTCCTCTGTCCATGGGATTCTCCAGGTAAGAATACTGCAGAGAGTTGCCATTTCCTACTCCAAGGATCTTCCTGACCCCAGAATCGAACCTGTGTCTCTTGCATTTCCTGAAATTGACAGGCAGATTCTTTACCACTGTACCATCTGAGAAGCCCCAGGGGTTTGTTTACGCATATGGTCAAGCTCATCAAATTATACACATTAAGTATATGTGGGGTTTTGTACACCAATTAAGTCCCATCAAAGTTGTAAAACAAATAATAAAATTCAGAGTACCATGCTAGGTTCTCTTAAACAAACAAACAAAAAGAACAGTATAACAAGCACATAGAAGGAACTGGAGTCCCTGGCACCATGTAACATCATATTAGCTTTGGCTTGTTCACCCTAGGACTGTTATGAGAGGGATCAATACATTTGTATTTTTTGGTCATTATTATTTGCTTCCTATCTAATATAAAATGTGATATTAGTACAGAAGTGTAATGTAATCAAACAAAAATATGATACATTCGTCTAGTGGTAGGCGAGTGACATGGAGGTGACGCAGAAGATTGCTGGGTGAGGAATCCAATGATGGAAGTTAGCCATGGGGCACTACTACCTGAGCTCTTGAGAGCCTGTATTTCTAATGGAACTTGCTGGAAAAATCTCAGAACATTGGTTTGCACTGGCTTTTGCATGTCACTTTTAACCAAATCCTATTTCAAAGCATGATTTCAAGTTAATTTTAAACTTTTTCCATTTTTTAAATGTGAATTGTTATTTTTAAGCTATTTTAAAATATTCCTATAAAATATTCATAGAAAAAATAAAAGTATTTCTTCAGTATTGGAACAAGGGTAAGTGATTTGACACCAACTTTCAGACAGTGATACTCAGCTTAGAAACCAAGGTCGATGTCACCACAGCATGGGCAGAGATGACAGAGAAATGACAGAACCTCAGGACTCAGCTAATGACCCGATTGGGGAGAAAATGAGCAAGATGACTCAAAATTTCTCAAAAGGAAGAGTAGAGAAGTAGCTAAAACAAAGCTGATGATCAAAGAACAGTACACAGAAGAGAGGAATTAGGAAGCAGGAGTCCGCAGAAGAGAGAAGGCTGGAGGTTTAACTTATCCCAATGGAATCACCTACTGCGAGCTTCTCTGTTAGCAGAGACTGAAAAGGTGAAAGAGAAATGCCAAGTCAGAATGAAGACTCCTGTCCCTGGTGGTCCCACTTTAGAAGGAAGTGGATTACTTTTCACAACCAAATTCAGTTAATAATTAGATAAATGGCTGTTTGAAAGGAAAGCTCATTTATCTCCTGGGAGACTCCACAGTGGGGCAATGGATGCACTACTTCAAGTTATAAGAAGCATGCACTTACTTTATATTCTTATAGAAACTCAGGCTGATTTTTTATATAGATTTGCTTATTTATTTTTGGCTATGCTGGGTTTTAGTTGCTGCACACTAGGACTGTTATGAGAGGGATCAATACATTTGTATTTTTGGTCATTATTATTTGCTTCCTATCTAATATAAAATGTGATATTAGTACAGAGTGTAATGTAATCAAACAAAAATATGATACATTCGTCTAGTGGTAGGCGAGTGACATGGAGGTGACGCAGAAGATTGCTGGGTGAGGAATCCAATGATGGAAGTTAGCCATGGGGCACTACTACCTGAGCTCTTGAGAGCCTGTATTTCTAATGGAACTTGCTGGAAAAATCTCAGAACATTGGTTTGCACTGGCTTTTGCATGTCACTTTTAACCAAATCCTATTTCAAAGCATGATTTCAAGTTAATTTTAAACTTTTTCCATTTTTTAAATGTGAATTGTTATTTTTAAGCTATTTTAAAATATTCCTATAAAATATTCATAGAAAAAATAAAAGTATTTCTTCAGTATTGGAACAAGGGTAAGTGATTTGACACCAACTTTCAGACAGTGATACTCAGCTTAGAAACCAAGGTCGATGTCACCACAGCATGGGCAGAGATGACAGAGAAATGACAGAACCTCAGGACTCAGCTAATGACCCGATTGGGGAGAAAATGAGCAAGATGACTCAAAATTTCTCAAAAGGAAGAGTAGAGAAGTAGCTAAAACAAAGCTGATGATCAAAGAACAGTACACAGAAGAGAGGAATTAGGAAGCAGGAGTCCGCAGAAGAGAGAAGGCTGGAGGTTTAACTTATCCCAATGGAATCACCTACTGCGAGCTTCTCTGTTAGCAGAGACTGAAAAGGTGAAAGAGAAATGCCAAGTCAGAATGAAGACTCCTGTCCCTGGTGGTCCCACTTTAGAAGGAAGTGGATTACTTTTCACAACCAAATTCAGTTAATAATTAGATAAATGGCTGTTTGAAAGGAAAGCTCATTTATCTCCTGGGAGACTCCACAGTGGGGCAATGGATGCACTACTTCAAGTTATAAGAAGCATGCACTTACTTTATATTCTTATAGAAACTCAGGCTGATTTTTTATATAGATTTGCTTATTTATTTTTGGCTATGCTGGGTTTTAGTTGCTGCACACAGGCTTTCTCCAGTTGTGGCGAATGGGGGCTACTCTCTAGTTGCAGTGCATGGGATTCTCATTGTGATGATTTCTCTTCTTGCGGAGCACAGGCTCTAGGGCATGCAGGCTTCAGTAGTTGTGGTGCACGGGCTCCATTGCTCCGTGGCATGTGAGATCTTTCTGAACCAAGGATCGAACCTGTGTCTCCTGCATTTAAAGGTGGATTCTTAACCACTAGACCACTAGAGAAGCCCAGACTTATTTTTAAATATTTTTAATGTGGTCCCTGTTCTCTCCTTTTGGCTGTTTTCTTTTCAACTTCACTTATATTTCTAGATTTGAGCTCTTTGATTTAAAATATATTATATTCTTCTTTCGGGAGACATGTTACTCCTGTTTATAAATTTCAATGAAAATTTGACATTTTGACTGATATTTCACACATAAGAACAGGTACTCTACCCTAGAAGTAGGCAAGATCCAACCAGAAATAATCTTGATGGATGAGCATTTTAAATGACTGGATATTCTTTTTATAAATATTCATCATTTCCTTCTAGCTAAAAGGTTTGTATATTTTATAGCTACTATTTATTTATTTAGCTGCACCTGGTGTTAGTTGCAGCTTGTGAGATCTAGTTTCCTGACCAGGGACTGAACTTGGGCAGCCTGCATTGGGAGTGTGGAGTCTTAGTCACTGGACCACAGGAAAGTCCCAAGGTTTATTTATTTTTTATCAGCACTAAATTTTCTAATCTTCATGGAACTAGAATTTTTAAGAAACAATTCCTTCTGGATGAAGAAAGGCACATTCAGCATCAGTGGGGAAAATCTAGTTACCCTTTTATGACTGTCCTAGTCTGTGATAGATGAAGATTATATCCTTCAGGAAATTGACCAAATATCAGTCATCATAGGCAAAAAAACACAGTCATCATCCTCACACTTGACTAGTATTTCAGACCCTTCCCCTTGACATTTTCATTCTCAAGGTCATTAGTGTCAGTCTACTGGATGACTACTCCCAAGAGGCCCGGCTGCTAAAATGATCCTTTAAAACAGAAATCATCAGGGAAATACACATAGACACAGAGAGGTTTGGAGACTTCCATGGTTACATTTAATATCTTACCATGAAGGATGTTTTCAAAAATCTCAGTGTAGGTGTCACTGATACATGAGCTATGACCTTGGCATATGGCATCCACTGTAACCACACGCCTGATCATGTGATAGGAATGTAGATGAATATGTTTTTAATGATATTTGCTAAAACAGTATACAAAAGTCCTAGGGACCAGTCTCTACAGAAATAATCCTATTTGTATTGTCAGAGAAGTTTTACTTATTTTAGGGACTAAGAAAATCAAATTCAGGGCTTCCCTGGTGGTCCAGTGGGTATAAAGCCTGCCTTGCAGTGCAAGGGGCACCAGTTCGATCCCTGGCCCGGGAGGATCCCAACGAGCCACGGAACAACTGGGCCGGTGTGTCCAATTAAGGACCAGCGCTCTGGAGAGCATGCACCCAGAGTCTGTGCTCTGCAATGAGAGGGGCCACTGCAGTAGGGGTCTGGCGCAGGCTGAAGAATGGAGATGGATGAAAATAAGTGAATAAATGAAGGACCAATAGAAGTTGCCTGCCTGCCCCCTCCCTCCCCAACTCCCCCAAAAAAAGCAAAAAAAAAAATCAATATATATATAATATTTGTGTCAGAAATGTCGATCGTGGTATTTCTTGCAACATTTCAAACTTTTCACTATTGTTTCACAGGGTATGGGGATCTGTGACCAGTGATCTTTATGTTACTCTTATAATTGTTTGAGGGCACCAGAAACTGCACTCGTATAAGGTAAGGAACTTAACTGATACATTTTTTGTTTTTTCACCCCGGTGTATGCTAAGGGATCTGTGACCAGTGATAAAGGAAAAACATCCCAGGCATCAGTGGGGAAAATCTAGTTACCCTTTTATGACTGTCCTAGTCTGTGATAGATGAAGATTATATCCTTCAGGAAATTGACCAAATATCAGTCATCATAGGCAAAAACACAGTCATCATCCTCACACTTGACTAGTATTTCAGACCCTTCCCCTTGACATTTTCATTCTCAAGGTCATTAGTGTCAGTCTACTGGATGACTACTCCCAAGAGGCCCGGCTGCTAAAATGATCCTTTAAAACAGAAATCATCAGGGAAATACACATAGACACAGAGAGGTTTGGAGACTTCCATGGTTACATTTAATATCTTACCATGAAGGATGTTTTCAAAAATCTCAGTGTAGGTGTCACTGATACATGAGCTATGACCTTGGCATATGGCATCCACTGTAACCACACGCCTGATCATGTGATAGGAATGTAGATGAATATGTTTTTAATGATATTTGCTAAAACAGTATACAAAAGTCCTAGGGACCAGTCTCTACAGAAATAATCCTATTTGTATTGTCAGAGAAGTTTTACTTATTTTAGGGACTAAGAAAATCAAATTCAGGGCTTCCCTGGTGGTCCAGTGGGTATAAAGCCTGCCTTGCAGTGCAAGGGGCACCAGTTCGATCCCTGGCCCGGGAGGATCCCAACGAGCCACGGAACAACTGGGCCGGTGTGTCCAATTAAGGACCAGCGCTCTGGAGAGCATGCACCCAGAGTCTGTGCTCTGCAATGAGAGGGGCCACTGCAGTAGGGGTCTGGCGCAGGCTGAAGAATGGAGATGGATGAAAATAAGTGAATAAATGAAGGACCAATAGAAGTTGCCTGCCTGCCCCCTCCCTCCCCAACTCCCCCCCACAAAAAAAGCAAAAAAAAAAATTAATATATATATAATATTTGTGTCAGAAATGTCGCATCGTGGTATTTCTTGCAACATTTCAAACTTTTTCACTATTGTTTCACAGGGTATGGGGATCTGTGACCAGTGATCTTTATGTTACTCTTATAATTGTTTGAGGGCACCAGAAACTGCACTCGTATAAGGTAAGGAACTTAACTGATACATGTTGTGTGTGTTCTAACAGCTTCACCAACCAACTATCCCCCTCTCCTCATCTCCTCAGGCCTCTGTATTTTGAAAAACAATAATATTGAAATTAGGCCAATTAATAAACTCAATCTCGTGGGGACTTCCCTGGTTGCTCAGTGGTAAAGAATCCACCTGCCTGTCTAGTACTCTGACCACCTACTCAAGTCATAGTATATGAGGAATAATAAAGGTCTTGTGGAAACGCTGAAAAAAAAAAAAAAAAAAAGAATCCACCTGCTAATGCAGGAGATGCTGGTTTGATCCCTGGTTTGGGAAGATCCCACATGCTGCAGAGCAACTAAGCCCATGTGCCAAAACAACCGAGCCAATGCTCTAGAGCCTGGGAGCTGCAACTTCTGAAGCCTGGATGCCTTGGAGCCTGGGCTCTGCAACAAGAGAAGTCGATAAACTGAAACTAGAGAGTAGCCCCCAGTTGCCACAACTGGAGTAAAACCTGAGCAGCAACAAAGACCCAGCACAGCCAAAAATAGATAAATAAATAAATAAAAATCATTTTAAAAATGAATAAATAAAATAAATCCACTCTCTGGACTCCCTGGTGACTCAGAGGCAAAGAATACACCTGCCAATGCAGGAGACACAGATTCAGTTCCTGATCTGGGAGAGTCCCACATGCAGTAGAGCAACTAAGCCTATGAGCCACAACTATAGAGCCTGTGTGCAGACCCCAGAAGCCTAAGCCCATGTGCCGCAACTGCTGAAGCCTTCGTGCCCTAGAGTCTTAATGTTCCACATCAAGAGAAGCTAAGGCAAAGAGAAGCCCCAATCCCTACAAATAGAGAAAAGCCCTCGCTGCAAGGAAGACCCAGCATAGTCAAAAATAAATAAATAAAATTAAAAAAATAAACCTACCCTGAGCAATCAGCAGCCATCAACATCAAGGCAAGACCCTCCACCAGCCAGAAGACAACAACTCGCTGAAGGTTCAGATGATGGTTAACATTTCTGAGCAATAAAGTATTTTTTTTAACTTTTTTGCGGGGGCCTCTTTTATTGATTTTTTATTTATTTATTTTCATCCATCTTTATTGTTTCACCTGTATGGGCCTCCCATTGCAGTGGCCTCTCTCGTTGCAGAGCACCGGCTCTTGGTGCATGCACCCTAGAGAGCTGGCTTGTAATTGGACACACTGGTCCAACCGCTCCGTGGAACACGGGATCGAACCAGTGCCCCCTGCATTGCAAGGTGGATTTTTTTACCCAGAACCAGCCGGGAAGCCCTGAAGTATTTTTTAATTAAGGTGTGAACATAGGTTTTTCTTTTTCTTTGCAAATAATGTTATTGCATACTTAATAGACTACACTGTAGGATAAACATAACTTTTAGATGTACTGGGAAGCCAAAAACTTCATATGGTTCATTTTAGCATTGTATTTGCTTTATTGCAGTGATCTGGAACCAAACCTGTAGTATCTCCAAAATATGCATTATGCTCATACTAAGGGCTTCCCTGGTGGCTCAGTGGTAAAGAATCTGACTGCCAATGCAGGAGACCTCGGTTTGATCCCTGGGTCAGGAAGATACCCTGCAGAAGGACCTGGCAACCCACTCCTGTATTCCTCTCTGGGAAATTCCATGGACAGAGGAGCCTGGCAGGCTGCAGACCATGGGTCAGTCAGCCATGACTTAGCAACTCAACAACAGCAAGGCTTGTACTCTCACTCTCATTCCACCTCCCAAAAACCTTGAATTCACTTACTAATGCAGTAAACAAATGTTTTCAATGCCTTTTATGTCCCAGGAACTGCTTCCTTGAGTCTTTCATTTTCTTTCAACTCATATGACCCTGTCTGGCCCCAATTTCCTTTTTTCCCAACATAGGTTCTGTAGCTAATTACTTGAACTATTTTCTCCCCTAAATCCTCAAAATCATGTTTTGCTGTTTGAAGTCTCAGTTTCCTAGAAGGAAAGCGTATTTTAATTTTTCATTTGTCCCTTGGACAGTTTCATCTTTCTGAAGGTTACAGAAGTAATAAGCAAAACTGGTTCACTAGATATCATACTGGAGGTTATAAGTTAATTTGTATTCTCACCTTATACAACATATCCAATGAATCTCAGGTTATTTATAGATTCAAAGTTTTCTAACTTTTTTGCGGGGGCCTCTTTTATTGATTTTTTATTTATTTATTTTCATCCATCTTTATTGTTTCACCTGTATGGGCCTCCCATTGCAGTGGCCTCTCTCGTTGCAGAGCACCGGCTCTTGGTGCATGCACCCTAGAGAGCTGGCTTGTAATTGGACACACTGGTCCAACCGCTCCGTGGAACACGGGATCGAACCAGTGCCCCCTGCATTGCAAGGTGGATTTTTTTACCCAGAACCAGCCGGGAAGCCCTGAAGTATTTTTTAATTAAGGTGTGAACATAGGTTTTTCTTTTTCTTTGCAAATAATGTTATTGCATACTTAATAGACTACACTGTAGGATAAACATAACTTTTAGATGTACTGGGAAGCCAAAAACTTCATATGGTTCATTTTAGCATTGTATTTGCTTTATTGCAGTGATCTGGAACCAAACCTGTAGTATCTCCAAAATATGCATTATGCTCATACTAAGGGCTTCCCTGGTGGCTCAGTGGTAAAGAATCTGACTGCCAATGCAGGAGACCTCGGTTTGATCCCTGGGTCAGGAAGATACCCTGCAGAAGGACCTGGCAACCCACTCCTGTATTCCTCTCTGGGAAATTCCATGGACAGAGGAGCCTGGCAGGCTGCAGACCATGGGTCAGTCAGCCATGACTTAGCAACTCAACAACAGCAAGGCTTGTACTCTCACTCTCATTCCACCTCCCAAAAACCTTGAATTCACTTACTAATGCAGTAAACAAATGTTTTCAATGCCTTTTATGTCCCAGGAACTGCTTCCTTGAGTCTTTCATTTTCTTTCAACTCATATGACCCTGTCTGGCCCCAATTTCCTTTTTTCCCAACATAGGTTCTGTAGCTAATTACTTGAACTATTTTCTCCCCTAAATCCTCAAAATCATGTTTTGCTGTTTGAAGTCTCAGTTTCCTAGAAGGAAAGCGTATTTTAATTTTTCATTTGTCCCTTGGACAGTTTCATCTTTCTGAAGGTTACAGAAGTAATAAGCAAAACTGGTTCACTAGATATCATACTGGAGGTTATAAGTTAATTTGTATTCTCACCTTATACAACATATCCAATGAATCTCAGGTTATTTATAGATTCAAAGTTTTTCTAAATCCAGCTATTGCAACAAACTCAGGGGATATAGTCCCTATAAACCCTTATTTTTTTTAAAATTTGTTTTAAACCCTTATTTTTAAAATGTAGAGGATCTACTTTAACAAGAAATAAAGGATAAAATCTATTACAAAAAGAACAACAATTACTGAATCCACTAAACTGTAGTACTAGCCAAAACCAAAGCAAAATGATAGAAATTATGGTTGGAAAACTGTAAATGTTGTGTGTGTTCTAACACATGAATATTATGAATAAACTGCAATAATATAGAAATGTTATAAACAACAAAAGAGAGAGGGTAGGTGGAGAGATTTCCTTATCATTTTTTAGCCTGATATTTAAAAGATACTTTTTAAAGCTAATAAGTACACACACAGAGATGCATACATTAAAAGTGTGTTTTAGGGCTTCCCTGGTGGTCCAGTGGGTAAAGAGTCTGCCTTGCAGTGCAAAGGGCACTGGTCCAATCCCCGGCCAGGGAAGATGCCCCGTGCCACGGAGCAACTGGACTGGTGTGTCCAATTACAAGCCAGCACTCTGGAGCCCATGCACTCAGAGCTGATGCTCTGAAATGAGAGAGGCCACCACAATGGGAGACCCTCACAGGCCGAAGAACAAAGATGGATGTAAATAAATAAATCAATAAATCAATAAAAGAGGCCAAAATTAAAAAAAAAAAAAAACTCAGAAAAGGAAAATAAATTTGAAGAAACAATGTCAAAAGAAGAAGGGAAACTTGAGACAAGCAGAAACAAGTTAATATAAAAGTGGAAATTATTAAAACAAAAATAGATTTGATAAGTAATTCCTAGAAATTCTTTGTAAATGTCTGTTTTCCCAACATAGGTTCTGTACTTTAAAAAAATGTTTTGCTGTTTGAAGTCTCAGTTTCCTAGAAGGAAAGCGTATTTTAATTTTTCATTTGTCCCTTGGACAGTTTCATCTTTCTGAAGGTTACAGAAGTAATAAGCAAAACTGGTTCACTAGATATCATACTGGAGGTTATAAGTTAATTTGTATTCTCACCTTATACAACATATCCAATGAATCTCAGGTTATTTATAGATTCAAAGTTTTCTAAATCCAGCTATTGCAACAAACTCAGGGGATATAGTCCCTATAAACCCTTATTTTTTTTAAAATTTGTTTTAAACCCTTATTTTTAAAATGTAGAGGATCTACTTTAACAAGAAATAAAGGATAAAATCTATTACAAAAGAACAACAATTACTGAATCCACTAAACTGTAGTACTAGCCAAAACCAAAGCAAAATGATAGAAATTATGGTTGGAAAACTGTAAATGTTGTGTGTGTTCTAACACATGAATATTATGAATAAACTGCAATAATATAGAAATGTTATAAACAACAAAAGAGAGAGGGTAGGTGGAGAGATTTCCTTATCATTTTTTAGCCTGATATTTAAAAGATACTTTTTAAAGCTAATAAGTACACACACAGAGATGCATACATTAAAAGTGTGTTTTAGGGCTTCCCTGGTGGTCCAGTGGGTAAAGAGTCTGCCTTGCAGTGCAAAGGGCACTGGTCCAATCCCCGGCCAGGGAAGATGCCCCGTGCCACGGAGCAACTGGACTGGTGTGTCCAATTACAAGCCAGCACTCTGGAGCCCATGCACTCAGAGCTGATGCTCTGAAATGAGAGAGGCCACCACAATGGGAGACCCTCACAGGCCGAAGAACAAAGATGGATGTAAATAAATAAATCAATAAATCAATAAAAGAGGCCAAAATTAAAAAAAAAAAAAAACTCAGAAAAGGAAAATAAATTTGAAGAAACAATGTCAAAAGAAGAAGGGAAACTTGAGACAAGCAGAAACAAGTTAATATAAAAGTGGAAATTATTAAAACAAAAATAGATTTGATAAGTAATTCCTAGAAATTCTTTGTAAATGTCAACAAAATAGGCAAAATTCTTAAAGACATAGAGAACAGAAAATATATTCAAATCATTAAAATTGAGAATCAGGCTTCATTTCCAGATATTATAAGTATTTTGTAATAGTATGAGAAATTTAAATGCACCACTCTAAGCTTAACATTCTGAAAATAAGAATGAAACACCTGATTTTCTAAAAAGAATAAATATAATAATAAACATTAAATTCCAGAGACGTAATCCATCTGGGTAACAGTAATCAAGGAAGAAAAGGAAATTTTGGTCTAGGGAATAGTTCCAAATGCTGTACCATGTCTGGACAAGTTCTAGCAGAGCTTCAAGGAAAGATAATTCACATATAAATGGTTCCAGAGCACAGAAAAAGATGGCACACTTCCCAACTCATTTTCCCAAATCAGCAATACTCTAATCCCCAAGTCCAACAAATAGAATGCAAAACACAAAAAAGGAAATCATAAATTAATCCCCCTATTAATACAAATAACATGCTAATCCAGTAGCATGTTAAATATACCAATCAATTAATTAGTCACTTCAATACCAGAGAGGATTAAAAATAATTCTTTTAATAAATGCAAATATTAAAAATAATTAAAATAAATGAAATATTAACACAAATACAGAAGCTTCCTGATAATAGAAGTAAACCTTAATCTATTAATCAAAGCTATGGTTTTTCCAACAGTCATGTACAGACATGAGTCTTGGACCATAAAGAAGACCGAGTGTCCAAGAATTGATGCCTTTGAACCATGGTGTTGGAGAAGACTCTTGAGAGTCCCTTGGACAGCAAGGAGATCAAACCAGTCAGTCCTAAAGGAAATCAATCCTGACTTTTCATTAGAAGAACCAATACTGAAGCTGAAGCTCCAATACTTTGGCCACCTGATGCGAAGAGCCGACTCACTGGAAAAGACCCTGATGCTGGGAAGATTGAGGGAAGGAGGAGAAGGGACTGACAGAGGATGAGATGGTTGGAAGGCATCACTGAGTCAAATGGACATGAGTTTGAGCAAACTCCCAGAGATGGTAAAGGACAGGGAAGCTTGGTATGCAACAGTCCATGGGGTCACAAAGAGTTGGACACGATTAAGCGACTGAACAACAACAATCTACTAGAGAATAGTTACTAAATAAAGATACCCAATATTAGTATTAACGATGAAATACTAGAGCTCATTCCCATTAAATTTAGCAACAAGACCAGCATGCTGGTTATTATATAGCACTTTTCTGGCAGTTCTAGCCAATGCAATAAACAGCAGATGAATGCTTTTAACTGGTAAATTTGAGAAACATGGAGAGAAATTAATCTCTGTTTTTAGCTCATGCTTCTCTAAATGGAACGTATAAGTAAATCAAAGGAAAATGGACTAGTAGAACACAGTAAGATAATCAGTTTTAAAATATACAAAAAGGCCACAATAGTTTTTCCTATATACCACCAGTAATCAGAAAAGAATTTTAATTGGAAAAAATTCCTATTTTGCAACAATCAGAAATATAAAGGGCCTAGGAAATATCTTAATAAGAAATTTGAAACACTCTATATGATGAAAACTGCCAAGTTTTACTTACCAAGGTCCACAAAAGAAAGGACAAGGAAGTGGCAACCACATCAGCATTCTTGCCTGGAGAATCCCATGGACAGAGGAACCTAGAGGGCTATAGTACATGGGGTCGCCAAGAGTTGGACATAACTAAGCAAATAACACACAAAAGAAAACTTATTCATATGACTGTTTAATATCATAAACATTAAGATAATCCTAATGAAAATAACAATAAGTGCTTAAGAAGGTAACACAATAATTCCAATGTTCATTTTAAAAGAAGAAAGACGTTATAGTTGGCAGAAGAGGATATGCAATAAGGTAATAATAAAGGATGTACCATACTTTTTTACCAAATACTAAAATGTACTATAAATATACATAAATTAGAATAACAGAGTATTACCACAGAAATAGATGAAATCAGAACCAATTTTATATAATCATTTTCCTCTATAATAAAAATGCCATCTTGAATCAAAACAACCCTTTGTGGGAAGAGAAGGCATTATTCCCATTTAGCAGAGGAAACTGAGGATCAGAAAGTAAAGTTATTCATTAGTCACTCAGTGAATACCCAGTTAGAAACAGTATTAACTATGACTATTTCTTGGAGCTGAGATTACAAATTATTATTTTTTTATACTTTGTGATGATCCCTTTCTATAACACAATAATTAAGGATGATATGTTTGAAATAGTAAACTGATATAAATTTAATTTCCCATTTGTTGTGTTATCCTGCCTAATCAATAGCATTCATCATTCAGGAGAGAAAAAGAATTATTGCTCAATTTTGATCTTCAAACCAGAATCCAAACATACTGACAAGAAAACACCTGAAAGCTAGGTTTGACTTGTTGTTTTTTTGAGAGGACAATACCTCGAAAGGGTAGTTAATATCTTTCATATATCGAGTCTAGCCAACTTGATCAGAGTCCTACAACATCCACAGAATATCCATAGAAAGACGATATGGCATTCCTACCACTGATGAGGAAAAGTAAAAAGCTCTTTAGCTACTGAGAAAAACAGCAGAGAGAGAAAGAGAGAAGGTATCATGGGGAGTCCCCAGTTCTGCACCCATACCCCCCACATTCACACCTTAGATAAGGTTTGCAATAAAAATACTCCAGATAGTTTGAGGTCACACTAAAAGCAAAGGGGGCACTTGAATCTCCCTTTCCATTTGGAACTCTGACAAAAGAATGACTTGCAGGTATGCTGTGCCAACCTGTAGTAGAATGAAAATGATGACACGGGTAAACAAAACCGAAGGATGGAAGAAGGGGAGGGGCCCAATGTAGCAGGATCACGTAAGACCATCAGCATGAGTAGGAGTCAAGTGGGGGCTCAGGCATCAGTGGGACAAGATGGAGAACCTTGACCAGAGCAACCACCTTGCATTTCCCTTGATAGGAAACAGTCCAGAAAGACATCAACAGAAAGGACAGAAGCAGACACTCAGAGATGATATGGCATCTAGTTGTTTAGCTCAGTTTGTTAAATGACAATTTTGCCAAGGCCAGTGCTGTGAGTGTCCAGGTCCATTAACCACCTTGTTTCGGGGTTCAAGGATGCTTTCCTAACCTCAGTGTCAATGGTGAAGAATTTGTAGAGTATTGGTGTAGAGTATTCATGTTTGGATTTATACTAGGCTGTGGTCTACTTAAGAGCAAGAGATACATTCTTCATGTCTATGTGCCTGAGTGTTGCAGAGCTATGGGGCAGGCACTTGGAGCTGAGATTACAAATTATTTTTTTATACTTTGTGATGATCCCTTTCTATAACACAATAATTAAGGATGATATGTTTGAAATAGTAAACTGATATAAATTTAATTTCCCATTTGTTGTGTTATCCTGCCTAATCAATAGCATTCATCATTCAGGAGAGAAAAAGAATTATTGCTCAATTTTGATCTTCAAACCAGAATCCAAACATACTGACAAGAAAACACCTGAAAGCTAGGTTTGACTTGTTGTTTTTTTGAGAGGACAATACCTCGAAAGGGTAGTTAATATCTTTCATATATCGAGTCTAGCCAACTTGATCAGAGTCCTACAACATCCACAGAATATCCATAGAAAGACGATATGGCATTCCTACCACTGATGAGGAAAAGTAAAAAGCTCTTTAGCTACTGAGAAAAACAGCAGAGAGAGAAAGAGAGAAGGTATCATGGGGAGTCCCCAGTTCTGCACCCATACCCCCCACATTCACACCTTAGATAAGGTTTGCAATAAAAATACTCCAGATAGTTTGAGGTCACACTAAAAGCAAAGGGGGCACTTGAATCTCCCTTTCCATTTGGAACTCTGACAAAAGAATGACTTGCAGGTATGCTGTGCCAACCTGTAGTAGAATGAAAATGATGACACGGGTAAACAAAACCGAAGGATGGAAGAAGGGGAGGGGCCCAATGTAGCAGGATCACGTAAGACCATCAGCATGAGTAGGAGTCAAGTGGGGGCTCAGGCATCAGTGGGACAAGATGGAGAACCTTGACCAGAGCAACCACCTTGCATTTCCCTTGATAGGAAACAGTCCAGAAAGACATCAACAGAAAGGACAGAAGCAGACACTCAGAGATGATATGGCATCTAGTTGTTTAGCTCAGTTTGTTAAATGACAATTTTGCCAAGGCCAGTGCTGTGAGTGTCCAGGTCCATTAACCACCTTGTTTCGGGGTTCAAGGATGCTTTCCTAACCTCAGTGTCAATGGTGAAGAATTTGTAGAGTATTGGTGTAGAGTATTCATGTTTGGATTTATACTAGGCTGTGGTCTACTTAAGAGCAAGAGATACATTCTTCATGTCTATGTGCCTGAGTGTTGCAGAGCTATGGGGCAGGCACTTGATAAATGGCTGAGGAAGGAGCAGGCATGCAACCACCACTCACCAATGAGGTTCTTTAATGTGTCCTTCAGCTGAAATCTATGCCTGAATGTTCTTAATATAGTAGCTGTGCTACATTCCTCTACATGCCAAAGCAGGAAAAACACATGGCTGATGTTTCTGATACCTGAAGTATACAGGAAGGTCTGTAACACAAATAGTGAAGTTGACTATTGCTTATAAGGGGCATTCACTTTACCAGGAAGTGAAAAGATGGGGAGGTCGGGGGCAGAAGACTGAGGTGAGTTCTCAGCTCCCAGGTGTTGCTCTGTGGAAGGACAGATTTCAGAAATCTGCAAACAGACTCAATTAAAAGCCATCAACAGGGCTTCCCTGGTGGTCCAGTGGGTAAGGACACTGCCTTGTAGTGCAAGGGACGCCAGTTCGATCCCTGGCCTGGGAAGATTCCCTGTGCTGCGGAGTGGCTGGACCGATGTGTTCAATTACGGAGCTGGAGCTCTGGAGCGCATGCGCCCAGAGCCGGTGCTCTGCGACAACAGAAGCCACTGCGATGGGAGGCCCACACGGGCCGAAGAACAAAGATGGATGAAAAATAGATAAATGAAAGACCAATAGAAGTGGCCCACCCGCCCCCCTTCCTCCCTAACCCGCCCCGCCCCCCGCAAAAATAAAGTTAACCATTTTAAAAGCCATCGACAGTCCTCTGAAAGAAAACCCAGTTGATACCTCAGGAGAGATTCTACCACAGCAGACTGACTGCCCCCCAAGGTTTCTGAAAGTACATTTTTTTAAACTTTAAAATTCAAACATTATTTTTTGAATTTTTTAAATGTTATCTTTCTTTGCTATTGGTCTTATTTGGGCTCATCCACCATTTCAACTTGTGAGTTATTTTTATCACTTCTCCTGTCACAAGACATATTAAATATATTCTTCCTGTTCAAGTGTTCTGATAAACATATCTGTCATTGCAGTTTTAATTCGTCAGAGCTACGGTTCTGCCCTTTTTAGGCAACATGCTCGAAATTTGATTTATCTTATCATGTGTTTTAAAACTTTACCAGAATCTGAGATGAGTTCCTTTTCTGTGTTGGGCTTACTCTGAAATTTGTTAGGCAATGAGATGGAAATTTCAGGACGCCAATCAAAGGTCTCTGTTCACTCATTTGCCAGGCAGGACTAAGCAATATTAAATGTTACCTCACAGTTTTCAGCTGTCTGCCACAGTGATACCTTTACCCCACCACCACAGTAAGCTGGGACCTCGCTTGTTCCCAAGGGTCAGACACCCAAGTTCTGTGCACACGATCAGGCGAAGGTCCTGGCTTTCCTGCTCATTCCCTGGAAGTGGCCCTTGGTGAATCCAGTCATAACTCCAGAATCTCATGCAGGCAAGCTCAGCAGGCAGAGTTCTTATCTGATTTCTACTTAAACATTAAAACTGCAAGCAAACATCATTTCTAGAGATTTCTCAGAGTAATTAGCAAATGTTTTATATTATCTTATTGTGATAAATATGTATTTTCCTGAAATGGAGTATACTGTTCTTAGTGATGTAAAATTAAGGCATCATTTGATAACTCCCTTTTGTTGTTGTTAAATATAGGGGAAGAGAGTAGTGGGCTTCAGGCCCATAAAGGATGTTTTATTAATAGCTCTGAAACCATTAGAGCAAATACTTTAAACACAGGTCACAGGATTAATCAGGACTCTCAGTTGTGAATGACAACAGTTTAAGAAAGGGTATTACTGGGGCTTCCCTGGTGGTCCAGTGGGTAAAGAGTCCACCTTGCAGTGCAAGGGGCACCAGTTCCATCCCTGGCCTGGGACGATCCCACACACCATGGAGCGGCTGGACCAGTGTGTCCAGTTATGAGCCAGCTTTCTGAAGCACATGCGCCCAGAGCCGATGCTCTGCAGTGAGAGAGGCCACTGCAATGAGAGACTCACACATGCCAAAGAATAAAAAGATTAACGAAAATAAATATAAATTAAAAAGAGGCATGATGGAGAAAAAGAAAAAAAAAGAAAGGGTATTATCATATTAAGTGGGATGCAGAAATTTAAAGTGAGAACCGGACCCAAGGTTCACAGTCTTCGAAGCTCATCTCTTTCCATCTCTCAATATTGCTTCTGGTTACGCACCAGTGTCCTTCTTCAGAGAAGCCTGTCACCATGCAGCAGGAAAGGTGGCTACCCACAGACCCAAATGCACGTCCTTCTAACTCAGGAACCACAAAAAAAGCAAAAGATTCTCCCCCTAACAACTGTGTACCTACCTATTCTAGGAAGGCATCTGTAGAGGGCATGTGCCCATCCCTAAACCAATCACTTGCCCCAGAGGACCTCAACAATGTGTCCTCAGCCCAGGTGGTGGGGAGGCTGAGCAAGAGACCTGATGTTTAAGGGTCAGACACCCAATTTCTGTGCAGAAGGCAATCCTGGCTTTCCTGCTCATTCCCTGGAAGTGGCCCTTGGTGAATCCAGTCATAACTCCAGAATCTCATGCAGGCAAGCTCAGCAGGCAGAGTTCTTATCTGATTTCTACTTAAACATTAAAACTGCAAGCAAACATCATTTCTAGAGATTTCTCAGAGTAATTAGCAAATGTTTTATATTATCTTATTGTGATAAATATGTATTTTCCTGAAATGGAGTATACTGTTCTTAGTGATGTAAAATTAAGGCATCATTTGATAACTCCCTTTTGTTGTTGTTAAATATAGGGGAAGAGAGTAGTGGGCTTCAGGCCCATAAAGGATGTTTTATTAATAGCTCTGAAACCATTAGAGCAAATACTTTAAACACAGGTCACAGGATTAATCAGGACTCTCAGTTGTGAATGACAACAGTTTAAGAAAGGGTATTACTGGGGCTTCCCTGGTGGTCCAGTGGGTAAAGAGTCCACCTTGCAGTGCAAGGGGCACCAGTTCCATCCCTGGCCTGGGACGATCCCACACACCATGGAGCGGCTGGACCAGTGTGTCCAGTTATGAGCCAGCTTTCTGAAGCACATGCGCCCAGAGCCGATGCTCTGCAGTGAGAGAGGCCACTGCAATGAGAGACTCACACATGCCAAAGAATAAAAAGATTAACGAAAATAAATATAAATTAAAAAGAGGCATGATGGAGAAAAAGAAAAAAAAAGAAAGGGTATTATCATATTAAGTGGGATGCAGAAATTTAAAGTGAGAACCGGACCCAAGGTTCACAGTCTTCGAAGCTCATCTCTTTCCATCTCTCAATATTGCTTCTGGTTACGCACCAGTGTCCTTCTTCAGAGAAGCCTGTCACCATGCAGCAGGAAAGGTGGCTACCCACAGACCCAAATGCACGTCCTTCTAACTCAGGAACCACAAAAAAAGCAAAAGATTCTCCCCCTAACAACTGTGTACCTACCTATTCTAGGAAGGCATCTGTAGAGGGCATGTGCCCATCCCTAAACCAATCACTTGCCCCAGAGGACCTCAACAATGTGTCCTCAGCCCAGGTGGTGGGGAGGCTGAGCAAGAGACCTGATGACATGATAGTCTCTCACCTGATGAAATGAGGAGGGCCTGGGTCTTCAAGAAAGTCAAACTTAGTAGATACATGAGTACTACAGTCAAACATTTTAAAGTGATAAATGCTATCCTTAACAACAACAACAAAAAACTGGGGCTTCTCTGGTGGTCCAATGGGTAAAGAGTCCGCCTTGCAGTGCAAAGGGCACCAGTTCAATCCCTGACCCGGGAAGATCCCACATGCAGCAGAGCAGTTGGACCGGTATGTCCAGTTACTAGCCAGCACTCTGGAGCCCATGTGCCCAGAACCAGTGCTCTGCAGTGAGAGAGGCCACTGCAATGGGAGGCTCGCACAGGTCAAAGAATAAAGATCGATGACAATAAATATAAATAAAAGAGGCATGATGGGGAAAAGAATAAAAACTATTTATCTATCATCAGCAACAATTGTCTGTAGGTGTGTGTTTCTACTGTCATGGAAGTGGGTTTATCAAGCAGCATGTACTTGTGATAAGGAGCTGATATTCAAAATACATTTTTAAAAATCCTCATACAACTCAACAGCAAAAAAGAAAGGGGAAAAAAATAAAAAACAATGAGGTTAAAAAATGGGCAGAGGGCTTTCCTGGTGGTCCAGTGGGTAAGGACACCGCCTTGCAGTGCAAGCAGGTTCAATCCCTGGCCTGGGAAGATCCCACGCACTGCGGAGCGGCTGGACCAGTGTGTTATGAGCCAGCTCTCTAGAGCACATGCGCCCGGAGTCCAGTGCTCTGCAGTGAGAGAGGCCACTGCGATGGGAGGCCCATACAGACCAAAAGAACAAAGACGGAAATAAATAAAGGACCAATAGAAGTGGCCAAAAAAAAAAAACAAATGGGCAGAGAATGTAAATAGACATTTTCCCAAAGACACTTACATATGGCCAACAAGTGTCGAACAGCACTAATCACCAAGAAAATGCAAGTCAAAACCACAGTAAGGTATCACCTCGCATCTGTTAGAATAGCTATTACCAGGAAGACAAGCAATAACAAGCCCTGGCAATAACAAGGATGTGAAGAAAAAGGAACCCTTGTGCACTGTTGGTGGAAATGTAAACTGTTGGTTCCTCAAAAAATAAAAATAAGGAATTTCCTGTCAGGACAATGGTTAGGACTCTGCTCCTTCACTGCCAAGGGCTTGGATTCAGTCCATGGTACGGGAACTAAGATCCCACAAGCCACATGGTGTGGTAAAATTGAAAAGAAAAAACAACTACTATACCATCCAGCAATTTCACTTCTGGGTATTTATCCAAAGAAAACAAAAACACTAATCTGAGAGAATAGATGCACCCTGTGTTCAGCGCAGCACTATTTACAACAGACAAGAAATGAAAACAACATAAGTGTTCACCAACAGGCAAATGGCTAAAGAAGATGTGATATATAAATACAATGGAATATTTTTCAGTCATTAAAATGAATGAAATCTTGCCATTGGGGACAGCATGGATGGACCTTGAGTGTATTATGCTAAGTGGAATAAGTGAGACAGAGAAGGACAAATAGTGCATGATCTCACTTATATGTATAATCCAAAACAAAACAAACAAACAAAATCCTGAACTCATTTATAGATACAGAGAACAGATCAGTAGTCATCAGTAGTGGGTGGAGTGAGAGAGAGTTGGGGAAAACGGGTGAAGGGGATCAAAAAGTACACACTTCCAGTTATAAAATAAAATAAGTCATGGGGGTGCAATTTGTACCATAGTGACTATAGCTAATAATACTACTCTATTTTGCTAAGAGAGTAGCTCATGAAAGTTCTCATCATAAGAAAAAAAATTTTGTAACTATGTATGCATAGTGATGTTAACTAGACATACTACAGTGATCATTTTATCATGTATACAGATATCAAATCATTGCATGGCACACTTGAAACTAATAAAATGTTATATGTCAGACACACCTCAATTTAAAGATTAATTTAAAAAGAAAGGAAAAAATGCCATTTCTCTAGCCCCACTCCAGACACCATGGTGGGGCCCATTCACGTGTATTGGAACAAGCCTTCCAGGTAGTTCTGAGCTATGCAAGAGCTTGAGAACCACTGACCATCTGAGTGTAAAGACTATATTTTTCCAGTCTTGGGTAGTTAAGCTAAGGGATTGCAAAATGTTTACATAAAAGGCTAAACAGTGAAAATTTTAGGTTTTGTGGGCAAAGAGGCAAAATCATGGTTAGGTAGGTATTTACATAATCTCTTAAAACACAACTTTAAAAAGGTAAAAACCACTCCTGGCTGGTGGGCTGTACCAGAGTAAGAGGCGGACCTGGTCAAGAGTTTTGGGTCTGGGCTTTGGTTACATTTCTAGATAGGGACTGCCACAAGCCACATGGTGTGGTAAAATTGAAAAGCATACATCCAGCTTCCTTGGGTATTTATCCAAAGAAAACAAAAACACTAATCTGAGAGAATAGATGCACCCTGTGTTCAGCGCAGCACTATTTACAACAGACAAGAAATGAAAACAACATAAGTGTTCACCAACAGGCAAATGGCTAAAGAAGATGTGATATATAAATACAATGGAATATTTTTCAGTCATTAAAATGAATGAAATCTTGCCATTGGGGACAGCATGGATGGACCTTGAGTGTATTATGCTAAGTGGAATAAGTGAGACAGAGAAGGACAAATAGTGCATGATCTCACTTATATGTATAATCCAAAACAAAACAAACAAACAAAATCCTGAACTCATTTATAGATACAGAGAACAGATCAGTAGTCATCAGTAGTGGGTGGAGTGAGAGAGAGTTGGGGAAAACGGGTGAAGGGGATCAAAAAGTACACACTTCCAGTTATAAAATAAAATAAGTCATGGGGGTGCAATTTGTACCATAGTGACTATAGCTAATAATACTACTCTATTTTGCTAAGAGAGTAGCTCATGAAAGTTCTCATCATAAGAAAAAAAATTTTGTAACTATGTATGCATAGTGATGTTAACTAGACATACTACAGTGATCATTTTATCATGTATACAGATATCAAATCATTGCATGGCACACTTGAAACTAATAAAATGTTATATGTCAGACACACCTCAATTTAAAGATTAATTTAAAAAGAAAGGAAAAAATGCCATTTCTCTAGCCCCACTCCAGACACCGCGGGTGGGGCCCATTCACGTGTATTGGAACAAGCCTTCCAGGTAGTTCTGAGCTATGCAAGAGCTTGAGAACCACTGACCATCTGAGTGTAAAGACTATATTTTTCCAGTCTTGGGTAGTTAAGCTAAGGGATTGCAAAATGTTTACATAAAAGGCTAAACAGTGAAAATTTTAGGTTTTGTGGGCAAAGAGGCAAAATCATGGTTAGGTAGGTATTTACATAATCTCTTAAAACACAACTTTAAAAAGGTAAAAACCACTCCTGGCTGGTGGGCTGTACCAGAGTAAGAGGCGGACCTGGTCAAGAGTTTTGGGTCTGGCAGATTTATAAAAAAAATACTGTTAAAGAAAAAAAGAAAAGAAATATACATTTCTAGATGCAGAAAAATCATTCATGTGCAAGGGGAAAGATAAGGACTTTCTCACCCTGAAGAATATCTCAGTGAAAGATAAACACATCATCCAGAAACAGACCCAAGGGCATCGTCATCCCCCTTGGCCAGCACTTCAGATCCCTTCCTAACAACATTTTCATTCCCAGGGTCCAAAAGCCATGAAATGTCTGTTCCTGAGAAATCCAGACACCAAAGTGAGACAGAAAAGATCAATGATGTGGATATGGAAAGAGAGAGACTTGGATTTCTATGGCTGTGTTAACTTAATTCTGAAGGATATGCTTTAAGATCTCAATGTGAATGTGACTGATGCCTGGTGTCAACTTAAAAAATGAGAGTTTTTTCTTATTTGGTGGAAATTTTTAGGATGTCAAACCCAGGAGACAGCATCTCAAGTAACCCTGAGAGAATGAGTCGAAGGAGGCCGGGAAGGAACCAGGTTATACAGAAGTTTTGCAACAAAGGGCAGGCAATAGGCATATCAAAAGATTACTGTCAATTAAAAGAAGCCAGATATCTTAAGTTAAGGAATTTAGTGCTTGTCTATATATGGGAAGTTGCAAGAGTCTGGGCTGACTGAAATCATTCCTTTCCTCATGCCCGTCAGCTACCTGAGGCCAGCATCCTGAGTTTTTCACAACCTGAGCTCCCTAGAGGCCTACCTTAGGGAGGGGCTGCAGTCTGAGGGCTGGTAGATCTCAGGTATACTCTTCCTTCCTGAGTGTCCTTAGGACTCACCTGTTCACCTCGGAGGGCTATAATTGCTGACAATTATGACATCCTTCTTTACTGATAGGGCAGATAATATTTCATTTCTCACTGGGATTAAAACCAGTGGATGTGGCACTAAATATATTCACCCTCTGGATTATGTGATTGGAAATGAGACTGAAATGGTTTTAACTTGCTTTTGCCAAATTACAAACATGAAAAGTCACCAATGACACACACACACACACAAGCACAAACCACCAACAGCTGCTCTCCACAGATGTCCACGTGGGTACCACCCGCTCCCAGTTTCCCTATGGTCATCTTGGCCATTCCTTTCAACATCAACTGCTGACTCTTCCCACTACCAAAACACATCCTGACCTTCTTCACGCCTTGTTCCAGACCTTCTTCCCTTCTCATCTATAGCCTTTCTTTGAGTGAGTTCATTCATTCCATTCAATTACCATCTAATCAGCTGACCGCATTCAAACCCCCATCGAACCACCCAAACTCCTAAGCTCTAGACAGCCCCCTACACATCTCCCTGTGGCTATCTCTGGGTCCAAAAAATGGACTTGTCATCCCTACACCTAAATTCCAATGTGCTCTTCCTCCAGTGTTCATTAGCTCAAATAATTATACCACCACTCAACTGGAATATGAAATCTGGGAGTCATCCTTGATACCTCCTTGGTCTCCAGTATCTCCCTTCACATTCAAACAATTACAGAATCCTATTCTACCTTGTAAATATCTCAAAACTGATCCCCCATTCAACCCTGAGAGAATGAGTCGAAGGAGGCCGGGAAGGAACCAGGTTATACAGAAGTTTTGCAACAAAGGGCAGGCAATAGGCATATCAAAAGATTACTGTCAATTAAAAGAAGCCAGATATCTTAAGTTAAGGAATTTAGTGCTTGTCTATATATGGGAAGTTGCAAGAGTCTGGGCTGACTGAAATCATTCCTTTCCTCATGCCCGTCAGCTACCTGAGGCCAGCATCCTGAGTTTTTCACAACCTGAGCTCCCTAGAGGACTACCTTAGGGAGGCGGCAGGCTGAGGGCTGGTAGATCTCAGGTATACTCTTCCTTCCTGAGTGTCCTTAGGACTCACCTGTTCACCTCGGAGGGCTATAATTGCTGACAATTATGACATCCTTCTTTACTGATAGGGCAGATAATATTTCATTTCTCACTGGGATTAAAACCAGTGGATGTGGCACTAAATATATTCACCCTCTGGATTATGTGATTGGAAATGAGACTGAAATGGTTTTAACTTGCTTTTGCCAAATTACAAACATGAAAAGTCACCAATGACACACACACACACACAAGCACAAACCACCAACAGCTGCTCTCCACAGATGTCCACGTGGGTACCACCCGCTCCCAGTTTCCCTATGGTCATCTTGGCCATTCCTTTCAACATCAACTGCTGACTCTTCCCACTACCAAAACACATCCTGACCTTCTTCACGCCTTGTTCCAGACCTTCTTCCCTTCTCATCTATAGCCTTTCTTTGAGTGAGTTCATTCATTCCATTCAATTACCATCTAATCAGCTGACCGCATTCAAACCCCCATCGAACCACCCAAACTCCTAAGCTCTAGACAGCCCCCTACACATCTCCCTGTGGCTATCTCTGGGTCCAAAAAATGGACTTGTCATCCCTACACCTAAATTCCAATGTGCTCTTCCTCCAGTGTTCATTAGCTCAAATAATTATACCACCACTCAACTGGAATATGAAATCTGGGAGTCATCCTTGATACCTCCTTGGTCTCCAGTATCTCCCTTCACATTCAAACAATTACAGAATCCTATTCTACCTTGTAAATATCTCAAAACTGTCCACTTCTCTATCCAAGCCACCATCATTCTAAAGTGATCCAAGACATCACCATTTTCTCCTTAACTACCTAACTACCCTACAACGTTTCTTGTCCCCTCCCTCCACCAATGCATTCAAATCCAATCATATCAATCTCTGCCTTTTAAATTTTTCAAAGGTGATGAAATCCATAGAGTCTCAAAGGGACGTGTTGGAATTCACTGCCTCGGAGTCCAATAGAAGAGCTCGTTAAAACATTGGCTCTTGGGCTTCCCTGGTGGTCCAGTGGGTAAGGACACAGCCTTGCAGTGCAAGGGACGCCGGTTCGATCCCTGGCCTGGGAAGATCCCACGTGCCGCGGAGCAGCTGGACCGGTGTGTCCAATTACCGAGCCGGAGCGCATGCGCCTAGAGCCAGTGCTCTGCGACCACCCCCCTCCCTTCCGCCAAAAATTAAAAAAAAAAAAAAACCATTGGCTCTTGAGTTGCGTGAAACCTGAAGAATCAAAATCTCAAGGGGGGCTTCCCTCGTGACTCGGTGGGAAAGAATCCACCTGTCAGTGTAGGAGACTTCGGCTTGATCCCGGGTCTGGGAGGATGCGACACACCTCAGAGCAACTAAGCCCGTGCAGTACTATGTGCTCTAGAGCCCAGGAGTCCCACCTACCGAGCCCATGCACCATGACTGCTGAAGTATACCTGCACAGCACAACTACCAAGGAGCCCATGCTCACCGCAACTGGAGAAAAGCTGACATCACAACATAGACCTTGTGGAGCCAAAAATAAATAAATAAAATAAGAATTTAAAAATATCTAGACATAGGCCCAAGACACTGAATTCTTAATACCAAATCCTCACTAAAGTTTCCAGGCCCTCTGTAATCTGACCTCCTGAGGTGCCAGGCTAAGGTGCACACTGGATTCACCGTCTAGCCTGTCCTTCTAGAGCTGTACTCAAGGGCGTTGATCCCTATGTGTAAAACTGATGCCCTGACAGAGAGCAAGTTTCAGGAGGGAAAGCACCGTGGCGTCTGTATTTACCATTTATCCCTAGTGCCCAGGACAGTGGGGCACACCATCTGCTGTTTAATATTTATTGCCTCTCAGAATCAAAGAGAATTTAATGTAAAGGACTTTCTCCTTTGCATGGTGAGTTAAACATGCCTGGAAACATCTTCATTTGTTGATCCAGAGCACAGACCAAGAAAAGAAAGGGCTCAGATAACAATGATCGGAGTAATTAATTAGTGGCCTAAAGGAGAAAGTTTAATCTTCAAAATCAAAGTAATTATTTGGCGGTTGATAACAAGCTCTTCTCCTGTCTCCAATGAGATCAAATGAATAGAAATAAGCTTTGGACTATGTTCAAAGACTTTCTGATCCTAAGAACTGTGATGGCACATAGGGAAAGACACCTCCCTGCTCCAATTCCCTTTTAGAAAGCCCGCAATCATAAATTCTCTGTCCTTTTGAGATGTATGTAAATCCTTTTAAAAGCTAAATAAGCTTCTTGCCAGTTTTACAACTCCAGAATGTCTTTCTCAGGGATCAAGGAGCCACCTCTTTAAAGTGTAAACATCAAGGAAAAGAGGGGCCCCAGTCTCCCAGTCTCCATGAGAGTTCAATTTAGCCCTCTGGCTCCAAACTCTACCTACCTACCTGTCACAGAAGCTTTATTATTCTTCCAGATGAAGACAATTAACAAACACAGATGGTCACCCCAATTACCAAGTACATCTAGGATGAAGGATTTGTGACAAATAATGCTGTGACGTCCTCTTTACCTGAGGACTGCTTACCACTTACCTTGAGAACATGGATGTGGGGGGCTGTATCTGCCTGGCTACATGAGAGGGTGAGATTTCCTTCTGCCTTTACTTTCTCTTTGAGCCGACTGCCTGTGACGTGCATCCCGTTCTGCTTAAACCCTCATTCAGGGACAAAACTGGGGCAGGAGTAGAGACGTGGACCTAGAGAATGGATTTGTGGACACCATGGGGGAAGGAGAAGCTGGGATGAACTGAGAGAGTAGGATGGACGTATATACAGTACCATGTATAAAAGGAACAGCTAGTAAAACTGATGCCCTGACGAACCCCAAGTTTCAGGAGGGAAGGGCACCGTGGCGTCTGTATTTACCATTTATCCCTAGTGCCCAGGACAGTGGGGCACACCATCTGCTGTTTAATATTTATTGCCTCTCAGAATCAAAGAGAATTTAATGTAAAGGACTTTCTCCTTTGCATGGTGAGTTAAACATGCCTGGAAACATCTTCATTTGTTGATCCAGAGCACAGACCAAGAAAAGAAAGGGCTCAGATAACAATGATCGGAGTAATTAATTAGTGGCCTAAAGGAGAAAGTTTAATCTTCAAAATCAAAGTAATTATTTGGCGGTTGATAACAAGCTCTTCTCCTGTCTCCAATGAGATCAAATGAATAGAAATAAGCTTTGGACTATGTTCAAAGACTTTCTGATCCTAAGAACTGTGATGGCACATAGGGAAAGACACCTCCCTGCTCCAATTCCCTTTTAGAAAGCCCGCAATCATAAATTCTCTGTCCTTTTGAGATGTATGTAAATCCTTTTAAAAGCTAAATAAGCTTCTTGCCAGTTTTACAACTCCAGAATGTCTTTCTCAGGGATCAAGGAGCCACCTCTTTAAAGTGTAAACATCAAGGAAAAGAGGGGCCCCAGTCTCCCAGTCTCCATGAGAGTTCAATTTAGCCCTCTGGCTCCAAACTCTACCTACCTACCTGTCACAGAAGCTTTATTATTCTTCCAGATGAAGACAATTAACAAACACAGATGGTCACCCCAATTACCAAGTACATCTAGGATGAAGGATTTGTGACAAATAATGCTGTGACGTCCTCTTTACCTGAGGACTGCTTACCACTTACCTTGAGAACATGGATGTGGGGGGCTGTATCTGCCTGGCTACATGAGAGGGTGAGATTTCCTTCTGCCTTTACTTTCTCTTTGAGCCGACTGCCTGTGACGTGCATCCCGTTCTGCTTAAACCCTCATTCAGGGACAAAACTGGGGCAGGAGTAGAGACGTGGACCTAGAGAATGGATTTGTGGACACCATGGGGGAAGGAGAAGCTGGGATGAACTGAGAGAGTAGGATGGACGTATATACAGTACCATGTATAAAAGGAACAGCTAGTGGGAAGCTACTGAGAGCAGAAGGAGCTCCACTCTGTGCTTTGTGATGACCCAGAGGGGTGAGATGGGAACACCAGGCGGAAGGGAGGCTCACAGGGAGGGGATACATGTATACATATGGCTGACTCACATTGTCATACAGCAGAAAGTAGTACAACATTGTAAAGCAATTCTCCATTTTTTAAAAATTCTGATTAAAAGATAAAATAATAAAATGTTTTCATCTTCAACCTTTTTTTTGTCCATTGAGAGGAAGTATTGTCACGTAAAATACACAAATTGGTGACTATCCCAAATCGTATACAAAACTTTTTTTGACGGCTATATACTGATCTGCCTCAAGACTAAAATATGTATCTGAAATAATTTCACAAAGTTTTATAAAGTATGCTTCTATTTTAAGTTATATTCACTTATAGTCTCCCCCCCAACTCCTTTGTGGAGCAGTTTCCAGGTGTGACAAAAAATTTTGTTTTCAACTCTATTCTCCCAACAGAATCAATCACCAAGACAGACCAAATGAAAGATGGAGCATTTGTATCTGAAAAACTGAATGCCAGCAGAGAAAGCAAACTGAAGCTGCTTGAGAATTTCATCAGATGCTGTGCCCCTGGAGGGCCCACACAGCTCAGTTAAGTGAGATATCCTGCCCTTAGAAACCAGTCCTTTCTACTTGGAGGTTACTTACCCACTGTATTCCTGGTCCACTGACTTCTCCTCCTGGTCTCAGCACTTAAAAAAAAAAAAGTTGGCATATTAGCAACAGGCAGGGCACACTCAGACCCAGACCTACCCACGAAGGGGCAGAGAAGCAGCCTGAGGGACTTAGTGAAGGAAGCCGTTGTGATTAAAAGGATTAGATGTCCCAGAGGGACTGTTAACTGCAGAGACGTCACATTAAATGCACTCTCAGAACTATTTCACAACAGAGAAAGAGGAAAGAATACAAGGTTGGAAGCCGATCCATAAACAGTATAAAAGAAGGCAAGCAGTGTTCAAACTAATCTTGGTACATTACAGTGAAACTAACAAACACTTTCATCTTTAATGTTTCTAATGTTTTAAATTTCAGTGTACTATAAATGAATACTCGATTTACTTATTTTTTTCATTTCCCAATACATTAATAACTAACAGAGCTAGTTAAAATGTTGAATGTTTTGACAAAATTTTAAAGGTCATAGAACATCAAAATCTTTCCCATTCATTTTCAAGCTTGCCTTACATGGTTTTAGTGGGCATGGTATTCTATTATCATGCAAACCAAGGACTTACTATATTTCTTTTTTTTTACAGAGGTCTTTTGTTTTTGGGGTTTTTTTGTGGCCACTTCTATCGATCTTTCATTTATTTATCTTTGTTCTTTGGCCTGTGTGGGCCTTCCACCACAGTGGCCTCTCTCGTTGCAGAGCACTGGCTCTGGGCGCATGCGCTTCAGAGCTCTGGCTTAGCAATTAGACACATCGGTCCAGCCACTCAGTGGCACGTGGGAGCTTCCCAGGTCAGGGATTGAACCCATACCCCTTCCACTACAAGGTGGTGTCCTTACCCACTGGACCACCAGGGAAGCCCGGACCTACTGTATTTCTTGCTCCTCATTAAACAAGTTAGTACAAGTACCTAAAATAGTGTCTGTCACACAAATAAATACTCAGTAAATGCCACCTATTACTTCAAAGACATTACATTCTGTTTATCACTCTTTTTTAAAAATTGGCCTTAAATTTGTTTGTTTGTTTTTGTGTATTTATTTTCATCCATCTTTATTTGTCAGCCTGTGTGGGCCTCCCATTGCAATGGCCTCTCTTGCTACAGAGCACTGGCTCTGGGCACATGCGCTCCAGAGTGCTGACTCTGTAATTGGACACACCAACCCAGCCGCTCCATGGCATGTGGAATCTTCCTGGGCCAGGGATAGAACTGGCACCCCTTGCATTGCAAGGCAGACCCTTTACCACTAGTCCAACAGGGAAGCCCAATATTTTTTAGTATTTATTTATTTGACTATGTTGGGCCTTAGTTGTGGCACAGGGCTTACTTGCCATATCATGTGTTATTTTCGTCCTGACCAGGAATTGCTCTCACATCTTATTCTTGGTACATTACAGTGAAACTAACAAACACTTTCATCTTTAATGTTTCTAATGTTTTAAATTTCAGTGTACTATAAATGAATACTCGATTTACTTATTTTTTTCATTTCCCAATACATTAATAACTAACAGAGCTAGTTAAAATGTTGAATGTTTTGACAAAATTTTAAAGGTCATAGAACATCAAAATCTTTCCCATTCATTTTCAAGCTTGCCTTACATGGTTTTAGTGGGCATGGTATTCTATTATCATGCAAACCAAGGACTTACTATATTTCTTTTTTTTTACAGAGGTCTTTTGTTTTTGGGGTTTTTTTGTGGCCACTTCTATCGATCTTTCATTTATTTATCTTTGTTCTTTGGCCTGTGTGGGCCTTCCACCACAGTGGCCTCTCTCGTTGCAGAGCACTGGCTCTGGGCGCATGCGCTTCAGAGCTCTGGCTTAGCAATTAGACACATCGGTCCAGCCACTCAGTGGCACGTGGGAGCTTCCCAGGTCAGGGATTGAACCCATACCCCTTCCACTACAAGGTGGTGTCCTTACCCACTGGACCACCAGGGAAGCCCGGACCTACTGTATTTCTTGCTCCTCATTAAACAAGTTAGTACAAGTACCTAAAATAGTGTCTGTCACACAAATAAATACTCAGTAAATGCCACCTATTACTTCAAAGACATTACATTCTGTTTATCACTCTTTTTTAAAAATTGGCCTTAAATTTGTTTGTTTGTTTTTGTGTATTTATTTTCATCCATCTTTATTTGTCAGCCTGTGTGGGCCTCCCATTGCAATGGCCTCTCTTGCTACAGAGCACTGGCTCTGGGCACATGCGCTCCAGAGTGCTGACTCTGTAATTGGACACACCAACCCAGCCGCTCCATGGCATGTGGAATCTTCCTGGGCCAGGGATAGAACTGGCACCCCTTGCATTGCAAGGCAGACCCTTTACCACTAGTCCAACAGGGAAGCCCAATATTTTTTAGTATTTATTTATTTGACTATGTTGGGCCTTAGTTGTGGCACAGGGGCTTACTTGCCATATCATGTGTTATTTTCGTTCCCTGACCAGGAATTGCTCTCACATCTCTTGCACTACAAGGTGGATTCTTAACCACTGGAACACCAATAAAGTCCCTTACACATAGTTTTGATTAAAAAAAAAAAAATCTTTGGTTTGCAAAGTTGGGGCAAGGTGCCTATTCTGGAAAAGGAAATACCAACAAAATAAAAATCTAAAATTGTTCAGTAAGGACAAAAGAAAAAAACTGGATATACCTAATCTAATCTGATTTAGTCATTGCCTATCTCTTGGTGTTCCCGGATGAGATTAGGGCTTCAACTGGTAGCCTGTGTAAAGCATGTTGCCCTCTCCAGTGTGGGTAGGCATCACTCAGTCTACTGAGGATGTGAATAAAACAAACAAGCAGAGAAAGATGCAGTCTGGCTCTCTGCCCGCCTGCTGAGCTGTGACATTGGTCTTCTCCACACTCAGAACTTATGGGACTTACATCATCGCTTCACCTGGTTCTTGGGCCTACAGACTCCAACTGGGATTTAAGCCACTGGCTCCCTGGTTCTCAAGACTTCGGGCCTGGACTGGAGCGCCTGGCTTCCTGGATCTCCAACTTTCAGATCACACAATTCCTCAGTCTTTATAATTGCTTGAGCCAGTTCTTTATATCAATCTCAGTCTCTCTCTCATATCAACAAAAGAGTCAGAAACGAATGAGTCACTAAACAACAAGAAAAATACATACACACATATATATATGAACATAAATAAAAGATCTGAACAGGCATTTCATGAAACAAGATATATCAGTGATAATTAAGCACAGGAAGACATATTTGAAATCATCAGTTGCTTACATTAGAGAAGATGAGATACCATGCTATTTACAGAGCACTGGCTCTGGGCACATGCCAGAGTGCTGACTCTGTAATTGGACACACCAACCCAGCCGCTCCATGGCATGTGGAATCTTCCTGGGCCAGGGATAGAACTGGCACCCCTTGCATTGCAAGGCAGACCCTTTACCACTAGTCCAACAGGGAAGCCCAATATTTTTTAGTATTTATTTATTTGACTATGTTGGGCCTTAGTTGTGGCACAGGGGCTTACTTGCCATATCATGTGTTATTTTCGTTCCCTGACCAGGAATTGCTCTCACATCTCTTGCACTACAAGGTGGATTCTTAACCACTGGAACACCAATAAAGTCCCTTACACATAGTTTTGATTAAAAAAAAAAAAATCTTTGGTTTGCAAAGTTGGGGCAAGGTGCCTATTCTGGAAAAGGAAATACCAACAAAATAAAAATCTAAAATTGTTCAGTAAGGACAAAAGAAAAAAACTGGATATACCTAATCTAATCTGATTTAGTCATTGCCTATCTCTTGGTGTTCCCGGATGAGATTAGGGCTTCAACTGGTAGCCTGTGTAAAGCATGTTGCCCTCTCCAGTGTGGGTAGGCATCACTCAGTCTACTGAGGATGTGAATAAAACAAACAAGCAGAGAAAGATGCAGTCTGGCTCTCTGCCCGCCTGCTGAGCTGTGACATTGGTCTTCTCCACACTCAGAACTTATGGGACTTACATCATCGCTTCACCTGGTTCTTGGGCCTACAGACTCCAACTGGGATTTAAGCCACTGGCTCCCTGGTTCTCAAGACTTCGGGCCTGGACTGGAGCGCCTGGCTTCCCTGGATCTCCAACTTTCAGATCACACAATTCCTCAGTCTTTATAATTGCTTGAGCCAGTTCTTTATATCAATCTCAGTCTCTCTCTCATATCAACAAAAGAGTCAGAAACGAATGAGTCACTAAACAACAAGAAAAATACATACACACATATATATATGAACATAAATAAAAGATCTGAACAGGCATTTCATGAAACAAGATATATCAGTGATAATTAAGCACAGGAAGACATATTTGAAATCATCAGTTGCTTACATTAGAGAATATGAGATACCATTACTGCTATGGTCTGAATTTTCTTTTTTTCCTAGAATTGACTTGTTTATTTATTTATGGCTGTGCTAAGTTTCCTTTGCTTCGTATAGACTTTTCTCTAGTTGCGGCAAGCAGGACCTACTCTTCCGTTGTGGTGTACAGACTTTTCATCGTGGTGGCTTCCCTTGTTGCACAGCACAGGCTCTAGGCATACAGGCTTCAGTAGTTGCAGCACACAGGATTAAAATTTGTGACACACAGGCTTAGCTGATTCATGGCATCCGGAGTCTTCTGGCCGGAATGTTTGTGTCTTCTTCTCAGTATTCAGATGTTGAAATCCTAACCCTCAGGTGATAGTGATGTATTAGAAGGTAGGGCCTTTAGGTAGGGCCTCATGAGGGTAGAGACCTCATGAATGACAAAAGGACTCCCAGAGAACTCACTCATGCCTTCCATGTAGTTACAGAGAAAACACAGTCACCTATGAAGCAGGAAGCAAGTCCTCACCAGAATCCAACCTGACTGAAGACTTGATCTTAGACTTGCCAGCTTCCAGAACTGCAAGAAGTTTCTTTTGTTTATAAGCTACCCAGTCTATGGTATTTTGTTATAACAGCCCAAACACATGGATAACTACACACCTATTAGAATGTCTAAAATTATGAAGATTCTCCATAACAAATATTGGAGAGAATGTGGACCGACTGAAACTCTCTAACATAGCTGGTGGGAAGGCAACATGAAACAATAGCTTTGAAAAACAGCGTGGCAGTTTCTTGAAATATGAAACATAACCTTACCATGTGGTCCAGCCATTTCACTCCTAGATATTTACCCAAGAGAAACAAAAGATGTCCATACAAAGAGTTGCCCATGAATGTTTATAGTATCTTCATTTGTAATAGCCAAAAACTACAAACAACCAAATGTCCATCAAAAGGTGAATGGGATAAACAATTGTATATCTATACAATGGAATACCACCTATCAATAAAAAGAAATGAACTGTGGATACACGCAATGACATGGATGGGTCATGAAATAAACATCAACATATCCCTCCAAAAAAGTAATCACTGTACAAGTTCATTTACAAAAATTCCAGAATATGCAAACTACTCTACAGTAATGGAAAGTAGATCAAAGGGTAACAAAGACTGGAAAAAGGACCAGCAAGTGAGTGAAAGACTATATATTATAAAGGAAGGAGAAAACTTGGAGTGATAGACATGTTCACTACCTTGATCGGGGTAAAGATTTAAGAGGTACTCTTCCGTTGTGGTGTACATTCATCGGGGCTTCTGCACAGCACAGGCTCTAGGCATACAGGCTTCAGTAGTTGCAGCACACAGGATTAAAATTTGTGACACACAGGCTTAGCTGATTCATGGCATCCGGAGTCTTCTGGCCGGAATGTTTGTGTCTTCTTCTCAGTATTCAGATGTTGAAATCCTAACCCTCAGGTGATAGTGATGTATTAGAAGGTAGGGCCTTTAGGTAGGGCCTCATGAGGGTAGAGACCTCATGAATGACAAAAGGACTCCCAGAGAACTCACTCATGCCTTCCATGTAGTTACAGAGAAAACACAGTCACCTATGAAGCAGGAAGCAAGTCCTCACCAGAATCCAACCTGACTGAAGACTTGATCTTAGACTTGCCAGCTTCCAGAACTGCAAGAAGTTTCTTTTGTTTATAAGCTACCCAGTCTATGGTATTTTGTTATAACAGCCCAAACACATGGATAACTACACACCTATTAGAATGTCTAAAATTATGAAGATTCTCCATAACAAATATTGGAGAGAATGTGGACCGACTGAAACTCTCTAACATAGCTGGTGGGAAGGCAACATGAAACAATAGCTTTGAAAAACAGCGTGGCAGTTTCTTGAAATATGAAACATAACCTTACCATGTGGTCCAGCCATTTCACTCCTAGATATTTACCCAAGAGAAACAAAAGATGTCCATACAAAGAGTTGCCCATGAATGTTTATAGTATCTTCATTTGTAATAGCCAAAAACTACAAACAACCAAATGTCCATCAAAAGGTGAATGGGATAAACAATTGTATATCTATACAATGGAATACCACCTATCAATAAAAAGAAATGAACTGTGGATACACGCAATGACATGGATGGGTCATGAAATAAACATCAACATATCCCTCCAAAAAAGTAATCACTGTACAAGTTCATTTACAAAAAAATTCCAGAATATGCAAACTACTCTACAGTAATGGAAAGTAGATCAAAGGGTAACAAAGACTGGAAAAAGGACCAGCAAGTGAGTGAAAGACTATATATTATAAAGGAAGGAGAAAACTTGGAGTGATAGACATGTTCACTACCTTGATCGGGGTAAAGATTTAAGAGGTATAGATACATATCAAAATTTATGAAACTATATTTTTAAATTTGTACAGTTTATTGCATGTCACATATACTTCAATAAGGCTGTTTACAAAAAAAGTGCTACTGTATTTCAATTACTTCCTACATGTCCAACAGTTTTTGCTTTATATATTTCAGGATTACATTAGTGTCCGAAGTTTATAACTAATATATTTTCATTGGAAATTATACTTTTCCTTAGGAGAAAAAAATATATCCTTCCTATAAATCGTCTTATCTTCAGTTTTATTTAGGCCAGTATTTCTACAATAGCTCCTCTGTTTACTGCTTGCATTTATCTCCTTTCGGCCTAGCCTCTCCATCAGACAGTGACACGGAGTGCGTTACTCTTCTGCCTCAAATGTTCTCATGTGGGTTACCTGAGTTCACGTTTGTTACATTATTTAAAACAGGGTTTCTCAGTCTTGGCACGATGTATGTTTTGGACCTGCTAGTTCTCTGCTCTCTGGGCTGGCCTGTGTGTCTCCACACGTCAGGCAGCATCTTTAGGTCCTGCCACCAGACGCTACTAGGAGCCTCTTCCCAACTGTGACAACCAAAACCTTCTCAGGAGATGCCCAAATGTTCCCTGGGAACACAGTCACCCCACCTGAGAACCACCCATTTCAGCAAGGCCTGGAATGCAATAAAGGCTATACAAGTGTTTGTTCAGCAGTCGTTCTCTGGCTCTGGTTGTGGCCTCCCTCCTTGCAAAGGCCACAGGCCACTCCACTCTTGAAAAGCTCAGCCCCATCACTGCCCACATACCACCACCTGATGCAGCCTTGTTTATCCTGGGGCCCCTTGGCTTAGCTGCTTTAGATGCTGTTGACTCATAACACAGTGCTTACTTTTTGTCCCATGATCCTCACCCCTAGCTCTCTCTCCTCTAAATAAGGCCTATCAGGGAGGTTCTTCCATAATCTCCCTTCTTCTTTTCACATGATAGTGATGACTTTTTTTTCCCTTTATTTTTAAGATTTTACAGAGTTTTGTTGTTCACCAACATGTATGTTCCCAGATCATTCATATGCATATCCCTGGACCCCCACCCCCACCCAGTTCCCCCCCCTCCCATCCCTCCAGACCATCGCCTCAAGTGGTTGTAGGTACTCCTATTCCCTTAGCACAATGACAACAGCTATCCATTCCACACATGACAGCACAGGTTTCCATGTTACTCCCTCCATGCCTCCCTCCCACTGTTCGGTCTCCACAATGTCTTTATGTCTATTCTCTGTTTTTTCATGAGTTCACTGCGTGTGTTATCATGACCATCTTACTAGATCCCATATATATGAGTTAGTATACTGTACTTGTCTTTCTCTTTTTGACTGACTTCACTTTTTATGATAGGTTCTAGAGCCAGCCACCTCATTAGGACTGAGTCTTCTGCATTTCTTTTAACAGCTGAGTAGTATTCCATTGTATATATGTACCAGGGCTTCTGTATCCATTCATTTGTCGATGGACATCTAGGTTGCTTCCATGTTCTGGCTATTGTATAGAAAGCTGCAATGAACATTGGGGTACAGGTGCCTCTTTCAGTTTTGATTTCATCAGGATATAGACCTAATAGTAGGATTGCTGGGTCATAGGGTGCTTCTATTTTTAGTTTTTTAAGGAATCTCCATATTGTCTTCCATAGAGGTTGTATCAATTTACATTCCCACGAGCAATGCAAGAGGGTTCCCTTTTCTCCGCACCCTCTCCAGCATTTGTTGTCTGTCGATTTGTTGATGATGGCCATTCGGCCGGGTGTGAGATGGTAACTCATTGCGGTTTTAATTTGCATTTCTCTGATGATAAGCGAGGTTGAGCATCATTTCATGTGCTTTTGGGCCATCTGTATGTCCTCCTTGGAGAGTCGTCTCTTTAGATCTTTTTCCCATTTTTTGATTGGGTTGTTCGTTTTTCCTGTGCTGAGTTGTCGGAGTTGTTTGTAGATCTTGGAGATTAATTTTTTGTCTGTTGTTTCATTTGCTATGATTTTCTCCCCCTCTGTTGGGTGTCTGTTCAGTTTTTGGTGATTTTTTTTGCTGTACAAAAGCTTTTAAGTTTCATGAGGTCCCACATGTTCATTTTTCTTTTCAGTTCCACTATTTTAGTAGGTGGATCAGAGAAGATCTTGCTTTGATTGATGTCCTTGAGGGTTTTGCCTATATTCTCCTCTAAGAGTTTGATGGTGTCTGGTCTTACATTTAGGTCTTTAATCCATTTTGAGTTGATCTTTGTGTATGGTGTCAGGGAATGTTCCAACTTCATTTTTTTGCATGTAGCTGTCCAATTTTCTCAGCACCATTTGTTGAAGAGGCTGTCTTTCTCCCATTTTATAGTTTCTCCTCCTTTGTCAAAAATAAGGTACCCACAGGTGCGTGGGTTTATCTCTGGGTTCTCTATCTTGTTCCATTGATCTATAGTTCTGTTTTTGTGCCAGTACCATACTGTCTTGAGGACTGTTGCTTTGTAGTAGAGTCTGAAGTTAGGGAGGCTGATTCCTCCAACTCCGTTTTTCTTTCTCAGGATTGCTTTGGCTATTCGAGGTCTTTTGTATTTCTATATGAACTGTGTTATTATTTGGTCTAGTTCTGTGAAAAATGTCAATGGTAGTTGGATAGGTGTTGCATTGAATCGGTAGATGATATTTGGTAGTATGGTCATTTTCACAATATTGATTCTTCCGATCCAGGAACATGGAATATCTCTCCATCTGTTTAAGTCTTCTTTAATGTCTCTCATGAGTGTCTTGTAATTTTCTGTGTACAGTTCTTTGGTTTCTTTGGGTAGGTTTATTCCTAGATATTTGATTCTTTTGGTTGCAATGGTGAAGGGGATTGCCTCTTTGATTTCATTTTCTGATTTTTCATTGTTTGTATATAGGAATGCCAGTGACTTCTGTGTGTTGACTTTGTATCCTGCAAGTTTGCTGAATTCCTTGAATAGCTCTAGTAGCTTTGTAACCGTGTCTTTGGGATTTTCTATGTATAATATCATGTCGTCTGCAAAAAGAGAGAGCTTGACTTCTTCCTTTCCAATCTGGATTCCTTTGATTTCTTTCTCTTGTCTTATTATTTGCTATGATTTTCTCCCATTCTGTGGGGTGTCTGTTCAGCTGTATTGTAATTTCTTTTGCTGTACAAAAGCTTTTAAGTTTCATGAGGTCCCACATGTTCATTTTTCTTTTCAGTTCCACTATTTTAGTAGGTGGATCAGAGAAGATCTTGCTTTGATTGATGTCCTTGAGGGTTTTGCCTATATTCTCCTCTAAGAGTTTGATGGTGTCTGGTCTTACATTTAGGTCTTTAATCCATTTTGAGTTGATCTTTGTGTATGGTGTCAGGGAATGTTCCAACTTCATTTTTTTGCATGTAGCTGTCCAATTTTCTCAGCACCATTTGTTGAAGAGGCTGTCTTTCTCCCATTTTATAGTTTCTCCTCCTTTGTCAAAAATAAGGTACCCACAGGTGCGTGGGTTTATCTCTGGGTTCTCTATCTTGTTCCATTGATCTATAGTTCTGTTTTTGTGCCAGTACCATACTGTCTTGAGGACTGTTGCTTTGTAGTAGAGTCTGAAGTTAGGGAGGCTGATTCCTCCAACTCCGTTTTTCTTTCTCAGGATTGCTTTGGCTATTCGAGGTCTTTTGTATTTCTATATGAACTGTGTTATTATTTGGTCTAGTTCTGTGAAAAATGTCAATGGTAGTTGGATAGGTGTTGCATTGAATCGGTAGATGATATTTGGTAGTATGGTCATTTTCACAATATTGATTCTTCCGATCCAGGAACATGGAATATCTCTCCATCTGTTTAAGTCTTCTTTAATGTCTCTCATGAGTGTCTTGTAATTTTCTGTGTACAGTTCTTTGGTTTCTTTGGGTAGGTTTATTCCTAGATATTTGATTCTTTTGGTTGCAATGGTGAAGGGGATTGCCTCTTTGATTTCATTTTCTGATTTTTCATTGTTTGTATATAGGAATGCCAGTGACTTCTGTGTGTTGACTTTGTATCCTGCAAGTTTGCTGAATTCCTTGAATAGCTCTAGTAGCTTTGTAACCGTGTCTTTGGGATTTTCTATGTATAATATCATGTCGTCTGCAAAAAGAGAGAGCTTGACTTCTTCCTTTCCAATCTGGATTCCTTTGATTTCTTTCTCTTCTCTTATTGCTGTTGCTAGGACTTTCAGGACTATGTTGAATAGTAGTGGTGAAAGTGGGCACCCCTATCTTGTTCCTGATCTTAGAGGGAATGCTTTCAGTTTTTCACCGTTGAGAACAATGTTCGCTGTGGGCTTCTCATATATGGCTTTCACTATGTTGAGATAGGTTCCTTCTATGCCCATTTTCTGAAGAGTTTTTAACATAAATGGATGTTGTACTTTGTCAAAGGCTTTTTCTGCATCTATTGAGATGACCATGTGGTTTTTGTCTTTCAATTTGTTGATACGGTGTATCACACTGATTGATTTGAGGATGTTGAAGAAGCCTTGCATGCCTGGGATGAACCCGACTTGATTGTGATGTATGAGTTTTTTGATGTGTCATTGAATTCTGTTTGCTAGGATTTTGTTGAGGATCTTGGCATCTAAGTTCATCAGTGAAATTGGCCTATAGTTTTCCTTTTCTGTGTTGTCTTTGCCTGGTTTGGGTATCAGGGTGATGGTGGCCTCGTAGAATGTGTTTGGAAGTTTTCCTTCCTGTGCAATTTTTTTGGAAGAGTTTTAGAAGGACAGGCATTAGCTCTTCCTTAAATGTTTGGTAGAATTTGGCTGTGAAGCCATCTGGCCCTGGGCTTTTATTTTTGGGTAGATTTTTAATCACAAAGTCGATTTCTGAGCTTGTGATTGGGTTGTTCAAAGTTTCTGTTTCTTCCTGGCTCAGTCTTGGGAGATTAATCCTCTCCAAGAAACTGTCCATTTCTTCCAGGTTGTCCAGTTTGTTGCCATATAGCTGTTCATAATAGTCTCTTAGAATCCTTTGGATTTCTGCATTATCTGTTGTAATCTCTCCTTTTCGTTTTTAATTTTGGTGATCTGGTTCTTCTCTCTCTTTTTCTTAATGAGTCTGGCCAGTGGCTTGTCAATTTTGTTTACCTTTTCAAAGAACCAGCTTTTTGTTTTATTTATCTTTACTATTGTTTATTTTGTTTCCTTCTCATTTATTTCTGCTCTGATTTTTATGATTTCTCTTCTTCTGCTGGCTTTGGGGTGTTTTTGTTCTTCTTTCTCCAATTGTCTTAAGCGGAGGGTTAAGTCATCTGCTTCATATTTTCCTAGTTTCTTGAGGTGGGATTGTATTGCTATAAATTTCCCTCTTAGAACTGCACTGTCGTGTGTTCATTGTCATTTTCTTCTCGGAATTGTTTAATTTCTCCTTTGATTTCCTCAATGATCAGTTGGTTTTTTAGGTATGTATTGTTTAATCTTCATGTGTTTGTGATTTTAGCGGTTTTTTCCTCTGGTAGTTGATCTCTAGTCTCATTGCATTGTGGTCCGAGAAGATGGTTGATATAATTTCAGTTTTCTTGAATTGACTGAGGTTAGATTTGTGGCCCAAGATGTGGTCTATCCTGGAGAATGTTCCGTGAGCACTTGAGAAGAAAGTGTATTCTTCTGCTTTGGGATGGAACGTCCTAAAGATATCGATGAGGTCCATCTTTTCTAGTGTGGCATTTAAGGCTTGTGTTTCTTTATTAATTTTCTGTTTGGATGATCTGTCCATTGATGTGAGAGGAGTGTTAAAGTCTCCTACTATTACTGTGTTATTGTTGATTTCTTCTTTTATGTCTGAAAGTACCTGTCTTATGTATTGAGGTGCCCCTGTGTTGGGTGCGTAGATATTCATGACTGTTATGTCTTGTTCTTGGATGGATCCCTTAATCATGATGTAGTGACCTGCCTTGTCTCTTAGAATCTTCTTTACTTTAAAATCTATTTTATCTGATATGAGGATTGCTACTCTAGCTTTCTTTTGATTTCCATTTGCATGGAATATCTTTTTCCAGCCTTTCACTTTTAGTCTGTGAGTGTCTCTAGGTCTGAAGTGGGTCTCTTGTAAACAGCATATATATGGATCTTGCTTCTGGATCCATTCAGCCAGCCTGTGTCATTTGGTTGGAGCATTTAGTCCATTTACGTTCAAAGTAATTATTGATACGAATGTTCCTATTGTCATCTTCTTAAAAATTTGGAGTTTGATTTGTAAGGCTTCTCCTACTCTATTTATTGGCTATATCAGGCCCTTTAACACTTGTTGTAGGGCTGGTTTTGTGGTACAGAATTCTTTTAGTTTTTGCTTGTCTGTGAAGCTTTTGACTTCACCATCAATTCTGAATGAGATTCTTGCTGGGTAGAGAATTCTTCATTGGAGGTTATTCTCTTTTAGCTGTTTAAATGTGTCTTGCCATTCTCTTCTGGCCTGTAGGGTTTCTGTTGAAAGATTCGCAGTTAAACGTATGGGGTTTCCTTTATATGTTATTTGTTGTTTGCTCCTAGCTGCTTTTAGTAATCTGTCTTTATATTTAGTCTGCATTAGTTTGATTAGAATGTGCCTTGGTGTGTTTCTTCTGGGGTTTCTCCTGTATGGAACTCTTTGTGCTTCTTGGACTTGGTTGACTATTTCCTTTCCCATGCTGGGGAAGCTTTCAACTATAACCTCTTCAAGAATTTTTTCATAGTCTTTCTTGTCCTCTTCTTCTTCTGGAACTCCTATAATTCTAATGTTGGTGCGTTTGATATTGTCCCATAGGTCTCTTATGTTATCCTCAGTTCTTTTAATTCTTTCCATTTTGTTGTGTTCTTCAGCACTTATTTCCACCATTCTGTCTTTCAGCTCACTTATCCGTTCTTCAGCCTCTGATACTCTACTGTTGAGACCTTCTATAGTATTTTTGAGTTCAGCAATTGAGTTGGTTGTCTCTATTTGCTTATTTTTCATTTCTTGCATGTCTCTTCTCAATGCACTAATTTCCTCTAATACTCTGTTTTTGGTGTTTTGCATCCTCATTAGTATAGCTTTTCTGAATTCTCTTTCAGATAGTTTGTCTATCTCCTCCTCTGTCATTTGAAGTGGTGTTTCTCTAGCTTGGTCCTTCATTTGTGCAGTGTTTCTCTGATGTTTCATTATTAGGTTAATTTTTGTTTCTTTGTGTGTGTCTGTGTGTATGGAGTTTTTTTCCCCACCAGCCTTCTTGGTTGAATTCTCCCTTCCTTTGGGTTTCTGTCCTTCTAGAAGGGTTCAGTGGTTTGTGTCTCGGGTGGTGTTAGGCCTTGTTTACAGGTGAATAATCTCTAGTGTTGTATGTTCTTTGATAGTGTGGGATCTTGGAATCAGGGCTTCCGCTCCGAGGATCCTTGGTTTGATGATTGGTCAAGGGGTGTAGGCTCTATGTCTGGTTTGCTATGGTGTTCCGTGATGTTAGTTCACATACTAGCATCTGAGGAACAAGAGGTGCATCCCTGATGGGTGACATTCATAAAAGCATGCAGATGTTTTCTAACATAATCGTAAGGTATATATACATACACAGCAATCCCCACAACTGACCAGTTTTACAGAGATAAGGCACAGGAAATCTTTCTGGCAATTCATGCAATCATAGATGATACTTTCCCGTTAAGCTTTGAATTAATTAAAATAGTGCCTGAATAAATAGATCCAGCACAAGGTCCTGGCTTGGATAATTACAATGAGAACAATTTTTAATTAGGACATGTGTTGGGGTGACAAGGAGGAGAGCTGAGCTTTAATCTTCCAAATTTTCATAGTCTTTTTTTTTGAACTCCTATAATTCTAATGTTGGTGCGTTTGATATTGTCCCATAGGTCTCTTATGTTATCCTCAGTTCTTTTAATTCTTTCCATTTTGTTGTGTTCTTCAGCACTTATTTCCACCATTCTGTCTTTCAGCTCACTTATCCGTTCTTCAGCCTCTGATACTCTACTGTTGAGACCTTCTATAGTATTTTTGAGTTCAGCAATTGAGTTGGTTGTCTCTATTTGCTTATTTTTCATTTCTTGCATGTCTCTTCTCAATGCACTAATTTCCTCTAATACTCTGTTTTTGGTGTTTTGCATCCTCATTAGTATAGCTTTTCTGAATTCTCTTTCAGATAGTTTGTCTATCTCCTCCTCTGTCATTTGAAGTGGTGTTTCTCTAGCTTGGTCCTTCATTTGTGCAGTGTTTCTCTGATGTTTCATTATTAGGTTAATTTTTGTTTCTTTGTGTGTGTCTGTGTGTATGGAGTTTTTTTCCCCACCAGCCTTCTTGGTTGAATTCTCCCTTCCTTTGGGTTTCTGTCCTTCTAGAAGGGTTCAGTGGTTTGTGTCTCGGGTGGTGTTAGGCCTTGTTTACAGGTGAATAATCTCTAGTGTTGTATGTTCTTTGATAGTGTGGGATCTTGGAATCAGGGCTTCCGCTCCGAGGATCCTTGGTTTGATGATTGGTCAAGGGGTGTAGGCTCTATGTCTGGTTTGCTATGGTGTTCCGTGATGTTAGTTCACATACTAGCATCTGAGGAACAAGAGGTGCATCCCTGATGGGTGACATTCATAAAAGCATGCAGATGTTTTCTAACATAATCGTAAGGTATATATACATACACAGCAATCCCCACAACTGACCAGTTTTACAGAGATAAGGCACAGGAAATCTTTCTGGCAATTCATGCAATCATAGATGATACTTTCCCGTTAAGCTTTGAATTAATTAAAATAGTGCCTGAATAAATAGATCCAGCACAAGGTCCTGGCTTGGATAATTACAATGAGAACAATTTTTAATTAGGACATGTGTTGGGGTGACAAGGAGGAGAGTCTATAGGTAATAAAAAGAAAAAGATTCGTCTTGGAAGGATTTTATAGGATTAGGTAGCAAAGATTAGTGTGTATATTGTTTAGTGTATTTGGAAGAGAATAGTGGAGACAGGAAGATAGGAAATAATTTATCTAGAGTATATTGGTAGATAGGAAAATGTTTTACATTTAGAACATAGAGGAAGAATGCAGTGGGAAAGAGGAAAGAGAATTAGAGGTTTTCACGAATTAAAATTAAAATTAAAAAAAATACAATAAAATAAAAGTCAAAAAAAGAAATTAAAAATTAAAAAGGGCAGAAAAAATTAATAAGAGACCAAAAAACAAAAAACACAAAAAACAAAACAAGCAAATGAAAACAACAACAAAAAAAAACCAGAATAAACAAACAAACTAATAAACCCCAAACCAGACCAATCAATTGAATAAGCAAAAGAGTACACCACAAATAAACAAGCAGAAGGGAAAAAAAAAAGTTAAATACTGTCCCTGGTTTTTATCTTCTCATCTGCCTATTGGAAACCAATCTGCTCTTGATGGTGGTGTCTTGATGGCGTAATCTCGCCCTTATAGCGCCGGTTGCTATGGTTTCTGTTTTTGTGCTCAGCAAAATGAGGGCTTTGCTGCCATACTGGGTGCTGGCCGGCGGTGGGCTGATCCCAGTCAGTCGGGCGGAGGCCGTGGTGCGCCTGATCCCGTGTTGGAGGCGCCCAGGCTCCTACCGCGAGTCCTTGGTTTGATGATTGGTCAAGGGGTGTAGGCTCTATGTCTGGTTTGCTATGGTGTTCCGTGATGTTAGTTCACATACTAGCATCTGAGGAACAAGAGGTGCATCCCTGATGGGTGACATTCATAAAAGCATGCAGATGTTTTCTAACATAATCGTAAGGTATATATACATACACAGCAATCCCCACAACTGACCAGTTTTACAGAGATAAGGCACAGGAAATCTTTCTGGCAATTCATGCAATCATAGATGATACTTTCCCGTTAAGCTTTGAATTAATTAAAATAGTGCCTGAATAAATAGATCCAGCACAAGGTCCTGGCTTGGATAATTACAATGAGAACAATTTTTAATTAGGACATGTGTTGGGGTGACAAGGAGGAGAGTCTATAGGTAATAAAAAGAAAAAGATTCGTCTTGGAAGGATTTTATAGGATTAGGTAGCAAAGATTAGTGTGTATATTGTTTAGTGTATTTGGAAGAGAATAGTGGAGACAGGAAGATAGGAAATAATTTATCTAGAGTATATTGGTAGATAGGAAAATGTTTTACATTTAGAACATAGAGGAAGAATGCAGTGGGAAAGAGGAAAGAGAATTAGAGGTTTTGACGAATTAAAGTTAAAATTAAAAAAATACAATGAAATAAAAGACAAAAAAAGAAAAAATAAAAAGGGCAGAAAAAATTAATAAGAGACCAAAAAACAAAAAACACAAAAAACAAAACAAGCAAATGAAAACAACAACAAAAAAAAACCAGAATAAACAAACAAACTAATAAACCCCAAACCAGACCAATCAATTGAATAAGCAAAAGAGTACACCACAAATAAACAAGCAGAAGGGAAAAAAAAAAGTTAAATACTGTCCCTGGTTTTTATCTTCTCATCTGCCTATTGGAAACCAATCTGCTCTTGATGGTGGTGTCTTGATGGCGTAATCTCGCCCTTATAGCGCCGGTTGCTATGGTTTCTGTTTTTGTGCTCAGCAAAATGAGGGCTTTGCTGCCATACTGGGTGCTGGCCGGAACGGTGGGCTGATCCCAGTCAGTCGGGCGGAGGCCGTGGTGCGCACAGTCCCGTGTTGGAGGGGGGCGCCCAGGCTCTACCGCGTACCCGCCTGTAGTCTCCAATCCCTGCTCTTTCCCCGGCTTCCTCCGCTGCTGCTGCAGCTCTAGGGGTGTGCGGGCTCCTCCGCCACTGGCACACATACACTGCCGGTTACGTGTCTAAGTCCCAAAGGCGGACGCGAGCTTTCCCGTCCAACTCGTGACCGGTCCCTGGCCAGCAACCCGTGGGCGACTTCCCCTCTCCGTTCAGCAAGCCCTCCAGTTGGAGTGGCTGAACTTACCCGCCCCGCGGCTCCTCGCAGCGCCCGGTTCCTGCGGCTCCTCGCGGCGGCGGGTTCCGGCGGCTCCTCACAGCGGCGGGTTCAGGCGGCTCCTCCGATGATTTTTTTTAAAAGCCGTTACTGAAGGGACTTCCCTGGTAGTCCAGTGGCTAAGACTCCTCACTCCCAATACCGGGGGCCCAGCTGCGATCCCTGACTAGGGAGCTAGGTCTCACACGCTGCAACCGAGAGCTCATGCCGCTAAATTAAAGATGCAGCATGCTGCAGCCAGATCCCTGGTGCAGTTAAATAAATTAAAAAAAAAAAAATTTTAAAGCAATATTGCAGGCCAGTTCTGATGTTCTCTTTGAACAAAGTGCCTCCTGTATTACGGTAGATGGTATCTAGGATTGGGGCATGTGGGTGTTTATCTTGCCAATTTTCAGGGCTCTCTTGAATTTTTCCTATTTGGGGGTCATCTTAAGTCAGTTTTGGGAATGTGGGGAAACCTGTGGTGAGACTTATATATTTCCCAGGCCTCTATCCTACAAAGATCTCTTAAAAAAAAAAAAAAACTTTTCCTGAGAGGAAAGATTTAGCTTTTCTCAGTCGAAAATGTGCAACAGATTGGATTTCAACAGAAAATGTGCTTAGAAAGTCTTGGTAGGAATTAAACATATTTTTTTTTAATCCTGCAATTTTCTTTTATCACAATATAAAAATATATTTTTATTATCGATTCACAGATGTACTATTAAGCTAAATTTCTGAAGCTCTGACCTTTGCCAAATGTCAACATTATTCTTTCACTATAGACAGAAGAGATGTTTCCTCTAGGGTTGTTTGATAAAGTCTGCACAGTATATTTACGAAGTCACTTATGATAAAATTTTGTCAAGGACTAAGAAGGCCATATTTTCTCAATATGCTAAAATCTGAGGACAGTACTGGATCATAAGGGAGATGATATTTCAGTTATCTATTATATGGAAGCTGTCGGAATAGGTGTGATACTCGTTGACTTACAGGACTAGAGAGGATGGGTGCTGACATTCTTTGTTTTTTTTTAACACCAAAAACATTTTTATTGGGGTATAGCCAATTAACAATTTTGTGATAGTTTAAGGTGAACAGTAAAGGCACTGGGCCATACCTATACGTGTATCCACTCTCCCCTAAGCTCACCTCCCATCCAGGCTGGTACATAATGTTGAGCTGAGTTCCATGTGCTATACAATCGATTTTTGTTGATTATCCATTTCAAACATGGCAGCGTGTATTTGATTTTCTCAAAGTCCCCAAGTATCCCCTTTTCTCTGTAATGATGAATTCGTTTTCTAAGTTTATGAGTCTCTTTCTGTTTGTAAATAAGTTCATTTGTATCATTTCTTTTTAGAATTCACATAAAAGGGATGTCATATGATATTTCTCCTTCTCTGTCTGATTTGCTTCACTCAGTATGATACTCTCTAGGTCCATCCATATTGCTGCAAATGGCCTTATTTCATTCTTTTTAATGACTAATATTCTACTATATATATATATATATATATATATATATATACATACACCACATCTTCTTTATCCATTCCTCTGTTAATGGACATTTAGGTTGTTTCCATGTCTTGGCTATTGTAAACAGGGCTGCAATAAGCATTGGGGAGCACGTATCTCTTCGGGACTTGTTTTTCTCTGGGTATTTTCCTAGGAGTAGAATTGCAGTGTCATATGGTAGCTCTGTGTTTCGTTTCTTTTTTTTTAAAAGATTTATTTATTTATTTTATTTTTGGGCAGTGGTCGGGTTGGCGAGGGAGGGGAGCGGGTGGGCCACTTCTATTGGTCTTTCGTTTCTCTGTTTTCATCCGTCTTTGTTCTTTGGCTTCTGTGGGCCTCCCTCCCATCATGGTGGCCTCTGTTGTTGCAGAGCACTGGCTCTGGGCGCATGCGCTCCAGAGCTCCAGCTCGGTGATTGGACACATCGGTCCAGCTGCTCTGCGGCACGTGGGATCTTCCCAGGCCAAGAATCGAACTGGCACCCCTTGCACTGCAAGGCGGTGTCCTTATCCACTGGACCACCAGGGGAAGCCCTGTGTTTCATTTTTTAAGGAATCTCCACACTGTTCTCCATAGTGGCTGTACCAATTTGCATGGTGCAGACATTCTTTAACCTCCAACTCAGCTCTGCAATCTGGGTTAGGTTATCTCCGTCAAATGATCACCTTCTTCCTGGAATAAAGGAAGACTAAACTGCTCTACATGAAAGAACATGAAAAATCTGGGGAAATTTCTTCCTAAAGAAGAGGAAGAAAGGTAAAAGGAATAACTGGATATTGAAAAAGAGAAAACAGCAAATGTGGTGGGAGGAGTCCAACAAAGGATGATATCATCCTAAACACATAAACACGTTTTAAGAATTAATTTTAAAAATTGCTTCTGTGATACAAAATTACACCAACAATTCACAAAGAGTGACAGTTGGGCAAAGTGTGGATAAAAAAAGTTAAATATTAATTATAAAGACTAAAATATAAGTGAAAGAACAGAATAAAAGTAAATGATATATACAGGATAAAATATAAGTGAGAAACACATATTTCAAATTGCCAGGAATTATTATTGAAAGATATTATCCAGTACTGCTCATGAAGGGATAGGGAAATGGGCACCCCCATACACTGCTGGGGGTAATGTAAATTGACACTAAACAATACATTAAAATACAAAATATCATCATCTATTATGTAATATCATTATGGTTACAGTACTAAAAAACCTCAGCTTAACAGAACTAAAGATCAAAATCAAAGCTATAATGGGAAAAGAGAGGAATGGAGTAGAGAGTACCAGAACTGCAATATTAAAATTATTTTCGCTACATGAAATTCCAAAAGGTATTTTTACTTTATTGTACCTAAGTACAATTTGTTATTTCAAGCTACAAATAAATGTATTCAACAAGTGTCCAAAAAAATTACCTTCATAGGCTGTTTTCCATAATGCAGCACTATCATAAAACAGAGAGAGCGTTTGGATGATCCTATATGCCTGGAAACTGCAGTCTACTAAATAATATTTATTTTAAAGAGAATATGAGGGAATTTAAAAAGACTTCAATCTAGATAAAAGCACTACATGAAAAATGTGTGAGTTGAAGCTACGGCTATATTTAGAAGGAAACAGTTTGATATTAGGAATTAATAAAGCAATAATAATTAACACTGAGAATTTTCTATATGCCATGCATTTGTTAAAGGACTTTTATTTAACTTACTAATTGTATTTTTATTATAAAATATATACTGGTGAAAACAAAACATACATACTTCTCAGAGAATACTCATTTTTAGAAAACAAAAATATACCTGGCCAAAAAAATCCATTTCTTATAGAAAATATTGCCAGAACCTTAGAATGCAAATTAAATAAGGAAATACTGTTTTATATACATAAAAATGGCAAAACTGTAAATCCATGCAATTGAAAGTACTGACAAAGGCCTAAGGAAATAGTCACATTGTATTTCTAGTCACAATCAAAACTCTTACAGCCATTATGAAGGAAATATTACCAGTACTTAGAGAAATTAAATATAGGGATATCCAATAACCCTGAAATCCTACTTCTGGCTCTATACTGTAGAGAAACCCCTTCCCAGACACAAATACCAAGATACTCATGGCAGATTGGTTGTGGTACCAATAAGTAAAGTGAGAAATGTGCATATAAAGAAATACTTTTAAAAGTGAGATTTAGTCACCTAAATGCCCACTTAGAGTTATTTATAGCTTCATAAAGGGCTTCCCAGGTGGTGCTAGTGGTAAAGAACCTGCCTGCCTATGCAGGAGATGTAAGAGACATGAGTTTAAACCCTGAGTTTGGAAGATCCCTTGGAGGAGTGCGTGATAATCCACTCCAGTCTTTTTGTCTGGAGAATCCCGTGGACAGAGGAGCCTGGTGGGCTACAGTCCATAGGGTCGCGTAGAGCTGGACACGACTGAAGCCACTTAGCATGCACGCACATAGCCTTGTAAACAGAGTATGGCATAAAAAGATATGAGAGCTGTAAAATGCCATCTATACTGAGTAAACACATACATACAGTATTATGTGCATTAAGAAAAAAAAAGGTAGAATGGAGGAACACAGAGTCAATGAAACAGAGATGAAGGGATATAAATGGAAGTAGAAATGGGAAACTAATATATAAAACAAGAGGGCTTTTGCATTGACCAATAATAATGTGCTGTGTGACTTTACTGTAAGATGAAATTCAGTAACTGGAAGGGGTGGGATTTAATTCAGTTCAGTAAATGTGGGAACCAATAAACACAGCAAACTTTTTTATATAAAATATGAAAAAAAATTTGATAAGCCTTTAAATGTGTATATTCTCATGATCTTTTAAAAATTCTATTCCTATTGGCCTTGAACTAGCAATGTTGGTAACTTCCACTGAGAGTAAACACTGGCACTAAGAATAAACAAAAGAAAAAAATTAATTAAAAAAATCTAAGTGGTCAGTCATTCAAATAAACAATAACGTGTTCCTTGAGGTACTATAGCTGTAGGTTATATCCAAAATATTATCACTTTATAACAAATAGAGGTTCATGCAATGCCTAATCAATTCATCATGTTATATCCATTTCACTTTATGATAATAGGTATGTATCACATGTAACCCTAGAACTCCAGCCTTCTGGGGTCATATTTTCTTTAAGATCTAAGGAACAGAAGGACTTCCATGGCAGATTGGTTGTGGTACCAATAAGTAAAGTGAGAAATGTGCATATAAAGAAATACTTTTAAAAGTGAGATTTAGTCACCTAAATGCCCACTTAGAGTTATTTATAGCTTCATAAAGGGCTTCCCAGGTGGTGCTAGTGGTAAAGAACCTGCCTGCCTATGCAGGAGATGTAAGAGACATGAGTTTAAACCCTGAGTTTGGAAGATCCCTTGGAGGAGTGCGTGATAATCCACTCCAGTCTTTTTGTCTGGAGAATCCCGTGGACAGAGGAGCCTGGTGGGCTACAGTCCATAGGGTCGCGTAGAGCTGGACACGACTGAAGCCACTTAGCATGCACGCACATAGCCTTGTAAACAGAGTATGGCATAAAAAGATATGAGAGCTGTAAAATGCCATCTATACTGAGTAAACACATACATACAGTATTATGTGCATTAAGAAAAAAAAAGGTAGAATGGAGGAACACAGAGTCAATGAAACAGAGATGAAGGGATATAAATGGAAGTAGAAATGGGAAACTAATATATAAAACAAGAGGGCTTTTGCATTGACCAATAATAATGTGCTGTGTGACTTTACTGTAAGATGAAATTCAGTAACTGGAAGGGGTGGGATTTAATTCAGTTCAGTAAATGTGGGAACCAATAAACACAGCAAACTTTTTTATATAAAATATGAAAAAAAATTTGATAAGCCTTTAAATGTGTATATTCTCATGATCTTTTAAAAATTCTATTCCTATTGGCCTTGAACTAGCAATGTTGGTAACTTCCACTGAGAGTAAACACTGGCACTAAGAATAAACAAAAGAAAAAAATTAATTAAAAATCTAAGTGGTCAGTCATTCAAATAAACAATAACGTGTTCCTTGAGGTACTATAGCTGTAGGTTATATCCAAAATATTATCACTTTATAACAAATAGAGGTTCATGCAATGCCTAATCAATTCATCATGTTATATCCATTTCACTTTATGATAATAGGTATGTATCACATGTAACCCTAGAACTCCAGCCTTCTGGGGTCATATTTTCTTTAAGATCTAAGGAACAGAAGGACTTCCATGGCAGTCCAGTGGTTAAGACTGTGCTCCAGGCTTCCCTGGTGGTCCAGTGGGTAAAGAGTCCGCCTTGTAGTGCAAGGGGCACCAGTTCAATCCCTGTCCTGGGGAGATCCCACATGCCGCAGAGCAACTGGACTGGTGTGTCCAACTACCAAGCCAGCGCTGGTGCTCTGCTCTTGGAGGCCCACACGGACCAAAGAGTAAAGATGGATGAAAATAAATAAATAAGTAAACACAATAAAAGAGGCCAAAATTAAAAAAAAAAAAAAAAAGACTGTGCTCCCAATTCAGACAGCATAGGAACTAACATTCCGCAGGCTGCCCAGCATGGCCAAAAAAAAAAACCAATGAGAGGAATTCAAGCCTCTTCTGACAGAAATTCAAGTCCTCCTGAAGTCTGAGGATTCTCATGGGGGGCTTCTAGGTCTTGGCTGTTGTCACTGGTGACTACTGCTCTAGAGCTGCTCTTAGAACCACTGACCAGCTTTACCTTCTCATTTCTCTCAGTTTTACTTTGCTAACTAATGCTGATGCTATATACTAGAAATTTAACAAATTTCACTCAAAGCATAAATTATAAAGCACAAAAAGAAACCTAAAAGGACAGATTCTTCATCACAGCTCCTATGGTTCATCAGCCCAGGGCACTCCCTTTGGCTGCTTTTTATGTCTTCATATAATCCTAAAATATCTGTTCAGTTCTGAATCCTTTCCTCTGTCTTCCACTCCAGAGAGTAGAAGGAGACTACCCAAAGAGACTACCAGGAAAAAAAAAATGATTTGACCTCAAAATAACCCTCTGCAGGTTTGATTCCCAGAGGTCGGGAAGATCCCCTGGAGAAGAAATAGCTTCACACATAATATGGAGTCTGCAACCAAAACAACTTTCTGGGGCTTCCCTGGTGGTGCAGTGGGTAAGGACACCACCTTGGAGTGCAAGGGGTGTCGGTTCGATCCCTGGCCTGGGAAGATCCCACGTGCCGTGGAGTGGCTGGACCAATGTGTCCAACTACTGAGCCAGAGCTCTGGAGTGCATGTGCCCAGAGCCGGTGCTCTGCGACAACAAGAGGCCACTGCGATGGGAGGCCCACATGGGCCAAAGAACAAAGATAGATGAAAATAGATAAATGAAAGACCAAAAGAAGTGGCCCACCTGCCCCCCTCCCTCCCCAACCCACCCTCCCCTCCTCCAAATAAAACCAACTTTCTGAACTCCTCTCCCTTTCTCCAGAAGGCAGAGCTTCATCCTCTTCCTCCTGGAATGTGGGCTGCACTTCACAACTAGCTTCAGAGAATTTTGAATATGAAAAGGGAAACATTAAAAAGCTTTTCAAAAATCAAACCTAAGTCCCGTCCACCCACTAGACACAAATGAGGCACACAATTGCTCCATGATGCTAAGAAATCACTGTTAAAACTTTAGGTATAGTGATCATATCGTGGTTATGGTTGATTTTTTACGAGTCTTTACAGAGCTCCATATTGAAATATTTACAGAAGAAATGACATGCTGTTTGGGGACTACCACAGACTAATCTATGAGAGAAGAGACCAGATGGGGGTGCAGATGACAGAAGATCAGAGCGAACTGTTCAAGTTGCAGGAAAGTCTATGGGGGGGGGCTCCTTATGCTAGTCTTTTAACTTGTACATATGTCTTACGTTTTTTCTAAAAAAAATTTAAATAAATTTCTGAGATGCACCCTCCCTCAATGAGAACCATTTATATTATTAAATGCTAATTACTTTGTATCTCTATTGGAGTTATTTGCATTCTGTTTTACCCACATTATTAAAAAAAAAATTCAAGAATATAATCATACAACCAAAGAGGCATTTTGATGATCTTACTAAAGCAGAAGCCTGTTCAAAGATGATTTGCGGCCGCCTCTGACACAATCTGCGACCAACTTTAAATACTGATAGTAGGAGACAGCCTGCTACCTATATTAATAAACACAAAGGAAAAGGATAAGCCTCACTATTCCGACAGTGGTTCTCTCTTTACAGTGTAGCTGTTTTCCACAGCATCCACTTGTTACTGTAATAATCAGGGGGGTATATAAAACAAAATGAAAAAAATACACACAAAAAAGATTGTGCAGAAGAAGATAATGAGAAAGCCCACAAGCTGACCCCAGAGCAGATCCCAAAGGGACACTTAAATCCAATCCTATTCTAAAAAGTGTTCTTCACTGTGAAGCAAAGACATGTCAGTATTAAACCCACACAGAATGTTCCTTGAGACTTTCTTGAGCCTACTCATTTTCCCAGTACCTTGACGCCAGAAAAAGGGCTATCCCATACAGCAGTCATTAATAAGGGACTTTAGTCATTAGAAAAGGAAATCCACATGTAAACGGATTAGCATTCAGAATCAACCATCAAGTTCTTCCTTATGGGACTGGTTTACTGCTGATGTACTGATGACATTAAACTTCTGGGCCCAGAACATGGAACCTAAAATTTGCGCATCCAACTGAGATCCTGCTCCAAACTCTCTGAATTGATCAGCTGATCATCATTCCCAATGATATCCACCTCCACTCATGATCACCCTCTTTTAATCTACAATAAGGAGGGGATGTAAAAACTCTTAGACTCATTCATTCATTCAGCACTTACCAGGGCCCTATTAAGAAGAGCCTAGAATACCCCTTCTCCCTTAGCTCATGAAGCTCCATCTACACTGACTTTCAAAGACAATCCCAAGAATGCGCCAAGCTCTCTGCTACCTCAAGGCCCTAGTCCTGTGTGGCTCCTGCAGCCTCCTTCCTGTCTTTCTGGACTAGACTAAAATGCTGCCTGAAGAAGGCAGCCTGCGCTAGCCATTCTAACTGAAGTAGCCCTTTTTCCTCCCCAGCCCCAGCCACTGTTTGTCTTCACCATAGCACCTTTTCATTTAATAACACAATTGTTTTCTTACGTATTATCTGTCTGGCTCACTAGAATATAAACTCTATGAGGCAGGGATACGTCCAAGTCCTGACTGTACCCTCAATTTGTAAAACAACACAAAGCACAAATCAGAATCTCCAATAAATATGTATTGAAATTATAAATGAAAAATGAAATCTTATTCATAAAACTGCTATTTTCTCACTACCAACTCAACAGTACCTAATTTCTCCAGACATCTGGACATGTGCCATCATGTTTAAGCACTTTGTTTTCAGAGAAGAAATTCCCCAAGCAATGATCATCCCTTCCACATAATTTTAGAACTGTTTTATCAAGGGGCTGTAACCTTCCATTCCCAAGGGCCTTTTAGTAGCAGAGTGTTTCAAAGTATTTGTAATGTTTTTCTGAAACTCCAGTGATAACCTCAGGAAACACTTATCTATTATATAGTCTTCAAACATAAATTAGATTTAAGATTTAATTCAAATGAAATCACTTGAAATTTTTCTAGGCTAAAACTCTAAAATAGTTTCAAACTCATACTTCCCTCCAAAACCTCAGGAAGCTGGTGTCATAACTTAAAGCTCTTAAGGTTTGCATTAGAAAAGGAAATCCACATGTAAACGGATTAGCATTCAGAATCAACCATCAAGTTCTTCCTTATGGGACTGGTTTACTGCTGATGTACTGATGACATTAAACTTCTGGGCCCAGAACATGGAACCTAAAATTTGCGCATCCAACTGAGATCCTGCTCCAAACTCTCTGAATTGATCAGCTGATCATCATTCCCAATGATATCCACCTCCACTCATGATCACCCTCTTTTAATCTACAATAAGGAGGGGATGTAAAAACTCTTAGACTCATTCATTCATTCAGCACTTACCAGGGCCCTATTAAGAAGAGCCTAGAATACCCCTTCTCCCTTAGCTCATGAAGCTCCATCTACACTGACTTTCAAAGACAATCCCAAGAATGCGCCAAGCTCTCTGCTACCTCAAGGCCCTAGTCCTGTGTGGCTCCTGCAGCCTCCTTCCTGTCTTTCTGGACTAGACTAAAATGCTGCCTGAAGAAGGCAGCCTGCGCTAAGCCATTCTAACTGAAGTAGCCCTTTTTCCTCCCCAGCCCCAGCCACTGTTTGTCTTCACCATAGCACCTTTTCATTTAATAACACAATTGTTTTCTTACGTATTATCTGTCTGGCTCACTAGAATATAAACTCTATGAGGCAGGGATACGTCCAAGTCCTGACTGTACCCTCAATTTGTAAAACAACACAAAGCACAAATCAGAATCTCCAATAAATATGTATTGAAATTATAAATGAAAAATGAAATCTTATTCATAAAACTGCTATTTTCTCACTACCAACTCAACAGTACCTAATTTCTCCAGACATCTGGACATGTGCCATCATGTTTAAGCACTTTGTTTTCAGAGAAGAAATTCCCCAAGCAATGATCATCCCTTCCACATAATTTTAGAACTGTTTTATCAAGGGGCTGTAACCTTCCATTCCCAAGGGCCTTTTAGTAGCAGAGTGTTTCAAAGTATTTGTAATGTTTTTCTGAAACTCCAGTGATAACCTCAGGAAACACTTATCTATTATATAGTCTTCAAACATAAATTAGATTTAAGATTTAATTCAAATGAAATCACTTGAAATTTTTCTAGGCTAAAACTCTAAAATAGTTTCAAACTCATATCTGTCCCCATTCCACAGCCCACCCATCCTCAGGAAGCTGGTGTCTGAGCATCAAAGACCTTATAAGCTAAAGGTCACACAAAAACAATTTCAAAACATCTAATCTGGAAAAACAGAAGTTTCAAATAACCAAGGAATTTGTAGCATTCCTAGAATTACTTGGAAAGGCTATATAAGGCTAAAAGCAGTGCAAAACACACAAACACGTCATCTTCCTTTGACGCTCTGATCATGAACACACCACACAATTTCATCCCAAAGAAACCACCATGAGCTGTTTGGGTATCTTCCAAGTCCTTTCATTTAATAACTTGCAAAAAAAAAAACAAAGAAGAATTTGGCTAGTACCGAATGTTAACTTCTCTTTTCTGCTCCTCCCAGACTGTTTTGGTCGAAAGTCCCAGGTCTACGTGATTCCCAGACTCCAACCTGAGCACATCAATCAAAAGCACAATTTAAAAAAAAAAATGAGGACATGACTGGTTTTTTTCACAAAGCTAGATGTATTCAATTTAAAGTACCTGTCTTTTATTCTAGAATTAAGTCTTTCTGGATGTTTTTCAGTGTCTTTTATGAAATGATGGGGCCAAGAGATAGAAATTTTTTTTAAACTTTTATTTTACTTTTAACTTTTACAGAGTTTTGTTGTTTACAGATATGTATGTTCCCAGATTAGTCATATGTATCCCCCCCCTTCCCAACCCTCCAGACTAGAGACAGTATTTTTAACATCTTTGGCGAAATAAAAGTTGACCATCTCTATAGAATACCCAAATAGCTTTAAAAACCCAAAAGAAAAACAAAACTTAGAAACCCCAAAGCTGTGTAAAACAAACACTGGTCATCTGAGGACAAGGTTTGACCCTGGAGCATGTCAAGTCAAGCCCTACATTCCTAGAAGCTTATATTTATCGTAACTCATTCCAACAGGAGCAATGTTTACTCCTATTCCACTCAAAGGAAGACTAAGAATTTTCTTCATAGTGTTCCTTACATTTGTCCTATTTTTTTTAATTTTTCTAAAATCACTTTCCAAAAAATAATAATAAAATTCCATTCTGCTAGTTGCTAAACATGAGCAAAAAAATGACTGGGCTATGATGCCAACCTATTTCACAGAAGGCTGCAAGAGAATAAGAAGGTAGAAGGATATAACAAGGTACTTTAGAACCCCTAGGACGGTAAAGAGGAGAGGGTGAGTAAGAAAAACGAATCATTTGGACAGAGTGAAAGTATAAAAAGATACACAGTCTCGAGCGACGAATTCCTTCACTCAGTATGAATTGTGAGCTGGTGAGAAGGAATGCAAAGTGGAAAAAGTTTTTCCACTAAAATGAAACGGGACAGGGTTCCAGGACAGCCTAGACTGGCCATTAACCTAGATTAACCAAAAAGTATACTTCTTGACTCTGAATTCAGAAACCACTCTCCCCCAACTCATGTGGCTAAATCTGGGAGAAGGAAGCAGCAGCTAGATGCTCCTCGGGGATATTAATTTGTTACTTTGTCTGTAAACTTTGTCTGTAAACAAAGCCAGCAATTCCTCAGACCACTCTGAGGCCTAACACTGCCCTAAACTGCGCACTTCCGGCTATTCCAAACTAGGGAAAGAAAGGGAAGTTACTTCTCCCAAGGGCACAGGCGAGGGTCCCAGATACAGCTTCTCCAAGCTGTTTCCCACTGCACCTTCCTCCTAAGATAGGATCATTTTGAAAATGAGTCATGGTAAATTATGCATCTTTTTTTTTGTACTAAAATATGTATTACATAAAACATCCCATTTTTTTGCCATTTTTAAGTACGCAGTTCTGTGACATTAAGTGCATTCACATCATTGCGCAACTCAATCTCTGCAACTTATCTGCCCCCCTTCAAGGCTTCTGCAGGCTCTATGTTTTCATTTGCACAAGAATGCATTTTTGCTCCTCACTCTACAACCTTCCTATTTTCTAGCAGTTATTTCTGATGAGAGACTTTGTTCTCTCAAATAGAATACCAGTGAATACTGTTATAACTGGGGTGCAAAATTAAACTGTATTAAATTATTCTGAAGATCAAGTCTCAGGCCCTACACATTCAACTTGGCAAGTCACTTACAAAAAGCAACTATTGCATCTGCCTGCTTTCTAGTGAAGACTTATGATCCCTTCCTTCCTGTAGACTTAACATATACACTGCTGACACGTAGAAATGATACATTTAAGGTATACAACTTAATGATTTTATTCCATGTATGTGTGTGTATATTCATATATATATATACACACAGATATATATAAATATATATCTGTATATATAGTGGAAAAAACCACCATCAAAGTAACTTATTCATCTCCTATACACAGCGAGCCTTGCATGTATATATGTGATTTAAGACCTCTTAGTGCAGTCCAACAGAAACAGTGACAGACTTTATTTTCTTCTGCTCCAAAATCACTGCAGATGATTAAAAGACCCTTGCTCCTTGAAAGAAAAGCTATGACCAACCTAGACAGTATACTAAAAAGCAGAGACTTCACTTTGCCGACCAAAGTCCATATAGTCAAAGTTATGGTTTTCCTAGTAGTCATATATGAATGTGACAGTTGGACCATAAGGAAGGTTGAATCGATGCCTTTGAACTGTGGTGTTGGAGAAGACTCTTGAGAGTCCCTTGGACTGCAAGGAGATGAAACTAGTCAATTTTAAAGGAAATCAACCCTGAATATTTATTGGAAGGAATGATGCTGAAGCTGAAGCTCCAATACTTTGGCCACCTGATGCGAAGAGACATCTCATTGGAAAAGAGGCTGATGTTGGGAAAAACAGAAGCCAAAAGGAGAAGGGAACAGCAGAGGATGAGATGGTTGAAGGGAACAGCAGAGGATGAGATGGTTGAAGGGAACAGCAGAGGATGAGATGGTTGAATGGTATCACTGAGTCAATGGACATGAGTCGCTGCTGGAGATGGTAAAGGAAGGAAGCCTCACGTGGCGCAGTCCGTGGGGTCACAAAGAGTCAGACATGACTGAGCAACTGAACTGAAACTGAAAAGTGTAGTCCAAATATTTCTTTCCTCAATAGAAAACAGTCAACTAGGAAGGAACTCTTCATTTATATCACCACCATCACTATGGTTTTTACCAGGAGCCACATAAGAAAGGGTCAAAAGGTAAAAAGGATGGGAAAAAAAAGGAACTACATAAAATTAAAGGCTTTGCTCAAAAAACTAAAACTCAATTTTCACAGTAGACATGAAGCATCTGTCAACAGATACACAGCATACCAGCTTCCGCTTCATCCACAGATACAGAAGATAACAGCTTTTGATCAATCTGCCATACAGCTTCTCCTCACAAAAACCAATTTTCCACTATCTTCTTTGCCTATAATGTAGTATGTATTTTCAAGACAGGCATTTGAGTCTACCTAGGACGTTCATACACTCTCACAAGGCAATCAGTACGTCAAAATTTATTTCATGCCAAGAGTGCACTTGACCACTATAGCTACTCCTTATTTTTCTTTAAGGCTTATACATGTAAGAACACCAGTGTACCACATGGAACGATCAATTTCCCCAAGGACTTGTCAGCTTTTTTTTAGCCTCCTTTCTTTTCAAATGAACCGATGCCTTATGCAGAGACTTCACTTTGCCGACCAAAGTCAAAGGTTATGGTTTTCCTAGTAGTCATATGAATGTGACAGTTGGACCATAAGGAAGGTTGAATCGATGCCTTTGAACTGTGGTGTTGGAGAAGACTCTTGAGAGTCCCTTGGACTGCAAGGAGATGAAACTAGTCAATTTTAAAGGAAATCAACCCTGAATATTTATTGGAAGGAATGATGCTGAAGCTGAAGCTCCAATACTTTGGCCACCTGATGCGAAGAGACATCTCATTGGAAAAGAGGCTGATGTTGGGAAAAACAGAAGCCAAAAGGAGAAGGGAACAGCAGAGGATGAGATGGTTGAAGGGAACAGCAGAGGATGAGATGGTTGAAGGGAACAGCAGAGGATGAGATGGTTGAATGGTATCACTGAGTCAATGGACATGAGTCGCTGCTGGAGATGGTAAAGGAAGGAAGCCTCACGTGGCGCAGTCCGTGGGGTCACAAAGAGTCAGACATGACTGAGCAACTGAACTGAAACTGAAAAGTGTAGTCCAAATATTTCTTTCCTCAATAGAAAACAGTCAACTAGGAAGGAACTCTTCATTTATATCACCACCATCACTATGGTTTTTACCAGGAGCCACATAAGAAAGGGTCAAAAGGTAAAAAGGATGGGAAAAAAAAGGAACTACATAAAATTAAAGGCTTTGCTCAAAAAACTAAAACTCAATTTTCACAGTAGACATGAAGCATCTGTCAACAGATACACAGCATACCAGCTTCCGCTTCATCCACAGATACAGAAGATAACAGCTTTTGATCAATCTGCCGCATACAGCTTCTCCTCACAAAAACCAATTTTCCACTATCTTCTTTGCCTATAATGTAGTATGTATTTTCAAGACAGGCATTTGAGTCTACCTAGGACGTTCATACACTCTCACAAGGCAATCAGTACGTCAAAATTTATTTCATGCCAAGAGTGCACTTGACCACTATAGCTACTCCTTATTTTTTCTTTAAGGCTTATACATGTAAGAACACCAGTGTACCACATGGAACGATCAATTTCCCCCAAGGACTTGTCAGCTGGTTTATTGATAAAGGGATATATTGAGAGGGGGTTGTTTTTTTAATTTTGGCCCCTTTCACTGTTTCTTTATTCATTCACCTTCATCCAACTTTATTCTTTGGCCTGTGGGGACCTCCCATTGCAGTGGCCTCTCCTGTAGCAGAGCACCAGTTCTGGGAGCATGTGCACAGGAGTGCCAGCTCACAACTGGACACACCAGTCCAGCCGCTCCACAGCACATGGGACCCTCCAGGGCAAAGATCAAACCGGCGCCCCTTGCACTGCAAGGGGGACTCTCCACCCACTGGACCACCAGGGAAGCCCCAGTACATTGTTTTCTAAGTGAGAAAACACGGGGGTCTCAAGTTCCATTCCTATTTCCTATGGCTGAACTGCCAGAAAAGGGCATCTCTCTTGCTCACTCACTCCATACAATGGCCAGATTAACATGAGCACTCAGGGAATAGAAACTATCATCACCTTACTCATTCACTGACCTCCTGAGCTTAAGGCAGGGCCAGTCTACCTGAATGGTCCCAAGAAAACAGCTTGCAGGATAATTACACCACAGGCAGAAGAACCACCGAAGGAAGAGCTCCAGGAGCCCTGGAGTGGCAAGCTCTGCTAAACAAACACACTGATCATTAAGGCTGCAGTCATATTTAAGCCAATTTGCATTGCAGCTCATTTCACAGAAATTACTTCCTAGCTTCAGGAATCCCTTGTGAAATCAAGTTACCAGCACTACGTATTTAAATTCCTTATTTTTAAGCAGGCCAATAAATAATGAACTAATCACTGAACCATCATGTCTCCATACAGACCTGCATCCCAACCAGGAAAAAAATTGCCTAATCAAAACCCCATACCATTTCATCAGATACAGAAGATAACAGCTTTTGATCAATCTGCCATACAGCTTCTCCTCACAAAAACCAATTTTCCACTATCTTCTTTGCCTATAATGTAGTATGTATTTTCAAGACAGGCATTTGAGTCTACCTAGGACGTTCATACACTCTCACAAGGCAATCAGTACGTCAAAATTTATTTCATGCCAAGAGTGCACTTGACCACTATAGCTACTCCTTATTTTTTCTTTAAGGCTTATACATGTAAGAACACCAGTGTACCACATGGAACGATCAATTTCCCCCAAGGACTTGTCAGCTGGTTTATTGATAAAGGGATATATTGAGAGGGGGTTGTTTTTTTAATTTTGGCCCCTTTCACTGTTTCTTTATTCATTCACCTTCATCCAACTTTATTCTTTGGCCTGTGGGGACCTCCCATTGCAGTGGCCTCTCCTGTAGCAGAGCACCAGTTCTGGGAGCATGTGCACAGGAGTGCCAGCTCACAACTGGACACACCAGTCCAGCCGCTCCACAGCACATGGGACCCTCCAGGGCAAAGAGCAAACCGGCGCCTTGCACTGCAAGGGGACTCTCCACCCACTGGACCACCAGGAAGCCCCAGTACATTGTTTTCTAAGTGAGAAAACACGGGGGTCTCAAGTTCCATTCCTATTTCCTATGGCTGAACTGCCAGAAAAGGGCATCTCTCTTGCTCACTCACTCCATACAATGGCCAGATTAACATGAGCACTCAGGGAATAGAAACTATCATCACCTTACTCATTCACTGACCTCCTGAGCTTAAGGCAGGGCCAGTCTACCTGAATGGTCCCAAGAAAACAGCTTGCAGGATAATTACACCACAGGCAGAAGAACCACCGAAGGAAGAGCTCCAGGAGCCCTGGAGTGGCAAGCTCTGCTAAACAAACACACTGATCATTAAGGCTGCAGTCATATTTAAGCCAATTTGCATTGCAGCTCATTTCACAGAAATTACTTCCTAGCTTCAGGAATCCCTTGTGAAATCAAGTTACCAGCACTACGTATTTAAATTCCTTATTTTTAAGCAGGCCAATAAATAATGAACTAATCACTGAACCATCATGTCTCCATACAGACCTGCATCAAACCAGACTTGCTTATCTCACAGGCTGCCAACTATTTCACTAAAAATTAACACATGCTCCATGAGGGGATAACAGAGAATCCAGCTACAGAATGAAGACATAGAACAGAGGATTAAATTAGTAAGATGGCCATTCATGTGACAGAAGATTTCAAATGAACAGTGGGAAGTTACAAGTCTCAAGAAAACAAGATGGTAGGGCTCCAGCAGCTAGCCCAATGGATCTACAGGCCCTCTGGGTGGGAGAAACCCATGGCATTAAGAGGATCGATCAGCTTCTTGTGAACCTCCTTCTCAAGCCTAGAGTTTTTCTATCTCTCCTTGCATTAGAACTTACAACATTCCTCAGAGCCAAGTAAGGACACAGACCATCTTGTCAAATTTTAGTTTGGAGCACTATGCCCAGTCAAGGTCACCGTGTTAGTGAGGTCTGTTACGGTTTTCAGTGTAATGGTCCTGGGTCCATAAAGTGAACACCAACTTAAAACAAAGGCCAGGCCACCGTAGCTATGAGGCAGAAAGACCTCCCAAGAGATCCCAGCCTGAGTCAAACCATGACCATCACACATCGGCCATGAGAGCAAGATGCCCACAGTGTACCAAGCACTGAGCCCAGAGCTATGGGTAGTATGTAATTTCATCCTGGCAATTCTTTGAGTTAGGTCCTATCATTCTCACTTTACAGATGAGAAAACTGAGCCTTAGAAAAGTGAACTTGCCAAAGTCATTCAGTATGTTACGGAGCTTAGACAGGAACCCAGACTTTGACTCAAGAGCTCTGTTCTTAACGACTACACAATCCTGTCTTCCAACACATGCCACTCTGAGAAGTGGAAAAAGAATGGATCGAAAGTCAACAGATCTAACAGTTTCACCAACTCACACTTCCTACACCTGTCCATCGGAGTCTTCATTGCCTCATTTATAAAATGTTTCACTAAAGCTTTCTCCACTCATAGGTTGTAGTATAAGGTAAAAATAACTTAGTGAAATTATGAGATAATTCATTCCAATCTATATAGTCCAGTGATTTCTGTCTGTAATTCTCACGTGAGGATTACACCCCTATGTTCATTTAACAGCCATGTAATTGAGTTAGGATGGAATCTGAGATCACCACAGAAAGCTTTTAGCCCACTGGTTCTCTAGCAGAGGTAGGGTGCATGCAGGCCCTTCCCAATTCTGATCCCTTGTTTTCCAAGGCATCAGTCTAAGGAGATACATAGCATAGACAGATGACTAACACACCCTCTGGCTGAGGACTCAACTTACTACTGTATTCTCAAACACACACATTGAGGCGTTAAGATATTCAATCTGAAATCCTTCCTCAAACACTGACCATTAGATCTAGGGAAGCCAGCTGTTTACATTCTCCAAACCTAGCACCATGGCTGCCTTGTGCTCAGGATCTATTCAATAACCCTTGAATATAGCAAAGGGTAGCTACTGTAGAGCTCTGTTAGTTCAGTAACTATAACTAATCATGAACCCAAGCTTCTCTGAACCTATCTCCAGCTATTCCATTATTAATCTGTAAAGTAAAACAATTAAGTTCACATCCTACTGAACTAAACTGCAACTTAGTTCACTCCTAAGGGCACTATGAGAAGGTAAACATTAGGCATACCACCTAAAAAAGAAAAAAAAATTCATTTTCTAATCATTAAACTACTAAAGAATAGATAGTACAAAGAGGGTTGCATTTCAATAGAACTAGCTTTATTTTTTTTTTTTTTTTAAACAAAAGAAATGATCTAAAAGCAAATACAGATATGTACCAAGGGGTGGACGTGACCTGGTACTTACAAAGGAGCTGCTGTGTCATAAGTGAAAACAGCATGTTAGGAGAAAAGTAATTCTCAGGTGCTGTCTGCTTGAAAAATCTGGAGATGCAAGTTAACGGAAGGAAGGTGCTTGGCCAAGCAAACAGTGTGAGCCCAGGGGGAGAAAAACACCCAAAGCTGCTTCCAGAGAACTCCATGGTGGTGGCAGGAGAACCGGCATCAACTCACAGTCTTCTCATTTTCCCCATTTTCTATAATTTTCCTCTTCTTCTCATCTGTTTTTTTCTTGAAGATGTTATTTCGGTAAAACTGAAGCTCTTTGATGCTTTCGCTAATGTCATCAAGCGCCCTACAAGCAAACACACCAGGCTGAGCTGAAATGTGCAAAACTCAGGGGAGATAGATGATCACCATTTTGCAAAGCGAAACTTTTTTATAAATAACTTAAGAACCATGGGTACTAGTGTAAACGCAACCATCTGAGATCAAGAAGTGGAACATTTTTAGTAGAGCAAATCCAAGGGTTTCAGTTTTTTAAAATGATCTAAAAAAAGATTTCTAAAATATAGCAGATTAAAGTTCCCCAACTATTCCATAAAACAGGGACATGTTCTTGTCTTGACAGGGGTAGAGGTGATGGGATGGGGGCACAGGGGGAAGGGGGAAAAATCCCAGGATCAAATAACTTTAGGAAAACCTAGATTAAACACTTCTTCTTTTGAAGTTTTGAGTAAAGCATTAATGTATTGATGTTTACTGTGAATCCCCGGAAGGGGGTTGTACTATAGACCTAGTATTTCTAAAACTGAAAGCGATCACACCTGTGGCATTCACAGCTCGTGGCTCGTGGCCCGTAGTTTGGGAAACACTGCGGAGTATTTAATGACGTCCTGCACAGAATGCATTCATGCACTGAAACACAACTGGTGACTCAGGCATCACAATAAACACCCAAAATCAGACAGCACCTAGCCAGAGGCCCTCCCTCCTCTCCTGAGCTATAATCAGGGCCACCTGCCTCCACGGAACAGCCTTTTTTCTCCCGCAACATGCGGTCCCTCACATGTGGTAGGCTAAGAAAGCGGGTAACCAAGATGGTTAGAACAGTGTGCAAGGAACTGCACAAACTTTAGGGCAAGAGTTTTACGAGTTACTTGTGTAGTTAGGGCAACGGTTTTGCTTCCTTTCCAGGTCCCTGGTATACACTGGAGGAGCTGAAGCTGACAAAAATACAGCCTTGGTTAAGTCAAGGAACACCACATCTTAGCCACAATAATGAAATTCAAAAAAGAGCTGAAAACCCAGAGTACTTCTATAGCACACTACGAGGCAAAGCCTGGCCCAGTTGATGTGAGGTTACTGATAGTCCTTGGTTATACCGTTTGGTGTGAATATCTGTATATTTCACTGTAGAAACAGCATCATGTTCATTAAGGAGGTGCTCCCTCAGACCTTGTTAGGGATGTTACTACCTTTCTAAAAACCTGAGAAACGCTGAAATCCAAAACATCTTAAACCCCAGATGCTCTCTGCAGCAGGTATTCCAGACTTGAATTATTGTGCTGCAGTCCATGAAAGCCCATAGAAACCAGGAGAAGGACAGGCTCTTTAGAGCAGCGGCTTGGTCTTCCTGTCGGGCTAGAACTGTGCCGGGCACACAGGAGGGACTCAGCACCCGGATGAAATGAAGGCTGCTCTCAGGAGCCAGCTGCTACAGCTCCCATCCTGTTCTGTGTCCTTCCTAAAAGACTACAACAAGCAAAAGAGAACTCTAGACACACAGGATCTTTAAATTCCTTGTCTACTTGGGCCTAAGGTTGCAGACAGAAAAAGAAACAATCTGAAAAATGGGAAAATGTCAAGATTAGACTAACAGCCTGTTACAACAGTACACAAAGTGCTCTCACTTTAAACAGATACAACCCTTATGCTTGCTGGGAAGAAAACTAATACAGCTCACTACTAGAAAAACTACACGGTTTCCCATACCTTACAGACTAAGTTATCTCCAAGTTTCAAAAGAGCAGAAAAGACGTTAAGACCACACATTATCTCACAAAGGAATGTTAGAAAACTGACCAGAATTCCTGATCATCTTAGCAAAGGAAAGTTATCATTATGTAGCTGTCCTTTGCCTTCCCCCCAAGGGACAAGTGATATCATTTCAGGCAGTCAGGAAGTAGGGGGTTAGGTGCATGCCAGATGTCCAAGCACTTAACAGGACCAAAACTTACCTGTGAGAAGCAGCCTTCTTTGGTGCGAATTCGTATTCTTCTGGATACCAGCGTCTATACATAGCAAAAATGGAACTCTCAAAGGAAACTGTCTCAGATCCATTAAATAATTACGTCCTTCAGTAACACAATAACATTGTGTTGTGACAACCAAGCTGCCTCCTTGCCTGGGCCTACATCTTCCTCCCTCTCCCCTCTTCATTCTAGAGTCTCTCCGGGTCAGACCATTAGTGTACAAGATTGCTAAATCCGAGCACTCCAGCGCAGCCCTCTCCCTCACTCCCATCATGGGTATCCATGACATCTCCGCCTGAAATCCACCAAATGCTTCCAACCCCACATGCCTAAGGTCGCTTACCATGCTCAACACCTCCCTCTGCCAACAGCCACATCTACTCTTCCTCTTAGGTTCCCCTTTATCTGTGAACACGTCCCTTACCCACCTTACCGCCCACACCAGCAACACTTTAGCCCTCTTCCCTGCTCTCATACCCCATTCAAGTGCTCAAGGCCCTACTACTGACCTTCTCAAACCTGTTGCCTCCACACTGCTCTCTGCTGCCCACTGCCATTTGCATAGTTCCTTCTCTCTCCAAGATGGTACGAGAGTCATTCTTCCCTCCTCTCTCTTTTCTTACCACCTTCTCATTAGAAGGATCTAATCGTATCACCCTTCCCTTCCTGCTCCCCTCTATCTTCACACCTCAGCCCGTGATTCTCTAGAATGCCCTCTCCTCAGCTTAAAATCCTGGGAATGTCCACTCTTCTTTAAAGCTCAACCTGAAAGCTCTTCTCTATGTGAAGTTTCCATTAACTCCCCATCCTTCTAATTCCTGCAATCAGCAGCTCCTTCTCTTGTGCTTCCAAAACTGTACACACTTTTCCCTGACCGACGTCATCACACAGTCCACGTCCCAGGTTTATGTGTGTGTGTATGTGTTTTACACATCTGTCAATTCACTAGACTCTAAGCACGTAAGGGTTCTTCACCTGTATGTCCCCAGCACATAGGCCAATACACAGCCCAGAAACGGATGCTCAATAAATTCTGTGGATTAATGAAATTCATATGGAAGATTTTTGATGTCCTTTCCCCCAGTGCTCACTACTTCAAGAATAGCTTGAGGAACTTACACACCTACTTGGCCCCCTCAGTTCTACAGCTCGATTCAATGACTCTGTACAGGTTCTTACAGAAAACATGCTAAAGCTAAATGAGGCAGTAGAAGGGATCCTAACATAGCCCTTACCTGCACAGCTCTTTAACAGTGCTCACGTCAATTATTCTATAATGAAGATGTTTCATGAACTGGGGCATGTATTTGTCAAGAAACTTCTTATCTGCATGAACTGAATTTCCTAGAAAGACATGAAGCATACACTGCATGTGTGTATTTCGAGTGGTACATAAGAGGACATAAACATTCATTCATTTAATTGGAGAATTGTTTTTTAATTCAAATGATTCCTAAAAGCATCTCAAAACTTCTAAATTAGGTTTGAGTATATCTGATTACATTACAAGGGCAGATTTTGCAGTCTTTAGTTAGTCTGACTCATAATAAATTTGTAAATAGCTCTTTACAGACAAAAGGGTGAATCTATCATTCCACATACTTAATGCTCAAATTAGTTACTTTTTCAGATAATGCCAGATGCACAAATTTTCTCCCAGCATCACAAAGTCCACACCACTAATGCTAAACATTTAACTGAATCTCTTAAGTGGATAACGCTTTATTTACATTTCAATTTTAATTAACCATACCTACATTCATGTTTCCACACAAGAATTTATATTTAAAAAAACACTAAATTTGAAATATGAACTTAAAAATAGACTGAATTAGCTAGGGGAAAATTTTATACAATACATGCTATAATACTTAAGGTCAAAATTTTATGAATATTTAAGAAAACTGTTAGTTACTATACTAGTCTACATTTCCAAATACAAATACACCATCCACAGGACATGAACCTTCCTTTGATAATGGCAGTGTTTTCAAAATCTTAGCAGAACTGGCCTATTTCTTTAAAAAGTCAGTGTCCCAAGGGGAAAAGATAGATATATGTTTTTGATTGAGAGACTAAAGAGACAGAATAAGCAAATGAATGCATGAGTCTTGACCGAATCTTCGCAGAAAAGCAGACACTGTTAATGTGAACTAGATGTCAGATGATGTTGCTGAATTATTTTTAATTATCTTAACTGTGACAAAGATCTTTTGGTTACTTCAATATGACAATGATCTTGTGGTTTTTATTCCTAGGAAATGCAAGGTGAACTATTTAGGGATTAAGTGTCATGATGCTTGCAATTTACTTTCAAATGTCTAAAAAAATAGACATAACTATGCCCCAACTACTAACAACCAGTATATCCAACTTTTCTGTATATTTAAATTTTTTCCACAATAAAAATATGTAGGAAAATTTCATTGAGTTAATCTGGGTATCCCAGACTCATAGCAGCTTCTGGGCATTTTTCCCAATATACATGTATAAACTATACAAGGAAATTTGAGCACAAAAGTAAGATGTATACTCCAAATCAGGGAAAGATATGATTTGGAAGGTGGAAGACCTGATGATCTCAGCAGATCTGGAACCACAGTCTCCTGAACCGCTGCAACAGAAGTCTACAAGGCACACATAGGACTGGATTTTACCTGCAAGTGGACAGAGCCCTGGAGGAGTCTGCTGTCGTACAAAGGAGAGAAATTCATACTCTGCCTGCTGCAGTGTCATTGTACTCTCCTTCACTGCCTTGGTTAGACCAGACTGCAAGAGAGAATTCCCAGCCCCACCAAGACACAGGAAGTCAGTTTTCAAAGGCATCCAGATATGAAACTTCACTTCTAATGCAGGCAAATATAACCAGAGATGGACCATTTACAGAGCGCAAGTTCAAACTGAAACGGCCACCTCTGCACCAATTTTTTCTTAAAGAATCCAAGTCAAATAAACAGCATTTCCCCACGGTCAGAAAACACGGTGCTCAAAGTCCAAGGATATAACCTCTGGGAAGAAACAACTAGTAACAGGAAAGCCGCATCCTCCCTTCTCTGAAAGGTGATGTCTAACTTTATCCAAAAGACTGACTTGAGCAACGCTTGACAATCCGCAAGGAGCTTGTGACAGACTGAATGCAGGAGAGGAGAAAAAGAAGGCATTCAGGAGAAGATGGTCTCGAGAGGTCCCAAGATGAAAAGTGAACAAGCAAGCAGTTTCCCAAAGAAAAAAATGAATGTTCTTGACCGAATTCAAAACACTGTTAATGTGAAATGTCAGATGATGTTGCTGAATTATTTTTAATTATCTTAACTGTGACAAAGATCTTTTGGTTACTTCAATATGACAATGATCTTGTGGTTTTATTCCTAGGAAATGCAAGGTGAACTATTTAGGGATTAAGTGTCATGATGCTTGCAATTTACTTTCAAATGTCTAAAAAAATAGACATAACTATGCCCCAACTACTAACAACCAGTATATCCAACTTTTCTGTATATTTAAATTTTTTCCACAATAAAAATATGTAGGAAAATTTCATTGAGTTAATCTGGGTATCCCAGACTCATAGCAGCTTCTGGGCATTTTTCCCAATATACATGTATAAACTATACAAGGAAATTTGAGCACAAAAGTAAGATGTATACTCCAAATCAGGGAAAGATATGATTTGGAAGGTGGAAGACCTGATGATCTCAGCAGATCTGGAACCACAGTCTCCTGAACCGCTGCAACAGAAGTCTACAAGGCACACATAGGACTGGATTTTACCTGCAAGTGGACAGAGCCCTGGAGGAGTCTGCTGTCGTACAAAGGAGAGAAATTCATACTCTGCCTGCTGCAGTGTCATTGTACTCTCCTTCACTGCCTTGGTTAGACCAGACTGCAAGAGAGAATTCCCAGCCCCACCAAGACACAGGAAGTCAGTTTTCAAAGGCATCCAGATATGAAACTTCACTTCTAATGCAGGCAAATATAACCAGAGATGGACCATTTACAGAGCGCAAGTTCAAACTGAAACGGCCACCTCTGCACCAATTTTTTCTTAAAGAATCCAAGTCAAATAAACAGCATTTCCCCACGGTCAGAAAACACGGTGCTCAAAGTCCAAGGATATAACCTCTGGGAAGAAACAACTAGTAACAGGAAAGCCGCATCCTCCCTTCTCTGAAAGGTGATGTCTAACTTTATCCAAAAGACTGACTTGAGCAACGCTTGACAATCCGCAAGGAGCTTGTGACAGACTGAATGCAGGAGAGGAGAAAAAGAAGGCATTCAGGAGAAGATGGTCTCGAGAGGTCCCAAGATGAAAAGTGAACAAGCAAGCAGTTTCCCAGGCTTGCCAAGCAATCTTCCTCTACCCCTTTTAAAAACACCATCCAACAAAGGTCTAGGACTCAGACGTGGGGGCGACAAGCTTGTTACGGATCCCCAAGGCGGCCATCCTGCTATGTGGCAATGTTACCTTCCCGTGATGCTCCTTACACCAATCTGACATGCTGTCCAGTAACTCATCTGGCTGCTTTATAATCAGATTAGGACCCTGTGGACAGGAAAAGCTGTTAGTCATTCAGAATCCATGCGGATACACTTGGTGTCTGAGTTTAAGCTGCTTTAAGAATGAAATATATATACCAGAGAAAGGAAGAAAGATGAGGACGCTCTGTCAGCTCTAAAAGCAGTCCTCATTTATTCCTGCACTGTTTATGCCAACAAAATAATAACAAACACACGTGTAACACAACCAAAAACTGAAATGCCTATGAATGCCTGTTACACAGGGGAAAGTAAATCAGAAAGAATATCATATATTAACGCATATACATGGAATCAGAAACATGGTACTGGTGAACCTATTTGCAGGGCAGGAACAGAGATGCAGGTAAGACAGCAGACTTGTGGACACAGCAGGGGAAGGAGACAACGGCACAAATGGAGACAGCAGCACTGAAACCTACACATTACCACATGCACACCGGACAGCTGGTGGGAAGTTGCTGGAACACACAGGAGCTGCGTCTGGCGCTGTGTCACCCAGAGCGCAGGGCGGGGCAGGGGGTGGGAGAGAGGCTCAGGAGGGAGGGGATATGTGTACACTTAGGGCTGATTCACGCTGATGTATGGCAGAAGCCAGCCCAACGCTGTGGAGCAATGATCCTCCAATTAAAAAAATCAAAGACAAAGATATCCATCAAGGGCCTGCAAACTATAGTCTCCGCGTGTGGAAGTCCAGTACAGCAGGAAAAGGGCCCCCGGCATCCTCCCTTCTCTGAAAGGTGATGTCTAACTTTATCCAAAAGACTGACTTGAGCAACGCTTGACAATCCGCAAGGAGCTTGTGACAGACTGAATGCAGGAGAGGAGAAAAAGAAGGCATTCAGGAGAAGATGGTCTCGAGAGGTCCCAAGATGAAAAGTGAACAAGCAAGCAGTTTCCCAGGCTTGCCAAGCAATCTTCCTCTACCCCTTTTAAAAACACCATCCAACAAAGGTCTAGGACTCAGACGTGGGGGCGACAAGCTTGTTACGGATCCCCAAGGCGGCCATCCTGCTATGTGGCAATGTTACCTTCCCGTGATGCTCCTTACACCAATCTGACATGCTGTCCAGTAACTCATCTGGCTGCTTTATAATCAGATTAGGACCCTGTGGACAGGAAAAGCTGTTAGTCATTCAGAATCCATGCGGATACACTTGGTGTCTGAGTTTAAGCTGCTTTAAGAATGAAATATATATACCAGAGAAAGGAAGAAAGATGAGGACGCTCTGTCAGCTCTAAAAGCAGTCCTCATTTATTCCTGCACTGTTTATGCCAACAAAATAATAACAAACACACGTGTAACACAACCAAAAACTGAAATGCCTATGAATGCCTGTTACACAGGGGAAAGTAAATCAGAAAGAATATCATATATTAACGCATATACATGGAATCAGAAACATGGTACTGGTGAACCTATTTGCAGGGCAGGAACAGAGATGCAGGTAAGACAGCAGACTTGTGGACACAGCAGGGGAAGGAGACAACGGCACAAATGGAGACAGCAGCACTGAAACCTACACATTACCACATGCACACCGGACAGCTGGTGGGAAGTTGCTGGAACACACAGGGAGCTGCGTCTGGCGCTGTGTCACCCAGAGCGCAGGGCGGGGCAGGGGGTGGGAGAGAGGCTCAGGAGGGAGGGGATATGTGTACACTTAGGGCTGATTCACGCTGATGTATGGCAGAAGCCAGCCCAACGCTGTGGAGCAATGATCCTCCAATTAAAAAAATCAAAGACAAAGATATCCATCAAGGGCCTGCAAACTATAGTCTCCGCGTGTGGCTTTTTCTTTTTTAATTGCCAGCAAGCTAAGAATGATTTTTTTACATTTATAAATGGGATTATAAAACATCTATTAGAGAGGTAAGCCTAAAATATGTAATGTTTGGTTTTTTAGAAAAGGCTTGCCAATCGCTGACTATGAACCGTGTCTATCATGTCAAGCGAAAACAGCAAACTGTAGAACAGTATATACATAAGTGTATATATATATATATGCTTGTGAGTTCACTTATACTTGTTTACAAGAAATGCAAACATTTGTAAATGCATACAAAACACTACGTAAAGTATTACAAAATACAATACGTAAAGTATTACAAAAATACAAAAACGTTGGGGAGTAAGATGAGGCAAGAGAAGAGGGGAAAAAGCCAACAGCTTACGTTACTTATGCTTTGCATAAAGCTATGCTGCTTAATTTTAACAATATTTTCATATTACAAAGGTCAAAAGTCATTGCTGGCATCTGAGAGACTTAAACAAAACAAAATAGACAAACAAAAAACCTGACCCAGGACTTCTTGGCCCCAGTAACTGAACAATCAACTGAAAGCAGAGTCCCAGCAGTCACTGAAGCTCAACTTGTGGCATTAAAGCATGCCTTCTTCAGCTTAGTTTCTCTTTCTCCTCCTGTGTGATGGAGATAACAAACCTCCCCTCCCCTTTCCCTCACAGGGATGTTACCAAGATAAAAGAGATTATAGATAGGAATATTTGAACGTTTGAAAGAAAAAAACAAAACCGGTAAGACAGCAGACTTGTGGACACAGCAGGGGAAGGAGACAACGGCACAAATGGAGACAGCAGCACTGAAACCTACACATTACCACATGCACACCGGACAGCTGGTGGGAAGTTGCTGGAACACACAGGGAGCTGCGTCTGGCGCTGTGTCACCCAGAGCGCAGGGCGGGGCAGGGGGTGGGAGAGAGGCTCAGGAGGGAGGGGATATGTGTACACTTAGGGCTGATTCACGCTGATGTATGGCAGAAGCCAGCCCAACGCTGTGGAGCAATGATCCTCCAATTAAAAAAATCAAAGACAAAGATATCCATCAAGGGCCTGCAAACTATAGTCTCCGCGTGTGGCTTTTTCTTTTTTAATTGCCAGCAAGCTAAGAATGATTTTTTTACATTTATAAATGGGATTATAAAACATCTATTAGAGAGGTAAGCCTAAAATATGTAATGTTTGGTTTTTTAGAAAAGGCTTGCCAATCGCTGACTATGAACCGTGTCTATCATGTCAAGCGAAAACAGCAAACTGTAGAACAGTATATACATAAGTGTATATATATATATATGCTTGTGAGTTCACTTATACTTGTTTACAAGAAATGCAAACATTTGTAAATGCATACAAAACACTACGTAAAGTATTACAAAATACAATACGTAAAGTATTACAAAAATACAAAAACGTTGGGGAGTAAGATGAGGCAAGAGAAGAGGGGAAAAAGCCAACAGCTTACGTTACTTATGCTTTGCATAAAGCTATGCTGCTTAATTTTAACAATATTTTCATATTACAAAGGTCAAAAAGTAATTGATGGCATCTGAGAGACTTAAACAAAACAAAATAGACAAACAAAAAACCTGACCCAGGACTTCTTGGCCCCAGTAACTGAACAATCAACTGAAAGCAGAGTCCCAGCAGTCACTGAAGCTCAACTTGTGGCATTAAAGCATGCCTTCTTCAGCTTAGTTTCTCTTTCTCCTCCTGTGTGATGGAGATAACAAACCTCCCCTCCCCTTTCCCTCACAGGGATGTTACCAAGATAAAAGAGATTATAGATAGGAATATTTGAACTCTCTCTGGGGGTTGGGGGGAGGGGGAACAACCAGACTCTCTAAATCCAAGGTATTATTACTAGCAATGTGGTAAATGTAGTTTGCAGTTACTGAGAGGAATGGCAAGAATTTGACAAAACTACGCCTGACAGCGACAAGGAGTTTCAGCCAAACAAGAAAATTGGTGACGACCATCTCCACGAAGAAGCAAAAAAATGTGCTATGATCATATTTTTTTTTGAAGTATAGTGGCTTCCAACATTGTGTTAATTTCTGCTATACAGCAAAGTGATTCAATTATACATACATTCTTTCCCATTCTGGTTCATCTCTCAGGATATTTAGTACAGTTCCTGTGCTATTCACTAGGATCTCTTTTTTTTAATTGTTTTTTTCTTTCTTTTGGCTGCACCACATGGCATATGGGATCTTAGTTCCCTAACAAGGATCCAAGCCATAAATGTTTGTGCATTGGAAGCTGGAAGTCTTCACACTGGACCACTAGAGAAGTCCCCAGGACCTTGTTTAGCTAACACATTTTTTTACAAAACCAAAAACCTCATACTGCAAGACACAGTTCTGAAACACTATGTTGGAAAAAGCCAAGAACTCTCAATTCAAGGCTAATTCACTTACTCTGGATTCCAGTGTGCACATGAAGCTACCTACAGAAAAAATTCCAAAGTGGCTGTCTGTTCATCTAACAGAAAACATCTTCCTCAGACTCGTATACAAAAAGAAATATTTTTCAGAAATTGACACTTTGGTGTCGACAGCCCCTAAGCCTTTTTAAAAAAAAAAAAAAAATCCTTATCCTCATCCAACTGGGTCTATTTACAAATGGCGTACTCATCTGCAGCTGTGTGACTACAGACCCAAATTTCCTCCAGGGAACATATCAACTAACTGGTTCATTAAACTGTCAGTATTTCACATTATATCAACAGTCTGAGGGAAAAACTCTGCTCCAGCCAAGGGTAAGTAAGGTTGGTAAATAAAGACACTTCTCTTCACTATTCATCTCTAGAAAATTCCAAGTGACAGGAAAAAACAACCAAACCTAAAACTGAAAATTTATATAAAGCTTTTGTTGGGGGGGAGGTGTTTCTTTTCAAAATAAAAAAAAAGAGGTAATGCTATGATGAGAAATACAAAGTATCATGATTCTCTTCCAGCTGATCTATCAGGAGACTTCAAAATGTATGCCCGGTACTTCACAAAAGTAATAATTTATCTAAAATGGCTCCTCCTCTCTCTTACCTGCCCAGGAAAATAAGCTGCAGTCTTTAGCCATAGATCTGGGAAATGTATCCAGTGCCAGTAACATACCCTCTGAAACTTATTTTAACAAAACATGCTCACTATGCTCCTACTCTATAGAGTTTCTGATCACCTCATAGTGTTCAATTTTTTTTAAAAATACATTCTTTCCCATTCTGGTTCATCTCTCAGGATATTTAGTACAGTTCCTGTGCTATTCACTAGGATCTCTTTTTTTTAATTGTTTTTCTTTCTTTTGGCTGCACCACATGGCATATGGGATCTTAGTTCCCTAACAAGGATCCAAGCCATAAATGTTTGTGCATTGGAAGCTGGAAGTCTTCACACTGGACCACTAGAGAAGTCCCCAGGACCTTGTTTAGCTAACACATTTTTTTACAAAACCAAAAACCTCATACTGCAAGACACAGTTCTGAAACACTATGTTGGAAAAAGCCAAGAACTCTCAATTCAAGGCTAATTCACTTACTCTGGATTCCAGTGTGCACATGAAGCTACCTACAGAAAAAATTCCAAAGTGGCTGTCTGTTCATCTAACAGAAAACATCTTCCTCAGACTCGTATACAAAAATAAGACATATTTTTCAGGAATTGACACTTTGGTGTCGACAGCCCCTAAGCCTTTTTAAAAAAAAAAAAAAAATCCTTATCCTCATCCAACTGGGTCTATTTACAAATGGCGTACTCATCTGCAGCTGTGTGACTACAGACCCAAATTTCCTCCAGGGAACATATCAACTAACTGGTTCATTAAACTGTCAGTATTTCACATTATATCAACAGTCTGAGGGAAAAACTCTGCTCCAGCCAAGGGTAAGTAAGGTTGGTAAATAAAGACACTTCTCTTCACTATTCATCTCTAGAAAATTCCAAGTGACAGGAAAAAACAACCAAACCTAAAACTGAAAATTTATATAAAGCTTTTGTTGGGGGGGAGGTGTTTCTTTTCAAAATAAAAAAAAAGAGGTAATGCTATGATGAGAAATACAAAGTATCATGATTCTCTTCCAGCTGATCTATCAGGAGACTTCAAAATGTATGCCCGGTACTTCACAAAAGTAATAATTTATCTAAAATGGCTCCTCCTCTCTCTTACCTGCCCAGGAAAATAAGCTGCAGTCTTTAGCCATAGATCTGGGAAATGTATCCAGTGCCAGTAACATATTAAGGACCCTCTGGAAACTTATTTTAACAAAACATGCTCACTATGCTCCTACTCTATAGAGTTTCTGATCACCTCTGAATACAGATGACAAGGTTCTCCAAGGCCCAGGAGGTCACCCTCTACCCATCAGAGCCTGACATACACTTATTAAACACTTTGTGAGTGGCTGAAAGGCAACAGGCAACAGGTGTGTTTTCTTTGTTTTCCTTAATGTTTCAGTTAGAAGCAGCATGTTAAAACCTTAATCATGCCCCACATGTCCACTGATAGTTCTTTATCAACAGAAATTCTAAAATCTTACTGATCGAGACAAATCACATATCCTAGTTGAAAAGGTAGACGCTGGCTATATGAAGTCAAGTTAAAGTTTAGGTTATGGTTATAAAGAAGTTAGCTTTTGGGCTTCCCTGGTGGTCCAGTGGGTAAGGACACCGCCTTGCATCGCAAGGGGCGCCGGTTCGATCCCTGGCCTGGGAAGACCCCACGTGCCATGGAGCAGCGGGACCGATGTGTCCAATTACCAAGCCAGAGCTCTGGAGCGCCGTGCGCCCAGAGCCGGTGTTCTGCAACAACAGAGGCCGCCGCAATGGGAGGCTCACACGGGCCGAAAAACAAATGTGGATGAAAATGAACAAATGAAAGACGGATAGAAGTGGCCCACCTGCCCCCTCCCTCTCCTCCCCACCCCACCCCTCAAAAATAAATTTTTAAAAAAAGTTAAAAAAAAAAAAATCCCAATCTACAGAAAAATCTCTTAAAAAAAAAAAAAAAAAAAAAAGAAGTCAGCTTTTGCATGAGTCACAGTCCTGGCGTGACTGTAGCTAGCTGTCTTATTGGTTGGGAGCACTTTACTCAGACTGCCTGGGTTAAACTCGCCCAATAACTAGCCAGATGGCCTTGGGCAAATTATTCAACCACTCTGTGCCAAAACACCACTCTCTATAAAATGAGTGTAACAGTACTTACCTTGTCATCGATTAAGATTATACGTGATTAAGAGTGAATCCATGTAAAGCACTTAGAATTGTGCCTGGCATGCAGTGAACTCTTAGTAAATGATTGCTTTACAGTTCCTAATTTTTGCCGTAACTATTTTTTTTTTGGTCACTTCTATTGGTCTTTCATTTGTTTATTTTCATCCATCTTTGTTCTTAACAGATGACTATAGAGTTTCTGATCACCTCTGAATACAGATGACAAGGTTCTCCAAGGCCCAGGAGGTCACCCTCTACCCATCAGAGCCTGACATACACTTATTAAACACTTTGTGAGTGGCTGAAAGGCAACAGGCAACAGGTGTGTTTTCTTTGTTTTCCTTAATGTTTCAGTTAGAAGCAGCATGTTAAAACCTTAATCATGCCCCACATGTCCACTGATAGTTCTTTATCAACAGAAATTCTAAAATCTTACTGATCGAGACAAATCACATATCCTAGTTGAAAAGGTAGACGCTGGCTATATGAAGTCAAGTTAAAGTTTAGGTTATGGTTATAAAGAAGTTAGCTTTTGGGCTTCCCTGGTGGTCCAGTGGGTAAGGACACCGCCTTGCATCGCAAGGGGCGCCGGTTCGATCCCTGGCCTGGGAAGACCCCACGTGCCATGGAGCAGCGGGACCGATGTGTCCAATTACCAAGCCAGAGCTCTGGAGCGCCGTGCGCCCAGAGCCGGTGTTCTGCAACAACAGAGGCCGCCGCAATGGGAGGCTCACACGGGCCGAAAAACAAATGTGGATGAAAATGAACAAATGAAAGACGGATAGAAGTGGCCCACCTGCCCCCCCCCCCTCCTCCCCACCCCCCCCCCCAAAAAAAAATTTTTAAAAAAAAAAAAAAAAAAAAACCCAATCTACAGAAAAATCTCTTAAAAAAAAAAAAAAAAAAAAAAGAAGTCAGCTTTTGCATGAGTCACAGTCCTGGCGTGACTGTAGCTAGCTGTCTTATTGGTTGGGAGCACTTTACTCAGACTGCCTGGGTTAAACTCGCCCAATAACTAGCCAGATGGCCTTGGGCAAATTATTCAACCACTCTGTGCCAAAACACCACTCTCTATAAAATGAGTGTAACAGTACTTACCTTGTCATCGATTAAGATTATACGTGATTAAGAGTGAATCCATGTAAAGCACTTAGAATTGTGCCTGGCATGCAGTGAACTCTTAGTAAATGATTGCTTTACAGTTCCTAATTTTTGCCGTAACTATTTTTTTTTTGGTCACTTCTATTGGTCTTTCATTTGTTTATTTTCATCCATCTTTGTTCTCTGGCCTGTGTGGGCCTCCCATCGCAGTGGCCCCTCGCTGCAGAGCACTGGCTCTGGGCACACGTGCTCTGGCTCAGTAGTTGGACACATCCGTCCAGCCACTCCACAGCGTGGCACATGGGATCTTCCCAGGCCAGGGATTGAACCCGCACTGCAAGGCAGTGTCCTTACCCACCGGACCACCAGGGAAGCCCTGCCATAACTATTGAAAAACACTAGGCTCTGAGATGGATTACTCTGGCTCTAGTACCAAGTCCACCATGACTTAGAACATCACTGTGGACCTTAACCTTATAAGGAACTCAGTTTTCCTGTTTTTAAAATAAAGAGATGGGGGGAGGGAGACAGTCGCTAGATTTCCAATACACTCTAAACAGTATGCTTGTATTACAAAGCATCACATACTTCAGCCAAAATGTTGAGATCTGAGTCAGTTATCAGACAAGCCATCTCAATAATCTGGTCCTTCTCAATGTCCAATCCTGTCATCTGCGAAGAAAAAAAAAAAAAAAGCACACACAAAGCTGTCTTTCTAGCGTACTGTACCCAAGTTTATTTAACAGGACATCCCTCAAACATCGTTAACTTAGAGCCCATAGCCAGGATAGAAGAGACAATAAGGTTCCTTGGGCAAGTCCTCAAGGCACTCAATATCAGTTATTTATTCAGTAACCATTTCCCAAGGGTCGGCTACATGTCAGGCGTCACGGTCCTACGCTGAGGCAGATGCAAAGTAAGCAAAATTGAGTGCTGACCGCGTTCAAATTTGTAAGAGTTAGATAGCTAACTTCACTACATCTCGGCAGAGCTTACAAAGTTTTTATATTCATTAACCACTTGATCTTCATCACGATCTAGGGTTAATATCCCCATTCCATATAGGAGAAAACTGAGGCTCAGGGGAGAGGGAGGCCCGGGCTGAGCGTGGAAAAGCTTAACGGGGTCTGAATCAGGTTGGAGTCCCAACTCAGACCCTCACTTAACTGCACGACCTCTTATAAATGATTGCTTTAACAAATGTTCCTAATTTTTGCCGTAACTATTTTTTTTTTGGTCACTTCTATTGGTCTTTCATTTGTTTATTTTCATCCATCTTTGTTCTCTGGCCTGTGTGGGCCTCCCATCGCAGTGGCCCCTCGCTGCAGAGCACTGGCTCTGGGCACACGTGCTCTGGCTCAGTAGTTGGACACATCCGTCCAGCCACTCCACAGCGTGGCACATGGGATCTTCCCAGGCCAGGGATTGAACCCGCACTGCAAGGCAGTGTCCTTACCCACCGGACCACCAGGGAAGCCCTGCCATAACTATTGAAAAACACTAGGCTCTGAGATGGATTACTCTGGCTCTAGTACCAAGTCCACCATGACTTAGAACATCACTGTGGACCTTAACCTTATAAGGAACTCAGTTTTCCTGTTTTTAAAATAAAGAGATGGGGGGAGGGAGACAGTCGCTAGATTTCCAATACACTCTAAACAGTATGCTTGTATTACAAAGCATCACATACTTCAGCCAAAATGTTGAGATCTGAGTCAGTTATCAGACAAGCCATCTCAATAATCTGGTCCTTCTCAATGTCCAATCCTGTCATCTGCGAAGAAAAAAAAAAAAAAAGCACACACAAAGCTGTCTTTCTAGCGTACTGTACCCAAGTTTATTTAACAGGACATCCCTCAAACATCGTTAACTTAGAGCCCATAGCCAGGATAGAAGAGACAATAAGGTTCCTTGGGCAAGTCCTCAAGGCACTCAATATCAGTTATTTATTCAGTAACCATTTCCCAAGGGTCGGCTACATGTCAGGCGTCACGGTCCTACGCTGAGGCAGATGCAAAGTAAGCAAAATTGAGTGCTGACCGCGTTCAAATTTGTAAGAGTTAGATAGCTAACTTCACTACATCTCGGCAGAGCTTACAAAGTTTTTATATTCATTAACCACTTGATCTTCATCACGATCTAGGGTTAATATCCCCATTCCATATAGGAGAAAACTGAGGCTCAGGGGAGAGGGAGGCCCGGGCTGAGCGTGGAAAAGCTTAACGGGGTCTGAATCAGGTTGGAGTCCCAACTCAGACCCTCACTTAACTGCACGACCTTGAATGAGCTGAGTCTTCCCTCTCTCTCTCTCTCTGGGCCTCAGTTTTCTCCCTTAGGGCTTGCGGGGTAAGGCTGAGTCATCTCCCAAGTCCCGGCAGGCTCTAAAAACCTAGGGTCCTGGGAGGCTGGGGAAGTGGGGTCCAGCAGAGCCGCTGTGCCCACTCCTACCCGGGGCACCCCAAGCCCACCTCCGCGTTAGGGAGGTGCACATCCCGGCGGAACTGGGGGCTAAGGGAAAGCCATATGGATGACACCTCTAGAAACCCCAGAGTCCGGCAGAGTCTTCAACACCCGCAGGACGCCTGTCCCTCGACCTGCCCCGCGCCGCGCACAGCCGGGAGGCGCTCACCTGCCCCACCGGAGAGCCAGACACCGCCGCTCTCCCCGGACAGGTTCGACTCCTCGGTCCCACCCGGGAGACCCCACTCGTCTCCCTTCTCCCCGTACCGACCGGACTCACCTCCAGGTCCACCCAGACCATCCGCTGAGCCATGCTCTCCCCCGCTGCCATGGCTGCGCCACCTTCGCGGACACCCCGCGCCACGAACTGCCCGCGAGTCCCACCCACACCTCGCAACAGCCTGGAGCCCAGGGAGCCGCCTAGCATCACCCGGCACGAGCCGCCACGGCCCCAGTCTCTCCGCCGGCGCTGGCGCAGGCGCGATAGTCGCTAAAGGTCGCAAACCCTCGGGGAGGCGCGGGAGGAAAACTCCAAGTCCCAGCAGCCAGTGCGCCGGCTCGCCCTGGGCCGCCCGGCTTGACTGCCGCATGGGACGATGGGACTTAGAGTCTTGCCTGGTGTTGCGCCCGATTTCCCCACCCCCGCCACGTGTTTTCGGATGTTACTGGACGCGCCTGTTTTTCAGAACTAAGTTTATTCTTTTCCAAGAGTTATTTCCTGAATTTGGATTAGTTGCAAACCGCCTAGTTGAGAGAGAACTCTCTTACTTTAAGTCGAAAAAGACCTGGTTACTTTTTTTTTTTTTTTCAAATGTATCTTTCCTTTTTTGCTGTTTTATTCCCGCCTTGGTTTTACTTACCTGTCAGGCCACACACTTGGTATCTTTCTTATTTACAGGAGACAGCAGCTAGCGGTGTGTTTTTAAGCCAGAAGACCGTTTTCACCCTTTAGAAATCCTTAAATGAGATCTTATCCGAGTGATCATTTTAGCACGCTTTAGGTGCTGAGTAAAATCCCTTCTTTTCATTGGCAAAGGATTACCCCTTATTCCTTACGGAGGAACGTGCAGCGGTCTGTGTTTCAGTTCAGCTGTTAGCTGTCAGTGGTAATGACTTCCTGCTCCACCTTTACAAGTTCCCATAGTTAAATCGTGTCCTTGTATAATAAATCTATGCAGGAAATGAAAAAGAACTAGAAACAGCGTTGCCTGCTTTGCAATCTGCTTTGGTTTTGATCAAAGTATTTTTAAATCTTCTCCACTAACGGATGTAGCTTCCATCATTTGGGTGGAAGAGGCCACCAAGGATCTTTCGACCCTGGAGGGTCAAATCGTGTGAATCTCTTAAACCTTGGCTATTCAGTAACAAATTGGGGTTCTCATGTGACTTTGTTACAAACACTGGTCTGGGCCTGGAATTACATCCTCTGTATATTTTTCTGAAAGTCAGATCGCACAATAATTCATACCCAGTGAGCTGGCCTTATGAGAGAGAAAACATGTTGCCAAATAAGAGCCACCAGGACAACATAGTGTCCTGGATTTCACTTCAAGTACTCTGTATACCCAATCTACCACCTTCCAGGACACAAAGAAGATCATCAAATCCTGTGCATAGTGTGCGTGTGTGTGTATTTTAACTGCACTAACTGATGAGTCACATTGTTTTGCTGTATCACTTGTAGCCTACTGTATAAGAAATAGTGTACAAAAAGTTAAAAAAATAACTTTTTTTAAAGAAATAGCCTACATTTCTTTACTTTTCATTTAAAACTTGATCCATAGAAAGTAGAATCAGGTGAAGTATGTAAACTTTTATCAATTGCAGTTTTTATCCTCCTGAAATAGTATTACAATCTTTAAATTTTCAAAGAACACCTTTTGTTTTCAAAGCTCCTACTGGAACATTGATCAGTTTTATTACAAATTACAGCTTAAGAAATGCTATTCACATTAAGAACATGTATCCTGAAAACTTATGATCATAATCTTAAAATATTGGGCAGTTAAAATGATGTGTGGACATTTTTGAAACTTCAGTTTTCACAGTGATGTACTTTCACTGTAACAATAAAGACACACTTTAGATGAATGGTATTAAAATGTAAGGAGATTTATAGCTTATTGGGTTTCATGTGTAATGGTATTGAATTTATGATCTTAAAGGTTAATATCTTAAAGCAGAACAATGTATGCTCCAAATTCACAAATCCGATCCATCTAAATAAGTGGGAGGGCAGGGAGTTCGCTGGGGGATCAGTGGTTAGGATTTGGGGCTCTCACTGCTGTGGCCAGGGCTCCTGGGCAGGGAATTCAAATCCCACAAGCCATGTACCCCCCCCCCCCCCCCCCCAAAAAAAAGAGTTGGGGAGAGCAGACAGAAGAATATGGACTATGGAGCCCTTGAATCTAAAACCAGCCTTGTCCCACAGTGGACCCAATCATTTCACTCCAGTTTCATTTCATAACAATTTATCTCAAAGCCACACCACTCCCCTCAGAGATCTTGCTTTTTCAATTCAGTCATGAACCTGTTAGAACTGCTTTTGTTAATCGTGTTGTTGTTGAGTTGCTAAGGTGTGTCCAACTCTGCGACCCCATGGACTGTAGCCTTCCAGGCTCCTCTATCCATGGGATTTCTCAAGCAAGAATACTGGAGTGGGTTTCCATTACCTTCTGCAGGGGATCTTCCTAACCCAAGGATTGAACCCACATCTCCCCTGTCTTCTGCATTGCAGGTGGATTTTTTTTAACTGCTGAGCCACCAGGGAAGCCCACTTTTGCTAATCAAGGAGAGTAAAATGCCAAGAAATCTTGCCCTCCAAAATGATAGACTATGAGAAACTCTGCTATCTGAAGTCATTTCAGAGAGAATGTTAACAGCTCCTGTTAAAGAATCCAGGCCATGAGTGTCACTTTGACACAGAGAAATGGCCTCCATTTCCAACGTTTTATCCTCCTGAAATAGTATTACAATCTTTAAATTTTCAAAGAACACCTTTTGTTTTCAAAGCTCCTACTGGAACATTGATCAGTTTTATTACAAATTACAGCTTAAGAAATGCTATTCACATTAAGAACATGTATCCTGAAAACTTATGATCATAATCTTAAAATATTGGGCAGTTAAAATGATGTGTGGACATTTTTGAAACTTCAGTTTTCACAGTGATGTACTTTCACTGTAACAATAAAGACACACTTTAGATGAATGGTATTAAAATGTAAGGAGATTTATAGCTTATTGGGTTTCATGTGTAATGGTATTGAATTTATGATCTTAAAGGTTAATATCTTAAAGCAGAACAATGTATGCTCCAAATTCACAAATCCGATCCATCTAAATAAGTGGGAGGGCAGGGAGTTCGCTGGGGGATCAGTGGTTAGGATTTGGGGCTCTCACTGCTGTGGCCAGGGCTCCTGGGCAGGGAATTCAAATCCCACAAGCCATGTACCCCCACCCCCACCCCCCAAAAAAAAAGAGTTGGGGAGAGCAGACAGAAGAATATGGACTATGGAGCCCTTGAATCTAAAACCAGCCTTGTCCCACAGTGGACCCAATCATTTCACTCCAGTTTCATTTCATAACAATTTATCTCAAAGCCACACCACTCCCCTCAGAGATCTTGCTTTTTCAATTCAGTCATGAACCTGTTAGAACTGCTTTTGTTAATCGTGTTGTTGTTGAGTTGCTAAGGTGTGTCCAACTCTGCGACCCCATGGACTGTAGCCTTCCAGGCTCCTCTATCCATGGGATTTCTCAAGCAAGAATACTGGAGTGGGTTTCCATTACCTTCTGCAGGGGATCTTCCTAACCCAAGGATTGAACCCACATCTCCCCTGTCTTCTGCATTGCAGGTGGATTTTTTTTAACTGCTGAGCCACCAGGGAAGCCCACTTTTGCTAATCAAGGAGAGTAAAATGCCAAGAAATCTTGCCCTCCAAAATGATAGACTATGAGAAACTCTGCTATCTGAAGTCATTTCAGAGAGAATGTTAACAGCTCCTGTTAAAGAATCCAGGCCATGAGTGTCACTTTGACACAGAGAAATGGCCTCCATTTCCAACGCAGGGGCAGAGATTCAGATAAGAGTTTCCCAGATACAGCATTCCACACTTAACTTTGTAGTCTGTAAGGAAACAGGACCTGAGTCAGCTTTTCAACAATGTTGGTAGTCAGCCTGTGGTGTTCCCGTCCCTCTGGGCTTAAGGTCACAAAGGCAGGGATGGGCACAGCGGCTCGGCTAGACCACACGTCCCCAGCCTCAAGGGGCCCCAGGTTGTTAGAGGGGACTCTGGCCGTGACTCCGCCTTACCCCACATTCCATAAAGGAGGAAACTGAGGCCCAGAGAGAGAGCGAGAAACAGAGAGGGAGACAGAGAGGATTCAACTCGTTCAAGGTCGGGCTGTCAGTAAGCGTCTGAGTTGGGACTACAACCCAGTTCTGATCTGTTTCTAACAGGACACGGCCAAGGTCACACAAACTCTCTCCTTACTTACTTAAAAGATCACTACATTTTTTTTAAGCTCTTTTTTTTTATTTTTACTTTTTCAGTTGTGGTAATACATATATATATATACACATATAGATATCATAAAATTCCCCATTTTAACCATTTTTAAGTCTGCAGTCCAGTTGTATTAAATACGTTCACACTGTTAAGCAACCATCCCCCATCCATCTGCATAACTTTATCATCTTCCCAAACTGAAAATTTCATACCATTAAATACAAAGTGCCTGCTTCCACCCACACCCCTCTCAGCCCCAGGCCACCACCATTTTACTTTCTGTAAATTTTCCTATTAATTTGAGTATTCTAGGTATTTTATATAGATGGAATCAGACAGTATTTGCCCTTTTGGGTCTGGACTTTGTCACTTCATGTCCTCAAAATTCACCCAAGTTGTAGCATATGTCAGAATGTCTTTCCTTTTTAAGGCCGAACGTTATTCCATCATATGCGTCTACATCTTGTTTATTCATTCATCAGTCAATGGACACTTAGTTACGTTTGCCCTTTGGCTAATGTGAATCTTTACATGGCTTTTAATTTATTTTTCTTTTAATTTATTCATTTTTTTAAGATTATTTCTAATGTTTTCTTTTTTTTTTCTTTATGTATTTTCATCCATCTTCATTCCTTGGCCTGTGTGCGCCTCCCACTGTGGCTTTTCTCGTTGCAGAGCACTGACTCTGTGCGCACGTGCTCCGAAGCCCTGGCTTGTAACTGGACATACCAGTTCAGTCACTCCGCGCCATATGGGATCTCTCCGGGCCAGGGATGGAACCAGTGCCCCTTGCACTGCAAGGTGGACTCTTTACCCACGCAACCACCAGGGAAGCCCTAATTTTTTATTTTTTTACTGCTTCTTTCCAAGAATTCCCTAGCCCTGCTTTGATCATCTCACTGCCTGAGCAGAGCTTACTGTGAGAATCCATTCAGGGGTAACCCCTAACTTCTCCTGGTTCTTCAAAATTATACAAGCCTTATCTCTTTGTAAAACAAAAATACATATTTTATTGATGTATAGTTGACTTACTATGTTTCAAGTGCATGGCAAGGTGACTCAGTTATACACGTATGATTTTTCAGATTATTTTTCATTATAGGTTCTTACAAGACATTGACTCTTAGCTCCCGGTGCCACTCAGTGAACCTTCATTGTCAAGCCCCATCGTTGACGTCCTTCCCAACTCCGAGAGACGCCTGGTTCCTCATGTTCATTGTTACAGCAAGTTCATAAACCTAACACTGTTATAATAATGTTCCAGTGGGCTTTATCTGATAGGCTTCATCACCAAATTAAACATTTATCTGATACACCTTATCACCAAGTTAAACTCATTAACTTGAGTTTGATTTCCAGAGACAGTAATTTTTATACTTGTTAGTCATGGAGGTAATACCTAGTAGTCACCGGAGGAGTGAGACTATCTCACTCCTGTAAACGGTCCTACAGTTCATAAAGCATTTGAAAATGGGCATTAGATATCTCATGAATACCTGTTCAGTGATAATCTCTTATTTTCCTGCTTTGTGAGGTCTTGTCTTAGGAAATGTCAACCTCAGGTTTACTGCTGATAAGTGAAAATTGCTCCTTACTTCCTTCTAGTGATCTTGGGGAGGAATAATGGATGATGAAGCTTTTGCCTTTTACACTCTACCACTGTACAAAAAAATTCAAGCCATATATAATCTGGTACAAAATGGACACTCTAAATTTAGTTTTCATGAAATTTGATCTGCATCTTATCTTCCATTTAAGTCCAACAAAGACTCTGTATGATACTTGATATTTAATATTGAATATTAGTATTTAGCAAACACTGTGCTAGAATGTCAAGGGAAAAATACATTTGTTTTTTCCCTTGAAAAATACATAAACTGATATTGTATCAGACAGAAGAAATATTTAAAATATTAATGACTTACTTTAGGTTCAGAGTTTCATTTTTGTTTTTGATTTTTTGGTTTGTTTTACAGACAATGAAAGTTGTCATTTTTCTATCTGTAACAAGCATTGAATGATGACGAAATAAAAAAATAGAGAACATCTAATACATTAGATAGTAGCTGCTCATTTAATCTACTTCTGTAAAAGAATCAGGAGATAAAAAATTTAATAGAAAGGAGATGATGCCAGTGCTTGAGTGCTGTGGGAATACAGAGGGAAATGATTCATTTTGACAGAAGAGGTGCAGGATGGAAATTGGATTAGATCCTGAGAGAACTCTGACAACATGCATTATGGGTAAGAATATCCCAATTAGACAGAACATCTTGGATATAAACCACCAGGATGATCAGCCTTTAAAGCTGGAGAGAGGGACTTCTCTGGTGGTCCAGTGGTTGAGAATTCACCTGCAAATGCAGGGGACATGGGTTCAATCCCTGCTCTGGGAAGACCCCACAGGCCTCGGAGCAGCTAAACCCATGGGTCATAATTACAGAGCCCATGCTCTAGCGCCCAGGATCTGTGACTGAGTCAGAGAGTCCTAGAGTCCAGGCTCTGCAACTAGAGAAACCACTGACAGAAGCCTATGCACCTCAACCAGAGAGCAGACCCCACTCTCTGCAACTAAAGAAAGCCCACTTGCAGCAACGAAGACCCAGCACAACCAAAAATAAATCAATCTTAAAAAAAATTCAAGATTTAAGACAGGTGAATCAGATGGTTAAGAATCCTTCTGCAACACAGAGTAGACCAAACTGTTACAAAATTCAAGTGATCTTGGGGAGGAATAATGGATGATGAAGCTTTTGCCTTTTACACTCTACCACTGTACAAAAAAATTCAAGCCATATATAATCTGGTACAAAATGGACACTCTAAATTTAGTTTTCATGAAATTTGATCTGCATCTTATCTTCCATTTAAGTCCAACAAAGACTCTGTATGATACTTGATATTTAATATTGAATATTAGTATTTAGCAAACACTGTGCTAGAATGTCAAGGGAAAAATACATTTGTTTTTTCCCTTGAAAAATACATAAACTGATATTGTATCAGACAGAAGAAATATTTAAAATATTAATGACTTACTTTAGGTTCAGAGTTTCATTTTTGTTTTTGATTTTTTGGTTTGTTTTACAGACAATGAAAGTTGTCATTTTTCTATCTGTAACAAGCATTGAATGATGACGAAATAAAAAAATAGAGAACATCTAATACATTAGATAGTAGCTGCTCATTTAATCTACTTCTGTAAAAGAATCAGGAGATAAAAAATTTAATAGAAAGGAGATGATGCCAGTGCTTGAGTGCTGTGGGAATACAGAGGGAAATGATTCATTTTGACAGAAGAGGTGCAGGATGGAAATTGGATTAGATCCTGAGAGAACTCTGACAACATGCATTATGGGTAAGAATATCCCAATTAGACAGAACATCTTGGATATAAACCACCAGGATGATCAGCCTTTAAAGCTGGAGAGAGGGACTTCTCTGGTGGTCCAGTGGTTGAGAATTCACCTGCAAATGCAGGGGACATGGGTTCAATCCCTGCTCTGGGAAGACCCCACAGGCCTCGGAGCAGCTAAACCCATGGGTCATAATTACAGAGCCCATGCTCTAGCGCCCAGGATCTGTGACTGAGTCAGAGAGTCCTAGAGTCCAGGCTCTGCAACTAGAGAAACCACTGACAGAAGCCTATGCACCTCAACCAGAGAGCAGACCCCACTCTCTGCAACTAAAGAAAGCCCACTTGCAGCAACGAAGACCCAGCACAACCAAAAATAAATCAATCTTAAAAAAAAAAATTCAAGATTTAAGACAGGTGAATCAGATGGTTAAGAATCCTTCTGCAACACAGGAGACCTGAGTTTGATCACTGGGTTGGGAAGATCCCCTGGAGAAGGGCAATGGCTACCCACTCCAACAGAATAGCCTGGAGAATTCCATGGACAGAGAGGCCTGGCAGGTTATAGTCCCTGGGGTCGTGAAGAGCTGGACACGACTGAGCAACTTTTCACTTTGTGCCGGGTGGTGTGGACAAGCCAATACAAAGGCAGTTATTTTGGGAGTGGGTGAACTTGTTTAGGAAGCCTAGAAATACCTGGGAAGGAGGCTTTGCAGAGAGCAGATATGGCAGGCAATATTCTCTGTCCACATATGGCAACAGTTCTTAAAACTATGGGTAGGAGAGCCCTGAAATCAAATTCTGGCACTACCAACACTTTGTATGACCATCAGCAAGCAATGAAACATGTCTAAATCACATTTTATTCATTCATAAAAGTACAGCTACTCCTTAGCTGCTGTGAGATTAAATTAGTGCACGTTCCCACATCGTAAACCCTTGATAAAAGACTACTATGTATCACTAGTAACTGTTATATTAACTATCAATATTTCTTAAAATTTGCTTTAACCTAAAAAAGATATTTTGTCAGATATTTGAGAATTCTGCTTAATAGGAACTATTATTTTCTTCTTTTTAAGCTTTTCTTAAGATTCCCTAAGGGTAGAACAAACAGAGCACAGGACGTTTTGCAATTCAAAACACACTCTTCCCCACGCACTTGTGTATGGTTTCCAGAATCAGTTCAGTGAAATCAGAAACAGAACTATACATTATTCAAGGCACTTCTGCTCAGCACTGGGCTCTTGCATTTACCTGTTTAAGATGACGCTGTTTTCTAGGCTATTTGGTTTTAACAGTTGCTCAAAAACTAATCATATATTTCTTCCTTTAGGAAAAAAATGCAGAAGCTTTGTGAACAAATAGATTAAATATAGATTAAGTGTACCTACATGTAGACAGATTAAATATGGTTAAAATAGAATTTCTATACAGTAGCAATGGAAACAATCTAAGTGTCCATCAACAAGATGAATAGATAAATAAAATGTGGTACTCACACACACACATACACACACACCGAGAACATTATTCAGTCACAAAAAGTAACAATGCTCTGATACATGTTACAATACAGATGGCCCTTGAAAACATTATGCTCAGTGAAATAAAAGGATGAATACTGCATGATTTCACTTACATGAAGTATCTGTGCTAAGTCACTTCAATCAAGTCCTACTCTGCGATCCCATGGTCTGTAGCTCACCAGGCTCTCTGTCCATAGGATTCTCCAGGCAAGAATACTGGAGTTTCCATGCCCTCCTCCAGGGGATTTTCCTGACTTGGGAATTAAACCTGTGTCTCTTGTGTCTCTTGCATTGATAGGTGGGTTCTTTACCACCAGCGCCACCTGGGAAGCCCATATGAAATATCTCGAACAGACAAATTCATAGAAATAGGTCAGAAGTTACCAGGGGTGGAGGCGGCAGGGATGAGTGAAATGAGATGTTATTGCTTATTGGGTAGTGATTATTTTGTGTGATGAGAAAGGCTTGAAAATATGGTGATGGTTATATAACACAACGGATGTGCTAAATGCCAGTGGAATGTATATTTTAAATGCCAAATTTTATGTTAAATATATTTCATCACAATAAGAAAAAGTCATTGGAATTTTTCCTTATGAAGAGGAATTATAAAATATAATTTCAAACCTGCAGATCAAATTTGGGGGAAGGACCACTCGCCTTGGGCTTCCCTGATGGCACAGACAGCAAAGAAACTCTATCTACACTAGAGGACCTTAAACCTGAGACCTAACTGCTTATTAGACCCTAGCAACAAATGACTTTACATTCAGGCTACACAAGGCCAGGTCTTCTCATACTAGTTTATAGGCTTCACACAACCACAGTCAGAACCATAACTGGAGGTTTTTTCAAATCTGAAAAACAATGTTTTCTTGATCATATTGTTAATTCTGAGAAAATACTTGAGTAAAGGCTTTTGTTTAATAGTGCTGGTGAAACTGACTAGGAAAAAAAACCAGCTGAATCAGAATTTCACACACTATACTAAAATTTTAAATGGACTAAATAGTTAAACATAAAAACAAAGTCATTAAAAATTCCTGGAAACAATACGGCTGCTTCATTTACTTTGGGTTGGGAATGACTCCACAGCTCTCAATAGAAGAAGTCATACAAGAAAAGATGCTTCGCTTTTACTCCCCCTACCCACATACATGCGTGGACACATACATGCGTGGAAACACACAGAGAGACACAGAGGCACACACACATGCATCTGCTCTTTAAGACTTCAACAAAACATCAGAAGCAAAATTTGCTAACTGGAAAACATATATAAAAAGCATTTCGACAGAGCTCTAGTATTCAAGACAAAAACTTGTACAGACGAATCAAAACTCTAATAGAAAAAATTACAAAGGATATGAACAGGCAATCCATGAAGAAATATAATTGGTTCTTTACCACCAGCGCCACCTGGGAAGCCCATATGAAATATCTCGAACAGACAAATTCATAGAAATAGGTCAGAAGTTACCAGGGGTGGAGGCGGCAGGGATGAGTGAAATGAGATGTTATTGCTTATTGGGTAGTGATTATTTTGTGTGATGAGAAAGGCTTGAAAATATGGTGATGGTTATATAACACAACGGATGTGCTAAATGCCAGTGGAATGTATATTTTAAATGCCAAATTTTATGTTAAATATATTTCATCACAATAAGAAAAAGTCATTGGAATTTTTCCTTATGAAGAGGAATTATAAAATATAATTTCAAACCTGCAGATCAAATTTGGGGGAAGGACCACTCGCCTTGGGCTTCCCTGATGGCACAGACAGCAAAGAAACTCTATCTACACTAGAGGACCTTAAACCTGAGACCTAACTGCTTATTAGACCCTAGCAACAAATGACTTTACATTCAGGCTACACAAGGCCAGGTCTTCTCATACTAGTTTATAGGCTTCACACAACCACAGTCAGAACCATAACTGGAGGTTTTTTCAAATCTGAAAAACAATGTTTTCTTGATCATATTGTTAATTCTGAGAAAATACTTGAGTAAAGGCTTTTGTTTAATAGTGCTGGTGAAACTGACTAGGAAAAAACCAGCTGAATCAGAATTTCACACACTATACTAAAATTTTAAATGGACTAAATAGTTAAACATAAAAACAAAGTCATTAAAAATTCCTGGAAACAATACGGCTGCTTCATTTACTTTGGGTTGGGAATGACTCCACAGCTCTCAATAGAAGAAGTCATACAAGAAAAGATGCTTCGCTTTTACTCCCCCTACCCACATACATGCGTGGACACATACATGCGTGGAAACACACAGAGAGACACAGAGGCACACACACATGCATCTGCTCTTTAAGACTTCAACAAAACATCAGAAGCAAAATTTGCTAACTGGAGAAAACATATATAAAAAGCATTTCGACAGAGCTCTAGTATTCAAGACAAAAACTTGTACAGACGAATCAAAACTCTAATAGAAAAAATTACAAAGGATATGAACAGGCAATCCATGAAGAAATATAATTGGTTGATACCAAGAAGCAGTAATACCAACAATACCAATCTTCTTAATAATAACATACACTTAAAAGTCAATAATTACCATTTTGAAAGAAATACCAACATACTGGCTTAAAGCTAGACAAGCTGATAATAGTGTTCACATAGAAAAATAAACACAGTAGAATTAGGCAGCAAAATTCTGAAGAACCAGTCCTGCAATAAATAGGTTCTAGGACATAAATAGACATCTAACTACAGACTATAAATTCTAGAAGTAGATCTAAAGTAACAGGGGAATTTAAAATATGATAATGATGTATTTTTATATAAGTGGAGAAAAGACAGACTGTTATTAGCAAATGGGCAGCAATCTGAAAAGAGAAATTAAACTGGCTTTCAACTTCAAACTTGGTTCCTGGTTCCCAGCAGGGAGTCTAAATTCTTGAAATTTCCTACGTGATAGGAGTATCTTTGTTGTCCACGGTTGGAAGTCTCTTGTTTGTTCCCGGATGGGGACTGGTCATACTGGAAAGATCAACTCTGTGGTTAGAGGGTTAGGATTTGAGCCAAGTGGTATCAATCCAATCTCCTGGGGGAGGTGGGGGGCGGGAATTGGCAGGCTGGAGATTAAATTCAGTCACATGACCAAGAACCCAAACAATCATGCATGGGTAACAGAATCCCAATAAAACTCTGAACACAAACCTTGGATAAGCCTCCTGGCTGGTAAAACACATGAATATGCCAGGAGTATGTTGCTGCCTGACTCCATGCAGAGAGGACACAGAAACCCGATCTGAAACTCTCCCAGACCCCACCCTATGTGTCTCTCTTCTCTTTTTGTCGTGCTTTGATTTGCATCCTTTTGCTATAAATTGAAACTGTGACCCTAAGTGCAGCTCTTTCTTGAGCTCTGTGAGTCATTATACTGTACTATCAAACCTGAGGGTGTACTGGGAAGTTTAGCCTCATCCCAAGTAGTTAGTGCCAGTATTACAATGCAGTTCACCACAAGAGAAACTTGCTTGAGATCCACAAGAGAAGCAGCAACCATATTTTCTACACCGTATGGAAGCAGGTGAAGGCTGCCGGGCACTGTGGTATCTCACGCAGGAGGTCAGCACCTCCTGGCTCACCTTGGATATGTGGGGCAGCTCACAGCCTGCAGACGTCAGCTCGTACAAGTCATCTAAGGTACAGAATAAGAGACAGATACAGACGCCTACTCCTTTCCCCCAGCAGTTTCCACTTTGTCCCTGGCTCCTGTTCTTGTTCACCTTCCTTTCCCAATCACCGGTCTGGCTAACTTACAATGATTTCAGGCCAACACCAGATACAGGCACCAAACTGCTTCACTAGTAACTACATCAAGTTGAATTCCTACAATAAGTTCCTTATTCATTGATATTCTTACTTCTGCCTCTCTGATTTTACCCTGACTGCCGCAATTGGTTCAGTCTATCTATTGATAGAAAAGTATCAATTTAAATGTGATTGCTGAGAACTTAAGAAGTACTACTACAGGAACAGAAGCACGAGGGTTGTCAATCCGGACTTCATGTTAGAATCTTTACCAAAAAAAAAAAATGACACCATTCTCCTCCTCTGGGATTCTAAGGTAGGGTTTGGACATTGAATTGGTTTTTGAAAAGGTTCCTGAGTGATTCCAGCTTGTGTCAAGATTATTAAATGCTGCACTAGAAGGAAGAAAAATAACCAAAAAGAGGTAATCAATCTTATACACACACAGGAAGTATAACAGAAACAAGTCAAAACATCTCTTAATAATCAGTTGCTTCTAAAAGTTTTTAAAATTAACTAATAGATATAGCAAGCAAGCATTAACAAAAATAAAGATGTAAAATAATCATATAAAATAGAACTCATAGTTAATAGCAAGAAAACATATTAATCATATTTACATTAATAAAAGTTATAGTACCTGAGAAGGAATGTTTCTTTTTGTATCTGTATAGCTTCAGGATACAGAAAACAAAAACTGGGAGACATCCTCAGATAAAATAACTAATTAAAATCACCTCTTAGAATGAAAAGATCAAGAAGAAAAAATATATACAAGGTTTGAAAAAACATAATCAACTATAATTCTACCGTACTAGAAGCATGTTTAACTCCACACAGCTGATGTTCTCCGGCCTTCTTGTTACGAATGTCAAGGTCCCTGACAGGTGGGGGCTAGAAAGCGACTCCAGGATATCCAACCACGGACATCACTTTTACCTGCTGAGTTCTTCCAACCCTGCTCATGCTCACTCTTGCTAATATACACTTTTAAAGACTATATGACTCAATAAAACATGAATGTGGAAATGATGGTAATGTCTAGAAAATTAGTGGAATATTTTGTAAAAAATCCAGTAAGGAAAAATCATTAGAAAAATTTGCTGTCCGATTATGTGCAAAATAACTGTTAAAAAAAAAAAATGGATGTGAATCCTAGAAAATTTGAATACATTATGTTTTTCAAACATCGATGGAACCATTAGGAAAGTTGGGAAAAGAAACACCAAACAGATTTACACATTTTGCAAAAATCCAATCACAGACAGGAGGTCAGCCAAGAACGACAGGTGTGGCTTGGGATTCTCTGTGGCTTCTGGAGAGTGGTGCTAGGGCAGCGGGTTCACCCTGCCAGCCCAGTCAGGCGACCAGGAAAGACACCATTCTCTCTGGGATTCTAAGGTGGGTTTGGACATTGAATTGGTTTTTGAAAAGGTTCCTGAGTGATTCCAGCTTGTGTCAAGATTATTAAATGCTGCACTAGAAGGAAGAAAAATAACCAAAAAGAGGTAATCAATCTTATACACACACAGGAAGTATAACAGAAACAAGTCAAAACATCTCTTAATAATCAGTTGCTTCTAAAAGTTTTTAAAATTAACTAATAGATATAGCAAGCAAGCATTAACAAAAATAAAGATGTAAAATAATCATATAAAATAGAACTCATAGTTAATAGCAAGAAAACATATTAATCATATTTACATTAATAAAAGTTATAGTACCTGAGAAGGAATGTTTCTTTTTGTATCTGTATAGCTTCAGGATACAGAAAACAAAAACTGGGAGACATCCTCAGATAAAATAACTAATTAAAATCACCTCTTAGAATGAAAAGATCAAGAAGAAAAAATATATACAAGGTTTGAAAAAACATAATCAACTATAATTCTACCGTACTAGAAGCATGTTTAACTCCACACAGCTGATGTTCTCCGGCCTTCTTGTTACGAATGTCAAGGTCCCTGACAGGTGGGGGCTAGAAAGCGACTCCAGGATATCCAACCACGGACATCACTTTTACCTGCTGAGTTCTTCCAACCCTGCTCATGCTCACTCTTGCTAATATACACTTTTAAAGACTATATGACTCAATAAAACATGAATGTGGAAATGATGGTAATGTCTAGAAAATTAGTGGAATATTTTGTAAAAAATCCAGTAAGGAAAAATCATTAGAAAAATTTGCTGTCCGATTATGTGCAAAATAACTGTTAAAAAAAAAAAATGGATGTGAATCCTAGAAAATTTGAATACATTATGTTTTTCAAACATCGATGGAACCATTAGGAAAGTTGGGGAAAAGAAACACCAAACAGATTTTCACATTTTGCAAAAATCCAATCACAGACAGGAGGTCAGCCAAGAACGACAGGTGTGGCTTGGGATTCTCTGTGGCTTCTGGAGAGTGGTGCTAGGGCCGCGGGTTCACCCTGCCAGCCCAGTCAGGCGACCAGGAAAGACCCTGTGATCATCCACCTCGTGATCTGGTTTCTCTCTCTAAAGGTTTTTATCACACAGGCTGCATTTTCTGTTCACAAGGCTACAAAATTAGAGGTCACAGTAGAAGCATGGAGTGAAAAAGTCATTTAGAAGTAACCAAACAGAATCTAAATAACTCTCAAGTTGAGTGGGGAATCAAACCTAAAAATACAAACCATTTAAGAGGAAGAATGGTCAATGCACTCTGTATCAAATCCCATGGACTAATTTACACTTCTAATCAAGAGTGACAAAGATTAGATTTACCCTTTTACCTGAAAATGTCAATGCACAAACGAAATCTGAAACAAGACAAAGGGCACGGGGGACAAAGCACAGAGATCCTCAAGAAACAGAAAACAACGGGGCTTGCTGTGATGGCTGCAGCTTGCTGAAGATCTTCAGGCTGCTGCGTGGTAGGGGGACAGGCAAGCAGAGAGCTCGGTGAACTCCTGAGTTGAGCAGATAAAGCTGAGGGTTCAAGGAAACTAAGGCCACTAGAGTGTCCATTACACAGTACTGAAGAGGATTAAACTGTACTGAGGGAAAATGAGAGATCTGCGAAAGTTTCCTCCCGTATTCATAAGAGTACTGATCAGCAAACAGGACTGAAGAAAATATCCAAGGCTGGAGAAAGAACTGTCCCAAAGAATCAGAAGTGATACTACCCAACACTCACATAGGACTGGGAACAGTATCTGGTATCCATGACCGGATTGAAAAACTTCATAATTCATGAGATAACTACTAGAGAATTCAAATGCATCTTGCCTCAGTAACAGGGTGAAGTAACCCTAGACTAAATATTTCTCAAATCCTGCCTAACAAGTCTTAAAATCAAGTTCTGAAGTGATACAACTGTTAGCAAGTAACTGTGCCCCAGAAGAAAGCTCAGGAATATTTACAAACATATGAAATATAAAGAATGCAACATGGTTAATTTCACAATGCCTAGCATTCAATCAGAATTACAAAGCAAGCATGGGCCCGGTTAAGCTCGGGCTTCTGGAGGGAGTGGTGCTAGGGCGGGTTCACCCTGCCAGCCCAGTCAGGCGACCAGGAAAGACCCTGTGATCATCCACCTCGTGATCTGGTTTCTCTCTCTAAAGGTTTTTATCACACAGGCTGCATTTTCTGTTCACAAGGCTACAAAATTAGAGGTCACAGTAGAAGCATGGAGTGAAAAAGTCATTTAGAAGTAACCAAACAGAATCTAAATAACTCTCAAGTTGAGTGGGGAATCAAACCTAAAAATACAAACCATTTAAGAGGAAGAATGGTCAATGCACTCTGTATCAAATCCCATGGACTAATTTACACTTCTAATCAAGAGTGACAAAGATTAGATTTACCCTTTTACCTGAAAATGTCAATGCACAAACGAAATCTGAAACAAGACAAAGGGCACGGGGGACAAAGCACAGAGATCCTCAAGAAACAGAAAACAACGGGGCTTGCTGTGATGGCTGCAGCTTGCTGAAGATCTTCAGGCTGCTGCGTGGTAGGGGGACAGGCAAGCAGAGAGCTCGGTGAACTCCTGAGTTGAGCAGATAAAGCTGAGGGTTCAAGGAAACTAAGGCCACTAGAGTGTCCATTACACAGTACTGAAGAGGATTAAACTGTACTGAGGGAAAATGAGAGATCTGCGAAAGTTTCCTCCCGTATTCATAAGAGTACTGATCAGCAAACAGGACTGAAGAAAATATCCAAGGCTGGAGAAAGAACTGTCCCAAAGAATCAGAAGTGATACTACCCAACACTCACATAGGACTGGGAACAGTATCTGGTATCCATGACCGGATTGAAAAACTTCATAATTCATGAGATAACTACTAGAGAATTCAAATGCATCTTGCCTCAGTAACAGGGTGAAGTAACCCTAGACTAAATATTTCTCAAATCCTGCCTAACAAGTCTTAAAATCAAGTTCTGAAGTGATACAACTGTTAGCAAGTAACTGTGCCCCAGAAGAAAGCTCAGGAATATTTACAAACATATGAAATATAAAGAATGCAACATGGTTAATTTCACAATGCCTAGCATTCAATCAGAATTACAAAGCAAGCATGGGCTTTCCTGGTGGCCCAGAGGGTAGAGTCCGCCTTGCAGTGCAAGGGGCACCAGTTCAATCCCTGGCCTGGGAGAATCCAACGTGTCATGGAGCAGCTGGACTGGTGTGTCCAATCACTAGCCAGCGCTCTGGAGCACATGCGCCCAGAGCCAGTGCTCTGCAACAACAGATGCCACTACAATGGGAGGCCCACACAGGCTGAAGGGTAAAGATGGATGAAAATAAAAGATAAATAGGCCAAAATTTAAAAAAAATTTTTATAAAGAATTCCAAGGCAAGCAAAGAAGCAGGAAAATATATCCAATAAGGAAAGAATAAATCGAAAGAATCAAAAGATACTCGAATTAGCAGACAAGGATATTAAAAATTACTATAACTTTATTCCATATATTGAAAACTTTAAGTAAAGCCAGTGAAGATACTTTTTAAAAGTTCAAATCATGTGTTAATTAATTAACTCCATGGAAGGCAGGGCATGGAATCTTTTCACAGTATGTGTATATATAATATACATGTGATCATATACATGTGTGATATATATATATATATATATATATAATCATCATGTTAAATACCTTATAGTTTTGTCACTTGCATCTCAATAAAGCTAAAAGAAAAAATAAAAATGAAAAAAACAGAGATCCAAATCAAATTGCTAGAGAAGAAAACTATAATGTCTAAAATACAGATTACATTGGAACTGTTGATTAGACACTGCAGAAAAAGATTAGTGGACTTGAAGACAGCAATATATGCAAAATGAAACAGAGAAAAATCATTTCAAAAATAAACAGCAGGGCTTCCCTGGTGGTCCAATGGCTAAGGACACCGCCTTGCAGTGCAACAGGCGCCGGTTTGATCCCTGGCCTGGGAAGACCCCACGTGCCGCGGAGCGGCTGGACCGATGTGTCCAATTACCGAGCTGGAGCTTTGGAGCGCATGCGCCCAGAGCCGGTGCTCTGTGACAACAAAGGTCACTGCGATGGGAGGCCTACAGGGGCCAAAGAATAAAGATGGATGAAAAATAGAGAAATGAAAGACCAATAGAAGTGGCCCACCTGTCCCCCTCCCTCCTCAACCCGTCCCCCAGCCAAAAAAAAATAAAATAAAATAAATAGCAACTCAGTGAGGTAAGGGACTGTATCAAGCAGCCACGTGTAAGTGTAATTAGTTTCCAAAGAAAAAAAAACAGGCACAAAAAGTTTTTTGAGTAACTGTCATAATTCTTCCAAATTAAAGAAAACTATAAACCCATGGATTCATGAAGCTCAATGAACCCCAAGCAAAACAAACATAAAAAAAACTACATTACAACACATTATAATCAAATGACTCAAGACCAGCTAGAGAAAAACGACACATTATGCGCATGACAGCAAATTTCTTATCAGAAAAATGCAAGAGGACATTTAAGAAAGACAGGCCTATTTTGCTTTATTGCACTTCACTTTATTGCCCTTCACAGATAATGTCTTTTATCTGTGAACACAGATGGTTTTTTGGCAAACCTGTGTCAAGCAAGTCTACTGGCGCCATTTTCCCAACAGTTGCTCACCTCACATGCTTGTTAAATTTTGGTAATTCTCACAATATTTCGAACTTTTAAATTACTATACTTGTCATGGTGATCTGTATTAAGTGATCCTTGATGTTACTATTGTAATTGTTTTGGGGTGCCACAATTGTGCCCATATAGGATGACAAACTTGGAGAAGGAAATGGCAACCACTCCATATTCTTGCCTGGAGAATTCCATGGCCAGAGCAGCCTGACAGGCTATAGTCCATGGGGTTGCAGAGTCGGACACAGCTGAGCGACTATCACTCACTCAAGATGGCAAACTAAATCAATAAACGTGAGTATGCCCCAATTGCCTGTCACTCCCCAAACTCTCTCCTCCCCTCTGGCCTCTTTATGCCCCAACACATAATACTACTGAAATCGGGCTAATAAATAACTCTATAATGGCCTCTAAGCAGTTCAAGTAATAGGAAGAGTCAAACATCCCTCACTTTAAATCAAAAGGTAGAAATGATTAAGTTTAGTGAGGAAGGCATTCTAACGTGGAGATAAGACTGAAAGAAGGGCCCCTGCTCCAAACAGGTAAACAGGCTGTGAATACAAAAGAAACTTTCTTGAAGGATATTACAAGTGCTCTTCTGGTGCACACATGAATGACAAGAAGGCAAAACAGACTTACTGCTGACAGGGAAAGTTTTAGGATAATAAATAAAATAAAATAAATAGCAACTCAGTGAGGTAAGGGACTGTATCAAGCAGCCACGTGTAAGTGTAATTAGTTTCCAAAGAAAAAAAAACAGGCACAAAAAGTTTTTTGAGTAACTGTCATAATTCTTCCAAATTAAAGAAAACTATAAACCCATGGATTCATGAAGCTCAATGAACCCCAAGCAAAACAAACATAAAAAAAACTACATTACAACACATTATAATCAAATGACTCAAGACCAGCTAGAGAAAAACGACACATTATGCGCATGACAGCAAATTTCTTATCAGAAAAATGCAAGAGGACATTTAAGAAAGACAGGCCTATTTTGCTTTATTGCACTTCACTTTATTGCCCTTCACAGATAATGTCTTTTATCTGTGAACACAGATGGTTTTTTGGCAAACCTGTGTCAAGCAAGTCTACTGGCGCCATTTTCCCAACAGTTGCTCACCTCACATGCTTGTTAAATTTTGGTAATTCTCACAATATTTCGAACTTTTAAATTACTATACTTGTCATGGTGATCTGTATTAAGTGATCCTTGATGTTACTATTGTAATTGTTTTGGGGTGCCACAATTGTGCCCATATAGGATGACAAACTTGGAGAAGGAAATGGCAACCACTCCATATTCTTGCCTGGAGAATTCCATGGCCAGAGCAGCCTGACAGGCTATAGTCCATGGGGTTGCAGAGTCGGACACAGCTGAGCGACTATCACTCACTCAAGATGGCAAACTAAATCAATAAACGTGAGTATGCCCCAATTGCCTGTCACTCCCCAAACTCTCTCCTCCCCTCTGGCCTCTTTATGCCCCAACACATAATACTACTGAAATCGGGCTAATAAATAACTCTATAATGGCCTCTAAGCAGTTCAAGTAATAGGAAGAGTCAAACATCCCTCACTTTAAATCAAAAGGTAGAAATGATTAAGTTTAGTGAGGAAGGCATTCTAACGTGGAGATAAGACTGAAAGAAGGGCCCCTGCTCCAAACAGGTAAACAGGCTGTGAATACAAAAGAAACTTTCTTGAAGGATATTACAAGTGCTCTTCTGGTGCACACATGAATGACAAGAAGGCAAAACAGACTTACTGCTGACAGGGAAAGTTTTAGGATAAAATTTTAGTTTACAAAAGTCTGGATAGAAGATCAAACCAGCCGGAACATTCCTTTGGGCCAAAGCTTACTCTAGAGCAAGGTCCTAACTCTGCTCCATTCTATGAAGGCTGAGAGAGGTGAGGAAGCTACAGAAGAAAAGTCTGAAGTTAGTAGACATTGTTTTAGGAGGTTTAAGGAAAGAAGCTGTCTCCATGATATAAAATTACAAGGTGAGTTAGCAAGTACAGTAGAAGCCAGTGCTTATCTACCATTCTGAAAATCCCAAGGGCCTTAAGAACCATGCTGAATCTACTCTTGTCTATGCACTATAAGTGAAATGACCAAGTCTGCATGATAGCTTACCTATTTATAACATGGCTTACTGAATATTTTAAGCCTGTTAGACCTACTGGTCAGGAAAAAAAAGATTTTTTTCAAAATATTAGTGCTCATTGACAATGGAACTGGTCAGCCAAGAGCTCTGATGCAGACGGACAAGATTCTCATTCCTGCTAAAACAACTTCCATTCTGCAGCCTGTGGATCAAGGAGCAGAATTTCAACTTTCAAGTCTTATTATTTAAAAATAGTACATTTCAGGTGCCTTCCTGTGGCTCAGTGGTAAAGAGTCGCCTGCCAATGTGGGAGACAGGTGTTGGATCCCTGAGCCAGGAAGAGTCTACATGCTGCAAAAAAGGGCCCCCCAAGATGGAAAACTAAATCAATAAACGTGAGTATGCCCCAATTGCCTGTCACTCCCCAAACTCTCTCCTCCCCTCTGGCCTCTTTATGCCCCAACACATAATACTACTGAAATCGGGCTAATAAATAACTCTATAATGGCCTCTAAGCAGTTCAAGTAATAGGAAGAGTCAAACATCCCTCACTTTAAATCAAAAGGTAGAAATGATTAAGTTTAGTGAGGAAGGCATTCTAACGTGGAGATAAGACTGAAAGAAGGGCCCCTGCTCCAAACAGGTAAACAGGCTGTGAATACAAAAGAAACTTTCTTGAAGGATATTACAAGTGCTCTTCTGGTGCACACATGAATGACAAGAAGGCAAAACAGACTTACTGCTGACAGGGAAAGTTTTAGGATAAAATTTTAGTTTACAAAAGTCTGGATAGAAGATCAAACCAGCCGGAACATTCCTTTGGGCCAAAGCTTACTCTAGAGCAAGGTCCTAACTCTGCTCCATTCTATGAAGGCTGAGAGAGGTGAGGAAGCTACAGAAGAAAAGTCTGAAGTTAGTAGACATTGTTTTAGGAGGTTTAAGGAAAGAAGCTGTCTCCATGATATAAAATTACAAGGTGAGTTAGCAAGTACAGTAGAAGCCAGTGCTTATCTACCATTCTGAAAATCCCAAGGGCCTTAAGAACCATGCTGAATCTACTCTTGTCTATGCACTATAAGTGAAATGACCAAGTCTGCATGATAGCTTACCTATTTATAACATGGCTTACTGAATATTTTAAGCCTGTTAGACCTACTGGTCAGGAAAAAAAAGATTTTTTTCAAAATATTAGTGCTCATTGACAATGGAACTGGTCAGCCAAGAGCTCTGATGCAGACGGACAAGATTCTCATTCCTGCTAAAACAACTTCCATTCTGCAGCCTGTGGATCAAGGAGCAGAATTTCAACTTTCAAGTCTTATTATTTAAAAATAGTACATTTCAGGTGCCTTCCTGTGGCTCAGTGGTAAAGAGTCGCCTGCCAATGTGGGAGACAGGTGTTGGATCCCTGAGCCAGGAAGAGTCTACATGCTGCAGAGCCACAAGGCCCCTGCACCACCACTATGGAGCCCAGGTCCTAGAGACCAGGAGCCACAACTACTGAAGCCTACATGCCTGGAGCCTGTTCTCTCCAACAGGAGAGGTCACCACAGTGAGAAGCCCGTGCACTACAACTAGAGAACAGCCCTCTCTCGATGCAACTAGAGAAAAAGCCCATGCAGTAATGAAGACTCAGTACAGCCAAAAATAAGTAAAATACTTTTCATAAGGTTATAGATACCATGATTCCTTTGATGGGTCTGGGCAGAGTAAACTGAAAACCTAGAAAAGCTGCATCATTCTAGATACCTTTAAGAACATTCATGATGCAGAAGAAGAGGTCACAATATCAACATTAATAGGGGTTTGGAAAAGTTGATTCCAACTCAAATGAATGAGGGGTTCAAAATGTCAGTGGAGGAAGTTAACTGCAGATGTGGTAAAAACAGCAAGAGAACTAGAAACAAAAGCAGAGCCTGAAGATGTGATTAAACTGCTGTGATTTTATAATAAAATTTTCACAGACAAGGAGTTGCTTCTTATGGCTGAGCAAAGAAAGTGGCTCTTAAGATGGTATCTACTCCTGGTGAAGATATTGTGAAGACTGTTGAAATGACAACAAATGGTGTAGAATAGTCCATAAACTCATTTGATAAAGCAGGATTGGTTCCAATTCTGGAAGAAATTCCACTGTGAGTAAATGTGCTATCAGACAGCACTGTACACTGCAGAGAAATTGTTCACAAAAGGAAGAGTCAATCAGTGCAACAAACTTCACTGTTGTTTAGTTTCAGGAACCAAGAAAAGGTCACAGCCTTTCCAACCTTCAGTAACTACCACCTTGATCAGTCAGTGACCATCAACATCAAAGGAAGACCCTGTAAGAACAGTATTAACATGATCATTAGAGGCTCAGATTAGCACTTTTTCCTAATAAGGGATGGGTTTCTTAAGATGTAATGCTATTAAACACTTAATACAGTACAATGTAAATATAAGTTTTGCATATGCTAGGAAACCAAAAAATGTGTGACTCACTGTAATATTCAGTTTGTGATGAACTGCAACCAAACCCACAGTACCTCCAAGGTATGCCTGCACTGAAAGGGAAAAGAAAACTGTCAACTTAGAATTCTATACCCGACCAAATTATACGTCAAAAACAAAGGTGAAAGAGACTTTTTCAGGCATAGAAAAGCCAGAAGAGTTCACCACCAGGAAGACTGCATGATAGAACTACCAAAACAAGCTCTTCAAGCAGGCAAATACCAGATGGATGAATGGAGTCACATATAGGAGGAAGAGCTCCAGAAATAAAAACTTCTGTAAAAATATGTTATTTTCTTACTTAAATCTTAAAAGAAAATCTATATTATAATAATGACATCAATCACAACAAAGAACCTTAAACAACAAATAAAAAAAACTCAGTGTGGGGTATGTAAACTGAGTAACAGCACAGTCTCTAGCAAGCCTGAACAGGATATGGGAAGGAAGGTAAAATATTAATATATCAGGAACTAAGACTGGACTATAGGTGAAGAAAGAGGTTGACAAAAATTCTAAGAAGGGACTTCCCTGGGCCCAGTGGTTAAGATTCTGTGTTCCCAATGCAGTGGGGCCTGGATTCGATCCCTAGTCATGGAACTAGATCTCACATGCCACATCGAAGACCCAGAACAGTCAAATAAATAAATAATTTTTTAAAATTCTAAGAAATACTAAGCATTACTATATCCAATAACTGGAACAGAGAAAATATTGATTATTTTAATAAAGGTATATATTCTGCAAACTTACTCTTGATAAAGTAGAAAGTCTAAATAGATCAATAACCACAAAAGAAACTGAGAAGTACACTGGTTACTTCTAAGACTCAGCTAATTTTTTTTTTGAGGAGGGGGTGGGGAGGGAGGCGGGCAGGCAGGCCACTTCTATTGGTCTTTCATTTATCTATTTTCATCCACCTTTGTTCTTTGGCCCGTGGGGCGCCTCTCACAGTGGCCTCTGTTGTCGCAGAGCACCGGCTCTGGGCGCATGCGCTCCAGAGCTCCGGCTTGGTAATTGGACACATCAGTCCAGCCGCTCCGTGGCACGTGGGATCTTCCCAGGCCAGGGATCAAACTGGTGCCCCTTGCACTGCAAGGCGGTGTCCTTACCCACTGGACCACCAGGGAAGCCCTCAGATAATTTCAATAAAGAAGTTTAACAAGTTCTAAACAAACAGATAATTCTCATTATTCAAACTTTTCCAGGGCAGAAAAAGATAAGCTCACAAATTCACTGTACAAAACTAGCAGGATCACAATTCTAAAAGGAAAGTAAGGCAAACAATTACTTTGGGAAAACTTCATAGGCAAAAAAGAAAAGATAAGCGTACAATTCATAGTACCAGATGGATGAATGGAGTCACATATAGGAGGAAGAGCTCCAGAAATAAAAACTTCTGTAAAAATATGTTATTTTCTTACTTAAATCTTAAAAGAAAATCTATATTATAATAATGACATCAATCACAACAAAGAACCTTAAACAACAAATAAAAAAAACTCAGTGTGGGGTATGTAAACTGAGTAACAGCACAGTCTCTAGCAAGCCTGAACAGGATATGGGAAGGAAGGTAAAATATTAATATATCAGGAACTAAGACTGGACTATAGGTGAAGAAAGAGGTTGACAAAAATTCTAAGAAGGGACTTCCCTGGGCCCAGTGGTTAAGATTCTGTGTTCCCAATGCAGTGGGGCCTGGATTCGATCCCTAGTCATGGAACTAGATCTCACATGCCACATCGAAGACCCAGAACAGTCAAATAAATAAATAATTTTTTAAAATTCTAAGAAATACTAAGCATTACTATATCCAATAACTGGAACAGAGAAAATATTGATTATTTTAATAAAGGTATATATTCTGCAAACTTACTCTTGATAAAGTAGAAAGTCTAAATAGATCAATAACCACAAAAGAAACTGAGAAGTACACTGGTTACTTCTAAGACTCAGCTAATTTTTTTTTTGAGGAGGGGGTGGGGAGGGAGGCGGGCAGGCAGGCCACTTCTATTGGTCTTTCATTTATCTATTTTCATCCACCTTTGTTCTTTGGCCCGTGGGCCTCCTATCACAGTGGCCTCTGTTGTCACAGAGCACCGGCTCTGGGCGCACGCGCTCCAGAGCTCCGGCTTGGTAATTGGACACATCAGTCCAGCCGCTCCGTGGCACGTGGGATCTTCCCAGGCCAGGGATCAAACTGGTGCCCCTTGCACTGCAAGGCAGTGTCCTTACCCACTGGGTCACCAGGGAAGCCCTCAGATAATTTCAATAAAGAAGTTTAACAAGTTCTAAACAAACAGATAATTCTCGTATTATTCAAACTTTTTCCAGGGCAGAGAAAAAGATAAGCTCACAAATTCACTGTACAAAACTAGCAGGATCACAATTCTAAAAGGAAAGTAAGGCAAACAATTACTTTGGGAAAACTTCATACAGACCCAACTCCTTAAAATTTGAAAAACTAAATTTTAGAATGTATTAAAGGCACAGTATAGCGATACAATTTTCATAATAGAATGCAATGATGGTTCAGTGTTAACAAATCTATACCAAAGAAATTTTTGATGTTGAAATCTCCTTTTTTTTATTTAATTCTTTGACCAATGTTCTTTATTCATGCATCAAAAATTTAAGAGAAAAATAAAAATATATATATATAAAAATAATATAAATGGAACCTAGAAAGATGGTACTGATAAATGCATACGGAGAGCAGCAATGGAGGAATAGACATAGAGAACAGACTTCTGGGTACTTGGGGGAGGGAGGAATGGGCAAGATACATGGAAAGAGTAGCATGGAAACTTACATTACCATACGTAAAAGGGACAATGTGAATATGCTGTAAGACTAAGGGAACTCACACAGGGGTTATACAACAATCTGGAGGGGTGCAATGGGGAGGGAGATGGGAGGGAAGTTCAAGTGGCAGGGGTCAAGTGTATGTCTATGACTGATTCAGGTTTATGTATAGCAGTAAACAACAAAACTCCATAAAAGTAAAATATTTTAAAACCATTTACCATGCATTGTATATATGCCAGACACTCAGAATTCAATGGTGAAAAAAATTGTGATCCTATCCTTCATGGAGATGTCTAGAGATAGAAATTAAAAAATACAATACAAAGGCTATGATTAAAGAAATGCAGGGTACTAGGGAACACATAAATTGGTCTGTAAAGTTTAGGGTGCTGTTAGAACACCCCTGTTCAGATGACTGTCCCTTCTAGGTAGGTGGCAGTGGATAGAGATGACAGCCCTAAGCAACACAATCAAAATGGGATAAAATTTGCTGCTAGGCTTTCCTGGTGGTCCAGCAGGTATGGACACCGCCTTGCAGTGCAAGGGACGCCGGTTCAATCCCTGGCCTGGGAAGATCCCACGTGCCACAGAGCGGCTGGACCAATGTGTTCCATTACCGAGCCAGAGCTCTGGAGCACATGAGCCCAGAGCCGGTGCTCTCGACAACAGAGGCAAANAATTACTTTGGGAAAACTTCATACAGACCCAACTCCTTAAAATTTGAAAAACTAAATTTTAGAATGTATTAAAGGCACAGTATAGCGATACAATTTTCATAATAGAATGCAATGATGGTTCAGTGTTAACAAATCTATACCAAAGAAATTTTTGATGTTGAAATCTCCTTTTTTTTATTTAATTCTTTGACCAATGTTCTTTATTCATGCATCAAAAATTTAAGAGAAAAATAAAAATATATATATATAAAAATAATATAAATGGAACCTAGAAAGATGGTACTGATAAATGCATACGGAGAGCAGCAATGGAGGAATAGACATAGAGAACAGACTTCTGGGTACTTGGGGGAGGGAGGAATGGGCAAGATACATGGAAAGAGTAGCATGGAAACTTACATTACCATACGTAAAAGGGACAATGTGAATATGCTGTAAGACTAAGGGAACTCACACGGGGGTTATACAACAATCTGGAGGGGTGCAATGGGGAGGGAGATGGGAGGGAAGTTCAAGTGGCAGGGGTCAAGTGTATGTCTATGACTGATTCAGGTTTATGTATAGCAGTAAACAACAAAACTCCATAAAAGTAAAATATTTTAAAACCATTTACCATGCATTGTATATATGCCAGACACTCAGAATTCAATGGTGAAAAAAATTGTGATCCTATCCTTCATGGAGATGTCTAGAGATAGAAATTAAAAAATACAATACAAAGGCTATGATTAAAGAAATGCAGGGTACTAGGGAACACATAAATTGGTCTGTAAAGTTTAGGGTGCTGTTAGAACACCCCTGTTCAGATGACTGTCCCTTCTAGGTAGGTGGCAGTGGATAGAGATGACAGCCCTAAGCAACACAATCAAAATGGGATAAAATTTGCTGCTAGGCTTTCCTGGTGGTCCAGCAGGTATGGACACCGCCTTGCAGTGCAAGGGACGCCGGTTCAATCCCTGGCCTGGGAAGATCCCACGTGCCACAGAGCGGCTGGACCAATGTGTTCCATTACCGAGCCAGAGCTCTGGAGCACATGAGCCCAGAGCCGGTGCTCTGCGACAACAGAGGCCACTTTGATGGGAAGCCCACATGGCCCAGAGAACAGAGAGGATGAAAACAGATAAATGAAAGACCAATAGAAGTGGCCTGCCTGCCCCACTCCCTCCCCAACCCGTCTCCCCCCAACGACCAAAAAAACAAAAACAAAAAAAGTTTGCGGTTAATTGACTGGAAGAGGTGGAGTCAAAGATTCTTTGGGAGGACCTTAAGGTACATTTATTATGTATAAAAGGCTAAAATAAGGGTTAAGTTTGAAAAATACTATTAGGTGTAAACATGACTGCAGCACTTACCAGTTTTATGGCACTGTTCTCGTCACTATGAGAAAGTCAACAGTGTTAGAATACTTACCAAACATTGGTCTACCGAACCCTATTATTTTGCAGAACATCTTATCAGAGTAGCTTCTCAGCACACACTCTGAGGGAAAATGCTCTCCGTAAAAATAATCTCCTCCTTTCTACTCCTGCAGCTCTCAGCCCCTCCCTGCATGGTCTCAGCAGATGTATTCAACTCTTCATGGATGTCTTGTTTTACCCTCTTATGTCAGGGGTCCCACCCTCCCAAATCTGATGATCTGAGGCGGATCTCATGAAACTAACGTCAGGGGTCCCACTCTCCCAAAGCCTGATGATATGAGATGGAGCTCATGTACTAACAGAAATAAAGTACACAATAAATGTGATGTGTTGAATCAGCCTAAAACCACTGTCTACCCCCAACCACATCCCCGTTGGAAAAATTATCTTCCAAGAAATGGGTCCATGGTGCCAGAAAGACTGGGAACCACTGGTTTACACAGCACATATACTTAGTTTGGTTCCTTTCAACTGGGTGAAGTTGAAGCGAAAAAGATTCACTGGAACCTCACAAGGGGTGTCCCAAAAACCATTAAAAAATGAAGAACTTCATTCGGAACCAGTCACCTGTGAATCAATATGACTGGATCTAACCCACTGGTAAGTTGCAGTATTTATCTTTGTTAATATCTACAAATGCTACTAACTAAATTTCCAATAATAGACTTATTAGAGATAAATCCTTCAAGTATTAAACTTTGTTGTACAGTCACAAAGTCGTGTCCTACTCCTCTGCGCCCCATGGGCTATATAGCCTGCCAGACTCCCCTGTCCACGGGATTTCCCAGGCAATACTGGAGTGGGTAGCCATTTTCCTCTCTGGAACTGCTTAAACAAGCAGAAACTTCTTATCAAAATATTCCCTGTGCCAGTAACTAGATAGTTCCATTGATCTGGGCACAGAAAATCTACATACATTTAGAAACAGAAAACCACATGTACGAACTCCTGGACACCAGGGACAGTAACCGAATTTGTTACAGAGCTCAGAGACATAAACCATGCCCTACTGAAAATCTGATTCTAAAATATTAAGTTTTATATGTTCAAAAGGTGTATTTCAGGATGCTCTAAGAACTGACAGTTTTAAACCTAAGCAAACACCAAATAAAAGCATGCTGCTAACTTTGTGTGTACAATGTCTCTAAAGTTAGTGATGTTAAAAAAAAAACACACTCTTTTTGTTTTCAATATATTAAAAAGCAACATAGTACAAATGCTGTAGTTTATATTAAAAAGGATCCAAACTTTTCAAGGAATTAATTTTTAGAAACAAGTTCTACAATGAAAGGGAAACAGCATCTTGATATATAAAAGTTTTGCTAAACAAGATTTAAACATGTTTAAATCAGAAAATGTTTTAGACTAAGTTCTTTCAAATTGTCCAAATATAAACAAAAAGTAATAAAATGTGTCCCTGTACACTCATCCTGGGTACAATGTTAAAATTTTAGAAGTTCGAGTCATAGAGGCAGTATTTAAAGGTTCTATGAACCTTTTGTTCCAAAAAAGCACACTTTCAGTACATTTTACCATTTTATACAACTATGCATTTACATTTTGTTCTTATAGAAATACAGGATTATATTAACACTGTAGTTTTACTATAAAAAATACATTTAATAATATTAATTTCCCGAAAAGATTCACTGGAACCTCACAAGGTGTCCCAAAAACCATTAAAAAATGAAGAACTTCATTCGGAACCAGTCACCTGTGAATCAATATGACTGGATCTAACCCACTGGTAAGTTGCAGTATTTATCTTTGTTAATATCTACAAATGCTACTAACTAAATTTCCAATAATAGACTTATTAGAGATAAATCCTTCAAGTATTAAACTTTGTTGTACAGTCACAAAGTCGTGTCCTACTCCTCTGCGGCCCCATGGGCTATATAGCCTGCCAGACTCCCCTGTCCACGGGATTTCCCAGGCAATACTGGAGTGGGTAGCCATTTTCCTCTCTGGAACTGCTTAAACAAGCAGAAACTTCTTATCAAAATATTCCCTGTGCCAGTAACTAGATAGTTCCATTGATCTGGGCACAGAAAATCTACATACATTTAGAAACAGAAAACCACATGTACGAACTCCTGGACACCAGGGACAGTAACCGAATTTGTTACAGAGCTCAGAGACATAAACCATGCCCTACTGAAAATCTGATTCTAAAATATTAAGTTTTATATGTTCAAAAGGTGTATTTCAGGATGCTCTAAGAACTGACAGTTTTAAACCTAAGCAAACACCAAATAAAAGCATGCTGCTAACTTTGTGTGTACAATGTCTCTAAAGATAGTGATATTAAAAAAAAAACACACTCTTTTTGTTTTCAATATATTAAAAAGCAACATAGTACAAATGCTGTAGTTTATATTAAAAAGGATCCAAACTTTTCAAGGAATTAATTTTTAGAAACAAGTTCTACAATGAAAGGGAAACAGCATCTTGATATATAAAAGTTTTGCTAAACAAGATTTAAACATGTTTAAATCAGAAAATGTTTTAGACTAAGTTCTTTCAAATTGTCCAAATATAAACAAAAAGTAATAAAATGTGTCCCTGTACACTCATCCTGGGTACAATGTTAAAATTTTAGAAGTTCGAGTCATAGAGGCAGTATTTAAAGGTTCTATGAACCTTTTGTTCCAAAAAAGCACACTTTCAGTACATTTTACCATTTTATACAACTATGCATTTACATTTTGTTCTTATAGAAATACAGGATTTATATTAACACTGTAGTTTTACTATAAAAAAAATACATTTAAAGATATTTAATTTCCTGAGTGATTTCACTTATATATCGAATCACTGGAGTTATATTTTCTCATTTATTAACAAAATACTGTTATTTAGACTATCAACTTGAATGTTTTCCATTATATACACCAAAAATCTGACTCACCCAACAAGAAATTTCTTGCATTACAAAAAGGTAACAAATAATACAACAAATTCATATTATACCTCCCTTCCTCAATTGTCTAAAATGATTAGGAATCGTGGCACTTTCTTGTGCATAAAACCCTTTCCTCTTCTTAAAACCCTGAGGTGAAAGGTTATGAATGTAATAAAACTAGAACCACAATTCTTCTCATTTCTGTAATGGACTGCTAGGAGGTTTTAAAATTTTTACAAAGAAATGTAGCAACTTGTAAAGTTGTTCTAAACAGTTCTTTAAGAAAACAGTCCCAAAAGCAACTTAACAAAGGGCCTAGAATGACCCTATGACAAATCCTTCTAACACCTGCTAGTGTCGAGATGAGCGCCACTTCCCATCTCTCCCACTGTCTCTTCTGTTCTCATAGTCATGGCTCCAGCCATAGTGAGTCCTGTCTTCAGAGAAAAAATCGTCCCTGTTTCCTCTGTAATGATGGTCAGACCCATGATCACTGTAACGGTGCTCCCGGCTAGAGTGTCTATCCACCACGTACGGATGAGAATTCAGTCTGACTTTTCGCTGTGATGGTGGTGTATCTTGGCGCCACTGGGAGTTTGAGGACTGGTTAAAAGTATGACTATGTGACTGAACTGATGAGGAAACTCCTGACTGATCCAGATGTGGATAACCAAATTTCCCTCCATATGACATCTGTCTCAAAACACTGTTCATCTTGAGAGAAGAGAAAAAGAAGGCCATGTTAACCACAAATATTTCTAGGTATCAAAGACACAGATACCTTACCAATGGTCAAACAAATACAATAATGGAAAAGCAAAACCATTCTTGCCTATCTGAATTTTAAGTTAAACACAACTAAAAACAGTAGGAATGGCAGAGATGGTGTGAGATGGACTAGTGAGGAGAAAATAGAGACAAATACTAAGTGACTGGATCACTGACTGGTTCTCAAATTCTACCTGTGGACAGACATTAGGCAATGATGATTTTCCTTTAATGGTCCATAGCAAAATGAAAAAAAATGTTTATAAAAGCTCACATCTCTTTATACTGATCTCTAAAATTTAATTTTACTTCACTCTTACATTTTTATCCTGCAAACCTGTGAAATACAAAAACCTAGGTACCAAGAGCCAAGACTGTGATTTGGGCAAAGAAAATAAAAAGAAATGTAAGAAAAAGAAAAAAATTAAAGATTTGGAGACCAATCAAAGACAACATGAAACAGTAAAAGGTTTACCACTGGTGACACTATTACAGGAAAAAATGAGAAGTTCACAAGGGAGGGGGTCTAGAAGACTCCAGCATATTAAAGTACTAAGTATTAAAGACAGTATATGGTAGAAGTTACTCAGCATAGGTTACAAGAACAGAGAGTGAGTTTCAATATTTACACACACCAAAAACGGTTAAAAAAGACAAATGTGAGAAGCAGCTCTTCTATGTATCTTTGTTCTTTTAAGTATATACTTCAGCCCAAGGAAAGTTAAAATCTACAAAGATCATGTTAATCTAACTAAAATTTAAGAAGTTAAAAATGAGTATTTTAACTAAGTACAACATTTCTTTTTCAGCAACTCAAGTTGAAAAATCAGCTTACCACTGCTTGTCTCTGAAAATCTTCTGAAGAAGAGAAAGATCTTTGAATTGCCTGTGGTGATGGACTCTTGTTATCCAATGTCCTTTTGTAAAAAATGAAAAGTAAGAAAACCAACATATAATCAGTCATTCAACAAGACCAACAAGGTATCTGCTCTCATGGAACCAGAGTAAGGATTCAATATATATATGGTTATAAAGACACAGTAACAAATGACTACAGAGCAAGTGGAGGAGAGAGGTAAGGGGCTCTGTTTTAGCTTGACTGGTCAGGAACAGTTTTTCTAAAAGGAGACATCTGAAGTGAGAGCTGAACAAGATTAAGAGCTGGAGGCAACACAATGCAGCCCAGAGAAGGACTGGTGAACGAGCTACAGCCAAACCCACTTTGTGTAAATGTTCTTTGGAACATAGCCAAGCTTGTTTGTTTGAACGTGGTGCTACAATGGCAGAAGAAACTAGTTCTTTATAGGAAAAAAAAAGTTGTCCATATAGAGGGAAAAAACCCAGCCTTATAGGACTGCATGTTTTAATTCTACTGTGGCAAAGAAATTTTTAAAAAGAAATTTTAAAAAGCTCACATCTCTTTATACTGAGCTCTAAAATTTAATTTTACTTCACTCTTACATTTTTATCCTGCAAACCTGTGAAATACAAAAACCTAGGTACCAAGAGCCAAGACTGTGATTTGGGCAAAGAAAATAAAAAGAAATGTAAGAAAAAGAAAAAAATTAAAGATTTGGAGACCAATCAAAGACAACATGAAACAGTAAAAGGTTTACCACTGGTGACACTATTACAGGAAAAATGAGAAGTTCACAAGGGAGGGGGTCTAGAAGACTCCAGCATATTAAAGTACTAAGTATTAAAGACAGTATATGGTAGAAGTTACTCAGCATAGGTTACAAGAACAGAGAGTGAGTTTCAATATTTACACACACCAAAAACGGTTAAAAAAGACAAATGTGAGAAGCAGCTCTTCTATGTATCTTTGTTCTTTTAAGTATATACTTCAGCCCAAGGAAAGTTAAAATCTACAAAGATCATGTTAATCTAACTAAAATTTAAGAAGTTAAAAATGAGTATTTTAACTAAGTACAACATTTCTTTTTCAGCAACTCAAGTTGAAAAATCAGCTTACCACTGCTTGTCTCTGAAAATCTTCTGAAGAAGAGAAAGATCTTTGAATTGCCTGTGGTGATGGACTCTTGTTATCCAATGTCCTTTTGTAAAAAATGAAAAGTAAGAAAACCAACATATAATCAGTCATTCAACAAGACCAACAAGGTATCTGCTCTCATGGAACCAGAGTAAGGATTCAATATATATATGGTTATAAAGACACAGTAACAAATGACTACAGAGCAAGTGGAGGAGAGAGGTAAGGGGCTCTGTTTTAGCTTGACTGGTCAGGAACAGTCTTTCTAAAAAGGAGACATCTGAAGTGAGAGCTGAACAAGATTAAGAGCTGGAGGCAACACAATGCAGCCCAGAGAAGGACTGGTGAACGAGCTACAGCCAAACCCACTTTGTGTAAATGTTCTTTGGAACATAGCCAAGCTTGTTTGTTTGAACGTGGTGCTACAATGGCAGAAGAAACTAGTTCTTTATAGGAAAAAAAAAGTTGTCCATATAGAGGGAAAAAAACCCAGCCAAGTCCTGGAGTAGTAGTGCAAAGGCCTAGATTGAGAACAGGCCTAGACTGAGAACTAATATGAAAATGATCTGATCAATTAGACATAACACGTGATGGAAAAAGAAATAAAGGATAAACCCTAGGGCTATTCCCTGGTAGGCCAGTGGTTAGGACTCCATGTTCTCACTGCTGAGGAGCTGGATATGATTCCTGCTGGGGAACTAGGATTCCACAAGCCAAGAGATGTGGCCAAAAAAATTAAGTAAGTAAAATCTAGATTTTTGGCTTGAGCAATTAGGTAAACTTTTACTGAGACAGGAAAGAGTAACAGGCTTAGGGGAATAAAGAATTCTGTAACATAAACAGAACATTAATCTTGAGGACTTAAACCTTATTTCCCACTTTCTAAAGGGGTAACTTCCTCTACAGAAAAATTCAAAAAAAGTTTTAATTTTATTTTATTGTAAAATACACCTTCGGAATCAAACCACCAACTGTTTTATCTTATAGTTTATATCTTTTTATTTAGGGTTTTACTTTCTAACTTTTTTTTTCAAGAAAACTGATTTTACTTATACTCTTCAAGAGAGCTATTTTTTTTTTTAAGTTATTCATTTGTTCATTCCTTCATTCCACTGAGCATGTCTCTCACCTCAGCTCCCACCCAGGGATCAAGCCCATGCCCGCTGCACTACAAGTACAGAGTTTCAACCCCTGGACCCCAGGGAAGTCACATATTTTTGAGCTTTCTTAAATCATATTATGTATCTGTACGCTAAGGGGGTAAAAAGTATAATTTGACTTACAGAGAATGTAAAAATCAGGTATGGGGTTTCCCTGGTGGTCGAGAGGCTAAGAGTCTGTGCTCCCAATGCAGGGGGCTCTGGTTTGATCCCTGGTCAGGGAACTAAATCTCACATGCCACAACTAAAGATCCTACCAGCTACAACTAACAGCAGCCCACAGGAACAGCCAAAAAAAAAAAAAATCAAGTACACACTAGTACTTGATTAAAACTATTTACTGGTGTATTCTTTTCCCCTAGAATTTCTTTTTTTTTTTTTTTTTAAGATTTAGCTATTTATTTATTATTGGTGGAGGGTGGGGTCGGGAGGGAGGGGAGCAGGCGGGCCACTTCTATTGGTCTTTCATTTATCTATTTTCATCCATCTTTGTTCTTTGGCCTGTGTGGGCCCTCCCATCGCGGTGGCCTCTGTTGTCGCAGAGCACCAGCTCTGGGCGCATGCGCTCCAGAGCTCCGGCTCGGTCATTGGACACATGGGTCCAGCCGCTCCGCAGCACATGGGATCTTCCCAGGCCAGGGATCGAACCGGCGCCCCTTGCACTGCAAGGCAGTATCCTTACCCATTGGACCACCATTTCTAAGGGGGATTATAAACTCTTTTCCCCTCCACCTAATACAACTTCCAAGTTTCCATCATAGTGGTTAGATGCTTCAAATTCCAACAGAATCCTAATTGGGCTCTCTGTTTTCACTCATCTCCTTGAATCCAGTCTCTCCCAGTGCAACCAAGGAACTAACATACAAACCTGCTCCTCTGACTACCCTACCAAAAACATTTCAATGTCTTCCTATTGTTCTTAAGGTAACAATCCAAAATCCCAACTATGGACTATAAAATAGATCTGTTTCCATCTGGCCTCTATGTACTTTGAGGATATTACCTATTGCTCTCCACTTTTCAATCATTACGACCTAGATACACTAGCCTCTTTCAGATCCTCATTCACTTATGTCTCCTTATTAAAACTTCCTGAACACTTTCTATTCATAGCATGCGGTGTGCTCAATCATACTGCCTGGGTTTGGAAACAAGCCCACTGCTTATGAACCGTTCCCCACTTGAGCAAGTTAACCTCCAATCCTGTTTCTTCATACCCAAGGTAGAGATAATCCTTACCTCTTAAGACTGCTGTGAGGGATAAATGAGATAATAAACGCAAATGACTTGGTGACCAACATGACAGATGACACGGCTTGTTAACCCCTTCTTGAATGAAGCCCATTATGACTGATAAATTGCTCTAAACACACACCAGGAAAAAAACTGTCCCTAGTAAAATATCGGCCTTCCCAAAGAAAGCTAAGTAGATAAAAATATGGTACCTGTTCTAACCCATGGTAACTAAGAGGAAGTTTAGAGATCATCCAAATCAACTCCTTTTCCTTACAAATGGAAAGAGAAGGCCAAAGATGAGCTAAAGACTGCAAAACTGTTAAGACACAGATTTAGAATCCAGTTTTATGAGCTTAATCTATTTACTAATAGGTATTTTTAAATTGCAAGCAACCCAAGTTATCACAAAACTAATGCGAATTTAATGAAAAACAGAAAATAGAGGAGAATATAAATAACAAGGGTAAGTAATATTTTGAAAAAATTTGCCTCAGTATATTCATGTATTCTGGAGGAGGGCATATCAACTCCCTCCAGTGTTCCTGCCTGAAGAATCCAAGGACAGAGGCGCCTGGCGGGCTGTGATCCACAGGGTCACAGAGTTCGACACGATTGAGCTACTAAGCATAGCTCGCATACAGGCATGTGGGTGTGGGTGTGTCTTTACAATGCACATAGTCAGACATTTATCTATTTTAAAGGAACTATACACAATGGGCCAATAGTCACTCCCTTAGTACAGATAATACATATAACTACATTCCAACACAGCAAATATATCAGGAGAATAAAGATGTAGGAGCATAAGGCGGAAAACGAATCACTCGTGTGTTTTGAGATCACTACCTAAAAAATATTCCTGATACCTGATTTAAAAAATAGGTGTGAAACATTACCTGCCAGGAGATGTGGAAGCAGGACTTGAAGTTCCAACATGATGCTGGGGATACGACAAACTGACTTTCTGTGAGGCATGGCTACTTCCTAAATGAAACAATTTGAGAAATTCTTATTGATAGAAGCTTAATTTGCAATTTTGTATTCCTCAGCACAATCACTTCAAAAAGGTAGACATAGCTTCTAGTGAAAACCTCAAATTAGACTGCTTTATAGTTCAGCAGAGTGAAAAATGAGTTTAATACCAGATGTATCTGAAACACAGGGTTACAAATACAGTATTACCCAATGTATAAATATCTAATCTGGCCATAGTATTCTGATCCCCACACTAAACTGTAAAACTGAAATACAAAGAAACTTTTAATCCTCACATGATCTTGCATCAAAATCTGCTAAAGTAAATCACAAAGCAGTCAGGAAGATGTTCAGGAAATAATCTTTGTGCTTTTAGAGCATGAACCCAAACTCAATCATTCTAACAATCAAAGTTTATGCTCTTTTCACCAACCCAAACTGAAATTCTAACTCTCGCCTGAAAATTATGACTTTCAAAATCCACAGCGTCAATGTTACCCACGTTTAGGTATACATAGTTTACTGTTCATAAACCTTAAAGTATTTTCATCCAAAAAGAGCTTTTCAAAAAAAGAGATTCTCCAAAACTGAGTAACAAAATTAAAAACAACAAAAACAATTCGGCAAACAACCTCTCTCCCAAAATCATCAGTGAATAGTTACCTGATTTAAATTGAATTTTGATAGGCCTTCCAAAAAGTTTGATTCCATTAAGCAGATTCATGGCATAAGGAACTGATACTTCATGTTTGAAATTCACAAACGCAAACTGCTTTGGTTTACCATCCTTATCTTTTGGAATTTTCACATTAATTACTGGCCCAGCCTACCGACACAAAAAGTGTTCAAAATTTCAGTAAGTCAGTTTCATGAGAACACTCAAGTTTCACAAAGTTTATAATGTAACCATGGACGCTTAAAAACCGGATTCATACGGATTTGCATCAAGGTTAAACATCCTACAGATATGACTGAAAATTAGGTTAACGCACTTGTGGGAGAGAAAGCCCTTCGGCCCCGGTAACCCAATCACAGATTTTACATTTCAATGCACTTTATGACCGCGACCAACACCCACCGTCTTCCCACCCAGTGGAAATTAACAGCAAGAGAAGGAAAAACTTTCTGGGATTAAAATTTCACTTTTGTAATCGATCAATCAACCCGTTACCAGCTGTCGGAGGGAAGAACTGGAGGGAACAGGTTTAACACGTTTTAATACAGATTTTAACATAGAAACGCGACAGGGCCGCTTTCCAACGGAATTCGAGCTTCCCTACGGAGTCCGTCCTTACTAGTTTATATTTGTCGCAAATTCCCAAGAAACTTAAGCGGAAAACGGATACTGACGAACCGAAGTAAAATGTACAAGCGGAAGATGAAAGGAGGAGGAAAGGGCAGCTCAACCAAGGACCCACACGTCCGAAGCAGGAACGCCCGACGGAGAACCCACCATCACGTTCAGGGCTCCTCTCCCCAAGCGGCACACGCAGCGAGCGCCTCCCCTTCTCGGCGTGACCCCCACCTCCCGCCCGCCCAACTGTCCCAGCGCCGGGACGCACCGGTCCGCTTCCGCCAGGGAAGCAGGAAAGGCGGCTGGGCCGGGCCCGACGCGGGCCGGAAACCGAGAGGAAGAGGCCGATCCCAGCGCTTACCTGGTGGAAAAGCTCGAAGAGGAGCTCCTCGGTCACTTTGGTCTCCAGGTTGCCCACAAAGAGCGTACGATCCGCCTCGGCTGCCGCCGCCCCCATCGCAGCGTCGCCCCCTCCCGAAAACGGCCGAAAGGTCGCCGCCGACGCACGGACTGCGCACTCTCAGAAAGCCCACGCTCTCGTGCGCCCGACGTCACCGACGTAAACGTCACTTCCTGCGGCTCTCTGCAGCGTCGACGTGCGCTGACGGACTGCGCGTGCTCCGGCGAGAGGGCTTGCGGAGGGTCCTCTCCGACGGGCTGCAGCTCCAGGGATGGCGTCCTGTACCGTAGATCTCCGCTTTGGAGGCCGCCTGAACTGATCTGCGGAGTCGTTAAGGGCCTGCCTTGACCTAGGGACTGAACATAGACACCGCGGGCAGTGTCGGACGATGGCGCAGAACTCAGTGTCCCTGTCCGCCGGCGATCGAAGGGGCCGGGGGGCCTACCGGAGCGCTTCCCACGGCGACTTCAGCTCCTCGGCCTTAGCGTTGGCGATGGTCTCCGGAGACAGCTCCCTCGTTACCAGGCCCGAGGAGATTCTTCCAGGACCTGTTCCTCGGTCCGCCGTGCGCCTGAACTTCAGGACCGAGAGCCGCCGTGCGCCGGTCGGCGGCCGAAGCCCGACCCGCTTTAATGAGGGAAGAGAACGCGAGGCGCGGAGCCGGAGCCGCCACGCCCGATTCTCACCGTACCCGGCCCCTGCGGTGAAACTCGACCTCCTCAGAAGTGTCCTGCAACAGCGTCTGGCGGCACTCGGAGGGGTGATCGCAGCCCGTCTTTCGGCTTAAAACGCCTTCTTCCCTCGGCCCTTCAATGAGCGTGTAAACAGGCCCTCCCCTCTCTTTAAAATACTTGTCTTGGTGCAGCCGAAGTCTTCTTTTTTAGAGGAGCGTCTTTTAATATAAATGTACGGGGGAGCCCTGTTCTCCAGCCTAGCGCGGTAGAAAATGTTGACAGTTACTTGATTCACGGGGATTTAAATAGCCATGATGATTTGATCAGAAGGGAAGAGATCTGATTAGATTATGCTTCCCAGTGGCCAGCAGTCCTTTGATCCTCCCATCAGTGGGTGACATTTCTCTCAGCTTTCCGCAGGCCTTACTTTGCTCCCAGGCACATTCTCCTACTTTTAAGACTTCCTTAACTGCCTACCTTTCCGTCTCAGACTGTTTTTACCTTTACACTGTTGGTTTATTACTCTTGGGCTTCCTTGGTGGTTCATTTGGTAGAGAATCCACCTGCGGTGAGGGCGACCTGGGTTGGGAAGATCCCTTGGAGAAGGGAAAGGCTACCCACTCCAGTATTCCTGCCTGGAGAATTCCATTTCTCCTGCATGGGTCGCAAAGAGTCGAACACGACTGTGTGGCTTCTTTATTACTGTGGCACATCCTCCCACCTATGACCCTACACTTAATCCTGTCGTCTTGTCCCTAGCACTTCTTCCATCCTCTTTTCTTAAGGAATATCTACAAGCTTCAGTCTCCACGATACTAAAACAAGAGCCAAACCTAAACGTTGTTACTCCTTTCAATTGTAAAACCAATTTACATTTCTTTATTTTCCGGAGGTTCTAAATGATTTCTTACACTATGTCATTTTATTATTTACGGCCCCATTAATCCTTAAAAAACGTTGTTACTGTTCATCTTCGTGCGCCTGAACTTCAGGACCGAGAGCCGCCGTGCGCCGGTCGGCGGCCGAAGCCCGACCCGCTTTAATGAGGGAAGAGAACGCGAGGCGCGGAGCCGGAGCCGCCACGCCCGATTCTCACCGTACCCGGCCCCTGCGGTGAAACTCGACCTCCTCAGAAGTGTCCTGCAACAGCGTCTGGCGGCACTCGGAGGGGTGATCGCAGCCCGTCTTTCGGCTTAAAACGCCTTCTTCCCTCGGCCCTTCAATGAGCGTGTAAACAGGCCCTCCCCTCTCTTTAAAATACTTGTCTTGGTGCAGCCGAAGTCTTCTTTTTTAGAGGAGCGTCTTTTAATATAAATGTACGGGGGAGCCCTGTTCTCCAGCCTAGCGCGGTAGAAAATGTTGACAGTTACTTGATTCACGGGGATTTAAATAGCCATGATGATTTGATCAGAAGGGAAGAGATCTGATTAGATTATGCTTCCCAGTGGCCAGCAGTCCTTTGATCCTCCCATCAGTGGGTGACATTTCTCTCAGCTTTCCGCAGGCCTTACTTTGCTCCCAGGCACATTCTCCTACTTTTAAGACTTCCTTAACTGCCTACCTTTCCGTCTCAGACTGTTTTTACCTTTACACTGTTGGTTTATTACTCTTGGGCTTCCTTGGTGGTTCATTTGGTAGAGAATCCACCTGCGGTGAGGGCGACCTGGGTTGGGAAGATCCCTTGGAGAAGGGAAAGGCTACCCACTCCAGTATTCCTGCCTGGAGAATTCCATTTCTCCTGCATGGGTCGCAAAGAGTCGAACACGACTGTGTGGCTTCTTTATTACTGTGGCACATCCTCCCACCTATGACCCTACACTTAATCCTGTCGTCTTGTCCCTAGCACTTCTTCCATCCTCTTTTCTTAAGGAATATCTACAAGCTTCAGTCTCCACGATACTAAAACAAGAGCCAAACCTAAACGTTGTTACTCCTTTCAATTGTAAAACCAATTTACATTTCTTTATTTTCCGGAGGTTCTAAATGATTTCTTACACTATGTCATTTTATTATTTACGGTCAACCTCAGCTTCGTTAATCTGAATCTTGCCCCAAAATACACAAAAAATTGGAAACCTTCATCTTAAAGCCCACTAGAGGAAGCTACTCATTATTCCCTCCAGCGTCTTCCTTAAATTTTCATGTTTGTCTTTTCCCACTCAACCATTAAATATGCTAAGCACTGGGGCTGAACTTTACATAGCCCTGCTAGCAAGGAGATCAAGGAGGATTCTGTATGGAGTGGCTACCATGCTGGATTGTTCATTAGGTGCAGTGATGAAAATAAGCCTTGGTTGCCAAAGCTTTCCTGGTTCTTCTCTTACCTCACTGACTACTCCTTATCTGCTAATAATTTTATCTTACCCATATATTCCCCAAGATTTAAAGGGTGATATTGAGAGAAAATTAGTGGCAGCTCTTTATGTAAGCAGGTTGTCTAGCTTTCACCCAGTGGACTCTGGTCTGTAGTTACAATAGGTAAAACAAAACTACCACACACAAAGCAGAATTGAATTATGAGAATTACATTTTACAAAGAATGTTGACAAACTGAAGAGTGTCCATAAGAGTGGTTAATATACTAAGAGATCTAGGAACCAAGTTGTAAGAAAAGTGGTTGAGAGGATAATAAAGGCTACATTTTATTATGTACTATGTTCAAGGAAGTGTGCTAGGGGCTTTTCTTCATTGTTTGATCAGATATCTATTGAGAACTTAACTCTGTGCCTACTCTACCTGTTAGGTACTTAGAAAAATGTAGTAAACAAGATTGATAAGATCTCTGCTCTTCTGAACCTTTATATATGTCATTTAATTCTCACAATAGCCCATAACAAGCGTTTCACTTCATTTTATTGCCTAGTAACCAAAACACAAAGAGATGAAGTAAATTGTCCAAGATCATAAGGCTAGATAGAGCCCAGAGCCATTCAACCCAGTGTCCTCATTAGAACCATGTTAACACCAGAAATGGCTTGAGTAACTATTTTCTCAGTTCTCCTAAAGATAGTATTTTAACTTATGCTCTACTAGATGGCTGAAAAGAAATTAATTCATAATACGCAGATTCCTTAGGGCTGGGCATGGTTGAGAAAGAATCCCAAACCTGTATGCTGAGAGTTTTATATGTTAAGAGGAGAATAATAAAATTAAGACTGAAGGTGGGCTTCCCTTGTGGCTCAGTGGATAAGAACCTGTCTGCCAATGCAGGAGACACAGGTTCGAGCCCTGATCCGGGAAGATCCCACATACCACAGAGCAGCTAAACCCACACATCAACAAAGACCCAGCACAGCCAAAAATAAATAAATAAAAGTTTAAAAAAGAAAAGACTGAAGCTGAGTTCCAATTAGCTGTTGCCAGTGATGAAAATAAGCCTTGGTTGCCAAAGCTTTCCTGGTTCTTCTCTTACCTCACTGACTACTCCTTATCTGCTAATAATTTTATCTTACCCATATATTCCCCAAGATTTAAAGGGTGATATTGAGAGAAAATTAGTGGCAGCTCTTTATGTAAGCAGGTTGTCTAGCTTTCACCCAGTGGACTCTGGTCTGTAGTTACAATAGGTAAAACAAAACTACCACACACAAAGCAGAATTGAATTATGAGAATTACATTTTACAAAGAATGTTGACAAACTGAAGAGTGTCCATAAGAGTGGTTAATATACTAAGAGATCTAGGAACCAAGTTGTAAGAAAAGTGGTTGAGAGGATAATAAAGGCTACATTTTATTATGTACTATGTTCAAGGAAGTGTGCTAGGGGCTTTTCTTCATTGTTTGATCAGATATCTATTGAGAACTTAACTCTGTGCCTACTCTACCTGTTAGGTACTTAAAAAAATGTAGTAAACAAGATTGATAAGATCTCTGCTCTTCTGAACCTTTATATATGTCATTTAATTCTCACAATAGCCCATAACAAGCGTTTCACTTCATTTTATTGCCTAGTAACCAAAACACAAAGAGATGAAGTAAATTGTCCAAGATCATAAGGCTAGATAGAGCCCAGAGCCATTCAACCCAGTGTCCTCATTAGAACCATGTTAACACCAGAAATGGCTTGAGTAACTATTTTCTCAGTTCTCCTAAAGATAGTATTTTAACTTATGCTCTACTAGATGGCTGAAAAGAAATTAATTCATAATACGCAGATTCCTTAGGGCTGGGCATGGTTGAGAAAGAATCCCAAACCTGTATGCTGAGAGTTTTATATGTTAAGAGGAGAATAATAAAATTAAGACTGAAGGTGGGCTTCCCTTGTGGCTCAGTGGATAAGAACCTGTCTGCCAATGCAGGAGACACAGGTTCGAGCCCTGATCCGGGAAGATCCCACATACCACAGAGCAGCTAAACCCACACATCAACAAAGACCCAGCACAGCCAAAAATAAATAAATAAAAGTTTAAAAAAAAAGAAAAGACTGAAGGTAAGAAGGATTTTCATAGAGCTTAGAGATGCCTAATGGTGGAAAGTACCATCTCACAAGGTAATGAATTAGCTGTCCAAAGTTCACATAAGAGGCTAAATTCTGTCAGATATGAAGTAGACTAGATGACTTCTTCAGTTCTTTCCCATTTAACCTTTAATTCTATACTTTAAATTATAAACTTGATTAAAATTGAAAATGGGGAATGGGGGGATTAGAAGAGAAAAATGAGGTAGGTACCTAGGATGACCATATTTACTGTGCGATCTGGGGCCCATAGGAGAGGAAAGCGAGTATCAATTATTTTTGACAAAAGGCATAAAAAGGGCTGTCCTAGGTAGCCAGGTTGGATCATATCACACTAGGAGATACTGCAATATTAAATATACCTTTGAGGCATATCCCTTAGCTTCAGGCCAAAAAGGCCAAGATTTTTAAAGGAAGGAACAAGGATCCAGTGGAAGTGACTTGGTTTCTATTTGTTTTCATTTAACATCAGGACTAAGGCTTTGATTGAATAATAAATAATGTATGTGTGCCAGAAACATACAAAGTTGTCTTTGTTTGATAAGAGAACATTGTTCCATAAATTCTCCATTATAATTTTTAGTGGTGCCACCTAACACATGATCTTGGTTCCACCACCAGGCATCTGCAAGTGAGAGTGCAGAGTTTTAACCCCCAGACCACCAAAGAAGTTCCAGTGCTCCATCATTTTAAATCTGAGCTGATAGATGTCTAATTTCTCCTTGTTCTTAACATCTGCAATAGTGTTCAAGTTACAACATTTTAGAGTCACAGAGACTGTATTGTGAAAGCAAGGACCAACATAAACCCCTTGAAATGACCTGAAACAGGAACAACTAAGTTTTCCAAGAGTCGTCCATGTTATTAAAAATGCATGTGTTTGTGGCTCAGTGGATAAGAACCTGTCTGCCAATGCAGGAGACACAGGTTCGAGCCCTGATCCGGGAAGATCCCACATACCACAGAGCAGCTAAACCCACACATCAACAAAGACCCAGCACAGCCAAAAATAAATAAATAAAAGTTTAAAAAAAAAGAAAAGACTGAAGGTAAGAAGGATTTTCATAGAGCTTAGAGATGCCTAATGGTGGAAAGTACCATCTCACAAGGTAATGAATTAGCTGTCCAAAGTTCACATAAGAGGCTAAATTCTGTCAGATATGAAGTAGACTAGATGACTTCTTCAGTTCTTTCCCATTTAACCTTTAATTCTATACTTTAAATTATAAACTTGATTAAAATTGAAAATGGGGAATGGGGGGATTAGAAGAGAAAAATGAGGTAGGTACCTAGGATGACCATATTTACTGTGCGATCTGGGGCCCATAGGAGAGGAAAGCGAGTATCAATTATTTTTGACAAAAGGCATAAAAAGGGCTGTCCTAGGTAGCCAGGTTGGATCATATCACACTAGGAGATACTGCAATATTAAATATACCTTTGAGGCATATCCCTTAGCTTCAGGCCAAAAAGGCCAAGATTTTTAAAGGAAGGAACAAGGATCCAGTGGAAGTGACTTGGTTTCTATTTGTTTTCATTTAACATCAGGACTAAGGCTTTGATTGAATAATAAATAATGTATGTGTGCCAGAAACATACAAAGTTGTCTTTGTTTGATAAGAGAACATTGTTCCATAAATTCTCCATTATAATTTTTAGTGGTGCCACCTAACACATGATCTTGGTTCCACCACCAGGCATCTGCAAGTGAGAGTGCAGAGTTTTAACCCCCAGACCACCAAAGAAGTTCCAGTGCTCCATCATTTTAAATCTGAGCTGATAGATGTCTAATTTCTCCTTGTTCTTAACATCTGCAATAGTGTTCAAGTTACAACATTTTAGAGTCACAGAGACTGTATTGTGAAAGCAAGGACCAACATAAACCCCTTGAAATGACCTGAAACAGGAACAACTAAGTTTTCCAAGAGTCGTCCATGTTATTAAAAATGCATGTGTTTGTGGACAAAATGACTTTTGATATCACTGTCTAAGTATACCATGTTATCATTCTAAAATAGATGGATTTTCTAAGACAAAAGATAGTCCCCCAAATTAATACTCCATAATTTTTTTAAGACCGTGATAACTTCCTATTTTGTTTTTACTGACCTTTGTTTATTGTATCACACTAGGCAACAGACTAGTATGTGTTGAAGGGAAGTCCTATTGGCCTATTCTCTATCCATCAACTCTAAAAGTCTTATAAAGAATGCCCTTTGGGGGTACAGGAAAAAAGGAGACCAAGGGGTCTTTCCCTCAATAGCAAGATTTGGTGCTAAGCCTAATTCTAAGTGTTAGTCGCTCAGTTGTGTCCAACTCTTTGGGACCCCATGGACTGTAGCCACCTAGGCTCCTCTATCCATGGAATTCTCCAGGCAAGAATAACTGCACTGGGTAGTCAGTCCTTTTTCCAGGAGATTTCCTGACCCAGGGATTGAACTCAGGTCTCTACATTGCAGGCAGATCGTTTACCATCTGAGACACCAGAGTTCAATCATTGAGTCAGGAAGATCACCTGGAGAGTGGAATGGCTACCCACTCCGGTATTCTTGCCTGGAGAAGCCCACAGACAGAGAAGCCTCTTGGAACTACAGCCCATGGAGTCGCAAAGAATTCAACCATACTGAATGACTCACACTTTCCAATTCTAAGAGTAGTAGTTTGGAAGAAAAGGAGGAAAGTCCTGTAAGAAGGGTAGATAGACTTTTTGAAGCTCACCTATATTTCAAGCAAAGTTGTGTGTTCCTTCAATGAATCAATCCAGATCCCACTCAGGTGCAGCTTTTGTCTTCTCAGTTTCATGAAAAGTGCTCTTATTTCCCTAGCCAATCACATGTGTAAGTTTGAATGCCTGTGGCTCCATACCACCAATTTCCTGTCTTTATTGCCTGTGTCCATTAAAAAAGTCCTGCTCATTTTATCTTTACAATGTACTTGTGCTACATTTGGACACCTGTCCTGTTTTGTTTGCTCTGTCTCTGCGTCCTAAATATGTACAGCTCCAGACTAATAAACTCAAAGGATTTCTCTCTGATCACATGTTAAACTATAACTACACTACCATAAATTACTCTCGTGTTTCCCGTGATATATTCCACAGAACCAGTACTAGAAATACAAGATACTGTTTTGAAAAATTGACTCTAAGTCACTAAAATTGACAAGTGCATGTTCTATCACCTTCTTAGGGAGAAATAATGTGTAATAACATGTTAAGGGGTCTGTTAATTCATTTGTGGGATCTTAGATATCTGACTATGGATAGAAACCCATGCATCCTGAATTGGAGGCTCTGAGTCTTAACCACTGGACTGCCAGAAGTGAAAGTGTCAGCCATTCAGGTGTGTCCTACTCTTTGTGACCCCACAAACTGTAGGTTGCCAGGCTCCTCTGTCTGTGGAATTCTCCAGACAAGAAGCCAGGAGTGAGTTGCCATTCCCTTCTCCAAGGGATCTTCCCAACCCAGGATTGAACCCAGGTCTCTTACATTGCAGGCAGATTCTTTACTGTTTGAGCCATCAGGGAAGCCTTTGGACAACCAGGAAAGCCCCTCAAGCCCATCTTTATTCTACATGATGTCTGGTAGCTGCTGTCTGTATCTTGGGTGAGTGGGTGAGAGGATGGCAAGCCTTCCCCCATGTCTTCTGTTTCAGCTCCTCTCTGAAATACTTGAGTATGAGTGAGTGTTAGTTGCTCAGTTGTGATTCTTTGAGAATGTACTGTAGCCTGCCAGGCTCCTCTGTGCATGGAATTCTCCAGGCAAGACTACTGGAATGGGTAGCCATTTCCTTCTGGGGACCTTTTCATCCCAGGGATCAAACCTGAGTCACCTGCACTCCAGGCAGATTCTTTACCATCCGATCTACCAGAGAAGTATTTGGATAACAGTATTTTATGCACATTTCCTGAGATGTTTTACAGATGTGTAAGTACCACCCCCCCAACCACTCCCACTAAATAGAAGGTGCTAACTACTTTATGACCATGAGCACGTAGCCTCAAGCCTCCTGGAGCCTAAGGACTGATCATGTTAACCACTGTGACACTATCCTGCTACCTCACCATCAGCCAGTCTTGAGAATTGTGCATGAGCTGGTCACATAACCTGTGCTTGCCTGCCACCCTCACCTGGCCTTTATTTTAGCTACAGCACATTGTGCATCTTGGAAGCATTACCCTAGGAAGCATTACTACAAGCAAAGCTAGTGGAAGTGATGGAATTCCAGCTGAACTATTTCAAATATAAAAGATGATGCTGTTAAAGCGCTGCACTCCATATGCCAGCAAATTTGTAAAACTCAGCAGTGGCCTCAGGACTGGAAAAGATCAGTTTTAATTCCAGTACCAAAGAAGGGCAATGCCAAAGAATGTTCAAACTACCGCACCATTGCATTCATTTCACACGCTAGCAAAATAATGCTCAAAATCCTCTAATATAAACTTCAACAGTACATGAACCGAGAACTTCCAGATGTACAATCTAGATTTAGAAAAGGCAGAGGAACCAAAGATCAAATTGCCAACATTTGTTGGATCATAGAGATAGCAAGAGAATTCCAGAAAAAAATCTGCTTCTGCTTCATTGACCACGCTAAAGCCTTTGACTGTGTGGATCACAACAAACTGGAAAATTCTGAAAGAGATGGGAATACCAGACTACCTTACCTACCTCCTGTGAAACCAGTATACAGGACAAGATGCAAGAGTTAGAACTAGACATGGAACAATGGACTGGTTCCAAATTGGAAAAGGAGTACAAGGCTGTATATTGTCATCCTGCTTATTTAATTTATATGCGAAATGCCAGTCTGGATGAAGCACAAGCTGGAATCAAGATTGCCAGGAGAAATATCAATAACTTCAGGTAGGCTGATGACAGCACTCTTATGGCAGGAAGCAAAGAGGAACTGAAGCACCTCTTGATGAAAGTGAAAGAGGAAAGTGAAAAGGCTGGCCGAAAACTCAACATTCAAAAAACAAAGATCATGGCATCTGGTCTGATCAACTCATGGGAAACAGATGGACAAATAATGGAAACAGTGACAGACTATTTTCTTGGGCTCCAAAATCACTATGAACAGTGACTGCAGCCATAAAATTAAAAGACACTTGTTCCTTGGAAGAAAAGCTATGACAAACATAGACAGCATATTAAAGAGCAGAGACATCACTTTGCCAACAGAAGTCCATATAGTCAAAGCTATGTTTTTCCCAGTAGTCATGTATGGGTGAATGTTGGACCATAAATAAGGATGAGTGCCAAAGAATTGATGCCTTTGAACAGTGGTGTTGGAGAAGACTCTTGAGACTCCCTTGGACTTCAAGGAGATCAAACCAGTCAATCCTAAAAGAAATCAACCCTGAATATACATTGGAAGGATTAATACAGAAGCTCTAATACTTTGGTCACCTTATGCGAAGAGACAACCCACTGGAAAAGATACTGATGTTGAGAAAAATAGAAGGCAGAAGGAGAAGGGGACAACAGAGGATGAGATGGTTGGATGGCATCACCAAGTCAATGGACATGAGTTTGAGCAAGCTCCAGGAGATGGTGATGGACAGGGAAGCCTGGTGTGCCACAGTCAATGGGGATGCAGAGTTGAACACAACTGATTGACTGAACTGTCTCATACTGTACGTACTCTTCTGTGGCTTTCTTATGTTCTCCACTTGATTTTGCCAGCACATATTTAAAAATAAAACTAAATTTGAATCCCTTTGGGGGGATATATGTTTCCAGCTTCCTCCTATGTTTTATATCCTTACATTTCACATATTTTAGTTACCTACATGGTCCCTGAAGTTATCTGACCTTGCAATCTCAAATATAAGATGGCATTCCATTTAGCCATTCAAATATGAAGTTTTAGTAACATAAGAATTTACTTGTGTTACAGTGTGCTATAATGACATTTATGTTATATATGACAAAAACTGGATATATATAAAATTGTATATATTGGGCTTCCCTGGTGGTCCAGTGGGTAAAGAGTCTGCCTTACAGTGCAGGGGGCACCAGTTCAATCCCTGGCCCAGGAAGATCCCACGTGCCCTGGAACAGCTGGACTGGTGCGTCCAGTTATGAACCAGTGCTCTGGAGCACATGCACCCAGAGCCGGTGCTCTGCAGTGAGAGGCCACTGCAATGAAAGGCCCACATGTGCCAAAGGATAAAAAGATGGATGAAAATAAATACAAATAAAAGAGACATGATGGGGAAAAGAAAAAAAAATTGTGTATACGATTTACTTAACCTATATGAACAAAATATACATACAAAAGACTGGAAATAATTTTGCCAAATGTTTTCAGGTAGTGACATTTCAGTATAATTTGTAATATCTGTTGATTATATTTTCCTGAATTTAGAAAATAAGTTGTTAATTTTTATCAGAAAGTTTGTTTAAATCACATGTAAAGCATATTTTTTTAAAACTTTATATATTTTTAGCTGCACTGGATCTTGGTTTCCGCACATGGGCTTTCTTTAGTTGTGACAAGCCAAGGGCAGCTCTCTAATTGTGGCTTCTCATTGTGGTGACTTCCTTTATTGTAGAGCATGGGCCCTAGAGCTCATGGGCTCCGTAGTTGCAGTCTGCAGGCTTTAGAGCACAATCTCAATAGCTCTGGCACACAGGCTCATTTGCCCCAGGACATGTGGGATCTTCCTGCAGCAGGTATCAAACTCATGTCCCCTGAATTAGCAGTTAGATTCTCAATTGGTGGACCACCAGGGAGATCCCATCTCTAAAGTATGTTAATAAAGACATTATTGTTCTCTTTATTCTTTAATCATGTTAACTTCAGTTAGATTATGTTCATTTTGTTGTTGTTGTTTATTGTTGTTTTTTTTCCACAATCACAAGTTTTTTTATTTTGCTTTTATGTTCACATTTTTAACGACAAAACATAATCAATTCCTGGTTGTTCTGGTAGATCATTTCAAAATAACCATGGATGATAACCAGGAAAGAGGTATAGTCTAGGCTAATGAACAACAGTATCAGCTCTGCTGAATGACTTATCTTAAACCATATCAAGCAAAGATTGCATTAATACAAAGGAAAGCCTATGTGGTATTTCTTAAAAAGCAGTGCAAGAAGTAAAAATTTAACAGGCTTTCTCCTGTGGAAGGGAGAGTGTGCGCAAATATGAGAACATGACCATCTCGTCTGTTAGGGATGAATATGAAGCCAGATAAAACTGGCAAGTGAGATCCATCAGCGCTTCTTGCTCTGGCTCCACGCTGACCAAGCAGACATCTGTGGAGCATGTGCTTAAGAAGAGAACATACCTATCAGCTTACCCAAGCTTTACAAGTCCCATGATTGTTGGCATTTTGCTTTATGTATTCACTTTTTATGAGTTTGGGTAGCACGAGACAGTCCAGAGAATCTGATGACATTTGAAGTCCCTTACACAAAATTCCTTGACTATGAACCTGAAGGTTAGACCCTGGAACGTGGCGTCCATATCAATGTAATGCTGTGTCTAGGAAGTTTTACCTAGACTTTTCAGAGTCAGCATTTCTTAGATCACGTTCACTTCAGATCTTCTGTGCTTCACGGGGGCGATGACAATACTCAATTCTATTTCCATTTTTCAAATTACTAACAAGCCTATATGGCCGAAGTGAAGATTTGGCAGTCATGGGTGCCATTTAAGTGTGTTCCAATAAAATCTTACCATTTACCTTGTATTAAATGGGTAAATGAGCACAATGAGGTTTTTTGTTTTTTTTTTTTGCCTGGGCTATTTGGTTATATCCAGCCTCTGACAGTATTTCACATATAAATTATTATTCATAGTCTACTTCGTTTCAGGCAAAGCAAAAGATGTTGCCATAGTACAGAGAATTTTAAGACTGTTGCGGGGTAATTCTGTAAAACCAGCCAAATTAGGACCTACTGGCAATTTGAAAATAATCCAAAATGTTGATGTGGGAAGACTGAGCATATAAATTCTTTAATTATCTCTTCCTTTGGCTAATTTTTAGCCGTGTGGTGTGACGGTGGCTCTGCCTTTTGCACTGTTGCTGTAATATTGGATGGCACTTCCACTTGGCTCCTCTCTCGGCCTAAATTCAGGGCAATACGGCAGCTCTGTGGTGTGGACACAGTTTCTGTGCTGAAGCCATCCATTTTAATAAAGTAAAGGTCTAGCCCACTGAGCCTAGTTGAATACAGCTGTTGCATTGATCTCTTCGGATGCTACAGCCGTTGAGTTCATTTCCTTAATCACATTTTCCATACGGGTGAAAGCATGAAGCTGCTTGGTATCTTCCAGAGTGCATGCATTCTAATTTCAGAATTTAATCAAATGGAACTGGCTTCCTGACAGAGTAAACAGAGCAAAATACTGTATCCAGACCAGCTGCCAAGCTAGCAGCCTGAATTTATTTTTCCTTGCTTTGCTAAATGCATCTTGAATTTTAGAAAACATAGTCCAGGTTCAGGAAATTTAGCATTTTTGAACCAAGACCAGTCACCTCTAATACTCTTCCATAAATACATCCATTAAGTTTCAAAAGTCAGGGAGCTGAGTTAATCTATTCTCATATGTCTATGGCCAGAGAAGAAAACACATTCCTCTTTTCTAGTGAACACGGGGATTATACACATAGACCCTTGCCATTTAGGCCACTTTAATAGTATAGAGTACTTGTAAACATATGTTTTTTCTGATCGCTACTTCTGTACATCTTACATAAGCCTTATAATCTAGCTCATTATTAAATCTTTTTAGGCATTTTCTATACCAGTTTTAATATATCATTTGGTATATAAACATGAGTACTTTATTTTAATATAGACTCAATGTAGCAATTTTTTTTGCCTGGGCTATTTGGTTATATCCAGCCTCTGACAGTATTTCACATATAAATTATTATTCATAGTCTACTTCGTTTCAGGCAAAGCAAAAGATGTTGCCATAGTACAGAGAATTTTAAGACTGTTGCGGGGTAATTCTGTAAAACCAGCCAAATTAGGACCTACTGGCAATTTGAAAATAATCCAAAATGTTGATGTGGGAAGACTGAGCATATAAATTCTTTAATTATCTCTTCCTTTGGCTAATTTTTAGCCGCGGGGTGTGACGGTGGCTCTGCCTTTTGCACTGTTGCTGTAATATTGGATGGCACTTCCACTTGGCTCCTCTCTCGGCCTAAATTCAGGGCAATACGGCAGCTCTGTGGTGTGGACACAGTTTCTGTGCTGAAGCCATCCATTTTAATAAAGTAAAGGTCTAGCCCACTGAGCCTAGTTGAATACAGCTGTTGCATTGATCTCTTCGGATGCTACAGCCGTTGAGTTCATTTCCTTAATCACATTTTCCATACGGGTGAAAGCATGAAGCTGCTTGGTATCTTCCAGAGTGCATGCATTCTAATTTCAGAATTTAATCAAATGGAACTGGCTTCCTGACAGAGTAAACAGAGCAAAATACTGTATCCAGACCAGCTGCCAAGCTAGCAGCCTGAATTTATTTTTCCTTGCTTTGCTAAATGCATCTTGAATTTTAGAAAACATAGTCCAGGTTCAGGAAATTTAGCATTTTTGAACCAAGACCAGTCACCTCTAATACTCTTCCATAAATACATCCATTAAGTTTCAAAAGTCAGGGAGCTGAGTTAATCTATTCTCATATGTCTATGGCCAGAGAAGAAAACACATTCCTCTTTTCTAGTGAACACGGGGATTATACACATAGACCCTTGCCATTTAGGCCACTTTAATAGTATAGAGTACTTGTAAACATATGTTTTTTCTGATCGCTACTTCTGTACATCTTACATAAGCCTTATAATCTAGCTCATTATTAAATCTTTTTAGGCATTTTCTATACCAGTTTTAATATATCATTTGGTATATAAACATGAGTACTTTATTTTAATATAGACTCAATGTAGCAACCAGGACACACAGAAATGAACAAACAAGTTGGGTGAGCTACCTATTTCCCAAACCACGTGGCTTGTGAATAGGGGCTTGAGGAAGTACAGAATATGTTACCAATTCTTTTGTTATTGCTAATTCTAATTTTCCATCTGCAAAACAGACTCTTTTGTTGCATGTGTATCTTTTATAAACCACAAATATTTTATTTATATTTGTGCTTCAATTTCATTTATCCTTTAAAACCAAACCACTAATAGGCCCTAATGGGGGGTGGGGGTGCCTGTATGAACTGAGAACTGTATTATTCGCTCAGGAGATCGTTAGAAGTAGACATGGCCCCAGTTCAAAGAGATTCCATTTTCCATGAGTTACTTACATACACCCCAAATTCCTGAAAGCCCTGAAATGTGCCCTCCCTTCCCCTGCACAGTGCAGTCTATGTCCCCAGCTCCTTTTCCAGACTAACTCCTTATACTGCGACTTAAGTTCATCTATCACCACCTCCCAGAAACCTTTCTTGTCCTCTTCTGTTTCTTCACACTCTTTCTTGGTTTCAAATATCATCCATATGCTGAGGACTACTGAATTTAAAGCTCCAGCCTAGCTCTCTTCTGAGCTTCAGATACTGATGTGTTCATAGAATTATTTACTCACTCTCCAGTTAGATGGCATCTTACACAAAACATGCCCAAACCAAACTTATCACCCTTCTTTCAAAAATCCCCCAAACAGCATTAATGTTGAATTACTTATCTCCTGATGTGAAAAAAAAAAAATGACTGCAACATGGCTTAAAACAGTAAACATAGATGATCTTACAGTTGCAATGAGTGAGGGATTTAGGATTAATTTAACTGGGTGTGTGTATGTGTTCAGTTACATCCAACTCTTTGTGACCCAACAAACAGCCTACCAGGCTCCTCTGGCCATGGGATTTTCCAGGCAAGAATACTGGATTGTATTTCCAGGGTTGTCATTTCCTGCTCTGGGGCTCTTCCCTACCAAGGGATGGAAGCCAGGTCCCTCTGCAGGCGAATTGTTTACCACTGCACCACTAAGTCTGGTTCAGCATCTCTTGTGGATTTGCAATCACGACTTTGGCCAGGGTTGCAGTCATCTGAGGGCTTGAATGGGGATGGAAGATCCCCTTTCAAGACAGCTCACTCATAGGACTGGCAAATGGATGGTGTCTCTTGGTGGGAGACCTCTCTTCCTCCCCACACACGCTTTTTCACTGGACTCCATAAGGAGACTGGCATCCTCCAGAACAAGATGATCCAATGGAGAGCAAAGAGAAAGCTGTTAAATCCATCATGACTCTGGCTCACAAAGCAAACAACGTCAGGTTCTCAGCATTCTGTTGGTCACCCTGGCTAGTCGCGATTCAGTGTGGAAGGGTATGACACATGGGTGTGAATGCCAGGAGACAAGGGTTCCTAGGGTATCTTCAAGGCTGGTTACCACCACTGTCTACCACGTGACTCAGATCAGAAACCTGCGAGTCATGGTTTTTTTTGTTTTTTAAGTTCAGACTGTGCTTGGTCATCCTTGTAACTGCTTCTCTAGCTGGGTGCAGGCTCAGTAGCTCCTTATACTGCGACTTAAGTTCATCTATCACCACCTCCCAGAAACCTTTCTTGTCCTCTTCTGTTTCTTCACACTCTTTCTTGGTTTCAAATATCATCCATATGCTGAGGACTACTGAATTTAAAGCTCCAGCCTAGCTCTCTTCTGAGCTTCAGATACTGATGTGTTCATAGAATTATTTACTCACTCTCCAGTTAGATGGCATCTTACACAAAACATGCCCAAACCAAACTTATCACCCTTCTTTCAAAAATCCCCCAAACAGCATTAATGTTGAATTACTTATCTCCTGATGTGAAAAAAAAAAAATGACTGCAACATGGCTTAAAACAGTAAACATAGATGATCTTACAGTTGCAATGAGTGAGGGATTTAGGATTAATTTAACTGGGTGTGTGTATGTGTTCAGTTACATCCAACTCTTTGTGACCCAACAAACAGCCTACCAGGCTCCTCTGGCCATGGGATTTTCCAGGCAAGAATACTGGATTGTATTTCCAGGGTTGTCATTTCCTGCTCTGGGGCTCTTCCCTACCAAGGGATGGAAGCCAGGTCCCTCTGCAGGCGAATTGTTTACCACTGCACCACTAAGTCTGGTTCAGCATCTCTTGTGGATTTGCAATCACGACTTTGGCCAGGGTTGCAGTCATCTGAGGGCTTGAATGGGGATGGAAGATCCCCTTTCAAGACAGCTCACTCATAGGACTGGCAAATGGATGGTGTCTCTTGGTGGGAGACCTCTCTTCCTCCCCACACACGCTTTTTCACTGGACTCCATAAGGAGACTGGCATCCTCCAGAACAAGATGATCCAATGGAGAGCAAAGAGAAAGCTGTTAAATCCATCATGACTCTGGCTCACAAAGCAAACAACGTCAGGTTCTCAGCATTCTGTTGGTCACCCTGGCTAGTCGCGATTCAGTGTGGAAGGGTATGACACATGGGTGTGAATGCCAGGAGACAAGGGTTCCTAGGGTATCTTCAAGGCTGGTTACCACCACTGTCTACCACGTGACTCAGATCAGAAACCTGCGAGTCATGGTTTTTTTTGTTTTTTAAGTTCAGACTGTGCTTGGTCCTCCTTGTAACTGCTTCTCTAGCTGGGGCGTGCAGGCTCAGTAGCTGTGGTATGTGGGAATTTAGTTCCCCAACCAGGGATCAAACCTTCTCTCCTGCTGTGGAAGCACAGAGTCGTAGCCACTGGACCCTCAGGGAAGTCCCCTGAGAGTCATCTTGGATACCTTCTCTCTACTGCCTCCAGTCAATACCACGTCTCGTCTACTTCATCTGTAGTTTAACTCTGTTCTCCTGTTATCACTGTGTTGTTTTCCTGTGACCAGAGCCACCTGAGACTACAGCATCTCACTGCATGAAGCCAAGTGCTGAAGAGGAGAGCATGAGAGAATGATCTCTTTTGAACATCACCTTTTCTTTTTTTCCTGCCTCCACCTTCCCATGCCACATGGCTTGTGGGATCTCAGTCCCCCAACCAGGGATCAAACCAGGCCCTTGGCAGTTGAAAGTGTCAAATTCTTAACAGTGGACCACCAGGGAATTCCCTGTAATGCCTCTTTGTATTTTATAATGGAAGCAGTCTTGGATGATATTTCAAGAAACCACAGTCTGAATGCTACTAACCTCTCCAATTTTGTGTTATCTACAGGTTGTTGGAAAATGAGGGAAATTAATATTTATTGAGTGTCAAACACTTGGGCTTCCCTGGTAGCCCAGCAGTGAAGAACCCACTTGCTAATGCAGGAGACGTGGGTTTGATCCCTGGGTCAGGAAGATCCCTGGAGAAGGAAATGGCAACCCACTCCAGGATTCTTGTCTGGAAATCCCATGGACAGAGGAACCTGGCAGGCTGCAGTTTCCGGAGTCACAAGAGTCAGACACGACTTAGCGGCTAAGCTCAGAGCATGGAGTTGTTTCTCTCAGCCTGTATGAACTGAGAAGTTTATTATTCACTCAGGAGATACTTAGAAATAGACAGGCTTGATCTCTGGTTCTTTCTTTTGTTTTTTTTTTTTAAACATTTATTTATTCATTTATTTTTTGTGAGGGAGGGTTGGGTCTTCAAGGCTGGTTACCACCACTGTCTACACTGACTAACCCTGAGTCATGGTTTTTTTTGGTTTTTTAAGTTCAGACTGTGCTTGGTCCTCCTTGTAACTGCTTCTCTAGCTGGGGCGTGCAGGCTCAGTAGCTGTGGTATGTGGGAATTTAGTTCCCCAACCAGGGATCAAACCTTCTCTCCTGCTGTGGAAGCACAGAGTCGTAGCCACTGGACCCTCAGGGAAGTCCCCTGAGAGTCATCTTGGATACCTTCTCTCTACTGCCTCCAGTCAATACCACGTCTCGTCTACTTCATCTGTAGTTTAACTCTGTTCTCCTGTTATCACTGTGTTGTTTTCCTGTGACCAGAGCCACCTGAGACTACAGCATCTCACTGCATGAAGCCAAGTGCTGAAGAGGAGAGCATGAGAGAATGATCTCTTTTGAACATCACCTTTTCTTTTTTTCCTGCCTCCACCTTCCCATGCCACATGGCTTGTGGGATCTCAGTCCCCCAACCAGGGATCAAACCAGGCCCTTGGCAGTTGAAAGTGTCAAATTCTTAACAGTGGACCACCGGGGAAATTTCCCCTGTAATGCCTCTTTGTATTTTATAATGGAAGCAGTCTTGGATGATATTTCAAGAAACCACAGTCTGAATGCTACTAACCTCTCCAATTTTGTGTTATCTACAGGTTGTTGGAAAATGAGGGAAATTAATATTTATTGAGTGTCAAACACTTGGGCTTCCCTGGTAGCCCAGCAGTGAAGAACCCACTTGCTAATGCAGGAGACGTGGGTTTGATCCCTGGGTCAGGAAGATCCCTGGAGAAGGAAATGGCAACCCACTCCAGGATTCTTGTCTGGAAATCCCATGGACAGAGGAACCTGGCAGGCTGCAGTTTCCGGAGTCACAAGAGTCAGACACGACTTAGCGGCTAAGCTCAGAGCATGGAGTTGTTTCTCTCAGCCTGTATGAACTGAGAAGTTTATTATTCACTCAGGAGATACTTAGAAATAGACAGGCTTGATCTCTGGTTCTTTCTTTTGTTTTTTTTTTTTAAACATTTATTTATTCATTTATTTTTTGTGAGGGGAGGGTTGGGTTGGGAAGGGAGGGGGCGGGCGGGTCACTTCTATTGGTCTTTCATTTATCTATTTTCATCCATCTTTGTTCTTTGGCTCCTGTGGGCCTCCCATCGCAGTGGCCTCTTGTTGCAGAGCACTGGCTCTGGGCGCACGCGCCCCAGAGCTCCGGCTCCATAATTGGACACATCGGTCCAGTCGCTCCACGGCACGTGGAATCTTCCCAGGCCAGGGATCAAACCGGCGCCCCTTGCACTGCAAGGCGGTGTCTTTACCCACTGGAACACCAGGGAAGCCCTAGTTATTTCTTTTAATTATGATACCAAGCCCCTGAGAAAGAGGTTTATAACTCCACTTTACAGAGCAGGAGACTGAGTCATGAAGTAAATTAGCCCATATTGTCACAGCTAGTGAGTAGCCAAACTGGACTCTGGCTCCAGATACACAAGAGGCCTCACTTCAAGTTCTGCTTTCCCAGAATTTCTCCTTCAAGGCACCTACCTCAAGTCAGGGCAGGAGCCCTGACTAGTATGATTTTTTTTTTTTAATTTTGGCCTCTTTAATTGTTTCTATTATTATTATTATTTATTTTCATTCATCTTTATTCTTTGGTCTGTGTGGGTCTCCGACTACAGTGACCTCTCTCGTTGCAGAGCACCAGCTCTGGGCGTGTGCACTGCAGAGCTCTGGCTCGTAATTGGGCACGCCAGTTCAGCCGCTCTGCGGCATGTGGGATTTTCCCAGGCCAGGGATTGAACCAGTGCCCCTTGCACTGCAAGGCGGACTCTTTACCCACTGGACCACCTGAGAAGCCCTAGTATGATTTTTGATAAGGAAGCTTTTAGCTTGATGTGGAATAAGGTGAAAGTATGAGTTAGAAATAGGCTTTTCGGTTTTCCTTTTCTCTCTAAAAAAAGTAAATGACGTTTTTCCTCCAAGAAAGGTCAAATGATCATAGGCTGGAGGAGAAATTGGCCTTTAGGAGAATCAAGGCCTACGGCAGGGGGAGAATCTAAAGAAAGATCAGAAACCAACCGAAGTGTGTCACATTGAAAGTTGGAAGAAAAGAAAAATATTTCTGCTTCCCAAACTGGTTAAAAGCATTCAGACTGTGCCTTGTTTGGTACAAACTCATAGGTAGGTGGATGGCCTGTGAATAAAAGGTGATGTCCGGGGCTTCCCCTGGTGGTCTAGTGGGTAAGGACACCGCCTTGCAGTGCAAGGGGCGCCAGTTCGATCCCTGGCCTGGGAAGATCCCACCTGCCGTGGAGCGGCTGGACCTATGTGTCCAATTACCGAGTCGGAACTCTGGAGCGCATGCGCCCTGAGCCGGCGCTCTGCGACGACAGAGGCTACCGCGATGGGAGGCCCACAAGAGCGAAAGAACAAAGATGGATGAAAATAGATAAATGAAAGACCAATAGAAGTGGCCCGCTCGTCCCTCTCCCTCCCCACCCCACCCCGCAAAGGATAAATAAATAAATTAAAAAAAAAAAAAAAGGTGATGTCCGTGTACAAATTTTTTTGGAGGGAGCCACTATGGTGCTGTGCCCAGATGAGAAACACTCTGGTCTTTCAGGGCATTCTGAGGTCTGCACTCATTTTTTCTCTTCAGCATGTTCACATCGCCGGGGCTACTGGAAAATTTCTGTCATTTGTACTGCTCAATGACAAACAGGACGACCTGACAAGGAGATAATAAAATGGGAAATTTGACAGGCAGAGAAGGCCCTGAAGTAAAACTCTGTTTCTCTGGAGGTTAAGTTGCAGGAAACAAAGGGGGTTTCAGAAATTGGACCCAATTAATGTTCTCCACTCGTGACCTCTTCAGCTCTGGGGACCAAAGGTGGTAAGATGGAAAGGGCCTGCCTAGGCTTCTGTCAAGGGGCTTGCTGAGTGGCTCGGTGGTAAAGAATCCTCCTGTCAATGCAGGAGCTGCAGGTTCGATCCCTAGATGGGGAAGATCCCCTAAAGGAGGAAACGGCAATCTACTCCAGTATTCTTGCCTGGAGAATCCCGTGGATAGAGAAGCCTGGAGGGCTACAGTCTGTGGGGTCACAAAGAGTCAGACACGATTCTGCATCCAGTAGCTGGGGGTTCCGTGTGCCCCTCCCTAAGGGCTCAGGGTGACTCAGCAGCTTTGGTAATAATGAATGGCCCCGAAAAGAAAATATTTCTGCTTACCAAACTGGTTAAAAGCATTCAGACTGTGCCTTGTTTGGTACAAACTCATAGGTAGGTGGATGGCCTGTGAATAAAAGGTGATGTCCGGGGCTTCCCCTGGTGGTCTAGTGGGTAAGGACACCGCCTTGCAGTGCAAGGGGCGCCAGTTCGATCCCTGGCCTGGGAAGATCCCACCTGCCGTGGAGCGGCTGGACCTATGTGTCCAATTACCGAGTCGGAACTCTGGAGCGCATGCGCCCTGAGCCGGCGCTCTGCGACGACAGAGGCTACCGCGATGGGAGGCCCACAAGAGCGAAAGAACAAAGATGGATGAAAATAGATAAATGAAAGACCAATAGAAGTGGCCCGCTCGTCCCTCTCCCTCCCCACCCCACCCCGCAAAGGATAAATAAATAAATTAAAAAAAAAAAAAAAGGTGATGTCCGTGTACAAATTTTTTTGGAGGGAGCCACTATGGTGCTGTGCCCAGATGAGAAACACTCTGGTCTTTCAGGGCATTCTGAGGTCTGCACTCATTTTTTCTCTTCAGCATGTTCACATCGCCGGGGCTACTGGAAAATTTCTGTCATTTGTACTGCTCAATGACAAACAGGACGACCTGACAAGGAGATAATAAAATGGGAAATTTGACAGGCAGAGAAGGCCCTGAAGTAAAACTCTGTTTCTCTGGAGGTTAAGTTGCAGGAAACAAAGGGGGTTTCAGAAATTGGACCCAATTAATGTTCTCCACTCGTGACCTCTTCAGCTCTGGGGACCAAAGGTGGTAAGATGGAAAGGGCCTGCCTAGGCTTCTGTCAAGGGGCTTGCTGAGTGGCTCGGTGGTAAAGAATCCTCCTGTCAATGCAGGAGCTGCAGGTTCGATCCCTAGATGGGGAAGATCCCCTAAAGGAGGAAACGGCAATCTACTCCAGTATTCTTGCCTGGAGAATCCCGTGGATAGAGAAGCCTGGAGGGCTACAGTCTGTGGGGTCACAAAGAGTCAGACACGATTCTGCATCCAGTAGCTGGGGGTTCCGTGTGCCCCTCCCTAAGGGCTCAGTGCCTCCATTGTGACTCAGCAGCTTTGGTAATAATGAAACCCGTGGGGCCTCTCCCTCAGGGCTCGTTGCATCTTCTGAAAAGAGAATTCCTAAGAAATACAAAGAATTCAGTCTTTAATCTCTGACAGTGGAAATGCCAAGTAACTCGGCCCAAGATGCGGCAGCAATGACACACGGTAGGCGGACAGTGGGCCTGGCAGTCCAGGTCGGATGCAATTGCCAGGGCAGCCGCGAAGTGTTCTGTTCAAGTCCTTGTAGGTCCCCCGTGGACTGGCTCCTTCTGAACTCAAGCATCTGTTTGCTGTCAGGTTAAGAAAGCGACATCTGCTTTCCACTTTCTCAGGGATGTTGAGAGAGCTGGTGAAGAGCTGTAATGAAGGGAACTGGGAAATTCTTGAGATCGATATTGTTTAACTGCTAAAGTTGGGTCTGTGAGTGAGCTTGGAAGTGGAGAGCTGACAATCGCCCAGGGCATCAGCTGAGGTTCTTGGCAATAAAGGGCAGGCCCCAGGCATGTTCCCACCTGCTTTGGCCACTTTGCAGAGTGATGGACGTGAACTCGGGCCATCCTTCTATGAGACTAAGCATGTGCAGAAGCGGAGAGCAGGGACGTGACCCCTCAGGCTCTGTGGTCACTACCTCCAAGACTCCCCGGAGAGAGGTGGAGTGTTAACAGGAAGACAGGATCAATACCAAACAGCCAGGCAGAGATACTGTGTCTGTTACCCTTGTTTAATTTGCTCCGTGTAGGAAGATTAGGCTGAATAATCCAGTTAGGCAGTTTTTCTGAGTTTGGAGTATTGTTAGTTTTTCAGAAGTCTTGCTTCCATTGATGGCTCATTCCAGTATGTGCCTGTGGGTAATTTATCTGTAAAACACTTGAATTTACAAGGGAATGTCACATTCTTAATTTTCTTTGACTTCTGACAGTTCTGTGAGATGTGTACAACTTGGATAATGTTAAACTTCAGGGATCTCCAAAATGTGATAGCCCAAGCAAGACACCTTGTCTCTTCCTCACATGGACAGATCAGTTCAGTAGACTTTTCTTCAACCTGCAATTATTCTGGGCCCTGGATTCTCTTCATCTTGTTGTTTTTGTTTTTGTCTTGTCCACTTTCTAAAAAACATTTATTTAGGCTGTATAGGGTCTTAGTTACAGCTGACGGTATCTTCGATCTTCGTTGTGGTGGAATCTTTCATTCATTGAAGCATGTGGGATCTAGTTCCCTGATCGGGAATTGAACCCAGACTCCCTGCACTGGGAGCGTGGAGTCATCATCCCTGGACCTCCAGCGAAGTTGTCTTTGTTCCGGTTTGAGCGGGCCCTTGTCCAGGGTGCAGCCAATGGGAAGAGGAAAGTGTGCGACCTCACCTGGTCTGGTCTCCAGGCACCATGGGTTAAGAAAGCGACATCTGCTTTCCACTTTCTCAGGGATGTTGAGAGAGCTGGTGAAGAGCTGTAATGAAGGGAACTGGGAAATTCTTGAGATCGATATTGTTTAACTGCTAAAGTTGGGTCTGTGAGTGAGCTTGGAAGTGGAGAGCTGACAATCGCCCAGGGCATCAGCTGAGGTTCTTGGCAATAAAGGGCAGGCCCCAGGCATGTTCCCACCTGCTTTGGCCACTTTGCAGAGTGATGGACGTGAACTCGGGCCATCCTTCTATGAGACTAAGCATGTGCAGAAGCGGAGAGCAGGGACGTGACCCCTCAGGCTCTGTGGTCACTACCTCCAAGACTCCCCGGAGAGAGGTGGAGTGTTAACAGGAAGACAGGATCAATACCAAACAGCCAGGCAGAGATACTGTGTCTGTTACCCTTGTTTAATTTGCTCCGTGTAGGAAGATTAGGCTGAATAATCCAGTTAGGCAGTTTTTCTGAGTTTGGAGTATTGTTAGTTTTCAGAAGTCTTGCTTCCATTGATGGCTCATTCCAGTATGTGCCTGTGGGTAATTTATCTGTAAAACACTTGAATTTACAAGGGAATGTCACATTCTTAATTTTCTTTGACTTCTGACAGTTCTGTGAGATGTGTACAACTTGGATAATGTTAAACTTCAGGGATCTCCAAAATGTGATAGCCCAAGCAAGACACCTTGTCTCTTCCTCACATGGACAGATCAGTTCAGTAGACTTTTCTTCAACCTGCAATTATTCTGGGCCCTGGATTCTCTTCATCTTGTTGTTTTTGTTTTTGTCTTGTCCACTTTCTAAAAAACATTTATTTAGGCTGTATAGGGTCTTAGTTACAGCTGACGGTATCTTCGATCTTCGTTGTGGTGGAATCTTTCATTCATTGAAGCATGTGGGATCTAGTTCCCTGATCGGGAATTGAACCCAGACTCCCTGCACTGGGAGCGTGGAGTCATCATCCCTGGACCTCCAGCGAAGTTGTCTTTGTTCCGGTTTGAGCGGGCCCCTTGTCCAGGGTGCAGCCAATGGGAAGAGGAAAGTGTGCGACCTCACCTGGTCTGGTCTCCAGGCACCAGGCTGGGAAGGGGACGCATCACTCCTGCCACACGTCTCTGGAGAGAACATTGTCATGTCTTCTGCACAGAAGGTGGCGAACAGTTCACTAGCCAGTCAGTCCTGGGCCTTGTTACACTTGCATCACTCTGGGAAAAAGGGAGACGTGAAAGCCAGCCGTCTGTGTCCTCCTTCCATAAGGCTGGTATTAGCTCCTTTTTCCACAGTTGAGGAAGCAGATTGAGACAGAGAAACAGATTTCCTCAAAGGCACACAGCGGGTTAAAGGTAGCACTGGAGCATGGCACGGGGGCTCCTCAGTTCTTTTTCCCCGTCCCTCATCGCTCTCCCTGGACAGTAGGGCAGATCACTTAAAATTAACACTGTCCTAAAAAACGCTCGGGTGTGTAATTAGCATCAGCGTGTGCAGCCAGCAGGCTAAATGCTGGGTTGTGACAGAACTGTGTCCAACTTCTCTGCCTTCCTTCCTGGCACAAAGACACTGAGGTGATATATACTCTATCTGTTGGGGTCCCAGTGCCCCCAAGAGTGGATGTGAGCAGACACAGAGAATCAGACAGAGGGAGTAATGACTGTCTCTTTACCTTCTCAGGTTAGCTACCTTGGCCACAAAAGTTTTTCTCTGACCATTCCAGTTGCCACTGGCTTCTTTTATTACAGAATACCTCATGCTCCTGACTGCTGGTTTTCCCAGTGCGATTAGTTTGTGAGCAAGAGAGACCCAGATTGACACCTTGTCTCTTCCTCACATGGACAGATCAGTTCAGTAGACTTTTCTTCAACCTGCAATTATTCTGGGCCCTGGATTCTCTTCATCTTGTTGTTTTTGTTTTTGTCTTGTCCACTTTCTAAAAAACATTTATTTAGGCTGTATAGGGTCTTAGTTACAGCTGACGGTATCTTCGATCTTCGTTGTGGTGGAATCTTTCATTCATTGAAGCATGTGGGATCTAGTTCCCTGATCGGGAATTGAACCCAGACTCCCTGCACTGGGAGCGTGGAGTCATCATCCCTGGACCTCCAGCGAAGTTGTCTTTGTTCCGGTTTGAGCGGGCCCCTTGTCCAGGGTGCAGCCAATGGGAAGAGGAAAGTGTGCGACCTCACCTGGTCTGGTCTCCAGGCACCAGGCTGGGAAGGGGACGCATCACTCCTGCCACACGTCTCTGGAGAGAACATTGTCATGTCTTCTGCACAGAAGGTGGCGAACAGTTCACTAGCCAGTCAGTCCTGGGCCTTGTTACACTTGCATCACTCTGGGAAAAAGGGAGACGTGAAAGCCAGCCGTCTGTGTCCTCCTTCCATAAGGCTGGTATTAGCTCCTTTTTCCACAGTTGAGGAAGCAGATTGAGACAGAGAAACAGATTTCCTCAAAGGCACACAGCGGGTTAAAGGTAGCACTGGAGCATGGCACGGGGGCTCCTCAGTTCTTTTCCTCGTCCCTCATCGCTCTCCCTGGACAGTAGGGCAGATCACTTAAAATTAACACTGTCCTAAAAAACGCTCGGGTGTGTAATTAGCATCAGCGTGTGCAGCCAGCAGGCTAAATGCTGGGTTGTGACAGAACTGTGTCCAACTTCTCTGCCTTCCTTCCTGGCACAAAGACACTGAGGTGATATATACTCTATCTGTTGGGGTCCCAGTGCCCCCAAGAGTGGATGTGAGCAGACACAGAGAATCAGACAGAGGGAGTAATGACTGTCTCTTTACCTTCTCAGGTTAGCTACCTTGGCCACAAAAGTTTTTCTCTGACCATTCCAGTTGCCACTGGCTTCTTTTATTACAGAATACCTCATGCTCCTGACTGCTGGTTTTCCCAGTGCGATTAGTTTGTGAGCAAGAGAGACCCAGATTGAGCAATTATGCTTGGTTGTCTCCTACACTGCTGCACACAGCCATCATCAGCCCAGGCTCTTCCCTCCTGCCAGGACACCCGGAGGAAAGCAGTGATGCTGTGTGGTGTGATTCAGATCTCTCCAAGTAGCTCTCCAAGCATCACCAGCCTGGGAGCTCAAGCTTGACTTACCTTAGAATTCATACAGAAATCTGGTTAATTTTTGGCTTTGACGACCCATAAAAATAATTCTGGTTCTTTGTCAACTCCCAGCCCCAAAGCTCTTCTCTCCCTGGGGTTGGGAAGAAACCCCTTGTGTTCATGTTTTAGGACCTGCCTCTCTTGCTCTGATATGCTTCCTCTCTGTGGGCCTCTGCCTTGCCAAGGTAAAGATGCTCAGTCCCCATTGTTCCTAGTCCTCTGAGCCTCAAGCCCCCTGACCTGCCAAGCATTGGGCTGGAAAAACCTGCCCTCCTTCTGTTGACCAGAGCAGAGTTACTTGGGCCCCAAGGGCTTACTGAGTGCAGTAAGATGGCTTGAGGTTGTTAGTAGCTCTCAGAGGGCTTCCCTGGTGGCCCAGTGGATAAAGAGCTCGCCTTGCAGTGTAAGGGGCACCGGTTCGATCCTTGGCCTGGAAAGATCCCACGTGCCACAAAGCAACTGGGCCAGTGTGTCCAATCGCGAGCCAGTGCTCTGGAGCGCATGTGCCCAGAGCAAGCACTCTGCAACAAAAGAGGCCACAGCAATGGGAGGCCCAAACAGGCTAAAGAATAAAAATGGATGAAAATAAATGAAAAATAAATACATAAAAACAGGCCAAATTTTTTTTTAAAAAAGCACTTCTCTGAGTACATGTGCACCCCTAGGATGAGGGGGCTGGTTAGTCCAAGAATGAAGGGCTGTGTATCCCCTGAAAGACTGCAGGGGCACATGCCCTGAAGATTAATTTTGTTCCCTTGGAGAGTCCTTCTGTCCCCCTCGTTGGACAATTCAGTGTGCATCTGATTCCCAGGCATTGACATGACTTAAGCTTCCCTCCCTCCCCCCACCCACCCCCCACAGAAGAAACTTGTCTACTAGAGATTAGGGAATAAGGTAAGGTTATAAAACCTCACCCATAAATTTAAAAATATAAATAAAATTTTAACAACTTTAGTCCAAAACTGTAATTCAGATCTCAATTCCAGTTCATTGATGCCTCCAGGAAAAAAAGTGCCACCCCTACCAGTTTCTGGGTACCACTGAAATAAATGCTTTCCTATAACCCAATGCTTTCTTAGTGTTTTAGATGTATGATCTTTTGATACAGCTCTGGCTTTATTTCTGGCTTCCCTGGTTGGCTCAGTGGCAAAGAATCTGCCGACAATGCAGGAGACTCGGTTTCAGTTCCTGGGTTGGGAAGATCCTTTGGAGAAGGAAATGGCAACCCACTCCAGCATTCTCTCCTGGGAAATCCCATGGACAGAGGAGCCTGGTGGGCCATGGGCCACGGAGTCACAAAGAGTTGGACATGACTGAGCGACTAAACAACAACATTACTTTGTTTCTAGGCCCCATCCTCAGACACACTGAGGTGAAGGAAGTATTCATACGCAAACCGTATGGCCACAGAAATTACCAGGTAGCCTAGATACTTGTCTTGATGGAAAATTATTAAATTGCTCTGTCAATTCTCAAAAAAGCCACTGGAAAAAACTGCCAATCAAGCAAAGCTAAGTTTATTGAACTAACTTCAATTAAGAGCAGTACCACCTTTGAGTATCTTAGTTGTATCTTAGAGGGAGGAAATCAGGGAAGGATATTTTGAGTGTTTCAGGACCAGGACTAGGGCTAGATGGTTTAAGGCAGGTCTTGAAATGCAGAGAACTAGTTAGATTGAGGAAAGTTAATGATATGAGAGCTTTGGATCGATGATCCCACAAATCAAGAGTCTTAGAGTATCCAAAAGCAAGCTGTTAATCTTGACAAGGGAGCTATTTTAGTTACTCAGTGCTAACTTCCAGAAGCGAATCTCTTCCAGAACAAGTAGTTAAGCTTCTTCTGCCTCATCCTAGGTTTTTTTTTTTTTTTTTTCTTTTAAGCCTTATGTAGCATAGAGAAAGGAAAATAAATTTCAGTTCCAAAAATGTCAATACATTTGTATCACACATGTAACTATAGGTTGTCCTATCTTCTTTTATTTCATGTATGTTTGTCTCCTTGGCTTGATTCAGTATATTTCAAGACAACAATCAACTAGCTTGCATTAGGTTACTTGACTCTATACAGCCCAGTGGTGAGCACAAGTATCCTATTCAACAAACATTACCTCTTCCACGAAGTCTTCCATGATGCCACCTCCTGGTTCTCAGTCGTTTCACAGGACTGTGTTCACACCTCTCTTCCGATGCCTGTTATCTGTGGCAAGATGAGGCTTCTCTCATCTTTTCCTCCTCCACGCTTTCTGGAGAAAGGGTCTTCTGTAAAACCGAGTAAGGAGACAAGGGTGAGGGTCCTAAGAGTTCAATGTAAATAAAACATTTCTGGCTTCCTGGTTGGCTCAGTGGCAAAGAATCTGCCGACAATGCAGGAGACTCGGTTTCAGTCCCTTTAGTTTTAAAAGGGCAACCCACTCCAGCATTCTCTCCTGGGAAATCCCATGGACAGAGGAGCCTGGTGGGCCATGGGCCACGGAGTCACAAAGAGTTGGACATGACTGAGCGACTAAACAACAACATTACTTTGTTTCTAGGCCCCATCCTCAGACACACTGAGGTGAAGGAAGTATTCATACGCAAACCGTATGGCCACAGAAATTACCAGGTAGCCTAGATACTTGTCTTGATGGAAAATTATTAAATTGCTCTGTCAATTCTCAAAAAAGCCACTGGAAAAAACTGCCAATCAAGCAAAGCTAAGTTTATTGAACTAACTTCAATTAAGAGCAGTACCACCTTTGAGTATCTTAGTTGTATCTTAGAGGGAGGAAATCAGGGAAGGATATTTTGAGTGTTTCAGGACCAGGACTAGGGCTAGATGGTTTAAGGCAGGTCTTGAAATGCAGAGAACTAGTTAGATTGAGGAAAGTTAATGATATGAGAGCTTTGGATCGATGATCCCACAAATCAAGAGTCTTAGAGTATCCAAAAGCAAGCTGTTAATCTTGACAAGGGAGCTATTTTAGTTACTCAGTGCTAACTTCCAGAAGCGAATCTCTTCCAGAACAAGTAGTTGCTTCTTCTGCCTCATCCTAGGTTTTTTTTTTTTTTTTTTCTTTTAAGCCTTATGTAGCATAGAGAAAGGAAAATAAATTTCAGTTCCAAAAATGTCAATACATTTGTATCACACATGTAACTATAGGTTGTCCTATCTTCTTTTATTTCATGTATGTTTGTCTCCTTGGCTTGATTCAGTATATTTCAAGACAACAATCAACTAGCTTGCATTAGGTTACTTGACTCTATACAGCCCAGTGGTGAGCACAAGTATCCTATTCAACAAACATTACCTCTTCCACGAAGTCTTCCATGATGCCACCTCCTGGTTCTCAGTCGTTTCACAGGACTGTGTTCACACCTCTCTTCCGATGCCTGTTATCTGTGGCAAGATGAGGCTTCTCTCATCTTTTCCTCCTCCACGCTTTCTGGAGAAAGGGTCTTCTGTAAAACCGAGTAAGGAGACAAGGGTGAGGGTCCTAAGAGTTCAATGAAATTAATCCATAAGAAGCAGTCATATTAGCAAGAGAAAGAAAGGTGTATTTATTTAAGAATGTAAAGGAAGGAAGGAATTGCCTTTTCGGTAATTCCAAGACATGCAAGATTTGATGCTGCCTCTCCAGGAAGAGCCAGATATTGGGGGAAATTGGAGAAACTGAACAAAATCAAGAATGCTATAGGGAAGAAGAATGAGGGAGACCAGAGGAAGAACAATCACCCTGATACTGGCAGGCGACTCAGTGGGAAAAGGGGAGGAATATTCATTCTGCTTCATCCTTCATCCAATTAACCTGTGTGCCTGCCTACTCCTTTGCTAGATCATGAGATCCAAGAAGATGAGCCACAGCTATGGCTTCTTAGCTTTCATGTCTCTACTGACTGATCACATGCACACACACTGCCTACTAAGGTGACATCCCGTCCCAGGAGTTTTGAAAAGAATTGATCATAAGACTGGCTTCTTCCAGTTATGGAGGGAGAATCAGTCTGTCAGCTGCATCATATCTAGATGTATTTGTTGTTTCAATGTCCAAATTTTTGTAGAAATGATTGGACCCCATTGTATCTATCTTCTTGGTCTAAATTTGGCAGTCATATACTTTAGCCAGCCTACAATTCACCTCGCTTATGTCCTTCATTAAGTGTCTTTTTAAAACGTCTTTTGAAGTGAAGCATCATTATATCATTTTTACAGATACCAGTCTCAGGATCAGTTTTCCCTCTGGCAGTTTCCTTAATTGGTGATTTGGCAACACTGGGTTTTTTCTTCCAACCTGCCAGTTTCCTTCATCTAAAGCAAATTCTGTCAAATGAATAAGTGCCCATAGCACAATTACCAAGCACAAAACGAAACTGCAAATAGGCATTAGCTTACCAGGGTAGTCCCGAGTATATTAAAAAGAAAGAGACAAGCTTAAGAGATTGACAAGAGAATGGAGCGTTTCATTTTTTCATTCTGTTTTATTGCTGCAATATCCCATTTGATGACTTCCAGCTTTCATAGCATCACTTCCTGCAAAATTTGTAAAACCGAGTAAGGAGACAAGGGTGAGGGTCCTAAGAGTTCAATGAAATTAATCCATAAGAAGCAGTCATATTAGCAAGAGAAAGAAAGGTGTATTTATTTAAGAATGTAAAGGAAGGAAGGAATTGCCTTTTCGGTAATTCCAAGACATGCAAGATTTGATGCTGCCTCTCCAGGAAGAGCCAGATATTGGGGGAAATTGGAGAAACTGAACAAAATCAAGAATGCTATAGGGAAGAAGAATGAGGGAGACCAGAGGAAGAACAATCACCCTGATACTGGCAGGCGACTCAGTGGGAAAAGGGGAGGAATATTCATTCTGCTTCATCCTTCATCCAATTAACCTGTGTGCCTGCCTACTCCTTTGCTAGATCATGAGATCCAAGAAGATGAGCCACAGCTATGGCTTCTTAGCTTTCATGTCTCTACTGACTGATCACATGCACACACACTGCCTACTAAGGTGACATCCCGTCCCAGGAGTTTTGAAAAGAATTGATCATAAGACTGGCTTCTTCCAGTTATGGAGGGAGAATCAGTCTGTCAGCTGCATCATATCTAGATGTATTTGTTGTTTCAATGTCCAAATTTTTGTAGAAATGATTGGACCCCATTGTATCTATCTTCTTGGTCTAAATTTGGCAGTCATATACTTTAGCCAGCCTACAATTCACCTCGCTTATGTCCTTCATTAAGTGTCTTTTTAAAACGTCTTTTGAAGTGAAGCATCATTATATCATTTTACAGATACCAGTCTCAGGATCAGTTTTCCCTCTGGCAGTTTCCTTAATTGGTGATTTGGCAACACTGGGTTTTTTCTTCCAACCTGCCAGTTTCCTTCATCTAAAGCAAATTCTGTCAAATGAATAAGTGCCCATAGCACAATTACCAAGCACAAAACGAAACTGCAAATAGGCATTAGCTTACCAGGGTAGTCCCGAGTATATTAAAAAGAAAGAGACAAGCTTAAGAGATTGACAAGAGAATGGAGCGTTTCATTTTTTCATTCTGTTTTATTGCTGCAATATCCCATTTGATGACTTCCAGCTTTCATAGCATCACTTCCTGCAATGACACTAATGAAGAAATGCTGCTTTTTGTTCATTCTTTAACCAGTGATGTTGCTCTTTAATGGGAGTCTAGCACGTCCCCCACTGTTCATGTAGAGTTATGAACAGTGGAGTCTCTAGGGTACTCTGATGTGCACAACACTCTTTTCCCTTTAGGATTTCTCTGATTAGGCGGTAAGTACACTTTCCATCCATAAATGCAATGTTCTGGATATTTCAGAATATGAGCAGAAGCACAAATATTTTTCCAGCCTGGAAAAAAATTTTTTAAAAGCCCAAAGGGGAAGCATGATCAGTTAATTTTTCATCACATCTCTCTGCTCTGTAGAATATACTGTTTTCCTTTTAATTATTTCCTAATCATTTTTCTGCCATCCTCATTAAATGTTCTTAAGTCCTTATTAAATTTTCTTCTGTTCTTTATTAAAGCACTCACACTTATCACCATTTTGGTTCCCCATCTGCACGTGACTGGTTTCTAAATAGTTTTTTCTCTGATAAGAAAGTTATGCTGCCACTTGGACTGAATGCCCATGCTGGCTTGATTTCCCACGGAACTCCCTTAGTTTCCTCTCTGTTGTCTTCTGTGGGTTCCTTCTACTTGCCTAGAAGTATGGAATTTGATGCCAGTTCGCAAAGACTCCAGAATAAATGCTGGATTCAAGCTGCCCAAACTGTGAGGGCAGTGAGATACACTTACTGATTCTCTATCATGAAATGTGACAGAGTCCTAGGTTAGCTCCAAACCAGCCAGGACATCACCTAAAATCTCTAACAAAGCAGACCCACTTCAAGACCCAGGAACAAAGGGAATACCTTCTGGAGAGTAGAAAACAAAGTGATTGCTCTCCAACCCTACTCTGCCGGTCTTCTTTGGAAGCATTTCATTTCCAAAAGATAATGGACAGAAACCAAGCACAAAACGCTCATAAGTATATTAAAGAAAGAGACAAGCTTAAGAGATTGACAAGAGAATGGAGCGTTTCATTTTTTCATTCTGTTTTATTGCTGCAATATCCCATTTGATGACTTCCAGCTTTCATAGCATCACTTCCTGCAATGACACTAATGAAGAAATGCTGCTTTTTGTTCATTCTTTAACCAGTGATGTTGCTCTTTAATGGGAGTCTAGCACGTCCCCCACTGTTCATGTAGAGTTATGAACAGTGGAGTCTCTAGGGTACTCTGATGTGCACAACACTCTTTTCCCTTTAGGATTTCTCTGATTAGGCGGTAAGTACACTTTCCATCCATAAATGCAATGTTCTGGATATTTCAGAATATGAGCAGAAGCACAAATATTTTTCCAGCCTGGAAAAAAATTTTTTAAAAGCCCAAAGGGGAAGCATGATCAGTTAATTTTTCATCACATCTCTCTGCTCTGTAGAATATACTGTTTTCCTTTTAATTATTTCCTAATCATTTTTCTGCCATCCTCATTAAATGTTCTTAAGTCCTTATTAAATTTTCTTCTGTTCTTTATTAAAGCACTCACACTTATCACCATTTTGGTTCCCCATCTGCACGTGACTGGTTTCTAAATAGTTTTTTCTCTGATAAGAAAGTTATGCTGCCACTTGGACTGAATGCCCATGCTGGCTTGATTTCCCACGGAACTCCCTTAGTTTCCTCTCTGTTGTCTTCTGTGGGTTCCTTCTACTTGCCTAGAAGTATGGAATTTGATGCCAGTTCGCAAAGACTCCAGAATAAATGCTGGATTCAAGCTGCCCAAACTGTGAGGGCAGTGAGATACACTTACTGATTCTCTATCATGAAATGTGACAGAGTCCTAGGTTAGCTCCAAACCAGCCAGGACATCACCTAAAATCTCTAACAAAGCAGACCCACTTCAAGACCCAGGAACAAAGGGAATACCTTCTGGAGAGTAGAAAACAAAGTGATTGCTCTCCAACCCTACTCTGCCGGTCTTCTTTGGAAGCATTTCATTTCCAAAAGATAATGGACAGATTTTGATGTTACCACAAAATAAATGAGTCTATCACATGGAGCATCAAGTTGAATAGAAAACAGGCTTTTCAAATGCAGTTATCATATTACATCAGAATAAATCAACAGATTAAGAAACTTCTTTTCAGTTGTGTGAAGGAAAAACTGATACAATGCTTTTATTTTTTGGTATATTTTTATTTTATTATTATTATTATTTTTTTGGCCACTTCTACTGATCTTTCATTTATTTATCATTGTTTTTTGGCCTGTGTGGACCTCCCATCGCAGTGGCCTCTGTTGTAGCAGAGCACTGGCTTTGGGCGCATGCGCTCCAGAGCTCCGGCTCAGTAGTTGGACACATCGGTCCAGCTGCTCCGCGACACGTGGAATTTTCCAGGCCAGGGATCAAACCGGCACACCTTGCACTGCAAGGTGGTGTCCTTACCCACTGGATTACCAGGGAAGCCCTAGTATATTTTTAAATAAGAGACTTTAGTTTTCAAATATTACTGAAACTGTTGTGTTAAGGATAGCATAAACCTTTGCTAATATTCCGACCATGATTTTAAAAGTTTTTTTTCTATGACTAATCTGGGATTATACATATCTGTAAATGACAAAACTCTGTAAAAGCAAAATTAAAATAATTAAGTAAAAAAATTTTAATTATTTCATTTGTAAAATTTTTATTGATTTACTTTTGGCTGTGTTAGGTCTTCATTGTTGCCTGAGGGCTTTCTCTAGTTGCCTAGAAGTATGGAATTTGATGCCAGTTCGCAAAGACTCCAGAATAAATGCTGGATTCAAGCTGCCCAAACTGTGAGGGCAGTGAGATACACTTACTGATTCTCTATCATGAAATGTGACAGAGTCCTAGGTTAGCTCCAAACCAGCCAGGACATCACCTAAAATCTCTAACAAAGCAGACCCACTTCAAGACCCAGGAACAAAGGGAATACCTTCTGGAGAGTAGAAAACAAAGTGATTGCTCTCCAACCCTACTCTGCCGGTCTTCTTTGGAAGCATTTCATTTCCAAAAGATAATGGACAGATTTTGATGTTACCACAAAATAAATGAGTCTATCACATGGAGCATCAAGTTGAATAGAAAACAGGCTTTTCAAATGCAGTTATCATATTACATCAGAATAAATCAACAGATTAAGAAACTTCTTTTCAGTTGTGTGAAGGAAAAACTGATACAATGCTTTTATTTTTTGGTATATTTTTATTTTATTATTATTATTATTTTTTTGGCCACTTCTACTGATCTTTCATTTATTTATCATTGTTTTTTGGCCTGTGTGGACCTCCCATCGCAGTGGCCTCTGTTGTAGCAGAGCACTGGCTTTGGGCGCATGCGCTCCAGAGCTCCGGCTCAGTAGTTGGACACATCGGTCCAGCTGCTCCGCGACACGTGGAATTTTCCAGGCCAGGGATCAAACCGGCACACCTTGCACTGCAAGGTGGTGTCCTTACCCACTGGATTACCAGGGAAGCCCTAGTATATTTTTAAATAAGAGACTTTAGTTTTCAAATATTACTGAAACTGTTGTGTTAAGGATAGCATAAACCTTTGCTAATATTCCGACCATGATTTTAAAAGTTTTTTTTCTATGACTAATCTGGGATTATACATATCTGTAAATGACAAAACTCTGTAAAAGCAAAATTAAAATAATTAAGTAAAAAAATTTTAATTATTTCATTTGTAAAATTTTTATTGATTTACTTTTGGCTGTGTTAGGTCTTCATTGTTGCCTGAGGGCTTTCTCTAGTTGTAGACAGTGGAGGCTACTCTTCGTTGTGGTGCTGGCTTCTTGTTGTGATGACTTCTTCTGTTGCAGAACACGGATTCTAGAGCTTGCAGGCTCAGTAGTTGCGGCACACAGGCTTAGTTGCCCTGCAGCATGTGCGATCTCCCTAGATTAGGGATTGAACCATGTCCCTTGTATTATCAGGCAAATTCTTAATTTCTCAACCACCAATGAAGCCCTATTCCTACCATGATTACTGTTGCTTCTATTCGTAACTCAAATGAGCAGCATCACTGTTACAAAAGATGAAAGGAAAATGAAGAAAAAATTAAATGGTATGGCCCTTGAATTAACAGGTCAGCATGACCATGTGGAAATAAACATAAAATGACTAACTATAAAGTTAAGTGGAATAATCTTAGTTCTAAGTAAGCTACACCAAGGAAGGAAGAGGTCATCCTAACTTCAGGTATTGGTGAAAGAGGTCATTCTTAAGCTTGGCACTGAGACATGTGAAGGAATTTTGATGGCAAAACTTTGTTGGATTTTTTGATTAAAGGAACTTCAGGAACAAAGCTGTAAAGGGCAGGAAAGTAAAGCCAGGGAACAATGAGTAGCCCAGAGCTGAAGGTTATAGAGGAAGGCAAAGGGAAGCAAGTCTGGGGGTAGAGCTTTGAGGCCTGAGGGCCATTCCAGTACTTTGTGTTTTAAGGACGTGCCATGATGAGATACAAAGAGACTGAAAACTTGGTACTAAGACTTCAAGCCCCTGATATTGGTAGCTGATATTTGATAGCTTTGTGCACTTGAATACCTATTTTTTGATCTATAAAATGAAGATAATAATAGTAGTTACCAGCTAAGGTTATGAAGATCAAATCCATGTGAAAGAACTTAGTACCTTTGTAGACATAGTATCAGCTCTCAAGAAAAGGTAGCTATTATTATTATAAGTACTTTAATATGATAACAGGTCATTATAGCAGATATTAAATGGAAATAGAAGAAAAGTAAAGGAAACACAAAAGAATTGGGGGGAGGGGGTGAGTTGTTGCAATAGCCAAGAGGCTAAAGGGAAAGTTTTTTTTTTTCATTTGTTGCCTGAGGGCTTTCTCTAGTTGTAGACAGTGGAGGCTACTCTTCGTTGTGGTGCTGGCTTCTTGTTGTGATGACTTCTTCTGTTGCAGAACACGGATTCTAGAGCTTGCAGGCTCAGTAGTTGCGGCACACAGGCTTAGTTGCCCTGCAGCATGTGCGATCTCCCTAGATTAGGGATTGAACCATGTCCCTTGTATTATCAGGCAAATTCTTAATTTCTCAACCACCAATGAAGCCCTATTCCTACCATGATTACTGTTGCTTCTATTCGTAACTCAAATGAGCAGCATCACTGTTACAAAAGATGAAAGGAAAATGAAGAAAAAATTAAATGGTATGGCCCTTGAATTAACAGGTCAGCATGACCATGTGGAAATAAACATAAAATGACTAACTATAAAGTTAAGTGGAATAATCTTAGTTCTAAGTAAGCTACACCAAGGAAGGAAGAGGTCATCCTAACTTCAGGTATTGGTGAAAGAGGTCATTCTTAAGCTTGGCACTGAGACATGTGAAGGAATTTTGATGGCAAAACTTTGTTGGATTTTTTGATTAAAGGAACTTCAGGAACAAAGCTGTAAAGGGCAGGAAAGTAAAGCCAGGGAACAATGAGTAGCCCAGAGCTGAAGGTTATAGAGGAAGGCAAAGGGAAGCAAGTCTGGGGGTAGAGCTTTGAGGCCTGAGGGCCATTCCAGTACTTTGTGTTTTAAGGACGTGCCATGATGAGATACAAAGAGACTGAAAACTTGGTACTAAGACTTCAAGCCCCTGATATTGGTAGCTGATATTTGATAGCTTTGTGCACTTGAATACCTATTTTTTGATCTATAAAATGAAGATAATAATAGTAGTTACCAGCTAAGGTTATGAAGATCAAATCCATGTGAAAGAACTTAGTACCTTTGTAGACATAGTATCAGCTCTCAAGAAAAGGTAGCTATTATTATTATAAGTACTTTAATATGATAACAGGTCATTATAGCAGATATTAAATGGAAATAGAAGAAAAGTAAAGGAAACACAAAAGAATTGGGGGGAGGGGGTGAGTTGTTGCAATAGCCAAGAGGCTAAAGGGAAAGTTGCATAGGGGACAGAGTTAACAAAATTTGATGGCTTGTTAAGGGTGAAAGTGAATGCCCCTGGACTTAAGCCTGCAAGGCTCCTCTGTTCACGTGACTCTCCAGGCAAGGATACTGGAGTGGATAACGGTTCCTTTCTTCAGGGGATCTTCTCAACCCAGGGATCAAACCCAGTTCTCCCACTTGGCAGATGTATTCTTTACTGTCTGAGCCACCAGGAAAGCTGAAAGATGAATCAGATAATCTCAGAAAATCAAGCCTTGTGAGGACAAACTTCATTAACTCAAGGAGGACACCACACCCACCACAGTGACACAAACATCACTTGTTCCCCAACAGGTGCCTTCTCCTTGGGGAGCAGAATTACTCCAGCAACTGATAAATTGCTGAGAGAGTTCCACACCGACCTGGGCTTTTCCTTGGGGCTGGGAATGTTCTCCCTAATGACCTCTTCCATATTCTGCCTGCAGGCTAAGGGTCACAGGACAGTTCTCTTCTACTTGGACCACAGGTAAGGAAGAGTCGGAGCAGAGGTGGACTGCTGGCAGAAGGAAGGTTTTCTCCTGTCATTATTACGGCACTTGAGGTATCAGACTGGAAAAAACCTGCCTCATCCCACGGGTCATTCATTTACAGGACAGTTCAGATCACAGACAAAGTGCTCCACTTCCATTTATAGAAGATCAAAGTTAAACCGGAAATGTAGGAAGCGAGATTTCTGGCCCCATCTGTGTGTTTCAGGAAACCCACAGTTTAAGGAATCTTTTGTTTTATCAATGGCCTTGGCCTAAGAAATCAGACACAAAGGAAACTTGAGCTTGTTACCAAAAAGAATTGACAGTTCAGCAACTGGTGGATTGCCAGGCAATGGGACCTCTGGGCAGTTGGGAAAGTGAACCAGATGAAGGATTTCATTCACTGGTGCCATAACCAGTATCTGGGACTCCTCAGATGTTCAGCACTCAGGTAAACAGATCCACAGGAAATTCACTTGAAGAGTAACTGCTATCCGAATTGCTCTTAACCACATCTTTCAAAGGTTAGCCATAGAGTGGTTTCATTTTTATTGTCAAAATACGTCATTTATTAGACTGCAGATCTGTCATAGGAGATCATTTTCTTTTAACGTACACATCCTTTTTTTTTTTTTAAGTATAACTGTATAAATGGAGATATTGAGAATTAAGACTTTACTTAGTTTCAAGATGCCACAGACAAGATTGTCCATGACATAGTGACAGCCCTATTCTGCTAAAATGCATGAAAAGTAAAAACTCTTGAGACTTCAGGGTTCTGGTTGGGACAAGGATACCGTTGGTGATTCTTATAAAAATCAGCAAGTCTTTTTCCACGGGTCTAGGGGATTCCTTGTGCAAACTCAGGAGAATACACCAGAGCTAGTGGAAGAGCAGTGTAAGTATAATGAGCTTGAGCAAGCTCCAGGAAATGGTGAAGGACTGAGAAGCCTACCTGTCGCAGTCCGTGGGGTGGCCAAGAGTCAGACATGACTGAGCGACTGGACTGACCTGAACCGAAGTGAAGAGCAGGCTTATCTATCAGGCATACACAGTATTCTAGAAGAGCTCCATTTCTTAGGCTCTGTCAGGGCAGGAAATGGGCTTTGCTCCTGAGAGAAGCCGTTTGCTGTTTATTCCTAATGATGGTTAATGTATGAACAAACCGAGCTCCCGGAGTGCTAACGGAGAGCATCAGCGACGCTGGGACACAAAGGCGCTAATGAAGCGGAGCCATGTGGCTCGTGCTTTGAAAATGCCCATGGCGGAGGAGGGAGGGGAAGCGTGTGGCTAGATGAAGTCATTTCTAAGAGCAGTAGATGAAAGGGCAAGGCTAGAACAAAGCAGCTGAAAATAATTACGTATTTAAACTCCCTCTACTCGGTGTGGCAGGAAAATTTTATTTTATCACTTTCTCCTTTGACATGTCAAAAATACACAAGCTTTTGCATTCTTAGGGCCTCTGCTCTCTAGTGGAAAAAATAAGAGGCTGGGTAGCTGAGAGGGCATTTTGGCACCGAGTGATGGACAGGTAGGACATCAGCCAACAGCTCTGTCACTCATCTTTCCTCCGTCCTCGGAGCTGACCGCAGATGTCACCCACGCCCATCTCTCTGCTTGGCTCCCCGCATGATGTGGATGCGGATGCCGCTGCCTCAGTGACTTCTGCCCAAAGACCATTAAACATTCTGGGGGCTTTGGAAATGGAGCTGTTCTATGGGGCAGAGGTTGCATGAGCGAGGGAGGGGGTAGGGAGAAAAAAAGGAAAACATGAATCTCTGCATGTTTTGCCCCCCTCAAGAAAATGGCTGTCCCTAATTATACAAAATGATAGAGAGAGTAGTTGACTGGAACCATTGAAAATGACAGCTATTTATCTGAATAGCCTCGAAGACCAGGTCACCCTAGTTAATCCACTAAGAGCACACTTTCTATATATGCAATTTCCATCACATTCTCTGAATGCTACAGTGCTGGCTGGCATCAGCCCTGAGCAGGAAAACAGCTTTTTTGGTCTTCCTGTGGAAACCTCTAGCAGGCATCTATATACTGGCTCCATGATTTGCTCTATCAAGTAAGTCATGCATCTGTGGTAGGAAGAGGAAAGATAGTTTTGAGTTAGAAAATGAGGGGGAGACTTCCCTGGCGGTCCAGTGGCTAAGTCTCCATGGTCCCAAAGCAGGGGGGCTCCTGAGAGAAGCCGTTTGCTGTTTATTCCTAATGATGGTTAATGTATGAACAAACCGAGCTCCCGGAGTGCTAACGGAGAGCATCAGCGACGCTGGGACACAAAGGCGCTAATGAAGCGGAGCCATGTGGCTCGTGCTTTGAAAATGCCCATGGCGGAGGAGGGAGGGGAAGCGTGTGGCTAGATGAAGTCATTTCTAAGAGCAGTAGATGAAAGGGCAAGGCTAGAACAAAGCAGCTGAAAATAATTACGTATTTAAACTCCCTCTACTCGGTGTGGCAGGAAAATTTTATTTTATCACTTTCTCCTTTGACATGTCAAAAATACACAAGCTTTTGCATTCTTAGGGCCTCTGCTCTCTAGTGGAAAAAATAAGAGGCTGGGTAGCTGAGAGGGCATTTTGGCACCGAGTGATGGACAGGTAGGACATCAGCCAACAGCTCTGTCACTCATCTTTCCTCCGTCCTCGGAGCTGACCGCAGATGTCACCCACGCCCATCTCTCTGCTTGGCTCCCCGCATGATGTGGATGCGGATGCCGCTGCCTCAGTGACTTCTGCCCAAAGACCATTAAACATTCTGGGGGCTTTGGAAATGGAGCTGTTCTATGGGGCAGAGGTTGCATGAGCGAGGGAGGGGGTAGGGAGAAAAAAAGGAAAACATGAATCTCTGCATGTTTTGCCCCCCTCAAGAAAATGGCTGTCCCTAATTATACAAAATGATAGAGAGAGTAGTTGACTGGAACCATTGAAAATGACAGCTATTTATCTGAATAGCCTCGAAGACCAGGTCACCCTAGTTAATCCACTAAGAGCACACTTTCTATATATGCAATTTCCATCACATTCTCTGAATGCTACAGTGCTGGCTGGCATCAGCCCTGAGCAGGAAAACAGCTTTTTTGGTCTTCCTGTGGAAACCTCTAGCAGGCATCTATATACTGGCTCCATGATTTGCTCTATCAAGTAAGTCATGCATCTGTGGTAGGAAGAGGAAAGATAGTTTTGAGTTAGAAAATGAGGGGGAGACTTCCCTGGCGGTCCAGTGGCTAAGTCTCCATGGTCCCAAAGCAGGGGATGGGACGCAATCCCTGATGAGGGAAGTAGATTCCACATGCTGCAACTAAGACCTGGCGCAACTAAACACACACACAGACACACACACACACACACACACACTTAAATCATTTTTACAAAGAAAGTAAATGGTAGATACACAGGCATAAAGAGAGCCATATCCATGTAACAAAACCTAAACAGTGAAGAAGGGAAAGGCATGCAACTCCTCACTGTCTGCACTCATGTACAAGACAGTCTAAAGCTGTCCATAAATGTTGGCATTTCTGCCTTTTTCATTTCAATCTACTGGACAAGCAAGGGCTGTGCTAAAACCCGGATCATTGATTTCATGACCACCCTCGTTACAGTTGCCTTGCTTGGGCCATATTTCTGGATGTGCCACTGGATCAGAACTTGGATAGAATCAAACAAACATCCAGTCCTGACTGCCACAGAAAATGCAGTTGTGGTGAGAGGCTTAGAACCTTACTTTCGTCCTCTTTAGATTTGTGGCTCCATCTCCAGGAGCAGCAGGGGTCAATGTGGGCTGGCTACCTTGGGAGAGCCCCTTTTATCCCTGAAGACAAAGGGACATGGTGGGGAGCAACTTCCTTGGTCCCTCAAGAAGGTGTTGCAGAAACCACCCTTAGGGTACAACTACAGCCCTTCCGGGTGGCACAGCGGGAGCTGTGGGTGGTTATTTATTACCAGTCATACTGGCCAACTCTGTTCCACACACCTATTGGACATCTGTCGTGGACCAGGAATGGTGAGAGATTAGAATGATACGCATGTCCTTAAGGCAGTGTTATCTGAATAGCCTCAAGACCAGGTCACCCTAGTTAATCCACTAAGAGCACACTTTCTATATATGCAATTTCCATCACATTCTCTGAATGCTACAGTGCTGGCTGGCATCAGCCCTGAGCAGGAAAACAGCTTTTTTGGTCTTCCTGTGGAAACCTCTAGCAGGCATCTATATACTGGCTCCATGATTTGCTCTATCAAGTAAGTCATGCATCTGTGGTAGGAAGAGGAAAGATAGTTTTGAGTTAGAAAATGAGGGGGAGACTTCCCTGGCGGTCCAGTGGCTAAGTCTCCATGGTCCCAAAGCAGGGGATGGGACGCAATCCCTGATGAGGGAAGTAGATTCCACATGCTGCAACTAAGACCTGGCGCAACTAAACACACACACAGACACACACACACACACACACACACTTAAATCATTTTTACAAAGAAAGTAAATGGTAGATACACAGGCATAAAGAGAGCCATATCCATGTAACAAAACCTAAACAGTGAAGAAGGGAAAGGCATGCAACTCCTCACTGTCTGCACTCATGTACAAGACAGTCTAAAGCTGTCCATAAATGTTGGCATTTCTGCCTTTTTCATTTCAATCTACTGGACAAGCAAGGGCTGTGCTAAAACCCGGATCATTGATTTCATGACCACCCTCGTTACAGTTGCCTTGCTTGGGCCATATTTCTGGATGTGCCACTGGATCAGAACTTGGATAGAATCAAACAAACATCCAGTCCTGACTGCCACAGAAAATGCAGTTGTGGTGAGAGGCTTAGAACCTTACTTTCGTCCTCTTTAGATTTGTGGCTCCATCTCCAGGAGCAGCAGGGGTCAATGTGGGCTGGCTACCTTGGGAGAGCCCCTTTTATCCCTGAAGACAAAGGGACATGGTGGGGAGCAACTTCCTTGGTCCCTCAAGAAGGTGTTGCAGAAACCACCCTTAGGGTACAACTACAGCCCTTCCGGGTGGCACAGCGGGAGCTGTGGGTGGTTATTTATTACCAGTCATACTGGCCAACTCTGTTCCACACACCTATTGGACATCTGTCGTGGACCAGGAATGGTGAGAGATTAGAATGATACGCATGTCCTTAAGGCAGTGTTTCTCAAGTGTCATTCAACATGCTCCCCTGTGAAGCAAGTGACCCCTGTTACTCCCTCCAGGGGAGGTGGCCCACTGAGTGGAGGACAGCAAAGAACCTAATGAGCCTTGCCTCCAGGAGCAGTAATCCCCAATGTCAACCCACTGCATGGTTCAAAGTATTTGGGGTCGCCCAGAAAGGCAAGACTCACACAGGCACTGGGTGGAACTATGCTTTACTCACCTAGAGAACAGACAGAGCAAGAGCAGGTTCACTAGTGAGGGTTGGTCTCCTGTGGTTGGTGGGTCTCCTCCCATGGCAGGGAGGTAGTCTGCATGCGGTCCCCTTGTATGGCAGGCAAAGGAGCCTGTTTCCTCCCACTAGCAAAAGATAGAGCAGAGGTGGTCCCTGGTGGTCCAGTGGGTAAAGAGTCTGCCTTGCATTGCCAGGGGCACCGGTTCAATCCCTGTCCCAGAAAGATTCCACATGCTGTGGAGTGGCTGGACCAGTGTGTCCAATAGAGCCAGTGTTCTAGAGCACATACACCCAGAGCCTGTGCTCTGCAATGAGAGACGCTGTTCTCATAGGGCTCCCATGTTAGACTGAGTTAGAAATAATTCTATATGTGGATACAAGGCAGATGATGGTCAACACTGAGAAATGTTTAAACAGTGCAACTGCACTTATGGAGGAAGGCAAAATTAATTCTGACTGGAGGGTGGCTTGAAGAAGACTACATCAAAGATCCAACAAGATCCCCAGTTCGGGGACAGAAATGGCCATACAGTGTTAAAATTCCATGCAGGGCTTCCCTGGTGGTCTAGTGGGTAAAGAGTCCGCCTTGCAATGCAAGGGTTACCAGTGCGATCCCTGACTTGGGATGATCCCACATGTAGTGGAGCGGCTGGACCTGTGTGTCCAATTATGAGCCAGTGCTTTGGAGCACATGTGCTCAGAGCCGATGCTCTGCAACAAGAGAGGCCACTGCGATGGGAGGCCCACACAGGCTAAAGAATAAAGATGGATGAAAATAAATAAATAAAACACCAATAAAAGAGGCCAGAATTTAAAAAAGAGAGAGAGAGACAGAGAGCAGAGGATTGGCCTAGTGTCATATGACACACATACATGAACAGAACAAAGGAACACACGTCAAGCTCCGAACCAGGAAAGATCCTCCCAAGCAAAGCTATGAGGGTGTCTTACCTCCATATAAGGAAACATTATTCCAGGCCCAAGACATATTCTTTTTTTTTTTTCAACTTTTTATTTTGTATTGGAGCCTAGCCAGTTAACAAGGCTATGGTAGTGTCTGGTGAAGAGTGGTGCATCTTAGTCATACACATACATGCATCCATTCTTCCCGAAATGCCTCTCCCATCCTGGCTGTCACATAACATTGAACGGAGTTCCCCGTGCTATACTATAGGACCTTGCTGGTTATGCACTTTAAATATAGCAGTATGGAAACTTCCTGGTGGTCCAGGGGTTAGGACTCAGAGCTTTCACTGCCAGGACCCAGGTTCGATCCCTGGTTAGGGAACTAAGATCCAAAAAACAAAGACTGAGATAAATATAGAAGTGTGCACCTGTCCATCCCAAACTCCCTAACCATCCTCCTACCTACCCTTCCTCAATGGTGACCATGACTTCTCTGGTGGCCCAGTGGCTAAGACTCCTGGCTTCCAATGCAGGAGGCCTGAGTTCGAGCCCTGGTCAGGGAGCTAGATCCCACATACTGCAACTAAGGCCCAGCACAGTCAAATACATAAATAAAAAGAAATCTGGACATTCTAGGATGGACCATTTAGAGCCCTGTTTGCATAAGGACCTAATGTGGATGCTTAAAAGCCTACATAATACCTGGGAGAAATTATCAAAAGGACTATGAGACAGATGGTTAGGTCTTAGGGCACCTGGATTAAGACTCAGACCCAAAGAGGGGATCACTAGGATTGTTTGGGCATTCTAGATTTGCTGCATTTCTGTATAAATTTTACAGTGATCTTGTCAATTTCTATTGTTTAAAAAACAGACTGCTGGAACGATCTTTGTGGCTCTATAAATCAGTATATGAAGAACTGACCTCATAACACTACTGAGTTTCTGCTCCATGAACATGCTATATCTCTCCATTGGTTTAGGTTGTCTTTAATTTCTCCATCATGTTTTATAGTTTTCAATATAGATATCTTGCATGCCTTTTATTACATTTACTCTTGAGTATTTATTTTTGACACTATTGTAAATGAATTAAAATTTTTTCTCAATTATTCACTGCTAATATCTAGAAATACAATTAATTTTATGTGTTGACCTTTTATCTTGAGCTCTTGCTCAGTGAATGTCTAAGGTCTAGCAGTTTTACAGTTTTGAATCCTTAGGACTTTCTACATAAACAATCATGTTGTCCCCAAAGAGTGAAAGATTCACATCTTCTTTTGCAGTGTTTGTGTCTCTTCTTTCTTCTTCTTGACTTTAGGCACTGAGGAGAATCTCTGTTACAAGAGCAAAGAGAAGTGGCAAGAGCAGCCGTCCTTGACTTTCCTAGTCTTACTGGGAGTGTAGAGTTTAGCTAATTTGATGTTAGCTGTAGGTTTTTCATAGATGCCTTCCATCAGACTGATGACATTTCTATTTCCAGGTTTTTAGGAATTTTAATCACAGATGTTGAGAGACTTCCCTGGTGGTCCAGCCTTAAGAATCTGCCTTCCAATGCAGGGGACATGGGTTTAATCCCTTGTTAGAAAGCTAAAATCCTGCCTGCCTCAGAGCAATGAACTAGAGAGACACAACTGCCAGAGACACAACTAGAGAAGCCCTTGCACCCCAACGTAGAGCCCACATACCTCAGAGAAGACCCAGTGCTGTCAAAATAAAAATTCAAAAATAAATGCATGTTGAATTTTGTTAATTGCTTTTCTCCATCTACTGAGATAATTGTAGTGTGTCATCTTTATTCTGTTAGGATATTAACAGTTTACTTTGGATTACACTGATGATTTAAAATAGTAAACTAACATCAACTTTCGCCTCACTAGGATTGTTTGGGCATTCTAGATTTGCTGCATTTCTGTATAAATTTTACAGTGATCTTGTCAATTTCTATTGTTTAAAAAACAGACTGCTGGAACGATCTTTGTGGCTCTATAAATCAGTATATGAAGAACTGACCTCATAACACTACTGAGTTTCTGCTCCATGAACATGCTATATCTCTCCATTGGTTTAGGTTGTCTTTAATTTCTCCATCATGTTTTATAGTTTTCAATATAGATATCTTGCATGCCTTTTATTACATTTACTCTTGAGTATTTATTTTTGACACTATTGTAAATGAATTAAAATTTTTTCTCAATTATTCACTGCTAATATCTAGAAATACAATTAATTTTATGTGTTGACCTTTTATCTTGAGCTCTTGCTCAGTGAATGTCTAAGGTCTAGCAGTTTTACAGTTTTGAATCCTTAGGACTTTCTACATAAACAATCATGTTGTCCCCAAAGAGTGAAAGATTCACATCTTCTTTTGCAGTGTTTGTGTCTCTTCTTTCTTCTTCTTGACTTTAGGCACTGAGGAGAATCTCTGTTACAAGAGCAAAGAGAAGTGGCAAGAGCAGCCGTCCTTGACTTTCCTAGTCTTACTGGGAGTGTAGAGTTTAGCTAATTTGATGTTAGCTGTAGGTTTTTCATAGATGCCTTCCATCAGACTGATGACATTTCTATTTCCAGGTTTTTAGGAATTTTAATCACAGATGTTGAGAGACTTCCCTGGTGGTCCAGCCTTAAGAATCTGCCTTCCAATGCAGGGGACATGGGTTTAATCCCTTGTTAGAAAGCTAAAATCCTGCCTGCCTCAGAGCAATGAACTAGAGAGACACAACTGCCAGAGACACAACTAGAGAAGCCCTTGCACCCCAACGTAGAGCCCACATACCTCAGAGAAGACCCAGTGCTGTCAAAATAAAAATTCAAAAATAAATGCATGTTGAATTTTGTTAATTGCTTTTTCTCCATCTACTGAGATAATTGTAGTGTGTCATCTTTATTCTGTTAGGATATTAACAGTTTACTTTGGATTACACTGATGATTTAAAATAGTAAACTAACATCAATGTTCCTCAACTGAACCTCACTTTGTCATTATATGTATAATATATATATATATATATATATATATATATATATATATAATATATATAGCTGTATGTTTATTATCAGACAGATCTGATTTGCTAACATTTTTGAGGATTTCTGCATTTATCCATGAGGAATTTTAGTCTTTAGTTTTGTTTCCTTGTAATAAGGGCTACCCTTTGGTGAATAAATAACACAGAAGTGCCTGGGCCTCTGAGGAGGTATATTGAGGTTGGTGTGATTTTTGGAGACTCAGATTATACCACTATGCAATTAATCAACCACTCTACTCTGAGAGATATTTTATTTGTTTAAACATTGCAAAAAAAAAGACATAGTTGGTATAATGTCTGAGATGATTTCAATGACTCAACCCAATTTGACTGCACAGGAAGATTTGATGAATCAGGCGTAAACCTGTCACTAAATTGGCAAAACAAAAGATTCAGCCAGATAGGTGGATAGCTAGCTAGAGAAATAGATAGATGAACACCCTCCCCCAACACCTTTTCATTGCCACTTCCTTACATTTAGATTTCTAAGTGCCAAAATGAGGAAATTCGCTTTTGGGGAAGTGGAAAGTTATGGGGTCATTTAGCAATCCATATGCAGAGAAGTATCTAAACCACTGGCACATTCTGGCTGGCAGGTCCTTATTAGTGACAAGTCTTGTTTTGTTTTGTTTTAACAGTTTTCAGTTTAGTTTTCACTTCAAGACTGCCTTTGAAAGGCCACTATTCTACATCACTATCTTAATTGAGGGGGAAAATACGCTTACATCTAGCTAAAAACTATCAGAAGAATGAAAACAAACAAATTGATGGAAAAAAAAGACAAGATAAATGTCTCACATTGTTTTCAGAGGTGAAGACAGGGGGCAGAATATGGCACTAATGTCTTAAAAACACACACATCTTTTGACACAAAATCTTTGAAGATGTCTGCCTCCTAAGACAACAAAAGCAACCTTGTCCTTACTTATGAGGAACAGTTTTGAAACCAGTGATATGGACAAAGACATATGAACAAAGCTATGCTTTGAGAATACAATTGTATGAGCCAATTTCCTAACAGCAGCAGAATCCTGAAATAGTTATAGAGCCATATGATAGAGTATAATGCAATCACTGAAAGTCATATTCATAAAGTATATGCAATGTCATACCTGGCACCTTTGATAAAAAGTCACTGAATAACCCATATATTATACATTCAAATATGGTGGCTTGGTGGAAAATAATTAAAAGTAGTTGAAATAAACAACCCTGTAGAAGGTTCTATATTCGACATAGGCATTGAGTAAATCAGAAGGGAATTACTAAATTGGTAATGGAGGTTATCTTCGTGTAGTAGTGATTTGTTTTTTCTACTTAAATTTTCTGTACTTTAAAAAATTTTAAACCTATATTACTTTTCTAGTAAGAAAAAATATTTTAAAATATATTTTTTAAAGACTTGTTTTGAGACATGTGTCACATATCATACTGCTGTGTGTTCATGCTCAGTCATGTCCAGTTCTTTTGAGACCCAATGGACTGTAGCCCACCAGGCTCCTTTGTCCATGGGATTTTCCAGGCAGGAATACTGGAGTGGGTTTCCACTTCCTTCTCTGGGGATCTTTCCGACCCAGGAATTAAACCTAGGTCTTCTGCATTGCCAGGTGGATTCTTTGTCACAGAGCCACATGGTAAATCCTTCACACATGCTACAAGAGAATAATTTTCGACTCAACTTTAGAGATACACTTGTGGACCAGCCAGGGATTGAAGATCAAGGAATACCTGTGTTTCAGTACAGACAACTTAACTTGGTCCCTTAGTATTTCAGTGATAGTTCCCATGAACTAAGTTTGGTTTTTGAAGGAAGGTTCAAACAGCCACATTCTAACAGCTTGACTACTCTCATTGCTGGCATCCAGGACTGCCAAGTTCCCCACTTCCAGGCCTCTGAACACTACAAACTCAGATCCCGATAGCTCTGCACTGTTGGTAGCTTTGTAAGCAGGAAGTTGTGCAGGAGACCTGTGCCCCTGATAAATACTAGGTACTGTTTTACACATAGACCAAGCATACTCTAGATGATCAGCTCATTTTGAAGCCAGTACATACACGTTTGACCCTGCTATCTAGACAGTACCTAAATTGGCAAAGTATTCTATTGACAATAGAATACTAGACTAGTATAAACAGCACCTATACCATGGTGAGAAAAACACTGGGGGCATGGCAATAGAAGACCTGGATTTGAGTATTTGCATGGCATGGGGCAAATTCCTAACCACCCAGGACCTCACCCAGCTCATCTATGAGTGCGTAAATCAAATGGTCTTTTCTATACTTCTATGGCAGAATTGTGAATTTCAAAAAGTGTATGTGTGATATTGATAAACAGATTCTTAATTTTATAGGGGAAAGCAAAAACCTAGAAGAGCCAACACAACACTGAAGCAGAAGGACAGAGTCAGATGATTGATACTACCTGATTTCAAGACTTCCATAGAACCAAAGTAATTAAGACAGTATGACTCTGGAGAAAGAATAGACATGTAGGTCAATGGAACAGAACAGACTGCGCAGAAATAGACCTGCCTAAATAAATGCTCAGTCATGTCCAGTTCTTTTGAGACCCAATGGACTGTAGCCCACCAGGCTCCTTTGTCCATGGGATTTTCCAGGCAGGAATACTGGAGTGGGTTTCCACTTCCTTCTCTGGGGATCTTTCCGACCCAGGAATTAAACCTAGGTCTTCTGCATTGCCAGGTGGATTCTTTGTCACAGAGCCACATGGTAAATCCTTCACACATGCTACAAGAGAATAATTTTCGACTCAACTTTAGAGATACACTTGTGGACCAGCCAGGGATTGAAGATCAAGGAATACCTGTGTTTCAGTACAGACAACTTAACTTGGTCCCTTAGTATTTCAGTGATAGTTCCCATGAACTAAGTTTGGTTTTTGAAGGAAGGTTCAAACAGCCACATTCTAACAGCTTGACTACTCTCATTGCTGGCATCCAGGACTGCCAAGTTCCCCACTTCCAGGCCTCTGAACACTACAAACTCAGATCCCGATAGCTCTGCACTGTTGGTAGCTTTGTAAGCAGGAAGTTGTGCAGGAGACCTGTGCCCCTGATAAATACTAGGTACTGTTTTACACATAGACCAAGCATACTCTAGATGATCAGCTCATTTTGAAGCCAGTACATACACGTTTGACCCTGCTATCTAGACAGTACCTAAATTGGCAAAGTATTCTATTGACAATAGAATACTAGACTAGTATAAACAGCACCTATACCATGGTGAGAAAAACACTGGGGGCATGGCAATAGAAGACCTGGATTTGAGTATTTGCATGGCATGGGGCAAATTCCTAACCACCCAGGACCTCACCCAGCTCATCTATGAGTGCGTAAATCAAATGGTCTTTTCTATACTTCTATGGCAGAATTGTGAATTTCAAAAAGTGTATGTGTGATATTGATAAACAGATTCTTAATTTTATAGGGGAAAGCAAAAACCTAGAAGAGCCAACACAACACTGAAGCAGAAGGACAGAGTCAGATGATTGATACTACCTGATTTCAAGACTTCCATAGAACCAAAGTAATTAAGACAGTATGACTCTGGAGAAAGAATAGACATGTAGGTCAATGGAACAGAACAGACTGCGCAGAAATAGACCTGCCTAAATAAAGGCAACTGATTTTTGACAAAGAAGCAAAATAAACACCATGGAGAATGGATATCTTTTCAACACAAGGCCCTGGAACAAAATGGCTATCTGCATGTTAAAAACAAAAAGAATTCTAATGCAGACCTCCCACCTTACACAAAAATGAACTCTACATGGCTCATAAACCTAATTGTAAAGTGAAAAGTTATAAAACTACTGGAACACAACATAGGAAAAAACCTCAATGACCCTGAGTTTGTCAACAACGTTTTAGATACAACAACAAAAGCAGGATCCATGAAAGAAAAAAAAAAAAAATGAATGAGTTATACTTCATTAAAACAGTAACTTCTGCTCTGTGAAAGACACTTATGAACATGAAAAGACAAGTCTTGGACGAGGCTTGTATTTGCAAAAAAAATGCATATCTGATAAAAGATGGTTACCCAAATTATATAAATAATTCTAAAAACTCAACAATAAGAAACCACTCAATTAAAAGTGTACAAAAGGCCTCAACAGACACAACACCCAAAAAATGTACAAATGGCAAATGGCTCATGAAAAGATGCTCAACTTCATAAATTACTAGGAAATTGCAAGTTAAAGAACACCGAGATACACTCGTCACCCATTAAAATGGTGGTAACTCAAACCCTGACAGCAAATGCTGGAGAGGATGTGGAGTGACAGGAACTTTTCATTCATTGCTTTGGTTGTTTGTTTAGTCACTCAGTCGTGTCTGATTCTGTGTGGACTGTAGCCTGCCAGGCTCCTCTATGGGGATTTCATCGCTTGTGGGGGTACAAAACAGCACAGCCACATTGAAAGACGGTTTGGCAGTTTTTTACAAAACTAAACATACTCTTACGGTATTATCCCACAGTTACGCTCCTTGGTATTTATTCAAAAGAGGTAAAGACATATGCCTACACAAAAACCTGTACACAGATGTTTATAGCAGCTTTACTCATAATCGACAAAACTTGAAAGCACTCAAGATGTCTTCCAACAGGTGTATAAACAAATTTGTACATCAATAGACAATAGAATATTAGACTAGTATTTTAACAATACTAGTAAAATATATTTTTAAGCTTTCTTTACTTCATTTTTTTAAAACATATTTTTAATTGGAAGATAGTTGCTTTACAATGTTGTATTGGTTTCTACTGTACAACAATGTGAACCAGCTATAAGCATACATTGATCTCCTACCTTTTGAGCCTCCCACCCACACCCCACCCATCTAGATCATCATAGAGCACTACGCTGAGCTCACTGTGCTATTACTAAAATATTAATAGACAATAAAATATTACTATATATAAGCAATAGATTAGTATTCAGTGATAAAAAGAAATGAGCTATCAAGTCACAACAAGACATGGAGAGACATAAGAGCATATTACTAAGTGAAAGAAGATGATCTTGGGGCTTCCCTGGTGATCCAGTGGGTAAGGACACCGCTTTGCAGTGCAAGGGGCGCCGGTTCAATCCCTGGCCTGGGAAGATTCCACGTGCCGCGGAGTGGCTGGACCAATGTGTCCAATTACCAAGCCAGAGCTCTGGAGCGCATGCACCCAGAGCCGGTGCTCTGCGACAACAGAGGCCACTGTGATGGGAGGCCCACACAGGCCAGAGAACAAAGATGGATGAAAATAGATAAATGAAAGACCAATAGAAGTGGCCTGCCCACCCCATTCCCTCATCAACCCGCCCCTGCCCCTACCCCCCAAAAAAAGAAGATGATCCGAAAAGGCTACATATTTTGTGATTTCAACTACATTATATTCTGGTAAAGGCAAAACTAAGGAGACAGTAGATCAGAGGTCACCAGTGGTGAGGAGGGAGGGATAAATAGGCAGAAGAGAATTTAAGGGCAGTGAAACTATTCTGTATGATGCTATAATGGTGAATACATGGCACACATTTGTCAAAATCCATAGGCAATACAACACAAAAAGTGAACCTCAATGTAAACTTTGCACTTTAATAATAATGTATCAATATTGGCTTACAACAAATCCATCATAATTATGCAAGATATTATAATAAGGAAAACTGCATGGAATGGGGGATGTTAAGAGGCTCAGTAGGAAATCTCTACAGTTCATTCCTGTTCAATCTTTTGTAATTGAAAAATCGCTCTAAAACAAAGTCTACTAATTTTTAAAAAGTGTATGTGAAAGCCATTAGAAATTGCCTCACTTAGAAAATAAAATACTAGCTGAAGATATTTTGGCTGCAAGTAACAGAGGACCTAAATATAAGAAGCTTAAATCAGTGGTGGTATTGTGTATCTTTTGATTATCCACGCCTAACACAGAAAAAATGTTGATGAATGCACTCAACTTATACAATGATATATATTCATTTGTATATAAAGTATGTACATTACTCATACCAATATATTCTACACATTTTATAGCTTTTTACAAAGTTAAAATTTTTAACAATGTAAGGAAACAGTATAATTAATACTTTAAAAAGTAATTACAGGACTTCCCCTGGTGGTCCAGTGGGCAAGGACGCTTGCCTTGCAGTGCAAGGGGCGCCGGTTCAATCCCTGGGCCCAGGAAGATCCCAAGTGCCACGGAGCAGCTGGACTAGCGTGTCTAATTCCAAACCAGTGCTTTGGAGTACATGTGGTCAGAGCTAGTGCTGTGCAAGGGGAGAGGCCACTGCAATGGGAGGCCCACACAGGCCATAGAATAAAGATGGATGAAAAATGAATGGATAGAAAATCAATAAAAAGTGGCCAAAATTTTTTTTTAAAGAGTTCCATTATTTAGAATAATACAATCCTTGAATCCACTTAACTGGACATGTGTAAATTATACTATGTCACAATATGCTGGAAACAAACAAGCAACCAAACAAAACATGGAGCAAATCACCATTCTGCTTTGTGTAACTCCCACTCCTGTCTCCAGGGTCAGTCTGGAGATCCAGCATCTGCCAAATGATGGATTGAATAAAATGGCTGATTTGGTCACCAGTGGTGAGGAGGAGGGATAAATAGGCAGAAGAGAATTTAAGGGCAGTGAAACTATTCTGTATGATGCTATAATGGTGAATACATGGCACACATTTGTCAAAATCCATAGGCAATACAACACAAAAAGTGAACCTCAATGTAAACTTTGCACTTTAATAATAATGTATCAATATTGGCTTACAACAAATCCATCATAATTATGCAAGATATTATAATAAGGAAAACTGCATGGAATGGGGGATGTTAAGAGGCTCAGTAGGAAATCTCTACAGTTCATTCCTGTTCAATCTTTTGTAATTGAAAAATCGCTCTAAAACAAAGTCTACTAATTTTTAAAAAGTGTATGTGAAAGCCATTAGAAATTGCCTCACTTAGAAAATAAAATACTAGCTGAAGATATTTTGGCTGCAAGTAACAGAGGACCTAAATATAAGAAGCTTAAATCAGTGGTGGTATTGTGTATCTTTTGATTATCCACGCCTAACACAGAAAAAATGTTGATGAATGCACTCAACTTATACAATGATATATATTCATTTGTATATAAAGTATGTACATTACTCATACCAATATATTCTACACATTTTATAGCTTTTTACAAAGTTAAAATTTTTAACAATGTAAGGAAACAGTATAATTAATACTTTAAAAAGTAATTACAGGACTTCCCCTGGTGGTCCAGTGGGCAAGGACGCTTGCCTTGCAGTGCAAGGGGCGCCGGTTCAATCCCTGGGCCCAGGAAGATCCCAAGTGCCACGGAGCAGCTGGACTAGCGTGTCTAATTCCAAACCAGTGCTTTGGAGTACATGTGGTCAGAGCTAGTGCTGTGCAAGGGGAGAGGCCACTGCAATGGGAGGCCCACACAGGCCATAGAATAAAGATGGATGAAAATAAATAAATGAAAGACCAATAAAAAGTGGCCAAAATTTTTTTTTAAAGAGTTCCATTATTTAGAATAATACAATCCTTGAATCCACTTAACTGGACATGTGTAAATTATACTATGTCACAATATGCTGGAAACAAACAAGCAACCAAACAAAACATGGAGCAAATCACCATTCTGCTTTGTGTAACTCCCACTCCTGTCTCCAGGGTCAGTCTGGAGATCCAGCATCTGCCAAATGATGGATTGAATAAAATGGCTGATTTCAAACTATTTTAAATAAGTTTTTTAATGTATGTGCTAAAATGTAAATAGAAATAGATGTTCTATTATTTTCTTCCTTCCATCTTGTAGATGACTAACTGAAATTATAGAGGATTTATTATCGCCAGTAAGTTCAGAGAAATTCCAAGATGGTTAATTCAGTGGCTAAAGGACACCACAAAGACCCAACTTCTTTTCAGTTTAATGCTCCGCCATCCTCTTTAAGATTTTACGTTTTGTCCTTAGTCTGTGCTCTCATGTCTGCAGTGTGGAGGCTTCAAGTATCCCATCGTCATCTCATACTATTCAAAGGCACAAACGAAACCTGTTTCTCCTCGTCCACCTTCTTTACGAATGAGAAACCCTTCCCAGAAGCCCCTACCAGATGTTTCCTCATCTCTCATTGGCCAGATTACGTCACATATTCAAGCCTAAACCAATCTCCCTAAGGAAGATGAGGTCATTGACTTATCACGGTTCATCTTTTCCGTTCAGAAGGAGCCATCCAAAGTACATAACAATTCTCTTAGCAAGAAAGAATGAAGGGATACTTATGAGGAAGGAATCAAGAATGGCTGTCACAGTGATGCAGATATGATATTTTCACAAAGGAAACGCATGGGTTAAACAAACGGGAATGACACGTAGGTATTGAAGGAAAACTCTTGCTCGATCTTGCATCGGTTCAATCCCTGGGCCCAGGAAGATCCCAAGTGCCACGGAGCAGCTGGACTAGCGTGTCTAATTCCAAACCAGTGCTTTGGAGTACATGTGGTCAGAGCTAGTGCTGTGCAAGGGGAGAGGCCACTGCAATGGGAGGCCCACACAGGCCATAGAATAAAGATGGATGAAAAATGAATGGATAGAAAATCAATAAAAAGTGGCCAAAATTTTTTTTTAAAGAGTTCCATTATTTAGAATAATACAATCCTTGAATCCACTTAACTGGACATGTGTAAATTATACTATGTCACAATATGCTGGAAACAAACAAGCAACCAAACAAAACATGGAGCAAATCACCATTCTGCTTTGTGTAACTCCCACTCCTGTCTCCAGGGTCAGTCTGGAGATCCAGCATCTGCCAAATGATGGATTGAATAAAATGGCTGATTTCAAACTATTTTAAATAAGTTTTTTTTAATGTATGTGCTAAAATGTAAATAGAAATAGATGTTCTATTATTTTCTTCCTTCCATCTTGTAGATGACTAACTGAAATTATAGAGGATTTATTATCGCCAGTAAGTTCAGAGAAATTCCAAGATGGTTAATTCAGTGGCTAAAGGACACCACAAAGACCCAACTTCTTTTCAGTTTAATGCTCCGCCATCCTCTTTAAGATTTTACGTTTTGTCCTTAGTCTGTGCTCTCATGTCTGCAGTGTGGAGGCTTCAAGTATCCCATCGTCATCTCATACTATTCAAAGGCACAAACGAAACCTGTTTCTCCTCGTCCACCTTCTTTACGAATGAGAAACCCTTCCCAGAAGCCCCTACCAGATGTTTCCTCATCTCTCATTGGCCAGATTACGTCACATATTCAAGCCTAAACCAATCTCCCTAAGGAAGATGAGGTCATTGACTTATCACGGTTCATCTTTTCCGTTCAGAAGGAGCCATCCAAAGTACATAACAATTCTCTTAGCAAGAAAGAATGAAGGGGATACTTATGAGGAAGGAATCAAGAATGGCTGTCACAGTGATGCAGATATGATATTTTCACAAAGGAAACGCATGGGTTAAACAAACGGGAATGACACGTAGGTATTGAAGGAAAACTCTTGCTCGATCTTGCATGAAATCATTCTCTTTTTTCTCATAAAATACATCTACTACGTGAGATGTATGGTTATTTTGAGAAAAAGCATTCTCAAGGAAAAATCTTCAAACGCTGCCAAATTGCATTAAAAAAAATTTAAATATTGCCTTAAAATTAAGTACTATGCTTTCTACATGCCACCAACAAAACCCTAGCCTACTCGTGAATTTTGTTGTGCTTCTTTATGTTACTGCTAATCTCATTTATTTATTGCTGTCTGCTGCCCAAGGGGAAAAAAATGTCTAAGTGGAAAATTCTCATGTCAGATATTACCAAAGGAAATTGCATATCTTTTCCACAAGTGTGGTCCATGTGTAGGTGACCTCAAACCAGGGATAGTCACTCTTTAAAACTGATCTCTAACATCATTTTGAGATGTCCTGACACAAACTTAGATCCAGTGAAAGCCCACAGCATGTTTCCTGAGGAATATAAAACAGAATAAAAGCTTCTTGAGTACCAGAATCATTTTTTTCCATAATCATAGCAGCAGTGCCTAACATTGTATCTGATACACGGAAGCAGCTCAATAAACACTTGCAAAATGAATGGATGCATGAATATAAGTGGAACAAAATTGTTAACAATATAAGCACCATTAATCCAATCAATATGTCATCATTATTGGAATAATGTAGTTAGCTTTTATAAGAAAAGCAGCTGAAGAGTAAGAACGTGTTAGTGCTCCTCTAGTACTTTCCAAAGGAGACTGACCATACCTGGTGGGCACAGATCTTTGTGTGCCAAGTGGATATGGCTTCAGTAGGCCTTTGTGGCCCCAATGAAATCCCTTAAGACCACCCAAGCATAAGCTCTGGGTTGCTATGTCCTCCTCCAGGGCATCTTCTCTACCCAAGGATCAAACCTCCATCTCCTACAACTCCTGCATGGCCAAGTGAATTCTTTACCACTGAGCCACTTGAGAAACCCATTGTCCTTGAGGAGCTTAGGATGGCAGCAGGCTGGGAAAAGGCCTGGACCGCTGCTGCAGAAAGCCCTGAGATGTTCCCCACTTAACTTCATTGGTTGCCTGAGGCGTGGGATATAGGATGCACTTATCCTGCTTACGGATTCAAGTCTGGCTAAACATTTTCAAACACCCTCTGCCTGGAAAGATTTTGAAACATCCCCAGGTTCTCCTAGTTAATGCTTGAGATGCTCTGTGATGTATTCTGAAGGCAGTTTCCGGTCTCCAGGATCACGCTTTGGGTAAAGCCCTTTCCACTGTACCAGGTGATAGAGCTGATGCTGACTCTGGTAAGAATACAGTTCCTAGTCCAATGCATCCATCTAAGACCATAGAGACCAGTTGGGTTATGCAGAGTGGCGTCTGCTTAAGCCAAGCATACCATCAATCGTTGACAAATCAAGGTGAGCCTTCATAGATGGGGATAACTGGCAATAAAATAGATCAGAAAAAGGATGGTCCTAGAGAACGTCTCAAACAGTGTTGGCATTTAGACGCTCACTCTCATGGACCAGCTCCTCTGGAGCTTGGTCAACTACAAATAAATTAGCGAAATGTATTTTGTGAATATCTAGAACTAGGAACCATACCTGGATTACTTCTTGTGATCACCAACATCCTGTCCTTCATGCCCGAAGCAAGCTTCAAATAAACACTTGCAAAATGAATGGATGCAGAATATAAGTGGAACAAAATTGTTAACAATATAAGCACCATTAATCCAATCAATATGTCATCATTATTGGAATAATGTAGTTAGCTTTTATAAGAAAAGCAGCTGAAGAGTAAGAACGTGTTAGTGCTCCTCTAGTACTTTCCAAAGGAGACTGACCATACCTGGTGGGCACAGATCTTTGTGTGCCAAGTGGATATGGCTTCAGTAGGCCTTTGTGGCCCCAATGAAATCCCTTAAGACCACCCAAGCATAAGCTCTGGGTTGCTATGTCCTCCTCCAGGGCATCTTCTCTACCCAAGGATCAAACCTCCATCTCCTACAACTCCTGCATGGCCAAGTGAATTCTTTACCACTGAGCCACTTGAGAAACCCATTGTCCTTGAGGAGCTTAGGATGGCAGCAGGCTGGGAAAAGGCCTGGACCGCTGCTGCAGAAAGCCCTGAGATTTTCCCCCACTTAACTTCATTGGTTGCCTGAGGCGTGGGATATAGGATGCACTTATCCTGCTTACGGATTCAAGTCTGGCTAAACATTTTCAAACACCCTCTGCCTGGAAAGATTTTGAAACATCCCCAGGTTCTCCTAGTTAATGCTTGAGATGCTCTGTGATGTATTCTGAAGGCAGTTTCCGGTCTCCAGGATCACGCTTTGGGTAAAGCCCTTTCCACTGTACCAGGTGATAGAGCTGATGCTGACTCTGGTAAGAATACAGTTCCTAGTCCAATGCATCCATCTAAGACCATAGAGACCAGTTGGGTTATGCAGAGTGGCGTCTGCTTAAGCCAAGCATACCATCAATCGTTGACAAATCAAGGTGAGCCTTCATAGATGGGGATAACTGGCAATAAAATAGATCAGAAAAAGGATGGTCCTAGAGAACGTCTCAAACAGTGTTGGCATTTAGACGCTCACTCTCATGGACCAGCTCCTCTGGAGCTTGGTCAACTACAAATAAATTAGCGAAATGTATTTTGTGAATATCTAGAACTAGGAACCATACCTGGATTACTTCTTGTGACATCACCAACATCCTGTCCTTGGAAATCCTCCTGTATACCTAATGGCATTCTTGCCTAGCAACCTTGATATTTCCTATATTCTTCCTGAAAAAAATCTGAAATTTCCTTTGATATCTTAGAACAATATTTTATGGATGTTATCTTTTGTCAATCTTGTATTTATTATTGAAGGGTGCTTGAAAAACAACTGACCTTGGGAGAAGGAAGAAAACCAGCCATGAAACCACTACGGATAGACCCATGAGAGAAGGAAATAATCAGAAGGCACAGTCGAGAAATTCTCCATGAGCAAAGATAAAAATACACATAATATCTCAATGTTAATAACCCAAGAGGATAGCTGAGAGAACTGCTTCATGTAAACCTTAAAAAGTATCAAGTAGTAACAGGGGTGTTACATGGAAGAATGGTCACAAGCAAAACTGCAATTTGAAGGCCTGGGCATATAATCGGCTGTACTAATAAGAGGGAGGGGAGGTAGAAGGAACATTGTAGTTAGACGCTTTGATAACTTGAAGAAATGATGCTCTGGGGGCTTCAAGAGCACTGCCTAGCACAGACAGTTGATTTCTACTATCAATTAATTAAAAGTTAGAAGTGAGTGTAGCTGTCGCTGCGCTGAGCTTGTACCCAAGTAAAAATGTATTAGGCTTTAATTAGAATAGTGAATAACCATCACCTGGAGAGCTTATTAAAACACAGATTACTCCCAGAGTTTCTGTTCAGTAGGTATGGGACAGGGCCTGAGAATTCACATTTCTAACAAGTTTCTAGGTGATATGATGCTGCTGGTCTGGGACCACACATTGAGAATGATTGATTTAGATGAATAGCAAAAAGGCTGTAGCAATTCTGTTCTTGACTCACACCCTCACATTCCGCAAAAGTGAGGGATTTTTCATTTTGTGCATGTACCTCAGAATTAAAAATCATATTACAAGAAAATGAATAGAATGCTTTTTTCTAAGTATAAGATTATATTTTATGAAAGGAGGTTATTTCTTTTTGTGGTCTAAATCATGGAAGAAATTCAAAGGAAAAACATAATGGTGAATAGAATTATGTATATAAAAAGGTGTAACTGTGAAGTAAGAGAATGCTTCAAAATTAAGGCAAAAAGAGATGTAACAGAATAAGAAAAATGTTTGCTATATGTGTTTCCCATAAATATGGCTGCATATTTAAAGTTTAAAATATATTGAGTCATTCAAACAGGGTTTCCCGGTGGAGACAAGTCTGGGACACACATAGGCAGTACATACATCAGAAATGCCAGCATAAACCAACATCGAAACACTAAACCTCAAAAGTAATTAAGGAAATCCAAATGAAAACAATTATAAGGAACCATTTAACACATATTAGATAACGGTGTAAGGATAAGTGATAACATTTAGTACCTGGGAGACTAGTGGGAAATGGTTGTTGGCAGAAGTGTAAATTGTTGTTGTTTTTCAGTAAGAGCCTTAAAAATGATCATAGCTGAAAATGGATCCCATATAAGTAATTTGTATGAAGAACAAGTCAATAACTATAAAAATATTTATGGCAGAATTATTTATAATTGCTAATAAACAAAATTACCAAAATATTCAGTAGTAGGGAAAGAGTAAAAGTTATATTAACCCAATATTCAATCATTAGACACAAAAATGCCCTGAAGAGTCTGCAGACCAAGGCACACAATGGAGGAGGTATATGCTGCATTGAAATGTATGGGAGGACCTCCCTGGTGGTCCAGTGGTTAAGAATCTGTCTACCAGTGCAAGGGACACAGGTTCGAGACCCTGTCTGGGAAGATTCCATATGTTGTGGAGCAACCATGCCTTATGCCACAATTATTGAGCCTGTGCCCTAGAGCCTGAGAGGTGCAACTACTGAAGCTCACATACCCTAGAGCCTGTGTTCCACAACAAGAGAAGCCCCCACAATAAGAAGCCTGTGCACCACTTCTAGAGAAAACCTGCACACATCAACAAAGACTCAGCATAGCCAAATATAAAAAAGATATATAAGAGGAAAATAGCACTGAATTTGGAATCAAGAGGCCTGATACTATGTGAACTTTGGTTAAGGATTCAAACTTACTAAATTTTATTAGTCTTTTATCAATGCAGTTCTTCTTTGACCTAGCAGTTTTCAAATATTTTGACCACTATCAAAATTAAGGAATTTTACATTCTGATTTACTATCCTCCCCTCCCTTCCTGACTGTGATTAAAACTTAGTGATCTATTCTATTCTGTTCCATTCTACACTTCATCCCTTTCCACCCCATGTTAAAATGCTGGTCACTGAATTGCTATAAAACCCACCAAGTTATTACAACTGGCCGTTCATAAAGCACCAGGCTGATTTATAAGTGTGCTCAAAGCTTACCACCTCCCTTTTTCCCACCTTTCCCTTCAACATCTCCACCCACCGGTAACCAACACACATACACAATACACCCAAAGAAACGCCAATAAAGATCACGACAGAATGCAGCCAAACATGGCAGTCATTATAGTTGGCATGCAGCTTTTGTACCCAATTAGGTATTGGACGTCTCTGGTGGCTCAGTGGTAGTTTTAATATGTGCAGATTCATAGCTGAAAATGGATCCCATATAAGTAATTTGTATGAAGAACAAGTCAATAACTATAAAAATATTTATGGCAGAATTATTTATAATTGCTAATAAACAAAATTACCAAAATATTCAGTAGTAGGGAAAGAGTAAAAGTTATATTAACCCAATATTCAATCATTAGACACAAAAATGCCCTGAAGAGTCTGCAGACCAAGGCACACAATGGAGGAGGTATATGCTGCATTGAAATGTATGGGAGGACCTCCCTGGTGGTCCAGTGGTTAAGAATCTGTCTACCAGTGCAAGGGACACAGGTTCGAGACCCTGTCTGGGAAGATTCCATATGTTGTGGAGCAACCATGCCTTATGCCACAATTATTGAGCCTGTGCCCTAGAGCCTGAGAGGTGCAACTACTGAAGCTCACATACCCTAGAGCCTGTGTTCCACAACAAGAGAAGCCCCCACAATAAGAAGCCTGTGCACCACTTCTAGAGAAAACCTGCACACATCAACAAAGACTCAGCATAGCCAAATATAAAAAAGATATATAAGAGGAAAATAGCACTGAATTTGGAATCAAGAGGCCTGATACTATGTGAACTTTGGTTAAGGATTCAAACTTACTAAATTTTATTAGTCTTTTATCAATGCAGTTCTTCTTTGACCTAGCAGTTTTCAAATATTTTGACCACTATCAAAATTAAGGAATTTTACATTCTGATTTACTATCCTCCCCTCCCTTCCTGACTGTGATTAAAACTTAGTGATCTATTCTATTCTGTTCCATTCTACACTTCATCCCTTTCCACCCCATGTTAAAATGCTGGTCACTGAATTGCTATAAAACCCACCAAGTTATTACAACTGGCCGTTCATAAAGCACCAGGCTGATTTATAAGTGTGCTCAAAGCTTACCACCTCCCTTTTTCCCACCTTTCCCTTCAACATCTCCACCCACCGGTAACCAACACACATACACAATACACCCAAAGAAACGCCAATAAAGATCACGACAGAATGCAGCCAAACATGGCAGTCATTATAGTTGGCATGCAGCTTTTGTACCCAATTAGGTATTGGACGTCTCTGGTGGCTCAGTGGTAAAGAAACCACTTGCCAGTACAGTGGATGCAGGAGACGTGGGTCTGATCCCTGGGTTGGGAAGAGCCCTTGAAGAAGAAAATGGCAACCCACTCCAGTATTCTCGCCTGGGAAATCCTGTGGACAAAGGAGCCTGGCAGGCTACCATCCATGGGGTCGCAAAAGAGTCACACGACTGGGCTTCCCCTGGTGGCCAAGTGGGTAAGGACACCGCCTTGCAGTGCAAGGGGCGCCGGTTCGAGCCCTGGCCTGGGAAGATCCCACGTGCTGCGGAGCGGCTGGACTGATGTGTCCAATTACCGAGCCGGAGCTCTGGAGCGCATGCGCCCAGAGCCGGTGCTCTGCAGCGACAGACGCCACCGCGATGGGAGGCCCACAGGAGCCAAAGAACAAAGATGGATGAAAACAGAGAAATGAAAGACCAATAGAAGTGGCCCGCCCACCCCCCTCCCTCCCCAACCCGACCCCCGCCCAAAAATAAATAAATAAATAAATAAATCTTTAAAAAAAAAAAAAAGTCACACGACTGAGTGACTAACACTTTCAAGAATTATCTAGGTATTTGTTAAAGTTGCCAACGCTATGTCTCATTGCTGGAGAGATTGATTCAGAGATGTGGTAGGGCCCTGGAAATTTGGTTTTTAACAAACATTCCAAGTGCTTCCTCCATATCTAGAGAAACCCTTCTGTGGGTCCTATTGACAGGTTGGGGGGCTGACTGAGATTTGGGTATGGGTGGTCTTGGCTACAGCATTTCATCATGGATAGTCAACAAAGCTTATTCTTCTTATCTGTAAAATATAGGAAATATAGCTTCCCATCTGCCAATTCAAAAAAGGATTTTATCCCGTAAAACCCTGGAGAAGGCATTCTGATTAAAATTCTTAGTGATCTATTCTATTCTGTTCCATTCTACACTTCATCCCTTTCCACCCCATGTTAAAATGCTGGTCACTGAATTGCTATAAAACCCACCAAGTTATTACAACTGGCCGTTCATAAAGCACCAGGCTGATTTATAAGTGTGCTCAAAGCTTACCACCTCCCTTTTTCCCACCTTTCCCTTCAACATCTCCACCCACCGGTAACCAACACACATACACAATACACCCAAAGAAACGCCAATAAAGATCACGACAGAATGCAGCCAAACATGGCAGTCATTATAGTTGGCATGCAGCTTTTGTACCCAATTAGGTATTGGACGTCTCTGGTGGCTCAGTGGTAAAGAAACCACTTGCCAGTACAGTGGATGCAGGAGACGTGGGTCTGATCCCTGGGTTGGGAAGAGCCCTTGAAGAAGAAAATGGCAACCCACTCCAGTATTCTCGCCTGGGAAATCCTGTGGACAAAGGAGCCTGGCAGGCTACCATCCATGGGGTCGCAAAAGAGTCACACGACTGGGCTTCCCCTGGTGGCCAAGTGGGTAAGGACACCGCCTTGCAGTGCAAGGGGCGCCGGTTCGAGCCCTGGCCTGGGAAGATCCCACGTGCTGCGGAGCGGCTGGACTGATGTGTCCAATTACCGAGCCGGAGCTCTGGAGCGCATGCGCCCAGAGCCGGTGCTCTGCAGCGACAGACGCCACCGCGATGGGAGGCCCACAGGAGCCAAAGAACAAAGATGGATGAAAACAGAGAAATGAAAGACCAATAGAAGTGGCCCGCCCACCCCCCTGCCCCCCCACCCCGACCCCTGCCCAAAAATAAATAAATAAATAAATCTTTAAAAAAAAAAAAAAAGTCACACGACTGAGTGACTAACACTTTCAAGAATTATCTAGGTATTTGTTAAAGTTGCCAACGCTATGTCTCATTGCTGGAGAGATTGATTCAGAGATGTGGTAGGGCCCTGGAAATTTGGTTTTTAACAAACATTCCAAGTGCTTCCTCCATATCTAGAGAAACCCTTCTGTGGGTCCTATTGACAGGTTGGGGGGCTGACTGAGATTTGGGTATGGGTGGTCTTGGCTACAGCATTTCATCATGGATAGTCAACAAAGCTTATTCTTCTTATCTGTAAAATATAGGAAATATAGCTTCCCATCTGCCAATTCAGGAGATGTAAGAAAGGCAGTTTTGATCCCTGGATGAGAAAGATCCCTTGGAGAAGGGCATGGCAACCCACTCCAGTATTCTTGCCTGAAGAATCCCATGAATGAAACAGCAGGGTGGGCTGCAGTCCATAGGGTGACAAAGAGTCAGAGACGACTAAAGTGACTTAGCACTCACATGAACCCAGTCTGTAGGCCTTTTCTGTTTACTGTTGTATGATGTGTCTGTAAGTAATATTAAATGAAAAAAAGAATAATTCTTTGTATATAATTTCCAACTTCATTAAACTATTCGAATGATAGATGACTGACCATTCAAATGTGTGACTCCTCCTTCCTTTGGGAGGTGCTCATACAGAGGCAGAAAGAGAGGTCAACAGACCTCTGGGGTTCCCAACTTTATGCGCTAGTACTAAAACGTGGCTCAAAGAGCAGAAACATTCCATCTCGACATCTTCAACACTAAATAAGCAAGACATTTACTAGGATCCGATTATCTTTATTTTACAAATGAAGAAATGAAGGAACAGGAAAGTTCACTTATTGAGTTATTAAAGTTGGTGAATATTGGTATTAACCTGCTCATGCTTCTATCACGGCTAGTGGTGAAAATCTGAGAAGATGACTGACATCCTGAATCTCTGATTCCTGCCCTACCCTGTGCTTGACCATAGTACTTGGGTGGGTGCTCAGTCCTGTGGACTCTTTGTACCCCACAGGTTCCTCTGTTCATGAAATCTTCCAGGCAAGAATTCTGGAGCGAGTTGCCATTGTCTACTCCAAGAGATCTTCCAGACCCAGGGATTGAAGCCAGGTCTCCTAAACTGCAGGTAGATTCTTTACCATTTGAGCCAGCTGAGAACCAGCTGCCTACCACTCTAAGCTACAGGACGCCCTGAGCATGCGCAGACAGGAATTCTGGCCAATGTACCATTACTAAGGACGGTCTTCTAGTCAGGAGGGCTGGGAGGACACAGGTCAGTTGTTTGGTCTCTCCAACCCCAGGGCTAGACTAGAGACTGGTTTACTTTGTGCTTCCTTTTCTTCAGGGCCCCATTCCTGTTCTGACTGAGTTCCCAATTCTTTCGCCTCCCAAGCCCAGAGACTTGAAAGTGAAGTTGTTTCTTTCCTGAAGAAATGTGCTATTTGAGAGCCTATGCCATCTGGTTCATCTGACTCAATACCCTGATTTTATTTGGGTGCCCGTCCCACATATTTAAAGGGAAGTCGATCACACAATCCAAGGGTGGGCCTTGAAAACAGACTTAACACGACCCATAGATCTCACCCTCCTCATCACCATGACTGGCTCAGAGATGACCTAATTAGGGTCAATCAAAACAAAGACGCATTTTCTGAAGGATTCTGGAGAAAATGGTTTCACTCTTCCTTTGAAAGTACCCAAAGAACATTTTTTTTGGATTTGAACGAGTCCTTAACCTTCAAAGCTACTTACAGCCATCTTGTGGCCACTCAGGGAAATACACGTGGAGGAAGGCAAAGAGGAGGGAAAAAAATCAGTGGGTCCTCCACGTTAATGTGAGTTGCTGGGTAAAGCCTTAACCGAAGTCTGGCATTTCCAGGCTTTTCAGCATGTGAACCAATATATGCCCTTTAATGTTTAAGCAATGTGAGCTGCATTTTCAGCAATTTCAGATTTATAATTAACATGAACCACAACACACGAGGAAATGGCAACCCACTCCAGTATTCTTGTCTGGAGAATCCTGTGGACAGAGGAGCCTGATGGGTTATAGTCCACGGGATAACAACACATTGGACACGACTGAGTGACTAACACAAACCAACACACTAGCATATAAATCTTCCAGGCAAGAATTCTGGAGCGAGTTGCCATTGTCTACTCCAAGAGATCTTCCAGACCCAGGGATTGAAGCCAGGTCTCCTAAACTGCAGGTAGATTCTTTACAATTTGAGCCAGCTGAGAACCAGCTGCCTACCACTCTAAGCTACAGGCGCCCTGAGCATGCGCAGACAGGAATTCTGGCCAATGTACCATTACTAAGGACGGTCTTCTAGTCAGGAGGGCTGGGAGGACACAGGTCAGTTGTTTGGTCTCTCCAACCCCAGGGCTAGACTAGAGACTGGTTTACTTTGTGCTTCCTTTTCTTCAGGGCCCCATTCCTGTTCTGACTGAGTTCCCAATTCTTTCGCCTCCCAAGCCCAGAGACTTGAAAGTGAAGTTGTTTCTTTCCTGAAGAAATGTGCTATTTGAGAGCCTATGCCATCTGGTTCATCTGACTCAATACCCTGATTTTATTTGGGTGCCCGTCCCACATATTTAAAGGGAAGTCGATCACACAATCCAAGGGTGGGCCTTGAAAACAGACTTAACACGACCCATAGATCTCACCCCTCCCTCATCACCATGACTGGCTCAGAGATGACCTAATTAGGGTCAATCAAAACAAAGACGCATTTTCTGAAGGATTCTGGAGAAAATGGTTTCACTCTTCCTTTGAAAGTACCCAAAGAACATTTTTTTTGGATTTGAACGAGTCCTTAACCTTCAAAGCTACTTACAGCCATCTTGTGGCCACTCAGGGAAATACACGTGGAGGAAGGCAAAGAGGAGGGAAAAAAATCAGTGGGTCCTCCACGTTAATGTGAGTTGCTGGGTAAAGCCTTAACCGAAGTCTGGCATTTCCAGGCTTTTCAGCATGTGAACCAATATATGCCCTTTAATGTTTAAGCAATGTGAGCTGCATTTTCAGCAATTTCAGATTTATAATTAACATGAACCACAACACACGAGGAAATGGCAACCCACTCCAGTATTCTTGTCTGGAGAATCCTGTGGACAGAGGAGCCTGATGGGTTATAGTCCACGGGATAACAACACATTGGACACGACTGAGTGACTAACACAAACCAACACACTAGCATATAAGTTAAGGTGACTTATTCTACTGTTTCCTCTGATACTGCTAAAGTTTTCCAAGCGCAAAGTGGTCACCAGAGGAGAAAGCCGGATTTGTCCTGTGTTGATCAGCTGGAAGGTAAGAGAGAACAAAGCCTAAGAAAACCGAAAGACCTTTAATAACATTTCTCTAACCCACACTTATCTAAATGCAATAGGAGAAGTAAAGAGATGACAACCCACTCCAGTGTTCTTGCCAGGAGAATCCCTTGGACAGCGGAGCCTGGCAGGCTGCAGTCCTGGGGTCACACAAAGTCAGACACGACTAAGCAACTAAACTATTGCTACTATTACGTAAAGGATCTGGTATGTAAAGTCATGAACAAAGTCAAATACTCTTGCTACTAGTAGTGTCAGTACCCTTGTAAGACCTCTCACTGAGCGTTCCGTACCTTAATATGATGGCTCCATCGTGTGTCTTTGTAATTCCATCTTAACCTAGTTCTGGTGCTTGGGTCGGGGGCGGGGGGCGGGGAGCGGGAGACAAACTTTCAGCTACTTTCATATGTTAAAAAATGTGAACAATAGACCCCACTGATACTTTGGCTTCTTCACAAACAGTGAAGAGTCACAAAAGACACAGAGTTCTTCCGAAAGAGCTTGTGTCATCCAAGAAGCTGCTCATTTTCTGAGTCTTTGAAAATGAAGCCAATGTGGAAAGCCTTACACTAGGAATCACCAAATTCCAAAACCAATGTGGGATGCCTCTTCAACTTGCTTTGAGACAGAAGTAACCACCTCAAGCCTGCTGGACCTGGGCAGGAGGTGAAGGGAGTAACAAACATCCCAGGGATCCTTTGAAATTGAGGTCTGTGGCCTCACGCCTTGGAATCAGTGATTTTTCTTATTCTAATGAAACCCAGATGCTTCCCATAAAAAGAATGGCTGGTGTTCAAGCCATTTGCTAATTCTGCCTAGAGGTAGAGAGGGAGAAAAAAAAGAACTGTGTGCCCCACATCATTAATTTTAAATATCCTATTTTGTTTTATTTTCAGAATGAAATGGTACGGAACGGTGTAATGAGCAATAGAAATATGGAACCAAGACGCAATTATATCTTCAAAGGAGCAAAATGAGAGCAAATGAAAGGCCTTGCCCAAGTTAGCACACAAACAGGCAGATTAGAACATCATTTTCAGAGCCCAAATACATGCCTTTCAGTTATGTCTGTAAATTATCTCCCACAAACATCATGTTATATCACTGGAGACTCATTTTTGGGTTACGGTAGAAAAAAAAAATGGGTTTCTTAAAAGTCTCCCAAACCCCTCAAATTCAGTTTCACTAATGCATAGCATACCAGGCACGGGGGTATCAAGACAGATAGAACATCATCTCTACCTTCAAAGAGCTTACCGTCTAGTTAAGAAGACAGGGTTATACCTAAGTGATCGTAATATAATGCGTTCTGGGTAACCCAGAAGAAGGAATATTGAATTCTGTTTGAGAAGGTAGAGGAACTCTTTATACAAAGGTAGGCAGGAGCTGAAGTTGTGCAGTATAAGCAAAACAGGGTCAAATGCTCGATTGTTCAGGGAGAAAGGTGCCAAGAACATCTTGGGAGTGGAAGGGAATCAGAATCCAGCTCCTGCCTGAAGCCTGGGGCCAAGCCAAAGGTGTCTATCAGTGAAATGAGACTCACAGAGTACGACTAAAGTTTCAGAACCTTTCTGTTTGGAGTGACAGGCATGGGGCCTAGACCTGGCATCTGTGATACTCCATACAGCACTCCACAGGGAGGCACACAAAAGCACAACCCCTTGCAGAGGACACACACACGTGACCACGTATGCCAGACACATGAACGGAGTGGACGTGATCGGACCTCCTCTGAATGCACGTTTGCATCTTTGAAAGTTCACAGCTTGAAGGCTTATATGTAGGACTTACTGTAAGCCTCACTCAGCCTCTGTGACCTTCCCTGAGTTCCAATGGGCAGATCTAAACAGTTGCTAATTAGGGGAGGATGTGAAAACAAGACTGGAAAAGTCAAGAAGCAAGAGTGCAGCCATAGGCCCCGGTAAGCCTCACTGCAGCCTCTGTGACTTCCCTGAGTTCCAAGTAGAACTGTGTCCCATCAAATTTTAAAACAGATTTTCAGAATGAAATGGTACGGAACGGTGTAATGAGCAATAGAAATATGGAACCAAGACGCAATTATATCTTCAAAGGAGCAAAATGAGAGCAAATGAAAGGCCTTGCCCAAGTTAGCACACAAACAGGCAGATTAGAACATCATTTTCAGAGCCCAAATACATGCCTTTCAGTTATGTCTGTAAATTATCTCCCACAAACATCATGTTATATCACTGGAGACTCATTTTTGGGTTACGGTAGAAAAAAAAAATGGGTTTCTTAAAAGTCTCCCAAACCCCTCAAATTCAGTTTCACTAATGCATAGCATACCAGGCACGGGGGTATCAAGACAGATAGAACATCATCTCTACCTTCAAAGAGCTTACCGTCTAGTTAAGAAGACAGGGTTATACCTAAGTGATCGTAATATAATGCGTTCTGGGTAACCCAGAAGAAGGAATATTGAATTCTGTTTGAGAAGGTAGAGGAACTCTTTATACAAAGGTAGGCAGGAGCTGAAGTTGTGCAGTATAAGCAAAACAGGGTCAAATGCTCGATTGTTCAGGGAGAAAGGTGCCAAGAACATCTTGGGAGTGGAAGGGAATCAGAATCCAGCTCCTGCCTGAAGCCTGGGGCCAAGCCAAAGGTGTCTATCAGTGAAATGAGACTCACAGAGTACGACTAAAGTTTCAGAACCTTTCTGTTTGGAGTGACAGGCATGGGGCCTAGACCTGGCATCTGTGATACTCCATACAGCACTCCACAGGGAGGCACACAAAAGCACAACCCCTTGCAGAGGACACACACACGTGACCACGTATGCCAGACACATGAACGGAGTGACGTGATCGGACCTCCTCTGAATGCACGTTTGCATCTTTGAAAGTTCACAGCTTGAAGGCTTATATGTAGGGGACTTACTGTAAGCCTCACTCAGCCTCTGTGACCTTCCCTGAGTTCCAATGGGCAGATCTAAACAGTTGCTAATTAGGGGAGAGGATGTGAAAACAAGACTGGAAAAGTCAAGAAGCAAGAGTGCAGCCATAGGGCGGAGTCTGGTTCCCCTTCAAGGGATATGATCTTTGTCACTTACCTCACTGCCAGTCAATCAGAAGCATTCTCCGAGCTGGCTTCATACCCTTCTCCTTGAAACATTACTGTTCAACTCCACATTACTCCCGCCAAGCTGGGCCACACAGTTTTGAGGGCATTAGCCTCCATAACCCTTTTTGCCTGGGAGAGCAATAGAGCTAGTCTTTTCTACTTCACCCAAAACTCTGTCTCCAAGACTCAATCCAGTGCTGGGGAGCAAAGACCAGATTCTGCCTCAAAACCAGTGAGTGAATTCAGTTATCTGAAAGACCACCCATGAACACTCCTGCCCTTAGCTCTGCTTCCTCCTAGAAGTCACTCCTTCCTCTCCAGATGGATCGAATGCCACTCTCAGAGACTGAGCAGTTGGTTATGCTGAAGGTCTCATAATTTCTTTCCAGACTGTTCTCCACAAGAACCTAAATTCACAGGTAGGATAGCCCAGCAATTAAGTAGGTGGTTCTCAAGTCAGATGGCTTATATACAAATCCAGTCTTTGCTACTTACTGTGTTACCAAGTCTTCCCTGATGGCTCAGATGGTAATACAAGAATCCTCCTGTAATGCGGGAGACCTGGGTTCAATCCCTGGGTTGAGAAGATCCTCTGGAGGAGAGTATGGCAACCCATTCCAGTATTCTTGCTTAGAGAATTCTCATAGGCAGAGGAACCTGGCGGGCTACAGTCCATGGGATCAAAAAGACTAGGACATGACTGAGCGACTAAGCACAGCACATCTTACCACAGGCAAATGTTTCTATCACCACTAAATCTTGCTTTCGCCATCTGTAAAGTAGGAATAATAATAGTACCTAATTTAGAGAATTCTTGAGAGAACTGAATGAGAAAATGTATACTTCATAGTAAGTTCTCCATGTTAGTTGCTATCGTTATTTGCTACCATATGCTAACTCCTCAAAAGCTCACAGTGTGGTCACTAGATGCTTTGGGAAGAAAAGAAGTAAGTATCAAGTACTAGCTTCAATTCAGAATAATAAATATACAATCGATTCTCAGAATTTACAGATTCCTTATTTCTGGGTTTGCCTATTCACTAACATTTATTCGTGACCCTAAAATCAGGACTTACAGGGCTTTTGTGATCTCTCCTATACTTGCACAGAGGAGTGAAAAATCTGAGTTGCCAACACGCATAGTCTTAGCTGGCGACAAACAAGGCAAATTCTACCTCTGGCTTCAGCAATGCTACTGTACATAGTGTGCTTTTCAGAGTCAATTTAGCACCTACATTTTTCACATTTTTGTGCTTTGTGTTGGTGATTTCCCTATTTAAAATGGTCCCTAATCATAATATTGAAGTGTTGTCTACTGTTCTTTTTAACACAAGAAGAGTATGATATGTCTTAAGTGGAAAACACGTTACCCAAGCGTCATTCAAGCGTGCATTATAGTGATGTTGGCTGTGAGTTCAATGTTAGTGAAGCAGGCAATTGTATTAAATAAGGTATTTTTAAATAGGAGTGCATAAAACAAAGCTATGTATTATTGGCTGATGAAGATTAGGCTAGTTTTTTATAAATTCACAGGTAGGATAGCCCAGCAATTAAGTAGGTGGTTCTCAAGTCAGATGGCTTATATACAAATCCAGTCTTTGCTACTTACTGTGTTACCAAGTCTTCCCTGATGGCTCAGATGGTAATACAAGAATCCTCCTGTAATGCGGAGACCTGGGTTCAATCCCTGGGTTGAGAAGATCCTCTGGAGGAGAGTATGGCAACCCATTCCAGTATTCTTGCTTAGAGAATTCTCATAGGCAGAGGAACCTGGCGGGCTACAGTCCATGGGATCAAAAAGACTAGGACATGACTGAGCGACTAAGCACAGCACATCTTACCACAGGCAAATGTTTCTATCACCACTAAATCTTGCTTTCGCCATCTGTAAAGTAGGAATAATAATAGTACCTAATTTAGAGAATTCTTGAGAGAACTGAATGAGAAAATGTATACTTCATAGTAAGTTCTCCATGTTAGTTGCTATCGTTATTTGCTACCATATGCTAACTCCTCAAAAGCTCACAGTGTGGTCACTAGATGCTTTGGGAAGAAAAGAAGTAAGTATCAAGTACTAGCTTCAATTCAGAATAATAAATATACAATCGATTCTCAGAATTTACAGATTCCTTATTTCTGGGTTTGCCTATTCACTAACATTTATTCGTGACCCTAAAATCAGGACTTACAGGGCTTTTGTGATCTCTCCTATACTTGCACAGAGGAGTGAAAAATCTGAGTTGCCAACACGCATAGTCTTAGCTGGCGACAAACAAGGCAAATTCTACCTCTGGCTTCAGCAATGCTACTGTACATAGTGTGCTTTTCAGAGTCAATTTAGCACCTACATTTTTCACATTTTTGTGCTTTGTGTTGGTGATTTCCCTATTTAAAATGGTCCCTAATCATAATATTGAAGTGTTGTCTACTGTTCTTTTTAACACAAGAAGAGTATGATATGTCTTAAGTGGAAAACACGTTACCCAAGCGTCATTCAAGCGTGCATTATAGTGATGTTGGCTGTGAGTTCAATGTTAGTGAAGCAGGCAATTGTATTAAATAAGGTATTTTTAAATAGGAGTGCATAAAACAAAGCTATGTATTATTGGCTGATGAAGATGCTGTGACCAGAGGCTCACAGAAAACTAATCCTATATTTTCCCTTGGAGCAATGGTTGGGTGTTTACTAATTCAGGGTTCACGAAGACTTTATAAAAACTAACTACTAAGAATAGCAAGAATCAACTATAGAAAGACGGCAGAGAACCCAGAGGAGGACCTATCAGCTCCACCTGAGGAAAAACCTTAAAGGATAGATTTCTGAGTTGACTCAAACAGTGAGAACTGTGGGTCCAAGGACTGGTGTGATGTGGGAAGGCGGCTGAACACAGACGAAACTCCGGGCTATTATAGAAGCCCAGAAGCAACCCATTCTCCTTTCACTTCACAAATATTTACTGAGCTCCTCCTGAGTGTCAGGCTTGCAGGGGCGAGGGCTGAGAGGTGAGTGAGGTAGCCCTGGATGACACACCCAGGGGCTGGAAGTGATCCTAGGTCTTTCAGCCAGGCATGCGGAGCGACCCAATGTGGCCAAGAGCAGGAGTCTTGGGTAAAGCTAAAGGCTTCCTTTCAGTTATACAGTAGACTAAACAACCCAAGGAAGCTATGACATTTCCTTCCCTGGAAATACTGTTGGACAGGAGAAGGCTCTATGTTTCTTAAAGCCACATTTTGTTATTTGCTTATGTAACACCATCCAGGGGCTGTCTTATTTGGAATTAAATACAAATACCATTGGCTTCTCAGACCCACCCTCTATTCCCCTTCCTCTGTCCATCTCCGGCCACTTTCTTCTCAACAACTCCATACCTGCCAGCCCTTGAGGAGCCATGCTCTTTCTTGTCTCCAGGTTTTGCTGTGTTTTGCCTCAATTGTGACTTCCTTCCTCCCAACCCTCTGCCTGTAGCACGCGTCCGTTACCCCCTTTATCCTCTAGGTCTCAGATTAAACGTCACTTTCTTCAGGAAATCACACCCATGCGCTATTCCCTATATGACACTTTCCCCACTGTCTTGTTTTGCTTGATTTATTGTCCATCCTGACTAAATAGATCATAAGCTCTGAGAATGCAGGAACCATGTACGTCTGATTGACTGTATCCCTCCTACCTAGTGCCTGGCATTTAGCAGGTGTCTGTGAGTCCAAGCTCAAAGGCAGGGAACGAACAGTGTTACCCCAGGGGACATTGGCACTCAGCCCTATATGAATCACCGTGGGGGTTTCCACTTTGTTGAAGGTTGAATATTCCATTCTCCACTGTAGGAATGTCACGGTCCTCTGAAAGCCAGATTTCCTGAGGCCCCGTACACTTCTGATGGTTATCAAGTCACTGGAGATGCTGAGTGTACCCTCCAGCTGGCAGGGCCCTCTGTGAACTGTGAAACTATTGATTTTTCTCCAGTGCACTAAGTGCATTTAAATGTCTATAATTACAGCTGCATTTTCTAGAAGGACACTAATTATCTTTAATTCATGGCTTATACTTACTGCCTGAGAAGAAGAAACTAAAAAGCATACTGTCCTGGTGGGGAGATCTGTTCTGCTTCTTTGCTTTGAAGTGGGTCTTGTTGGAGTTCTTTCCACTTCCCTTTCAAGATCTAGCTCCCATCCTGCTCTGTGATGGCAGGTCACTTGCCCTGCCTTTGAGAGGAGGAAGGGAGAGAAGAAAACAGGTGGCCATTCCAGGTGGTCTCAGAGTTCAGTGTCTCAATGTCATGTCTGGTTTTGTAGGTCCAGAAGCTTCATCTGTCACTGCAACCATGACTGGTCTCTTCACTGATTCACACTAATCAGACTCCTAAGAGACTGAGTCATAACTAGAAAAGAGATTCTTCTCACCTGGTGAGAGGAGGGTGCCTTGCCAGAACTCGGGACACATCAAATAAGTGGGATTTCCATAGCATTTAAAGAATAGTGGAAGACAGTGAGAAACGGACAGAAATTGACCCTTGAGAAGAAAGGGAGCAGTAACCTAACAACTTTCCCCCCTCCTTCTAGAAGCATCTTCTGCCTCTTGTTGCACATGGAGTACTTACGTCCTAGCGCATAAGGACAAACACCCATCACTCTGGTGGTGGACTGAGGATAAGTGAGTTGTTCCTGCTTTTATTTCTATGATCCCTATTGTCCCATCCTTGACTTAAATAGATCATAAGCTCTGAGAATGCAGGAACCATGTACGTCTGATTGACTGTATCCCTCCTACCTAGTGCCTGGCATTTAGCAGGTGTCTGTGAGTCCAAGCTCAAAGGCAGGGAACGAACAGTGTTACCCCAGGGGACATTGGCACTCAGCCCTATATGAATCACCGTGGGGGTTTCCACTTTGTTGAAGGTTGAATATTCCATTCTCCACTGTAGGAATGTCACGGTCCTCTGAAAGCCAGATTTCCTGAGGCCCCGTACACTTCTGATGGTTATCAAGTCACTGGAGATGCTGAGTGTACCCTCCAGCTGGCAGGGCCCTCTGTGAACTGTGAAACTATTGATTTTTCTCCAGTGCACTAAGTGCATTTAAATGTCTATAATTACAGCTGCATTTTCTAGAAGGACACTAATTATCTTTAATTCATGGCTTATACTTACTGCCTGAGAAGAAGAAACTAAAAAGCATACTGTCCTGGTGGGGAGATCTGTTCTGCTTCTTTGCTTTGAAGTGGGTCTTGTTGGAGTTCTTTCCACTTCCCTTTCAAGATCTAGCTCCCATCCTGCTCTGTGATGGCAGGTCACTTGCCCTGCCTTTGAGAGGAGGAAGGGAGAGAAGAAAACAGGTGGCCATTCCAGGTGGTCTCAGAGTTCAGTGTCTCAATGTCATGTCTGGTTTTGTAGGTCCAGAAGCTTCATCTGTCACTGCAACCATGACTGGTCTCTTCACTGATTCACACTAATCAGACTCCTAAGAGACTGAGTCATAACTAGAAAAGAGATTCTTCTCACCTGGTGAGAGGAGGGTGCCTTGCCAGAACTCGGGACACATCAAATAAGTGGGATTTCCATAGCATTTAAAGAATAGTGGAAGACAGTGAGAAACGGACAGAAATTGACCCTTGAGAAGAAAGGGAGCAGTAACCTAACAACTTTCCCCCCTCCTTCTAGAAGCATCTTCTGCCTCTTGTTGCACATGGAGTACTTACGTCCTAGCGCATAAGGACAAACACCCATCACTCTGGTGGTGGACTGAGGATAAGTGAGTTGTTCCTGCTTTTTCCAATCTTTCTGAAGAGCAAACTAACTAGTGTTTATGATTCTTTAACTCCTCTTCTGTTTAAATGTTAAAGAGCTTTTCTCTGAGATGAGAGAGACAGTAGCCTGCCAGCAAGAACTAGTCCTCAGCACTGAGGTTGCAACAAAAGCAACATTAACTCATAACTATTTCTGGAAGATTTGACATTCCACCCCAACTCTTCCCCTGTATTCATCAGACATTGTTAAAATAAAAAATAATGTTTTAAATATTATTATTTGGCCAGAAAACATAGGAAGACTTCATTTTTCAAATATTAAAAACTGGGTTTTGAAAAAGCACAAAAACTTCTTTTTCCTTTTTTGAATAAATAGGGAATAGGTGATGGTGAGTTAACTGCATAATCTAATACTTAATATTCCTTATGCTAATCTGGTCAAGAGCCTCTGTATGGTTTATTAAAATTTGCATTTTGTGTATAGACCTAAAAGGAAAAAATTATAATGTATGTATCTGTAAAAAATAATTATGTGTATTTTTGTTAAAGAAAAATAGGCTGAATTCACCTTGCTTTTTCTCTAGCAACCTCATAAGTAGAGTGTACAAAAGGCAATACTGGAGAGAAGCTTCTTGTTTTGGAAGATTTAGCTCAATTTAAATTCCTTGCTGTGAAAATGGGCCATTTCGGGAATGAAGGTCTCCAACAAGAGCTGCGTGCTCCCTCTACTGGCGCTCAGGAAAGCGAGGGCTAAGGAAAGCATTTCCAACTCGGTGTTTCACGGCAAAAGTCGCCTGCAAGGAAAAGAAAGAGGCAGACTCCGAAAGGTTACCTCACTGCTTACACTGGAAATAGGAACACAGCACAGTGGGATTTTTCTTTGTGATAATCTTCCTTAAACACCTTATCTGTAGCTCAAAAAAACATTTGAGCAAAGCTGATCTATAAATGAGCTGGTACAGCTTTGACAAAAAACACCTTGACCCTTGAGAAGAAAGGAGCAGTAACCTAACAACTTTCCCCCTCCTTCTAGAAGCATCTTCTGCCTCTTGTTGCACATGGAGTACTTACGCCTAGCGCATAAGGACAAACACCCATCACTCTGGGGGTGGACTGAGGATAAGTGAGTTGTTCCTGCTTTTTCCAATCTTTCTGAAGAGCAAACTAACTAGTGTTTATGATTCTTTAACTCCTCTTCTGTTTAAATGTTAAAGAGCTTTTCTCTGAGATGAGAGAGACAGTAGCCTGCCAGCAAGAACTAGTCCTCAGCACTGAGGTTGCAACAAAAGCAACATTAACTCATAACTATTTCTGGAAGATTTGACATTCCACCCCAACTCTTCCCCTGTATTCATCAGACATTGTTAAAATAAAAAATAATGTTTTAAATATTATTATTTGGCCAGAAAACATAGGAAGACTTCATTTTTCAAATATTAAAAACTGGGTTTTGAAAAAGCACAAAAACTTCTTTTTCCTTTTTTGAATAAATAGGGAATAGGTGATGGTGAGTTAACTGCATAATCTAATACTTAATATTCCTTATGCTAATCTGGTCAAGAGCCTCTGTATGGTTTATTAAAATTTGCATTTTGTGTATAGACCTAAAAGGAAAAAATTATAATGTATGTATCTGTAAAAAATAATTATGTGTATTTTTGTTAAAGAAAAATAGGCTGAATTCACCTTGCTTTTTCTCTAGCAACCTCATAAGTAGAGTGTACAAAAGGCAATACTGGAGAGAAGCTTCTTGTTTTGGAAGATTTAGCTCAATTTAAATTCCTTGCTGTGAAAATGGGCCATTTCGGGAATGAAGGTCTCCAACAAGAGCTGCGTGCTCCCTCTACTGGCGCTCAGGAAAGCGAGGGCTAAGGAAAGCATTTCCAACTCGGTGTTTCACGGCAAAAGTCGCCTGCAAGGAAAAGAAAGAGGCAGACTCCGAAAGGTTACCTCACTGCTTACACTGGAAATAGGAACACAGCACAGTGGGATTTTTCTTTGTGATAATCTTCCTTAAACACCTTATCTGTAGCTCAAAAAAACATTTGAGCAAAGCTGATCTATAAATGAGCTGGTACAGCTTTAAGAAAAGCTTGGTTTGTCTCCTGTTCGTGGGTTCTGTCAGAAAGGACAAAGGCTCCTGATTGGCTGACCTGAGAATCAGAAAATTGAGTGCTTATTCTAAAGTTCTGTACAAATACAGTATCTTCTGGTCTCCTCAGGGATGTAAGTCCCATGGGGCTAGGGGCTGCATCATCTTCCATTGAGCAGCTCAAGCCTCTAAGCCTAGCGCTTGGCCTGTAATAACAGGGCCATACAAAATATCTGTTGAATGATTGAACAGCTATGAAGATGACCCTGGATTCAAGGTCCCTATGCTGCTGACTTAGATATTGAACATCTGCAAGACAGTTTTCCTAGACGTGGCTGGAAACTCTCATGGTTGAGAACTTTGAAGAGCTTGTTTTCAAAAAAATTAATTAAATTAAGTAATTTATTATTTTTGACTGCATTTGGGGTCTTCATTGCTGCACAGGGGCTTTCTTTATCTGCAGCAATTGAGGGCTAATCCTCCTTGCAGTACTCAGGCTTCTCATGTGGTGGCTTCTTTTTTTGCAGAGCATGGGCTCTAGAGCCTGAGGGTCAACAGTTACAGCACACAGTCTTAGTTATTCTGAGGCATGTGGAATCTTCCCAGACCAAGGACTGAACCTGTGTCCCCCTGCGTTAGCAGCCGATTCTTCACCACTGGGCCATGAGGGAAGTCCCAAAGAAAAATTCCCTTTCCCATGAGCCATGAGTGATGCCGGGTGACCATTAAGAAGGCTTCTTGTTTTGGAAGATTTAGCTCAATTTAAATTCCTTGCTGTGAAAATGGGCCATTTCGGGAATGAAGGTCTCCAACAAGAGCTGCGTGCTCCCTCTACTGGCGCTCAGGAAAGCGAGGGCTAAGGAAAGCATTTCCAACTCGGTGTTTCACGGCAAAAGTCGCCTGCAAGGAAAAGAAAGAGGCAGACTCCGAAAGGTTACCTCACTGCTTACACTGGAAATAGGAACACAGCACAGTGGGATTTTTCTTTGTGATAATCTTCCTTAAACACCTTATCTGTAGCTCAAAAAAACATTTGAGCAAAGCTGATCTATAAATGAGCTGGTACAGCTTTAAGAAAAGCTTGGTTTGTCTCCTGTTCGTGGGTTCTGTCAGAAAGGACAAAGGCTCCTGATTGGCTGACCTGAGAATCAGAAAATTGAGTGCTTATTCTAAAGTTCTGTACAAATACAGTATCTTCTGGTCTCCTCAGGGATGTAAGTCCCATGGGGCTAGGGGCTGCATCATCTTCCATTGAGCAGCTCAAGCCTCTAAGCCTAGCGCTTGGCCTGTAATAACAGGGCCATACAAAATATCTGTTGAATGATTGAACAGCTATGAAGATGACCCTGGATTCAAGGTCCCTATGCTGCTGACTTAGATATTGAACATCTGCAAGACAGTTTTCCTAGACGTGGCTGGAAACTCTCATGGTTGAGAACTTTGAAGAGCTTGTTTTCAAAAAAATTAATTAAATTAAGTAATTTATTATTTTTGACTGCATTTGGGGTCTTCATTGCTGCACAGGGGCTTTCTTTATCTGCAGCAATTGAGGGCTAATCCTCCTTGCAGTACTCAGGCTTCTCATGTGGTGGCTTCTTTTTTTGCAGAGCATGGGCTCTAGAGCCTGAGGGTCAACAGTTACAGCACACAGTCTTAGTTATTCTGAGGCATGTGGAATCTTCCCAGACCAAGGACTGAACCTGTGTCCCCCTGCGTTAGCAGCCGATTCTTCACCACTGGGCCATGAGGGAAGTCCCCAAAGAACTCTTCAAAGAGTTTCCCAAGACCATGGTTTGTGAAGGAAACCTTCATGAACATAGCATCATGTAGCTCAGCAGCTGCCCTAGAAGGGGTTGATAATCTCCAAGTCATCTAAGAGCTATGAATCACTTCACAGATTACCCTATCCCATCACCAAATTCTCAGTTGACATCAATAGTCCTTCAAAATGAATATTCTTCCTCTTTTATGGAGGTAGCCCTGAGCCTGGCACAGGTGAACGGGTGGTTCCATGGCCATCAGGTCACAAGAAGTCCACACATGGCTTCTGGTCCCTAACCCAGAGCTTTCCACACTTCTTCCTAGTCTCTGTAGATTTAATGGTCCCCTTGAGTTCTCCGAGTTGGCTGAGGCTAAAACCAGAGGGGGCAGTCACAGCTTTTAAACCTCAGCCGAGTTAAGCCATATCATGGACATCTTCTCTCCTTACTAGTGACAGCCAGGTGATGGGAATTAAGAAGGCTGAGCTGGCCAGGCTCCCCACACCAACTGGCTAAACCACCTGGTAAGTGACTTCCTCTTCTCTGGTCTTCACCCAGGACACGACCCACCAGCTTGGGTCATTCTGCATCATGCAAGCTTGTTCATGGCAACATGGTGGAACACCTCTCCCAGAAGCAGACTGAAAAACACCTGTGCTAGGTCAGCAGTCAAAGAGATTTATATGTTAGGGCTAGAGTGACCCCTCGTCAGTGTTTGCCAGTGACTTGGTTGGTCTGTTTGATTTCAGGGAAAGCAAACAAAAGCCCAGCAGACAAATGTTTGCTTAGATCTCAGCTTCACCAGGAGAATACCCCTGTGAGGAGTGAGATAGCAGGAGGGGTTGCTTCGAGCGTTTGTACAGGGGTATTCCTCACGTCTGCCAAACATACCGCTATGCAGACAGCAAGACCCAGAGTCAATGCCAGCTTTCCGGCCATCCTCCTTCCAAAGCACCCAGACTCACTCATCTCAGAGCATGTATCATTTTGAATTTTAACTGTTTACATGCCGATTCCTCCCAGTGACTCAGTTCTTTAAGAACAGGGGCCGGGCTCCAGTGGCTAAGAATCCAGTTCCCAATGCAGGTGGCTAGGTTTAATTCCTGCTCAGAGAATTAGATTCTGCATGCCGCAACTAAAGAACCCACCTACTGCAACTAAGACCTGGGGCAACCAAATAAATAAATGAATTGATTAAATAATTAATTAGTGTAAAAAGGAACAAGGATTGTGACTTTCATCTCTGTACAAAAGAAAAATGTTGGCGATCGCAGATGAGTTCTAGAAGCCCAGAATACAGCCCAGTGGCCTTCAAAGTTTTTGATTATGACCTACAGAAATAAATACATTGTATATCATGATCCAGGAGGAAATGTATCTGTTTATATATATAAACATGAATTTCTATAACTATGGATATACATGTAGCTTTTTAAAAAACTAAAACAAAACTCCACAAAGTAAGACTCTACACAGTGCTGCTATCTGGGCTTTTGTTTTCTAGTTTATTCTCTATTATTTTTCCAAATGTTTATTGTGATGCACTCTTGTGATTTTATGATACACTAATGAATGTCGACTTGCACTTTGGGAACTTTGAGTATAGTTGATTTCCTCTGCCCTCCCCTGGTCCCACCCCTACCTCCATCTTCTGTCATTAGGTATGGACTGCTTCACCCTGGGGGAAGAGGAAAGAGTTCTGACTGGGGATGTAGCAGGAAGAAGAGACAAAGCAAGGATGAAGCACAGAGGAATCAGTGTTCTGTGTGTTTCCCTTTCAGCGACTGTTTTTGTAAATAAAGTTTTTTGTGTGTTTGTTTGCTTTTAATTTGACTGCGTCAGGTCTTAGTTGCAGCCGGCAGGACCTTCATTGTGTCATGTGGAATCTTTCATTGTGGTGTGAAGCCTTAGCTGCTCCACCGCATGTGGGATTTTAGTTCACTGACCAAGGATGGAACCCTCTTTCCCTGAATTGCAAGAGGATTTCTGAACCACTCGACCACCTGGGAAGTCTCTGTAAATAAAGTTTTACTGGAACACAGCCACACACAGTAATTTGTGTATTGTCTTGGGCTACTTTTCCCTGTATCTGCAGACTCAAGAGTAGCTATCTGGCTCTTTGCAGGAACGTCTGTTGACCCGTGGTGCAGATGGAAAGTGTTTTCCACCTTTCCTAGAGGAAACTAAAAGGGTTCTACCTGTATATGAGATTTAAATTCAGGGCCCAGACCTAATCAAACCCTTTTTGGAACTTGAATCCACGTGGCTGGAGCTTGAATTCTAGCCAAAACCTTGTTTGCGACTCAAACCCATGTGGCTAGGACTCGAACCCAACCAAAACCCTGTTTGGGACTTGAATCCACGTGGCTGAGGCTCAATCCCAGCCAAAACCCTGCTTAGGACTCGAACCCATGTAGTCAGGACTCAATCCTGGCCAAAACCCTGTCTGGAACTTGAACCCACGCGGCCGGGACTTAATCCAGCACTCACCCAACGTCTGGACCCTCTGAGGCTCAGGTTCTTCGTGCCTCAATGCAGAAGGAATTCAGCAAGAGTCAGAGAGATAGGCAAGAAGAGGATTTATTAGGATAGGGCACTTGTAAGAGGTGCAATTGGACAGGCAGGAAAGCTCTGCTCCTCCTCTTTGGGTGGGCAGCAACATATATATAGGAGGGTAGAAGACCGCCTACCTCAAGTAGACGCAGATGCAGACACAAGGGCCCCCCCCCTTAGTAGAAGCATGTCATTACTTTTTGGGGCACCCTGGGGAAGAGGAAAGAGTTCTGACTGGGGATGTAGCAGGAAGAAGAGACAAAGCAAGGATGAAGCACAGAGGAATCAGTGTTCTGTGTGTTTCCCTTTCAGCGACTGTTTTGTAAATAAAGTTTTTTGTGTGTTTGTTTGCTTTTAATTTGACTGCGTCAGGTCTTAGTTGCAGCCGGCAGGACCTTCATTGTGTCATGTGGAATCTTTCATTGTGGTGTGAAGCCTTAGCTGCTCCACCGCATGTGGGATTTTAGTTCACTGACCAAGGATGGAACCCTCTTTCCCTGAATTGCAAGAGGATTTCTGAACCACTCGACCACCTGGGAAGTCTCTGTAAATAAAGTTTTACTGGAACACAGCCACACACAGTAATTTGTGTATTGTCTTGGGCTACTTTTCCCTGTATCTGCAGACTCAAGAGTAGCTATCTGGCTCTTTGCAGGAACGTCTGTTGACCCGTGGTGCAGATGGAAAGTGTTTTCCACCTTTCCTAGAGGAAACTAAAAGGGTTCTACCTGTATATGAGATTTAAATTCAGGGCCCAGACCTAATCAAACCCTTTTTGGAACTTGAATCCACGTGGCTGGAGCTTGAATTCTAGCCAAAACCTTGTTTGCGACTCAAACCCATGTGGCTAGGACTCGAACCCAACCAAAACCCTGTTTGGGACTTGAATCCACGTGGCTGAGGCTCAATCCCAGCCAAAACCCTGCTTAGGACTCGAACCCATGTAGTCAGGACTCAATCCTGGCCAAAACCCTGTCTGGAACTTGAACCCACGCGGCCGGGACTTAATCCAGCACTCACCCAACGTCTGGACCCTCTGAGGCTCAGGTTCTTCGTGCCTCAATGCAGAAGGAATTCAGCAAGAGTCAGAGAGATAGGCAAGAAGAGGATTTATTAGGATAGGGCACTTGTAAGAGGTGCAATTGGACAGGCAGGAAAGCTCTGCTCCTCCTCTTTGGGTGGGCAGCAACATATATATAGGAGGGTAGAAGACCGCCTACCTCAAGTAGACGCAGATGCAGACACAAGGCATACATCATTAGCTCCTCCTTCCCCAGCTCTCCCTGCTTTATTGAGTAAGGAGCAGCATTCTTGAATTATCGCTAATTTACTGGCCTCCCAACTTGTTCCACGTTTTACCTTTCCACCTACAGTCCCCTACTAGGACTCCACAACTACCTGTTCTACTCTGTCCCTATCAAAACCAGTACAGTTCTAAAGTGTCCAAGGCATCAGTGTGGGCAGTGCCTCTCTCAGGACAGGCTATGCTGTTCCTTCCCTAGCGCTTGTCGGCTGCACACATGGACCAGCAGCAGCACAGCCTGAGCAGGAGAGGCTGATCTGGGTAGATTCTGGGTGGGGACCGCTGCTGCAAGCTGAAGGACCACCTTTGGAAGGACCTGGAACCACTAGAATATACCATGACGCAGGCAGGAGGACGTGGGAGCCAGCTAACATGCTTTCATATGCATTCTCAGAGCAGGAAAGGTACTTGGAGGGTGCTAAATAAATGTTTGCTGATTATTTTTCTTTTGTTTATCAGGTGCTCGAGATCTTTGTTCCAGCCATGGGTTCTTCATTTTGGTGAGCAGGCTTCTCTTGTGGAACACGGGCTCTCAAGCTCCAGCGCAGTAGCTGTGGCTCATGGGCTTAATTGCCCAGGGCAGGCAGAATCGTCCTGGATCAGGGATTGAACCTGCATTCTCTGCTTTGGAAGGCAGATTCTTAACCGCTCAATTGCCAGCGAAGTCCCTTGACTATTTCTTAAATAAGAAAGGCATTAGTGGCATGTGGTGTAGAAACTGAGTTTTACCACCATGCCTCTGGAAGGCAAAGCCAGTAAAGAGCCTGGATGCCAGCAGCCCAGAACTGCAATCCTCTCTCCTACTTAGAGCTCAAGACGTTTTTTCTCAGCTGCTTTGGCAACTAAAATCAAAGATAATAATGATTATAGGTAACAATAAATAAATACTGTGTGTTTATCAAGTGTCAAGCATTTGTTCCAGGTAACTTGTTTTTATTCTTTTGATAAGAAATCCTCCTTTAATCTCATTTTACAGATAAAGAAAGAGACACAGAGAGATTATGTAACTTGTCCAAGGAGAAACAGCTAGTAAGTAGCAGAGACAGAATTTGAAAATGAAATGATCTTTGTGGGAAAAAAAAAAAAAAACAGGGATGCTGATATCATCAGAGATGCTGGCTCATTCATTGAACCCAGTGAGTCTTCTTTAGTTCTTTCTTTCTTTCTTTCTTTTTTTTTTTTTGCTATCACCTAAGAATCTAGTCGGGGCTTCCCTGGTAGCTCAGCTGGTAAAGAATCCACCTGCAATACAGGAGACCTGGGTTCAGTCCCTGGGTTGGGAAGATCCCCTGGAGGAGGACATGGCAACCCACTCCAGTATTCTTGGCTGGAGACTCCCATGGACAGAGGAGCCCGGCGGGCTTCAGTCCACGGGTCACAAAGAGTCAGACACGACTAAGCACAGCACAGCACACATCTATTCACTCATTTCACAAACTGGTCTAGAGGTGGGCATGTTAGTCTCATCAGTAAGAAGCAGGAAGCCTGCTGGGGTTTCTGAAGTGGATTTCCTCCCATGAAAACCCCACTCCCAGGCACAGGCCGAGGAGAAAGATGGATGCTGCAGGGCCACCACTTTCTCCTGCAGGCGCCTGCCTCTGAGTTTCTTACAATTAATAACTCCCTATTGTTTAAGCCATTTCTTGTCAGATGTTGTCACTCAGACAGTCTCCACTCCATTTTTCTGTTACAGTGCCTTCACAGCTCTTATCTCTATCAGCCAGTTATCTCATTCGTTGATTAGTTTCCTTATCTTCCTATCCCCCAACTTCCTCTGCTAGAACATAAATTCCCAGAACAGGGTTCCTCCCTCTGACTATTTCTTAAATAAGAAAGGCATTAGTGGCATGTGGTGTAGAAACTGAGTTTTACCACCATGCCTCTGGAAGGCAAAGCCAGTAAAGAGCCTGGATGCCAGCAGCCCAGAACTGCAATCCTCTCTCCTACTTAGAGCTCAAGACGTTTTTTCTCAGCTGCTTTGGCAACTAAAATCAAAGATAATAATGATTATAGGTAACAATAAATAAATACTGTGTGTTTATCAAGTGTCAAGCATTTGTTCCAGGTAACTTGTTTTTATTCTTTTGATAAGAAATCCTCCTTTAATCTCATTTTACAGATAAAGAAAGAGACACAGAGAGATTATGTAACTTGTCCAAGGAGAAACAGCTAGTAAGTAGCAGAGACAGAATTTGAAAATGAAATGATCTTTGGGGGAAAAAAAAAAAAACAGGGATGCTGATATCATCAGAGATGCTGGCTCATTCATTGAACCCAGTGAGTCTTCTTTAGTTCTTTCTTTCTTTCTTTCTTTTTTTTTTTTTGCTATCACCTAAGAATCTAGTCGGGGCTTCCCTGGTAGCTCAGCTGGTAAAGAATCCACCTGCAATACAGGAGACCTGGGTTCAGTCCCTGGGTTGGGAAGATCCCCTGGAGGAGGACATGGCAACCCACTCCAGTATTCTTGGCTGGAGACTCCCATGGACAGAGGAGCCCGGCGGGCTTCAGTCCACGGGTCACAAAGAGTCAGACACGACTAAGCACAGCACAGCACACATCTATTCACTCATTTCACAAACTGGTCTAGAGGTGGGCATGTTAGTCTCATCAGTAAGAAGCAGGAAGCCTGCTGGGGTTTCTGAAGTGGATTTCCTCCCATGAAAACCCCACTCCCAGGCACAGGCCGAGGAGAAAGATGGATGCTGCAGGGCCACCACTTTCTCCTGCAGGCGCCTGCCTCTGAGTTTCTTACAATTAATAACTCCCTATTGTTTAAGCCATTTCTTGTCAGATGTTGTCACTCAGACAGTCTCCACTCCATTTTTCTGTTACAGTGCCTTCACAGCTCTTATCTCTATCAGCCAGTTATCTCATTCGTTGATTAGTTTCCTTATCTTCCTATCCCCCAACTTCCTCTGCTAGAACATAAATTCCCAGAACAGGGTTCCTCCCTCTGACAGAGCCTACACCATATTTGGCTGAAGAGCTGGGAAATCCAAACATAAACCCAAGAGGCTCACAGTTCTGTGGCAAAACCGACAAGCATTAGCATAAATGTTATCCTAGCGGTAGAGTCACAGAAGACTCATCTGCTCAGGGACTGGGCCTTACAAAGCTGTTGTGGCCAGTTCGGTCTCAGCTTTTTCTCCCCCCAGACTTGCATAGGTCAAAGCAAAAAAGTCTACCATTTGAAAACTTGTTTTAAAAAGAAATTACTGGAGGCTTCCCTGGCAGTCAAGTGGGTAAGGACACCGCCTTGCAGTGCAAGGGGCGCCAGTTCAATCCCTGACCTGGGAAGATTCCACGTGCTGTGGAGTGGCTGGACCGATATGCCTAATTACCGAGCCGGAGCTTTGGAGTGCATGCGCCCAGAGCCGGTGCTCTGCGATGAGAGAGGCCACTGTGATGGGAGGCCCACACAGGCCAAAGAACAAAATAGATAAATGAAAATGGATGAAAATAGATAAATGAAAGACCAATAGAAGTGGCCAAAAAAAAAGAAAAAAAGAAATTACTGGGACATCCATGGTGGTCCAGTGGATAAGACTCTGTGCTCCCAGGGCAGGGGAGGGTTCGATCCCTGGTCTGGGGACTGTTTCCTACATACCACAATCAAGCCCACATGCTGCAACGAAGTCCCAATGCAGCCAAAATAAATAATAATAATAATAAACAAGAAATTACTGTGTTTTTTTTTTTTAATTGAACTAGGAAATCCTATTTTAAAGGCAGGCTTGTGTTTTGTTTGCAGTTACGTCAATAGAAGCAAGGGTCATTGCTATGGGTGGGGGAGCGGGTACCAGATGCAAATGTCTCAGGAGAAGCCTTGGCCTTCGTTCTGGGAGGAGGTAGATGACACAGGTTTGGGAGAGCCCAGTCCCCACAGATTTGGTCTTTTCCTTGGGGTCCCGGTGACCGGTGCTGGCTCCTGGGCACTAAGTGTGTTGCTTTGCTAGAGTAGTTATGGGCAGAAAGGATGTGGACTGATCTGCAAGTGTCCTTCAGGAGAGAATCTCTGGAAGTCATAAGCAGCCTAGAATGTTGTCATGTGAATGTCCTATGTGATTGAACAATTGGAAATGTCCTGAAATGGACTGATGATGTATTATTTACAATCAAGTAAACAAAACTGTTTGATACTTTGAGCTTCCCCTTTCCCTCTGACACCAATATTTGGCTGAAGAGCTGGGAAATCAAACATAAACCCAAGAGGCTCACAGTTCTGTGGCAAAACCGACAAGCATTAGCATAAATGTTATCCTAGCGGTAGAGTCACAGAAGACTCATCTGCTCAGGGACTGGGCCTTACAAAGCTGTTGTGGCCAGTTCGGTCTCAGCTTTTTCTCCCCCCAGACTTGCATAGGTCAAAGCAAAAAAGTCTACCATTTGAAAACTTGTTTTAAAAAGAAATTACTGGAGGCTTCCCTGGCAGTCAAGTGGGTAAGGACACCGCCTTGCAGTGCAAGGGGCGCCAGTTCAATCCCTGACCTGGGAAGATTCCACGTGCTGTGGAGTGGCTGGACCGATATGCCTAATTACCGAGCCGGAGCTTTGGAGTGCATGCGCCCAGAGCCGGTGCTCTGCGATGAGAGAGGCCACTGTGATGGGAGGCCCACACAGGCCAAAGAACAAAATAGATAAATGAAAATGGATGAAAATAGATAAATGAAAGACCAATAGAAGTGGCCAAAAAAAAAGAAAAAAAGAAATTACTGGGACATCCATGGTGGTCCAGTGGATAAGACTCTGTGCTCCCAGGGCAGGGGAGGGTTCGATCCCTGGTCTGGGGACTGTTTCCTACATACCACAATCAAGCCCACATGCTGCAACGAAGTCCCAATGCAGCCAAAATAAATAATAATAATAATAAACAAGAAATTACTGTGTTTTTTTTTTTTAATTGAACTAGGAAATCCTATTTTAAAGGCAGGCTTGTGTTTTGTTTGCAGTTACGTCAATAGAAGCAAGGGTCATTGCTATGGGTGGGGGAGCGGGTACCAGATGCAAATGTCTCAGGAGAAGCCTTGGCCTTCGTTCTGGGAGGAGGTAGATGACACAGGTTTGGGAGAGCCCAGTCCCCACAGATTTGGTCTTTTCCTTGGGGTCCCGGTGACCGGTGCTGGCTCCTGGGCACTAAGTGTGTTGCTTTGCTAGAGTAGTTATGGGCAGAAAGGATGTGGACTGATCTGCAAGTGTCCTTCAGGAGAGAATCTCTGGAAGTCATAAGCAGCCTAGAATGTTGTCATGTGAATGTCCTATGTGATTGAACAATTGGAAATGTCCTGGAAATGGACTGATGATGTATTATTTACAATCAAGTAAACAAAACTGTTTATGTTTACTTGGGACTTCCCTGATGGCTCAGATGTTAAAGAATCTGCCTGCAATCCAGGAGACCTGGGTTTGATCTCTGAGTGGAAAGGATACCGTGGAGAAGGGAATGACTGCCCACTCCAATGTTCTTGCCTTGAGAATTCCGAAGACAGAGGAGCCTGGCAGGCTACAGTCCATGGGGTGGCAAAGAATTGGACATGACTGAGCCGCTAACACAACAATGTACTGATGTTGGATTCTTGTCCTCTGATGTGCTGGTCAGAGCACTTGGGGGCATGGGAAAGAAGGACTCTCCTTTGTGGGAAGCAGAAAAGTCCACTGTCAATAAACCTAGGAAGAGGGAAACCTTGGGATGAGAAATGAAGATGAAGGGGCTTCCCTGGTGGTCCAGTGGGTAAAGAGTCTGCCTTGCAGTGCAAGGGGCACCGGTTCAATCCCTGGCCTAGGAAGATCCCACGTGCTGCAGAGCACCTGGACTGGTGTGTCCAAATACAAGCCAGCACTTTGGAGTGCATGTGCCCAGAGCCAGCACTCTGCAACAAGAGAGGTCACCGCAATGGGAGGCCCACACAGGCCAAAGAGTAAAGATGGATGAAAGTAAATAAATAAAAAACTAATTGAAGAGGCCAAAATTTAAAAAAAAAAGAAAGAAAGAAAGAAATGAAGACAAGAGAAAGGGGCCTCAGATTGGGATGGAGAAGAAACACCTCTCTCTCTCTCTCAGGTAGGAGAAGGCCAACTTTTTCTACAAAGATCCAAATAATAGATATTTTAGGCTTTGCACGATATGCTACAGTTAGTGTCATTAATTACCCAACTCTGCAATTGCAGCAGGAAAACAACTATAAACAGTATGTAAACGAACAGTCATGGCTGGGTTCCAATACATTTTACAAAAGGGGCAGCAGTCTGGAATTGGTTCCTGGGCCACGTATGTCAACCTCTGGTGTACAGCCTCGGGGTGATGGGCCTAGGACCCAGAGAGGGTGGGCAGGCCATAGGGAGGAGGTATGCTCACTCCACGTAGATGCTTGGAAAAAACCTATGTCAACAGGCTACCTTCCAGGACCCTCAAAGCATGTGGCTCTAAGATACTTGATTCTAACAGTGGTCTTATGACAGGGCCTGTTATTTCTCTCACCAACTCCTAAAATTCTCTTCAGGTGAAAGTCACAGCCTTGGTTTAAGTGTGTTGAGGGAGTTAAAGAAGGGCCTGCTCCATTCTTGGGACCAAGAGGTGAAAGTGACACCTGCTCTCTGACCATGGGTGGCTGTGGCTCCAGTGAACCCCAGAGGACAGGGTCCCTAGACAAGGAGAAGCCTATTCCTGGGAGAGAAGAAGGCATCAGGGCCCCCAGGAAATGAAGCATGAGTAACTACAGACCCTTCTCTGTGTGAACTTAAGCCATCAGAACTGGAATGATCGAAGAAAATGAAGTCTACTTTTATAATCACAGGTGGTGAAGACTAAACACACCCATCTGTCATGTTGGGTCCTCATAACACCAACACACATGGAAAGCATAGAGCAGGTGGTCAACCAATGGTGAGCATGTGGTCAACCAATGGTTCTCAGGCAGACTGACCTCCCCAACCCAGTCCTAGGAGAACCTCTGGGCCTTGGTCATTAGACTCTACTCAGCACAATGACTGTGACAAGGACTGAAGTCAACTGGGCACATCAGAGGAATTGCTTTAATGGCGATCCCAAGGTGTCATACACATGTGCTCAGCTTCTGCCCCACCAGGAAGAAAAGCCCTTCATTGTCAGCCATGGTGGAAGAGTAACTCTGGGAGATCACCTCAAACTGCTTGATGGAGTAGCCGGCCTCCCTGACTGCAACCTCCACTGCTTCCCGGCCCAGGCAGAGACTGGAGAATCTCTGCTCACCGATCATGTAGTAGCTGCTCTTCAGGGCATCCACGAGCACCAGGAAGCCCCCTGGCTTCAGCAGGCTGCCGAGGTTCCTGAGGGCCGTGCAGTAGGCAGGGAGGTCTGGGCAGGCAGCGTCCAGGCATAGCGTGCTGAGCAGGCAGTCAGCCGGGGGCAGGGGGGTGGCCCCGAGTGGCCATCTCTGAGTCACGTCACACTTCAGGACCTGCTTGACTGCCTGCCTCAATTTCTCCTCCTTCTCTGGCCCCTTGACTCTGAAACACACAAACCAGAAAACATGGGTCACCCCACTCATTTGTGGGGACTCCACATCTCTCAACTTGGGTATGACAATGGTGGCACAGTCCCAAGCGCTATATCCTTAGGACCACCTCTGTTGTGAAAACAGAGAAAGAAGACACAAGGAGCATTTTGGTGTTTGATTGTGACCACCATGTTACGTTGAGGTAGGTTAAATCTTTTTTTTTTTCAAGGAAATGAATGACAATATGGAAATGATAATCAAAATACCCAGCTGTCTGCTTCTACAAAGGACTGTCCACATGAAATCATTCTTCTTCAACTGCTTAGAATAATGCTTGGATCATTTTATTGGTGTCATTATTATATCATCATTATCATTATGCTTGTCCCATTCTGCAAAAGTGTAAGAGAGTGACTGTATGATCCACATATATCAGGTAATAAAGGATTTAAATGCTGAAACAGTATCTTTGTAGTAGCTGAAGATCAGTGGGGTCATCTGTAGCCATTTGTAGAAGCTGTTGATTATATCACCCAACCGTGGCCATGACCCTTTCAAAAGATGGAAACTCCTGGTTTCCATTCTCAGGCTCCAAAAGGTACTGCAGATAGGAAGTGTGTTTCCTGATAAAGATCATTTTCTTGGTAACCTGGTTATAAATCCTATACTTTTCTGCCAAATCAAAGGGGTTTATTGAGAGAAAATTCATTAATGAAAGGAAAGGAGGCAAGGGAAGAAGGTAGAATCAGTGACTTAGACCCTTTTGGGATTTATTAGTGGAGGAATGAAGGAACAAAACTAACCAATGAACACAATGAAATAAACACAGAATACACAGGAGAATCTGGAGAAAGGGAATGGACAAAGGAGAAAGAAGAAGCAGTAAATCAGAGGCAAGAGAAACAAAAAATACTGAGTAGGTCAAGAGCCTTTTAAGGCCACTCAGCCTGAACAGTAGGGTGTTGGGGCCCAATTGGGGTTAAAAAAACCCCAACCCTTCTTTAAGGCACAGTTAAGCATAAGAGGATGCAAACAGGAGCTTGCTGCCTGCCTCAATTTCTCCTCCTTCTCTGGCCCCTTGACTCTGAAACACACAAACCAGAAAACATGGGTCACCCCACTCATTTGTGGGGACTCCACATCTCTCAACTTGGGTATGACAATGGTGGCACAGTCCCAAGCGCTATATCCTTAGGACCACCTCTGTTGTGAAAACAGAGAAAGAAGACACAAGGAGCATTTTGGTGTTTGATTGTGACCACCATGTTACGTTGAGGTAGGTTAAATCTTTTTTTTTTTCAAGGAAATGAATGACAATATGGAAATGATAATCAAAATACCCAGCTGTCTGCTTCTACAAAGGACTGTCCACATGAAATCATTCTTCTTCAACTGCTTAGAATAATGCTTGGATCATTTTATTGGTGTCATTATTATATCATCATTATCATTATGCTTGTCCCATTCTGCAAAAGTGTAAGAGAGTGACTGTATGATCCACATATATCAGGTAATAAAGGATTTAAATGCTGAAACAGTATCTTTGTAGTAGCTGAAGATCAGTGGGGTCATCTGTAGCCATTTGTAGAAGCTGTTGATTATATCACCCAACCGTGGCCATGACCCTTTCAGAGAGATGGAAACTCCTGGTTTCCATTCTCAGGCTCCAAAAGGTACTGCAGATAGGAAGTGTGTTTCCTGATAAAGATCATTTTCTTGGTAACCTGGTTATAAATCCTATACTTTTCTGCCAAATCAAAGGGGTTTATTGAGAGAAAATTCATTAATGAAAGGAAAGGAGGCAAGGGAAGAAGGTAGAATCAGTGACTTAGACCCTTTTGGGATTTATTAGTGGAGGAATGAAGGAACAAAACTAACCAATGAACACAATGAAATAAACACAGAATACACAGGAGAATCTGGAGAAAGGGAATGGACAAAGGAGAAAGAAGAAGCAGTAAATCAGAGGCAAGAGAAACAAAAAATACTGAGTAGGTCAAGAGCCTTTTAAGGCCACTCAGCCTGAACAGTAGGTGTGACAATTGGGTATCCAACCCTCTGAAGGAAGTTAAGCATGAAAGCACCAGGGATGCAAATTCAGGCTTACTTGCAAGGAACACACCGTCACCAGCTCTAGGAGAAGCTGGGCACTGGGGCCACAGGACTTGATGGAGAGGGCAGAGGATGGCCCAACACGAGAGCAAGTGAGAGAGAGAGAGACACTGGGGTTCTTTTTCATGGGGAAAAGTTGATTGTTTAAAACTTGGAAATTTACCTCCAGTGAGAATGACTTGAGATAATAGCAATTAGTTATGGACATCCTACTTATACAGCTAGTTAATCTTATGATTCTAATCTTAGCATGTGTAATCAGTTATTTACAGGTGTCCTTTGTGTTATAATTTTCCTTTAAGAAGATTAATAGCAAGCACGTGAAAAGATGCTCAATATTGTTGACAATAGAAAAATGAAAATTAAACCATGAAATATCACTTCACCATCCTCTAGGATGGCTGTAATAAGAAAGACCAATAATAACTAAGTGTTGGCAAGGTTGCGGAAAAACTGAAACCTACATACACTGCTGGTGACATGGTAAAATGGTCCAGCTTCTCTGGAAAACAGTCTGGGATTAAAAAAAAAAAAAAAAAAAAGCTTAATGTACAGATTAAACATGGCCCAGGAATTCTACTCATAGAATTTTTCCCATGAGAAATGAAAACAGGTTTCATCCCTGTAGCCCTCCAGGCTCCTTTGTTCATGGGATCTCCCATGCCATTTCCTCCTCCAGGGCACCTTCCTTATGTCTCATGCATTGGAAGGAGGATTCTTTACCACTAGCGCCACCTGGGAAGCCATATATATATATATATATATATATATATATATATATATATATGTGCGTATGCATACTTAAAATGAAATGGTATTCAGTAACAAAAAGGAATGAACAACTGATACAGACTATAACACGGAAGAACAATGAAAACATTCAGTGATAGGAGTCAGACACAAAAGGCCACCTATTGTACGATTCCATTTACACAAATGATCTGGAAAAGGCAAATTTGCGGAGCCTGAAGCAGATCAGGGGTTGCTAGGTGCTGAGGAGACTCAGAGGAAAGAGGTGTGACTGCCGATGTATATAGGGTTTCTCTGGAGAGTTTCAAAGGTTCTAAAATTGTGCTGAGGATCATGCAATTCTGTGAATAGACTAAGAACTATTGAATTGCACACTTACCATATGAGTCATATGTTATATGAATTTTACCTCAATAAAGCTGTTCTATCAAAAGAGAGAGTGGGGAGGATTTCTCTGGTGGTCCAGTGGTTAAGAATCCACCTTCCAATACGAGGGACGCAGGTTTCATCCCTGGTCGGGGAACTATGATCCCACATGACACAGGGCAACTAAGCCCACATGCTGTAACTACTGAGCCCACATGCTCTAGAGCTTGTGAACCGCAACTAGAGAGAGGCCCATGAGCTGAGAGTCACAACCAAAAAATCCCATGGGCCACCAGTAAAACCCAACACAGACAAATACATAAATAAATAGTTTAAAGGAGAGAGAAAGGAGGTAAAGAAGCTTTGCCAGATACTACTTTCAGGGAATTCCAACCAACCAATAACCTGGGACCTGGGATGCACAGCGAATGAGAATTACCTTTGATTGGGTCTACCAATGGCTAGAAATGGTAGTAGCGTGACCAATTTGTCCCAACCAGTCTAGACCTTTCTGGGTTTTGCACTGGAAACCTCACATTCTAGAAACTCATCTCAGTCCTGGGTGGACCAGGAAGGTTCATCATTTTAAAACTAGGACAGGGTCTTCTCTGGTGGTCCAGTGGGTAAAGAGTCCACTTTGCACTGCAGGGGGCACCAGTTCAATCCCTGTTATGGGAAGATCCCACATGCCACGGAGCGGCTGGACCGATGTGTCCAATGACGAGCCGGTGCTCTGGAGCGCATGTGCCCAAAACCAGTGCTCTGCAAGGCGAGAGGCCACTGTGATGGGAGGCCCACACAGGCCAAAGAGTAAAGATGAATGAAAATAAATGGATAAAAAGTCAATGAAAGGGGCTTCCCTTGGTGGCGCAGTGGGTAAGGACACCACCTTGCAGTGCAAGCGGCGCTGGTTCTATCCCTGGCCAGGGAAGATCCCACGTGCCGCGGAGCGGCTGGACCCATGTGTCCAATTACCGAGCTGGAGCTCTGGAGCGCATGCGCCCAGAGCCGGTGCTCTGCAACAACAGACGCCACCGCCATGGGAGGCCCACAGGAGCCGAAGAACAAAGATGGATGAAAATAGAGAAATGAAAGACCAATAGAAGTGGCCCGCGCGCTCCGCTCCCTCCCCAACCCGACCCTCGCCCAAAATAAGTAAATAAAAAAATCTTTAAAAAAAAAAAAAAGTCAATGAAAAGAGGCCAAAATTTTAAAAAAAGAAAACCCTGAGACAATCAGTTTTAAATCTGCCAGCCCACCTGGCATAATGTGGATGGTTTGATCGAATATTTTAAGAATAAAACATATATATATTTCAACCTTATGGACATCTGTGTGAAGCATGGCTTTGAAAAGGTAGATTCCTCTAGAACAGCAAACATTTAAATAACCTATCTGCACCTGCGGATAACTTAATTGTCTATAAAAAGCTCCAGTGACAGCACAGTGGATGCGTCTAAAGATGACACCCTCTGTTAGGAACGTTATGGTAATGTGTATGTAAGTGATTATGTCAGAGGCAGGTTGGACTCTGGGCCCTGTTGTGTATGAAGCTTTTAAAAACACAAGTTGCCATAGAACTAGGACTTGCCAGGCAGATGATGATGGAAATTGTTCCCAAACTGTGAGACATGCTGTGAAGTCTGGAAAGCTGGAAGAGAAGGTGCCAATTTGAGATGGAAATTTGTTAGGAACACCCACTGTCGTGGGTACCTGCTGGTCCTCGGAGGTGCTGCAAACACTGCTGAACTCAGTTGCCAAGGCAGCCATGTAAAGATTACACCTCAGGGCTCCTCGGGGCCCGCGCTCCACCTGCAGCGAAATGGACTCGCTGGAGACGCAGGCAATTACCACCCAGCTTCACGTTTAGCTCAAGGGGTAGGGAATAAACACACACCAGAAAAACATGTTGCAGTTTTACAGAAAGCTAACAGCCGTGTGACCATTTCTCTAGTCCTAAAAGATCCAGTCTTTCAAAGGCAGCAATATGCAAAGGAGAAAAAGGTAGCCATTTCCTCTGTAAATATGCTGCCTCTAAAAGTCTGAAGGAACTGGGGAGCAAGGGGGAAGGATGGGATAAAGAGGGGACTCCTGGGAAGAACACTTTATAAGTATATCTTTCCAGACCCCAGGTAGTTACCCTGAGATTTAGAGAAGGTTCCACCTGCCCAACTCTGCAAGGCAGGTGGTGAACCAGAAAGTCCTGGATAAGCTGCTTTCGATTACACTTACCTCCCCAAGCCCCATCCCCAGAGGTTCCAGCAGGCCCTCCTAAGGGGAAATTGTTTAGAGGCATAAAGGAAATAAAAATCTAACTTAGCTGGGAGGTCAGTGTGAGAATTGGAAGAGCAAGGACTGACCACTGACCACCCTTCAGTACAGGCCACAGCTGAATGGCATTGCAGGAGGAAGCCTCTGGAAAGCAAAATACACTCAGTGACTTACATTATCAATATGTTTTGATCTTTTGTTGTGTGCCAGGAAGAGCGCTGAGCAGGTGGAATGAATGAGAAACAAATCTCCCCTTGTGGAGATCACAGTCTGGAAGAAGTCATCCTGATCGTCCACACAATTGAAACATTACATCTTTGTTAAGTGCTAGGTAAGAGGGACACTGGACTTCCCAGGTGGCACCAGTGGTAAAGAATCCCTCTGCCAATGCAGGAGACATAAGAGATGCGGTTTCAGCCCCTGGGTCAGGAAGATCCCCTGGAGGAGGGCATGGCAACTCACTCCAGTATTCTTGCCTGCAGAATCCCATGGCCAGAGGAGCCTGGTGGGCTACAGTCCCTGGAGTTGCCAAGAGTGGGACACGACTGAAGCTACTTAGCATGCACACACAGGAGGGACATGGGGCAGTTAAGAATATTGGGAGCTTAACTCGATCTCGAGCATCAGAGAAAGCTCCACCGGAGAGGAATCAGGTAAGCAGAGAAACAGGATAAATAAGTAGGACTGAACTAGGCCAAAGAGTAGAGAGGGAGGAGGAAACTCCGGTAAGGAAATAGCAACTGCTAAAGCCGTGGGATGGGAGGAGAAAGGTAAAAAGCCATCCAGTCTTTCAAAGGCAGCAATATGCAAAGGAGAAAAGGTAGCCATTTCCTCTGTAAATATGCTGCCTCTAAAAGTCTGAAGGAACTGGGGAGCAAGGGGGAAGGATGGGATAAAGAGGGGACTCCTGGGAAGAACACTTTATAAGTATATCTTTCCAGACCCCAGGTAGTTACCCTGAGATTTAGAGAAGGTTCCACCTGCCCAACTCTGCAAGGCAGGTGGTGAACCAGAAAGTCCTGGATAAGCTGCTTTCGATTACACTTACCTCCCAAGCCCCATCCCCAGAGGTTCCAGCAGGCCCTCCTAAGGGGAAATTGTTTAGAGGCATAAAGGAAATAAAAATCTAACTTAGCTGGGAGGTCAGTGTGAGAATTGGAAGAGCAAGGACTGACCACTGACCACCCTTCAGTACAGGCCACAGCTGAATGGCATTGCAGGAGGAAGCCTCTGGAAAGCAAAATACACTCAGTGACTTACATTATCAATATGTTTTGATCTTTTGTTGTGTGCCAGGAAGAGCGCTGAGCAGGTGGAATGAATGAGAAACAAATCTCCCCTTGTGGAGATCACAGTCTGGAAGAAGTCATCCTGATCGTCCACACAATTGAAACATTACATCTTTGTTAAGTGCTAGGTAAGAGGGACACTGGACTTCCCAGGTGGCACCAGTGGTAAAGAATCCCTCTGCCAATGCAGGAGACATAAGAGATGCGGTTTCAGCCCCTGGGTCAGGAAGATCCCCTGGAGGAGGGCATGGCAACTCACTCCAGTATTCTTGCCTGCAGAATCCCATGGCCAGAGGAGCCTGGTGGGCTACAGTCCCTGGAGTTGCCAAGAGTGGGACACGACTGAAGCTACTTAGCATGCACACACAGGAGGGACATGGGGCAGTTAAGAATATTGGGAGCTTAACTCGATCTCGAGCATCAGAGAAAGCTCCACCGGAGAGGAATCAGGTAAGCAGAGAAACAGGATAAATAAGTAGGACTGAACTAGGCCAAAGAGTAGAGAGGGAGGAGGAAACTCCGGTAAGGAAATAGCAACTGCTAAAGCCGTGGGATGGGAGGAGACACGGAGAGGCGACCACAGGGTACGGCTGAAACTCGGAAACAAAGCAAAGCATGGCAGAAAAGGAGGCAAGATGGTGAGCTCCCAGGTGACGTGGAAGCTGCTAGTCTGAGGACCACAAGGCAGGGGCCAGACTAGACAGGACACCACAAAGCAACATGCTCCAAGTTCCTGGAGCCAGAGGTTAATTAATGCTGTTTCTAGGTTTTCTTAAGGTGAAAGCTCATTTTCCTTGGTTCCTGCTTGAGTAGTCAGCTCTTTCTTAGTGTTTGACTTTCTGACTTGATAAATGAATAGTGTGAGGCAAGAATTTGATACCAGTGCCTTACAACTTTTTGGATAATTGTGAAACTGAGTGGCATCTAAATGTCCAAGTCATACTCTAAAAGGCAGAGTGACAGGAGACAGCTCACACTGTCTTCAGCAGTCAGCACAAGAAATAGCTTCCGATAAGGGAGAAATAATCTCCGAGGAAATAGGTTGTGGGTTGATAGAGGGACTTGAAGATGCAAGAGAGACATGAGTTGAATGGGATCACTATCATTCTCAAAAGTTGAAGCCTAGGGTCTAGCAAAAGGATAAGGGTGTGAATGCAGAATTTTACTGCCAAAAATACGGTTCCTTAGTCTAACAGAGTGATTGGGAAGGGACAGTGTCTCAGGAGCAATTGCTACAAGCTGATGATTCTGGTTTGAGATAAGTAATGCTTTTAGTAGCCTGCTAGATGTTAAGGATTCATTTATGAATAAGATGGAAAGGCTTGTGATAGCTAGGGAAATTGAGAACTAGGTTCTAAAAGTCTTCTTGACACATGATTTGAACTTTGGAAAGGTGTGTTGTGAGACAACGACTAAGAACTTTTTGGTAAACTTTTCCCCAAATTCTATAAATCCTGGGAAATTCCATATTGATTTAATAATTTTGAATATTGTCTAAGTCCTTATAGCTACAATTTTCTTCTAGTTACCATCCATTTCACTCTATAAAATCACATAGTCAATTTAAAATGTTTGAAATTACATTTAATTTGAAGAACATATCTTAAGGTTGAAGGCTCTAGCCAGTAAAAGTAATGCTTTTTTTTTTATTTTATTTTTTTTTAATTTATTTCTTTCTTTATTTGGCTGTGCTGGGTCTTAGTTGTGGGATTTGGAATCTTTAGTTGCAACATGTGGGATCTAGTTCCCTGACCAGGGGATCGAACCCAGGCCCCCTGCATTAGGAGCATGGTGTCTGAGCCACTGGACCACCAGGGAAGTCCCAAGTAATGCTTTTAGTACTTAATTCTAGGTACTAAATTCTAAGCAAAGGGTTTACAGGTTTAAATGGCATATGAAAATAGCCTCTTTTAATTTCTTATTTAATGCCAAGAGAAAACCATGGAGCAATATTTAGTGCTGTTAAATAATTTTACAGTGTTGCTCATGAGCAAAGGCAACAAAAAATACCTTCTCCATGTTTACGGGCTTAGAAAATATGTCACTTTTTACTATAAAATCAGTGAAGCTTGAAAATATTATGGTATGTGAAAGAAGTGAGGTACAAATGGCCACATAGTGAATGACTCCATCTCCAAAATACGAAATCCATAGAGATAGAAAGTAGATTAGTGATTGTCTAGGGCTGAAAAGGGGGTTTAGGATTTCTTTTACGGATGTTGACAGTATTCTAAGACTGCAGTAACAGGTGCACAACTCTTTACAAACACTAAAACCCACTGAATTGTACATGTTTAAATAGATGAACTGTGTGATCTATGCATGCATTACGTCTCAATAAAACTGTTCGATACATAAAAAAGAAAATATGTCACTTTTGTGTCCTTGACAAAGGTCCAAAGACCTATTCAGGTGACTCAGAGACGAATCCAAATTAAAACGTCAACAACTAAAAAATTTATATATAATGAGCATAAAATACATCCACATAATTGCGTATATGATTACAAGCTGACAGCATGCAATCTTGAAAGAAAATATAAAAATAATGATTTCCATTATGTTTGCATATCAAATCTCAGAGTTTAACAGTAAACACTGGGAAAGAAGATTCCAGAAGGAATTGAGGGCATCAAATAGTGTTAAATTCCTCATATTATGAAGAGGAAAAGAATTACTTATTCTTACCTGATGTTGATAAGCTGAGCAAATGTATCTCCAACAGAAATGCCCTATACAAAAACACTAAAAGAAGTCCTCTAGGTAAAGGGAGAGGATATCAGATAGAAGCCTAGATCTCTAGGAAGGGGTAAGATACTAGACAAGACAGCACACTGCACCCACACACAGGCCTGGAGAGGTTTTGTGTCTGCTGATATTGGTTGGCTCAGTTTCCAGCTCTTCAGTTTTTCCTTTGTGTCTTCTGCTGTTTCTGGTGCACATGTACATGCACATACAGTCACACACATGCACACAACACATATGGGCTTCACTCTCATTTTCTGTCTCTAGCTTCCTCATTCTCCATTTGGATTTCTCTTTATCTCTCTCTCTGCTTCCTTTGCTTTTCAACTTGGATGCTAAGGATAACTCTTGGTCGTGAAAAATGAACTGGCACCCAGGTGCCCTCAGAAAGCCAGGAAGCAGACCTAGATGTCTCTACCTGTTCCCTTCAAGCTCACACACATAGGTCACCACTGGGGACCAGTCAAAGGCCCCTGGCTCCTTCTTCAGCCACTTCTTCAGTTCCTGCAGGTTCTGATCAGTGTAGTCCGTGGCAATGATCTCCTTGAAGGATTCACACGCAGAGAGGAGCTGATAGATGGTGGGGCCAGAGCCAATGTCAATTAGAAGGTCTCCCTTCACGCCATCTGGTTTAGAGGAGGAGATGAGGAAGGAGTCAGGCATCACATGGTGGCAGACAGAGTTGATTTACACTCTGTTTGCCAGGACTGTGCTGAGGAACCCCAAGGAGAGCCCCAAAGATAGACCATATCTCTAGGCTCCCCTCTTCCCTCAAAGTCTCTTCTTAAAACCTGTTTTACTTTCCACTACTTGATCCAGAGTGGAGCATGTTGCTGGGATATTTTTAGCTCTAAGACAAGGGGGAAAATGATCTACATCTGGTATAGGAACCCTGGATCCAGAAACACTTCTACACATATAATGTAAAAAAATACTAAGGAATGCTTTGGAGGAAGGTTAAAATTTTTTTTAATTGAGTATTTGGGATTTCTCTGGTGGTTCAGTAGATACTGGAGTGGGTAACCATTTCCTTTCCCAGGGGATCTTCTGGGGATGGAACCTGGGTCTCCTGCATTGCAGGCAGATTCTTGGACAGAGCTTCTGCTTTGGGGTTTCCCTTTTGTACGACAAAGAAGATAATGGATATGAAAGCACTTTGTAAACCATAGCATTTCCACCCCAATATTAGTTTTTAAACCTAGTTAAATGAATCAGTGATGTCAAAAGGGCAGTCAAATAGTGACTAGACACAACATCCTCATGCCCCACGATTGTCTCTAGATGACTTGCCTTTGGAGGGGAGACGCCCAAACCACAGACAAACTTACCTAAGCAAAATATCTTGAAAAGGCTTTTCAGAAGATGCCTAAGAATCTGGTTTTCTGATGAGTGTCTAGAGCCAAAATTATAATATTTTTCTAGATAAACCCGAGGGTTAAAATGGCTCTGATAAATGTCCTTGGATGTGAAGCCAGATTCCATTGTGTCTCCCTCCTGTGTCTCAGGTCCTCTGGCAGGGAGGCACCAGCAGGAATTTCTTGCTGAGTCTATCAGTATTTCTCTCATCAGTCCAGCCCATCTCTTAAAGACAGGTGTTTGCTTAAATATTAACTGAGAGAAATATACCAGAAATATTTGAGTGTTCTAGGAAGTGATGACATTCCTGGGAAGGGAGCCTAGGAGAAGCAGGAAGGGGAGGGCTATGAGCTGCCTGCAACAGCTGCACGCGATGGGGTGAAGTTCAGCGGCAAGAGGTTAGAGATAAGAAAGTTTGCCTGGGCTCATCAGTTCAGGTCAGGTCAGTTGCTCTGGCCTGCGCGACTCTCTGCAACTCCATGGACTGCAGCACACTAGGTTTCCCTGTCCTTCACCATTTCCCAGAGCTTGTTCAAACTCATGTCCATTGAGTTGGTGATGCCATCCAACCATCAGGGAAGCTATTTAACTCATAGAAGAGCCTCTAAGTCCAAATCGATGGGTCTTCTCCCCCTTGCCACCACCATTCTTCCCCTTTCACTGAGTTTCCCAGGAAAGAGAGTCAAAAATAATGGTTTAAATTTAAACGTATTAAAGAAAGAAAGAAAAGAAGGGGAAAAAGAGGAGAGGGAACACGTTCATGGCTAAGGAAAGTTGGCTAAGGAAGGAATCTCAGGTGAAGTCTGGAAAGGGAGTAGAAGAGTAATTTAAAAAAAAAAACAAAACAAAAAACCTAGATGAGTTAACCCTCTCCTTGTTCTCCGCCTTCATCCCTTGTCTGAAGTCTGAAGCTTTGACCCCTCCCCCACTGTCATTCCTCAGCTTCTGGAAGTCTCTCCTCTCTAGTCCAGTGCTCTTTTAGGTCAATTCACATCCTGACAGGTCTTTCAAAGTGACCTTTACATGTTCACTATACACATCTCCATGCTGGCATTCCATATGGTGAACCCGGCCTCTGAACTTACAGAACCTTCTAACGCATCTCCCTGGGTCTGGCTGACTAGGCCTGCATGGTGGAGGGGAGTAAAGGATCTCCTCACTGTCTGCTGTGGCAACTGAGATGGGACAAATTGTCCCAGGTCACCGCTGCTGGTGGAGCTCCATAGTCAAATCACAGAGCTGAACGATGTAGGGTCAAAACAAGGCGTCTCTGGGAGTGGTTCCCAGGTGCCCCTGCTGTACCACTGATACTCTCTGCTTCTCATGTCTACTCTGGAGATGGAGTTCAGCAGGAAGCATCCAGGATGCTGTCAAAAGACAGAAATTACCACCCTGCTTTGCTACCAACGGGCTTCCCTGGTGGCTCAGAGGGTAAAGAATCTGCCTGCAGTGCAGGAGACCTGGGTTGGATCACTGGGTTGTGAAGATCCCCAGAAAAGGGAAAGACTACCCACCCTAGTATTCTTGCCTGGAGAATTCCATGGCTCATCCATGGGTCACAAAGAGTCGGACACAACTGAGCAACTTCACAGCAAAACGGCAGTTTGTTATCAGCAGTTTTTACGAAAATGACAGAAAAACTAACTTTTGAGTTTCTTTTGTTTGCTTTTTTATTTTTTGGCTGTGCTGGGTATTTGTTGCTCTATGGACTTTTCTCTAGCTGCAGCATGCAAGGGTCACTCTCTAGTTGTCGTGTGCAGACTTCCAATAGCCATGGTTTCTCTTGTTGCGGAGCTCGGGCTCTAGGGCGCCACAGGCTTCAGTAGTTGCAACACATGGACTCAGGAGCTGTGGTTCCTGGGCTCTAGAATATACACTCAATGGTTGTAGCTCATAGGCTTACTTGCTCTGTGATATGTGGGATTTTCCTGCATCAGGAATGGAACTTGTATCCCTGCATTGCCAGGAAGATTCTTTACCACTGAGCTATGAGGGAAACCCATCTTTTGAGACTCTTAAGCCTCAATTTTGCTGCATAAAATGAGAATCATAGGGGAGAAAAAATTCTCCTCTACTCTCTTAGGGCTTCTGTGTGGACCTAAGAATTAAATGGACATAAGACAGATTAATCATACTAAAAGAATATACATTTAACTTTTTTTTTTCCTTTTTGGGGGGGGGGGGGGGTGGGGGGGGGGGGGGGGGGGTGGGCCACTTCTATTGGTCTTTCATTTATCTATTTTCATCCATCTTTGTCCTTTGGCCCGTGTGGGTCTCCCGTCGCAGTGGCCTCTGTTGTCACAGAGCACCGGCTCTGGGCGCATGCGCTCCAGAGCTCCAGCTTGGTAACTGGACACATCGGTCCAGGCACTCAGCACGTGGGGTCTTCCCAGGCCAGGATCGAACCGGCACACCTTGCACTCCAAGGTGTTGCTTCTCATGTCTACTCTGGAGATGGAGTTCAGCCATCCCTGTCAAAGACAGAAATTACCACCCTGTTTTACCAACGGGCTTCCTGGTGGCTCAGAGGGTAAAGAATCTGCCTGCAGTGCAGGAGACCTGGGTTGGATCACTGGGTTGTGAAGATCCCCAGAAAAGGGAAAGACTACCCACCCTAGTATTCTTGCCTGGAGAATTCCATGGCTCATCCATGGGTCACAAAGAGTCGGACACAACTGAGCAACTTCACAGCAAAACGGCAGTTTGTTATCAGCAGTTTTTACGAAAATGACAGAAAAACTAACTTTTGAGTTTCTTTTGTTTGCTTTTTTATTTTTTGGCTGTGCTGGGTATTTGTTGCTCTATGGACTTTTCTCTAGCTGCAGCATGCAAGGGTCACTCTCTAGTTGTCGTGTGCAGACTTCCAATAGCCATGGTTTCTCTTGTTGCGGAGCTCGGGCTCTAGGGCGCCACAGGCTTCAGTAGTTGCAACACATGGACTCAGGAGCTGTGGTTCCTGGGCTCTAGAATATACACTCAATGGTTGTAGCTCATAGGCTTACTTGCTCTGTGATATGTGGGATTTTCCTGCATCAGGAATGGAACTTGTATCCCTGCATTGCCAGGAAGATTCTTTACCACTGAGCTATGAGGGAAACCCATCTTTTGAGACTCTTAAGCCTCAATTTTGCTGCATAAAATGAGAATCATAGGGGAGAAAAAATTCTCCTCTACTCTCTTAGGGCTTCTGTGTGGACCTAAGAATTAAATGGACATAAGACAGATTAATCAGAAAAAAAGAATATACATTTAACTTTTTTTTTTTCTTTTTGGGGTGGGAGGTGGGTTGGGGAGGGCGGAGGTGGGTGGGCCACGTCTATTGGTCTTTCGTTTATCTATTTTCATCCATCTTTGTCCTTTGGCCCGTGTGGGTCTCCCGTCGCAGTGGCCTCTGTTGTCACAGAGCACCGGCTCTGGGCGCATGCGCTCCAGAGCTCCAGCTTGGTAACTGGACACATCGGTCCAGGCACTCCGCAGCACGTGGGGTCTTCCCAGGCCAGGGATCGAACCGGCACACCTTGCACTCCAAGGTGTTGTCCTTACCCACTGGACCACCAGGGAAGCCCCCGTTTAACTATTTTTTAACATACACATTTAATTAATTTCTTCACAACAGAAGGAAGACCTGAGGATCTGACCAGAGGAGGAAGCTTTTAGAACTTTTAGACATAGAAGTAATAAATTTGTGAAGAATTGTCAAAATAAAGGGGTTTGGGATGGGATACTAAATGGTAAAGAAGTACTAAGAGGATCAGAGTTTGTTCAACAAGGTTTGTTTGTACGAATTTCTCAGCCCCAAACTCCCTGTCTTTGGGAAACTTGCAATGTCTTTTTTCCTCTTGGGACAGGGAGAGTATTTTTCATATAGGAGTTTTATCTCCTATTTTGGGGAAGAAAAAGAAGTATCAGAGTATCCTTGTACCTGATGTTTGTTAAGTCCCTTTAATTAACAATAATGAATGTGCCAAAGTGGCATATTTTGGGGATGATATATTTTGGTTGCCTTCGATAGTATCTGGTTCAAGTGGTTCAAGGTATTGAGAAATTTAACTCGTAGCTTCCCTTACATTGAATCCTTACCTTGGGAAATGTACACTATCCCACTGATGGATCAATTTACCAGAGAACTTTAAAAACAGTGCTACTATAGCTTATATGTGGCCTTGATACTGTCATACTTCCTTCCCCTTCACCTCATAGTTCATTTTTCCCAACTTTTTCAAAAGCCATCAAAATTGAAAGTCGGAATAAAATATCACTACAGAGAGAAGTGTAGACTGAAGGCAAAAAGAAAAGGGGACGGCAGAGGATGAGATGGTTCAGTAGCATCATCAACTCAGAGAACATCAATTTGAGCAAACTAAGAGATAGTGGAGGACAGAGGAGCCTGGCAGACTACGGTCCATGGGTTGCAAAGGGCTGGACATGACTGAGTGACTGAACACCAGCAACACAGATAGAAATCTGCTTCCTCGTAATGGTCCTCTACCCACTCTCACTTGGCAAAGGAGAGTTGTATTTGTAGAACCCAGCTCTCATATCACATACGTAAGGATAAATAACAGGAATAGATATCAATGCACAGAAATAATAAAGGTAATGTGTACGAAGCACTTAGTTTGTGCAGCTACTTTTCTACGTACTGTACATATATTAACTCATTTAATCCTTGTAATGGTGCTATAAAGAACTATATTTAGAACTCCAGCGATTCCTAAGCACCTACCACTAGACATTTTATTGTTAAAACTGCAGAACACCAAATACCATGAGAAGATAGTTAAAATACTCAGAGAAACACAAAGATTATCTTCAAAGAGTGACAGCTACACTGAGAACTGACATTTCAGAGCAAAAAAGGAAAGCTGGAGACTGGAGAACAGTATTGTCAATGGTCTGAAAAGAGTTCCTGTCAGATCAGAATTCTATAACAAGAAAAAAAATCTTACAAGAATTTGAACTAAAAATATTTTCAGACAAAAAAAAGGAAGTTTGCCACTAATAGGCCCTCTCTAATGGAAATCCTAAATAATATCTTTCAGACAGAAGGAATGTGAACCCACAGGGAAGGTCTGAGGTGCAAGAAAGAATGCAGGATGATAATTTGTGGTTAGTTCTGACAAACATAAAAAATAATGTCACATGTGGTTATAAATAAGCAATGAAAAACAGAATGTCATGACAGATGCTACAGATCATTAAAGGATAATAACTAGATACTATGAATAACTTTATTTTAAAAATTTATATTTATAAGCTCCTAAGTAAATATACAATACATCCAAAACTTGAAAGGACTTATAACCAATAATGAACTTAAAAACATTTCCCCAAGGCTTCCCTGGTGGTCCATTGGGTAAGGACACCACCTTGCAGTGCAAGGGGTGCTGGTTCGATCCCTGTCCTGGGAAGATCCCATGTGCCACGGAGTGACTGGACCGATGTGTCCAACTACCGAGCCAGAGCTCTGGAGTGCATGAGCCAAGACCCAGTGCTCTGCGACGACAGAGGCCACTGTGATGGGAGGTCCACATGCCAAAGAACAAAGGTGGATGAAAATGAATAAATGAAAGGCCAATAGAAGTGGCCAAAAAATTAAAAAAGAAAACCAACCAATATTTTCCCACACAAAACCTTCAGGGCAAATGGCTTCTCAGATGAGTTATACTGTATATTCAAGCAACCAGTCAGTATCTCACACCAACTCAGAGAACCAAAAAAGAGCAAAACATTCCTCAACCAATTTGATGGCGTTAGCAAAAAAAACATGACACCAAAGTTATTTATGAGAAAGAGTACAAGCTAAAGTAACTCATGGACACAAGTAAAAAATCCTAAACAATCATTGTCTGGCCAATAAAACGGTAAATACTTACAGGATGCTTAGTAAGTTCTAGGCACTGGTTTAAGCATTGTGGACATTATTACTGAGCTCTACAATAGTTCTATGAGTTAGCTACTATTATTATCCCCATTTTACATATGAGGAAATAGAGGCACAGAGAGGTTAAACAACTTGCTGTGGTCTCTCCGAGATAATGGTGCAGCTGGGTTTCAGACCAAGGCCATCTAACTGAAACGTGCATTCTTTTAGTAGTTACATGCAACCAAGGTGGACTTATCCCCCAAATACAAGTTAACTCAACATTCGATAGAATAAATTTATGTAAATTATTATATTTACAGATCAAAGGAAATATAAATTCTGATCCACCCAAAAGAGAAGGGAAAAAAGTTCTAATTCAACACTCATTGACAATAAAAATAGCTCTTGGCAAACTGGGAACAAAACGCAACTTCCTTAATATGATAAGGATTATCTACAAAAACTTCAAACCAAACATCATACTTAATCATGACACATTTAAAAGCTTTCCCTTTGACTTGAGAATTGAGACAAGATTGCTAACGATTATCAGTTTAGTCAACATTCTACTAAGGGATCTTAGCACAGTAGGTAAGAAAAATAAATAAAATGTACAAGGGCTAAAAAGGAAAAAGATAAGCAGATAATGATGATATATATAGAAAATGAAAAGATAATCTACAAATACATTATTAGAATTAATACAAGAGTTTAGCAAAGTTTCTGGATAGAAAGTCAATGCAAAAAAATTAAATTCATGTCTAATCATAGCAGTTATAAAATAAAATTTAAAAAAGACTTCATTCACAATGGTATTAAAAAATGTGAAGGTCTTAGGAATAAATCCACCAAAATATGTACAAGACATTAATGGAGAAAATTATAAAAGTTTATTGAGAGACATAAAAGAAGACCTAAATAAATGGAGAAATCTACCAGTTCATGGATTGGAGGACTCAACATTGTAAAGATGTCATTTCTCTCCAAATTGATTTATAGACTCTGTAAAAACCCAATTAAAATCTCAATCAGTTTTTGTTGGAACTTGACAAGCCAGCTCTAAAATTTATATGACAGAACCAAGGGCCAAGAGTGGCTACTCTTGAAGAAGAAAAATAAAGTAGAAGGACTTGCTTGACCAGATATAATACTTATTATAAAGCTGTAGTAATTAAGATAGTGTGGTATTGGCGCAAAGATTGACAAATAGACCAATGAAGCAGAGTAGAGAACCCATAAAGTTACCTTATCCTTTATGAATATTTGATGTATGATAGAGGTGACATCTCAGGTCAATGGCAAAAAGATAGACTTTCCAGTAAATAGTGCTGACATAATTGAGTATCCATAGGGGAGAAAATAGAATCTCTCTTGACAATATAATACAGAGAAATTAACTCAGGTGGATTAAAATACTATATATAAAGAATATATATGGAGGACGTCCCTGGTGGTCCAGTGGGTAAAGAGTCCACCTTGCACTGCAGAGGGCACCAGTTCAATCCCTGGCGTGGGAAGATCCCACATGCCACGGAGTGGCTGGACCAGTGTGTCCAGAGCCGGTGCTCTGGAGCGCATGCACTCAGAGCCGGTGCTCTGCCACGGGAGAGGCCACTGCAATGGGAGGCCCACACGGGCCAAAGAACAAAGATGGATGAAAATAAATAAATGAAAGACCAATAAAAGTGGCCAACAATTAAACTGTATATATATATATATATATGGGTTTCCCTGGTGGCTCAGTGGCAAAGAATCTGCCTACCAATACAGCAGATACAGGTTCAATCCCTGAGTTGGGAAGATACCCTAGAGAAGGAAATAGCAACCCGTTCCATTATTCTTGCCTGGTAAGTCCCATGGACAGAGGACCGTGATGGGCCACAGTCTATGGGGTCACAAAAGAGTCGGACACGACTCAGTGACCAAACAACAAAATATCTATAGTTACAGTCATAGGTATTCACCATGATGCTTCTTCAAATGCTACAGAGGGATAGATGCAAATCATAAAAAAGACTGATTTTTTATCACATTTATACTAAGTTCAAAACAAGCTGGAGTGAAAAACATCATTTAATGAGGCCTTAGAGAGTGGTAAACTGTATAGAAAAACAGTGAAATGATTTGACTTTAGATGTCAGGACAGTGGTTCCTCTGGAGGGAAGGGAAGGGGCTGTGCTCTGGCCGGAGAAGATTCTTGGCTTGGGGGTGGCCACCTGCTGTTCATTTTATATGAATCTTTATACCATTTGTAACTGTTTTGTGAACATTTTTCTATATATACTATAGCTCACGATTTTTAAAAAATTCTGCACGTCTAGAATCAGAACCATTTTTAAAACAAGCTCAGAGTTAGAGATCAAGGGTCCTTGATCATATAAGTTTTCCTCTGTGAGGCAGGTACTCAGCAAGTCTCTTTTCACTCAATTTTATCCAAAGGGGTTAAATCACTCAAGGGCACTAAAGGATAAACGGCCATCTCAACAAAAATAGGGCTAGGATGGTGGGGAACCTTACAGAAGCTGCCAATCAGGCATCCTTCCAAGCTTGTCCTTCCAATTCTGGAAGCAGTCCTTCTGAGCTTCAGACATCAAGGCTTACTTGAGATCAGAGGCCCAGGATGCTCCAGAGATGATCAGACCCCAGTCGGCAGTGAGCTTTCCTCTTATACCCCATGGCTTCTGCTGTTACCCAAGAAAGCAGAAGATGCCCAGGTACGCCGCAAAAAAGAGACGCCTGTTCCCATGGCTCTGCCTGCTGCCGCAGGGGCGGGCTCGCTGAGGCCGCAGAGAAGCCTGTAAACGGAGCCTCTTTCTGGTTCTTCACTCAAACCAGGGAGCCCTCTTCGGTCAGTAAAATGCCTACCAATACAGCAGAAGATAAACCCTAGAGAAGGAAATAGCAACCCGTTCCATTATTCTTGCCTGGTAAGTCCCATGGACAGAGGACCGTGATGGGCCACAGTCTATGGGGTCACAAAAGAGTCGGACACGACTCAGTGACCAAACAACAAAATATCTATAGTTACAGTCATAGGTATTCACCATGATGCTTCTTCAAATGCTACAGAGGGATAGATGCAAATCATAAAAAAGACTGATTTTTTATCACATTTATACTAAGTTCAAAACAAGCTGGAGTGAAAAACATCATTTAATGAGGCCTTAGAGAGTGGTAAACTGTATAGAAAAACAGTGAAATGATTTGACTTTAGATGTCAGGACAGTGGTTCCTCTGGGGGGAAAGGGGAAAGGGGGCTGTGCTCTGGCCGGAGAAGATTCTTGGCTTGGGGGTGGCCACCTGCTGTTCATTTTATATGAATCTTTATACCATTTGTAACTGTTTTGTGAACATTTTTCTATATATACTATAGCTCACGATTTTTAAAAAATTCTGCACGTCTAGAATCAGAACCATTTTTAAAACAAGCTCAGAGTTAGAGATCAAGGGTCCTTGATCATATAAGTTTTCCTCTGTGAGGCAGGTACTCAGCAAGTCTCTTTTCACTCAATTTTATCCAAAGGGGTTAAATCACTCAAGGGCACTAAAGGATAAACGGCCATCTCAACAAAAATAGGGCTAGGATGGTGGGGAACCTTACAGAAGCTGCCAATCAGGCATCCTTCCAAGCTTGTCCTTCCAATTCTGGAAGCAGTCCTTCTGAGCTTCAGACATCAAGGCTTACTTGAGATCAGAGGCCCAGGATGCTCCAGAGATGATCAGACCCCAGTCGGCAGTGAGCTTTCCTCTTATACCCCATGGCTTCTGCTGTTACCCAAGAAAGCAGAAGATGCCCAGGTACGCCGCAGAAATGAGACGCCTGTTCCCATGGCCTCTGCCTGCTGCCGCAGGGGGCGGGGCTCGCTGAGGCCGCAGAGAAGCCTGTAAACGGAGCCTCTTTCTGGTTCTTCACTCAAACCAGACCTGAGGCCAGGTGCGAGCCCCCAGATCAGAGTCCCGGGCAGAGCCAGAGGAAGCAGCTCCTACAGTCAGAGGAACCAGCCATCTGGGGGCCTTTCATGTGCTTGGTAATTAACAAGAAATAAACAAAATTACAAGCAAAATGATAACTCATCAAATTTGATGTCATCCCGCAGGGCCTGCTTGAGAGCTTAATGAATACATATGGTGAGTCCAGGGATGATTAATCTGAGCCTTAATTGCAGGGACATAGGAAGGGTTTTCTTGAGTCCACAACCTCCCGGCTTCAGTCTTTGGTGGAGAGGTCTGTCTACCTGTGAGGAAGGAAGGCGGCTGTCCCCTCAGGCCATGAGAAGGGCAGTGTGAGCAGAGAGCTGCCTTCGTTTCCTGTGCCTCTAACGCTGTGTCCTCCCACAGAGCTTTGAGTTGAAAATCCACAGCAACACAGACACTGATTTGGCCAGACACTCTCATTACCTACTTAGCTCTCTGGTCATCTGCACTCATGAGTCTCCAGACTTTAAGCCAGCCGCTGAATCCCTTGCCCAGGTTGCAGAAAGTTTTGAGAAGGATGCCAAGGAGGAGAAGGAGAGGAAGACATGAGTGGTGAGCTGCTTGGCCACGGGAAGAAGAGGGAGGCGGGAGGAAAGATATGGGAGATGGGATGGGGGAGGGCTGCTCAGAAAAGAACAGGATCTGGGGCTTCTGCTGGTGGTCCAGTGGGTAAGGACACCGCCTTGCAGTGCAGGGGGCACCAGTTCGATCCCTGGCCTGGGAAGATCCCACGTGCCACGGAGCAGCTGGACCGATGTGTCCAATCACCGAGCCGGAGCTCTGGGGCGCGTGCGCCCAGAGCCGGTGCTCTGCGACGACAGTGGCCACCGCGATGGGAGGCCCACAGGAGCCAAAGAACAAAGACGGATGAAAATAGAGAAATGAAAGACCAATAGAAGTGGCCCGCCTGCTCCCCTCCCTCCCCACCCCACCCTTCAAAAGATAAATTAAAAAAAAATAATAAAAAATTTTTAAAAAGAAAAGAAAAGAACAGGATCCTTGAGCTTCTGCCTCAGCCAACGTCCTCACTGGCCAAGAGGTGTCCAGCCCCCACCCAACCCCACTGCACGTTCCGTCTGTGAACTTCAGAGAGATGGCATTCCAGGCTTCTGGGAGAGCCTAGGACTAGTGGCTTTGCTGTGGCAGGGGCCCAGCTCACTGGAGATCAGTGAGCACCCTGCAGACCGCGTGCTAATCAAAGTGCAGTGAGGCTGGAGATCAGGGTGGGACTCCCACAACACCCACATGGCAAAGGCTGCCGATTTCAGCGGCTTCTGCACTCTTTGGGTTTTTCTGCTTTGCTTCCGGTCCCCCTTGGCGTGACGTTCCTCTGGTCCATCCCAACTTAGAATACTTGCCTGTGTGCGTGCTCAGTCACTTCAGCTGTGTCCAACTCTGCAACTCTATGGACTGCAGCCTGCCAGGCTCCTCGGTCCATGGGATATTTCCTGGCAAGAATACTGGAGTGAGCTGCCATGCCCTCCTCCAGGGGATCTTTCCAACCCAAAGACCAAACCCGTGTCTTCTGCGTTTCAAGCAGTGTTTGCCACTGAGCCAAGGGGGAAACCCTTACAATACTTATTAAGACTTAATTAGATCTATCGTCTCGGTTCCACTTACCTTTCTCTTGTTTCCCACCCATCTCTGTCATGTCACAGTATACTTAGGACACTCGCCCTGTCACTAATAATGCTCTATGAGTAAAAGCACAGTGTATTTCACCCTTTTCCCTTTTCGCTTTCTGTTTATCACATATGTAAAAAGCAAATCATTTCATATTCTGAGTAAAAGCTGTTTGGACAAAGATTGGATCGTGTAATTCTGTTCCTCTTTGTTTAGCTTTGGAAAAACACACGCGGTCAGGAGATTAGAAGAGAATGCTCATGAAACAGGGACAAGCATAGCGAAGGCTGAACATGGTTTGCTTTTTGGTTTTTTTTTTTGTTGTTGTTGTTGTTCTTAAATTGAATACATTTGTAATAACTTCATGAAAATCAGATTCTGTAAAGGAAGCCACATCTCAGAAGCAAAAAGCTATGATTGTTAGTCTTCAATCTCTGGTCAGAAAGCTTTTGAAAGGAAAAATCTGTGTGGGGCAAGTGACTTCATGTGTTCAATTCTATTTTCTTTTTTCCCTCCCACTTTTCACCTCGCGTTCTCCCCACAGGCAACCGTTCCTCAGTGTTTCCTGTATATTCTTTGTGTGCATTTGTGTAAAATACATAGTCGTTCTATTGTTGTTGAGTTGCTAAGTCGTGTTTGACTCTTGGTGACCTCATGGACTATAGCCCACCAGGCTCCTCTGTCTGTGGGAGTTCCCAGGCAAGAATACTAGAGTGGGTTGCCATTTCCTTCTTCAGGGGAATCTTTCCCACCCAGGGATGGAAGCCACATTTCCTGCATTGGTAAGTGGATTCTTTACCACTGAGCCACCAGGAAATGCATATAAAAATTTTTTAAAGATTTATTTATTTATGACTGCATCGAGTCATTGTTGCAGGATCTTCATTGCCAGGATCTTGGCTGTGGTCTGCAGGAGCCTTTGTTTCAGCACAGGCTCCATACCTGCAGTGCCCAGGCTTAGTCACCTGGTGACATGTGGAGTCTTAGTTCCTTGACAAGGGATTGAACCTGAGTTCACTGCATGGAAGGCAGATTCTTAACCACTAGATCACCAGGGAAGCCACTATGGGTATTTTTATTTATATCATTTCCACTATGCTTTGAAGGCCCATTCTCACTGCTGTGTGTTCATATGACCCTTTTCTTCTGACATTGTGTGCCCCATGACTTCCATCCCCTAATCTGTTACCTACTCCCCCAGTGGTGGACACCCAAGTTGCCCCTAACTCCCAGCATAATGCTCTGAATCCCTGTGGACAGAGGAGCCTGGTGGACTACAGTTCATGCGGTTGCAAAGAATTGGACATGACTGAGTGGCTAAATACAAGCACCTGTTAAGGACAGGAATATAAAAGTTCCCCAGAGGGAAAGGCTCACCAAAAGGCTAATTTTCCAGCCTCCCAGTCTCCCTTCCAGCATCCAGTTTCCCCTATTTCTGTAAGCTCTGGCCTAGAAAAACTCAGTTCTCCAAAGTTCCTATGGAAATGTACAAACAGTTCAGGAAGCTGTCTTGTCCGGCAGGAGGGGTACGCATGGGTCCTATCCTGGAGTCTGAGCTGTTCAGATGGTTGCAGCAGTAAGGGTGTGAGGTTGGAATGGTCCCAGACTCTTTGGAACTTCTTTTACCCTCTCTCATTCCTTTTTTTCTTCTTTGAATATTTTATTTCCTTTTTTGTTTACTTTTGGCTGCACTGGGTCTTGTGGCTGAGTCTGGGCTTTCTCTCGTTGTGGCGAGTGGGCTACTCTCTTGTTGCAGCACAGGCTCAATTGTTGTGGCTCATGGGCTTACATGGCTCCACGGCACGTGGGATCCCCTGGGAACCAGGGGTGGAACCTTTGTCCCCTGCACTGGCAGCAGACCCTCAACCCCTAAGCCACCAGGGACGCCTCCCTCCGCGACGTTGTTTCTTGACTTCAATCTCTGGCTTACACTTTTTCCTCACCTGAAAAGCTCTCTCTCTCTTTGCTTGGTTAAACCCTCTTCTCTTTAACCTGGGCATTACTTCCAGGAAGCCTTCTCTGACGTCACTCCCCTCACACCCACGTCTAGGTGAATGACTTCTGAGTCTTGCACAATGATCACCGAACTTACCACCTACGTGGCAATGGCCTTATGCCTACCCAATCGTGAGCTCTTGAGAAGAATCTGAATCCAGTGCCACTTGGTCCTCCTAGCACTGACTCGAGATCTGACACACACAGTCAGTGGCTGGATGGATCTGATGGCCTTACTACACCCTGTCCACTGTCCTTGACTCTCCTACCCCAGCTTTGTGGGCTTTGGAGAGGTTTTCATGACAGCCAAAGCGCCCCGGAAGAATCCCTTCCACAGAGCAGCTGGGGTGCCTCTCCCTTGGTCTGTCTTCCTGGCTACTTATGGGCCAGTCTCTAGTCGGGCCCTGAAGCAGGCAGATCTGGTTAGCTCTCCCTGGTGGATGAGGTGGGGCAGTGGGTGGGGAGGAGATGGGCCGGGCTGTGATAATTATATATGGTTAAGGGCTTCCCTGGTGGCTTAGCATCCAGTTTCCCCTATTTCTGTAAGCTCTGGCCTAGAAAACTCAGTTCTCCAAAGTTCCTATGGAAATGTACAAACAGTTCAGGAAGCTGTCTTGTCCGGCAGGAGGGGTACGCATGGGTCCTATCCTGGAGTCTGAGCTGTTCAGATGGTTGCAGCAGTAAGGGTGTGAGGTTGGAATGGTCCCAGACTCTTTGGAACTTCTTTTACCCTCTCTCATTCCTTTTTTTCTTCTTTGAATATTTTATTTCCTTTTTTGTTTACTTTTGGCTGCACTGGGTCTTGTGGCTGAGTCTGGGCTTTCTCTCGTTGTGGCGAGTGGGCTACTCTCTTGTTGCAGCACAGGCTCAATTGTTGTGGCTCATGGGCTTACATGGCTCCACGGCACGTGGGATCCCCTGGGAACCAGGGGTGGAACCTTTGTCCCCTGCACTGGCAGCAGACCCTCAACCCCTAAGCCACCAGGGACGCCTCCCTCCGCGACGTTGTTTCTTGACTTCAATCTCTGGCTTACACTTTTTCCTCACCTGAAAAGCTCTCTCTCTCTTTGCTTGGTTAAACCCTCTTCTCTTTAACCTGGGCATTACTTCCAGGAAGCCTTCTCTGACGTCACTCCCCTCACACCCACGTCTAGGTGAATGACTTCTGAGTCTTGCACAATGATCACCGAACTTACCACACTACGTGGCAATGGCCTTATGCCTACCCAATCGTGAGCTCTTGAGAAGAATCTGAATCCAGTGCCACTTGGTCCTCCTAGCACTGACTCGAGATCTGACACACACAGTCAGTGGCTGGATGGATCTGATGGCCTTACTACACCCTGTCCACTGTCCTTGACTCTCCTACCCCAGCTTTGTGGGCTTTGGAGAGGTTTTCATGACAGCCAAAGCGCCCCGGAAGAATCCCTTCCACAGAGCAGCTGGGGTGCCTCTCCCTTGGTCTGTCTTCCTGGCTACTTATGGGCCAGTCTCTAGTCGGGCCCTGAAGCAGGCAGATCTGGTTAGCTCTCCCTGGTGGATGAGGTGGGGCAGTGGGTGGGGAGGAGATGGGCCGGGCTGTGATAATTATATATGGTTAAGGGCTTCCCTGGTGGCTTAGCTGTAAAGAAGCCTCCTGGAAAGCGGGAGAACTGGGTTTGATCTCTGGGTTGGGGAGATCCCCTGGAGAAGGACACGGCAACCCACTCCCGTATTCTTGCCTGGAGAACCCCATGGACACGGGAGACTGGCGGGCTCTAGTGCAAAGAGTCGGCCATGACGGAGCGACTAAGCACAGCACAGCAAGAAGGGAGAGTGAGACATGACCCAGCCACTGAACGACAACGAACATGAAGGTCGGTGAAAATCAGGGTGCTCTGTCCTGGGAGTGGCCTTCCCTTTCTGATTCCCTCACTCAGCAGTCAGGTTAGACAGGAGAGCAGGGCTCAGACAATGCATGGGCAGTGGACAGACAAGATTGAAGGGTCCTCCAGCCCCACGGAATCTGCTTCCTGCCAAGCTCAAGTCTGGGCTGCCCCCTTGTGTCCGCAGAGTGAAAGACGAGGGAAACGTAATCCAAAGCCAGGCTAGCACGGGTCCCCAGGCAGGGCCCAGCTGTCCTGCCTCCTTCTCCCGGAGGGTACCACCCCACATACAGGGACCACATTCAGCAGGACCACCTGTCCTGTCCTCCCCGACACCTTCTGCCCCAATTTACTCTTCCCAGCCTCGCCCTGTTTATTTCCTTCTCGGGGCTTCCCATCCCATTGTTCTGGTCCCCTCTTTCATTGCCTGCCTCCATTCCCCACGCATCCCCATCTCTCCCCACCCCACCACCCCCAAGGAGGGCAGGGCCTTGTTGGACTCATTCCCTGAATCCCCAAATACAGAACAGGCCCAGTGGGTGGCAGCCACGCGGCATGCATTGCCCAGTCAAGGTTCCCCAAACAGGCCTGCTGTCCACTCGTGGCTCCCACCTGGGCCAAGCTGCTTCCTCTACCGGAAATGCCTTCAACACTCTAGCCCACCTCCACCTCACCGCACTGTCTGACAACCTGGCATGATGGTTCATCCAAGGCTTGGTTTACACAGCACCTCTTTGGAACAAACGTATGGACACCAAGTAGAAGGTGGGGAGAGTAGGATGAATTGGGAGATTGGGATGGACACATACACACTCCTGATACCAAGTATAGACTAGACCACTAGTGAGAACCTACTGGACGGCTCAGGGAACCCGGCTCGGTGCTCTGTGGTGACCTAGATGGGAAGGAAATCCAAAAAAAGGGCGATACACGTATACATATAGCTGATTCACTTTGTTGTGCAGTAGAAACTAATACCACATTGTAAAGCAACTATACTCCAATAACTTTTTAAAATATGCATTTACTTATTTGGCTGTCTTGGGTCTTAGTCGCAGCATGTGGGATCTAGTTCCCTGAGAGGGATCGAATGCTGGCTCCCTGCACAGGGAGCACAGCGTCTTAGTCACCGGACCACATGGAAGTCCTTCAGTAAAACTTTTTAAAAAAATAAGCATTGTCTCTTCATGATGATTCCCTGATCTCCCCCAGTCTGGGCATTTCCTTCTGTGAGCCCTCACCTCCTGTAACGGCTGTCCTGTCTGCGAGCCCAGCCAGGGCAAGAAGAGTGTCATTATCTGTTCTCACAATCTCAGTGCCTGGCAGATGGCAGACGCTAAATAAATATTTATTGATGAACTTGGATTACCCCTGGAGAGACTCGAAGAGCCCAAGGCCTCCAGCTGCCCTCCTGGCCTCACCCCCCTCTGCCCTCTCAGAGAGAGCTCACCCTGCAGGCAATGCAAACATCACATCATTCACCCGGCATCTTCCCAGGGCCGCAGTTTGTAACAAGATTGTTTCCTCCAAAAGAAATGCCTTTCCAAGCACAGTCCTCCTTTATAATGCATCTAGGCGGCCACTTCCTCCCTAACCTTCCTCAATTCCAGAGGAGGAACTAATCCTTCCTTCTTCCCTGCTTCCCATACCATCCCGCTTCCCAGTTAGCACTGCCTTGTCCTAGAGCCTCCTGCCGGCTCACTGGATTCTTATCAGAAGTGTGCAGTCTGCTATCTAAGCGCATTGTAAACCCTCTTCAACCACTAGCCACTTGTCACACACATTAAGTAACAATTATTAGTCGCTCAGTTGGTGTTCAACTCTTTGTGACCCCATGGACTGTAGCCCACCAGGCTCCTCTGTCCATGGGATTCTCCAGGCAAGAGTACTGGAGTAGGTAGCCATTCCTTCTTCCAGGGGATCTTCCCAACCCAGGGATCAATCTACTACATTGTAGGCTGATTCTTTGCTGCCTGAGTCACCAGGGAAGCTGTGAAGGCAGACGCTCAAATGCCCACTCATCAGGAGTCCATAAAGCATACACGGTAACGTGATTGTCACACCAGGAAGCCAACAGCTCTTGATGTGAAAGCTCTTGTAACTAACACCAGGACCCTAGGAGAACCTTCCCCAGGTACACGCCCACACTTCCTGGAGAGAGGCAGAGACCAGCACCTCAGTCCCGCCAAGAGCACCCACCCCAGATGCTCTCCACATCAGCCCACCCAACTGCTCTTTGCCTGATGCTTTCCCAGCTAGCCTTCTGGCCACGCACTCCAGTGGATGCTTGGAGCTTTCCTTGGATGGGATGTTGGCCCACAGCCTCTGAGTCCATCTGTAGCAGAAGAGTCCTGGGCACTAATCTGAACTGAGCACAGCCTTGGGGAGTCAGCCTCACCTACCACTCGTGTGGTGGCAGTGTGGTTAGACCTGACCCGCCTCTACTACCATGATCAGCACACAAACATACACACAAGCACATATACACACGCACACACATACATGTGTGCACATACCCCTGCCACACACAAACAGACCCCAGATACATATACATGGGCTAGAATGTGATTGAGGGCTTCAATGTTGCAACCAGGTTTAGTATGAGGACCAGCCCTGGGCAAAGGTTCTGACACACCCCACAGTGTCCGGCTGGATGCAGTCACTCGACAAATATTTGTTGAATGACTAAATTGCTTGCTTGCCCACCTCCAATACCACCAATCATCGCTGACTTGACACTCCTCTCCCCGCTCGAAGCACTGGCCTGTTCTACCATGCCAGGTGCTCAGGGTGCCAGCAGTGCCCTCATCAGTCCCACTAAGCGCATTGTAAACCCTCTTCAACCACTAGCCACTTGTCACACACATTAAGTAACAATTATTAGTCGCTCAGTTGGTGTTCAACTCTTTGTGACCCCATGGACTGTAGCCCACCAGGCTCCTCTGTCCATGGGATTCTCCAGGCAAGAGTACTGGAGTAGGTAGCCATTCCTTCTTCCAGGGGATCTTCCCAACCCAGGGATCAATCTACTACATTGTAGGCTGATTCTTTGCTGCCTGAGTCACCAGGGAAGCTGTGAAGGCAGACGCTCAAATGCCCACTCATCAGGAGTCCATAAAGCATACACGGTAACGTGATTGTCACACCAGGAAGCCAACAGCTCTTGATGTGAAAGCTCTTGTAACTAACACCAGGACCCTAGGAGAACCTTCCCCAGGTACACGCCCACACTTCCTGGAGAGAGGCAGAGACCAGCACCTCAGTCCCGCCAAGAGCACCCACCCCAGATGCTCTCCACATCAGCCCACCCAACTGCTCTTTGCCTGATGCTTTCCCAGCTAGCCTTCTGGCCACGCACTCCAGTGGATGCTTGGAGCTTTCCTTGGATGGGATGTTGGCCCACAGCCTCTGAGTCCATCTGTAGCAGAAGAGTCCTGGGCACTAATCTGAACTGAGCACAGCCTTGGGGAGTCAGCCTCACCTACCACTCGTGTGGTGGCAGTGTGGTTAGACCTGACCCGCCTCTACTACCATGATCAGCACACAAACATACACACAAGCACATATACACACGCACACACATACATGTGTGCACATACCCCTGCCACACACAAACAGACCCCAGATACATATACATGGGCTAGAATGTGATTGAGGGCTTCAATGTTGCAACCAGGTTTAGTATGAGGACCAGCCCTGGGCAAAGGTTCTGACACACCCCACAGTGTCCGGCTGGATGCAGTCACTCGACAAATATTTGTTGAATGACTAAATTGCTTGCTTGCCCACCTCCAATACCACCAATCATCGCTGACTTGACACTCCTCTCCCCGCTCGAAGCACTGGCCTGTTCTACCATGCCAGGTGCTCAGGGTGCCAGCAGTGCCCTTCAGGGACAGGGCCCCCATCTTGGTATCCAGGTGTCTTCGCTTTTTCTTTTTTTTTTTTTAAACATTTATTTATTTATTTTGGCGGGGGTGGGTGGGCCACTTCCACTGGTCTTTCGTTTGTCTAGTTTCATGCATCTTTGTTCTTTGGCCCATGTGGGCCTCCCATCGCGGTGGTCACTGTTGTCGCAGAGCACCAGCTCTGGGCGCATGCACCCCAGAGCTCCGGCTAGGCAATTGGACACATCGGTCCAGCCACTCCACAGTACATGGGATCTTCCCAGGCCAGGGATCGAACCGGCACCCCTTGCACAGCAAGGCGGTGTCCTTACCCACTGGACCACCAGGGAAGCCCTCTTTTTTTTTTTTTATTAGTTAATTAATTTGGCTGTGCCAGGTCTTCGTTGCAGGACATTGGATCTTAAATCTTCATTACAACATGCGGGATCTTTAGCTGCAGCACGTGGTGTCTAGTTCCCTGACCAGGGATCAAACCCAGGTCCCCTACATAGTGGGAGTGCAGAGTCTTAGTCACTGAACCACCAGGGAAGTCCCTGTCTTCAGTTTTTCTTGAAGTTCACCTGACACAGTGTGTTACCTCCTCTCTGGATGTCTATATCCATACGGGAAGTTCCTCCTGATTCCTTCTCTTAGCTTACTCTTGGTCATCTTTTAGATTTCACTGATTTCCTCCCTACTTTCTTCAGCTCAGGTGGTAAAAGATCTGCCTGCAATGTAGGAGACCTGGGTTTGATCCCTGGTTCTTAAAGATCCCCTGGAAAAGGGAGTGGCAATCCACTCCAGTGTTCCTGCCTGGAAAATTCCATGGACAGACTGTAGGGTCGCAAAAAGTTGGACATGACAGAGCAACCTTCACTTTCCTTCAAAAAGTCTTCCCACATGTCTCATCCCTGCCCCAAACTGGATTAGGTGAGTTTCACTGGACAGAGAAGGAAAACAACTTCTCTAGCTCTCTTTAGAAAAGTCCTTATGAAATGCATCTCTAATGTCAGCCAAACAAACAAACAAACAAAACACACACACATACACACAAGATTGCTCACAAGGTTATTTACCAAGTCTATTCATGTTATATCTTTAGGGTGTCATGATAACCCTGGGGAGAGGCATGACAATTTCCATTTCAGGAAGAGGGAAATCGAGGCTCAGAGAGATTAGTTGCCCACCACACGTCACAAAAGCAAGTGAATCAGACAGCCAAGGATCAAAACCCATGCATGTGTTTTCCATGTTAAGAGGCAGGGCTGCCGGATCAGCAGGCATGAGGATGGAGGTGGAGAGTGAGCTCGGAAGTCATGAAGCCCAACAGCCTAAGATTTGGAGACCAAGAAGGGAACCTGCTCCCTTCATTCCACGCAGCCCTGAAGAGCCCTCAGAACGAAGGAGGCCCAGCTTTATCTCTCTAGTCCAGGTCTTTTCCCAACCCTGGACCATTAGTGAAATACACTATAAACCTCTCTGTTTGAGAGAAGCACCCCTACTGACCTGGTGACCATTTGCTAGCAAGCGTTTGAAAGGAAGCTGATTAAATGGAGAGAAACGAAAGGAGGTGGCAGTGTGATGGTCAGCCCTGGCCCTGCTAGCTGCCCGCTCCTCCAAGCGGCTGCCTCAGTCCCCTCTCCGAGCCACCAGAAAGAAAATCCACGTGTGGTCACAGCGGTTATCCAAGTGGGTCTCAGCGGCCCGAGGAACCTTCTCCAGCTTCTCAATGATGAAGCCAGCCTCCTGCAGGGCCTCTCGAAGGAACTTCTCATCCAGAGGCAGAGTTGAGAACCTCTTGGCCCCCACCAAGTAGAAGGTACCCTCAAAGACCCCACTCAGCACCAGATGACCCCTGGGCTGGAGCAGGGTCCTGAGGCGGCACAGGGCGTCCCGACAGGCCTGCAGGGTGGGGCAGGCAGCCTCGAGGCACAGGGAGGAGATGAGGCAGTCAGCTGGGGGCAGGACCACTGGCTCCAGGGGCCGTTCTTTCAGGACATCACACTTGAGCACCTGGCGGACAACTCTCCTTAAGCGTTCCTCCTTCTCGGCCCACCTGTCTCTAGATGGGAGGGGAAGGAGAAAGAGAGGCCTGCTAAGTCACGCTCACCACATGGACTGCTCATATCCCTCCTGGCCATTCTCTGCCTGACACGCAGGCTCCCAGAAGAGCCGGTTGTCAGTTCAACAGATGAGAAAACAGAATCCCAGAGAGAGATCGGGCCCTGAATCAGCTGTGGATGGTCAAGCCCAGGACCTGCTGACCCTGTGGTCATGAGTCAGGGGCCCTCTCCCAGCCATGCAACCCTGGTAGTCAGCCCAGTCTCTTTCTGCTAGCCTATGTTTAGCACGACCAGGTAAGCTCCCCCAGAAACAGAATGTCTTCCTGGAATCAGTGGAGCAAAGTTATGAAGTAAGTTAGTCTCTCCATTAACGTTCCCTCCCCACACTACCTGGACACTTGACTCACATGCGCCTTCTTACCTACACCTGTTCACAGGATGTGGGCCACATGAGTATAGCAGTATGAATAAGGACTAGCACTTCAAAGTCTATTCTTTCCAGATCTATATTTTTCAAAAAGTCATGCTCTTGGGCTTTCCTGATGGTCCAGTGGGTAAAGAGTCCACCTTGCAGTGCAAGGAGACCAGTTCGATCCCTGGCCCGGGAAGATCCTACCTGCCATGGAGCAACTGGACTAGTGTGTCCAGTTATGAACCGGCGCTCTGGAGCCCATGCAGAGCTGGTGCTCTGCAACAGGAGAGGCCACAGCAATGGGAAGCCCACACAGGCCAAAGAGTAAAAATAGATAAAAATAAATAAATAAGAAACCAATAAAAGAGGCCAAAATATAAAAAAACAAGTCATGTTATTAACATATAGACACTACTATATATAAAATAGGTAAACAACAAGGACCTACTTAGAGTACAAGGAACTATACTCAATATCTTTTAATAACCTACAACAGAAAAAAATCTGAAAAAGAATATATATATACGTGTGTGTGTGTGTATATATATATATATATGTGACATACTTTGTTATATTGTTGCTATTGTTTGGTTACGAAGTCATATCCAACTCTTTGCAACCTCATGAGGTCTATCCAACCTCTTTGCAGACCCTCTGGCTCCTCTGACCATGTGATTCTCCAGGCAAAAATGCTGAAGTGTGTTGCTATTCCCTTCTCCCGGGGATCTTCACAACCCAATGATCAAACCCAGGTCTCCTGCATTGCAGGCGGGTTCTTTACTTTTGCGCCACCAGGAAAACCCCACATTAACTATACTTCATCTTTTAAAAAGCAAAATCATGGTTTTAAGCAAAAGAAATAGGAATCTAATGTACAACTTCAACCATCTTACCTAATTATAAGTTTGATATTTGGAGATTGGAGGGGTTATGGTGAACCTTCCTGATGCCTTGAAATTAAATGAAAATTTACAAGGTAAGTAAATTCTGTGTAAGATTGTCTTAATTCTAACCCTTATCTTTTGGGATCCACAAAAAGATTCCACAAGTCTAGAGCCCCCTGGAGGTTGTAACTAGAACAACAGGGCACCAGACATTCAGAAAGGTCGCAGCCAAGTGGTTTCTCCTGCTTGGGCTCAGACCTTGGCTTCCTTGCGGATCCTGGCGATGTGTCTTTCTAGCTCCAGGTTTGTCTCTAGATGGCTCTTTCCCTTCACTCTTTTGTCTTTATAGGATTCATATCTCACTCTTTCTCTCTTCTTCTTAGGGTTCCACTGACTCCCTTCTCAGTCTCCTTCTGCCACTTCTACACAAACCCCATGGCAAATTCTTTTTTTTTTTTTTCATGGCAAATTCTTGATTTAGGAGCTAAGTTAAGATTGTAGAGATCTGAAAACAGAGACCCTTTTACCTGTTCCCCTCAAGCTCACACACATATTTCACCACTGGAGACCAGTCAAACGCCCCCGGCTTCTTCTTCAGCCACTTCTCCAGCTCCTGGCGGTTCTTGTCTGTGTAGTCAGTAGCAATGATCTCCTCAAAAGTCTCGCAGGCAGAGAGGAGCTGGTAGATGGTGGGCCCAGAGCCAATGTCAATCAGGAGTTTTCCTTCCAACCCACCTGTTGTAGAACAGGACCGTTCATGCTAAATCATCAGTACATAGAAGGGCTCCAAGGTCTACACTTGCCTAAAGATCCTCTCTTCTTGTCCCAATGGGTAAATGGCTGTAAACTCAGGACTGCCAACCCCAAAACCCAACTCTTTGCAGACCCTCTGGCTCCTCTGACCATGTGATTCTCCAGGCAAAAATGCTGAAGTGTGTTGCTATTCCCTTCTCCCGGGGATCTTCACAACCCAATGATCAAACCCAGGTCTCCTGCATTGCAGGCGGGTTCTTTACTTTTGCGCCACCAGGAAAACCCCACATTAACTATACTTCATCTTTTAAAAAGCAAAATCATGGTTTTAAGCAAAAGAAATAGGAATCTAATGTACAACTTCAACCATCTTACCTAATTATAAGTTTGATATTTGGAGATTGGAGGGGTTATGGTGAACCTTCCTGATGCCTTGAAATTAAATGAAAATTTACAAGGTAAGTAAATTCTGTGTAAGATTGTCTTAATTCTAACCCTTATCTTTTGGGATCCACAAAAAGATTCCACAAGTCTAGAGCCCCCTGGAGGTTGTAACTAGAACAACAGGGCACCAGACATTCAGAAAGGTCGCAGCCAAGTGGTTTCTCCTGCTTGGGCTCAGACCTTGGCTTCCTTGCGGATCCTGGCGATGTGTCTTTCTAGCTCCAGGTTTGTCTCTAGATGGCTCTTTCCCTTCACTCTTTTGTCTTTATAGGATTCATATCTCACTCTTTCTCTCTTCTTCTTAGGGTTCCACTGACTCCCTTCTCAGTCTCCTTCTGCCACTTCTACACAAACCCCATGGCAAATTCTTTTTTTTTTTTTTCATGGCAAATTCTTGATTTAGGAGCTAAGTTAAGATTGTAGAGATCTGAAAACAGAGACCCTTTTACCTGTTCCCCTCAAGCTCACACACATATTTCACCACTGGAGACCAGTCAAACGCCCCCGGCTTCTTCTTCAGCCACTTCTCCAGCTCCTGGCGGTTCTTGTCTGTGTAGTCAGTAGCAATGATCTCCTCAAAAGTCTCGCAGGCAGAGAGGAGCTGGTAGATGGTGGGCCCAGAGCCAATGTCAATCAGGAGTTTTCCTTCCAACCCACCTGTTGTAGAACAGGACCGTTCATGCTAAATCATCAGTACATAGAAGGGCTCCAAGGTCTACACTTGCCTAAAGATCCTCTCTTCTTGTCCCAGTTGGAGAGGCTGCAAGGCGTCAATCAACTAGAGCTGTAAACTCCAGGACTGGCAACTTTGCCTGCTGTAACAACTCCACACACTGAGCATGGAGAGTTTTGGCAGAAGAGAGGGATAGGAGCAAGCAAGCTTGTTTGGTTGTGTGTAAAAGAAACAGTTTTGACATTTCACCTGACAATTTACCACTGTAAAGATGTGTCCAAGACTGCCCTGGTAATCCAGCAGTTAAGAATCCACCTGTCAACACAGGGGGATATGGCTTGATCCCTGGTCCAGGAAGATTCCACATGCCATGGGGCAAGTAAGCCACTACTGAGACCGTGCACCCTAGAGCCCATACTCTGCAGCAAGAGAAGAACACACACAGCAATTTTAGAATAGCCCTGGCTTGCTGCAACTAGAGAATGTCCACACGTGGCCACGAAATAAGCTAATTGATTGAATTTATTTTTTAAGTGTCCAGAGAAGAAATATGACTCCATTCCTGAGTAAACTGGTTTCTCTATTCCAAGCACTCTTTCTGGGTGTGCCCTATGGCCCCACTGAGACCTCCTGTAGCATTCCAAAGATTAATCAGCAAATACTTATTGAGCGCCAACTGTATTCCCAGAAATTTTCTTGGCAATTTGGAGACTAAAAGGAGAAAACAGAGCCTGCACACAGGCACTTGGCCTCCCCTTCCTGTTCTGCTCCTCTCCTTCCATGAGAGACTGGTTCACAAAAATTATCAGTAGCGTTTGGACCCTGGAAGTGGGTTTCCTGGGGCTTTCCAGGTGGTGCTAGTGGTAAAGAAACTGCCTGCCCATGTAGCAGATGTAAGAGACCTGGGTTAAGTCCCTGGATTGGAGAAGATCCCCTGGAGAAAAGCATGGCAACCCACTCCAGTATTCTTGCCTGGAGAACCCCATGCACAGAGGGGTCTGACAGTCCACAGAGTTGCATAGAGTCAGCATGACTAAAGCAACTTGGTGTACATGGAAGGGGCTTCTAAGATAAACAGCAAGGGCAAGAGCAGAGAAAGCTCTCTGGTCCTGACTGACTGCTGAGATCAGCCTGCTGCCTGCTCCTGGGTTCTGTGGCTACATTTTGTTTGCCTGTGTGTTGTTATGTCTATCAGGTATGGTAGCAAATAAACTGAAGTGGGTACCAAAGGCTTAAGAGAATTTGACAGCAGAAAATTTTAATTGGGAAAATTCTGGCTATTGTGTTACATTTTCTTGTCATGTGAAAGATGAATTTTAGTGGGCCCACTGGCCTAGCACCATTGTTCCCTGGGGAGCAAATCTGAGAGCCATCCACCCACGATGTTACCATGGGCTCCAGTGGTTATAAGGCAGAAGGGCAAAGGCCACCCTGAACTTGAGGCAAGGCTTCCTACACTTTCTCATGCCCTTGAGGCTTCCCTTGCAAGTGCATAGGGAGAAGATGGGCCCACTCAGGACCTTCAAAGACCACAGCTGTCAGGCTTTATGGAAAGAGAATGTCTGACCTCAGAAACATTGACAGCATGCCCCTGTGTATCATACCTCAAGTGTGGCTAAAATTTTCCTGTCTTCTTTAGTGGTCCAGTCATTTAGAGTCCACCTGCCAATGCAGGGCACACAAGTTTGATTCCTGGCCTGGGAAGACTCCACATGCCATGGGACAGCTAAACCTGAGAACTGCAACTTCTGAGCACATGCTCTGCAGCAAGAGAAGCCACTGCAGTGAGAATCCCACGCACCACAACAAAGAGTAGCCCCATCTTGCTGCAACTAGAGGAGCCACATGCAGCAAGGAAGACCCAGTGCAGTCCAAACTTAATAATAGATAAATTAATTTTACAAAATAAAGTAAAATCTCCCTGTAGGGCAGAGCCACTAACTCTGGAGATGAAAAGGTGCTGCTAATGGTCTGGCCACCCTCCCCACCTCCACCTACGATTAAAGAAGATTTAAAATCTGATTTAAAATTTGCACGGCCACCCATTCTCCCTCAAACCTCCCCCAGGGCTGAAGGAGACCACACCTGGTTTGAAAGTGGCATTGTAGTGTTTTAGCAGGAAATGGAGGATTTCATCACCCACGGGATCCTGGTTCATCCTGTAGTAGTCCAAGTAGGGTGTGGGCTCAAAACTCTCCTGGTAGACATCAGGCTGCTTGGGTTCTTGAAGAGCCATGGCGGGCAGTGAGCTTTGTCCAGGAAGGAGCAGCAGGCAGTCTGATTGCCTGGGCCCTTGTGAATGGGACTCGGGCTTCATCCTCCCCGCCTCAGAGCAAACACTGGGGTGAAGACCAGAGCAGCCAATGAAGGACGATTCCTGAACCTTCCTCCCTCTGGCCACTCACCTCTGTCACACTCACCTCTCCAGGTCTCGACCCCAGTCCCAGGCTTTTCAGTGGCTTTGGCTTGTACCAAAGTGTTAGTCTCTTTCACCTCTTTGATTGTATCCTCTTCTACAATGATTTTTCAAACTATTTAAAAAGCACATCTCCTTTTAAAACCAAATCTCCAGTGACGCTCCAGCATAGATGCATGATCCTAGGATGAGATGCCTTCGTTGGCTTTTGATTTTTAGTGTTTTATGAACTACACCCTGGTACACAACACCATGGTTTCTGTCCTAGACAACTGAATAAATGTTGATACTATTTAGCAAAGCAGAGACGACAAGGAAAAGAATGGGTTTTAGTTGTAAAGTGAAGAGGGTGAGACAATGAGAGATGAGTTTTGTTTTGAGCATGTTCAACTTGCAACTGAAAATCTGATCTAACCTGGATACAAGTCTAGAACTCACAGAGAGATCCCAGCTGGAACTGCAGTTGTTGTGGGATGAGTAGGAAAAACTGTTCTAGGACCGACCTGAATTTCTCCTCCAAGCCCCATGCCATTGAGTGGTAGACATTCTATCTCAGTTGAGCCCCATCTTGCTGCAACTAGAGGAGCCACATGCAGCAAGGAAGACCCAGTGCAGTCCAAACTTAATAATAGATAAATTAATTTTACAAAATAAAGTAAAATCTCCCTGTAGGGCAGAGCCACTAACTCTGGAGATGAAAAGGTGCTGCTAATGGTCTGGCCACCCTCCCCACCTCCACCTACGATTAAAGAAGATTTAAAATCTGATTTAAAATTTGCACGGCCACCCATTCTCCCTCAAACCTCCCCCAGGGCTGAAGGAGACCACACCTGGTTTGAAAGTGGCATTGTAGTGTTTTAGCAGGAAATGGAGGATTTCATCACCCACGGGATCCTGGTTCATCCTGTAGTAGTCCAAGTAGGGTGTGGGCTCAAAACTCTCCTGGTAGACATCAGGCTGCTTGGGTTCTTGAAGAGCCATGGCGGGCAGTGAGCTTTGTCCAGGAAGGAGCAGCAGGCAGTCTGATTGCCTGGGCCCTTGTGAATGGGACTCGGGCTTCATCCTCCCCGCCTCAGAGCAAACACTGGGGTGAAGACCAGAGCAGCCAATGAAGGACGATTCCTGAACCTTCCTCCCTCTGGCCACTCACCTCTGTCACACTCACCTCTCCAGGTCTCGACCCCAGTCCCAGGCTTTTCAGTGGCTTTGGCTTGTACCAAAGTGTTAGTCTCTTTCACCTCTTTGATTGTATCCTCTTCTACAATGATTTTTCAAACTATTTAAAAAGCACATCTCCTTTTAAAACCAAATCTCCAGTGACGCTCCAGCATAGATGCATGATCCTAGGATGAGATGCCTTCGTTGGCTTTTGATTTTTAGTGTTTTATGAACTACACCCTGGTACACAACACCATGGTTTCTGTCCTAGACAACTGAATAAATGTTGATACTATTTAGCAAAGCAGAGACGACAAGGAAAAGAATGGGTTTTAGTTGTAAAGTGAAGAGGGTGAGACAATGAGAGATGAGTTTTGTTTTGAGCATGTTCAACTTGCAACTGAAAAATCTGATCTAACCTGGATACAAGTCTAGAACTCACAGAGAGATCCCAGCTGGAACTGCAGTTGTTGTGGGATGAGTAGGAAAAACTGTTCTAGGACCGACCTGAATTTCTCCTCCAAGCCCCATGCCATTGAGTGGTAGACATTCTATCTCAGTTATGTGGAGTCTTCCTTCACCAGGGGTTGGGGTGGGGAACTTACTTGGTGCCAGGCACGGGGACTGGCACTTGTTTTTGCCCATGCTGCTGGCATCAGCTGAGATTATGTGGCATAACCTGGTCCCAGATCACTGATTAACAAGCATTGCACCATCCTCTTTTCCTAGCCTCCATGCCTGTATCTCTCTCTCTCTCTCTCTCTGCCCCTTTCCATTCCCCGCTGAGGAGCAAGGAAAGTCACTTTTCTGATCCCAGGGATGTTCTGGGCAGTGAAACTATCACATCTGTGAGAGCTCAATAGTTGTGGTGCACAGGCTTAGTTTTTGCACAGCATGTGGGATCTTCCCAGATCAGGGATCAAACCATATCCCCTGTATTGGCAGGTGGATTCTCTGCCACCGAGCCACCAAGGAAGCCTCAGAAAATTTAAAAATTTCTGTGTGGTAGAGTCTCTTGTTTTCTGGTTTTATAATTGATATCTATGTTACTACTTTTTTTTGGCCACTTCTATTGGTCTTTCACTTCTCCATTTTCATCCATCTTTGTTCTTTGGCCTGTGTGGGCCTCCCACCGCAGTGGCCTCTCTTGTTGCAGAGCACCGGCTCTGGGCACATCTGTTCCAGAGCTCTGGCTCGGTAATTGGACATATGGGTCCAGCCGCTCCGCGGCACGTGGCATCTTCCCAGGCCAGGGATCGAACCGGCACCCCTTGCACTGCAAGGTGGTGTCCTTACCCACTGGACCACCAGGGAAGCCCGGTTACTACATTTTGAATAGATTATATTATTTTATATTGCTTCTACTTTGGGGAAATTTTATAAGTTTCTTGTGCAACTAAGCTCGTACACCACAGCTATTGATCCCACACTCTCTAGGGCTGGGGAGCCACTACTGCTGAAGTTCGTGCTCTGCAGAGCCCACGCTCCATGACAAGAGAAGCCACCACAATGAGACGCCTGTACACTGCAACTACAGAGTGACCTCCATCTGCCACCCCTCGAGGAAAGCCCATCGAGCAATGTTCAGATGCAGCACAGCCAAAAATACAAATAAAATTATTTTGACATTTGAAAATTTTTTCCTGATAAACATTTTTTGAGCAATGAGAAAACAAAAGCAAACATTTTAAACTCTGTAGGGGAAAAAAAACTATTTAGGAAGGAATTCTGCAGACACGATTCTCTAAGACACAGACAGAACAGGGGAAATTTAATGATCCTAAATATTCATATTAATAAACAGAACAAATTAGGCATTCCAATCAAGGAATGAAAAAAGACTCAGTACATTTAAAGAAAGTAAAAGGGGGCTTCCCTGGTGGTCCAGTGGGTAAGGACACGGCCTTGCAGTGCAAGGGGCGCCAGTTCGATCCCTGGCCTGGGAAGATCCCACGTGCCGTGGAGCGGCTGGTCCCATGTACCCAACTACTGAGCCAGAGCTCTGGAGCGCATGTGCCCAGAGCCGGTGCTCTGCAACAACAGAAGCCACTGCGATGGGAGGCCCACACGGGCCAAAGAACAAAGATGGATGAAAATAGATAAGTGAAAGATCAATAGAAGTGGCCAAAAAGAAAAAAAAAAAAAAGTAAAAGGATGAAACTGATAAAAATAAAAGTTAACATTAATAAATGAATGAAGTTGTAAGTACATCTGCCAGATCGAGCTGGGTTAAGGGAGATGAAGACGTGCAGACAGTGGGTGTAAACAACACTTTCAGAGCTGGGCTGTGAAGAGGAAGAAAGATGTCGGGCAGCAGCTAAAAGTGGATAAGCCTTAGATAGACATAGAAACACTAAATATTTTGACAGTAGAGGAAAAGGCAAGGGTGAGTGCCAAGACAAGTCAGATTGATAGGAATGAGCAAGAAACTGAGTTCATGGCTGACAATTGTGTTTTTCCTGAAAATAACAAGTATGGAGGTACAGATGTTTGGAATTTGAGGTGAGAACCAACAGCAAATGGAGCGCAAACACTAGGGACATGCAGAAATATTAGGTATTTTGAAAGATTTCCCAGAAGAATTTTTTTTTTTTCCAGAGTGCTTAAAAGTCTGGTTGCAGAAAAGGTAAAAATATTGAGATGATGTAATGCTGGAATTTTCCTAAACAGGTGGAAGAGAAGGTAAACGGGTAAAACGTAAAACAGCCATCTATTCACATATTCAAAATGCATTCATTGAGCATCAGTTATCTAATGGGTTGATGTTTGAAAGCATAGACTCTACAGCTGAACTACCTAGGGTCATATCCTTGGACAAGTATTTAATCTTTTGTCTTTTTTGCCTTTTTTTTTTTTTTTTATCTAAAACTCATGAGGACAGTAACTTACCTCTGCTCTAGAGTTGTTGAGAAGATTAAATGAGTAGATTCAAAGATCTTAGAACAAATTTTTCACTTTTGGCCAATAACAAATACCAGAGTTGCCTTTCACGATGACCAGCTACAAGCTAGACAGATGAGACAAATGTCTTCAGGCATTGGACCATAGTACACAGCTGCACTTCCTCAGAGAAGGAAAACGTCTAAAGTGAGCCCAGCTCTCATCAGCTGTCTGCCTGACGACAACTTCCCGACTGTAGTGCAAGAAAGTGGGAACCAGGAAGAGTCCAGCTGTCAGAGCTGAAGAAGCCAAGATCAGTGTTTGGAGCTGCTGGAGCAAATGGAACTTGTAGGGCAAGTTGCTAATGAGGAGGGAGTCACATAGAGTGGGCCCCAAATTCTATGTGGGCACGTATTCATTTGCTTGGACTGTGGTGTTGGAGAAGACTCTTGAGGATCCCTTGGACTGCAAGGAGATTGAACCAGTCAATCCTAAAGGAAATCAACCTTGACTGTTCCTTGGAAGGGTGAGGGGCCGGGCAGCAGCTAAAAGTGGATAAGCCTTAGATAGACATAGAAACACTAAATATTTTGACAGTAGAGGAAAAGGCAAGGGTGAGTGCCAAGACAAGTCAGATTGATAGGAATGAGCAAGAAACTGAGTTCATGGCTGACAATTGTGTTTTTCCTGAAAATAACAAGTATGGAGGTACAGATGTTTGGAATTTGAGGTGAGAACCAACAGCAAATGGAGCGCAAACACTAGGGACATGCAGAAATATTAGGTATTTTGAAAGATTTCCCAGAAGAATTTTTTTTTTTTCCAGAGTGCTTAAAAGTCTGGTTGCAGAAAAGGTAAAAATATTGAGATGATGTAATGCTGGAATTTTCCTAAACAGGTGGAAGAGAAGGTAAACGGGTAAAACGTAAAACAGCCATCTATTCACATATTCAAAATGCATTCATTGAGCATCAGTTATCTAATGGGTTGATGTTTGAAAGCATAGACTCTACAGCTGAACTACCTAGGGTCATATCCTTGGACAAGTATTTAATCTTTTGTCTTTTTTGCCTTTTTTTTTTTTTTTTATCTAAAACTCATGAGGACAGTAACTTACCTCTGCTCTAGAGTTGTTGAGAAGATTAAATGAGTAGATTCAAAGATCTTAGAACAAATTTTTCACTTTTGGCCAATAACAAATACCAGAGTTGCCTTTCACGATGACCAGCTACAAGCTAGACAGATGAGACAAATGTCTTCAGGCATTGGACCATAGTACACAGCTGCACTTCCTCAGAGAAGGAAAACGTCTAAAGTGAGCCCAGCTCTCATCAGCTGTCTGCCTGACGACAACTTCCCGACTGTAGTGCAAGAAAGTGGGAACCAGGAAGAGTCCAGCTGTCAGAGCTGAAGAAGCCAAGATCAGTGTTTGGAGCTGCTGGAGCAAATGGAACTTGTAGGGCAAGTTGCTAATGAGGAGGGAGTCACATAGAGTGGGCCCCAAATTCTATGTGGGCACGTATTCATTTGCTTGGACTGTGGTGTTGGAGAAGACTCTTGAGGATCCCTTGGACTGCAAGGAGATTGAACCAGTCAATCCTAAAGGAAATCAACCTTGACTGTTCCTTGGAAGGACTGATGCTGAAACTGAAGCTCTGGTATTTGGCCACCTAATGCAAAGAGCCGATTCATTAGAAAAGATCTTGATGCTGGGGAAGACTGAAGGCAAGAGAAGAACGGAAGGGCAGAGGATGCATTGGTTGAGTGGCATCACCAACTCAATGGACATGAGTTTGAGCAAACTGGGAGATGGTGAAGGACAGGAAACCTGGTGTGCTGCTGTCCATAGGGTCACACAGAGTTGGATGAGTGGGCGACTGAACAACGACAAGGGCTACCATAACAAAGCACTGCTAAACAACAGAAATTCTTTCTAATTCTGGAACCTGGACGCCTGAATCAAGGTGTGAGCATGGTTGGTTGCTTCTGAGAGCTGTGAGGGAAAATCGTTTCATGCCTCCCACTGGTCACTCTTCACCATTCATTGTTTTCAAGATGTATCACCTTGATCTCCTCTTTCATCCTTCATGTGGTTTTTTCTCTAGCACGTCTCTGTGTCCTGTATCTTTTTTGAAAAAAAATATTGATTTATGCGTTCATTTTTGGCTGTGCTGGATCTTTGTTGCTGTGTAGGCTTCTCTCTAGTCGTGGTGAGTAGGCTTCTCATGTGGCAGCTTCTCTTGTTAAAGAACACAGGCTCTAGAGCATAGGCTCAATAGTGGCAGTGCACCAGATCAGTGGCTCTGAGGCATGTGGGATCTTCCCAGATGAGGAATCAAACCCACACATTGACAGGTGGATTCTTTGCTATGAGGCATCAAGGAAGCCCCCAGTGTAAGGGACACCAGTGCTATTGGATCAGGACCCACTCCGATGACCTCATTTTAGCTTACTTACTTACATGAAAACCCTATTTCCAAATAAAGGTCACGTTGTGAAGTGTTGGAGACTAAGATGTCAACATATCTTTTTGGGGAGACACAATTTAACCCTTAACAAGTTTCCTGTCAGTTTTTGGCCAAGAACTGGGCTGCACATGCACTGGTTGAGACTTGATAACAAACTGCCTGCTATGGGGTTGAGAGCCAAATGGAAATACTAGACCCCTTTCTGGGTAGGGGGGAAAACCTGCAAGGAGATTGAACCAGTCAATCCTAAAGGAAATCAACCTTGACTGTTCCTTGGAAGGACTGATGCTGAAACTGAAGCTCTGGTATTTGGCCACCTAATGCAAAGAGCCGATTCATTAGAAAAGATCTTGATGCTGGGGAAGACTGAAGGCAAGAGAAGAACGGAAGGGCAGAGGATGCATTGGTTGAGTGGCATCACCAACTCAATGGACATGAGTTTGAGCAAACTGGGAGATGGTGAAGGACAGGAAACCTGGTGTGCTGCTGTCCATAGGGTCACACAGAGTTGGATGAGTGGGCGACTGAACAACGACAAGGGCTACCATAACAAAGCACTGCTAAACAACAGAAATTCTTTCTAATTCTGGAACCTGGACGCCTGAATCAAGGTGTGAGCATGGTTGGTTGCTTCTGAGAGCTGTGAGGGAAAATCGTTTCATGCCTCCCACTGGTCACTCTTCACCATTCATTGTTTTCAAGATGTATCACCTTGATCTCCTCTTTCATCCTTCATGTGGTTTTCTCTCTAGCACGTCTCTGTGTCCTGTATCTTTTTTGAAAAAAAATATTGATTTATGCGTTCATTTTTGGCTGTGCTGGATCTTTGTTGCTGTGTAGGCTTCTCTCTAGTCGTGGTGAGTAGGCTTCTCATGTGGCAGCTTCTCTTGTTAAAGAACACAGGCTCTAGAGCATAGGCTCAATAGTGGCAGTGCACCAGATCAGTGGCTCTGAGGCATGTGGGATCTTCCCAGATGAGGAATCAAACCCACACATTGACAGGTGGATTCTTTGCTATGAGGCATCAAGGAAGCCCCCAGTGTAAGGGACACCAGTGCTATTGGATCAGGACCCACTCCGATGACCTCATTTTAGCTTACTTACTTACATGAAAACCCTATTTCCAAATAAAGGTCACGTTGTGAAGTGTTGGAGACTAAGATGTCAACATATCTTTTTGGGGAGACACAATTTAACCCTTAACAAGTTTCCTGTCAGTTTTTGGCCAAGAACTGGGCTGCACATGCACTGGTTGAGACTTGATAACAAACTGCCTGCTATGGGGTTGAGAGCCAAATGGAAATACTAGAGGTCCTAAGGTAGGCGGTAGATAGACCCTCAGGTTGCACACCTGCTGTTTGTCAAGCAGAGTACAATTCAAGCTTGGAATGTCTCACCCAGACCCTCCAAAGACAAAGCTAATGGCAAAAACTGAACTCTGCTAAAGTGAAGAGATACAACCCCCACACCTGAGATCAAAAAAGACTTCCTTGGGCTTTCCTGGTGGTCCAGTGGGTAGAGAGTCCGCCTTGTAATGCAAGGGGCACTGGTTCCATCCCTGGCCTGGAAGGATCCCACGTGCCGCGGAGTGGCTGGACTGATGTGTCCAACTGCGAGCCAGCGCTCTGGAGTGCAAGTGCCCAGAGCTGATGCTCTGCAATGAAAGAGGTCACTACAGTGGGAGGCCCACACAGACCAAAGAATAAAGATAGATGAATAAATACATAAATAAAAGAGGCCAAAAATTTTTAAAATAAATAAATAAAAAAGACTTCCCTATCTGCACATGCACAGGAAGGCCACTTGGGGAACAGAACGGGGTGGAGCCTCCCTTGCAGTAAGTGTGCACATGCACCCATAGGCCTCTGCGGTGAGATACATCTTAGAAAACAGTTGTGCATATATCTTGAGGAGGGTCCAAGGACCAGTCATGTGTGAAGAAAGAAACAAGATAATGAGCCAAAGGTAAACAAAGAGCTGGAAGGACTTCCTATGTAAGTGGTTCACATCAGCTGTTCATTGCACTCCTCCTCATAGAGAGGACGCCCATAGTGGCTGTGAGGCATGTGGGTTATTCCCAGATGAGGAATCAAACCCACACATTGACAGGTGGATTCTTTGCTATGAGGCATCAAGGAAGCCCCCAGTGTAAGGGACACCAGTGCTATTGGATCAGGACCCACTCCGATGACCTCATTTTAGCTTACTTACTTACATGAAAACCCTATTTCCAAATAAAGGTCACGTTGTGAAGTGTTGGAGACTAAGATGTCAACATATCTTTTTGGGGAGACACAATTTAACCCTTAACAAGTTTCCTGTCAGTTTTTGGCCAAGAACTGGGCTGCACATGCACTGGTTGAGACTTGATAACAAACTGCCTGCTATGGGGTTGAGAGCCAAATGGAAATACTAGAGGTCCTAAGGTAGGCGGTAGATAGACCCTCAGGTTGCACACCTGCTGTTTGTCAAGCAGAGTACAATTCAAGCTTGGAATGTCTCACCCAGACCCTCCAAAGACAAAGCTAATGGCAAAAACTGAACTCTGCTAAAGTGAAGAGATACAACCCCCACACCTGAGATCAAAAAAGACTTCCTTGGGCTTTCCTGGTGGTCCAGTGGGTAGAGAGTCCGCCTTGTAATGCAAGGGGCACTGGTTCCATCCCTGGCCTGGAAGGATCCCACGTGCCGCGGAGTGGCTGGACTGATGTGTCCAACTGCGAGCCAGCGCTCTGGAGTGCAAGTGCCCAGAGCTGATGCTCTGCAATGAAAGAGGTCACTACAGTGGGAGGCCCACACAGACCAAAGAATAAAGATAGATGAATAAATACATAAATAAAAGAGGCCAAAAATTTTTAAAATAAATAAATAAAAAAGACTTCCCTATCTGCACATGCACAGGAAGGCCACTTGGGGAACAGAACGGGGTGGAGCCTCCCTTGCAGTAAGTGTGCACATGCACCCATAGGCCTCTGCGGTGAGATACATCTTAGAAAACAGTTGTGCATATATCTTGAGGAGGGTCCAAGGACCAGTCATGTGTGAAGAAAGAAACAAGATAATGAGCCAAAGGTAAACAAAGAGCTGGAAGGACTTCCTATGTAAGTGGTTCACATCAGCTGTTCATTGCACTCCTCCTCATTAGAGAGGACGCCCATACCCTTGCTCTCTGGGTGTGTATCTCTGCCCTGTTTCTGACTTAAATGGTTTTTCTGTGGGCTCTCCCATACACTGGGCCTGTGCCTCTAATAATAAACTTTGCACCTGTTTTTACAGTTGTTGCCTCCTTGAAACATTCTTGTTTTCAGACAGGGGTAAGAGCCAGGCTCACTTTCCTTCTAGCCTCTGGCCCCTCGTGGTCTAGCAGCTAGGATGCCTGGTTTACATCCAGGTCACCCAGGCCCCATTCCTGGGCAAGGAACTAAGATTTCCCTTCAGGACCACTCACTGCTCTCTCTCCGAGATCCGTCACACAGTGCTAGGAGTCAGTGGTCCAGCCAGAGTGGACACAGCTTCTGCTACTGGATGTTCTACCTCGGCATCCAGCAGAGACAACAGGAAGTTATGCTTTGGGAAGAAGGTTTATGCCCCTGACTCACCCTAACAAGGGGCTTCTCTTGTGGCTCAGCTGGTAAAGAATCCGCCTGCAATGAGGGAGACCTGGGTTTGATTCCTGGGTTGGGAAGATCCCCTGGAGAAGAGAAAGGCTAAACCAAGCCTTGACACGGGTGAGGAAAGCCTCTGATACATTCATTGTCTGTCAAAACAAAACACAACATGCTTCAAAGGAGAACAACATAACTCAGACTCCTTCTGATTCATTATCCACAATATCTAGCCTATAATAAAAAAGGAAAACACAAGGTAGGCCAGAAATCAGGAAAATGTTATCCATAAAAATCAAAGCTATTGAGCTTCTCTGGTGGTCCAGTGGGTAAGGACATCGCCTTGCAATGCAAGGGGCACCGGTTCGATCCCTGGCCTGGGAAGATCCCGAAGATCCCATGTGCCACGGAGCGGCTGGACCCATGTGTCCAATTACCCAGCCGGAGCTCTGGAGCGCATGCGCCCAGAGCTGGTGCTCTGAGACAACAGGCCACCGCGATGGGAGGCCCACACAGGCCAAAGAACAAAGATGGATGAAACTAGACAAATGAAAGACCAGTGGAAGTGACCCGCCCACCCGCCTCCCTCCCCACCCCCGCCAAAATAAATTTAAAAAAAAAAAAATCAAAGCTATTGATGGAAACAGACTCTGAAATGGCCTAGCTGTTGAAACAAGCAGACTAAGACTTTAAAGCAGGTCTACTTGTTAGGGAAGTTAAAATGGAGGAAGCCTTGTCCGGGCTTCAGAAGACTCACCTGCTTCCGACCTGACTGAGCACCGTCCATGTTACTGAGTCCAAGCTCACTCTGCTTGCCACATGGCAGGCCAACGAATCCGAGAGACAAGGTGTTGAGGCAAGGAAAACGACTTTATTTGGAAAGCAGCTGACCGAGAAGACGGAAGGCTAGCGCCTGGAAAAACCACCTTATTGGGATTTGGATGCCAGGTTATTTTATAGATCAGAGATGGGGGAGGTGAGGAAGCAAAGCCAAAAGGCCATTAATACTGCAAACAGCTCTTAGAATGGCCAGCCTCAGGCAGGGGAAGTGTTAACTTTCTCCTCCTGCCATCTACAGGTGGACAGGATTCTTGAACAAAGGTATTTTACTTTAACATTCAGGCAGAGGGGCAGGGTCCTGAGGCAAGCCATTAAGCATGATTATAATAACAATAGCAACAGAAAGCAAGTCAAAGAAACAGGAGCCAGAATTGGCATTCTCCAGGAAAATCCAGATTCCATGCCTGCCCGCCAGTATAGCCAGCCAGGCAGCACTTCAGATGAAAAAAAGAGTGGGTATTGGGGCTTCCCTGGTGGTCCAGTGGGTAAAGAGTCTGTCTTGCAGTTCAGGGGGCCCACACAGGGTGAAGAATAAAGACGGACGAAAATAAATAAATAAATAAAAACAATAAAAGAGGCCAAAATTTTTTTTTTTAAAAAAGAGTGGGTCTTGGAATTCTTGAGCCCCTAAGGATCTGGCCAACCCTCAGGGTCTAACCAAATCCTATGACTTACAAGGGGAAACAAACAGCGTTGTTGAAAATGTTAAAGTAAAACTAGAGCTGATTTTTGCATATGAAATGATAATGATAATCACTTTGTGGCTTGGGACTACAAGCAGGACCTAGGAAACTGCAGTTTGAAGTCTGAGCCACAGGGTAGGAGCCCCACCTCAGACACATTCCCAACTGGAACTCTAGACAGCTGTTAACAAGGGACTTCCCAGCACTGTTTAAGTCTGGATTTAGGCTGGCCCAACTTGGTGATGTACATACTGTCACTTTCTCTACTGTTTCTTTTCTTTTAATGACAGTATATTGAAATAAAGTCAGGTAATCTATAAAAAACTGAAATTGTTTATCTGTGTAATGAGTGGTTTCTTTTGTTAGTGAATCCTTCATCTAAAACAAACATAAAAATTTCAGCAAAAGAGTAATAAAGTTATTCAAGGAGATAAAATACAATCTTGAACAGCAAACAAGAAAATTCAAAGAGAAAAAATTTTTTTTAAGAAATTCTAAACTGAAAGTGTAATAACTAAAGTGAAGAATTTACTGAGTGGTTTTAACAGCAGATGGGAGATGGCAGAATTAAGAGTCTATGAACTTGAAGAAGGAGCTATAAAAATGGCCCAACTCGAAGAAAAGACAGAAAAAACGTTGAAATAAAATGAACAGAGCCTCTGTGACCCGTGGGAAAATTATAAAGCTATTTTACTTTAACATTCAGGCAGAGGCATAGCAACAAGAAAGCAACAGAAAGCAAGTCAAAGAAACAGGAGCCAGAATTGGCATTCTCCAGGAAAATCCAGATTCCATGCCTGCCCGCCAGTATAGCCAGCCAGGCAGCACTTCAGATGAAAAAAAGAGTGGGTATTGGGGCTTCCCTGGTGGTCCAGTGGGTAAAGAGTCTGTCTTGCAGTTCAGGGGGCCCACACAGGGTGAAGAATAAAGACGGACGAAAATAAATAAATAAATAAAAACAATAAAAGAGGCCAAAATTTTTTTTTTTAAAAAAGAGTGGGTCTTGGAATTCTTGAGCCCCTAAGGATCTGGCCAACCCTCAGGGTCTAACCAAATCCTATGACTTACAAGGGGAAACAAACAGCGTTGTTGAAAATGTTAAAGTAAAACTAGAGCTGATTTTTGCATATGAAATGATAATGATAATCACTTTGTGGCTTGGGACTACAAGCAGGACCTAGGAAACTGCAGTTTGAAGTCTGAGCCACAGGGTAGGAGCCCCACCTCAGACACATTCCCAACTGGAACTCTAGACAGCTGTTAACAAGGGACTTCCCAGCACTGTTTAAGTCTGGATTTAGGCTGGCCCAACTTGGTGATGTACATACTGTCACTTTCTCTACTGTTTCTTTTCTTTTAATGACAGTATATTGAAATAAAGTCAGGTAATCTATAAAAAACTGAAATTGTTTATCTGTGTAATGAGTGGTTTCTTTTGTTAGTGAATCCTTCATCTAAAACAAACATAAAAATTTCAGCAAAAGAGTAATAAAGTTATTCAAGGAGATAAAATACAATCTTGAACAGCAAACAAGAAAATTCAAAGAGAAAAAATTTTTTTTAAGAAATTCTAAACTGAAAGTGTAATAACTAAAGTGAAGAATTTACTGAGTGGTTTTAACAGCAGATGGGAGATGGCAGAATTAAGAGTCTATGAACTTGAAGAAGGAGCTATAAAAATGGCCCAACTCGAAGAAAAGACAGAAAAAACGTTGAAATAAAATGAACAGAGCCTCTGTGACCCGTGGGAAAATTATAAAGCTAACATTTACATAGTTAGAATCCCTGAAGGAAAAGAGGGAGAGACTGGGATAGGGTAAGAGACATGAAGAAAACTGATAAACTTTTGCCAAATTTTGTGAAAAAGATCAACCTACAGATCTAAACCTCAGTAAAATTCCAAGCAAAGAAAGTCACACCAAGGCATATCATAGTTGTTTGCTTGCTTATTTAGTCGCTAAGCTGTGTTTAACTCTTTTACAACCCCACAGACTGTACCCTGCCATGTTCCTCTGTCCATGGAATTTTCCAGGCAAGAATACTGGAGTGGGCTTCCATTTCCTTCTTCAGGGGTTCTTCCTGATCCAGGAATTGAACTTGTATCTCTTGCATTGCAGGCAGATTATTTACCATTGAGCCCATCAGGGAAGCCCATATCATAGTTAGACTTGTGCAAATTGTGGAATAATCTAGAGCAAAATTGCATGTTACACACAGGAGAACAAGCACACAATAATGGTTGAGCTCTCATCAGAAACAGTGGAGGGCAGGAGATAAAGGATGACATCATCAAAGTTCTAAACAAATAAAATAACTGTTAACCCAGAATTCCGTATCCAGCAAAAATGCCCTAAAAAAATGAGAGTGAAATAAAGGTATCTTCATATAAATGAAAGCTGAGAGCATTTGTAACCAATAAACTTGTGCTATAAGAAATACTGAAGGAAGATTTTCAGGTTAATGGAAAATGATACTGATAGAAACTTAGATCTACAGGAAGGAACAAGGACTCCTGAAATTGTTTATCTGTGTAATGAGTGGTTTCTTTTGTTAGTGAATCCTTCATCTAAAACAAACATAAAAATTTCAGCAAAAGAGTAATAAAGTTATTCAAGGAGATAAAATACAATCTTGAACAGCAAACAAGAAAATTCAAAGAGAAAAAATTTTTTTTAAGAAATTCTAAACTGAAAGTGTAATAACTAAAGTGAAGAATTTACTGAGTGGTTTTAACAGCAGATGGGAGATGGCAGAATTAAGAGTCTATGAACTTGAAGAAGGAGCTATAAAAATGGCCCAACTCGAAGAAAAGACAGAAAAAACGTTGAAATAAAATGAACAGAGCCTCTGTGACCCGTGGGAAAATTATAAAGCTAACATTTACATAGTTAGAATCCCTGAAGGAAAAGAGGGAGAGACTGGGATAGGGTAAGAGACATGAAGAAAACTGATAAACTTTTGCCAAATTTTGTGAAAAAGATCAACCTACAGATCTAAACCTCAGTAAAATTCCAAGCAAAGAAAGTCACACCAAGGCATATCATAGTTGTTTGCTTGCTTATTTAGTCGCTAAGCTGTGTTTAACTCTATTACAACCCCACAGACTGTACCCTGCCATGTTCCTCTGTCCATGGAATTTTCCAGGCAAGAATACTGGAGTGGGCTTCCATTTCCTTCTTCAGGGGTTCTTCCTGATCCAGGAATTGAACTTGTATCTCTTGCATTGCAGGCAGATTATTTACCATTGAGCCCATCAGGGAAGCCCATATCATAGTTAGACTTGTGCAAATTGTGGAATAATCTAGAGCAAAATTGCATGTTACACACAGGAGAACAAGCACACAATAATGGTTGAGCTCTCATCAGAAACAGTGGAGGGCAGGAGATAAAGGATGACATCATCAAAGTTCTAAACAAATAAAATAACTGTTAACCCAGAATTCCGTATCCAGCAAAAATGCCCTAAAAAAATGAGAGTGAAATAAAGGTATCTTCATATAAATGAAAGCTGAGAGCATTTGTAACCAATAAACTTGTGCTATAAGAAATACTGAAGGAAGATTTTCAGGTTAATGGAAAATGATACTGATAGAAACTTAGATCTACAGGAAGGAACAAGGACTCCTAGAAGTGGCAAATTCTAGTCTTCCTTACCTCAATGTACCTTCTTCTTCTTCCAGACCTCTAATCACCTTTCCTCCTTCTTCAGGCTTATGTACCTCCATTAGGAAATTTTCATGTCCTGAGCCCCCAGAGACCCAAGAGGCCACAGAAACAAACGGAAGATTTGGGTCCAAGTAAACCTGGATGGCTGATAGAATTGTTTTGCCTTCTCGGCCCCCGTGGTACAACTGTAGAGAAAAAAAATCAGCCCAGGTGAACCAGACACACCTCTCTCTAAGCAACTGCACACACACACATAGATGGGAAGCATTGCATGTTTGGGATCTATTTGTTACAACAGCTAGCATTATCCTATTTAATATATACTCCCTGGAAGAAACAGGCATGAGTCTGTGTGGACATGGCTTCTGATAAGAATATGGTAAGTTTGAAAAAAAAAAAAAAAAGAGAGAATATGATAAGTTTGAGGTGCCTGTTGGACATTAAAATGTTTGTGTCAAAGGGAGGGAGACGGGAGCGAAGTTCAAGAGGGAGGGGTTGTATGTATACCTATGGCTGATTCACATTGATGTTTGGCAGAAAACAACAAAATTCTGTCAAGCAATTATCCTTCATTTAAAAAACATAAATTAAAAAAAAATTGTGTCAACGAAGTAACTGAGTCTGGAACTCAATGGAAAATTGAAGACAAGAGAGAAAGATTTGGGAGTCATTAGTAAGTATAACAGTGATAGAAGGTAGCTGAGTCCCTTCGCTGAAACTATCATAATATTGTTAATTGGATATCCCTCAATCCAAAATGTGTTGGGTGTTTAAAAAATAAAATAAATAAAATGAAAAACCTAGAAAAAAAAGGTGACAGAAGTAGGTGCCACAGGAGAAAGTTGATAATTAAGGTAAGAGGGTCAGGGGAGCATTAAGAGATACTCTAATACAATATCCAGTGCAGAAGAGGAAGAGGAAAGAGCCAAACTAGGCAGAAAGTTGTATTTAAAGGGTCGGGAGCTATAAGAAATACTGAAGGAAGATTTTCAGGTTAATGGAAAATGATACTGATAGAAACTTAGATCTACAGGAAGGAACAAGGACTCCTAGAAGTGGCAAATTCTAGTCTTCCTTACCTCAATGTACCTTCTTCTTCTTCCAGACCTCTAATCACCTTTCCTCCTTCTTCAGGCTTATGTACCTCCATTAGGAAATTTTCATGTCCTGAGCCCCCAGAGACCCAAGAGGCCACAGAAACAAACGGAAGATTTGGGTCCAAGTAAACCTGGATGGCTGATAGAATTGTTTTGCCTTCTCGGCCCCCGTGGTACAACTGTAGAGAAAAAAAATCAGCCCAGGTGAACCAGACACACCTCTCTCTAAGCAACTGCACACACACACATAGATGGGAAGCATTGCATGTTTGGGATCTATTTGTTACAACAGCTAGCATTATCCTATTTAATATATACTCCCTGGAAGAAACAGGCATGAGTCTGTGTGGACATGGCTTCTGATAAGAATATGGTAAGTTTGAAAAAAAAAAAAAAAAGAGAGAATATGATAAGTTTGAGGTGCCTGTTGGACATTAAAATGTTTGTGTCAAAGGGAGGGAGACGGGAGCGAAGTTCAAGAGGGAGGGGTTGTATGTATACCTATGGCTGATTCACATTGATGTTTGGCAGAAAACAACAAAATTCTGTCAAGCAATTATCCTTCATTTAAAAAACATAAATTAAAAAAAAATTGTGTCAACGAAGTAACTGAGTCTGGAACTCAATGGAAAATTGAAGACAAGAGAGAAAGATTTGGGAGTCATTAGTAAGTATAACAGTGATAGAAGGTAGCTGAGTCCCTTCGCTGAAACTATCATAATATTGTTAATTGGATATCCCTCAATCCAAAATGTGTTGGGTGTTTAAAAAATAAAATAAATAAAATGAAAAACCTAGAAAAAAAAGGTGACAGAAGTAGGTGCCACAGGAGAAAGTTGATAATTAAGGTAAGAGGGTCAGGGGAGCATTAAGAGATACTCTAATACAATATCCAGCACTGCAGAAGAGGAAGAGGAAAGAGCCAGCCAGTGAGGCTGAGAGGCAGAGGACCGTGGGGTAGGGGGTGAAACCAGGAGAGTAAGTATTTCCGAAAGGGGTCGGGACTGCTGAGAAGTCAAGAGAGAGGAAGACAGCAAAGTCAACCAGGTGGTCAGTTCAATCGCTCAGTCGTGTCTGACTCTTTGTGACCCACGGACTGCAGCACGCCAGGCTTCCTTCACCATCTCCAGCAAAGTAAGCATGGTCTTTTGGACACCACTGACACCACTGATGACCTTGACAAGACAATTTCAATGAGTTAAAATTGAGATAAATCCAAAACTCTCTCTAGAGTTTTGCAGTTTAAAGCAGGAGGATCCAGGTGGTAATTAAAGAGGGACACTGGGTCAGGGCAAGTTTTGTTAAAATTGTAGATATATGTAATGCTGATGGGAATAATCTGGTTAAAAGGGAGAAAAGAGTGCATCAGAAAGAACAGTACAAAAGCAAAGGGTTTGGAAAGACAGGGAGGATGAGGTCCAGAGCCCAGGAGGAGGGAATGACCTCCGATAGGAGGAGGGACATCAATCCATTAGATGCGTCGCTCTGGGTCTAACTTTATTGGGATCCTGGTCTTAGGGATTGAAGACGGCCTGGTCTCAGGAAGGCAGGCAGGCAGAGGGCTGGGCTAATGTTATGTTGCTTTTGGTGTTTATTTTCTTCGGTTGTCCTTGAGACTTCAGAGAAATCTAATTTCCATGTTTCAGACTGGTCTCAGCTGTGCTCTGGGGAATTCAGGGAAAGGTCAAGTGCAGGCACTTGGGATAGCTGGTGTGAAGGAGGAATGCTCAATGGCAAGAGATTTCTGAGAATAAGGTGGCTACTGATCAAATCAAACTTGCGAGGTCCAACCCCCACCTCTACCCCTGCTCCCAACATTTGGACTCCCTTCTTGCTCTTTTTCTTTCTCACCCATCAGACCAATCATCAAACATGCATTTCCTCATATTGGACACCTGGTGCCGCTAGATGCTCACTCTAAGCAGAGGTCCACGCTGATGGGGAGCAAGGGAGAAGAAGTTGTAACAAGTGATACGTAGCAAAGGGATGCCAGAGATCCTTTGCTCTGAGGATCTTAGCAGTCGCTAAGAGTCATAGAATCTTAGAAGCACAGTGTTGAGAAGAGTCTTCCAAACCATTCACCTGAATCCATCTGAGATGGTCACAGGTGCCAAGAGTCAAGAAGAGAGACAAAACAACCCAACCTAAGCTCTCTTCCAATCAAATACTCTCTACACCCAAATATCCAAGAAGAATCCACTGTCTCCAGAGAACTCAAGTGTTAAGCAGCCAGAGAGGGGCTGTGGAGGGTCTGGGGACAGGAGAGCAGTTCTATTTAGAGGCAGGAGTTGACCGTAACAACCTTCCCTTAGGGCTTTCCCCGGGTCGCTGAAGGTTCTCAGGAAATGAGTTGGTCCCACTGCCTCAGGCCCTCATGAGCAGGGCTGGGCGCCTCTGAGCTCCTGTGTGCCACGTCTTCTTGGCCTGCCTGCTTCTCTCCAAGCAACAAAGCTTTTGAGGAGCTGGATGCCCTCAAGCCTGATCTTCCCTTAGTGTCAGATGGGCCTGGTGGGTTCCTGGGATTTGGGCTGGCTGACAGCAGCCTTTTGGGATGAGAGGAGCTGAATTTGAAGGGCTTCCCAGGTGGCCCTAGTGGTAAAGAACCCACCTGCCAATGTAAGAGACCCAGGTTCACTCCCTGAGTCCGGAAGGTCCCCTAGAGAAAGAAAAGGCAACCATTTCCTGTGTTCTTGCCTGGAAAATCCCATGGACAGAGGAGCCTGGTGGGCTACAGTCCATGGCATCACAAAGAATTGGACATGACTGAAGCAACTTAGCATGCTAGCACGCACAAGCTGGATATGACAAGGCCAGCTGGGAGAAAAAGGATCAGGATAGAAATAACGACTCCGGAGAACTGCACTTGCTCCCAAGTACTTTAGCATCTCCCTTCTGGTGTAAATGTGGCCTACATCCTCCCCTTACGAAGCCTGACCTGATCCATGGACTGTAACCCTCTCGGCTCCTCTGTCCGTGGGATTTTCCCTGCAAGAAATACTGGAGAGGTTGCCATTTCCTCCGGGTCTGATCCATGAACTCACAGGACACCTGGTGCCGCTAGATGCTCACTCTAAGCAGAGGTCCACGCTGATGGGGAGCAAGGGAGAAGAAGTTGTAACAAGTGATACGTAGCAAAGGGATGCCAGAGATCCTTTGCTCTGAGGATCTTAGCAGTCGCTAAGAGTCATAGAATCTTAGAAGCACAGTGTTGAGAAGAGTCTTCCAAACCATTCACCTGAATCCATCTGAGATGGTCACAGGTGCCAAGAGTCAAGAAGAGAGACAAAACAACCCAACCTAAGCTCTCTTCCAATCAAATACTCTCTACACCCAAATATCCAAGAAGAATCCACTGTCTCCAGAGAACTCAAGTGTTAAGCAGCCAGAGAGGGGCTGTGGAGGGTCTGGGGACAGGAGAGCAGTTCTATTTAGAGGCAGGAGTTGACCGTAACAACCTTCCCTTAGGGCTTTCCCGGCTCGCTGAAGGTTCTCAGGAAATGAGTTGGTCCCACTGCCTCAGGCCCTCATGAGCAGGGCTGGGCGCCTCTGAGCTCCTGTGTGCCACGTCTTCTTGGCCTGCCTGCTTCTCTCCAAGCAACAAAGCTTTTGAGGAGCTGGATGCCCTCAAGCCTGATCTTCCCTTAGTGTCAGATGGGCCTGGTGGGTTCCTGGGATTTGGGCTGGCTGACAGCAGCCTTTTGGGATGAGAGGAGCTGAATTTGAAGGGCTTCCCAGGTGGCCCTAGTGGTAAAGAACCCACCTGCCAATGTAAGAGACCCAGGTTCACTCCCTGAGTCCGGAAGGTCCCCTAGAGAAAGAAAAGGCAACCATTTCCTGTGTTCTTGCCTGGAAAATCCCATGGACAGAGGAGCCTGGTGGGCTACAGTCCATGGCATCACAAAGAATTGGACATGACTGAAGCAACTTAGCATGCTAGCACGCACAAGCTGGATATGACAAGGCCAGCTGGGAGAAAAAGGATCAGGATAGAAATAACGACTCCGGAGAACTGCACTTGCTCCCAAGTACTTTAGCATCTCCCTTCTGGTGTAAATGTGGCCTACATCCTCCCCTTACGAAGCCTGACCTGATCCATGGACTGTAACCCTCTCGGCTCCTCTGTCCGTGGGATTTTCCCTGCAAGAAATACTGGAGAGGTTGCCATTTCCTCCTCCAGGGGATCTTCCGGATCCAGGGATCGAACTCACATCTCTTGTGTTTCCTGTATTGACAGGTGGATTCTTTACCTCTAGCGTCACCTGGGAAGTCCTGATGTATAGCCGGGGCCCCAAAAGAACCAACGCTCCTTTCAAAGGGATGTGCTTTCCCAGTCACTTTCCAGACAGGCCCGCGCAGCAGAGGCAGCTGCAGCCAGGTTCCACTAGGTGACGACAGAGTCCCAGTGATACCAGGAGAGCCCCGCACCAGCCCACCCAAGTATCCTGGGTCCTGGCTAAGAGGTCTCCAGTCCCAGAGATGAATGTCTAGGCCATGAGCACCAGCCCCTCTCCATCTCAGGCTAGCTCCCTCCCCTGCTAATTTAAAACTTTCACTTTTATAGCACCATGGCATTTGGAAAGCCGATTCATGTGCCTTACTTCAGCTGATGATGTTCTGACCCAGCAGGCATTGCTGTATCCCCTTTTACAGTTGGGTACATAGGACCTCAGAGCAGTTCTGAGTTGCAGTCAAGGTCACACAACAAATGGCAGAGGACCTGGTCTCAAACCCAGGTCCTCTTGACTCTGGACACCAGGTTCTTTCAGTCAGAACTCAGTTCTATCCCTTAAGGGCTGCCCAGCACAGCAGTTACTGCAGCACATCAGTCAGACAGAGCTGGGTGGCTGATTCTATGGGTCTGTAGGCTGCACCCTGAGAGGCTTCAGATGCTGCCAGGCTCCAAGGCCAGGGCCTAGCTCTGCCTCGTGGGACATCAGGGCCCTCAGAGAAGCAGACGGTGCCGGGAAGCCTGGTGACACCCTCCTGCAGAAGCCCACAGCTGGCCTCGCTCTCCAGCCCTGCCCAGGTGTCAGTGGTGGGGAGAGGTGGTCCTCGGGCTAAGGCTGGAGTTAGGTCTGACCTGAGAAAGACCACTGAGAGAGGGAGAGGCTCTAGCGCCCAAGGGTCCAGCAAATTCCGGGAGGCAGAGGCTTTGACTTCACCCAAGAGAGGAAGCTGTGAAAACATACATTTAAATGCAAATGGTCAAGCCTGCGGAGTCAGGGCCGGGATGGGGAGGGCGTCTCCTAGGCAGGTGGCCTGGCAGGGAGGAGAAAGGAAGCTGATGGAATGGCAGGTCTTGGCGTCAAGTCTCATCCTCACCGCTCCCTAGCCAAGAGTCACAGTCTCAGGTTGCCCATCTGTAAAAGTGCAGCCAGCGCTCGGCACCTCACAGAAGCTAGGAAGGGAGGCTCCCAAGTGCCCCCCAAGCAGCAGGGCCCTCTGGGGGGTAGGGTGTCAGGTGTCCCGCCCTATTGAAGAAGCAGAACTAGAGAAGCAGCTCTCCCACCACTTGCCGCACGGAGGGTGAGGGCAAAGGCCAGGACTTTCTCATTGCTGTGAGGCCCCAGGCTCCAGGAGGGGGCAGACGTGCCAGGCTGCATCTCTGCACCCTCCCAACACGGGGCCGCGGCAGAGGCACGCGGTGCAGCCAGCCGGGCTCCGTAGTGAGCCGCAGAAAGCAGCGGCTTCGCTATTAATGTAGTCAGTAAATAAATAAAGGAGGGCTTAAGCTTAGTGTACAGCAATCAGTTTAGAACTACAGGGTAATTAGCACTGCAGGGGACTGCAGGCCTGCAGAGTCAGGTTTAAATGAGTGAGTTCACTTTCACTGAGACAACCCCCGGGGAGCGGAACACACAGCCCGGAGAGGAGCCCGCCCTCCTGCCCGTCTTCGAGGGGCAGCGGCTGGGGGCGGGGATGGCGGGGCTGGGTCCGAGCCACGGCGAGAGCTGGGGGTAAGCCCCCCTAGAGTGGCCGGACGCCAGGTGTCCACACACATGTGCTCGTGTGCACACACGAACACACACACCGCGATGCTCAGGCAGCTCTCTGTCCTGGGAGGGCTGCTCCTCCCTTGCCCATGGCAATGAGGTGACGCTTCAGGCGTCTCTAGGAACTGACTTGGGCCGTGGGAGGGGAAGCGAGGGCGCCTCCACTGAGGGCTGCGGGTAGCCAGTGACATGCATCACACTCCAGAAGGCACGGGTGTGCGCCTCCCCGCTGCCCTTCCCTGGCAACTCCAACCTCTACCCCTGATGAGGCCTCTCCATCCCTCCTCTCATCCGTTTATTCTTTGAAAGATTTACAGGGCACCTACTGGGTAAAAAAGGGCCGGATGGGGAGGACGTCTCTAGGCAGGTGGCCTGGCAGGGAGGAGAAAGGAAGCTGATGGAATGGCAGGTCTTGGCGTCAAGTCTCATCCTCACCGCTCCCTAGCCAAGAGTCACAGTCTCAGGTTGCCCATCTGTAAAAGTGCAGCCAGCGCTCGGCACCTCACAGAAGCTAGGAAGGGAGGCTCCCAAGTGCCCCCCAAGCAGCAGGGCCCTCTGGGGGGTAGGGTGTCAGGTGTCCCGCCCTATTGAAGAAGCAGAACTAGAGAAGCAGCTCTCCCACCACTTGCCGCACGGAGGGTGAGGGCAAAGGCCAGGACTTTCTCATTGCTGTGAGGCCCCAGGCTCCAGGAGGGGGCAGACGTGCCAGGCTGCATCTCTGCACCCTCCCAACACGGGGCCGCGGCAGAGGCACGCGGTGCAGCCAGCCGGGCTCCGTAGTGAGCCGCAGAAAGCAGCGGCTTCGCTATTAATGTAGTCAGTAAATAAATAAAGGAGGGCTTAAGCTTAGTGTACAGCAATCAGTTTAGAACTACAGGGTAATTAGCACTGCAGGGGACTGCAGGCCTGCAGAGTCAGGTTTAAATGAGTGAGTTCACTTTCACTGAGACAACCCCCGGGGAGCGGAACACACAGCCCGGAGAGGAGCCCGCCCTCCTGCCCGTCTTCGAGGGGCAGCGGCTGGGGGCGGGGATGGCGGGGCTGGGTCCGAGCCACGGCGAGAGCTGGGGGTAAGCCCCCCTAGAGTGGCCGGACGCCAGGTGTCCACACACATGTGCTCGTGTGCACACACGAACACACACACCGCGATGCTCAGGCAGCTCTCTGTCCTGGGAGGGCTGCTCCTCCCTTGCCCATGGCAATGAGGTGACGCTTCAGGCGTCTCTAGGAACTGACTTGGGCCGTGGGAGGGGAAGCGAGGGCGCCTCCACTGAGGGCTGCGGGTAGCCAGTGACATGCATCACACTCCAGAAGGCACGGGTGTGCGCCTCCCCGCTGCCCTTCCCTGGCAACTCCAACCTCTACCCCTGATGAGGCCTCTCCATCCCTCCTCTCATCCGTTTATTCTTTGAAAGATTTACAGGGCACCTACTGGGTGCCAGGCAACATTAGGCTCTGGGGACACGAAGATTCACAATACACGATTCCTGCTCTCAAGGATCTTGGAGTTGGGTCACGACAACAGCTTAGGAATGGAGCAGTCACGGCGAAGGAAGACAGCGGGACATGGGAGCACGGGAGGGCCTCGAATCCAGCCTCAGTGGGCCCCCCGAGAGCTCTCTGGGAAACCAGTGTTTGTCCTGGGACCTGAATAATGAGCCGAGACCAAAGGGAGGGAGGGTGTGGGGGTGATGCGGTTCCCAGAAGAGGAAGCAGTACGCCCAAAGGCCCGTGGGAGACAGCTCAGTGTTGGCTGGAAACCCTCTGGGATCTGAGCACAGGGTGGGGTGGCCAGGGACAAGGGCAGGGCAATCCCGAGATGAATGTGCAGTTAGCGGGCCGGGGTTCCATCTTGGAGGGACTGTAGACCTCGTTAAGGAATGTGAATTTCATCTGAGAGACTGTCATCAAGGGGGCTCCCCAGGTAGCTCCGCGGTAAAAAATCTGCCTGCAGTGCAGGCGACACGGGAGAGGCAGGTTCGATCCCTGGGTGGGGAAGATCCCCTGGAGGAGGACATGGCAACCCACTCCAGTATTCTTGCCTGGAGAATTCCATGGACAGAGGAGCCTGGTGGCTACAGCCCACGGGGTCACAAAGATGCAGGCACGGCTGGGCACTCCTCATGTTCAGTCTAAGGAGGGGATGCTCCTTGCCTGTTGGGGAAATCTCTCTGGCTCCCGCAGAGCAGAGGGTAGATGGAGAGAGGGGTGCAGGACTCCTCAGGTCTCTGCCTTCCTGGGGGGCGGGGGCAGTGAGGGCCTCCAGAGCCAACAGGCAGTGCCCTGGCAGTGTGGACCTGGATGGAGAAGGCCCTGGCCTTGGACTTAGCTGGACATCTCAGTCTGCTCACCTGTCACAACCTGCCCGTCTTCAGCAAGGCTCTGCCCCTCGGCTCGCCCGCTTCTTGGGGGGTGGGCCTCCACTGAGGGCTGCGGGTAGCCAGTGACATGCATCACACTCCAGAAGGCACGGGTGTGCGCCTCCCCGCTGCCCTTCCCTGGCAACTCCAACCTCTACCCCTGATGAGGCCTCTCCATCCCTCCTCTCATCCGTTTATTCTTTGAAAGATTTACAGGGCACCTACTGGGTGCCAGGCAACATTAGGCTCTGGGGACACGAAGATTCACAATACACGATTCCTGCTCTCAAGGATCTTGGAGTTGGGTCACGACAACAGCTTAGGAATGGAGCAGTCACGGCGAAGGAAGACAGCGGGACATGGGAGCACGGGAGGGCCTCGAATCCAGCCTCAGTGGGCCCCCCGAGAGCTCTCTGGGAAACCAGTGTTTGTCCTGGGACCTGAATAATGAGCCGAGACCAAAGGGAGGGAGGGTGTGGGGGTGATGCGGTTCCCAGAAGAGGAAGCAGTACGCCCAAAGGCCCGTGGGAGACAGCTCAGTGTTGGCTGGAAACCCTCTGGGATCTGAGCACAGGGTGGGGTGGCCAGGGACAAGGGCAGGGCAATCCCGAGATGAATGTGCAGTTAGCGGGCCGGGGTTCCATCTTGGAGGGACTGTAGACCTCGTTAAGGAATGTGAATTTCATCTGAGAGACTGTCATCAAGGGGGCTCCCCAGGTAGCTCCGTGGTAAAGAATCTGCCTGCAGTGCAGGCGACACGGGAGAGGCAGGTTCGATCCCTGGGTGGGGAAGATCCCCTGGAGGAGGACATGGCAACCCACTCCAGTATTCTTGCCTGGAGAATTCCATGGACAGAGGAGCCTGGTGGCTACAGCCCACGGGGTCACAAAGATGCAGGCACGGCTGGGCACTCCTCATGTTCAGTCTAAGGAGGGGATGCTCCTTGCCTGTTGGGGAAATCTCTCTGGCTCCCGCAGAGCAGAGGGTAGATGGAGAGAGGGGTGCAGGACTCCTCAGGTCTCTGCCTTCCTGGGGGGCGGGGGCAGTGAGGGCCTCCAGAGCCAACAGGCAGTGCCCTGGCAGTGTGGACCTGGATGGAGAAGGCCCTGGCCTTGGACTTAGCTGGACATCTCAGTCTGCTCACCTGTCACAACCTGCCCGTCTTCAGCAAGGCTCTGCCCCTCGGCTCGCCCGCTTCTTGGGGAGGGTGGGCCCTCAGGGCGGGGCTCCGAGGAGACCTGTGAAGGCGGATCCATGTGACCCACCAGAACCCCAGAGGCGTCAACCAAGAAGGGACACTGTGGCTGTGTGGGGGAGGTGTGGGCTCCCCCTTAATGTCCTCAGAGACACATTCAGGAAGAACACAGCTGCTCCTCCGACCCCAGAGGAGGGTTCTCGACAAGTCTGGTCCCGGAGGCGGCGGCCCAGCGCGCAGGGCCCGAGCCGAGGGCAGCTGCACCTGGGCTGGGGGGGCGGACGGCTGCCCCCGGCCCCGGGGAGGGAGGCTGGGGGGCTGAGTCAGGCCATGGCGCGTTCTCAGGCTGGCCCGGCCAGGGCCCCTTTCTCTCCATGAGATCATATCTGGGTCAAAGAGCACGTAAAGCAGGCAGACCCCAGCGGCCACACAAAGCCCATTCAGTCCAGCCCTATTCACTCACCTCCTCTCCCCCGGAGCCCGCGCACCGCGACCCCAGCGCAGCGCCCCAGCCCCCGCTTTGATGTCCAAGAACAGAAAACGGCGATTAAATGTTGTTTTAAAGAGGGAGTGCTCACTGCCTTCCCATCTGTCAAGAGAGAGCTGAGGCCTGGGGAAGGGGGCGCGGCGGGGAGGGCCGTAGGGAAGGAGCAGGACCCAGGGAAGAAAGGGCTGGACAGGGCAGGGGCTCAAGATCAATGGGCAAAATATTATTTTCCATGACGAGAAATATGGGGAGAGGAAAAGAACATGGGACAGACGGAGGCCAGAAGAAACCTCAAGAGAAATGAGGGCGGGGGGAGGAGTAGAAACAGAGGAGAATAGACTGAGAGGGAAAGAGCGGTAAGGTGCAGGAAGAAACACCCAAGCAAAGCAGAGACCAGGAGAGGAGGAGGCAGAGCACCGACGGACGGCGCAGCACCCACGTCAGGGCTGTCGCCCGCCCAGGGAGCTGAGCGTAGCTCCCGGGGTTTGCAGTCCAAGGCAAAGCAGGAAAACCAAGGAGAGGAGGAGGCATGGGGCCCGGCCTTGGATGTGGCTCTCAGCGCTCACCTGTCACAACCTGCCCGCTTCAGCAAGGCTCTGCCTCGGCTCGCCCGCTTCTTGGGAGGGTGGCCTCAGGCGGGCTCCGAGGAGACCTGTGAAGGCGGATCCATGTGACCCACCAGAACCCCAGAGGCGTCAACCAAGAAGGGACACTGTGGCTGTGTGGGGGAGGTGTGGGCTCCCCCTTAATGTCCTCAGAGACACATTCAGGAAGAACACAGCTGCTCCTCCGACCCCAGAGGAGGGTTCTCGACAAGTCTGGTCCCGGAGGCGGCGGCCCAGCGCGCAGGGCCCGAGCCGAGGGCAGCTGCACCTGGGCTGGGGGGGCGGACGGCTGCCCCCGGCCCCGGGGAGGGAGGCTGGGGGGCTGAGTCAGGCCATGGCGCGTTCTCAGGCTGGCCCGGCCAGGGCCCCTTTCTCTCCATGAGATCATATCTGGGTCAAAGAGCACGTAAAGCAGGCAGACCCCAGCGGCCACACAAAGCCCATTCAGTCCAGCCCTATTCACTCACCTCCTCTCCCCCGGAGCCCGCGCACCGCGACCCCAGCGCAGCGCCCCAGCCCCCGCTTTGATGTCCAAGAACAGAAAACGGCGATTAAATGTTGTTTTAAAGAGGGAGTGCTCACTGCCTTCCCATCTGTCAAGAGAGAGCTGAGGCCTGGGGAAGGGGGCGCGGCGGGGAGGGCCGTAGGGAAGGAGCAGGACCCAGGGAAGAAAGGGCTGGACAGGGCAGGGGCTCAAGATCAATGGGCAAAATATTATTTTCCATGACGAGAAATATGGGGAGAGGAAAAGAACATGGGACAGACGGAGGCCAGAAGAAACCTCAAGAGAAATGAGGGCGGGGGGAGGAGTAGAAACAGAGGAGAATAGACTGAGAGGGAAAGAGCGGTAAGGTGCAGGAAGAAACACCCAAGCAAAGCAGAGACCAGGAGAGGAGGAGGCAGAGCACCGACGGACGGCGCAGCACCCACGTCAGGGCTGTCGCCCGCCCAGGGAGCTGAGCGTAGCTCCCGGGGGTTTGCAGTCCAAGACCCCAGGGTCACACAGGCCCCAGACCAGGACCCCCAAGCACAGAGCTGAAAGGACGGCGCCCAGAGCCAGCAGGTGAGGCAGGCTGGTGCCGGGAGGGTATCCCACACGGGAGGCTTCCCTGCGATGTCCTGATGCCCCGATCCCGCTGGAGGCAGGCGGCCCCAAGGCCTGGCGCTGCTGCACCCCCAGGAGGGACCTGCTGTGCTACCAGCTGGGTCTTGGTGACCAGACGGATCATGCTCGTGATTCTGGTCAGCACGAGGCAGAGAGATGGTCTCGGGCAGAGGAGATGAGCCAGTGTGTCTGAGACTCGGTAAAACTGTCTTTCTGGCTACACTCTGAGTTGGCCAATACTCCCATCCCCCGGAGAGGAGAGGAGACAGACTCTGCGACGACGGGGCGGGGTGGGAGGCGTCGTGCCGCCCCGTCCCACTCAGTGCACCAGCTTTAGTCTGCGAGTGGGGATGCTGGGCTTGCATCTTCGGCTCCTAACTTCTTCTTCCGTGAGGCCCGGCTGCCAGACCTCGGAACCTTTAATTGGGTGGCTGCTTCTTGTTGAGAAATCGATGAAACTCACTAGGCTGGGAGGAAACAGTAGAACATATCTCTATAATAGACGCCACGACAGGAGCCCCTGGTTTACGGAGCTGGGAAAGAGGGAACCTGGGTTCTGACTTTGCCACTTGCCAGCTGTGGGATCGGAGCAAATGACACAATCTAAACAAACCTTTACACCCAGCGGCTTCGAAGACTGGCTCCCAAGGGCAGGGGTTCGTCTGCTCCCTTCTTGCTGTGTTTCCAAGGCTTCTGACAAGACCTGTGCAAACCCATGTGGAAAGGGAAAACGGACAAGTGCCTGCTTCCCACAGGGTACCCAGGAGCCAGCGCTATTTGTGTATCTAATGCTGCCTTTAAATGAAAACTGATTAGGTAAATATGTCATAAATAGGTATGGGCCTCAGAGATAGGCAAAGGATCCCACCTACGTGAGGTCCTCTCTGTCCCGTCCCCCAGGCAGAAGTCTCAGTTCTTCCCCACCAGGAAAAGGCAAAGCACTTTTTTAAAACACGGGAGGAGGACACTTCAAGCCAGAGACAACTGAATTAACTTTATTCTCTTCTAACTGCAGATTCAAGGTATACAACTGAACATTGCTATTTTTCTTATGAGACTTATAAATAAAAATACAAAAAATGTTCACTACAAAAAAATCTACTGTTAGTAGGATGTAAAAAATATTCTCTTTGCTATAGAAGGCACAAACTTCACTTAGTGACACATGGAGAGAGAAAGAAACCTGCAGCAGTAAATTCTTTTTTTTTTTTTTTCTTTTTCTTTCTTTTTTTCTTTTTAAATCTTGTCGGAAACACAGAAATTACAAAGAAACGCGTCCATCTACACGAAACGAAGGCAGATGCAGAAAGCTGCAATCAGGACTGCAGAAGTTGGGGTGACCGCTTTGGGCTGAGGACAGATGGGGCTGGCAAGCACAACGTGGTGGGGGGGCAGGGCTGGGTGGGGCCAAAGGGGGCAAGAAGGGGAGAGGGGGAGAGAGAAGGAAACAAACCAAGTGAGAGGGGAGGGAAGGGAAATCAGGAAGGAGGGAGGGAAGGAGGGAAGTAGGGGAGAGAGGAGGGGGCCAGAGAGAGAGAGAGAGAGATTTGTACAAAAAGTAACCAGTAGAATTGAAAGAAAACAAAATTGGGCAACCTCCTAAAATTAGGCTAAGAGGAGGCGCTGAGGTAGACATGAACTAGAACATCAATGAATTAAAAACACTATTCTGTAATACAGAGCGATCGGACTGGCACTTGTGCTGTCACGGCAGAAGACAAGCCACAAAAATCAAACACACACGTAACAAAACAGAACATAATAACCCAAACCAAAAGGCTTCGTTTTGCTTGGTCCAGCAGGGCAGCAGGCCCTCAGTGCTATAATTTTTACATACATACATATATATATATATATTTATCTTTATATATACGGGGCGATGTCATGGTGCACCCCCACGGCGTCTTAACCTCACAACGATCATGCATAACACTAAGTGAACAACTCCTATGACATACACCAGGAGGCCGGTACCCTGTCTGCAAAGCGGGGTGCCAAGGACCCCCGGAGGCAGGGCTGGAGGCTCATGGGTCTGTGGGGCCTGAGCCCCGTCTTCCCAGCCCTCTGGCAAAGCACTTTTTTAAAACACGGGAGGAGGACACTTCAAGCCAGAGACAACTGAATTAACTTTATTCTCTTCTAACTGCAGATTCAAGGTATACAACTGAACATTGCTATTTTTCTTATGAGACTTATAAATAAAAATACAAAAAATGTTCACTACAAAAAAATCTACTGTTAGTAGGATGTAAAAAATATTCTCTTTGCTATAGAAGGCACAAACTTCACTTAGTGACACATGGAGAGAGAAAGAAACCTGCAGCAGTAAATTCTTTTTTTTTTTTTTTCTTTTTCTTTCTTTTTTTCTTTTTAAATCTTGTCGGAAACACAGAAATTACAAAGAAACGCGTCCATCTACACGAAACGAAGGCAGATGCAGAAAGCTGCAATCAGGACTGCAGAAGTTGGGGTGACCGCTTTGGGCTGAGGACAGATGGGGCTGGCAAGCACAACGTGGTGGGGGGGCAGGGCTGGGTGGGGCCAAAGGGGGCAAGAAGGGGAGAGGGGGAGAGAGAAGGAAACAAACCAAGTGAGAGGGGAGGGAAGGGAAATCAGGAAGGAGGGAGGGAAGGAGGGAAGTAGGGGAGAGAGGAGGGGGCCAGAGAGAGAGAGAGAGAGATTTGTACAAAAAGTAACCAGTAGAATTGAAAGAAAACAAAATTGGGCAACCTCCTAAAATTAGGCTAAGAGGAGGCGCTGAGGTAGACATGAACTAGAACATCAATGAATTAAAAACACTATTCTGTAATACAGAGCGATCGGACTGGCACTTGTGCTGTCACGGCAGAAGACAAGCCACAAAAATCAAACACACACGTAACAAAACAGAACATAATAACCCAAACCAAAAGGCTTCGTTTTGCTTGGTCCAGCAGGGCAGCAGGCCCTCAGTGCTATAATTTTTACATACATACATATATATATATATATTTATCTTTATATATACGGGGCGATGTCATGGTGCACCCCCACGGCGTCTTAACCTCACAACGATCATGCATAACACTAAGTGAACAACTCCTATGACATACACCAGGAGGCCGGTACCCTGTCTGCAAAGCGGGGTGCCAAGGACCCCCGGAGGCAGGGCTGGAGGCTCATGGGTCTGTGGGGCCTGAGCCCCGTCTTCCCAGCCCTCTTCCCTCGACCCAGCCCCCTCCCAGGTCTGTCTGGCACATCTTCTCCGGGTCGGCTGTGCCTTTCTCCTCTATCCAGCAGTCCCACCATGTAGGCTGGGTCTGGCCTCCTCCCCGCCTGCTGAGCTATCGGGTACGTGCTGCCAAGGAAGCTCCCGGCTGGAGGCACTGAGACGAGAGGAGGAGAAAAGATTTAATGTAGGCCTAGGAAGAAAACGAACATAGGCTGCTCTGTCTTACCTCCGGTGCCCCCAGGTTTCCCCTTACGGGGTTTGAAGGGAGTTGGCCACAGATCTCCCTCAGTGACCCCCAGCATCGGAACGCTGCCCCAGCAACGGTTCACTCCCCTGTAAGGAGGTGAGCGGAACAGCCCTGTCCCTCCAAGGCCTTGACACTCCGGCAACCGGTGATACCAACAGCATCCAGACGGTACCATACACTTGTGAAAAATTGCAGCAGTTTTTTTTTTCTTTTTTCTTTTCTACACATGGGAAAAAGACTGTTCAGGCACAAAGATTAAACAAGCCCGCGTTGCATCCCTGGATTGTACTGAATCACTGGGTCCCCCAGCCTCCCTCCCCCACCCCTACACCCCACATCTCCCTTCCCCGTATTCGTGGCCTCCTCCAAAGCAGCCCAAAGCAGCAATGATATTTACTATTTATATCTCTCTCTTGCTATATATATATCTTTCTCTATATATTTGTCTATCCTATATACACATAGGATTTTAATGCTTTGAATGAGTGAAGGAGTGAATAGGGAACGAGCAGATGCGTGAGGGGAAATGTCACCAAAAGCACTAAGGGCCACACTTATAGGAGCTGAACACAGGAAAGAGACTACCCGTTAACGTGGACTTCCCGGGCTGGCGAAGCTCACTGTGCTGGGTAAGGCAGTAGCAAGTCAGGTCGTCAGCAGGACCACAGCCAGAGGCAGGGATGGCCAAAGAGGAAAGGCAGAATACGGGGTCTCACCTGGGAAGAGGGCAGACCCCACCCTCCTCATCTCCTTAGCCCTCTTTGTGCAGACACTTTGAAAGCCTCCATATCATCTCTGACCTTCACCTTGGCCAGTAGGCCTGCCCACCCTGGAGAGGTCAGAATCCTTTCGTCTTTAGGGGCAGGAGCTGGGCAAGAGTCATGCGGGAGTCTCTTTAGGGAGTCTGGGGCTTCGTGGGAAAGGAGGGGAGAGCCAGGTACACAGATCTCCCCACTCGGCAACCTTCAGAGACCCCACACCCAAACCCTCTCTCCCATCTCTCCGCCCGGATCCCTCTGGGATGGTGGGGACCGGCAGGGGCTGACAGTACCATCCAGCACTGCAACACCAGAGAATGACAACACTGCGTGATGGAACACACAACGGGATTTTTGGGAAGGAGTTGGCCACAGATCTCCCTCAGTGACCCCAGCATCGGAACGCTGCCCCAGCAACGGTTCACTCCCCTGTAAGGAGGTGAGCGGAACAGCCCTGTCCCTCCAAGGCCTTGACACTCCGGCAACCGGTGATACCAACAGCATCCAGACGGTACCATACACTTGTGAAAAATTGCAGCAGTTTTTTTTTTCTTTTTTCTTTTCTACACATGGGAAAAAGACTGTTCAGGCACAAAGATTAAACAAGCCCGCGTTGCATCCCTGGATTGTACTGAATCACTGGGTCCCCCAGCCTCCCTCCCCCACCCCTACACCCCACATCTCCCTTCCCCGTATTCGTGGCCTCCTCCAAAGCAGCCCAAAGCAGCAATGATATTTACTATTTATATCTCTCTCTTGCTATATATATATCTTTCTCTATATATTTGTCTATCCTATATACACATAGGATTTTAATGCTTTGAATGAGTGAAGGAGTGAATAGGGAACGAGCAGATGCGTGAGGGGAAATGTCACCAAAAGCACTAAGGGCCACACTTATAGGAGCTGAACACAGGAAAGAGACTACCCGTTAACGTGGACTTCCCGGGCTGGCGAAGCTCACTGTGCTGGGTAAGGCAGTAGCAAGTCAGGTCGTCAGCAGGACCACAGCCAGAGGCAGGGATGGCCAAAGAGGAAAGGCAGAATACGGGGTCTCACCTGGGAAGAGGGCAGACCCCACCCTCCTCATCTCCTTAGCCCTCTTTGTGCAGACACTTTGAAAGCCTCCATATCATCTCTGACCTTCACCTTGGCCAGTAGGCCTGCCCACCCTGGAGAGGTCAGAATCCTTTCGTCTTTATGAGCAGGAACTGGGCAAGAGGCATGCGGGAGTCTCTTTAGGGAGTCTGGGGCTTCGTGGGAAAGGAGGGGAGAGCCAGGTACACAGATCTCCCCACTCGGCAACCTTCAGAGACCCCACACCCAAACCCTCTCTCCCATCTCTCCGCCCGGATCCCTCTGGGATGGTGGGGACCGGCAGGGGCTGACGAAGTACCATCCAGCACTGCAACACCAGAGAATGACAACACTGCGTGATGGAACACACAACTGCACACAACAAGCACACGCACGCACACGCACATACAAAGGGGTATTTTGATGGTGGTGGCAGTGAGTTTTTTTTTTTTGTCTTTTTTTTTTTTTTCCTATTCACATTACAAAAGGAAAGGGCAAGATCTGGTAGAACTGATGAAGGAACTAACAAATATTACAAAAATATTACAATTTGTAAATACTAGCTCACCCCTCTCAGCTTTTATGAACAGGGGAGGAGATCCAGGCTGTGGGGGAAGGCTGGGGGAAACGGAGAGGGGTCGGCTAGGTCTATGGAATAGTTACTTTTTTTCCTTCCCCACCTAAGTTGAATGACACCTTGCTGCTTGAACACTGTCTTCTGGGATGTACAGATCCCCTGAGGGCCGGCCTGTCCCTCTCTTCTTCCAAGATCAGGGGAAGCCGCAATAGTGCACAAAGATTTCTTACAGACTGCACCTCCCCCAATGACTCTACTCTTTTCACATTATAAACACAACAGCTCTAGTTACATAGTTCAAGTTTAACTTCTTTTTCTCCTTTCCAAAGCACTAAACCATTATTATCGTTGCAAAATCGCACCCTCCCTGCCTTCTCACCCCCAACCAACGGTCTAGTGACACAGTCTCCCCCCAACACACAACTTTTAAGGCCTTCAGATTTGGTGGGCGAGATTGCAGGGGAGAGCAGGAGGGCCGGGGTCGGGGACAGGAGGTGGTCGGAGCAGCACACGCCCCTCCGACTTCCCCGTGCACCTCACAACCCTTCTCGAACCCCAACACCGCTTCCCTAAACCCCTTTTTAAAACCTAAAGAAAAAAATGCAGCCACAACTTTCTCAGAGAGAGAAAGGAAAAAAAAATGAAACAAAAGAAAATAGAACTCTTACAAATAAAGCATGAGATGAAACGGAAGACCCGTCCCAAAGCGAACACAACATATTGCAAATGTGCTTTCCAGAAGTTCAGGGAGGGGAGGCTGGAGACACGTGGGGCGGGGGAGGAGCGGGGGGGACGGGATGCAGAGCAGCTGGATGGGAAGCGTGAAGGGAACAAAAGAACTGGACAAACATAAGAGGTAGCTTTGAGAAAAACAACACCCCACGCCATCGCAACAACACACAGGCCAGCTCGTCCCAAGCCTGCCCTGCAAAGAGACCAGTTTGGGCAGTGACCGTGCACACTGAGGTGGGGATACACGCTTGCAAAGGATTTGAAGAACGCAGGCCCCTAGACCTGGAGAACCCAGCAGACTGTCAGAGACCTGGGATTCTCTCCAGAGTGGTTGAGGCACGATGACGTCACGCCTGGGCGGAGCCAGCTGTGATTCTGCGGTGCCCGCAGCCCCGCGTGCACGCCCCTGGCAGGGCACCCGCCTCCTGCCCCAGCCTCCCATTTAGATCCTGAGTCCTCGGCTCCTTCCGCACAGCTCCCGCCATCCGGGAGGCTTCTCTGCCATCCAAGAGGCTTGTCCTAAGGGAGGGGACGGCCTTAGCCAGCTGACGTCTATTAAACCAGCTATTAATTTACACAAGAAACTGAAAAGAACACGCTCCCCAACTCCTCCAACCCCCAACTGAAACAGAGATACAGGGGTCAACAAAGCTCATGAGGTCACAAAAAACTGAGGTAATTCAAGAACAATGTGCGAACAGGTGAACAGAAAAGAAGCAAAACGTGACACAAGGCAAAGCGCTTTCAACCCTCCTCCTCCCCTTCCTCCCCGCGGGCTGGGGTCCCCGGGAGTCGGGAATCCTGGACCGCCCTCTGGACCTGGGTTTCCCCACAGAGAGCCCAAGGTCTGGGATCCTACGTGTTCAAAGGGTCCTCCATCCGGCTCCCAAACTCCCACCCCCACCCCGGGGCAAGGTCCCCCCTCAGGTGCAGGGCACCTCTGGAGAAGGCGTCCTTCCATGGGCATCGAGCCTTTTCACGGATGGAGACCTCCTCCTAGGGCTGAAGGAGGGCTGCGTCTGTTTGGTGGGACAGCGTGTATTTAGTTGTTAGATTTTTCTATTCTGGAAGCAAACGCAGCTCAGCAGGGGTCTTGCTCAGGATGGCCCGGGCTGGGATGGGCTATTCCACTGAATTTTTCTGCCTTTCTCAGAAAGTGAAAGGTACAAGGGAGGGCTCTCAAGTCAGACACTGCTTCCCCAACCAGGGAGCCTGAGGAGGGAGGAGATACTCCTATGTATGGTTAGGGGGGTGCTTGGATGCCAGGAGTCAAGGGGAGCTGGGGAGCCAAGAGCTAGGGGCAGGGGCGCGAGCCCTGAGGTTCCCAGAGAGCTCAAGGGGACACCCAGGTGTGGCCAGAAAGCAACAGATGAACTGAGCCTGGGAAGGGCAGGAAGGGCCCTCCTCACTCCAATCTGCCCCCAGCCAACTACAGCTGCCCTTGTGTCAACTGGTGACCCAGCTCAGCCCCACCATCGGCAGGCCCCACCCCCCATCCCTCAGCCCCACCTCCCAAGAAGTCACTGAGAGGATGGCAGGCAAGGATGGTTTGACATTGACCAGAGGACCCCTCAGCTCCTTCCTAGTCCCTATTTCCAGACCCAAAAGGAGGATCGGGATGGAGGGAAGAGAAAAACATCCCACCATTGAGTTGAACAACCCACCTCCATCCCAAAAGAGCAGGCCAACCCCCAGCCCAGGAAAGGACGGACAGAGGCCTGGGGGGAGGGGCTGGCCAGGCATCCGGGTCACCTGGAGTCTCAGAGAGAACCAGAGCCACATAGCTCCCAGGCTTCGTCTTCCTCCTCTCTCTCTCCTTTTTTCTTTCTTTTTCCATTATTTTTGTTTGCTTTTCAGTTTTTTTGTTGTGTTTTTTCTTTTCTGCACAGTCCTCCTGGACTTCATCGCACTCCATCGCTTCTCCTCTGGCTCCCCGCTCCCCCACCGCGGCCGTGAGCCGGCCTCACACATAGCACAGGTAGAGGTACGTCTTCTCTATCCTCCAGTCGGGCGGGATCTCCTCGGGCTTGTGGCCCTTCATGTGCTTCTGCATGGAGGACAGGCTGGGGCAGTACTCCGTGCAGATGGTGCACTGGTAGGGCGACGCGCCGTTGTGCGTTCTCAGGTGCTTGATCATGGCCGAGTAGTCCCGGGAGCGCTGGTGGCACAGCTTACACTCGAAGGGCTTCTCACCTGCAGGGGAGGGCGGGAGAAGCCAGGGCAGGGGAAGCGGGCTGTGAGGACCACCCCCGCGGCGCCCACACCTTGCTGAAGACTTCCGGTGCCTCTAGGGCAGCACTTTTCCATGCCCATGACTGCACCATCCAGTGTGGCAGTCGAAGCTCCCAAGTTTCTGAACAGGGGCCAGTGCCACTGTAGCCTACGTTCTTTCTGTTTTGAATTCAACTACAGGTGATGTACCATGGTGGGTACATTTCCAGCGAATCCCCTTCTTGATTTTGTCCATTGGAATGAATCATTGGCCTGGCCAAAAAGTTCGTTCGTCTCTTTCAAATCCCAAAAAACCTGAACAAACTTTTGGGCTAACCCAATAAACAGGGCCTCCCCTCCAGCCGCCCCGGAGGCAGTGGCCAGGGTGGGGCCAGCCCCAGACCCTGGACTCTTAACTCTCTCTAGGGCTCGGACTCTCCCCTTCCTAAGAAAGGAAACGGAAGTCTAAAAAAGTGCCCTTGAAGTCCTTAAAATCCTTATGCACGGCTCTTCGGCACACAGCTCCTTCCCAGGGGAGCAAGGGGACGGAGTCCCTTCAGGGCTACAGAAGGTGGGGAGCAGGGGTGGGGTGAAGCTGAGAGGACCTCCTCCTGCAAACATGCTACGCCTGGGGATGGCTACTCCTCTAAGGCTCTAGGAACCTGCCCTGGCTCTTGCTTCCCCTCCAGGGCTAGAACGGGGAAGGCACAGAGAACCTGTGAGCATGTGATGGCCACACCCTAGCCGTGACCACCCACCCCTCCGTTATAGTCCCCTGGAGCTGAGCAGAGGATGTGAGGGAACCGTGTTCCGATACAGTAATTAACTGGCCAGCCATCTCGCTATCGATACTCCTCTGTGCGGAGGCCCCTGCAAATAATGAAGTAATGAACAGCCAAAGTGATCTAACTATCGATCAGGTATTTACGATACTCAGCGCCAATGCATTTAATGATCCACCCGCCAGGTCACATCTAGGGCCTAAGGAAGCCTCGGAGATTCTGGAAAATCCTGGGGGTCACTCTAATGTGACAGCAACGAGCACCCCATCCTCTCTTGTGGCCCAAAGCAGACCAATGGCAACACGCATCCTCTCTTACTGCTCCTTCCTCCAGGCCAGCAGGATCTGCCTGATCGCCTCTCCGCTGTTCCCCTGATCAAGGGAGGCGTTCTACTTGGCCACATTCTGCTACCTCCCAGGACTTCTTATCCTCAGAGGGAGTCCTTCTGAATATCTACCCTCCGACTGCTACCACTAGTTCTGGCAGGAAATGTTTAACAGTGGGCTCTGATTTGGTAGCATTTGCCAGCGGCTTCCCAGGTGGCTCTAGGGGTAAAGAACGCACTTGCCGCAGGACGTGGAAACCCACTCTAGTATTCTTGCCTGGAGAATTCCATGGACAGAGGAGGCTGGCGGGCTACAGTCCATGGGGTCCCACAGAATCGGACATGACTGAGGCAACTTAGCATGCTGTGAATACGCCCCCCTGGCAGATGTTACGCAACCAAGGGGGTAACACTGAACACGGGGCTGACAGGGGCGTGCACAATGGCTCTCCCAGGCAGGCTGGGGCCGGCTCCAGCTTCCAGTCTCCCAGTGCTGACAGCTCTGGACCTCAGGACCTCTTCCACTTGTTCTGTCCTCAGGCCCCAAGAAAACAGTTGCTTACATTTATGTGCGAAAGAACAGGAAGGCCATTTGAAATGGTAAAACATTAAACACGTTAGGGGTTTAGTAAAACATCCGCTTCTCTAATCTTTGACCAAACTCAATCTAACTTTACAGTTTTTCCCAGCCCTCAACTTAACCTTACTTAATGTCTCGCCTGGCTTGGGGCTGAGGGCACAGAGAACCTGTGAGCATGTGAGGGAACCCCCCCTTTGTTCCAAAATTAACCCAAGTAATTAACTGGCCAGCCATCTCGCTATCGATACTCCTCTGTGCGGAGGCCCCTGCAAATAATGAAGTAATGAACAGCCAAAGTGATCTAACTATCGATCAGGTATTTACGATACTCAGCGCCAATGCATTTAATGATCCACCCGCCAGGTCACATCTAGGGCCTAAGGAAGCCTCGGAGATTCTGGAAAATCCTGGGGGTCACTCTAATGTGACAGCAACGAGCACCCCATCCTCTCTTGTGGCCCAAAGCAGACCAATGGCAACACGCATCCTCTCTTACTGCTCCTTCCTCCAGGCCAGCAGGATCTGCCTGATCGCCTCTCCGCTGTTCCCCTGATCAAGGGAGGCGTTCTACTTGGCCACATTCTGCTACCTCCCAGGACTTCTTATCCTCAGAGGGAGTCCTTCTGAATATCTACCCTCCGACTGCTACCACTAGTTCTGGCAGGAAATGTTTAACAGTGGGCTCTGATTTGGTAGCATTTGCCAGCGGCTTCCCAGGTGGCTCTAGGGGTAAAGAACGCACTTGCCGCAGGACGTGGAAACCCACTCTAGTATTCTTGCCTGGAGAATTCCATGGACAGAGGAGGCTGGCGGGCTACAGTCCATGGGGTCCCACAGAATCGGACATGACTGAGGCAACTTAGCATGCTGTGAATACGCCCCCCTGGCAGATGTTACGCAACCAAGGGGGTAACACTGAACACGGGGCTGACAGGGGCGTGCACAATGGCTCTCCCAGGCAGGCTGGGGCCGGCTCCAGCTTCCAGTCTCCCAGTGCTGACAGCTCTGGACCTCAGGACCTCTTCCACTTGTTCTGTCCTCAGGCCCCAAGAAAACAGTTGCTTACATTTATGTGCGAAAGAACAGGAAGGCCATTTGAAATGGTAAAACATTAAACACGTTAGGGGGGTTTAGTAAAAACATCCGCTTCTCTAATCTTTGACCAAACTCAATCTAACTTTACAGTTTTTCCCAGCCCTCAACTTAACCTTACTTAATGTCCCTGAGATCTTGCTCTAACCCTCAAGTCATATGAAATCATCCTAGGCTTCGCTTTCAGCTAATTGGACCATCTGAACCCTAACTGAACTGAACCCTAATTTCAGGATTCATGAACGGACCTCATCTGCGATCTACGGGAATGGTGGGCTTATTAGAAAGGTATTCTAGGCTCCTGGAAAGTGTGCTCTGATCAATGAGCAATGTTTGCCTTGTCCTTTGTAGGAGATAGGAGCATTCAGGTCACCAAACTAAGCCTTAGCAGAAGCTGTTCCCCTCCGGTTCAGCCTGGGCCCACCCTCACCTGCGCTTCTCCGGGGACCCATCCTCCTCCCCTGGAGCCCGCTGTCCGCCCTGGTACCTGTGTGTACTCGGTAGTGCGTCTCCAGCTGGTGCTTGAGGCTGAACTTCTTGCCGCAGCCGTTGCACTCGTAGGGTTTCTCTCCCGTGTGGATGCGTTTGTGACTCTTGAGTGTGCTCTCATCCCGGAAGCAGCTGCCACAGAACTCACACTCGTACGGGTGGTCGCCTGTGGGGACAAGGGGCTGGATCAGGCCCTCGCCTCCCCCTGCCCTCTCTTTAGGGGACCGCTGGGGCAGGTTCAGTGCCTAGGAGGACGAGATGGACTGTACTCGCCACTCCCGTCCCCTCAGCACTAACGGGGGAGCACACGTGTCCTCTCTGTACCGCGGCCCAGTGGCCATGCACGCCTCAAGGGTCAGTCCCAGGAAAAAGAGAGCCTCTCTGATTCAGGGAGGACAGAACCCCTGACAGCAGGCCCCTGAGGACAGGGCAGATCCAGGGGCTTCTAGATCCTGCTGCCAGTTTCCTTCCTTCTAGGTCAGGGACGAAAGTCACTCCAGCCTGACTCTCCTAGCCTCAAAAGCGTCTCTCCGGTGTTCTCGATTGCTCTGCTCTTTCCACCTCTCTTCCAGTCTCATGCAGCGGTTCTTTCCACGTGATTTTCTCTCCTCCTGGCAAACTCCTCGTCACCCATCAAAGCCCAGATCACACATCACCACGGTTCAGAAGCTTCCCGTTAGCACTCCGCCCCACGACCCCAGCCCAGGCAAACGGAGTCACATTTTCCTCTGTCTCCAGAAAGAAGAAAGTCCACCTTCGTCTCCCTTTAGTAGAAGTGGTACAGTTTTCATGGTGCTTCCTAATAAAGACGGCCCACGTTTGTGAAGTGCTCCCTTCTGTGCTACGAATGTCACACAGACTGTATCACATAATTATTTCAACCACCTTACAAGAAGGACAGTCGTCTTCTCACCGGACAGACGAGAGAAATGAGATGTTTAGAGATGATTCAGCAAGATCGTTAGGGTCAAAGAGCTAGTAAGGAGCTGTGCCGGGATTCAGGTCGCGTTCCAGAGTCCGGGCCTTGGGTCCTTACCGGACTGCCACCTGACAGTGCTATGAAGTGCCTGCCGTGCCACCCACTGTGTCCGTGGGATAGAAGCGCCATGCGGGCCGGAAGTCTCGTTCCTCCCTGCAGCCTCAGCACGTAGCCCAGGGCCAACCCTAAGCAGACGCTCAGGGAGGGTCACTATATGAAGCTGGAGGAGAAGCGCCTTTCCCCGGCCTGGCACCTGTGCCTATCAGCATCCTGTCTGTAACACATCTTGAAGTCTCTTAACAGGTCAGAGGCCAGGGCGTGGCGATCAACCATCTTTCTCTCTGTAACCCAAAGTGGGGGGCTTCGGGGGTGGGGGAGGAAAGGTGAGGACTTCAGCTACTTATTTATTACAGGAGTGAAGGCACAGACAATAAAGATAGATTGATCACCCCAGACTTCGTTCATGAATATTTAAATATCGCTGATTCGTCTTGTCACTGTAATTACAATTTCTCTGGGCTGCATCTCCAACAACCACAGTTTATGGTAAAGAATGGCCCACTGTATTTCACTTGTCCCTCTGCAGATGTGCGGGGTTGCCAACCGTGTAATGGCCTCTGCATTTCATACATTTTCTTCAGCTGCTGAAGGTTTAAGTCATCCACAATGACCTACGTTTTTTCATTATCCCGTGTCAAACCGCGCTCGTGCTTGGGCATAAATTGTCCTTCTCGTTATAGACTTGCATGCCTGCGCCTTCACTTCCTCTTTAAAATGATATTTTACTCTCTTCTCTCTCTCCCCTCCTCAGGCCGCTAACCAAACCTCCCTCCCCGACCCCCCGCCTTCTTGAAGGCAGGCCCTGGACCCACATAAATTCTCATCTCTTCTGATGGCTCTGAAGGGTTTTAAGGCTCTGTGGGGAGAGGACAGGGTCTGCTGGCCGGCAGAGTTCTCATGGGAAGTCACAGACTGTATCACATAATTATTTCAACCACCTTACAAGAAGGACAGTCGTCTTCTCACCGGACAGACGAGAGAAATGAGATGTTTAGAGATGATTCAGCAAGATCGTTAGGGTCAAAGAGCTAGTAAGGAGCTGTGCCGGGATTCAGGTCGCGTTCCAGAGTCCGGGCCTTGGGTCCTTACCGGACTGCCACCTGACAGTGCTATGAAGTGCCTGCCGTGCCACCCACTGTGTCCGTGGGATAGAAGCGCCATGCGGGCCGGAAGTCTCGTTCCTCCCTGCAGCCTCAGCACGTAGCCCAGGGCCAACCCTAAGCAGACGCTCAGGGAGGGTCACTATATGAAGCTGGAGGAGAAGCGCCTTTCCCCGGCCTGGCACCTGTGCCTATCAGCATCCTGTCTGTAACACATCTTGAAGTCTCTTAACAGGTCAGAGGCCAGGGCGTGGCGATCAACCATCTTTCTCTCTGTAACCCAAAGTGGGGGGCTTCGGGGGTGGGGGAGGAAAGGTGAGGACTTCAGCTACTTATTTATTACAGGAGTGAAGGCACAGACAATAAAGATAGATTGATCACCCCAGACTTCGTTCATGAATATTTAAATATCGCTGATTCGTCTTGTCACTGTAATTACAATTTCTCTGGGCTGCATCTCCAACAACCACAGTTTATGGTAAAGAATGGCCCACTGTATTTCACTTGTCCCTCTGCAGATGTGCGGGGTTGCCAACCGTGTAATGGCCTCTGCATTTCATACATTTTCTTCAGCTGCTGAAGGTTTAAGTCATCCACAATGACCTACGTTTTTTCATTATCCCCGTGTCAAACCGCGCTCGTGCTTGGGCATAAATTGTCCTTCTCGTTATAGACTTGCATGCCTGCGCCTTCACTTCCTCTTTAAAATGATATTTTACTCTCTTCTCTCTCTCCCCTCCTCAGGCCGCTAACCAAACCTCCCTCCCCGACCCCCCGCCTTCTTGAAGGCAGGCCCCTGGACCCACATAAATTCTCATCTCTTCTGATGGCTCTGAAGGGTTTTTAAGGCTCTGTGGGGAGAGGACAGTGGGGTCTGCTGGCCGGCAGAGTCTCTCTCATGGGTGGAAGATTGGCAAGACCCTCCAAGGGGGCAGAAGGGTGGGTGGGGGCACTGCCCTGGAGGTGTCAGATGAAGAGGCTAGAGGAGGAGACCCTGTCCCTTGACCCCCACTCTCGCCACGCCAGGGGTTCCGAGGAGAACCCCCACGTGTGGATCTAGGGATGAGCAGAGTCCACCGTTCCCGGCACCTGCCTGTCCGCTCGCTGCAAGGCTGGGCAGACAGCCTGGTCCCCAGCCTCTGGCTGCATCCAACCCCCAGGGAGAAGAGCCCCACGCAGCCCGTGGCCCTGATCAGCCGGGTGTCGAGCAGAGCAAGGGTCGGTGGGTGCGTGCCGGGCCCCGCCTACCGCTCTGGGGGTGTAGATGTCTGCGCTCCCGGCTCCGTCTGAGATCAGACTCCCCCTCCTTATCGAATCGGCAACGATTACGACTTTAATCAAGGATTCAGTATCCTCATTAAGATATAAATAAATAAATAAAGCAAGGCCCACGTGAGGCTTCAGCTGGAGCCGGTAATTAAAATGTACATCGGCAGCCACAGGGCGGGGGACGGCCGGCTGTCTGTGCCTTTCCCCTCCAGGGGGGCCCTGAGAGTTTAAAACACAAAGGGTTAAGGCAGAGAGGCTGGCTTGATCAGATTTTTATGAATTTCATTATGAAGTGGATCACATGTTAAATGAGTTTAAACAGGAAATCTCTAGAGTCAGCTCAGGGAAAGGAATAAAAATTTAGGGAAAAAAAGACACACACAGACACACAGACACACACAGAGACACATATGCCCACATGGATTTTGAAGCACCTGGCCTAAAACCCTCATCCTGAGAGTCAATCGCGTCCGTGTTGCCATAATGTACACAGAACTGGCTGCAGAACTCAAAATCCAATTTGTGGTATGTTGATTAACTCTGTAGCCTCTTTTAATGAGCTTGACATTAAGTGCAGGACAAACGAGACTAATTAGAGCCCCTACGGCCTTCCCTGGGCACCTGTGACCCCAGGGGTCTGTCTTCACCTGGTGGTGTCCCTGGCACCGCCAAGCCCAGCGTCGGCCTCTGAAGGGTTTTAAGGCTCTGTGGGGAGAGGACAGTGGGGTCTGCTGGCCGGCAGAGTCTCTCTCATGGGTGGAAGATTGGCAAGACCCTCCAAGGGGGCAGAAGGGTGGGTGGGGGCACTGCCCTGGAGGTGTCAGATGAAGAGGCTAGAGGAGGAGACCCTGTCCCTTGACCCCCCCTCTCGCCACGCCAGGGGTTCCGAGGAGAACCCCCACGTGTGGATCTAGGGATGAGCAGAGTCCACCGTTCCCGGCACCTGCCTGTCCGCTCGCTGCAAGGCTGGGCAGACAGCCTGGTCCCCAGCCTCTGGCTGCATCCAACCCCCAGGGAGAAGAGCCCCACGCAGCCCGTGGCCCTGATCAGCCGGGTGTCGAGCAGAGCAAGGGTCGGTGGGTGCGTGCCGGGCCCCGCCTACCGCTCTGGGGGTGTAGATGTCTGCGCTCCCGGCTCCGTCTGAGATCAGACTCCCCCTCCTTATCGAATCGGCAACGATTACGACTTTAATCAAGGATTCAGTATCCTCATTAAGATATAAATAAATAAATAAAGCAAGGCCCACGTGAGGCTTCAGCTGGAGCCGGTAATTAAAATGTACATCGGCAGCCACAGGGCGGGGGACGGCCGGCTGTCTGTGCCTTTCTCCAGGGGCCCTGAGAGTTTAAAACACAAAGGGTTAAGGCAGAGAGGCTGGCTTGATCAGATTTTTATGAATTTCATTATGAAGTGGATCACATGTTAAATGAGTTTAAACAGGAAATCTCTAGAGTCAGCTCAGGGAAAGGAATAAAAATTTAGGGAAAAAAAGACACACACAGACACACAGACACACACAGAGACACATATGCCCACATGGATTTTGAAGCACCTGGCCTAAAACCCTCATCCTGAGAGTCAATCGCGTCCGTGTTGCCATAATGTACACAGAACTGGCTGCAGAACTCAAAATCCAATTTGTGGTATGTTGATTAACTCTGTAGCCTCTTTTAATGAGCTTGACATTAAGTGCAGGACAAACGAGACTAATTAGAGCCCCCTACGGCCTTCCCTGGGCACCTGTGACCCCAGGGGTCTGTCTTCACCTGGTGGTGTCCCTGGCACCGGCCAAGCCCAGCGTCGGCCTCCCCGCGCCACCCCATCCTGCCGGCTCCTCAGCCACCCCTCCAGCACAGCTGAGAGTTTATTATATGACGAGCCCTGTGAATCAGGGATCCATCAATGCCAAGAGCGCGGCTGGACTAACCTACCAAACACAGCTGCCGATGCTAAACACCCGGCCCCAGCAGCAAATGGGCCAAGAACAACGGAATATTAATGAGGCATTGTGGGGGTGTGCTTGGCCTGTGTGCACAGGGCCTGGCTGGTGTGAAACTGATGGGTGTTGCGTGCGTGTGTGTGTGTGTGTGCGTGCGCACAGGCAGTGCTCATACTATATGTTTCCCAGATTAAGCAAGTACTTCTCCCAAACAGTGTCTGGCAGCAGTCCCTCCCCTTGGGTATGAGCCATGACCGGCAAAGGGACTCAATATATTTTGGTATTGGAGTTCTTAGAAGCCAGCATGGGCAGAGCAAGGTGGACCCTGGGTGGACTTGGCAAGACTGCAGTCATTCTGATCCTAGAATCCAGCAGATGGGGCCCAGCAGCATGCTCAGAAGTGGACCTAGTGGTCCAGTGGTTAAGAATCCTCCAGACAGGGGCCTCCTCGGTAGCTCAGTGGTCAAGAGCTCGCCTGCCAATGCAGGAGACACGAGTTCAATCCCTGGTCCGGGAAGATCCCACAGGCTAAGGAGCAACTAAGCCTGTGAGCCACAACTATGGAGCCTGTGCTCTAGAGCCTCGGAGCCACAACTGTGGAGCCCATGTGCCGCGACTACTGAAGCCCGTGTGCCCTAGAGCCCGAGTTCCACAACAAGAGAAGTCACTGCAACAAAGAGCCTGCTCACCTCAACTAGAGAGTAACTCCCCCTCCCTGCAACTAGAGAAGAGCCTGTGGCAGCAGTGAAAACCCAGAATAGCCAAAAATAAATTTTAAAAAGGAGAAAAAAAGAATCCTCCTGCCAATGTAGGGGACGCAGGTTCAATCCCTGTTCTGGGAAGATCCCACGGGCTGTGGGGAAATCGAGCCTGTGCGCCACGACTACTGAGCTCATGCACTCTGGAGCCCTTGCTCTGCAACAAGAAGGGCCCACTGCAATGAGAAGCTATGACTAGAGAGTAGCCACTAGAGAAAGCCCATCAGCAGCAACAAAGACTCCAGCGCAGCCAAAAACAAACAAATAAAAATTATTTTTAAAAAAGTGTCTGAAAGGTACCTGGCCGTCTTTGATCTGCTGAGCTTGGGGACCCCATGGGGGAGGGATTGACAGGAAGGTCGCAGGCACCTGCTGGGGATGCCCACGCGTCACCCTAGAGAGAGTGCTTCTCAACATCCCCTCCTCCTTCATCCTTCTGGTCGGGCCTTACCTTTTGGCACCTCCCCTCGTGCAGAACCAGCAAATCTAAGAAGTTCTAAGCAAATCTGGTGATGCTAAGGCAACATGCTCCCTTGAACAGAACTGCATCCAGAAGCGAGAGGCCAGAAGGCTCCTCGGTGAGGATGCCTGCTGCTGGCAGGACGGCCAGCTCGTGATGGATCCCACCTCTCCTGTATGCAGCAGAGCCTGCCACTTAATCCCGGGGCTAAGACAAGACCCAGGAATCCGGAAAGGGTCCTGCCAAGCCTGGCAAGAGGCACGCGGAGTTTTTTATGCCCTCTCCAGTAGACAGGCGAACACAGCCATGCATACCCCAGAAAGAGAGCCTGCCTGTCTGTCTCCCTGCCCCCGTCACCACCTCCAGCCCCAAACCCAGGACACAATACACACAAGCAGGGACACAGGTAGGCTCAGAAGTGGACAGTTCTTTACACACATACAGTCAGAAAAAGGGAGGTTTCCAGTCACCCATGACAGTGCTTGGGGCCCGGGGATGCTGCAAGGAAGCCCGTGCCTCCTGGGCCTCAGCACCAAGGGCCCCATCCCCGACCCCTGACTCACAGCTATTCTCCTTGCCCACCATCTGCCCCTGGCCAAGCAAGGCTCACTGCATGCACACCTGCACCATCTCCCCAGAACAGGGCAAGGCCCATGGAGAGAGCGTGTGCTTCTGATCACCGTGGACGAGGCAGGGCCACTTCTGCCACATCCCCTTACGAGCCCGACGCTGACCTCAGGGATGGGTGTGCACGGCATGTGTGTGAGTGCGTGCACAGTGTGTGTATCACTATGGAGCCCTTGCTCTGAACAAGAAGGGCCCACTGCAATGAGAAGCTATGACTAGAGAGTAGCCACTAGAGAAAGCCCATCAGCAGCAACAAAGACTCCAGCGCAGCCAAAAACAAACAAATAAAAATTATTTTTAAAAAAGTGTCTGAAAGGTACCTGGCCGTCTTTGATCTGCTGAGCTTGGGGACCCCATGGGGGAGGGATTGACAGGAAGGTCGCAGGCACCTGCTGGGGATGCCCACGCGTCACCCTAGAGAGAGTGCTTCTCAACATCCCCTCCTCCTTCATCCTTCTGGTCGGGCCTTACCTTTTGGCACCTCCCCTCGTGCAGAACCAGCAAATCTAAGAAGTTCTAAGCAAATCTGGTGATGCTAAGGCAACATGCTCCCTTGAACAGAACTGCATCCAGAAGCGAGAGGCCAGAAGGCTCCTCGGTGAGGATGCCTGCTGCTGGCAGGACGGCCAGCTCGTGATGGATCCCACCTCTCCTGTATGCAGCAGAGCCTGCCACTTAATCCCGGGGCTAAGACAAGACCCAGGAATCCGGAAAGGGTCCTGCCAAGCCTGGCAAGAGGCACGCGGAGTTTTTTATGCCCTCTCCAGTAGACAGGCGAACACAGCCATGCATACCCCAGAAAGAGAGCCTGCCTGTCTGTCTCCCTGCCCCCGTCACCACCTCCAGCCCCAAACCCAGGACACAATACACACAAGCAGGGACACAGGTAGGCTCAGAAGTGGACAGTTCTTTACACACATACAGTCAGAAAAAGGGAGGTTTCCAGTCACCCATGACAGTGCTTGGGGCCCGGGGATGCTGCAAGGAAGCCCGTGCCTCCTGGGCCTCAGCACCAAGGGCCCCATCCCCGACCCCTGACTCACAGCTATTCTCCTTGCCCACCATCTGCCCCTGGCCAAGCAAGGCTCACTGCATGCACACCTGCACCATCTCCCCAGAACAGGGCAAGGCCCATGGAGAGAGCGTGTGCTTCTGATCACCGTGGACGAGGCAGGGCCACTTCTGCCACATCCCCTTACGAGCCCGACGCTGACCTCAGGGATGGGTGTGCACGGCATGTGTGTGAGTGCGTGCACAGTGTGTGTATATGTGTGCACAGTATGTTTGTGCACAGTGTGTGTACAGCATGTGTGTGCACAGTGCATGTGTGCAGTGGATGTGCACACGTGTGCGGACAGTATATGTGTGCACAGCTCATGTGTGCAGTGTGTGTGTGTACAGCATGTGTGTGCAGTACATATGTGCACAATGCATGTGCAGTGGAGGTGCACAGTGTGTGTGCACAGCGTGTGCGTGGAGTAGGGCCAGTGGTGGGCAAGGCAGAGACTGAGACCAAGCACGCCGAGTTTTCTCAAAATTCATTTTGGGTCCAGCTGCCTCACAATCCTTGGGGGATATTTAGTAATAATGCTGAATTTTAGACGCTACCCATGTCTAGTGAATGGAAGTCTTAGAGGGGGCACCCAGCAGCTAACATTTCTAATGAGAACCCTCTCAGCCAGGCACAGAGAGAGGGAGAGCCAAAGGTCCCCAAGGTGGGACGGGATAAGAACTGTCCACACAGATCCGCACCTCACGAGTCCCCGCAGGCCGACACCGGAGCCGAGAAGGGCTGAGGACTCCCCTGCCTGACCTGTCTGGAGGTACATCCGGACCGCGGCTCCCAGAGGCCCCGCCCAGAGCCCGACGGGTGGGCCTACCTGTGTGTGAGCGCAGGTGGCGTTTCAGGGCGGTGTGGCTGGGGAAGGTGCGGTTGCACTCGCTGCAGATGTAGCTGCGCACGCCCGCGTGGACCTCCATGTGCTGCTGGAGCGCACTCTGTGCCTGGAAACGCTTCCCGCACAGCAGACAGAAGACAGCCATGTCCGTGCCTGTGGGAGACAGGAGGCGCCTCAGGGGGGGTCTTCCACCCCTGGGGCCCATCAGGGCCGCCCGGCCACGCTCAGCAGGGAACCCTGCCCTCACAGCTATTCTCCTTGCCCACCATCTGCCCCTGGCCAAGCAAGGCTCACTGCATGCACACCTGCACCATCTCCCCAGAACAGGGCAAGGCCCATGGAGAGAGCGTGTGCTTCTGATCACCGTGGACGAGGCAGGGCCACTTCTGCCACATCCCCTTACGAGCCCGACGCTGACCTCAGGGATGGGTGTGCACGGCATGTGTGTGAGTGCGTGCACAGTGTGTGTATATGTGTGCACAGTATGTTTGTGCACAGTGTGTGTACAGCATGTGTGTGCACAGTGCATGTGTGCAGTGGATGTGCACACGTGTGCGGACAGTATATGTGTGCACAGCTCATGTGTGCAGTGTGTGTGTGTACAGCATGTGTGTGCAGTACATATGTGCACAATGCATGTGCAGTGGAGGTGCACAGTGTGTGTGCACAGCGTGTGCGTGGAGTAGGGCCAGTGGTGGGCAAGGCAGAGACTGAGACCAAGCACGCCGAGTTTTCTCAAAATTCATTTTGGGTCCAGCTGCCTCACAATCCTTGGGGGATATTTAGTAATAATGCTGAATTTTAGACGCTACCCATGTCTAGTGAATGGAAGTCTTAGAGGGGGCACCCAGCAGCTAACATTTCTAATGAGAACCCTCTCAGCCAGGCACAGAGAGAGGGAGAGCCAAAGGTCCCCAAGGTGGGACGGGATAAGAACTGTCCACACAGATCCGCACCTCACGAGTCCCCGCAGGCCGACACCGGAGCCGAGAAGGGCTGAGGACTCCCCTGCCTGACCTGTCTGGAGGTACATCCGGACCGCGGCTCCCAGAGGCCCCGCCCAGAGCCCGACGGGTGGGCCTACCTGTGTGTGAGCGCAGGTGGCGTTTCAGGGCGGTGTGGCTGGGGAAGGTGCGGTTGCACTCGCTGCAGATGTAGCTGCGCACGCCCGCGTGGACCTCCATGTGCTGCTGGAGCGCACTCTGTGCCTGGAAACGCTTCCCGCACAGCAGACAGAAGACAGCCATGTCCGTGCCTGTGGGAGACAGGAGGGGAGCGCCTCAGGGGGTGGACACCGGTCTTCTCCACCCGGCTGCGCTGGGGCAAGCGCCAGCATCAGGGCGGCCGCCCCTGGCCCCACGCTCAGCAGGGAACCCGCAGGCAGCTCAGGCCGCGCGATGCTGACGGAGCCTTCAGTCCGTGGCTCTGATGGCGGACCAAGTCCACTCCCTGCCCGCCCTCGTGGAACCTAAAGTCTCATGAGAGAAACGGAGGTGTTAATCAAACACATCGCAGCAGCCAATGAGCCTGAGGCTCTCCCGAGTGCTGTGCTGAAAGCAGGGGACCGAGAAGGCATCTGTCAGAGGGGCTCTCAGAGCCCGGGCAGGCGGTGGGCGTCAGAGGGCCGCTGGGGGAACCACACCAGGGCAGATGAAGCATGCCGGCCATTGCTGGAGTGCAGCACTTAAACATCCCATCTTCAAAAGGTGGGTTCTAGGGCTTCCCCTGGTGGTCCAGTGGGTAAGGACACCGCCTTGCAGTGCAAGGGGCGCCGGTTCGATCCCTGGCCTGGGAAGATCCCACGTGCCGCGGAGCGGCTGGACCGATGTGTCCAATTACCGAGCCGGAGCTCTGGTGCGCATGCGCCCAGAGCCGGTGCTCTGCAACGACAGACGCCACCGCGACGGGAGGCCCACAGGAGCCAAAGAACAAAGACGGATGAAAATAGAGAAATGAAAGACCAATAGAAGTGGCCCGCCCGCTCCCCTCCCTCCCCAACCAGACCCCCGCCCAAAATAAATAAATAAATAAATAAATCTTTAAAAAAAAAAAAAAGGTGGGTTCTAAATCCTCACCCTTCACACGAGGAAAAGAAGACACAGAGAGACGGAGTAACTTGTCTGAAATAGCAGAGCATCCCGGCAAACTGAGCAGGATTCAAACCCAGGCAACCTGGATCAGACCCTCCCCTGAGGCTACAGACCGGTTTGTCTCAATCACACCTCCCCTCAGGAATGCATGTATCTCAAGGGTCCATTCTTTCAACAAATACTACCTGAGTATCTACGACAAGTAGAACTCTCTTTTCGGCTCTGGGGTGGAGCCATAGAAAACTGTACAAAGTGCTTTCCCTCATCATAGATGCTACCCAGCCCACTGGGCCATGGGGACCCACATTCCAAGAAGACAAAATAATATCAGTAAACTGTAGAGAAACATGGCAGGTCAAAGGATTAGACAGAATAGTGCAGCTGGGATGGCAGAGAGAATGCAGCTGTTGTTCAGTTGCTAAGTTGTGTCTGACTCTGCGACCCCATGAACTGAAGTAAGCCAGGCTCCCTTGTTCTTCACTGTCTCCTGGAGTCTGCTCAAGCCCAGGTCCATTAAGTCAGCAATGCCATCCAACCAACCACTGATTCTTTGAATCAAGTAACCCAAGTACTGGAGCTTTGGCTTTAGCATCGAGGGGAGGTCAAAGACGTGGGCCGGGTGAGCTCATACATGGTCTTGAAAACTAGGGTAAGAGCTTCAGGCTTCATTCCAAGACCAATGCCCAACTGTCCAAGGATTTTTTTTTTTTTTTTTTTAAAGATTTATTTATTTATTTTTTTATTTTTGGGCGGGGGTCGGGTTGGGGAGGGAGGGGAGTGGGCGGGCCACTTCTATTGGTCTTTCATTTCTCTATTTTCATCCATCCTGTTCTTTGGCCCGTGTGGGCCTCCCATCGCGGTAGCGTCTGTTGTCGCAGAGCACTGGCTCTGGGCGCATGCGCTCCAGAGCTCCGGCTCGGTAATTGGACACATCGGTCCAGCCGCTCCGCGGCACGTGGGATCTTCCCAGGCCAGGGATCGAACCAGTGCCCCTTGCGCTGCAAGGCGGTGTCCTTACCCACTGGACCACCAGGGGAAGCCCCCAAGGATTATTTTTAAAGATTTTTTTGATGTGGACTATTTTTTAAAGTCTTTACGGAATCTGTTACAATATTTCTTCTGTTTTATGTTTTGATAATTTTGGCCAAGAGGTATGTGGCATCTTAGCTTCCCAATCAGGGATTGAACCCGCACCCCCTGCATTCGAGAGCTACGTTGTCACCACTGGACAACCAGGGAAGTCCTATATCAAGGAATTTGAAGCTAACGAGGGACATGAAACCTTCATTTAACTATGCCTGGTTGTTCTCTGTGCTGATCAGAAGCACATGTAAGTATCCTACATTGAGCTGCTTCAATCATGTCTGACTCTCCAATCTTATGGACTGGAGCTCGCCAGGCTTCTCTGTCCATGGGATTCTCCAGGCAAGAATGCTGGAGTGGGTTGCCATGCCCTCCTCCAGGGGATCTTCCCGGCCCAGGGATGGAGCCCATGTCTGCTGCATTGCAGGTGAATTCTTTACCCACTGAACTACCTGGGAATCCCACCCTATGGTATCCTACAAAGCTGCTGCGGCTGCTCAGTCACTAAGTCCTGTCTGAGTCTTTGTGACCCCGTGGGCTGTAGCCCACCGGGCTCCTCTGTCCACGGAGGAGCAAGAATACTGGAGTGGGTTGCCATTTCCTTCTCCAAGGGATCTTCCTGGCCCAGGGATCAAAACCACGTCTCCTGCACTGGCAGGCAGATTCTTTACCCCTGCGTCACCAGGGAAAGACAGGCAGCTCGTTTCTGTTCGTCAGCCCTCCTTCTGGTGCTGCAGTGCAGCCATGCCTCTCCAGGGTTCAGCACCACAGGCGGAAGCCTCTGACCCCTCCATCGGAGTCCTAACTGGTAGCTCCTTGGCCACCATTTTGGATTCCATTGTCCTTTTCCAGGAAGGCCTTTCATTTTCCCCACACCCCCACGCCTCAAGGCACCTGCAGCCACGCTCCATCCCACCCACAGACACGGCCTGCATCCAGGTTCAAGGAAGGCTGGGCAGGGGAGCTGAGTCCCAGCAAGGGCACGAACTTGCTCCTGGCCTCAAAGAACAGAGCAAAGGGGATGTACAGTAGGCCTGCTGCTGGGCGCTTTCGTCATTTCATTTAAAACTTGCGACCGTCCCCAGCATGATTCTCATGCCCCCTTTAACAAATGGCAAAGCAGAGTGATTAAATAACCTGCCTACGGTCACACAGTTAGAAAGACGAGGAGCTGGGATTTACAAATGCCTCGGTCTGTCTGAATTCAGAAGCCACAGGGTTGGGCTAATGTCTATTTGTCTGCCCGGGTTTCTCTGGGAAGAGGCACAAGGAGGACACGGCCAGCCAGCTCTAACTCGGCTGGTTCAGAGGGACATGAAACCTTCATTTAACTATGCCTGGTTGTTCTCTGTGCTGATCAGAAGCACATGTAAGTATCCTACATTGAGCTGCTTCAATCATGTCTGACTCTCCAATCTTATGGACTGGAGCTCGCCAGGCTCCTCTGTCCGTGGGATTCTCCAGGCAAGAATGCTGGAGTGGGTTGCCATGCCCTCCTCCAGGGGATCTTCCCGGCCCAGGGATGGAGCCCATGTCTGCTGCATTGCAGGTGAATTCTTTACCCACTGAACTACCTGGGAATCCCACCCTATGGTATCCTACAAAGCTGCTGCGGCTGCTCAGTCACTAAGTCCTGTCTGAGTCTTTGTGACCCCGTGGGCTGTAGCCCACCGGGCTCCTCTGTCCACGGAGGAGCAAGAATACTGGAGTGGGTTGCCATTTCCTTCTCCAAGGGATCTTCCTGGCCCAGGGATCAAAACCACGTCTCCTGCACTGGCAGGCAGATTCTTTACCCCTGCGTCACCAGGGAAAGACAGGCAGCTCGTTTCTGTTCGTCAGCCCTCCTTCTGGTGCTGCAGTGCAGCCATGCCTCTCCAGGGTTCAGCACCACAGGCGGAAGCCTCTGACCCCTCCATCGGAGTCCTAACTGGTAGCTCCTTGGCCACCATTTTGGATTCCATTGTCCTTTTCCAGGAAGGCCTTTCATTTTCCCCACACCCCCACGCCTCAAGGCACCTGCAGCCACGCTCCATCCCACCCACAGACACGGCCTGCATCCAGGTTCAAGGAAGGCTGGGCAGGGGAGCTGAGTCCCAGCAAGGGCACGAACTTGCTCCTGGCCTCAAAGAACAGAGCAAAGGGGATGTACAGTAGGCCTGCTGCTGGGCGCTTTCGTCATTTCATTTAAAACTTGCGACCGTCCCCAGCATGATTCTCATGCCCCCTTTAACAAATGGCAAAGCAGAGTGATTAAATAACCTGCCTACGGTCACACAGTTAGAAAGACGAGGAGCTGGGATTTACAAATGCCTCGGTCTGTCTGAATTCAGAAGCCACAGGGTTGGGCTAATGTCTATTTGTCTGCCCGGGTTTCTCTGGGAAGAGGCACAAGGAGGACACGGCCAGCCAGCTCTAACTCGGCTGGTTCAGCAGCCCCTGTGCACCCAGGCCCCATCCTAGCAACAGCAAGAGAGCCTGGGCTGGGAGGAGTGCCCTAGAAGCTGAGTCACAGATAGGGCTCTCTGAAGTTTCCAATTCCCCTGGGCGCCAGCAAGGCCTCTGCAAGGAAGGAACTGAGGTGCTCACTCCTATGGATTTTCTAGTCCTCATGTACGGATATGAGAACTGGACCATAAAGAAGGCTGAGCACCAAAGGCATTGACACTTTCAAACTGCACTGTTGGAGAAGACTCTTGAGAGTCCCTTGGGTAGCAAGGAGATCAAGCCAGTCAATGCTAAAGGAAATCAACCCTGAATATTCATTGGACGGAATGATGCTGAAGCCGAAGCTCCAATACTTTGGCCACCTGACGCTGGGAAACATTGAAGGCAGGGAGAGAAGGGAGCGACATAGGATGAAATGGCTGGATGGCATCACCGACTCAAAGGACATGAGTTTGAGCAAACTCTGGGAGACAGTGAAGGAGCGGGAAGCCTGGCGTGCTGCAGTCCATGGGGTCGCAGAGTTGGACACGAGTGAGCAACTGAACAACAATCGCGAGTGGAGTGGCCTGCCCAGCAGAAGCAGACAAGGGCTTGAGCCCTCAAAGCCCAGTCTGGCCTTGCCAGCATGCCCCGTAGTGGGGTCCATCTGCGGCAGATCCGAGAACGCGGCAGATCCGAGAACACTGCAGCTCTGGCTGCTTCACCCTGGGAGCCCCCAGCACCAGCTCCATCTCTGGCCCAAACCTCACCCCACAGAGAGTTCTGATGAAGCCAGACATCAAACACCTGCCTTTCATCAGCAAGATGGAGCAGGCTTCCTGGGCCAGCCATGCCCTCTGACACATCCCCTGAAATCCCCAGTGTGGAAGGAGCCTGAGTGGGAGGGAACATGAATGACATTTCCAGTAGGAGATCCTGAGCCTAGAAAGTCCGGCCCAGAGAGCTGAGGGTCAGTTTCACGGCAGGGCAGGCTGAGAACCCTACTGCCTCACCCCTGGTCTTCCCAGGGCCCTAACGTCTACTGCACAGCCTCTTCTCAGGATTGCCTGAACCCATTTCATGTCCATTCAGCCGACTCGGTGAGTATCACCTAGTGCAGGCACGGCATCATGTGGCAAGAGGGATGCTGAGATCAACCAGAGAAACAGGGTCCCCGACGAGAGGAGGCCACAGAGGAGCCAACGACCAGCCAGAGGATAAGATGCGCAGATGCCAAGAGGGCTTTGGAGATTCTGACTTAGCCTTTAAGAAATGAAGTGTCCTGGGAAGCTGAGGACCTGAGGGGGCACAGGAGCCAAGCTGGAAATACTGCAAGCAAATTTCAAAGCCAGCACAACAGAGGACAGACCCCTGAGGATGAAGACGAGCACGGGCAGTTACGGGGGGTTGGATGGCAGAGGGCTGTACTGCCAAGTGGGACCTATTAGATTTCATTCCACAGGGATGCCAGGAAAAGATGGGCGGGGGATTGGAGCATGATCCAATGAGCATGTGAGGGTAAAGCGTCTGGGGACCCACAGCAGTAGCAAAGTGGCTGAAATCAGGGAGAGAGATGACGGCTTTTGTGCTACCTGACCCCCCGGAGGAGGGTCAGGATCCGTCTAAGGTAGGGGCTGGGGGGACAGGAGGGGAACTGGAGAAGTGGCAGTCTGGGACAATGGCAGGACAGGGCCCTCAGCCTGGGCTCAAGTCGGGAAGCCCGGTGCATCTGAAGTTCTAGACATGAGCTCTGCACCTTGGTGACAAGTATAAAGTTAGGCAATGACCTCCCGGAAAGGATACACTACAGTGTCCCCACAGTGGTCTCCCCTTCTGGCTCAGGGATGAAGAAATGGGGCTCTGAGACCCCCACATCCACTCTCTGCTCTTCCACCAGGGCTGAGAGGATGGAAAAATATCTTTAAAGGAAAAAGGCGAGGAAGGGGGGAGAAGCAGATGAGACACAAGAAAAGCCATTGGTGCATGCAAGTTAAAAATCCTGAGACTAGATTTGAGTTATTAAACAATTTGCTGTAGTTTCTGCCTAGCTGATTGTTCGCATGTATGATGAGTCAGGGCAGATTCTATTACACTGGGAGATTAAGCAAATAAATGCTAGCTTTTGGAAACACATTAAAATGTGGGACTACGGAAATAAAATTATCTAGAAAATTGTATTAGCAATTCATTAGCTGCAGGCACGGCATCATGTGGCAAGAGGGATGCTGAGATCAACCAGAGAAACAGGGTCCCCGACGAGAGGAGGCCACAGAGGAGCCAACGACCAGCCAGAGGATAAGATGCGCAGATGCCAAGAGGGCTTTGGAGATTCTGACTTAGCCTTTAAGAAATGAAGTGTCCTGGGAAGCTGAGGACCTGAGGGGGCACAGGAGCCAAGCTGGAAATACTGCAAGCAAATTTCAAAGCCAGCACAACAGAGGACAGACCCCTGAGGATGAAGACGAGCACGGGCAGTTACGGGGGGTTGGATGGCAGAGGGCTGTACTGCCAAGTGGGACCTATTAGATTTCATTCCACAGGGATGCCAGGAAAAGATGGGCGGGGGATTGGAGCATGATCCAATGAGCATGTGAGGGTAAAGCGTCTGGGGACCCACAGCAGTAGCAAAGTGGCTGAAATCAGGGAGAGAGATGACGGCTTTTGTGCTACCTGACCCCCCGGAGGAGGGTCAGGATCCGTCTAAGGTAGGGGCTGGGGGGACAGGAGGGGAACTGGAGAAGTGGCAGTCTGGGACAATGGCAGGACAGGGCCCTCAGCCTGGGCTCAAGTCGGGAAGCCCGGTGCATCTGAAGTTCTAGACATGAGCTCTGCACCTTGGTGACAAGTATAAAGTTAGGCAATGACCTCCCGGAAAGGATACACTACAGTGTCCCCACAGTGGTCTCCCCTTCTGGCTCAGGGATGAAGAAATGGGGCTCTGAGACCCCCACATCCACTCTCTGCTCTTCCACCAGGGCTGAGAGGATGGAAAAATATCTTTAAAGGAAAAAGGCGAGGAAGGGGGGAGAAGCAGATGAGACACAAGAAAAGCCATTGGTGCATGCAAGTTAAAAATCCTGAGACTAGATTTGAGTTATTAAACAATTTGCTGTAGTTTCTGCCTAGCTGATTGTTCGCATGTATGATGAGTCAGGGCAGATTCTATTACACTGGGAGATTAAGCAAATAAATGCTAGCTTTTGGAAACACATTAAAATGTGGGACTACGGAAATAAAATTATCTAGAAAATTGTATTAGCAATTCATTAGCTGCAGCGAGATGTTGGGCGAAGCAAGGGGTCCGGCAGTGTTGGAACTCTGCTCCCTTCAACGTCTGAGCCCCGGAGAGGCTCACTGCTCCCTTCTCTGCTGCAGAGGGGAGCCTCACGCCTGATACCATTAGGGAGAGGGAAGGAGCCTCCACTAGCAGCAAAAGCCCCTCAGAAATCACAGGGGGAGCAGTGCACAAGGAAGGCCAAAGAAGCACATGGGTCCGGGTTCTGACACTCACTCGTCTCTCAACTTTGAGCAAGTCCTCAGCTTCTCTGGACCAGAATTTGTGGCCATTGAGAGCATCCAATGAGCTACCCAAACGGAGAAGTGTTTTAGCTACGAAGTGCAAGCAGAGCCAAGGCCAGCCCGGCGGATGCCTCTGTCTGAATTAGAAAATCTGCCTCTTCCTTCAGCCCAACACAGATCCTTGCCTGGGCACACAGCTCTGGCAAGCGAAGACGGCTGGACTCCAGCCTCAGGTTCGCCCTCGGCGGGGCATCCTCTTGCAGGAAGCAACCTGGATAGAGACCGTGGCTGCCGTGCATGATATACAAGCCTGTGTTGTTTTTACCGACTCTGGGCTGCTTCTTCCAGGAAACGGACCCTTACAGACGGCATCTTGGATGAGAGACGCTACTTAGGACTCCAGGCCAAGAACACCTTCTTGCTCAGAGCCCTCACAATCCCAGCACAACGATTAAACCCTTTGTGTGCTTAGTGTTGACATGCAGCTCTGTCTAGTAGACAGTATGCCCTCCAAAGCAGCAACTATTTTCTTCACCGTTATATCCTCCAATGGACAGCACAGAGGCTGGCCTACAGTAGGCACTCAATAGCTGCATGCTGCATTCAAGAATAAACGAGGGACATCCCTGACGCGTCCAGTGGTTAAGACTCTGAGCTTTCAATGCCAGAGGGTAGGCTCGATCCCTGGTTTGAGGAACTAAGATGTCCACATGCCCATGTCGCATAGCACGCCCAAGAGTTATAATGATCAAAAAACAGCTGGGTTTTTAAAAAAAAAAAAAAAAAAAAAAAAGAATAAAGAGCTGTGGGACAATCACAAAGGGGAGAAGGGGTCACAGGATGGGGAAAGTCATGGTACACAGCGATGTACGGCTAGAGCTGGGGAAAGCCCGGACCAAACGCAGAGCTTCCGACAACGCTCTCCTTGGAAATGCCCAGTGACCCATGCCCCAGACAGCTGATGTCTTTGGGGTCTCTCGTGTTTGGCTAGTGGGCTGAACAGGACTCCCCAGTTCTGGCTCCTTGTCTGACTCTTGCTCAGAAGCGAAGACCCAACTCACAGACGGATCCGTTTTACCACCTCAGGCAATGCAACAGCACGCCCTGCTTCTCGCCCAGAGATGCAGCCCTTCGTGGCCCTGTGACCCTGGGCCAGGTAGCTGCCGCCCTGAGCCTTACCTCTTCATCTAGGAAGTGATACTCATGACTCAACTGCTTTTTCCAACACCAACTTCATACTTTGGTGAATAGGCAACTGGCAAACATTATTGGGTATGTAAATCTTATACAGATATTGTTTTCAATCAATCTGAAAATTTCAAAGTAAATCAGATACACAAATACTCTTGGCCCCCCAAAATCATTTATGAGGTCCAAGAACATCACTTCCTCTGCTCTTATGAATGGGTCTCTGCCTTAGGCTGGACCCCGAAGTGTCTGCCGGAAGGAAATAGGAATGAGGAGGAGGAAGTGGGTGGGGAGGGGTTGACGAAGAGGCCCTGGGTATGGCGGAAAAGAGCCATGCAAATATCTGTACCCTCATTTGCATCCATTCTACCTGGAGATGGCGGCCCCCGCCACATCGGTCTTCCACCCCCAAAGGCAACACAGCCTGATCTGCTGCAAGCCTGTACGACTCCCAGGTTCCCAATTTAAAACAGGTTTAATTTTAGCCAAAGAGAATGGGAGAAAGCCAAGGCTAGGGAGAAATGGGAGGCAGGAGGGGTGACACCAACCCAGGGTATTTATTTCAGCCCAGTGATGACTGGGTCTGAAATCATGAGACACAAAACCCTCATGTTTACACCTGTGCCATTTCCATACCAATTAGCTCTTTAATAGAAAGGCAGGAACAGGATCAGAGGGGGCACGCAGCTGGAGAAGATCTTCAGGTGCGACACCTTCTTGGAGCAAGGCTCTTATTATCCCCAAATATAAGCAGGATCTTAATCAAAAGAGCAGAGGGATCTAAATATACTTGAGCTTTCTTTGTGGTAATCCGGCTGTGCCTGTTACATGGGTGTGCGTGTGTACACACGTGTGGTGGCACATGGCCTTCTCACGTCCAGCTCCACCCAACCTCACCCCAGAAAGGAAGAGCTGCTTCCCCACTCGCTGCAACTTCCTCCCTATGCAGGAAGAAAATAGCAGATTTAGGGGTGTGTGACCATCTTGATATAAATGGAATCACCTCCCAACCCCTCCCCCAAGTACTCAGACATGCCTACCCACTTCCTTTGACCCTCAGGATTTGTCTTTCCTAAGACATCATTTCCAGCCCTGTGAAGCCTTGTAACCATACACCAAAACTGTCACAGAAATCGCCACCTCCTCCCCGTCTTTCTCCTCCCCGCCACCTCCCAGGTCACTGCTAAAAAAATGCAGCCAAGCTGCATCATCCACTGGGCAGGAGCACACGACAGCGACCAGAAGCGCAGGGCTGACTCACACCGCAGGCAGGAAGGGCTCTGTGTCTGCATCTCAAGGGGCTGCAGGTGGGTGGGCGGACAGGATAGGGAGCAGACAGAAAGGAAGCAGAAGCCCAGTTCATGACATCCACGGGCAGGGGCGCCTCCCTTCAGAACCCCCTGAGCCATCATGAGGGCTCAGCTCCTTTCAAGGGCTTGATCGCTGCAAGCCTGACGACTCCCAGAAGGATGGCGGCCCACATCGGTCTTCCACCCCAAAGGCAACACAGCCTGATCTGCTGCAAGCCTGTACGACTCCCAGGTTCCCAATTTAAAACAGGTTTAATTTTAGCCAAAGAGAATGGGAGAAAGCCAAGGCTAGGGAGAAATGGGAGGCAGGAGGGGTGACACCAACCCAGGGTATTTATTTCAGCCCAGTGATGACTGGGTCTGAAATCATGAGACACAAAACCCTCATGTTTACACCTGTGCCATTTCCATACCAATTAGCTCTTTAATAGAAAGGCAGGAACAGGATCAGAGGGGGCACGCAGCTGGAGAAGATCTTCAGGTGCGACACCTTCTTGGAGCAAGGCTCTTATTATCCCCAAATATAAGCAGGATCTTAATCAAAAGAGCAGAGGGATCTAAATATACTTGAGCTTTCTTTGTGGTAATCCGGCTGTGCCTGTTACATGGGTGTGCGTGTGTACACACGTGTGGTGGCACATGGCCTTCTCACGTCCAGCTCCACCCAACCTCACCCCAGAAAGGAAGAGCTGCTTCCCCACTCGCTGCAACTTCCTCCCTATGCAGGAAGAAAATAGCAGATTTAGGGGTGTGTGACCATCTTGATATAAATGGAATCACCTCCCAACCCCTCCCCCAAGTACTCAGACATGCCTACCCACTTCCTTTGACCCTCAGGATTTGTCTTTCCTAAGACATCATTTCCAGCCCTGTGAAGCCTTGTAACCATACACCAAAACTGTCACAGAAATCGCCACCTCCTCCCCGTCTTTCTCCTCCCCGCCACCTCCCAGGTCACTGCTAAAAAAATGCAGCCAAGCTGCATCATCCACTGGGCAGGAGCACACGACAGCGACCAGAAGCGCAGGGCTGACTCACACCGCAGGCAGGAAGGGCTCTGTGTCTGCATCTCAAGGGGCTGCAGGTGGGTGGGCGGACAGGATAGGGAGCAGACAGAAAGGAAGCAGAAGCCCAGTTCATGACATCCACGGGCAGGGGCGCCTCCCTTCAGAACCCCCTGAGCCATCATGAGGGCTCAGCTCCTTCTCAAGGAATCTATTGAAGAAAGTGCCAGACGACCCCTCTCCAGCTCACCTCCTGGGCATAAGCTGCAGCCTCATGTGGGATGGGTCCTCCACTCCCAGCCTTCCTGAGAAGGCTAGCTATGCGCACAAAGAGCGTCCAGTCTACCTGCCCAAGAACACGTCAGCCCACTAACCGCCATCCCCCGACACCACGCCCCAGAAGGGACAGCTGCTGGAGAGAGGGCGACAAGTCCCACGGCTTCCTTTACTGCCTACAGTCTCTCTCCCAGGAAGGGTAGGGAAGGCTGAAAAACATCTTTGGAAGGCTTGCCTCCAACCAAATTAGCCGCAAGTCTGTGCGCCAGTGCTTGACTCATACATAGAGTCACCGACTGCTAGGGCACCTTTCTTTCATCATCGGCTCTGTTACATCTTCCCAAAGGAAGCCAGGAGCTAAAACCCACAGCTCTTAGCCTTCTTGTCAATTTCAGTCTCGTCAATTCCAGTTTCTTTATTCAGCCCTTCCTATCACTTTTTTTTTTTTTTCTTAACTGCTTAGAATCTTGGGAGGCATCCATATACCCACATAACCTTCCATTTCCACAGGCAAAGGGGCATTGTTGGGGTTTTCATATCATCCGTCCAGGGAGCAGAGTTCTCAATGAATAACCACAAGGGGAGGAGCTGGAGCGACTGATTCATATTCGTTCTCAAACTAAGCTGTGGATGGGTGAGTGATTACAGGTCTCCAAGCACACGTCAGTGCCTGTGTGTGCGCGACACACACACGCACGCACACACCCCTCTTGGTCTCTTGGGGAGTGTGGCCGCATCCTCAGGCAACAGCAGGCAATGCTGGCTCCCAGAAAACTCTGTATTTGTTTAGCAGTGAGCCGCAGACACAAGTGCATTTCATTACTCGCCACCTCCAGCTACAGTAAACAAATTTGTCAGCTCACTAGCTCATTAAGGTGCACCCCAGACACGAGGGATTTATCGAGACCTGCACAATAAAAGTAACATGAATGGATTTACTAATTTTGTCAATCACTACAACAAACGGAGCCCAAGAGGGGGAGAAACAGGGGGCCGAGGACAGGAAAGGGTGGAAAAGGAAAAGACGTAAAAAGAAAGAGGACTGTGGAATTTGGTTGGTGAGAGTCTAAGGTTAAGAGGGGATCAGAGCTGAGTTTTGCTGTCTGGTTACATGACCGCCCCAGGATCCCTCCACCGCAGGCGGGGCCACCCTGTCCAGGATGCACGGGCCCTGGGGCAGAAAGATGACGGCAAGATCTCAGACCAAGTCCCGGATCCCCGGCAGTGCTGCACCAATGAGAATACACTCCCCCTGCCCCTCATCAGGGGGAACGAAGGCATCAAGGATGAAGAGCCCCCTGCAGGAAGCAGCAGCCTTGAACTCCCCATCAGTAGAGAGTGGCTCTCCTGGAACCTCCTACCTGTCCCGCGGCCCCTTCCCAGCCCAGCTCCTGGACCCTTGCAGCCATTCTAGAAGGGGTCCAAACTTCCACCCGAAGAGCAAAAGGGAGGAAAGAGGGAAGGGAGACGGTGCATGCGGAATGGGGGTGGGAAGTAAATCCGGAGAGGTATGCGGCCTTCTGGTCTGTAACTTTCAAAATGACAGCAGGACCGGGGCAGAGGTCATGGGGTCCGAGGCCTTAAGCACCTCCGCCAGCTGTGGCGTTGCGGCCCGGAGCCTGCAGGACGCCTGCCCGTATAAATCAGCCCTAAGCAGCACCCGCTGGGGGCGAGGACAATGGGCCCCCACGGGGGTGGGAGGCAGGACAATGGGGCCCGGCCAGTGCGCAGGCCCGGAACAAATGCGCCCTGGCACCACGGGGGCCCCCATTTGTGAAACTAATTGGCCCACGATTGAAAAATTGGACCAACTTCAACAGGCCAGAGTGGAGCAGGGCTGTCGGCAGTCCCTGAACCTAGCCCAGTCCTGCAGCGCTCGCCTGGCCTGGCCGCGGGGGTCTGAAATGGAGCAGCTCTCAGGTACTGCAGGGCTAGGTGGGAGACGGACCTCTGAGGAGGGGCCCGTCTGGGGCGGGGGGAGCCTGGAGCAGCCCTGAAGGACCAGTACCAGGTTTCTCCTCCCAAGAGGCAGAGGAGGATTGACTTCCTCAGTTTCTCTACACTGCCTGTCCTGCGGGACTAAAGATCAAACGAGACAGGCAGGGGCACCTGTCTCCCCAGCGGATTCCCGAAACCCAAGGGCTCCCAGCTCCCTTCCTTTGGAGATAGCTGGGCGTAAATGAACAGAAAGCTACAATGGGCTCCTTCCTCAACCTAGCCTCCCTGGCATGTATTCAGCTCTGCACCCATGGCCTATAACCAGGACAAGAAGGCTGCCACTCTCTACCAGGCTGCATGAAAGATGGCCTCAAAGAAGCAAGCGTTCCCTGGGGGGCTCAAACTCCTCTGGTTCCAAGATTTCTGGGAAAGAAGCTCTGAAAGGTGTGATGGGATATCATGATGGCATATGAAAGGACAGGCCAGGGTCACTGTCCTGCCTTGTCTTCTTGCCTTTCCCCTTCTGGTGACTTCTGACTACTGGCTCCCAGCTGAAGAGGACTGGAAGAGTGGCAAGCCTTGGAAGGCCCACCCTCAAGTTCTGGCTCAGGAGCTAACTTGCTGTGCACTTTCAGGTAGGTTACTGGACCTCTCTGGGCCTCAGTTGCCTCATCCAAAAAATGCAGGTGGAAGTCAATGACCTTGAAAGGTTCCCCCACTCAAAGAGTTCATAATCCACGCCCTATCAGAGAGGATGCTGGAAGCTGAAAGGCCTTTCTCTTGGTGAGATGCATTTCAGACACTGCTCCTGTAGTCTCACTTGACAGTTTTTCTTTTGGTTAAAGAGAATCTCGGGGCTTCCCTGGGAACCCGTCTTTGGCTCCCAGAGGCACAGTTCAGGAGAGGCACAGAGGAGACTTAAGCTTGACTGAGTCCTTGCTTTGGTGGATCCAGGTCTCTCCCTAAAACTCTCAAGCAGTCTCGAGAGACAAGCGATTTCAGGAAGACAGAGAAAGCTAAGCTTGAGAGACCCTGTTAGGTCCTTTCTCTCAAGAGGCCACCAGTTACTGGTTAGTACCTCCTAGAACCGGCCACACACCTAGCAGGGCTGGGGCGGAGGGCATCTGCCAGCCTCCCTGGGCTGGGCGGGGCCAGGCTGATGGGGTGGGGAGGGAGCAGAAGGGGATTTCTATCACATGCCCCCAACACTGGGGTGACAGAAAAAGGCAACCAAGATGGCGGGCCAGAGAACCAGACCCTGCGCTCCTAGTGACTCATTTTCTTAGCACGTTGCCCAACACAAAGTAGGCACCTCAATTTTGAGTTGTGTCCAGCGCTTCATGGGAGAGCGCTGAGGTTCCACCTCAAGATAAGACCCCAATGTCCTTATTGTACTGACACGGTGACTTATCACCAGGCCTCTCCTCTCTTGTCTTCTTCAGGTGTACAAGACGTGTTCAACAGAATCTATCTCCCTAGATGTGGGCACCACAAAGTCATCCTGAGGCCCCCAAGCAGGAATGAGGGCCCAGAGTGATCATTAGAAAAAAAAGATAGTAACGCAGCTGGGGGTCTTATCTAAAATGTCCTGTAAACCCCAATCAGTTTCAGAGATGATGAGGACGAGGCAGGAGGGAGGCCCACCTACAAGAGAGGGGACAGACAAGGACAGAGACCTTGGCAGACGAAGACCCAGAGACAGAATAGGGCAGCGAGAGGAGCAGGGGCTACAGGAGACAGAAATTCAAAATAAAACGAAATCCTGATTGTTTCCGAGCCATTTAAATATCAGACAAACATTGGACACTGAAAACAAAAGCTACCCCATATAAATAAACAAAACCAAACTAAAAAGAGAGACAGAGAGACAGATGTATTCATTTTACTGACATTTTAATGGCTCCTCTCCTTCCCCCAACCCCCCCCCAGAAGATGATTACAAATTAAGCAGCATTTAAATGCTTTTTACTGTCAACAATTAAAAGCAGGGCTGTGAGCCTGAGAGTGTGGTTGCCATTCATTCCCACGGTAACCAGGCTATCAGAGGCACTGCCAGGCCTGCCCGTACTGTACCGTACACAATGGCCAGAGAGGGAAAAGTCCACACACCGTTAATTTTGCAGGACATTCAAAGGCGAATTAAAATATAAAAAGCTCCTGGTGCACTGACAGATATTGAGAGTGAGGGCAGGGCAGGCAGGTCAAGCTTGGGGAGTCAAAGACTTAGCAATGGCAGAGTTTAAGCGCAGCCTGATTACAGCTTATGGAGGCGGCCTTGTATTCAGTTTATGGTGTGTGTGTGTGTGTGTGTGTGTGTGAGAGAGAGAGAGATACAGAAAGGATGAAGGGGTCTCCTGCATTGTAGGGAGATTCTTTACCATCTGAACCACCAGAAAAGTCTTCTGGGGACAGAAGACTCAACAGTTCAGAGAGCCCAGGAACTCAAGGCCAGACCCGACTTCAGACCCCAGGATGTGGACACCAGGGAAACCCTGACCTGGGTACACAGAGATGACTGGTCCACAACATCCACCCCTCCAGGGCCTGGGCCGCAGCTCCTCTGCCGGACCATAGGTGGGAACCTTGTGATCACATTTTCTCTCTGGCGAGAAGAAAGGCTTTCATTCCAGGGTGGACCAAACACACATTCAGGTTTTCAACACTGGCTCTTTCATCATCCACTCTCACTACCAGCTCAGGTGTGTCCACCCATTACCACCAGTATCCACGTCTTCTGGAAAAGCTAAACCCCAGTCCAAACTGCACGCCTATGTGCATGCGTGCCAAGTCACTTCAGGTGTGTCCAACTCTGTGCGACCCCATGGACCACGGCCCGCTAGGCTCCTCTGTCCATGAGATTCTCCGGGCAAGAATACTGGAGTGGACTGCCATATCCTCCTTCAGGGATATTCGTGACCCAGGATCTAATTTCAATATAAAGAGAGACAGAGAGACAGATGTATTCATTTTACTGACATTTTAATGGCTCCTCTCCTTCCCCCAACCCCCCCCCAGAAGATGATTACAAATTAAGCAGCATTTAAATGCTTTTTACTGTCAACAATTAAAAGCAGGGCTGTGAGCCTGAGAGTGTGGTTGCCATTCATTCCCACGGTAACCAGGCTATCAGAGGCACTGCCAGGCCTGCCCGTACTGTACCGTACACAATGGCCAGAGAGGGAAAAGTCCACACACCGTTAATTTTGCAGGACATTCAAAGGCGAATTAAAATATAAAAAGCTCCTGGTGCACTGACAGATATTGAGAGTGAGGGCAGGGCAGGCAGGTCAAGCTTGGGGAGTCAAAGACTTAGCAATGGCAGAGTTTAAGCGCAGCCTGATTACAGCTTATGGAGGGCGGCCTTGTATTCAGTTTATGGTGTGTGTGTGTGTCTAGTGTGTGTGTGTGTGAGAGAGAGAGAGATACAGAAAGGATGAAGGGGTCTCCTGCATTGTAGGGAGATTCTTTACCATCTGAACCACCAGAAAAGTCTTCTGGGGACAGAAGACTCAACAGTTCAGAGAGCCCAGGAACTCAAGGCCAGACCCGACTTCAGACCCCAGGATGTGGACACCAGGGAAACCCTGACCTGGGTACACAGAGATGACTGGTCCACAACATCCACCCCTCCAGGGCCTGGGCCGCAGCTCCTCTGCCGGACCATAGGTGGGAACCTTGTGATCACATTTTCTCTCTGGCGAGAAGAAAGGCTTTCATTCCAGGGTGGACCAAACACACATTCAGGTTTTCAACACTGGCTCTTTCATCATCCACTCTCACTACCAGCTCAGGTGTGTCCACCCATTACCACCAGTATCCACGTCTTCTGGAAAAGCTAAACCCCAGTCCAAACTGCACGCCTATGTGCATGCGTGCCAAGTCACTTCAGGTGTGTCCAACTCTGTGCGACCCCATGGACCACGGCCCGCTAGGCTCCTCTGTCCATGAGATTCTCCGGGCAAGAATACTGGAGTGGACTGCCATATCCTCCTTCAGGGGATATTCGTGACCCAGGGATCTAATCCACATGTCTTACGTCTCTTGCATAGATAGGGAAGTGGGTTCTTTACCGCTAGCGCCACCAGTTCACATTAGGTCTCGGGCAATCGTATGGCTAGAACTCTATCTTATCCAACTCAGAATGAATCTGAAGAACCCATATCATCACAGGGACCTTTGAGAATAATGAAATAACGAAAAGTCACCCTCAGAACAAAGGGAAGAAAAGCCAAGGATTAAAAAAGAAAAGGAATGCAGGGTAGGGAAGATGGGACGTAGCCACCAATTTCCTTTCCAGTCCTTCGGAGAGGAAGATGGAAAGCAACGGCAGTGAGCTGGCTGCCAGGTGGAGGAAGCGAGGAGGCTGGATTTTGAAGGAACCAGGCCTATTTCTGTGCCGTAAAGTTTAATATGCAGGAGGGGCGACTCAGAAATAAAAGAGACACGTCCCCTTTAAAAGGAAATATAATTTACAGTGTGCAGCCAGGCGGCCCATAGTTTCAATCTCGTTTACTATAGAGAAAACTCTGCTAGCTGTTCTCTATCCCACAAATCCGATTTAATCAGACAAGCCAGCCAGCGTGGCTTGGAGTAAAAACGGATAATTAGTAAACAGAGAGCTACTCCAGTGCTTCATTGGCATTCGAGTTGGGCTACTGTGTCGCATTTAAAATGCAGTCTGATGAAGTTTACAAAATCAAACCATTTGTTACTCCTATTGAAGAGGCTTCAGGCCACTTGCAATTAAATTGGAATTAGTGCTCAGAATGAGACACAGCAAATTCATACTAAAAAGGGATCTGACTTTGAGACATTTGACTTCAACAGTTTCTATGTGAGTGCGTGTGGGTGGGTGTTACAAAAAGACGCCTCGCTCACCCCGACTCGGCGGGGCTCCCCAACTCGGCCAGCCTGCCCCCCTCCACAGCCTGCCAGGCTCTGAGCTGGCTGTGGGAGACTGGGGCAGTGCAGAGGGAGGGGACGGACAGCTGACACTGGGGAGCCAGGCCTTGCACTCACACCAGGAAGACACTGTACTGGGGAGAATGTGTCCACAAAGGACCATATGGCTTCCTTCTGCATTGAGCCTTTGGACAAGGGGGTGGAAGGGGGGCGGGGAAGCTGCCAGAAGGCACACTTCCAGGGGGCGCTGGCCCCGCCCACCTCCGACAGCAGGCTGGCAGCTTGGGGAGAATGGGGGCACCCTCCCCCCTGTTGGCTGGGATCCTGTGATGTTCCCGCGGCCTCTCCCTCCAGAGCCCGTGCACAGGGCGGGTTTCGGTCACGAGTCCCACTCCTCAGCACACTCCTGGCCTCAGGCACTGCCCTCCTAAGCAGAAATGATGGAGCCAACTCTCTCCGCAAGGCCTCTCTGTACCTCGGGGCCACAAAAGCCCAACACAACCTAGGGACAGAATTTAGGAAGCTGGTGAACGTGGAAGAGAAAATATTGCCTCTTTGTTTTTACCAGCCTCTAACTGTTGCTGGGAAAGCCTGAAGGCCGAGGGAGTAGAAGGCGACAGAGGATGAGAGAGAGAAACAGCGTCATCAACTCAATGGACGTCAGCTGGAGCAAACGCTGGGCGACGCTGGGGGACAGGAGCCTGGTGTGCTACCGTCCACGGGGTGGCAGAGAGTCAGACGTGACTCAGTGACTCAACAACAACAACAAACAGAAATTTAGCGGTTCCTCCAATGGGGCATGAAAGCAACAAAGCAGCCCAATGCGCAGTATTTGCGGCCTGGTCCTGCACAGACTAGGTATCTCCATACCACGACAGAAGAAACATGGCCGTTACCTGAAATTATCTGTCCCAACTGTAGATGCCGACCACTACTTGAGCTTGTAAGCAGAATAACAATGAATCACACATATAACTGTATTATAAATGGTTTACATCTTTGGCCATTAGTATTTAAAGTTTCTCTTTGTAACGTTAGGTATGCCACCCTACACACATTATTCCTAGGCCAGGTTCATAGGTTTCACCAGATTTCCCAAGGGACCCATGGCACAAAATGTGGAGAATTCCTGGTCCGGGGGCTTAGGGGACACAAGGGGAGTGATTATTCAATGGGGACAGAGTTTCAGTTTGGAAAGATGAAAAGTTCTACAGATGGATGGCAATGGTGGCTGTGCAAGAATGATCGTACTTAGCACCACTGAACAGTACTCTCGGAAATGGTTAAAAGGCTAAATCCGGGCTTCCCTGGTGGCCCAGTGGGTGAAGAGTCCGCCTTGCAGTGTTGGGGGCACCAGTTCGATCCCTGGCCTGGGAAGATCCCACATGCGGAGGAGTGGCCGGGCCAATGTACCCAGCTGGGAGCTGGCACTCTGGGAGGCTTGTGCCCAGAGCCACTGCTCTGTAGCAAGGGAGGTCACTGATGGGAGGCACACACAGGCCAAAGAATAAAGATGGATGAAAAATAAACGATGACTTAAGAGGCCAAAAAAGAGGCTGTATGAAAATAACAAAAATAATCCTTAGTCCTAACTGGTCAAAAGCCACAAGGACATCTATAACCCTCTGCTGCCCGGAAATTTCAAAGCTAAAATCCCATTTCATTCCTTCTAAACGTTCCCATTGGCTGTTTAGAGGGAACTGAAGCTCAAGCTCCGAGGAAGGCAGGGAGCCATCTCGCTCGGGAACTGGAAAGGCGCCGCGGAAGCTCCGGGTCCCAGCTCTGTGGCCGCCAACTAACTGGTAGGGGTGCTTCCAGTTCAAGGTTTACTGGGTCTCTCTCGCCCTCAGAACAAAAGCCGCTTGAGAGCAGGGACCTCATTTCGCTCCTGCACGGCTGTGTCGCTTGGATCTGACAGGTGTTTGATAAATCTTTACTGGATGGTGGGAAGCACGGGCGGCGGATGGAAGATTAAACAAATGAATTTTCTCTCTCTGGCCCTCAGTCTCATCTGTAACACAAAGAGGATAGGCTCTGTGATCCTTTAAAGCTCCTACCATCCTGGAAGGACTCCATCTGCTCCCCAGCTCCCCTACCTACTGCCCACACCTTGCCCTCCGGCAGACAGCGGGCGGCATGGGTGGTGTAGGCGCACGGGGGGGCGGGCTGTGGCAGGAGAGTGCCCGGCATGGCCACAGAGGGTGGCGGGCCACTGCCCTCGGGCCCCATGACTTTCCTCTGGACTGCAGGTCCCGCTCTGTGGAGAGGAAACGGGCTGGTGATGATGGCGAGAGAAGAGGACGCTGAATCTATCAACCTGCTGAACAGACGCCATGAGCAGGAGGCACGAGGCCTGGGGACCAGGCTCGGATGCGGTGTCAGGTGGCATGCAATGGCTTTGAAAGCCTGAAAGGAGGAAACTGTCCTTTTTGTTATTCAGGGAGGGTGGGAGAGAACTATGTGGTCTAGAACAAAAACCAAACCACACGGTCCCCCAGCCTGTCCCACTTCCCCCAACCTGGAAGTCCCCTCCCTTCAAGTAGGCTGTGAACCTGACTCACTAGATCTTTCCCAGGGAAAGGAGATGGCGGAGCCCTCCAGCAGACACCAGCCAGGGCCTCAAGCCTGAGGGAGGCAGTGTGGATGCCCCTCAGACGACTAGTGAGCAACCTGGGCTTCCCTCACCCACACCTTCACACGCACACACGTGCCCACGTGCCCCTGGACAACGTGAGGAAGGTCAGGAGAGAAACTCCAGCCTCACATTCTAAAAAGAAAACACAAGGCAATGTCACGGTTCTCCCTGCTGTGTGGGCTGTCTCCTAGGTCCCGCCCCTTTCAGTTCCTCTTCTGGAGGTTCTGGGCCACGCCCTGCCAGGACTGCAGCGGAGCTGGCCCCGTAGCAGATGGGAAAGCTGACAGCCGACGCTCTCAGGCCACAGCCAGGTGCCAGCACCCTGGACACGAAGGGCCTGAGAAGACACCTCTGTTCTATTTATGCAACACAAGGGCCACCTGATGGCCGAATCTCCCCTTCCTTCTTCTTTCTAATGACTTTCATGACTCTCTTGGGGTGATTTTTATTTCTCTTGGAAGACAGCGCTGGAGGGTCACTTTCAGCACCGTTCACTCATTTTCTCGTGCACCCTGGCACACGGCGTTCCTGGAGCTCCACTTCTGCACAGGCATCGAACACCAAGGCTTCATTGTGAAGACAACACTTCTTAGCCTCATGAGTCAGCTTACCACCCAAGAGGCGGAGAGCAAGAAGTCTGGACTCTGAAGTCAGACAGAATCTGTCTTTGCCGTTTCTCACTAGCAAGAGAATCACAGGCAAATTTCCCAGTATCTCTGGACCTTGGTTTATCTTTATTAGAGTGGTAACACCCACCACGCAAGGTCAGTGGAAGGACGCAAGATCATCTATCGAAGAGACTACCACAGCGCCAGATGGGAGGGAGTGGAGAACTGGTTGCTGATCAGCACAGGGACCCAGGGACCTGGCTGAAGGTGGTAGGGAGACAGGTTTGTAAATAAGTGAGCCCTCGTGTTTGAACGTAGATATGCTGAACTGAGGGCTTCCCCAGTGGCTCAGATGGCAAAGAATCTGCCTTCAAAGCAGGAGAAAGAAAGAAAGAAAGGGAATTAAGTATTAGTGGCTCAGTCATGTCCAACTCTTTGCAACCTGTAAATTGTAGCTGGTCAGGCTCCTCTGTCCATGGGATTCTCCTGGCAAAAATACCAAAGTGGGTTGCCACAGCTTCTTCCAGGGAATCTTCCCCATCCAGGACTGAACCCACGTCGCCTGTGTCTTCTGCACTACAGGCAGATTCTTAACCTGATGAGCCATCGGGGAAGCACTGTAGGAGACCCAGGTTCAGTCCTGGGGCTGGGAAGATCCCTTGCAGAAGGGAATGACCACCCACTCCAGTATTCTTGCCTGGAGAATCCCATGGACAAAGGAGCCTGGCAGGCTATGGTCCATGGGGCTACAGAGTCAGACATGACTGAGGGACTAACACCTTCACCCTGAACTGAGCAGGCCCACCCTGGGAGACGACGACAGAGAACACTCCAGGCCTTCCATCACCAGTTAGAGCTACTTGTCTAAAGTATTACATTGAAATCTCCTTCCCGCCCTCCCAGTTCTCCCAGTTCCTCTCACCAGAACCATTCTCTGATCCTCCATCATCCCTAGCATGTCCTTTCTTTCCTGCCTTCTTTCTCCAACAGCCCCCACTTCCAACAACAGATGGGTCCAACTCCCATCTGCTTCCTGGCGAATTCCTCAACTCCCTTGCCCATTATCCTTCCACTGTACCCTCCCTGCCAAATGCTAGCCTTGGTGAGTCTAACTCAGGCCTGCTCCCATCATTCCATGAAGAACAAAACCGTGCGCCTCTGATAACCGAGGACCTCCATGTCGCTGAATTCAACAGACACGTCTGGTCTTCCTTTCAGGGGGCTTAACAGCGGCATTAAGATTGATGACTACTTTTTTCTTTTAGAAACCCACTCCTCTTCCTTCCTCCACGACACCACACTGCCCTGGCTGGTTTCTTGCAGCGGCTCCTCGCAATCTCCACGATGGGCTGTGACTGCCCTGGAGGGCGCAGGGCGATGGCGCTCCTCTGGATTCTGTTTCACGCTCTCCTCTCTCGCTCTCCGCTCGTGTTCTGTAAACCCGCCCACTTCCAGGGTTTCAGGGGTCAATTACACGCTGATGACTCTAACAGGGACATGGTCAGCAAATCTTTTTCGAATTCCAGACATCATAATGTATCCAGCTGCGTCTTGGATCGCTCCCTTACTGGATGTCACACAAGCCTCACCAGTGTGATACTAAAACTGTTCATCATCTTAACAGCAACGACAACGTTCTACTTCTCCTCGATCCCCAGTTCAGTAAAGATCTCCACAGTCACCACTGGGCCTCAACAAGAAAGGGATCATCATTTTTTTTTCCCCCAACTATTACTTTATTTATATTACTATGCTTAACTTACATGGAAAAGGACAACCACGCAGTTCTGCCCCATATCAGGAAAAGTTTCCAATCAACACCAATTATGTGGTGACAAATAACTAGGAATGGTGACATCTTTGGGGCAAGACTGACAAGGAAGAGTGGACTCTGATGTTATGGTTCATCTCCAACAAGAACAGGGGCCATCACTCTTGATTCCTTTCTCTTTCACT